>OX104129.1:83072365-84467912 GCA_944470555.2 Heterobilharzia americana
TCGAGTGTGATACTTTCAAATGGTCTGAATCACTGATTGTTCGTGTCTTAAAAGAGGTGAGTGGCTGTCTTATGATAACCACATGGATATCTTTGAATTTGGAGGTTTGTGGTGATTTATTTCTGCCAGATTCCTATTCACCATAGACTGATATCAGTTCGAGTAACATTGGAAACCTGAGATAACTGGACGGCTGTTTTGTCTACTGATGTCAGTTGGTGACTCATACAAACCTGAGATCTGTAAATCTCCACTAACATGTAAATGCAATTGTCCATGTGCTCTTCAGTCACCAGCTTCGATAGGTGATTCTCGAAGTCCTAATTAGAAGCCGTGATCAGGGGAGCAAGCTGGATGTGAAGATATTTACTCAATGACGGTGTTGGATGGAGGTGACGTTATATCCTGAACTTGGAGAAGTAGGCAATATGGACCATCAGATTCCTACCCAGTGACTCAGTGGCAGTGTAATGGCCACGAGACCTGAATGTTATGGGTGCGCACACCTGAGGATTCCCACAGTAGAATGAAACAGCTTTCCATTGCTTCCAGGTTTCCAATGGTTCATGATGAATTCCAATCTGGAAACAGAGAAATCAACCTAACAAACACAGTGTTTAAGATTTTAGGTTTTATGATGATTAGGTGTTTGAGTGGGGCTTGGGATAAGAAAACTTGAGAGAGGCAGACAAGATTCATACCTGGTTGGTAGATATATCGACCAAATATTCACACTCCACTAGTCTATGGAACACAAACACATTTATCGACACCCGAGACTGAATGTGTTTCTCGACCTGAAGGCTTCATTCACCCCTGTTCATGGGGTGGTCATATCGAAGTGTCTCTCATTGAAAGGCATACCAAGAAAGTAGACGATTCTGTTGAAGGCTCTTCGCTTGAACAACCATAGGTGTGTTATAGCCGGTGATGAGATGGCAGTTGAATAGTCTACGTCGAGTTGTGTCTGTCAAGGATGTCCACGCTCTTTGTATTTATCCAACTTCATTAGACATACTGATGAAGATCTCCATCTGAGAGTCTGACATCCCAAGTATTGATCTAAACACTGATAGATCTCGAGTACGCAGATGACCTAATTAGATTATTAATAATAATAATAAAAATAATGATAATAGTCCTGCTAGGCGAAGACGCTGACAACGTGCACAGTCTTCTGAACACTGTGAGTGGTAATTAAAGAATATTTGGGATGAGTTTCATGTCACCGAAGTGCATATATTTACCTCGTAACCAGTCTTCAGGGGTTCCCCAGATGACAGAAGAGAGTGATATGGTTGAGCGTGGTGACAACTTCATTTAACTGGGAAGTCGGATCGACCCTGGATGTGTCAGTGGCTAGCAAAATTCTCTTTCGACACAACAGGTGTGACTGCTTCTTGCCAACTTATACCACCTATATCATCGTCACCGTCACCGTCACGATATCCTGTTTTCTGTTAAGGGTCAAGTGTATTACGCTTTAGTTTGCGCTGATCTGTTGTATATTCACCTGATAGAAGAGTATTCGTCACAGAGGATTTCTTTTAATTGAGTATAGAGGAGACAACGATTTAGCCGACAGAGTATTTCTTTTCAATTTATTCCTCATCAACAAGTCAATTCTCTTCTATAATTTGCATCATATCATTCTATTGAAAGCTCATTTGAACTGTTGTAAAACTATTCAGCTGTGAGAAATGCCAGAAGCAATAGTACAGTCTAAGTAATTGACATCATCCTGTTCACCCAATGTTATCATTGAGTATTTGTCCAGACGGCCATCTGGCTCACCCCACTGGTCATGACTCTTCATTGGAACTTCGAGAATCATCTCTCAAAGCCAGTCAGCAATGCACACCAGTTCAATTGTATTTCGAAGGGGTTGTGGGGATTTGAAAATATTTTAAAGTTAGTATTCATCGGTTGTGCTATGTCGTGAAGTGACAGAAGTTGAAAATATGAACCATTGCATTCAAAGCGAGTGGCTCAATGGTACCGTGCTGGCCAGGGAACCTGAAGATTACGGGTTCGATCTCGTGTGTGGTCGTGGTTGCACACTACTGAGGAGTCCCATACTTGTTGGACGAAACAGTTATCCACTGCTTCCAGATTTCCAACCAATGTCAATCTCCAATGAATACTAACTTGAAAATATTCCTAAATCCCCACAACCCACTAGAAAAACAAATTAGTTTATACAAGAACAATGTATGGATTCTAAAATGGTCGAATCATAAACATAATCCTGTTGTCTGGATACACTCACGTGATGCTTGACAAAAAAATCTCACTGATAGTTTAACTATTCCCCCAAAACTGTTTAGTAACAGATGATAGTTAGTTTAATCAAACTGTAATTATTGATGCCTACCCATGAATCTTTAACTGAAGCATGTGATGTAGAGGAGAAATGGAACAGTGTTCACTTTTACTAACGTTTCATCAATGTAACTTTCTTTCCTTGTTATGATAATAATCAGAGTGAGGCAAGTCAATGTATTCCTCACAAACAGCATAACCGACGAACAATGAGATGCTGCAAAGTGACTTGCTTGAAGGTGTGTAGACTTTCCTAAATGCTAGTTCGAAGTTGTGACAAGTGGTTGAATTAAGTTGATTAGAGGGATAGGTAGGTATTCATTGAGGGAAAGCAATGTAGGTTGCAATATATCAAGATTTTTCATGAATAATAAAATGTTGGTCATTGGATTCCGAGTGAATGGATGCATTATAACGTGTTCACCTGGAGGTATTGAGTTCCCTGAACTCGATCTTATACAAGATCATCAGTGTACACTAATGAGTTGTCACAAGAGGGGGAGAAATAACTGTCAATTCCACTCATACTCTCAGGTGTTCTCTTACCGATGTCAACGTTTACATGAAGTCTCCTTCTTTAGTTATGGAAACTGAATTTTTAACACACCTTTCTCATTCATACTCTCTCTCTGTGTGTACATCAACAAGTTGTATTCAGTTACATTTTATTCTATCCGTCATCAGATCATCTCAGTTGGCGAAATTGGGAATCCTAATCATCTTGAAGTCAGTTTAAATTGTAAATCATTAATGGGTTGCCTAACAAACTCATCATTATCAGGTTAGAGATTGTAAATAATATTTGAGGTGTTGCTGGCCAAACTGGTAATCACATAGGAATTCTAATAGACATTTCCTGAAACTGAATGGAAATATTTCATTACTTTATTATCAGATAATCATGAGTTTGATTTGTAATTGATAAGTATGAACTATGAGAACAGAAATATTTCCCAGTCTGAGTTAACAATTGTACTGGATATGTGTACTCATTCTATGAATAGATTTTGTGAGTAGAAGAGTGTTATTTATGCAACAAATGATCAGTAGTGCATAGTTACTGCAACTCGACCAGTACAACCATTACACCAGTCCACCAGTATACATCAACACAGAATCACACTGGAAAATCTAATCAAGATGATCGCAATCTTGATTGAAGCCTTGAGAAATCAGTTGTGAAGCATAAACTTATATGAGTGTTTACTCTGAAATGAGAGATAAAATCTCACAATCATGTGTGTGCTGTTGTTATTAGGATAACTAAAATGAAATTTATATGCACTTTGTTTGATATATAATGCTAAAGCAAGTCGTCAGGAGACTCATAGTTGACATTTCAAATCTATTTTATACCTGTTACCATCACATATTTTGTAGTTTTTAGAACTCAGAGGATGTAATCATCATGGTATGTAATTAAATTCCGGTTTTTTGATTTTTGCCTAATGATTTATAGGATCCATTTCTCATAATTTTGCACCTTATTTCACTCGAAGCACTTCAGTTTTTAAGGAAGGATGCTGTGTAAACGTTACGAAATTCGTGACTGCTTATGCTTGATTTAAGCAATTCAAACATTGATCATCAATACCTTGATTCATTATAGGCAGACTCTTCTAATCGTATGCAAAATGTTTCCATTACTTGATGCTGGTATTATGGTTGTTAGGTGAGTGGTTTTACCGTTAATGGGACTGATTATTCCAATTCTACTTCGAAACACAGTACAGGAATCTACGACTGTCAGTGATTAATGACGTCAATCCCCTGAGAGTTAGAAAGTTAGGAACTTTATTTCGAGGAATTTTTCCGAATCCTCTCAATGCTGTATAATGTTTTATAGCTCTTGTGATGATTACGAAACTCACTAGTAACTTCTATATTGCATCGTCTAGTGTTACAAGTACTTAAGAGTAAATCGCATTATGGCAACTACAGTGTCTGTTTACCGTATGGGTATTGTCTCGATAATTCTTTATGGAACAGCTGTCTAATCAGAAAAAGCTGCTGTTGGTGTCTTGTTTCATATTCAGTTTCCATTTGTATGGTTGAATATCTGTGCAGAAGCTACACTGATCTTTGTGACTAGTAGAGGAATCCAGGACGCAGATTTCGTCCTATTCGGGGCTCTTCATCTTGATGTACCTGCACCTCAGTGAGTGATGTCGTCGCCGAAACTCAATATCGTTCACTTTAGACGCTATAGCGTTATCCGCCAAGCCACTAGCGCAGGATAGCCACCTCTTGAGCAGCCGGTATCAGTTGCTGTTGCTATGATACCCGTAATTTCCCAGTAAGGTGCACATACATATAGCTGACGAGTCACGAACAAGAAGAAACGCTCATCCTGGATTCTTCTGCTAATCACCGAGATCAGTATAACATCATGAATAATCAGCAGTAACGAGACACCCGTATAGAAGCTCACCCGCCAATAAGGGGTCGAGTAATTTGGGCTTGTGTGACAACGGGAAATTGCAAGTATCATCACAACAATATCTGTACGGAAATTTTTTAGTGTTTACTAGGATCATTTGCCCTGGAACAGAAGTGGCAAACATTGTTTTGCGGTTAGCTACCTATGTTAATCATAGCGATGGGTACTTTCTAATTTGTAACTACATTTCGGAAACATTAACTTTCGGATAGCCAGAACAATGTACTTCATAACCATATCCTTCAAGGTTTTTGGTGATTCAGCAGCTAACATTTAAAAAGGGACGGATTTCAACGTTTTAAGAAGACAGTTCTTCACAGCTACCTCAACTAACTATCCGGCCGCTAATTTTTAACGCGGTGCGGTAGCGGTCACATGAGCAGCGCAACAATTGGGCATTTTGTTGACACTAACCACGCATTCTCGATAGCTTACTATTTCAAAGTTAACTGCAGGGTGAAAAAGAAGCTGAGAAATGTCGTATACATGATAACCTTCTGATATTTTCAGAGACTTGACTATTCATATCGATATATCGAAGCTTTGGATGCAAAAGAGACGTGTTCAACGTCTTCTCTTTTTATGATCTTAATTTTCAGCAGTCCAAAACATTCGTTCTTTTCGTCTTGTCAGTCTGTTCACTTCTTAGGTATTATCTACTCCTATTTGTTCGTATACCTTTCAAGTAGTCATTCATTCTTCAGGGTAACTATTCGTTGATGAAATCAATGGTAACCTTTCTCAACATTCAATCATTTTAGTATATTGCTCAACTCATTGTTATTCATTCAGTTTTTAGTTAACTAAAATCAATGTTCACTAATCCTAGGAACTTCACTTATCTTTTACTAATTACAGCTTATGCTGTTTTTTGTTATTTCCTCAACAACAACAAAAGTAGAACAACATTTTAACCCAGGAAAACTACATTTAGTCGAGACTGTATAGGCTGGAAAATGAAACAGTCAAGATTAATTTATCGTTGAACTGTTCTCTGCCTTCTTATTTTTACCCTCTAACAGATAACTAATCATAACTTTATTTCATTTTTCGTTAAAAACTGGTTTAGTGCTGAAATAGACTATAATATCTAATGAATTCCAGAACAGAGTTTGAGATCATACCGTCTGATAGATAAAAAATGATATCCGACATTTTGAAACAACTTGAATCCAGACGTCCCTCACTTTTGTACTTAATATATAACTTCTGCACAAATGTTGCGTAAATCTGCCCACAGCCGAAAGCTACAACAAATAGCGAGAGTGAAGATCATGTCAAGGTTTCCAGCTAGACCCATTTTATTATTATTATTATTAATTTTCCCTTGGGTTCCTAGTGGAACATAGGGATTCAGTTGCACGTGTCCATTCCACTCTACTCTACTCTCTGAAATCTTTTGAACCTGGCTCCACAACTGCCCACAAGCTTTCATTTATTCCTCAATCGATCTCCTCCATGTCACCTTCACCTCGGACGCCCAACTCGTCGTTTCCACTTTGGATTTCACTCAAAGGTCTGGCCTGGAGCGTGATGTCCCTAATTGACCTTCTCAGTGTATGCCCAATCCATCTCAAATTTCTCCTTCTGTATATATGTTGAGCGATAGCTTTTTGGTTGGTCCTGTCAAAACCCAGAGTTCCTTGTTGCACATTCTTATTTTTCTGGCTATCTGATCTTCAGTATCGAGTGAGCGTAGGCAGCGGCAGCTGTTGATGAATGTTTGCAGTTTGTTGGAAATGCTTTTCGTAACGCGCCAACTCTCTGAACCATACAGAGGCACTGACTTGACACTAGTGTTCAAAATCCGTATCTTTTTCACACTTTATGCTGAGTACAGTAGATCTTCATACTGATTTCAGATTAGTGAAAGCCTGTCTTGCTTTTCCGATCCTGGTTTTGAAATCCCCGTCTTCGCCACCACCTGTAGTTGAAATGACACTGCCTAGGTGGGTCGGTAGGTGAAAGAGATTACTTCCTTTAAGTTTCCCTCTCCCGCTGATGGTGATTGATGCTTGTTGCTGTTGGTTGGGTACAGCATAGTTAACTCTAAATTGTTTTCCTGCAAAAATTTTACTTCCGCTTATATGGAGTTGAGGTTTCAACAAGCAGCTAAAATCATACTAAAACTTGTCAAGCAGACGAATTGGCTCATGTTGCCACACTCCACAGTAGTGCACAAATATCAAGTGGATAGAAAAATATCGACATTAGAGTAGGTAAAGTTATGTTTGAGAATATTGTAGTTTAAGATAAACATAAGAGAAAATAGTGAAAGGTTTAGACGACGTCAAATAGTCAATATATTTATGCGATTGTAATTAATTTTCAATCATGTCACCAAAAGTCCTCAACACATGATTCCTGTCTTCTTGGACATTCCTAGACACCTCTCATAGCACGACATGTCGAAGTAGGCGGTGCCTTAGCATGAGAGATCTTAGCCGGTGAAGGTTTATAACCTCACCAATCGAATTGCATATCTTTCCTAGAGCCCTTTGTCTGACTTCAGTAGTGCTCACTGGAAGTGCTGAGAAGACACTTGTGATCGAAACCAAGTGATCGCTTTATGTTTTCTACTTTTAATGGCCATATCTCACAGATGTACAGCTATCAATAGAAAATGAATCATGATAACTAAGCAGTTTATATAAGTTATGTTCACGTTTATACCTGAAGTTTATAGTCTGATGTTTTGAAGAATTAAACATAAGACAATCTTCTGAAGAAGAGATAGGTATAGAAACTGTTATGTTACCAGCACATTTGATGGAATTGATACCAGCTGAAGATGGTAGATCATGCAGAAAGAGTTAGAAAAGACACTGGGGAGGGATGTCTCTTTGAGGAACGTTAGTCATAGTAAACAATGGGGTAGGGTGCTTCCCTATGTGAATAGTATGTTGTTTCCTATCAGGGTAACTAGGAATGCAACCAACTGATTATCCATGACTCAGTATTTGTCTCGGTTAACTTGTCCAGTAAAATAGATCTTGGAACAGAATCAAATGACGTAGTATAGTCTAAAAAGGCAAGTTTGATATACTAGGCATTTTTATCAAGAAGACAATCGAAAGTAAGTATTTAGGAATAAATTTTTAGATATAGAGTACTCTTACAGATAGATTAGGTAACCTGAATTTCTCACTTAAGAATAAGAAGAATTTTTATAAGAAACATGATTATACTTCATAACAGTTTTTTGTATTAGAATGTGAGTTGATTATGCTTTGCTTATTACAAGAGATTACAGGACAGAAGGATACAATTACTGTATACTTTATGTCTTCAGGCAGGAATTTAAAATACTAATAATAATTCTACTAAAACAGCTGGTGTCTGATGTCTATATGCCTGGTTTGATAACACGTTCTGAATTATAACCATTGTTAACTATCTAAGATTGCCCTGGCTTTGTACGTTCATATTATTGATATTAGGTGATGACTGCATTGCAGCAGAATGCAAAACGCTGGACTTCAGGTTACCAACACAGTGTTATACTAATAGACCAGCCTCTAGAAGTTGCCTGTTTGAATCTTTATTTTCATAACACCTTCAGGCTTCATTCAGTATGTAGTATAAATTATTTCAGTAGTAATGTACAAGATAATGACCAATGTAGAGAAGATACTTCAGTTTGAAGTTAGAAAGATCTATGATCTGTGCTATTCGATAGTGTTTACTAAGGCAAACTTCTGTGAATATTATAATGAGGAAGAACAGTAGGATGGCATTTCTATCACTTTCTAATTAGTAAATTGTCAGGAGTATATTGATCAACTTTTGTCAATTCTCTCTGATCACATTAAGTTTGCTAAACCTGAAGGTGAGTTCAACAAGATACATATGATTGAAACACAACTCACAAGTGTCCTGAGAAGCATGGGGGATAAGTCAATAATTGGCTCCAATTTATACGAAGGTATCTGATTAGTTGGTTCCACAATTCCACGTCTATATGGACTACCGAACGTACATAAAGAGGGATTACCTCTGCCTCCGATCTTGGATGTGGCTGGTTCCCCTTATCATCGAACTGCACAATGGTTAGCTAAAATTTTAGAACTTGTTAAAGGGTGAGTGTCGAGTTTTTTTATCCGTTATACTTTTCAGTTTGTTGAGGGTTTTAAGGATGTTAATGTTTTGGAAAAGATGATGTTTTCATTAGACGTTACTTCTTTGTTCACGTCTGCGCCACTCACCTAGACTGTCTGTTATATATGTGACTATATTGATGCACATAATTTAGACATAGAACTATCAACAAGCTGCTTGAAAAAGCTTTTGTTAAGGTGGACATTTAATGTCCAATTTATTTTCAATAATGAAATCTATAGACAGAAAGATGGAATCTCGATAGGGTCACCATTGGGTACATTACTAGTAGACTTTTTCATGTCAAAACTACAGAATTCTTAACTTTGTCAAACTATTAATGGTTTTGACTTTTATACAGGATATATATGGACGACACGTCTGTTAACTGTGACAAAGATGTTGATTTAAGTGGTATTCCTTGTCCATTCAATGAATGTCATCAGCCCCCAGGTTTACCATTGAGAAGGAATTAGAATCAACTATTCCTTTTCTTCATATACTTCTCACCCGATGTAAGAATAGACACCTGAAAAGATCTATCTACAGAAAAGCAACGTGGAACGGATAACTAACTAATTTTTAAAGTTGGGTGCCTGTCAACAGAAAAAGAAATCTTATTCACTCTCTCTGCTATCGAATAAGACGTATCTGTGGTGAAGAGCTGTCGTTTATAAAAAGTATACTTGTCGAAGATGGTTACCCTAGCCGTTTTATTAATGAAAATATGCTAGAAGGAAATACTAAGCCAGTCATCCACACAGTCTGAAAAAAAACTTTGTAATTTATGTTTGAAGTGTAATGAATTTTTAATTATACCTACCAAATTGTCTTGTAATGGTTTAAGGATTTTTGTGAGATACTTTGAAAGGTTATATGTTGGGGAATTTGTAAACTGCATAACTGGATGAATCGGAAATACAATCTGAAATCAAAATTAGAGAATGCCTTATGGTTTAATTCAGTCGCAAAAAGTTATGCTGCTTCACGCTTCTATGGCCTTCCTAAAATTCATAAACCAAATTTTCCGATTCGTCCAATTATCGATTTTGTGAATTCCCTAACATATAACCTTTCAAAGTACCTCACAAAAATCCTTAAACCATTACAAGACAATTTAGTAAGTATCATTAAGAGTTCATTACACTTCAAACATAAATTATTACAAACAATGATTAAAGATGATGAAACAATGGTTAGCTTTGAGGTTGTTTCTCTGTATACAAATATTCCGATTGATGAAAGCATACAAGTTGTTAGATTTTTATTAGAGTCAGATACTTCTTTATCACTTAGATGTAAAATTTCATCAGTGAAATCTGTGATGCACTGAGATTATATCTGATCTCAACCTATTTTACTTTTCGAGGGGACCTTTATCGTCAAACCAGTGGGGTAGCAATGGGTTCACCTGTTTCACTCATTGTGGCTAATCTATACATGCATATAGTAGAATCAGACCTACTTAACCAACATAATTTAAAACCAAGAATATAGTGGAGGTATGTTGATGACACCTTCGTCATAACCAAAAAGCAAGGATTAGAAAGTCTTTTTGAATACCTAAACAACCGTTTCAATTCTGTAAAATTCATATGTGAACTAGAAACAGAATTCAGAACGTTAGCTTTCCTAGACTGCAAGGTGATACAAAACAGTGATGGGATACTTGACATTGATGTCTATCGAAAAGATACACATTCTAACAAGTACCTTGACTTCGATTCAGCTCATCCATTGGAAACTAAATTAAACGTTGCTAAAAATCTGTTGACGAGACAGCAAAGGATACCAAATGAAGTGGAATCTCAGCAAGCAGATAGGCGACTTGTTTGGGAAGTCTTAAGACAAAATAACTATCCAGACAAACTATTAAAAAGGATCGAAAAAAGTTTCTCGAATGAAAATATGAAAAAGTCAAGCCATAAAGATTGGATAAGTACTATAGTACTTCCTTATCGAACATCCACTTCAGAGGAAATAAGACGTATCCTTAAGAGTTACAACATCAGAGTATTCTTTAAGGTGACGAATACATTACACTCACACCTGCGTAAATTGAAAGATTCGATTCCTCATTTGGAACAACAAAACTGTGTTGTTTATAAGGTAGACTGCAGTGAATGTGATGCCACATATATTGGAGAGACACCACGTCAAGTACTAACACGTCTAGCCGAACACGGTAGAAGTTCCAAAAAACCACCAAAAAATTCCTATGATCTAGAAAAACTTGAAACAAGCTCTGCTATCGCAACTCATGCCCTATATTCAGGTCATAAAATATCATTCGAACAGACAAAAGTTCTGCAAAAGGGTTTTCTCTCTCACAAAGAGCGGACCATTGCAGAAGCTTTGCACATCTGCACATCTGGGTTAGACATCCCACTAATATGGCAAACATTAATGACTCGCCTAGGCAGTTATAAATAATATCTGAAGATTGTCTAGTCCTACTACATACACCTTATTGATCTACTATTTTCATCAATTTTACACTACTCTCTGAGTCACATACATTCGATGAACCATAACATAATCCACTTTGTTACCACTCATACTACAAGTGTTATCAAAAGTATATTTATGGTTATTATTATTATTTATTTAAGATATATTGTCTCATCTTCAAATATTCATCCTTCCAAATTAGTAATCTATTCTTTCTCACCCATGATGTCTCACAACCCCATTGTACTTTTTATAGATGAACTGAAAAATTTCCCCACCCTATTTTTGTTCCACCTTACTCGCACAACGAAAAAACCTCTCTGACGAAGTTGTTTACTCACTCATCTGTATTACATCGATCTATGCTCCATATCATTATGTAATTGGATGATTGTAAAGGTCACCACTTTGTGTACCAAAACTTGAATATTAACCTGGAAACTTAGTGTCAGGTTCATACTCTTGAAAAGGATCTTCCTAACAAGATCGAAATATTGAGGAATAATACAAAATATCTGTTTATTTTGTTATTTGTTCTGATATATACTACGCCGGGATTACACAAATAAAAGTACATCCTATACAATGTATCACTATTACTGTTATTATAATTACCTTCATTTTGGTCAGTTTCCGGTGTTACTTTAGTTAATTGTCTTATACTTTTATCGAAAACCTTGATTTCATCCTGACCAACTTGTCTAATATTATTACATAATATTTGATTGGTTTACCACTTTCATCAATTTCGTTACCCATTTCTGAGTTATATACCATTCCATATACTACGTAATTTTCTTTGTTATCATTCGTACTACAATTATTGTCATAATCACCCCCTTTTAATCTATATGAACTTTATAAACGATTTGAAAGTCTTACGTAACCCCTTTCTGTTACCGTTCGACCTTTACATCATCAACTATCAACATTATAATTATCATCACCATCATTATTATTGTTGCAAACGCCTATTATTTCAGTTAAATCTTTCTCATGGATTACAGTCTTTAAATATCATACATATACGAATGTACAGCTTGAGAATAAATTCGTTGAAAAGAGTCCTCTTCGCTGAATATCCTGTTTTTGATGTCACAATGGGCATAATGAACGTATAATCACAAATGGTTATGTCATCATCATCTTCATATAGTTTTCAGTTTTCCTCACAGTATATAATTTTTCAAATATCATATATGCATACGAATGTACGCAGCTTGAAAATAAATTTGTTGACAATGGGAATTATTAAGGTATTCTAATTGAATATGTTATTGCTTGTATTATACTATCGTTGATTGGACCGAATTGATAGGTCTCTATTGGCATACGGGATCCTGTGCGGATGCTTCGATATACGTGTGTTCTAGTTATAGTAAAGATTGACAGTGGTTAGCAGAGGAATTCAGGATGCCCATTTTGTCCTACTTGCTACTCGTCAGCTGGATTTACCTGTCCTCCAATAAGGGATGTTGTTCCCACCAGGATTCTGACTCCAGAGTGATCGCTTCAAACACCAAAGCGTTATCCACTATACCACCGTCCAATCAACGACGGTATAATACAAGCAATAACACTAAACCTATACCCGTCGCACAAGAAGTGTCTATTGTGGCTCGGTGGTGTAGTGAATAACGCTCTAGCGTTTGAAGTGATCGCTCCCGAGTCCGAATCCCGGTGGGAAGAACATCTAGCTGATGAGTCCCAAATAGGACGAAATGCGCATCCTGGATTCCACTGCTAGCCACTATCCATCTTTACTATTCTAATTAATTCCAATAAAAATACATGTCAGGTATGAAGGATACACCAACTTGTGTATTAGGCCTAAAATATATCAGATAATCTTCAGAAAGCTACTGTAATTTTTTTGAGGTAGTACTGTCTCAAGAATACGTTTCATTAGTGAAGTTTCAATGACTTCTGTAAAGAAGACTGTCATGTAGACAACAGCTGAATAGACCACAACAATCGACAGTAACTATCATTTTTTGAAAGACCGATATAACTAGTCATTCTCAAAGGTGGTTTATCCAAGAGTATGCTGCATAAGTTTAGGAAACCTCTTGTTTTATTGTATTATTCCAGAATAATAACTTTCAGTGTCATGATAACAAACAATGTAGTCAAAAATTCAGTTGCTTAGTATCTTCATTGCTTTAAACAAAATTTAATCAGAAATATTGAAGATAAACATCACTATGGTAACCTATAGTTTGGATGGATACAAAGTGACTTGATATACAGAAATCATGGTGGCTGATAATTATCAACAAAATTTTATGCATATTGTCTGGTAATCTTAGGCCTATGGTGGTTGATACTACTTATATGTGTACCAGCATATTCATAATGTTTGTTGTGAGATGAGATATTTTCGAGAATTTTTATCCTATTTAAAGGTTTGTGGGGACTCACTCATCAATTGATATTCATTATGGACTGACATCAATTAGATGACTACTGGAAAACTGGATGGCGGGATGTGTGGTTGCTAGACAACTGTTACGTCCTAGAACTACACTATTGGATGTAATGTGTTCTCTGAGCTAGGTTGTTTAGTCGTGAAGCTTTCATTGTCGTTCTAGACAGCAACATCATCAGCACTAACTTCAGTATGAGATGAGCTGTCAATATCTCTTCGTTAATGATTTAGCAGCTTCCCTCGGCAAAGTGGTCGCTGTCTTTGCCTTCGTCAACATGAACACCAGTTGGCTATTAAACTTCACGACATCCCATCACTCATCTTAATGCACGTGGACAACAACTACGAACAGGTGGTCAATTTTGACATTGTAGAAATCTTGGATGGAGAGAGGAAAGACAAAGAATATGAGAGAATTCCAAGAAGCTTGGCATTCACGTCAGTCAGTCAGCAATCAATAGATATTTAAACACGGACCCAATCTATCAACCAATGAGAAAAATGATAAACGATAAAAAGGTCAGAGATGAAACAGAGGAACAGTCAATGACACAAATATCAGAGAAAACCAATCCCAAACCAGTTCGTCATTTTGGTAGGTCACTTTATACTGAAGTTAGTGCTGATGATGTTGCTGTCTAGTAAGACGATGAAAGCCCAACGACTGAACAACCTAGCTCAGAGAACACAATACAACAGAGACCATTCACCTGAGCTACAAATATTCTCCACAACAGAACAAGACTCCTCAGCGGTTCTCACTCATGACCCCTCCAGTAATGGAACCCAGTAATTGGTAAATCAGAAATCAACGAATAAGTTATCACAAGCATTCAAACTCAGTTCCTGTTAACTGCTCATTGGCGATGTGGTTCAAGATGAGATTTTGCGAAGTTTTAATAAAAAGTCATGAGGACATGCATTGTCAGAAGGTTGCGCTATGCCGTGAACTGACAGAAGTAAGGAAATGCTGACTTGCTGATTCCAAAGTGATGGCTCAATATTAGCCTGCTAGCTGGAAAACTTGAGAGTTCTGGGTTTGATCGCTGACGGCGTCATAGATACGTACTGCTGAGGAGTAGCATACTAGGACGAAACAGCTGTATACTCTTCACAAGTTTCTAATTATTTTTTATTCTGTTGATAATGTTCAGCGATTATTAGGATCATCTTGGTCAAACCAACGGAAGTTTTAACGGGAAATGATACGAAAATTTGGTGAATATGTACAGTTAAGGTGACATATTCAAATACTAACCACTTCAGGGCTTTTTGAGTGTATGCTAAAACAGTGCAACAAGCAAGGACACAACAGCAGTCTGATGCTTTCACATTTTCAGTTATTTTACACCTGATGTCGCTCCTTATTGAATATTACGTTGAAAGGTTTCTTTCTTCTTCGTTTATTTTAATGAATTACAGGGCTAACGATGAAAATATTTCAGCCATAAACTAAGGTGAACTCACATCCCCATCCTACACCAAAATAAACTCAGATTTTTAGATTTATTCCCAGCTTATGTTTCGCTTGATTCAATAAATAACCTTTCAAATCAATTGCATTTCATCAAGACTACTGACATAGTTAGATAATACATAGTAAAATGACTCGAACGAAACAAAACAGAAGTCTTAATCGTCCGTAAATTGATGAAATATTGGTAGTATGTTGAACTTCAGGTTAACTTGCGAAGTACTTCATTCATATCCAGAAAGATTAAAGAATAATTTTAATGTAAAAGATTAGTTTTGAAGTTCTAAAGACTTCCAGTAACACCTTGCTAGTTAGTAGTTTCAGAAGTCAAGAATAGATTAAAGGACACTCTGCAAACACGACTGAACATCAAGTCTAATCACGTTAACATTTTCATTTATTTATGTATTTGTCCCTTCGGTTCCTAGTGGAACATACCGCTTCAGCATGATGTCTCCATTTCACTCTCTTCTTCACAGTCTTCTTATTGTGACCGAGTGGTGGGGTTGCTTTCGTGGGTATAATGAATACTGAGACTCAGTAGACACCTCAGTCGAATACCTTTACGACTGACCTCCCTCAGCACCTTCAGTTTCACTAAGCCACGAAAAAATCAGAAGACAAAGACGGTCCGTGACTGCTAGAACAGCAAGAACACTTACTAGGCAAATACACGATATATATGTATGTAAAAAACTCTTAGAAAATGAGACCATAAATGAACCAGTCAGATTTCTTGTATAAGGTCGAATTTCTCCAAACAGGTTCTCATGTCAGCACAGGCATAAATCATGACCTGAACATGATCCGACCATGACTTGAAAACAACTCCCCTATTGGCTGCCTTTTGTCGCTAGGTAACACTTCTCCACCTGGCTCCACGACTGCCTACAGGCTTACATTTCTTCCTCACACGATCTCCTGTATATCAACCTCGCATCGCACGCCCAACTGGTCTCTTCCCATTTGGATTCCACTCGACGGCCTGGCCTGACGCGTGATGTTCACAAACGATCTTCTCAGTACATGTCCAATCTATCTCCACTTTCTTCTGCATACACGATGGGTGATAGATTCCTGGTTGGTTCGCTGCCAACCACAGTGAGTTCTTTCTTGCTTACTCTTATCATTCTGGCCATCTGATCGACCTTCAGTATCGAGTGAGTGTAGGTGTCAACTATTCATCATGCATATTTACAGTTTGTTGGAAATGTTTTTCGTAACGCGCCGCCAACTCTCTCAACCATCACATAGAAGTACTGACTGACTTGACTGACATAAGTAATGTCGAAAATCCGGATGCTGTTCACGCCTTATACTGAGTACAGTGGAGTGCAGTACAGTGGATCTCCACACAATCAAGTTGACAGGATTGTTTCAATTCATCGCTAACAAATCTATTGTTATTCGTAAAATCTCCATTGAGATTAAACTGTTAATATCAGAATAGATTATTTTCCATCTTAAATAGTACCAAAAACAATACACTGTTGGTTGAAAAATGTTAAACAGTTTTTTTAAGTATTTTCTAGTATATACACACCAGGAGGCTATTCAGTGATAACAGTATAACATTTTGTTCAATTAATTCATTACAAAGTATTTTATCGGATAAAAGCTTGTTGATTTACACACTATTAAACGTTCATTATTGAACAAGAATCTGGTGAATAACATCTCGCTTCAGGAAAAACGTGTTCAATTATCAGATTTATTAAATAACCAGAAGGTTTATGGACAATAAAGAGCGATCCCACATTAGATTTGTTTAATTGACGTATCGGGCATAAATTATTCCTGCTCATCATCATATCAGCATAAAGAACAAGATCCGGATTTTCATCACTAATGTCAGTCAAGTCATTCAGTACTTCTATGTGATGGTTGAGAGAATTGGTAGCGTGTTACGAAAAGCATTTCCAACAAACTGTAAATATGCATGATGAATAGTTGACACCTACACTCACTCGATACTGAAGGTCGATCAGATGGCCAGAATGATAAGAGTAAACAAGAGAGAACTGACGGTGGCTGACTGGCCAAGAACTAACGATTAAGCTATTATCCACGGTGTATGTAGAAGAAAGTGTAGATGGATTGGGTTGGATTGGACATGAACATAAACTGAGAAGACGGTTTGGGGACATGAGGCATCATATCAGGTCATCGAGTGGAAGCGAAATGAGAAACGACGAGTTTGGCTTCTGAACCGATGGTGAAATGGTGGAGATTTGCGTGAGGAAGAAGTGAAGGATTGTGGGGAGTTGTGGAGGCAGGTTGAGAAGACTGAAGAGAGGAGAGTGAAATGTCGACATGTTACTGAAGCCATATGTTTCACTAGGTACCCAAGGAACAATTAATCATAATAATAATTCGTCACAAACTGACATCTTGGATAATCATACAAGCAGCAACACTGAAACTTAACCCGTCACACGAGAAGTGGCTATTGTGACTCAGTGATATGATGGACAATGCCCTGCCGTTTATACCGATCTCTGTGGAGTTCCAATCCTGGTTGGAACAACATCACTCCTTTGGAGGCTGATACATTCATCTGATGAGTCCCGAAATGTGCGAAATGCGCATTCTGGATTCCAATCCTTGTAGGTATGTACATTGAAGGAAATGTGATCTAACCAGAGTATACTTGTAACGAGACCAGATGAAGTAATTAGGGTTGTAGTCTTGAATGAAGATGACTATAATCATAAAATGAAGTATCATTATCGAAGATACTATGAATTCTCAGAAATTGGTGAACGGCCTATATCACACTGAGAAAATATGCAGAATATGCAGAGGAAGTGAGTGTAGATGGACTGGATTGGATGGTAAATAAACTGAGAAGACGGTTTGGTAACATCATGCATCAGGCCAGGCCTTAGAACGGAAGTTAAATGAGAAACGACGAATTGGGCGTCGGAACCGAATGGGACATGCAGACGATAGTGTAAAGAATAAATGAAAGCTTGTGGGCAGTGGTGAAGCCAGTTTAAGAAGACTGGAGAGAAGAGAGTGTAACGTTGACGTGCTACTGAAGCTGTATGTTCCAGTTGGTACTCAAACGAAACAAATTATCAAAAACTAATCTTATTAATGTTATCACACACTACTCTCGACATTTGATTTCTACTATCATGTCACCTCATATTCTTTATTTCTATTTGCAGTAACATTTTCGGTTATTTGCGGGATAGGTGTTGCCTCATTCCTACTGCATGTGTTATATTGTGTGTTGATTCGATAAACCAAGATTCAGTAACCAATCTCTCCCTGTCTCCATCTAAGAATATTAGACTTGAGTGTTCGTACAAATTTCATTATTGACTTGTTTTATATATATATATTTCAATTCCTAGTTTACGTCTTTGAATTGACTAGTCAGTTTTCTAACTATATCATTTAGACATTTGACTAAACCTGCCTTAATTGACTGACACTGGATGAGATGACTTGAAGTCTAAATACTTTTTAGAAGCTGCCGGCTTTCTGTAGACGATAGGTAATTCTCCTTGTTCAATTTTTACCTTCTCCGAAACGAAATGGATTGCGGTAAAGAATATTTCATCAACATATCGCCATCATGAATTAGGTGTAGGATTAAACGTTTGTAAAGCCATATTTTCCCAACTATTGATATATCTACTACGATTGAGAATATTGACGATCCCAATGCTACTCCTTCTGTTTGTCTGTATATTTAGTCCCGAAACTTGAAGACTGTAGAAGTTAACCACAAATGTACGCCTAATATGATCTCATCAAGCGATATCTTAGTTCTATGAGTAAGTTGTGAGTCAGTATTTAGTTGATTTCTGACTGCCTCCTGTGCCGTGTTGATTGGTATTTTACTATGAGGACTCTCTACACCGAAGCTAACCATTTTTTCATCCTCTTCCATATGTGGGTCACTAAATCTTTGTTTTAACTTGTTAGAGTTTACTAGTCTGGAATTCGAGTAGTTCCTAATGGGACACAATATCGATGGTAAGTGCTTCTCTAGTTCATATGTAGGGGTATTTCTGAAGTCAACTGTGGATCTAATGGGATAATCTGGTTGATGAACTTTAGTGGTACCAAACATTCTTCTAGGATTACTAGTTTTATGTATCAAATGAAACCATTTCGACCTACCTGGAGATGGCTTTAGTTGACTAATCAGAACGGCTGTAGATTTCCTAATTTTATTTATAACAGTGTCCATAGGTTTCTTGTGCTCTTCATATCGTCCTGTTTTGATATGTTCGCATAGTGTAATAAGAAGATGGAGGTTGTCTTAGAAACGTGTGATGTATCCACGGAATACGTTTCGAACAATCTGATCATACACTGAATTCTCAAGGCATTATATATAAACAATGAAAATAGGGTGGGGTAAGATGAATAAATTAAGATAGTACAAGATTTGAGAAATATATAGGGTAATAAGGAGTAGTAATACATTTTCACACCTCCCTTGGGATTAAAATGAGATAAAGATTACCAAGGTGGGTTTTAGGGCAAGGACAGACCGTTTTCTGATAAACAAGGGGGGGGTTTGAACTTTCGTTTAGCTAAGGCTTTAGTGAACGTAAGTATACGGTGTTGACGTCTCGTATAGATTGGTGTCAAGGGTGTTTTGGGGGTGGATACTGTGACGTCATTCTATAGTGTGTTTGCCTATTAACAATGACATCTGTTTACCTCCCGTATTTTTCGGATTATTTGATAGGGATATGCTTCACCGTCCCTGGTGAATACATCAGACTTCTCAGATAACCTCCGTCTTCTTATTACACTATGCAATTTCATCAAAGGAACTAATTATAGTAACGATGGGCAGTGGCTAGCAGTGGAATCCAGGGTACACATCTCGTCCTAGTTGGGACTCGTCAGCTGGATGTACCTGCCTCTCAGTGAGTGATGTTGTTCCCACCGGGGCTCGGACTTGGGAGCGATCACTTCAAACGCCAGGGCATTATCCACTACACCACCGAGCTACGATAGCCACTTCTTGTGCAACGGGCATGGGTTTAGTGTTTTTGCTTGCACTACACCGTCGTTGATTGGACCGAATTGATCAGTCTCTCTTGGCACATGGGCTCCTATGCAGATGCCTCGATATTGCCTGTCCTTTTAATTATGTATAGTAATGATAGGTAGTGGCATGCAATGGCACTCAGGGACTAATTGCTACAAACTGGATATGCTCATCAATTCTGTTGAAATAATCCAGTTTGTCCATAACTACAGTTGAATTGCCTCTATCATATGTAACAATTACTATGTTATTATCATTTCATAGAATAGTCAGAGTTGAATTTTCAGAGGACAGGAATATAAAAAATAGATGTTGAAAGTACTTTGTGATTACATATTGATATGATTATGAGTAATGATAATTTATGCTTGAAAAATCGTCATCAAGTAAATAATACTGAATCACTTTGCGCTATATATGAAATAAACAAATCTAACACTGAATTATATTCTACCGCGGTGCCAAAGTCTTATACCTATATTAATAAGGCATGATAACTGATAACCCATGTAGGATAAATGGGATATTATATGAAAATGCTATGCATACTGTTTAATCGGCTTTTATTTATAGTCACTCAGCCAGATATAATGCTTAACTATCATCTTTCATTTGAAGACACTTGTCAGTTAGTTAGATGTGCAACCTCGAGAAAGTTAGAGCTTCCTCGTAGAAGTTAGGCTACATTATAAAGGGTCAAACTCCAGGAGGTTATGTTTCTTAAGTAGTGATCAAAGACAGTTAACGATAGGTTGTAGCCAGTAGTTAACATTGTATGAGTCCATTAAGGTGGTTCCGATGAATACTAAGCAACATGAAGCCTTCTAACAAGGTTTCCTGTTGACCAGTTCAAGTAGGCTACGGCTGATGAACCAAAAATTGAATGGAAATGTTTTTTAGTTGGAGGTTAACCTATTTTCATTCACAATAGTAAACCATTAAGGTTTTCGTAAGTTAGATGTCTAGATATTTTAGCTGGAATGATGTAATAAAGTGATGATTTGTATTGTTACTTGGTTGGATGTAAGCATCAGGGAACCTTGATGCAGTTAGAGACCTTATCACTGAACTACTGTGTCTGTGACTAACCTCCAGTTAGACTGAATGACATATGTGTATTGGCTGGTTACTGTAGATTGTATAATTTCCTGTTGTCTAATCCTTAGTGCTAATTAAACACTATGGTTCATTTTGTGATGTAATCCCTCAGCTAAGAGACACACCATCAAGGGTTAAAATCTCCGAGGTAGCCTTACTTTCCCCTAGACAGAAGATATGTCTTGGTAACAAGTTCCAGCAACCACAGAACCAAACTCGAGAGTTTCCTGATAATTGCGTTCATCCAACTGTCATTTATCAAAGCGCAGTATGACGCCAATTTTCCTAGATTTATGGCCACATTACAAAATGGTCGACGTGATGTGACCAACCCTCAGAGTTTGATAAAATGGTGTTGTTTACTTTTCTTGGGCCGCTTGCTTTAGACTGGCGTTAGATTTTCTTGAGAGATGGGCAATTCAGATTATCCAGAAGATGGGTAAAGCTTGAGGTAGCCAAGATCATGGGGTACTGATCACGGTTCTTCAAAAAAACATGGCAAACAGGAATCGTACGTTTTTCTGCACAGATACCACAAACCCAACAGTCTTTGACACAAACAGAGTTTATAAAAAAATAAGGTATGAATAGAATCTAAACACACAAAGTATTTCTTATTTCCTCGCTTTGACTGCAAACACAAAGATTATTTTAATTGACTCGATAGTTTCATGCATGAGGCAGTATGAGTAGTTTTCAGCAAGTTCTGAAGTAGGTGTGATAATGGTTTGATGTTTTGTGAAGCAATAGCCACAGATCAATAGGGGCGTTATGTTGCCGTACATAAAAGATATCCCAGAAGTAATCAGGCGGTTGTTTCCTCCATTCGAAATTGGAGTAGCCCACAAACCAAGAAATCTTCTGCCAAAAGGAAATAAGATAAGCATAATTTACGAAATTAACTGTAAAGACTATTTGCAAAACGAAGTTGACCAGTCTAATAGCCAGATTGTCCAAAGAATTCATGAACACCAACTAGCAGTAAGGCAGAAGGATTCGGTCTTCTCAGTTTTGACTCGAGCAGACAATCAAAATCACATATTTAACTTCGAGAATATCAAAATCCACCAAGATAATTTCTAGAAGCATTGCATTCAAACGAAATGTCAATCAACAGACATGTAGATATAAACCAAATCTACAATCTACTTAGAAAAACAGTCATTCATCAACTAAGCGCAACTGGCCGAATGAATTAATAATGGTGTATGGCATGATAGCGTGAAACAACATAATTCCAAAGTAACAAAGATTATCTCTCAGTGTGTCTGAAAAAAAGGTCAAACAGTTCAACATCTGGTATAAATCCTTTCCTCAACTTACAATTGGACAACATTCAGGGTCATTAAAAACGCTACAGAGACGTTGATGTAAGAATGGAATATACATCACTTTGTTATGATGTTACTACTGAAGATGTCACCAAGCCTGGTGATAAAGCATTGGCGGCAAAATATCAAAACCCAGATGACACCAAACTACCATCATTTTCATGTATTGATTGGTCACGGGAGTGCAACTAATTTCATGTTTTCTAGTCCTATGTGCAGACCGAATTCTATCGATCATATTTGCAAAGTGGCAACCAAGCTAGGAAGATCAGCATCACGGTACACATTAGTAGATGTTAGTTGGTTGGTTGGTGGGTTCGAATCTCAGGCGGGACATCAGTTCCGTCGAGGCTGCAGATAAGCCTTCCTGACGAGTGCCAAAAAGCACAAAACCTAGGTCCAGAGCTTCCTGCCGATTGTCTCCAACCAACTAATACCATCATTTTCACCCTGAGCTGAAAATCTTTTCTAGCATATATTAATGATAGATAGTGACTAGCAGTGGAGTCCAGGATGTACGTTTCGTTCTATTAGGAGCTCGTCAACTGGATTTACGTGCCTCCTAGTGAGCGATGTTGTTCCCATTGGCACTCAAACCTCATGCTTCAGTAGACTTGATGTTCAAAGCGATGCATACGAGATTTCAGTCTCAGTGGGAACAATATCACTCACTGAGGTGCAGGTATATCCAGCTGACGACTCCGAAATAGGTCGAAACGTACAAACTAGATTCCTTTGCTAGTCACAGCCAGATAAATTATTATCATCAATATTCAGGCAACATCGAGATGTCCTTACAGGAGAACATATGGTAATAGAGGTCGAACAATTCAATCCAATAAAACAAGGCAGAATTACAAGTAGCTTTACTGGTTAAAACTATAAATACTTGATGATTACTGATGAAAAATCTTGAATAAAGCCCCGAAGAGTGCATACAAAAGGTTTATACCAAAACCATAGAAGGATTGCACTATGGAAGAATATAATTCCATATTTCATGTTTTGATTTAATGTGTCACACAACGTATATTATTACTTACTGAACGACGTTAAAATAATCATGAACAATAAATTGTGCTTAAAACTCCGTTTGGTTAATAATATGGTATTGTTTTGCAATATATATATATATATATATATATATATATATATATATATATATATATATATATATATATATATATATATATATATATAAAATACAAACTTATTGAGGACTGCCTAACGAGTATTATGACGATCAAGAACAGGCAGGTCTCCATTCGTCGGCAACTTCAACTTCAAATGTGTCTCCAGTAACAAGTACATAGTTTTGGATGTTTTCCTTCTAACTTTTACTGGTCTTCCTATATCTTACTTATTTCTAAAAGTATCTTCTGCCTAACCTACTATATTAAGAAGCTAAGAGTACCTGGTATAACTCAGCCTCTTTCCTATTCTCCTCTATTGTTCTCGTTTATTCTTTCCCCGGGTTGATGAAAAAAGACTATGCTATATTGCGTAGAACTTTGAAGATTGTCAGCAGAATTAGAGTGGTGTGACTCTAAACCTTCTAATTGAAACTGTTGTGAACAAACATATTCACTCATGTAACCACCTTGAGGAGTTATTTCATCAGATGACCAACATTCTCTTCACTCAAATCGCTGTGTGTCGGTCATCTGAAAAGACAAGGAGCAAGTACATAAGATTTTATCCATGCACTACTTAGTATAAAATCTCTACACCACCGTACGTATTTAGCTTGTCTCATGTGTGATGAAGAAAGCATTAGAAATGTACTGACTAATCAACTTCTGTTTTTCAAAGTAAACTAACTGAAGATGATGATGATGAGCAGTTTACTATTTGTGTATTATGAATCTAATTGCTAATGTGATTGTCTACCTAAATTGACTGTGGATTTTCAAGAAAGTTGAAGATGAAGTGAATATTCTTATCTTTTCTTCATGTAATTTCTACTTACCTCATTTTGCTATGTATACATACATGTACACTGTCTCTATCCGATTGATGCTGTAGGCCATGCTGAAAATTCTGCAGAGTATTTGCGAAATAGCTTTCAGAATAAAGCCATTGGTATTATTATTACCAACGATAAAATTACTGTGTCTAACAATAAGGTATCCTTTTTTTGGGATGAATGGAGATTTTTTAAACTTAGAAGTAGTATTCATCATGGACTGACATCAGTTGGGGAAGACCTTGGGTGATAGTCGCGCTATGTCGTGAATTGACAGAAGTTGGAAATTATGAACCACTGTGAACCGATCCAGTCGCTGAGTGGTTAAACGCGTTCGCCGTGAAACCTGAAGGTGTTGAGTTCGATGTGTGGCTGGGTCATGGGTGCATACTTCTCAGGAGTCCCATACTAGAACGAAACAGCTGGTGTCCAGTGCTCCGGGGTTTGCAATGGTTCCTCAACTGAAGTCAGTCCATGATGAATACTACTTCTAAAATAAGGTATCCATTTGAAAACTGTTTCTTTTTCCGCCTATCATTCCATACACTCATTGCTCCTTAGATCTGATTCAGTTCAGTATAGTTTGATCTTTTTACCAGATTTCTCACTAACCGATCTTTACCATTTTCGAAGTTGCCACATATATTACTTATATACATTCTTATAAGTAGCTTTCACTATTGTATTATCTGGTGGTAATCATAGATTCCCTGTAAATGAAGTGTATATCTTATGTATTTTGTCAGTAATAAACAGTGAATAAACAATAAAAGTCCACTATGAACTTATGGATTTTGGCTTAAAAGAGTCCAGTTTTGATATCTGCTTTAACCTAATACCATTTATCTTACTTCATACGTTTGATAAGATTTGTTTATTTGATTTATAACACACATAGTGATACAGTATTATTTACTGGATGACGTTTAGAGCATCAATTATCATTGCTCATAATCCTGTCAATGTAATCGCATAGCACTTTCGACATCTGATTTTTATAGTATCTGTCACCTCATATTCTTTATTTTGATTGGCAGTCAAACTTTCTCTGTCTTTGGTATAGGTGTTGCGTCATTTTTACTACATGTGGTGGGTGTTAATTTCATTGAAATAGATCCAGTAATCAGTCTCTCTCTTCCTCTCTTCACCTAATTATATTCTTGGACTTGAGTACAGGGGTTTCATCCCACCCATCTTAATATATGGTGATGTATTAATCCATACATTCCGATACCTGAGTCTTATTTTCTAGATTATTGATCCTATTGGGATCTATCGTTTTATACTTAACTGAATTCATATGTTCCCCAATCTAATTGACCTCAAATGTCTTCTTTGACTGATGTACTTGACCTCACAGTCATTACATGGAATTTGATAGATTAGATTATTTTGCTGAATTGATTATATCGGATGCCTAAACCAGATGATAAAGCTGATCTCTGAGCAAGTTTGTAGGTTTAAACACCACCCTAACTCCAGGTTTGTTAAGAATCCTACGTTAAAATTCTAATTTTCCTTCCTTATGATGTAACACAATGGAGGTTGTGAACTCCTTTCTACTCATTTTGTCGTTATTATTCGTATTCGTATTACTATTATCACTTTGTTTCATGTATGAACGATAATTACTAATCATTGTTGCGGATCAAATTGCCAAGCTACGCTACGGATCATCATAGAACAGAGAGTTGAACGGCAGTCAACTCCCTTCCTCAACTCCTTCCACTTTTGAAAGGCCTCTAACAGCGTCGACCGAGAAGCAGTTTGGCAGGCAGCTGCTTCAACACTATGGTTTCAATGCAACAAATCTTTATCAATCTCATTCAACAACTGTATGAAGATGCCACATGTCAAATGATCCACAATGGGTGGCTCAGTGACGCTTTTCAAGCGAGGACAGGAGTAAGACAAGGTGGCTGTCTACTATCACCCATGATCTTCCTGATTGTGGTGGACTGGATCATGCAGCAAACCGTAAGGAGCAAGAATATGGATAGACGTTGGCTAGAACGATGAAACGACTTCAAAAAAAGATTTGGATTTCGTCAACGATGATTTATGTCTAATGTCTTATTGCACAAACTCGAAGATATACAGGAGAAAATCAACAATTTGACAGAAGGGGGCAGCGAAGGAAGAGGGCACTTCCTTCAGGTGAACGTAGAAAAGTCAAAGGTGATGAAGATACCCGACCAACAACCGGCAACAACAACAACAACAGCAAGTAGAAATCACCATCAACAGAAGGAATCTTAAGGAAGTTGTCTCTTTCATTTACGTCTCCAACTAGGCAGCATCGTATCAACTACGGGCGGTGGAGGCGGTACAGATGAGCTTGTCAAAACCACGATCAGATAGACAGCAAGACACGCCTTTATTAATCTGAAATTATATCAGTGTGGAGATCTACTGTACTGCACTCCACTCAGAATAAAGCGTGGACAACATTTGGATTTTCAACACTACTAATGCCAGTCAAGTCATTCAGTGCTTGTATGTGATGGTTGAGAGAGTTGGCGGCTCGTTACGAAAAGCATTTCCAACAAACTGCACACATAAATGATGAACAGCTGCTGCTGACGCTGACACTCACTTGATACTGAAGATGGATCAGATAGCCAGAATAATGTGAATAAGCAAGAAGGAAGTCATTGCGGCTGTCTGGCTGTCAACGAACCAACCAAGAATCTATCGCCCAACGTGTATGCAGAGGAAGGAAGTGGAGATGGATTGGATTGGATTGAGCATACAGTGAGAAAACTGTTCGAAGACATCATGTGCCAAGCCCTTGATTGGAACCTGAAGTAGGAAACGACAAGTTGGGTGTCCAAGTCGATGGTGACATCGAGGAAATGGTGTGAGGAAGTAATGAAAGTTTCTGGGCAGTTGTGGAGCCAGGTTGAGAAGACTGTGAAGAAGAAAGTGAGATGGAGACATCATACTGAAGCGGTATTTTCCACTTGGAACCCAAGGGGCGAATAATATAATTATAATTGCTTCTTTATGAGCTTTATTTCTTTGTTTAAGTCGTTACACTGACTAGTCTGTTATCTAGCTCCATTATTTAGACATTTGATGACACTTGTTTTAACTGACATAAGATGAAATGACTTTAAGTGGAGATACCTGTTAGAATGGGCCGGTGTCCTGTAGACAGTAGTATCCAAATCACCATCTGTTCTTCGTTTCATTCTACAATCCTCCACAGGTAATTCTTTTTGTCCACTTTCTATCTCGTAAGTGAATTGAATTGCGTCTACTACTGAGTTTACATATTTGAGGAAATTGTCGATTTGTTCTAGAATCGGAACATGTGAGGTGACAGGACTATAAAAGTCAGATGTTGAAAGTACTGTGTAATCACATTGATATGATCATGAGCAATAATAATTTATGCTTGAAAAGTTGTCATCAAGTAAATAATAATCTATCACTGTGAGCTAGCTGTAATTCAAATAATCAAATCTAATATGGAGTTAAATTCCGCCGCTCTGCCCAAGTTGTCTCCGAAACGTTGGTTGCTAATTGACTGATCTATATGCTGATGAATTCAGAAGACATGAAGCTGTTATAAACAGATGTAGTAGATTCCTTCAAACAATTGACTTCAGTCAAGATACACTACCTATTAGTTACATATCCCACAGAAGACAATTTCTTTGGAATATGGCCAACAAGCTGGAAAGCATTTTTGATGGATGTTAGTTAGTTGGAGTCGATCGACAGACAGTTCTAGATTTAGGTTTCATGCTTGTTGGCAATTGTTAGTGGGGGATGTTTTTCAGTATTGGAGGCATTGATATCCTTTTTAAGTTTGTAATCTACCTCAACCTCACTCCAACAAGAGGTTGATTACTGCTTGATTATCTCAATTGTAGCGTCCCTAACTGAAATATTGGCTGACATGGTTACGAGTCTTTCAAGTTTACAGACACACCTTATTAACGCTTGTTAAAAAGGATTGAATACCACATAGCTCTTCATCAAGTAAACATTTTCGTTTGATGTTTATTACCTTGTTCACTTTTTTTCTATCTATCAAGTTTTACAGTTTATCTTACGTATTGAACGTTTAGCAAACTATTTCACCAAAGGTTTACATAGTAAAACTAACTAAAGGGGAGGTGAACATGCAAGTGTACATTGGTTTGTGCATCTATCTATCTGTCTGTCTATGTGAACGTCAATCAACAGATTAGCCTATTAGTAGACTGATGTATAATCGACTAAAAACATAAAACGTACAAAATGTCATATAGGTTACCATATTGTACAATCTTCTGCATACTTGATAACATGCTGTTTACCGAATTACTTTGTATTCATTGTTCAATCACTGGAAAAAAACACACAGATAGACATAATAAGTTAGTCCTTGTGTACAAAGAGAAACAAACAAATAACCCACATTCCTGTTTACTAACAATCACCATTCCATCGGCAACCAATAACGCTTAAAGACTAAACTACGCTTGATGGACAATAGCAGATTGAAACACTGATATTATCTAGTAGTAGAAATGAGGTTATCCTCATTTCTGTACCATATGATATTTGTCAGTGATAATTCACTTTTAATAGACATTTTCAAATATGTTGACTGACATATTTAACCGGTTAATTATAATCTTGTTTATGAATTCAATAATGTTTACTATCTGATAAAAACATACCTATTTAGCAGTTATAAGGGCAATCAGGAACACATCCAGATTATTAATTCTGAATTAGGATGAAGTACATTAAGGTTACATCATAAGTGTGAAGTGTGCTTTAACAGACAACCAGTTAGTAATATTTAATCGATGCATGCAGCTATAGAGATTCCTATCGCCTTTGGAAGATACTGTTTTAATGTAATCTGACAGAAATATATAGGTGAATATGAAACTTCATGGTTTTACAAAACTATCCTCCTACAGTAATATAAGAGTTAAAACCTCGGCACTATGTTCGATTATAATTCCATTTTAGTCTGTTGTAATCGACCCTGTCTGGTCGACTGACTGTTTTCACCTATGTACTTGACCTCTCAAGCATTGCAAGGGATTTGGTCAACCAGATTATTTCGTTGCATTTCATCGACATGATCTTTTAATGCACAAAGCTTGTTTCTGAGTGGGTTTGTTGGTTTGAATGCTACTTTAATCCCAGGCAGTCTTATTGAGAATTATTCTTAATGCTTCCAAGGTGCGTTGCTAGTATGATAACACAACAGAGGTTTTGAATTCTCTCTTAACCCTGTCGCCATTATTACCAATAGTAGTGAGATTATTATTCATAACACCTGTGTTACTATTACTACTACTACTACTACTACTACTACTACTACTACTACTACTACTACTACTACTACTACTACTACTACTACTACTACTACTACTACTACTACTACTACTCACACTACTACTAATACTAGTACCACTGCTAATATTTTTTTTCGATTTTTTATGGATTTATTTATAAATTTTGGTGGGTAATTATTGAGACGTAGGGTATTCTTGATGTGTTTAACTTCCTGTCGCAGATTACCAGTCTACTAGTAAGCTTTTTCGCTCTATCACTTAAGCATTTAATTAGGCATACTTTAACTGAAATGAAGTGGGAGGGTTCGAAGTCTAATTAGCCATTTGAATAAGCAGGTCTCCTATAGACACTAGTCTCTAGATTTCCTTCTTGTATTCGTTTAATCTTGCAATCCAACATTGCTAGCTCACCTTCTTCACTATCTAAGTCACAGGTAAATTGGATTGCATTCACTACTGAATTGATATGTGCCAGGAACCTACTGATGTGTTCCGATTTCAGTACTGTAAGCATATCATCTGCATGTTGGGACCACATTTTTGGTGTGGGACTAAATGTTTGAAGGGCCACGTGTTTCCAACTATCCATAAATATGTCTGCGATGATAAAGAATATTGGTGATCCCATGACAACCCCTTCAGTTTGTCTGTATATTTTATTTTGAAACTAAAACAGTGTAGATGTTAGGCACAATCGTACTCCTAGTATGATTTCCTCAATCAGCATCTTAGTTCGATGCGTAAGTTGTTGGTCATCTTTAAGCCCATTTCTAACTGCCTGTAGAGTCATGCCGATCGGTATATTTGTGTAAAGGATAGTCATGTCAAAACTCCTACAGAATTTTGGCTGAATGTTACAATATCTGTATTATGCTGAACATGAGAAGACAATTCAATTTATGCAGAATACTCGGTTTTCATACGTCAAACTTTGCATAAACTGAAGAAGTCAATGTATCTGTGTCGCTTTGTGGGCATCTAACTACAGACACATATTAAAGTGATCAGTGGTTGGACCTTGTAGGTAAATTGGTATAGCATCAACCAAAAACCCGGTGGTCGCTGGTTTGAATCTGGCTGCGATTTAAATTTCTTTTTCATCTTCAATCATCCTTCAGTATGAAACTCTTAAATGCCGAATTCGAAAGGTCGTGACAAAATCTACTGAAACAGAAAGTATTTCTAAAGGTTTCTTAGCGATTTTAAACGATTTGAATGAGTTAGCTTAGCAGAAAGTGCAACTAAGACAAGCAGACTGTTACCTGCCGCAAATTCACTTGGCGGTCAAGTAGACATCCCACTGACTGAAGTGAAATTATGTGGTGATCAAAACTTGGATCTCTTCGTTGAGCATCATCGATGCTGGCTAAACAGATCAACTTCATCCTTAACGGTTTAATTAATTACATTTAGATTGAAATGTAATAGTAAAAGTATGTCAATTAGTAAACTGTCCTCAGTCGACTATTTTTAAAGGATTTTCGACTCTGCAAACTGTAGTATGATTCCTCACTCTATTTGTTGACGTTAGAAAAGCCTGGCTTCAAATTAGTTGAGTCTGCGAATAGGTGGTTTACCAATTGATTGAGCAGGGTCACGCTTGATCATCATTCGTTTTAGGATTTTAGATAATATTTATTCAGATGATGGAGAATATTTGTAGCTCCCGAGAATAATAGTGTCGTGTTCTATGAGTTGAATGGTTTAATCGAGGAGTTTTCACTGACATTCCAAACAATATCATTAGCAAAAAACTTCAAAAAATAGTGAATGATAAACATTTCTCCACAATTTATTTACTTACTGATCCTGATGACTTTGTGTGTGATTGGTCGTTTCTGTCAAGGTCTTCTCATCATCTCCTTATCTATTTTGATTGGTTGTCCTGATGACTCGTTGTTTCTTATTGGTTGATAGATTAGGTTAATGTCTCCATGTCTCAAGTTGTTATTCATCGAAGGCTGACATCAGTTGGCGGTTTGCGCTATATCGTGAGCTAACAGAAGTTGGAAATATGGAGCATTGGATTCTGACCCAGTGGCTCAATGGTAACGCGCTGGTCGCGGAACCTGAAGGTCGCGGGTTCGATCCCTGCTGGTGGGGTCGTGGGTGCGCACTGCTGAGGAGTCCCATACTAGGACGAAACAGCTGTCCAGTGCTCCCAGGTTTCCTTTGTTCCTCCAACTGATGTCAGCCTTCAATGAATAACAACTTGAAATATTTCCAAGTCTCCATGTCTGTTGATTACTGACTGACCTGAATACCAAGTTTCTAAACGTTCTCTGACATTCTGTGTATTCTCCCTATTCAGAAGTTTCCAATGTTCTCAATCAAATTCATGTCCACAGTTATCCGTAGGCATTCATTGATATGAACAAAGATATGTCATGATACTTCACTGCTACTTGATATTCATGTAGACGGATATGAAGAGGGCGACAACTTATCGAGCTTTGAAATCTGATTCCAAATTTATATACTATCGCCTATCTATAATTCCCGACACTGCTGATCCACCTGCGTCAGACAGCGTAAATATCAGGAGTTAACGTGAAGTGTATATCAGGATGTTGTATTGGTCAACGAGCGAGCAAAAAGTCTTTATCAGTACAACTAAACAAAAAATGTTCAATGAGTTGTTACATATACAACACAATACAGTGAAATAAAATGCTACATAAGTCCCTCCCTAGAATACAGATATAAGAGGGAATATCTGTGTTCGATATAAAATATTATGAGAAAGGTAAATTCATTTTGAAGATATTAGAAACATAGGAGGAATGTTAAGGATATCTATTATCAGGATGGAAACTGATTGGAAGAGTGTTTACATAAAAATGAAGTGTATGACATTCGAAACACTAAAATAACTTTACCAAAGTAATAATACATCCGGAGATAAAAAAAATTAACAACCAAAATCGTATTACCTGGAACATTGTTAAGAAATAAGAGATTCGGAAGTCCGTGGTGCCCGGAAAAAATTTTGTTTTGTGTATGCGGAAAAGTCTGACAAAATCGTGTGGTCATGTTTTCAACAAGGTAATGAGCAAAAACGAATAATGTTACTAGGGAATTGGTTTTATGAAATGTAAATTGTCTGAAAGTAACGTCGTGGCCAACGGACTCTTCTTCCGGATCTCGTGGTTCTGCTACCGTCGCTAGTATTGGGTGATTCGGACGCCGTTGTTTCTGTTTTGACGGTGGTTTTCGGTGTTTCCGGTTGCTTCACTGTGGTTCAGACTTGGTATCCGTGACATCTGGTTCCATAAACGCTGGTTTGATTCTATCAATGCTGACCGTTTCTTGTCTACCCGAGCGTTCGACCGTGACAACTTTGTCTGATTTACTAATTACCTTGAAAGGTCCTTCATACGGGGGCTGTAAGGGTTTTCGTACGCCGTCGTGTCGGACGAAAACGTGAGTGCAGTTTGAGATGCACTGAGGTACGTAAACTTGGTTGTCTCGGTATCGTGGGGACTGAGGTCGAAGTGTGCTCATGTGTCGCCGTAGTTGTTGTACATAGTTAGTCAAGTCCGGTGGAACGTCTGTTGCCGGGTTAAAATACTCTCCTGGCAATCTTAAAGTAGTTCCATAAACTAACTCAGCAGTACAGCAGCCAATGTCCTGCTTGACACTCGAACGTATACCAAGGAGTACTAGTGGTAATTTGTCACTCCACTTGTCATCAGTCTTTACTGCCATCAGTGCTGCTTTTAGTTGTCGATGGAACCTTTCGACAATACCATTGGATGCAGGATGGTACGCAGTGGTTCTTATGCGCTTGATCCCGAGAAGTTCAGTTAACTGTTGAAATAGACTACTCTCGAACTGCGCACCTCTATCTGTGGTGATGACACTTGGGACACCAAAGTTAGAAATCCAGTGTTGGATGATATTTCTCGCTACTGTTTCGGCAGATATATCCTGCAGAGGTATTGCCACTGGCCATCTCGTGAATCGGTCTACACATGTTAAAATGTAGCTAAAACCATTTGACGGAGGTAGTGGTCCAACGATGTCAACGTGTATATGGTCAAATCTGCCATCCGGTGCGGGAAATCTTCCCGTAGGTGAAAGAATATGTCTTTGCACTTTCGATCGCTGGCACGCTAAACAAGCTCTGGACCACTGTCGAAGATCTCGATTCATCTTTGGCCAGACGTATCGGTCAGTAATTAACTTCACCGTAGCTCGAATACCAGGATGTGAAATGCCATGCATCTTAGAGAAGACTAATCGTCTCATTGATAAAGGCACAAACGGGCGTGGTTTACCCTTGGATACATCACAGGTGATGGATACAGAGTCATCAAGTGTCACTTCTTCAAGACGTAATGAGGTGTTCACATTGTTTTTCAAATGTTTCAAGTCCTCATCCGTCGCCTGCAACTTTGCCATTTCTGCTAGGTCAATACGGTCACGTTCTAAGACGTTTACGTACATACGAGACAAAGCATCAGCTGCCTCATTTTTGCTGCCTTTGATATACCTTATATCTGAAGTGAATTGTGAAATAAATTCTAAATGTCGAATTTCTCGGGGCGAGTAGTTGTCATGCTTTGCATCAATTGCTTTTGTGAGTGGCTTATGGTCGGTGAATACTATAAATGAGTACCCTTCGAGCATATATCTGAAGTGCTTGATAGCCAAGTAAATCGCCAGTAGCTCTCTGCCGAATGTACTGTATCGCGATTGAGAAGCATTAAGTCGTTTCGAGAAGAAAGATAATGGTTCCCACTGACCGTGAACAAACTGTTGTAGTACTGCGCCTACCGCAACATTTGAAGCGTCTGTCATGATTGCTTCTGAATCACGACGAGAGAGAAGAGTTTCAGAACTTAGAGCCAGCTTCAGTTTGTCAAAAGCATCATGGGCCGCTTGGGTCATGTGAAACACTTTGGCTCGTCCTTGCAATAAATCTGTCAGCGGTTGGGCTACTTCAGCACATTTAGGTATGAAACGTCGATAGAAGTTTATTAACCCCAGAAATCTTCGCAGCTTTCGAAACGAGTCTGGAACAGGATATTCTCGAATTGCATCTACTTCTTGCGGAACCGGTTTAACACCGTTGGCATTAACAATGTGACCCAAAAACTGTAGGGATTCCTTGCCAAATTCGCATTTCTGCGGATTGATTGTAATGCCATATTCACGCAGTCGTTCGAAAAGCGTCCTCAGATGTTGCAGGTGCTCTGTTTCAGATGCGCTAGCTACTATTAAGTCATCTATGTATGCACTGACGAAAGGTAAGCCATGGAGTACCTGATCTATAAATCTTTGGAATGTTTGAGCAGCATTTGTCAAACCAAACGGCATACGAATAAATTCGAATAGTCCGAAGGGCGTAGTGATGGCCGTCTTAGGAACATCATTGGGTTCCACAGGAATGTGGTAGTAAGCTCGCACGAGGTCAATCTTGGAAAAACTATTTACTTTTGTCATAGAGTTCATAAAATCATGTATGTGAGGAATTGGATACTTATCAGGGACCGTACGCTTATTCAACACTCGATAATCACCGCAAGGCCGTATTTCCCCTGATGCTTTTTTAGGTACCATATGCAGGGGTGATGACCATGGGCTTTGGAAGGGCGTATAACTCCCAACTTTAGAAGTTTATCAAATTCCTGTTTTGCTATCTGCAGCTTTTTAGGGTCTAAGCGTCGAGGTTTTGATGAGACTGGAGGACCTTTTGTAAGAATATGGTGCGTCACCGTGTGTTTTGGAGAGGACTTCGTGTAATCCGTTTGAGTGAGCTCGGGAAATTCTCGCAGAAGGATATCGTACTCGGAAGTGTTGTTTATTGGAGCTACGACTAAGTTTATTGTTTTTGTCTCCGTAACGATACCGGTGATAGAAAATTCACCATTACGGCTGACTAGTCTATGGCGACTAGAGTCGACCAATAGTTCGTAGTGTTGAAGGAAATCCATGCCAATGATAGGCGACGATATGTCAGCTATGACGAATTCCCACTGGAATGGTGTATGAAAGCCAATGTCTAGGATCAAAATTCTGGTCCCATATGTAGTAATAGCAGATCTATTTGCCGCTTGTAGTACCAAAGTTGGGTTGGGATGGCGTTTTTCGGAAGGTGTGGGTGGGATCACGCTCACTTCTGCTCCAGTGTCAACCAGAAACTGAGCTCCAGTCTTCCTATCCGTCACCCGAAACAAACGACTGTGTTGTTGTACGCCGGCGACAGCAGTTGTCACTGATCTCCGGCCTTTCCGTTTCCCGATGAAAAGAGGGCGACAGCTCTGTCCTATAATTTCATGTTCTTCTCAGTTTCTGCTTTTTATTTTGTAGATAATGTTTAGTTTGTCTTCCTTTGCTATTGCATCTTTTAGCCTACATAACAGAGAGTGAAGAGATTTTGTGGGTTTGTGGGATACAGAGATTCCAAAAACTTCAGTAATCTAGTCGAGATTTTGGAGACTTTCTTCTTGTAGGCTAGGTCAATCCGCTTTTTAGTTTTCCAGGTTGACTTCTTGGTTGAGGACGAATTATATAAGCATCTTTTGATGAAGCTGTAGAGATAGCTGTTCCTTTGAAAAACATTCAATTTCGAAAATCATCAGAAGGCTTGCCCTAGCCTACAAGAAGAAAGTCTCCAAAATCTCGACTAGATTACTGAAGTTTTTGGAATCTCTGTATCCCACAAACCCACAAAATCTCTTCACTCTCTATTATGTAGGCTAAAAGATGCAATAGCAAAGGAAGACAAACTAAACATTATCTACAAAATAAAAAGCAGAAACTGAGAAGAACACGACATTAAAAGACAGAGTTGTCGCCCTCTTCATATCCGTCTACATGAATATCAAGTAGCAGTGAAGTATCATGACATATCTTTGTTCATATCAATGAATGCCTACGGATAACTGTGGACATGAATTTGATTGAGAACATTGGAAACTTCTGAATAGGGAGAATACACAGAATGTCAGAGAACGTTTAGAAACTTGGTATTCAGGTCAGTCAGTAATCAACAGACACAGAGACATTAACCTAATCTATCAACCAATAAGAAACAACGAGTCATCAGGACAACCAATCAAAATAGATAAGGAGATGATGAGAAGACCTTGACAGAAACGACCAATCACACACAAAGTCATCAGGATCAGTAAGTAAATAAATTGTGGAGAAATGTTTATCATTCACTACTTTTTGAAGTTTTTTGCTAATGATATTGTTTGGAATGTCAGTGAAAACTCCTCGATTAAACCATTTAGCTCAGAGAAAACAACCCCATCAAAATTAATTTGTCTTAATTTATAAATGGCATGAAATTTATCATTTTTAACCTTTGAATATCCTTCTCAGGATTCAGGAACAGTTTCGGTGCTGACGCATAAGTATTACTCTTCTTAATTATAAAGAGAGAAAAACGTGATAAATATTTATTTCCCTGACAGCTTTTTACACCATTCGTCATCCTACATTCTCTTGTCTACACCTTCTTTCTTTGCCCCCCTTCTTTGTCTTTCATATACACTCTATGAAAGTCTACAATTCAGTGAATTGTTCAACAATTGAATATAGTGAGTCATTACACAGCTATGTATCATTCTTCCTTTTTATGCAGTTTATAAAAATGGTTGATTTTACACTGCTTTATCTATAGTACACTTTATTACAATATTCATTGAACATTTAACATTGAAGCTTGAATGCCGCACAATTTCGATTTTTATTCTTTCTCCTTTCTTAGTTTAATTTATTATCTGTTGTAACATCTGTTGGTTTATGTGCTGAAAGGTAACCGGGTATGCTATTCATGTATCTGTATGTATAATTTTTTTTTTTCCTTCCTGAATTTTTGTACTTTAGACAGAAGAAAAAATAAAACAGTAAAACTAAGATTTTATTCTTTTCACATAAGAATGAAAAAAATATTTCTGTGAAACTCTTATCTTTGTTGGGAAATTCAGGTAAAGTCTAGAAATATGTGAATCATTTCTACATGAATTATTGATAACTTGTGAAAATACAGTGTACTTGAATAATAAACAGGATAAACTGGATTTCAGGTTGATATTCATCCTTGTATGGGACTCTTCAGCAGTGCGACAAGGATCGAATCCAGAGCTTTACGGTTCCATGAACAGTAATCTTCCATTGAGCCAGTGGATCAGAATCAAGTGATCATATTACTTATTTTTGACCGTTCACGATATAACGCAACCTCCCATTCAACTGTTGGTAGTTCATGATGATGACTAACGTAAAATCAATCAATCCCTGTAAGCCCCCCAAATTCAATTCATCCGATATTCATTGGTGATTAGCTTCGAGAGATAATTGAAGTTCCAATGAGAAATCATGACCAGTGGGGCAAACCTAGTGGTTGTGAGGACAAATACCCAATGATAATATTTAGTGATTGTCACGATATAGGCTGAACTGGCAAAAGTTGGAAATATGGACCATTGGATTCCTACCCAGTGGATAAGGCCTTGACCATGGAACCTGAAAGTCATGAGTTCAATCCTTGGCAAGGCTGGGTCATCAGTGCACACTGATGAAGAGGCCCATACTAGTGAGATGAAACCACTGTCTAGTTCTCCAATGTTTCGAATGTTTCTCAAACTGATGTCAATCCATGATAAATACGAACTTTAAAGTTTATGATGTTCATTGGTTCACAGTAGAGAGAAGGGTTGACCACGTATTGGACTGCGTTGGATACTTTCGTTGTTCAGTACTCAAGCAAGATAGAACAATATGAAATTGGTTTCTTTCCACTAACCAATCAATGCATCTAATCCAGTTCTACAAGAGGTCAGTTACAGTCGGTATAGTTCAGTTGTAACAGCACCAACACCGAGTGACGCGACGTTTAATCTCAGCCAGCAAATCAATTCCATTGAGGTCGCATATATACCTAACTGACTAGTAACCACAGACAGGAAACCGAACTCCTGTCAACTGCCCCCAACCAACTAACATTATTATTATTATTTGTCCCTTGGTTCCTGGAGCAGCATACCGCTTTACTAGCACGCCTCCATTCCAATCTATTCTCTGCGAAACTTTCGAACCTGCCTCCACGACAGCCCACAACCTCTCACTTCCTCCTCACACTATCTTCTCCGTGTCAGCCTCGCCATGGACACCCAGCTCGTTGAATCCCGTCTGAGTTCCACTCGAGGACCCGGCATGGCGCTTGATGTCCCTAATCGATCTCAGTACATGCCGAATCCATCTCCACTTCCTTCTACATATTTGCTGAGCGATAGGTACTTGATTAGCTATTTCCCAGAGTTCCTTGTTGCTCATTCTTTCTGATCCTATGATCTTCAGTGTCAGTATCCAGTAAGCGTAGACAGAGGAAGCTGTTGATGATTGTCTGTAGTTTGTTGGAAGTGCTTTTCGTGACACGCCAAGTCTCTCAACCATCACATAGAAGCACTGATTTCACTGGAGTTGGTGTTGAAAATCCGGATGTTGTTCACGCTTTATGCTGGCTGAGTGCAGTAGATCTCCACACTGGTTTCAGTTTAATGAACGCCTATCATGTTGTCTTTCCAAACCTGGCTTTGACATTCTCGTTTGTGTCTGTGCCGCTTATATTTGAAACTATGTTGCTTAGATAGGTAGGTAGGTGGGTAGGTAGGTAGGTGTGGGGTGGTAGGTAGGTAGGTAGGTAGGTAGGTGTGGGGTGGTAGGTAGGTAGGCAGGTAGGTAGGTAGGTAGGTAGGTGTGGGGTGGTAGGTAGGTAGGTAGGTAGGTACGTACGTAGGTAGGTAGGTAGGTAGGTAGGTAGGCGGAAGAGACTACTTCCTTTGAGTTTCTCCCGTTGATGGTGATTGGAGCTTGTTGTTGTTGGTGGTGGTGGTGGTGTTGGTGGTCTTGGTTGTGTATCTTCATCATCTTCGTCGCCACTATGTTTAGTTGAATTCCCATCCTCACTGCCTCACCTCTTCTGTCAACTTGTTAGTTTTCGCCTGTACATTTTCGAGTTTGAACGTACGTATTGTGAATAGTATCGACAAGTAACAGAATTTCAGTCCTATATATCACTATGTTTCAAGATGATATTAATTTTCGACGTACTTATGTCACCATTGAGCGATTGGGTAAGAATCATGAACTGATAAGTATACGAAAGTGTGAACCATTGAATTCCAGCCCTCTAGCTCAATAGTAACATATTCACCGCAGACCCAGAAGGACATAGGTTCGGTCTCTCCCCTTGCTGAGTAGTAGTTTAGTAGAATAAAACAACCATCCAGTGCTCCCAAGTTTTCAACCTTTTTACAATTGATGTCATTTTGCCTCTAGTGAAAACCTTACTGACATCAAGGTTAGGTAGTTGAAGCACTGCAGAACTACGAGAAATATCAACTTTCATCGTACGATTTGTAAAGCATTTGGAGGTTGTTTATTCTGTTTAAGGTATGCTGACTGTTCTGTTCTATTCAACTTGGCAGGTTCAAGTGATTTGAATTAATTCAGCTACATGAGATAAATTTTCCCAACTGGAATCCAGGACTCAGATTTCGTCCCATTCTTGACTCTTCAGCCGGATGCGTATACATTTCAGTGAGTGGTGGTGTATCCAATGAAACTTGAATCCGTACCCATCGCTTCAAACGCGAAAGCCTCATCCAATACGCTACAGAGGTACGATAGCCACTTTTTTAGTCATTATTATTATTATGATTTATCAAGACTAGCGATTTCCCGTTGTTACACTGGATCAAGTTGGTTTCAGTAAGAGCAAAATCACTCGCTGGATCGCAGGTGTATCCAACTGATTCTAACGGCAACCGCAACCAACTCAGTTATAACAATACATATTCAGACAGTACTGAAAGATTCGGATAGGATTTCATAGGCCAACAGACGTCAATCAATTCTATTTAGTACAACAACAGGCAATTGTTTGCTGTGTATTTCTACAGTTTCGGGAACTTTGGGCATCTAAAGAGTCCAGCTTTTGTAGAAGGTTCAACATCTGTGTGTGTTGGTGAGTAACAGTTCAGTTGGATCAAAGTAAGCTGATGAAGTAGTTGTGAAAGTGTATGAGTGTACTTCTTTCACGTTTCTCAATCGTGAAATTAAAGATGATGATTTTGAAATGGTTTGACTATGTTAACAGAGAATGTTGATTGCGTAACACGTTAGAAAGTTGTATCATTTTCCGGTTAAATGCTCGTTTATAAGCTATAATCATGAAAACAAAAGCTTTGGAAGACACTTCAGTTATTTGGACACCGGTTAAACAATGGATATACTTCATGGCACTTCATAATTACTGAAGTGATAACTTTAAGACGTGATGACGCATACCGAGAGCCGAGAATGTGTAGAGCTCATTAGATCACAGGTATAACTATCTTGAGTGATAACGTTTCAATCCTTAGTGTTTTAGCCTAAATATACAATTAAGTATTTTTGAGATCAAGGGAAATTTTCAGTTTAGAAGTAGTATTCATCATGAACTGAAATCTCTTTGGGAACCATTGAAAATCTGGGAGCACTTGACATCTGTTTCGTCCTGTTGTGGGACTCCTCAGCAGTACGCACACACAAACTTGGGTGATAGTCGCGTTATATCTTGAATTGACAGAAGTTAAAAATTGTGAACCACTAAAAACCAACCCAGTGGTTGAATGGTTAACACGTTCGACGTGAAACTTGAAAGTTCTGAGTTCTATCCCTAGCCGGGTCGCTGTTGCCTACTACTGAGGTGTCCCATAGTAAGACGAAACAGCTGCTGTCCAGTGCTCACGAGTTTTCAATGCTTCTCCAACTGATGTCAGTCCATTATGAATACTAATTTTATACAATTAAGTGATTGGGATTTTTTTTTACCCCGAATAGAACTATGCTGTAAACTTTTATGGGAAAAACACAATAACGTAACATTAATCTGTTATTCTGGATAAAGGCCTCACACGTAATCATACATAACTAACATGGATGAAACAAATGTTTTACATATGAAACATCTTACAGTTGTACAGCTAACTTACTCATCATTTAACTAACCACCAGTGAGGTATACGATACTCTTCTTTGACTGTTCATCGGTGGGATGATTACTTCCATCTGGTTGAAATCTACAATAACTAAGTGTGTTACTAAGAAATGTTTTTTTTTCCAGTCTGCTTTAGGTTGTACTAAAAATGGCATTCAGATTTGACGTAATTCTTAATATAAACGGGCACGTGTCAGTTATTAAAATACCTTTTAAACAAGACAAAATAATCGCAAGAGAAACCACTATTAATTGAGGAAGACTAGTTTCAACGACTTGTTTAACATTTCTCTGTCTAATTAAATTAATTAATTAATGGGTGGCAAGGTTTCAACCGTTATAAACGTTTATAAGAGGCACTCAGTGGGAGATCATTCTGAAAATAGACTTCGTGGCATGTAAGCATTTACCAGCATTTACCAGTTCGAAACTGACCTCATGTTTATGATAATTATTTTTCCCTTGGGTTCCTAGAGGAAAGTAGGGCATCAGTAGCATACTTCTATTGCACTCTCTTCTCTGCAGTCTTCAAAACCTCGCTTCACCACTTCCAACAACCTCGCATTTCTTCCTCACACCATCTACCCATGTCATGCTCAACTCGGACACCAAACTAGTCGTTTCACATATGCGTTCCCCTCGAATACCTGGCCTGACACGTGATGTCCTTAATCGGCCTTCTCAGTGTATGCACAATCCAACTCATCTCCACTTTCTTCTGCATACACATTAGGTGAGACCTTCTTGGTTGGTTCGTTGCCAGTCACAGTGAGTTCCTTGCTGCTTATTCTTACTATTCCGGCCATCTGATCTTCAGTGTCAGTATCCAGTAAGCGTAGACAGAGGAAGCTGTTGATGATTGTCTGTAGTTTGTTGGAAGTGCTTTTCGTGACACGCCAAGTCTCTCAACCATCACATAGAAGCACTGATTTCACTGGAGTTGGTGTTGAAAATCCGGATGTTGTTCACGCTTTATGCTGGCTGAGTGCAGTAGATCTCCACACTGGTTTCAGTTTAATGAACGCCTATCATGTTGTCTTTCCAAACCTGGCTTTGACATTCTCGTTTGTGTCTGTGCCGCTTATATTTGAAACTATGTTGCTTAGATAGGTAGGTAGGTGGGTAGGTAGGTAGGTGTGGGGTGGTAGGTAGGTAGGTAGGTAGGTAGGTGTGGGGTGGTAGGTAGGTAGGCAGGTAGGTAGGTAGGTAGGTAGGTGTGGGGTGGTAGGTAGGTAGGTAGGTAGGCGGAAGAGACTACTTCCTTTGAGTTTCTCCCGTTGATGGTGATTGGAGCTTGTTGTTGTTGTTGGTGGTCTTGGTTGTGTATCTTCATCATCTTCGTCGCCACTATGTTTAGTTGAATTCCCATCCTTATTGCCTCTTTTCTTCTGTCAAGCTGTTAGTTTTTGCCTGTACATCCTTGAGTTTGTGCGACAGTAAATAAGACACCCATCATCAAGTTTGTCTAAATGCGTATCTTCTGATCTCTTCTCATCCGTCCAGCCAGCGTATGCTTATCTTCTCGCTCCTCACGGTAGCCATATGACCCAGTCGACCACATTTTAGAAGATCATCGGTGTTATTAAACAGACTTGTCTTACTCCTTTTTTCACTTCGAAGGCATAACTGAACTTTCTTTCCATTGTGTATAACTTGGTACGTAGCCTCCTCATATAGCATAGCATATGGCTGTTGAATGAGGTTGATAATTATTTGTGACAGTGAAACCGTAGTGTTGAAGCAAATGCCTGCCAAATTACTTCTTCGTCGACAGTGTCGAAGGCCTTTTGTAAATCGATGAAGTTGAGGTAAGGAGTTGACTGCCATGCCGTACTCTGTTCTATGATGTTACTCAGCGTTGCAATTTGATCGGTACGTGATTTGCTGTTCATGAAGCCAGCTAATTAGGCAGCCTATTCCGGTCGTAATTTTGAATCTAGTGCATCCTTGAGTTTCTCCAGGATGATGCAGCTCAATATTTTACTTGAGGTTGTCAGGAGTTGAGCATGATTCCTCGCCAGAACTTGCAACTAATTAGTTCTTCCTTCTTTAGAAGTTTGACTAGGTAGCCTTTCTTCCAATCAATCTTCAGGAACCTTTCATTCCTTCCGTGCATACCGTCTGCAGTAGTAGCGTGAGTAGGTCCGTTGTTGTCTCTGCGTATGTTTTCAGTGCTTCTGGAGCAATTCCATCTGGTTCTGCTGCTTTCCTAGATTTCAGCAGCTTTATGGCATTCAAAACTTTACTTCTGCTTTTGTCGGAAGGCTAGTGTTCACTGGTAGTTCTGCCGTTGACAGTGGTATTTCTGGACGAGTTGCTGGTGATGGTGGTAGTCGATTTAAGAGTTTTTTGAAGTGATCAGCCCATCGCTTCTTTTGTTTCTCCTCTTATCTCTGCTTACTAGGTTTCCTTTACTTTCTTTCACTGATTTCATCTGTGTCGATCTCTTCCCTCCCAGATAACAACCTGGTTATGTGGTATAATGTTGTCAGGTCTCTCCTACCAGCAGCCTGTTCTGCTTCGCTTGTGACTGAATGGAGAAAAAATTCTAGTCGTTCACTAAACCTCACCTATTACCCTTATCTGAAGGATATCACTTAGAGGACCATTGAAAATGTGGGACCACTGGACAGCTATCCTATCTTACTAGGGGACTCCTTAGCAGTACGCACTCGTCAAGGATCGAACTGAGGACTTTCATGCTTCACAGCGGACGTGTTAAACATTCAGCCACTGGATCTGATTGAGTTCAGTGGTTTCCAACTTCTGTCTGTTCGTGATATAGCTTGACTGTCAACCAAGGTTTCCAGTTGGCATTCGCTTCCATTTTAACTGGTTAACCCACAGGTCACGGCTTCTCATCAGAACTTTGTGATATCCATATGGAAGCATATCACTAATGAGCACTAAACAGTAGTGTATTTTTGAGATGAATGGGGAAATTGTTTTTTCAGGTAGTGTTCATCACGGGCTGATATTGGCTGAGGAGTCCCGTTAACCTCAACATACATTACCCTACTGTTTGATTGTCAGCGATGAAATAATTTCATATTAATAGCTATGGTTATTTACCACTGTTTTGAAGTTTATATCCCACCTCATTTTTCTTCATCACAAGCTATTACTATACAGCTGGACAGTAATAAATGTTGAGTACAAGCCACATAGGCTAATGGTAAGTGTCTTCAGTTGGACAAGGTTGATTCTCACCCATCACATTAAGAATACTGGTTGAGTCTTCTCCGGGGAAATACATTCATGTAATTATTATTATTCGTCCTTTGGGTTCCTAGTGGAACATACCACTTCAGTGGCACGTCACCATTTCAATCTCTTCTCCACAGTCTTTTCAACCTGGCTCCACAACTGCCCAGAAGTTTTCATTTCTTCCTCACACCATCTCCTCCATGTTAGCCTCACTTCGGACACCCAACTCGTCGTTTCCTATTTGGCTTTTACTCGATGGCCTGGCCTGACGCGTGTTGTCCCCATACCACCTTCTCACTGAATATCCAATCCATCTGAACTTTCTTCTGAATACACATTGGCTGATAGATTCTTGGTTGGTTCGTTCCCAGAGTTCTTTGTTGCTTATTCTTATTATTCTGGTCATCTGATCTTCAGTATCGAGTCAGCGTGGGCGTTAGCTATTGATGTATGTCTGTAGTTTGTTGGACTCACTAGCTTCGAACACTGTGTGGACATTCCGTGTCTCCATGCTTACTTTTGCTTTCATCGAGGGAAGTGTAGAAACATCGACCGATTAGCTTCCCGAAGGCTTTCACCAACCAGCAACATTTTGTCTCCCCGATTTCAGTGAGGAATAAGTTTGCTTTTTATATTTCTTTTGTGCTTTGAAGTTTTTTTTAGGGTTTCTAGCCCTATACCCAACCTACCCTCTTTATCCGTGCTTAAGACCGGCTGGTAAACTAGGCGAGGTTCATATAACAGACTATAGTAGGCTATCTAGTTGTGGATAGCGAAGATGGTGTAGTCACGTACTCTATATAAATGCTAGTGTTCACTCTTATGTAAGACTGCCATGAATGATCTCATTGCGAACATATTGGGTGCAAGGTAAAATACTTACTAAACGGTATGCTAAATGGATATCGGGTCAGACATCATTTGTTTGACGGAAGGTTTGAACTCATTTAGTATCTGTCTCTTAAATTGGAGGAAGTAATAACAGTCTAACATTTTCTACAAAAATATTTGCCTTGGTCAGAAAAACTGAAAGTAAGATTCCATCACTTAAACATTGTAACTTCTTAAATATATTAACGTATGTATGAAACAACTTTTACTTAACTTCCAACGTAAAGTAATTTTTGAAATACTTGCAACAATATACAGCTTACATTATTGTAGTGATTATTACATCATTATTATTATTGCTAAGATGCAATAATTCGTCATATTATAGTAATGATGGTTACTTACTAGCAGTGAAATCCAGAATACGCGTTTCGTCCTATTTAGTACTCGTCAGGTGGATGTACCTGCCTCCCAGTGAGTGATATTGTTCCCGTCGGGGTTCGGACACAGGAGCGATCGCTTCAAACGCCAGAACGTTATCCACCACACCACTGAGCCACGACAGCCACTTCTTGTGCGATGGGTATAGTTTTAAGTATAACTGCTCGTATTATACCGTCGTTGATTAGATCGAACTGATCGGTCTTTATTAGCGTATGGGCTCCTGTGTGATTCCTTCGAAATTATCTTTCTTTTATTATAATAATGATGGATGGTAGCTAGCAGTGCAATGCAGGATGCGCGTTTTGTCCTATTTGGTACTCATCAGCTGCATATGTCTGTCTTATACCATATGCCAATAGAGACCGATGAATTAGGTTCGATCAACGACGGTATAATACAAGCAATTATACTAAAAAATTATCACATTGTTACTGGGACTTTTTACGTCACCATAAATGGTTTCATGTTTTGTCTATACGCAGAATTATGTATATTCCAGAAATTCTTGAAGAAGGATCTCATTGCTTTTTGTTCTGTTATAGAATAAAGTCTATGATGTAGTTATTTATTAGTTCCACATAATCGCACTGGACGGTTTCGAGGAAATAGTTTGATGTCAAGATAGTGATTGAGTGCAATTCTTTCTAAAGCGCCTCTTCACATGATATCAGTCTGTCATAAGAAGTGTTACGAAATGAATCAGTTCTCAAGGTATCTTGGGAAGTTTACCGAATTTAGTGTTCATGAAAGTTTGCATATTCTGAAGTCACAATAAGAAGCTACAATCTGTGAGGTGAGGATAAGTATCCATGTATTTTTCACGAAAAGTGAAAACTTGAATTCATACATGGCAGCTGCTGTTTAATTTGAAATTAAAACGAATCATGTTTTCACTGTTAGATGGTAGAAGTCTATCGGGAAGGAGCCTTGGGTACGGACAGAGTAATGCCCATCAGAGGTATGTTGTGTATTAGTGTTGGATGATAGGAACCCCGATTTTATTATGGCAACACATTCACCTTTCTGACAAATGCTAACAATAATGAAAACTAAGTTGAACGTTTCCTGACGATTAACTCTCATCATATAACAGAAAACCTCAAAGTATCACAGCATCACCTCACTTTGCTTATCGGTCATATTACAGGTTTTAAATGATAGACTTCGACTGATGCTAAGCACATAAGACCGAACAGCTACTGATCACCAACTTGCAAACAGTTGTCAATGCCTGTTATGTATTCATCAAATGATAAAACTGTATGTGAAATCTAAGTATAGTCTACTTTTGAAATCATCACTTTCATATAGTTCCAGTTGTACTTTATTGAAGTGTATACAAAATTCTTATTCTCAGTTTACAAGGCTTTGCAAACGTTTAGTCCTACACCTGAGATATAGTGGTGGCGATATATGGATGAGACATTCACTATTGTGTTCTAGAAGTAATCCATTCACTTACGAGGAGATGGAATATGAACAAGGTAAATTGCCTATTTTGGATTGCAGGACAAAATGAACGGCAGTCGGTGGTCTGGATACAACCGTCTGCAAAATACCAACACATTTTAACAGGTATCAAGACTTCACATCATCTAATCCAACGTCAGTTAAGGCAGGTGTCACAAATGTCTAAATAATTGAGCTAGAAGACTGACTGGTGAGTGCAAGAATCTAAACAACAAATTGAAACACATAAGAGAAGCGTTAATAATTAATAATTATCCTCTTCAGTTTATTTAGAGATTCGCACGAACACATTAGAAACAGAATGATAACAGTAATCTGAATAGGAATTGTCGTGACAACATGAGTAGAGAGGAGTTCACAGCCTCCTCCTATAAGGAAGGTACATCAGAAACTTTACGTGGGACCCTCAACAAAGCTGGAATTAGGGTGGCGTTTAAACCTGCAAACTAACTCAGAGATGAGCTTCGTCAGCCGACTTAAGGATCCGATAGAATCAATTTGGCAAAATAATCTAATCTATAAAATTCCATGTAAACACTGTGAGTGGGGTCAAGTAAATAGGTCAAAGTAGTCGGTCGGGGTCAGTTAGAATAGTGGGACATAGGAATTTCACTAAATATTGAATGAAAGACCCGAATAGGACCAATAATCTAGAAAGACATTTGGCTATGGCAATACATGCATAAACACATAACAACACAATAGGATGGGATAAAGCCAATTTATTTAAGTCCAATATAATTAGGTGGAGAGAGTGGGAGAGATTGATTATCGAATCTTTGTTCATTGAATCAACCTCCACCCAACCCATGTAATGGGAATAATGCAACACCTACACCAAAGATATGGAAAGTTTTACTATCAATAAAAACAAGTCATATAAGGTGACAAAGCTATAGAAATAGTGTGGTTACATTCATATGATTATGAGCAGTAATAGTTTATGCTCGAGACGTCATCAAGTAAATAATACTATCGCACTGTATGTTATAAATCCAATATGGAGTTACATTCTACCACAGTTCCCAAGTTTTACACCTATATTAACTAATATATCACCACCTACAATAACTTCATCACCATCAATCCACTTTATTCCAAAGAATTCAGCCAACATGTGAATATTTTTGGATGAATTATTGGTATGGGATACAAACATATATCTGTATGTATAAATGAGTCACCAAGTGAATAATTGTCTATAGGGTGGCGATGTTACAAAAGAATATTTTACGTCTGTTATCAAATGAGGTTTGATTGTTAGGGGGGGGGGGGATATAGAGATGGAATGAACAATATTCACTTGTCATGATCATGGATAAAATCGAATACAAGTGTAAAATGTTGTTGATTCTTGAAGACAGAAATAAATCCACTAAAGATTGTCCTTCAGAAGACGTATAATTTTTACAGGGAACTGTGACCACTAATCTAGTGAAACTACTCGATATGAACGTTATTACTAGACAACGAAATTTGATCTACTTAAACTAACTGAATCTAGATCCCAACATCTCTGCGGTCTGTCCTGTACCTGGCTCTACGACTGCTTAAAAGCTCTTATCTCCTCCATGTCACCCTAACCTCGGACGCCTGACTCATCCCTTTCCCTTTTTTGGATTCCACTCGAGTACCTGGCGTACTATGTCCCCGAATGGTCTTCTCAGTGCATGTCCAATCCATCTCCACTTTCTTCTCTATATTTGTTTAATGATAGGTTCTTGGTTGGTTCGTCACCAGGCTAGAGTACCTTGTTTCTTCTTCTTACTATTCTGGCCATCTGATCTTCAGTGTCAGTATCCAGTAAGCGTAGACAGAGGAAGCTGTTGATGATTGTCTGTAGTTTGTTGGAAGTGCTTTTCGTGACACGCCAAGTCTCTCAACCATCACATAGAAGCACTGATTTCACTGGAGTTGGTGTTGAAAATCCGGATGTTGTTCACGCTTTATGCTGGCTGAGTGCAGTAGATCTCCACACAGGTTTCAGTTTAATGAACGCCTATCATGTTGTCTTTCCAAACCTGGCTTTGACATTCTCGTTTGTGTCTGTGCCGCTTATATTTGAAACTATGTTGCTTAGATAGGTAGGTAGGTGGGTAGGTAGGTAGGTGAAAGAGGCTACTTCCTTTGAGTTTCTTCTGATGATGGTGATTAGTGCCTCTTGTTGTCGGTTGGTGGCGTTGGTTGTGTATCTTCACCGCCTCTGTCTTCTCTACGTTCAATTGAAGTCCCGTCTTCGCTGCCTTGTTGGATTTCGCATGTAGCTCTTCAAGTTTGTGTGATATTAGACATAAGTCATCGGCGAAATCTAAATCTTCTAGGCTTTTTTTCTTTTTCTGCGGTCTAGCGTATCCCCAATTCTAGCTCCTCACTGTTTGTTGCATGATCCAGTCGATCACAATCAGGAATAACATCGGTGATGATGATAGTAGGCAGCATCCTTGTCTTACTCCTGTCCCCTGTCTTCATTTCAAAAGCATCACTGAGCTTCCTATTGTGGATCACTTGACATGTGGCATCGTCAGATAGTAGTTGAATGAGGTTGATAAAGATTAGTGGCACTTCGTAGTGTTGAAGCAGTTGTTTGCCAAATTACCTGTTGATCGACGTAGTCAAAGGCCTTTTCAAAGTGGATAAAGTTGAGGTGGAGTTGAGTTGACTGTCATTCTGTGTTCTGTCCTATGGTGATGCGTAGATATGCAATTTGATCCGTGCATGATTTTTACTTCCTGAATTCAGCCAACCAGCATGTTCCGGTAATAGTTTTGAATCCAGCACATCCTTTAGTCTCTCTAGGATGATGCGGCTTAATATTTTGCTTGGTTTGGGTGGACAGGAGAGTGATTCCGCGTCAGTTCTTGCAAACACTGAGGTCTCCCTTCTTCGGGAGTTTGGCAAGTTAGCCCTTCTTCCAATCAGTCAATAGGTACCTTCCTTCCCTTCCAGACTTTCTGCAATAGTGGTGTCAGCATGTTCGCTGCTGTCAGTGGTTCTGTCAGGATTCCATCTGGTCCTGCTGCTTTCCCACATTTCAGTCGCTTTATGGCGTTCAGGACTTCGACTTTTGTTGGAGGATTTATGTTCACTTGTAGTTCTTTGGCTGGCCTGTTGGTGGTATTTCTGGACGAAGTGCAGGTAGTGGTGGATTCAAGAGCTTGTTGAAGTGGTCTGCTCATTGTTTCCTTTATTCCTCTTCTTTCGTAATTAAATTTCCGTCATCATCTCTTATTGGTTTCATCTGTGTTGATCTCTTCCCAGACAGCCAGTAGCCTGGTTATTTGATACAATGTTGTCAGGTCTCTCTCACCAGGCTGCAACCTGTTCTGCTTCATTGGCCAGTGTTTCGTAGAAGTGTCTTTTGTCTTTCCGTGCACTCTTCTTCACTTCTTTGTCTAGTGTTTTATGCATTGTACTCAGATCCTCTTGTCGTTGAGCATCCTTGCACTGGTTTGTCTCCTTCTTCGCCATCCTCCTCTCCCTGCTCTATCAGCTTCCATGTGTCTATCGAGGTCCATTCCTTATCTCCTTTCTTCTTCCTGACTAATACGGTTATGTAGGTTTCTTTCCATCTAGCTTTCAAAGACTTCCAGTTTTCATCCACACAGGTTTGTTCAAGGATGTTGCTTGATATCTCCCATTTTGTTTTGATGGCCGGTTGACGTGAAGATGTCCTTTGTGGTTTTGTCCTTCAGTTTCTGTTCTGGGTGTTGGACTTGAACTGTGGTCTATTACCAACTTTCTTGAAGGCTTTTAACTTGATTTGGAAGGTTCCTTGCACTAGATAATGAGTGGTGTGAACCTACATCTGCTCCTCTCCTTGACCTCGTGTCAGGTAGGCTGCGTCTCCACTTTTTTTCACATTGAGATGAAGTCGATCTGATTTTTAGTGTGTCCTGGTGTCTGGTGAAATCCATGTGGCCCGCTTTGTGGATATCCTTGTGCTTGAACACACTGCCTGGCTTCCAATCACCAAATCGTTGAATGCACAGAATTCTGCAAACATTTCTCCATTCTCATTCATCACCTCACCGAGCGCCTCTCGGCCCATGGTTAGTTCTCTTCCTGTGTTGTTCCCTCCCAGTTTGGCATTCATGTCACTCCACCCATTAGAATTTTGATATCGTCAACTGAGGTCTTTTTCCAGTGTTGATTGTAGTTGTCTGTCGAATTCCTTCTTCCTCTCTTGATTTGCATTATTTGTATGTGCGTGGCGTAGCATTGTACGATTGTGACTTTGCTTCCTTTTGAGTTGAATCTTGCTGCCATGATCCTGGAGGAGATTGGTTCCCACTGCATGAGAGAGAGCCTTCGATGCTGTTGGGGACATCATGATGACCACTCCCTCAGTATGCTCGTGGTTGCCGTGTGGGTGATCGGAGTAGATTATTGACACTCTCCATTTAAGAGATTCGAGAGTCCACTCCCATTCCATCTGCTTTCGCAGATTCCCAGCACTTCAATGTGATACCTTCTCATCTCCTTTGCAATCTGGGCTGCCTTACTGGGTTCAAACATCGTACGGACATTCCATGTCCCCACGTTTACTTTCGCTTTAATCGAGAGAAGAGAAGATACATCGGCCAATTGATTTCTTGAATGCTTTCACCAACCGGTGTCATTCCGTGCATCCGATTCTATGGAGGAATAATTTTGTTTTTATTTTTTATATTTTGTCTGTGCTTTGAATTTTCTGTAGTGATTAGATTTGTTTTACGGGGTGGGGTTGCTGGCCATATGCCCAACCTTCCCTCTTTACCCAGGCCTAAGACCAGCCAGTAACTGGGGAACTGGTTGACCACGCGAGGTACAAGTAATATTAAATTCACTTTTGAAAGCGAACATTTCTGTCAGGTTTATGGCGTTGCTATGGAAAATCTTTTGGTTCCGTCCTAGCTGACATATTTATATCACATGTGGAAAACTTAGCCGAGAACCCAATAAACCAAGCTCATCTGTATTGAAGATATGTTGACGATATCCCAATTATTTGTGAAAACTCAAATCAGTCTGTTCCAATTCTAAACCAATTGAATGAAGTACAGAACAGCATATCCTTGACATGCATAGAAGAGGAAGGTGACTGCTTGTCATTCTTGGATATAATAACCAGCCAGCGACAGGATGGATCCATAAAACGATCTATCTACAGAAAACCTATATGGACACAGAAATATTTGAACTATCATAGCTTTTATCCAGTTTATTACAGGTGAGTGTTAGTTAGGGGCTTATTCAGTCTAATTCAAGGAATATGTGCAAAGGACACCTTGGAAGACGAAAGATGAACAATGACTGAAATGCTGTTGGAAAATAAATATCTATCAAAATTTATTAGGCAGCACAAATAATCAGAGTGCCAAAACCAGCTCTACACTTTACTCCAACAAAAAGTGTCTTTATCAGTCTTCCATACAAAGGTGACTCTAATAGTGCAATCCTGAAGCAGAGACTTGACGCTGCTGTTAGAATGACTTACTATGCGGTCGGAGTTCTACTAATAGAAACCACCAAGCCCTTATTTTCTCCCGAACCCCAACAGCACGTGAACGACAATGTCACATCTCATTGTATCTACCTATTCAAATGTACATGTGGTGACACATACATTGAGGGAGGACTCATAGATCCATTCAGGCAAGGGCCTCGGAACATATTTCAGAGTGGCTTCAGAAGCAAATTAAATTACTTGAACCCAAGTTCTTGGATTGTGAAACATATCGTTGTGACAGGTCACAGGATTGATGTGGCCACTTCCTTTACACCTATTTACAAAAAGTGTTGGGAATGAATCCTTAAATTTATTGAGGTGTTAGCTATTAGGAGGTTTAAACCACCTTTATGTGTTCAAAAAGCAGTCAGTTATCACATTGAATCTCCCTTGATGCATTCAACTTTGAAAACGAAGTTCGATGTGCTATTATTTTCTTCGTTGTTGATTTTCATTGTTACTCGGCCATTAATTAAGCCTGCCTACATGACCTCTATTCATTTTTTCACCCCTAATCTTCATGAATTTTCATATAAATACCTACAACAAGTACGTGTGGGATTAAACAGTTCGAAATGTGGTAACTAATTCGAATTCGGCCGCGGTCCAGATTTTCATCCCACCTTCAGTCATCACCCAGTATAAAGTTCAAAATATGTTGCGCAAATACATTACACGGTTCGGACACTTTATGCCTTCTTATAATTTTGTCGAAGTTTATAAACAGAACTAATTTTTTTCAAATGATCAAGACACTAATAACAATAATAATCATAAAATAATATTAACAGTTTACGATTTGACTATTTAAGATAGCCGTGGTTTGGCAGACTAGTATTTGTACTGGGTTGATTGAAGATGGGATGAAAATCTGAACCGCAGCCGGATTCGAACCAGCGACCACTGGGTTTCACTCCAATCACAGCTCATTTGGTAGAACTGGTTCGAATCCGGCTGCGATTCAGATTTTCATCTCATCTTCAATCATCACCCAGTACAAATTAACAGTTTAATTAAGAATTTGAAACAGTTAGTCCCTTTAATAAATTCCCTTAGCTCTATTAGAATTTTTTGAGAGAGTTGTGGAGATTTGGAAATATTTCAAGTTGTTATTCATCGTAGACTGACATCAGTTAGAGGAACTAAGGAAACCTGGGAGCACTAGACAGCTGTTTCGTCCGACTAGTATGGGACTCCTCAACAGTGTGCACTCACGACCTCAACCTCCACGGATCGAACCCGCGACCTACATGTTTTGTGGCCAGTACGTTACCATTGATTCAGTGGATCAGAATCCAGTGGTCCATATTTCTAACTTCTGCTAGCTCACGATACAGCTCAACCGCCACCCAATATCATCGTCGAGTAACTATCCTCACGACCATCAGGCTTTGACTCCACCTCTAACTAATGAAAGTCTACAATGAATAACAACTTGAAATATTTCCAAATATTCACATAACGTCAACATTCTATTGAACTGGTGCTTATTGGTTACTAGCTTCGAGAGATATACCCGAAGTTCCAATGAGAAGTCATGGTAGGTTGAGGCAAAGTCTGATGGTCATGAGGACAGTTACTCGACGATGATATTGGGTGGCGGTTGAGCTGTATCGTGAGCTAGCAGAAGTTAGAAATATGGACCACTGGATTCTGATCCACTGAATCAATGGTAACGTACTGGCCACAAAACATGTAGGTCGCGGGTTCGATCCGTGGAGGTTGAGGTCGTGAGTGCACACTGTTGAGGAGTCCCATACTAGTCGGACGAAACAGCTGTCTAGTGCTCCCAGGTTTCCTTAGTTCCTCTAACTGATGTCAGTCTACGATGAATAGCAACTTGAAACGCTATAATAAGACAAAGATTATCTGAATAACATGTGATGTATTTGGGCAACACATTTCAAACAATCTGATCCCACACACATTTGACTCAAGTCAATTTATATATGAAAATGAAAGGAGAATGAAAGGTCAAATCTAATGAATATGAAAAGGTTGTGACACCAGTCTCGGTAATATAATCAGGTTACCAAGGATTGTTAGGGTTAATTAAGTGAAACAACAAATCGTTTTCATACGCACAGAGGCGACTTAAGTTTACGAATGGCTAAAGCTTCGGCAAACTTCAGTATGTGCCCCTGATTATTCCTGTATAATATCTTAAACAATGTTTCCCTATTAACCTTTTAATTCATTTCAATGATATGTTTTGCTATAGATGACAACGGATGTCTGTCACCTGCACTTATCAATGTTTGTATTTTAGACTGTGTTCACCCACCCTAGTCTACAGAGTACTCTTGCTCCACTCTATGTATGCCTGCACATACATACATGTAAATTGGTAAACACAGTGGGATGTAGCATAATCATTTATGCGAGGTTGAGGTTTGTGGTGAAGCAGGTGTTTTGTCGTCTCAACAATAATAAGCTGAGCTGCATAGTATATTTCACTGATAACAGATTTTAATCTCTACTTCTATACCATACTACTCGTTCCCCCTCTGTATGGTACTTTAAGGAATAGATCCTTCTTAGGGAACGAGGAAATTATATCCTTCGTGGTTGGCTATTTTCTACAATGGTTCATGAACTGTAATGTATGTCCGTTTTCCATAAGTGTGTATGCCAGAAATTTCCTCTGGTCATCCATTGTATCAGATGTACAAATAAGTTGGATCCTATTGAATAAACATGTTACTAAACCTCCATTATATTTGACTGGACAATAACTGTAGAAACTTAAGTACTGTCGTTTCCGGGTAGACTTTCTATACATTGATCGTCTGACAGATCTATCTTCCCTCCAGTACAAGAGTATATCAAAAAATGCAAGTTGATGGTCTTTTGCTTCCTCAGGTGGCAAGTTGATTTAATCTTGTACCGTATTTAGCCTTTTGAACAAACTCTTGGCATCCTAATCTGTGTCACTTGTTACAATGAAATCATCAATATACCTTCTATAGAATGTGATATTGCTGATTAAATCTTGAGCCATTAGTTCAACATTTGACGTATATAAATCAACTAATAACGGTCCTAATGGACTCTCCATAGCAAAACGATCAATTTGCAGAATGTATTCAGCTTTGAAAGTTAAGCGAACCTTATCAGTGCATAATGAAAGTAGCACTTTCAAATGTATTGGAGAAGAACGGAAGGAAGGATAATTCAAGGATATATGATCGCAGAGAATATTGACTTTCTTCGTTAGCGGTACATTCGTAAACAAAGTGTTGATAACAAAAAAGTACATGCTCTTATCTCTGATATTCATATCAGTGAGACAATCAACATGTTCAAAAGTATCTTTCAGTGAATACTTACATAAAGCATTACGAACCGGGCTAAGTATTACGGCTAATCATTGCTGCAATTTGCATCATCATCATGAATATCAACATAGGGCCAGGTATTACTGCGTAATGGTCCGAGTTGTCACACCTCATTATTATCAGTACACCAAGTACAAAGGCAGTGACGTGAAAGATGAAGATAAGAAAACTCAGTCAAAAGAAATATGAAGTACGAAAAGAGAGAAAAGAAGAATTAAAAAGTGGTGAGATTGGGTATAGCATCATTAAGATGAGGATAAAGTGTGTATACATCTACACCATTGACATCGGTTCTGAGCCATATCACTACCTATAGTCTCAAACCACTGATTCCTCTTGTTCCGCTGACCCTAACCAGCTAGTCTGCATCTCCTCACATGGCTCAAACCAACAGTCAAACACTGAATACATTGGTGTCATGTTTTAGTCTGTCTACCTCCGGCCCTTTTCCAACCTGAATCTAATTCGGCCAACATTGTATGACGAGACAACCGGTGACTAGGCATACGTAACACATGTCGAAGGCAACCATCTCAGTCGGTGAAGGTTTATAACCTCGTCAAATGACTTACTTCTACCCCTTAAAACTGTATATTTAAGCCTGACTTCTGCGTCACTCACATGGTGACACCACGGAATACGGTCTATACTATGAAGGGAACGGTGCTGAAATACCTGAAGCTTTCTCATATCTTCAATCCTCAATGGCCATATTTCACAGCCATACATTAGAACAGCCAGGACTGTTGTGCAGCACACGCGACCCTTAATAGACAATCGGATATCACGGCGGCACCACAGATGGCCTAAGTTGACAAAATCCAGCCGAGCCTTTTGTATCCGTGCAGAGATTTCATCGGCAAATGACCCACCAGGGTGGTGCTGATCCTACTTCCCAGGTAAGTGAAGTGGTCGATACACTCAATCACTACACTCTCTATTATTAGCCATAGTGGGGCACCGTTGAAGACCAATCCTGGAGTAATAGTTTGCATTTGGGTTATGAGAACCGCATCCCGAACATTCTCAGATTCCCGCTCAAAGTGTTCAGAAGACTCTGTATCTTGTCAGCGTCTTCATTTAACCATTTGTGTGTGGGAGACTAACACATTGACGATATTAGGCCTAATGGATTATCAACTTTAGATATTCGTCTTCTAATAGCGTTATCGAAGTTCAATTAAGAATTAAACACAACTTAACTGTTGTAAAAACAAACAAGAAACAGAAGTTAGAGTTGAATGAATATCTACAATAAAATATTGCCCCAGAAATGTTAATAATAGTCTACTTTTATTTTTCAACATATAGAAGAGATGAATGTTTCGATTGTCTGTTTTTCATTCATTCAATATACCTTAGTTAGTAAGCTGACATTTAAAAGATCAGATTGCACTATGACTATTCAAGAAGGGTTGAAAAAAGGTGAAAGAAGGGCAACTTAATTCCTCTATACTATATTCATGTTTATATACATATATGCATCGTTTTGTTAAGATAAGGGGGATGGGATGGGAAAGGGTGGTTGAAGTGTTTCCTGAAAGCAGATTAACATCCCTTATAGTGTAAATAGATAGACGTGAATGTTTCACAAATATACCAGACAAAAACTAACTAGTCAAAAATATCAGTGTATAAGAAATATCAAGTGGTAGATAATAAACAAAGTGTAATGTCAAGATAAAATATGCTTGAAGCTGTTTACGCTTCTGTTCTGTTTGACTGAATTTAGTCTGTGTATTGGTATCATTTAAACTTGGTTATTTCATTCATTATGAAACTTTTCGTGGAATAATGATTGATTTCTAAGAGGTTTACATCAGAGACCAACATCAGTGAAAGAGAGAGATAGAGAGAATCATTTGAAACCTGAATGGCCATTTCTTTCTAGTATAGATCTCCTCAGAAGTGCACTGGAGATTGACCCTAGGAGCATTAGGTTTCACAGGTGTCATGACATCTCTCAGTCACTGATTCAAGTTTTCAATCTCTTATCACTTAGTCGTTTAGCTTGACCATCTTTCACTGTTCGCATCATGTATTTGTCTTCATATAAACCTTATTTAGAGGAGTTGAGCCAGTCAACCCAGTGGCTTTGTCGTATGGTTTTCACCATGAAATCTCGCAGTTTTTGTTTGGATATATCATTGGGTTTCAGTTGGGCGGCTTTTGAGGAGTGACATACGCGGAGGAAGCAGATTTCCTATGCTCTAAAGTGTTCAATGATTCTCTAGCTAATGTGAGGCTTTACTGAATATCATCTTCAGATTAACTGAATCAGGCTTGATTTCTACCTTAAAATGTGTTTTCTGTATCATCCAACACCTTTCATAAAAGGTATTTATGTGAAGTCAGCAAAATCAATTCCTCTTCAAAAGTTCCAGTTTGTATTTCCCACTGTTACAGTCGATAAAATTACAGTACCTTCAGTTGAAATCTACAAGAGAATGTGATTTCCAGCATATGGATTTACGTATATTGGATTCATAATGACCGACACTAAACTGAATTTAAGATATTTCAAGATATGAAACAAAAGGAGAAGTAGGTTTACTCGAAATTTTGATAAGTATCTCTCAGTGGAGGTGATGAGATATCTGAAAGAATAGACAGAAGAATAAAAGCTGCACTGAGATAGAGCTTCCCTGCTGCCGGACTGATCTCAGTTTACAATACACAGTTGAAAGTAGACAATTACTTATCTCACTTCACCTTTAACTGCGTATATCAATTCACCTGTGCTTGTGGAAGCAAGTAGAAAGGATGGACCGAATGAAGGGTGTTTGCTGGATTTTATGACCATATTCCAAAAAAATTCGTATCTGAATGGTAGCAAGGTGTTTACCAGCGCAATCTCTGGACACCTGATGGAAACAGAATATGGAATAGATATTTCTTAATCCTTTAAGATAGTCCACAAGCAAAGAATACCATGCTTGTTGCGGTTTTCGGAATCTCTTTCTATCAAACATTTTCAATCTGACCTATGTAACCAGAAAGAGATTGCAATTACCTTCATAAATGTATATAATTTTCTGCGTCTATGCGTATAGAGTCTTCCTTTGATTGCATTATCGCTCCATTAAGTACACAATCACTGTTGAACACTTAATGATTTTCCAGTTTTTCATGTAAACACATAACCTAATAGCTCTTAAACAGTCCCTTCTTTTACATTGATTTTCATTTGTTATCCTCCCCACTCCACAGCTCCAGAGTTCTCTATCTCATTAGATATAAATTACCATTGATTTTGCCTAAGATTTGTTCTACTTCTTACTTACGTTCAACGTCAGTTGAGTAAGATAAAGATTCTTGATATGAAATAATTTACAATTTGGAATTGGAAATAATTTGTTTTTAATTATAAAGGTCATTTAGTTTAGTTATCATTTTAAGGGGAACGTAATAGAGATAACAGCGGTTCCAAATCACAGTTAAGGTGATCGGAGTACATTCCTTGGAGACTTTCTTCAAGCGGAATAGGAGGTCATTAGTTCAAACAATATTAAATTATCACCAGATATATAAAAAACCATTAGAAAGTACAATTTTTGATCTTTCGACCCTTTACTTTGATAAGTTTTATGAAACTGTTATAGCAGTCATGAATGAGGAAACCAATGAAGGTCGGAATCAAACTTGAATGACTGAATACCTTCAATGGTAAGTGAATTTTTTCAAAAGTTTCAGCCTCTCGAATCTCTATAAAATGTTTAGTTTCTTTGCAAAAGGGTAGTAATTACGGGCTAACCTATTCTTGTAGGCAAAAGCGACAAATCTTGTAAGATGAATCGAATTCATTTCGTAGGCTCTTAACCTTCCCTTATTACGCACTAAGGTTTAACATTAATATAGAGTAAGCTATTAGTATTCATCAGTATTAGTCATTTGATGCATTTACATAGTAAACTCAACACAAAATACATCCGTGAAATCCAAACATCAATACATATTTTTTTATGATTGTTATTATTATAAATTGTCCCTTGGGTTCCTAGTGGAATATAAGGCTTCAGTAGTACGTCGACATTTAACTCTCTCCCCTACAGTTGTCTCAACATGTCTCCACCACTGAAAACCAGCGTTCATTTATTCCTCGCACTATCTCCTCCATGTCACACTTGATTCCGACTCACCAATCGTCGTTTCCCACTTCAGGTTCAATACACGGTATGGCCTGGACTAATGCATGCTGTCACCAATCAGCCTTCTAAGTATGCGTCTAATCTAATCCAATCCCTCTCCACTACCTTCATCTGAATACAAGTTGGCCAATGGGTTCTCAGTTGGTTCGTTACCACTCAGAAAGCCAGCCACAGTGACTTCCTTCTTGCTTATTCGCATTATTATGGCTATCTCGTCGATATTCAGCACCCAGTGAGCGTAGCCAGCAACTGTTCACCATCTATGTGTGCAGTTTGTTGCAAACGCTTTTCGTAACACACCACCAACTCTCTCAACCATCACATGGAATCACTGACTCACTTGACTGATATCAGTAGTGTTGAAAATCATGATGCTGTTCACGATTCACGCTGACTGGAGTGAAGTGAAGTGGAGTGGAGTGGAATAGATCTCTACACTGATTTCAGATGAATAAAGGAAAACCATTCTTGCTTGTCTTGCTGTCTTTCCCATGCCTCCTTCCACATCGTCAACAGTGTCGCCACCACCACCTGTAGTTGAAACGATGGTGACTAATTAGAGAGGTAGGTAGAAGAGACGGAGACAAATTCCTTAAGATTCTTTTCTCCCGTTGACGGTGATTCGTGCTTCTTTTTGTTGTCGATGTTGTTGTTTGGGTACAATCATCACCTTTGTCTTCTCTACGTTCACTTGAAGTCCCGTTCTCACTGCTCCACCTCTTCTATCAACTTGTTGGTTTTCTCCTGTACATCTTCGAGTTTGTGTGACAAGATATTAGACATAAATCATCATCGTTGGCGAAATCCAAATCTTCTTCCATCGTCTTTCCATTGGTCTAGCCAGCATATGCTCATCTTCTCACAACTCGTCAAAGTTGTCTGTTGCATGATTCAGTCGAGTCGAGTTGAGTCGATCACAATCAGGAAGATGGTTGGTGATGATGTTAGGCAGCAGCCTTGTGATACTCCTTCCTATCTTCACTTCAATGGCATTATTGAGTGTTTTACGAAATTTATGGTGAAGTTAAGTGTGGACGGTGATAGTGGGTATTCCTGGAGAACACAAGTTGTTGTCGTCAATTCTGAAGACAACTGTCCATAAGCCAGATACGTGTTACGAAATCTCAAATGAAACAAGAATTTCTAATGATTGACTCTCACAACCTTCTCCTAAATAATTTATTTTATTTGATATTTACTTGAGTCTACTAATAGTTGCCAACAACAGTTGGTGCTACTCAATGATTCCTAGGTCTCAGTTAAATATGATCAAGTTAAAACGACGAGTTGTGTTCCCAGATGAAATGTATTAAAAAATGGACTATTATAAATATACCGTGTGGGACTGGAATATTCTATACAACTTAAATATTATTCAGCATAGAAGGGAGCAGAAGTAGAAGTGATTTGAAGCACTATAGTTTTGAACAATGAAGGCATGATTCACACGTACAGGGTTCGAGTAATCGAAACCACGAAGCCCTTATATTCCCCCGAACCCCCACAGCATGTGAACGACAATGTCACATCCCATTGTATCTACCAATTCAAATGTACGTGTGGTGACACATACATAGGGAGGACTAATAGATCCATGCAAGTAAGAGCCTCGGAACATATTCCAAAGTGGCTTCAGAAGCAAGTTAAATCACCTGAACCTATAAATGTTGGTAGCAGACGTCCAAGTTCTTCGATCGCTAAACATATCGTTGAGACAGGTCACAAGATTGGTGTGGCTACTTCCTTTACACCTATTTACAAAACATGTTGGGGAGGGATCCTGAAATTTGTTGAAGCCTTAGCTATTAGGAAGTTGAAACCACCTTTATGTACTCATAAACAATTTGTTGTCACATTAAACCTTCCTTGGTAAATTCAACTATTGAAAAACCAAGTTCGATGTACTATAATTTTTTCGCTCTATTGATTTTCATTGTTATTCGGCCTTTAAGTCAGCCTTCCTACCTGACCCCTTTTTTATTTTCTCACCCCTTATCTCCATGAGTTTTTATATAAATACCCATGACAAGTACGTGTGTGATCAGATAGTTCGAAATGTGTTGCGTAACTACATTACACGGTTCAGACAATTTACGTCTTCTTATTGTTTTGTCTGTAGTTTGTTGGAAATGCTTTTCGTAACGCGCCAAGTCTCTCAACCATCACATAGAAGTACTGACGTGGCTGGAGTTGGTGTTGAGATCCGGATGTTGTTCATGCTTTATGCTATTTGAGTACAGAAGATCTCCACACTGGTTTCAGGTTAATGAACGCCTATCATGTTGTCTTTCCGATCCTGACTTTGACATTCTCGTCTGTGCCGCCTGTAGTTGAAACAGTGCTTCCTAGATAGGTGAAGGAGGCTACTTCCTTTAAGTTTCTGCCGTTGATGATGATTAGAGCTTGTTGTTATTGGTAGTGGTGGAGTTGGTGGCGTTGGTTGGGTATCTTCATCACCTCTGTCTTCCCTATATTCACTTGAGGTTCAGTCTTCGCTGCCTCGTTTCTTCTGTTAACTTGTTAGTTTTCGCCTGTAGATCTTCAAGTTTATGTGACATCAGGCACAAGTCATCGGCGAAATCCAAATCTTTTAGGGTCTTTTCCGCGATACAGCGTATGCCCATCTTATCGCTTCTCACTGTTTTTTGCATGACCCAGTCCACTTCAATCAAAAAGATTATGGGTGATAGTAGACAGACATGTTTGACTCCTGTCTTCACTTCAAATGCATCACTGAGCTTCCCATTGTGAATACTAGTGAAATATAGAGAGTAATTACACTCAACCTTTATTTCTCATAGATTCATAGAAAATGCAGAGAAAGCGGGAAAAAAATAATTCAGAAAAACATTTTAGACCTAAAATGACTAACGTTTAAACATTCTTCTATAAACATAATCTACATTTAGTTGAATTTAGTTTTGATATGTAATGCCAACTGTTGGTAGGCGAAAAAACAGAACATTCAATTAAACATTGTTAAACCTTTATCTTAAAATACTTTTGAAGGAGACTATTACAACAGAAACTGGCATAGTATTCCTTAGACGAGTGTTTGTTCAAAATTTTTGCGGCAAATGACACATTTTCCTCATTCATATTTATGTGTCTGCTATTCAATGTCTTTGGAAGTAAAAAATATTCATCATTTGACTATTTGAGATAAAATCTTCGCTTAGTTAACTAACTCATAAGTATACTGGATCGTCCTTAGTCCGGAAAAAAAAAAGAGAAGTTTGAGCTTGGGACTAGCCACCCTACACCGGAAAATCAATACAATCGCTTGCCAAACTCCCAAACAAGGTTTACTTAAGACTATACAAAAACTGACCAGAAATCATTCTTCCGTCACTGTCCACACCAAGAAAATATTTAGCTGTATCATCCTCCAGAGATTAAATAATGTACTACATTGAAAATTACCATCGGAATAAGCTGACTGGCTAATTTCAGGGAAAACAAATCATGTGTGGATCGAATTGCAACGCCACACCACACCACGTTACACTACGTATCATCATAGAACAGAGCATTGAATGACAGTCAACTCTCTACCTCAAATTTATCCCCTAACAAAAAGCCTACGATGGCGTCTAAAGCATCGAGAAGTAATTTGGCAGGCAGCTGCTTTAACACTGCGGTTTTGCTGCCACAAATCTCAGTCAGCCTCATTCAACAGCTATATGCGATGCTATATGAGGAGGTTACATACTGAATTATTCACAATGGAAAGAAAGCTGAGCGATGCCTTCGAGGTGAAGACAGGAGATAAGAGTAAGACAAGGCTGCTGCCTAACATCATCACCAACCATCTTCCTGATTGTGATCGACTCAACTCGACTCGACTGAATCATGCAACAGACAACTTTGACGAGTTGTGAGAAGATGAGCATATGCTGGCTAGACCAATGGAAAGACGATGGAAGAAGATTTGGATTTCGCCAACGATGATGATTTATGTCTAATATCTTGTCACACAAACTCGAAGGTGTACAGGAGAAAACCAACAAGTTGATAGAAGAGGTGGAGCAGTGAGAACGGGACTTCAAGTGAACGTAGAGAAGACAAAGGTGATGATAGTACCCAAACAACAACATCGACAACAAAAAGAAGCACGAATCACCGTCAACGGGAGAAAAGAATCTTAAGGAATTTGTCTCCGTCTCTTCCACCTACCTCTCTAATTAGTCACCATCGTTTCAACTACAGGTGGTGGTGGCGACACTGTTGACGATGTGGAAGGAGGCATGGGAAAGACAGCAAGACAAGCAAGAATGGTTTTCCTTTATTCATCTGAAATCAGTGTAGAGATCTATTCCACTCCACTCCACTTCACTTCACTCCAGTCAGCGTGAATCGTGAACAGCATCATGATTTTCAACACTACTGATATCAGTCAAGTGAGTCAGTGATTCCATGTGATGGTTGAGAGAGTTGGTGGTGTGTTACGAAAAGCGTTTGCAACAAACTGCACACATAGATGGTGAACAGTTGCTGGCTACGCTCACTGGGTGCTGAATATCGACGAGATAGCCATAATAATGCGAATAAGCAAGAAGGAAGTCACTGTGGCTGGGTGGCTTGCTGCTGGCAAAGGTGTAATCAGAGGAAGATACCGGAGATGGATCGGATTGGATTAGCCATAGACGGAGAAGACTGACTGGTGACAGCATTCGCCAGGCCAGACCAGGTTGGTCCATGGCGTTGAGTAGAAGCCAGATTGTTGACGACGAGTTGGGCATCCGAGTTGAGGGTGACATGGAGGAGATCGTATGAGGAAGAAATGATAGCTTATAGGGAGTGGACGAGTCAGGATAAGGAGATTGTTGAGGTGAGAGTGAAATGGCGACATGCTACTGAAGCGGTATGTTCCACTAGGAACCCAAAGGACGAATATTAGTAAATATTAACCAACGGCATTTACAGATTAATGTGATTAGTTTCTGTTTGCGTATGTATTTCAATAGTTTATTTTCCTGTTCTGATTGCCTGCGTAGGCATTCTATGCAGCACAGATAGGCAGTTTAAGCACTGTTACCGTGCAATTCACAGCTCATTTTCAAATTGTTAAATAGTTGGAGGCAATCGATAGGAACCACAGGTTTTGTGCTTGTTGGTACTCATTTTCAAAATTATCATCCTTTTATAGTGTTTCGTTACAAACATGACTTTGAATAGCTTATTTTTGTGAAAATCGTAGAAGGTGATACAATTCCATACTGGGTTTGTTTATTTGATTGATAACATACAGTGATACAATATTATTCACATTATGATAACGTTTCCAGCATAAATTACATATTGTTCATAATCATATCAATGTGTAACCACACAGCACTTCCAACATTCGATTTCCGTAGTCCTGTCACCTCATATTCTTTACTTTGATTGGTAGTAAAATTTTCCATAACTCTGGCATGTGTGTTGCGTCATTTCCATTACATATCTTAGGTGTTGGTTGATTTTCTCTGTCTCCACGTAATTATATTAGGCTAAAGTACAGTGGTTTTATCCCGTCTATCCTACTGTACTGTTGTATGTTAATGCAATCGTTGCAGTATATGAATGTTTCTCCAGATAATTCATCTTATTCGGGTCTGTCATATTATATGTAGCTAAATTCCTATATTTGGCTATTCGAACTAACCCCGAACGGCAAGTTTGACCTATGTACTTGACCTCGCAGTCATTACATGAAATTTGATAGATTAGACAGTTTTGCTTGATTAGTTCTATCGTATCCTTAAGCCAGTCGAAAAAGCTTATCTGTGAGTGAGTTTTCAGATTTAAATGCCACCCTAATTCCAGCTTTGTTGAGAATCTTGAGGTACATTCCTTATAGGGTAACATGATCGAGGCTGTGAACTCCTTTCTACTCATGTTGTCGTTATTATTAGTACTCGTGTTTCGTATCTTATATTTTTCTACAAATTTCTTAATAAACCGCAGAGGATAATGATTAATTATTAACGCTGCTTTTATGTGTTTCAGTTCCTTGCTTGGGTTCTTGCTGTGACTAGTCGGTTTTCTAGCTCTATCATTTAGACATTTGACTAATCTTGCCTTAACTGATATTGGATGGGATGATTTGAAGTCTGGATACCTATTGAAATGTGTTGGTTTTCTGTAGACGGCAGTATGCAAACCACCGTTTGTTCTTCGTTTTATCCTGCAATCCAACATAGGTAATTCTCCTTGTTCATTTTTTATCTCGTAAGTGAATTTGATTGCTCTGACTACCAAGTTTATATGTGTGAGGAAATTGTTTATATATTCGAATTTCAACACAGTAAATCTTTCATTCATATATCCCATTGCTACTCCTTTTCTCTATCTATATATTTTGTTCTGAAACTTGAAGACTGTAGAAGTTAACCACAAATGTACGCCTGATGTGATCTCATCAAGCGATATCTTAGTTCTATGAGTAAGTTGTGAGTCAGTATTTAGTTGATTTCTGACTGCCTCCTGTGCCGTGTTGATTGGTATTTTACTATGAGGACTCTCTACACCGAAGCTAACCATTTTTCATCCTCTTCCATATGTGGGTCACTAAATCTTTGTTTTAACTTGTTAGAGTTTACTAGTCTGGAATTCGAGTAGTTCCTAATGGGACACAATATCGATGGTAAGTGCTTCTCTAGTTCATATGTAGGGGTATTTCTGAAGTCAACTGTGGATCTAATGGGATAATCTGGTTTATGAACTTTAGTGATACCAAACATTCTTCTAGGATTACTAGTTTTATGTATCAAATGAAACCATTTCGACCTACCTGTAGATGGCTTTAGTTGACTAATCAGAATGGCTGTAGATTTCCTAATTTTATTTATAACAGTGTCCATAGGTTTCTTGTGCTCTTCATATCGTCCTGTTTTGATATGTTCGCATAGTGTAATAAGAAGATGGAGGTTGTCTTACAAACGTGTGATGTATCTACGGAATACGTTTCGAACAATCTGATCACACAGTGAATTCTCAAGGCATTATATATAAACAATGAAAATAGGGTGGGGTAAGATGAATAAATTAAGATAGTACAAGATTTGAGAAATATAGAGGGTAATAAGGAGTAATAATACATTTTCACACCTCCCTTGGGATTAAAATGAGATAAAGATTACCAAGGTGGGTTTTAGGGCAAGGACAGACTGTTTTTTGATAAACAAGGGGGGGGTTTGAACTTTCTTTTAGCTAAGGCTTTAGTGAACGTAAGTATACGGTGTTGACGTCTCGTATAGATTGGTGTCAAGGGTGTTTTGGGGGTCAATACTGTGACGTCATTCTATAATGTGTTTACCTATTAACAATGACATCTGTTTACCTCCCGTATTTTTCGGATTATTTGATAGGGACCCACCTGGAGATGGCTTTAGTCGACTTATCAGAACGGCTGTAGATTTGTTAATTTTGTTCATATAGATATCTACAGGTTTCTTGATCTCTTCATATGGTCCTGTTTAGATATGTTAATCAGTTTAGTTGAGATAATCCAATTTTTCTGTAACTACCTTTATTAGACTCGATGATAACTATCTTATTGTCATTGTGTAGATTATTCAGAGATGAATATCCAAGTTTTGTCAAGTTTCTTTGTCTCTTCTATTGTTTTTTTTCAGCGTTGATGGAAATTGTACTCTAGTCTGTTCACCAATTAGTTGCATCCACCATCAGTTTCTTTGTTACTTGGCTACTTTTGTTCAATATATATATGTGCCAGTAAACTTGATTGCCTACCCCTAATTTAAGGTTTTTAAAAAAAATACCTAATCCCAATTCATTCATATACACAGAAGTTAAACTTATCTGTCAACAGAAAAGTATTTCAGGCCAAGGCATTCACATTGACAGTCTTATGTTTTTTGTAGAATTTCCCGTTTCTTATATGAAACAGTTGATATCCTACGTTTTTACTTGATTTATTAATATAACATTAGAAATATTTTTATGTACACTGTTAAATGTTGTTCATTTGGAGGGAATAATGAAAAATTCTGAATGTAACTCCATTTTAGTCTGTTTGCTAGAAATGTTACACACAATGAAGTAACAGTCTAATTGAATGAATAACGTAGGTTTTTAGACATAATTCATAATCCATAGTTATATCAGGCAACTAACTTCACAACTTTCAGACACAGTTCATATAGTCTCAATTTTCTCTACTTTTTTATGATGATAAGGGTAATAGAATTCTTTATATATCTGAAACAAATGGGGGAATCATTTTTATTACTTCATATATTTAGTGTTGATTCGATAAAACAAAGATTCAGTCGGTTAACCGTCTCTCCTTCTCTCTATCCAACTAAGTTAGTTTACAATACTGTCACTGTCCCACTGTATTGTGTGGTTGTGCGTAACTGCATGTATAACTTATAAAGCTTGTTTCTAAAGGAGTTTATCGGTTTAAATGTCATTTCAACCCCAGTTAGACTTTCTGAGAATTATTCGTAGCGATTCTTAGATGCATTCTTTGTGTGGTAACACAACTGAGGCTTTGAATTCTTTCACAACTCTGTTATCATTATTACTATTAGTAGTAGAATTATTATTAATAACACTTATATTACTGTTACTACTAGTAATACTTTTCTTTCGATTCTCTGGGAATTTTTTTTATAGTTTAAAGTGGGTACTTATTGAGACGGAAAGTATGCTTGATGAATCTAATTTCTTGTCATCGATTTCCTGGACTACTAGTCAGCTTTTCTGCCCTATCACTTAGGCATTTAACTAAGCCTACTTTAACTGAGATAGGGTGAGATTATTTGAAGTCTAAGAAGCCACTTGAATGAGATTCGAATGCATGTAACCCCTTTTCACCTCCTAGTGTATCCACAGTCACCAATATTTATGCTGACATTCTTAAAGTTTATGTATATGCAAGTAAGGAATTCGTTTAGAGTGTAAGGGTAAAAGAATCCCTTTAATCACGGATTATTCCATATGTCTTTCCAATTAGGTCTTCATCTTGGGCTCCACAATTTAATCAAATTACCAATCACATAGTGATGTTTCGCAAATAATCATGTAAATAATCAATAGAGTTATCAAAATTGGAAATATGAATATTGATAGAAACAAGAAGGGGGAAGGGGTGTACAAAGTAAACCTAGAAGTTACATCATGTTGATGGCCATGGTAGTGAAAGTGGTCGAACAAACTTCTTCTGGATACAAAGGCTAGGTTTGTGAAGGTGGATTTCAATCGCCTCTACTATGTGAAGTAACCGAGTGCGTAATCCATGAGGTAAATTAATTAGAATCTGATGGATAATTTTGAAGGATTTTCCAGTAACCACTTGATGTCCTGTGTCAACTAAGTGTGCAAGTATGGAGCTCTTCATAGTTCTAATTTGTCTCTTGTTCAACCATGATGGGTGGTGCTCAGAAATTCGACGATGGAACTGCATCATTATACGTCCAATGTAACCAGCTCAACAGGAGCAGTTGAAGTGATAAATGCACATAGAAGTGGCAGAATCAGGCAGTTTGTCTTTATTTGTTGCACGTTGAATCGGGTGGTTGTAGAAGGCGGGACATAATTTAGCGGGTGGGAATGCTTTTTGCAAGACTCTTTTCATGCGTTGTGTGATGATCTCACTGGCAATGTCAATCATTAATTCCAGCTTCAAGAAGATTCGCTTCTTAGGAACTGTTGACATTCTAGTCTTAACCCTCGTAATATTCATGAGCTTAGTTACAAACTTGTCTGGGTAGCCATTCCTACTAAACAGATCATGGATGGTGGCGCATCCTCTGAGCAAATAGCTGATGCACGGTATGCTAAGCTTTTCACTAGGTTCCTTTTGTATTGGAGGGGTACAGCACTAAAGAAGCCCATATATTGGCCTGTTGGTGTTGGCTTCCTATAAACACTTCGCTTCAGGGTTCCATCTGACCTTCTTACCAACAGAACATCAAGAAATGGGATACTATCATTTTTTCTCCTCTTCCATTGTGAAGTTGATTGCCGGGTGAACACTATTGAACTTATTCAGAACAGAATTCTTATCAGTCTCACTTTTGAGAACTATGAAGGCATCATCCATGTAACGACAATATAACAACTGTTAAAGGCTAATAGTATCGTTCAGTGGACCATTCTCAAGTTTTGCCAGAAAAAAATCTGCTAAGATTGGGCCAAGGGATAACCTCATAGCAACACCATCAGATTGTTGGTAGAGTTCATTGTTGAAAAGAAATTGTGCATTCATCGTACACCTCAGAAGTAGTTTTTTTCAATGTGGAGACTGGAATACCTATTTCCATGCCGTGCTTCGTGAGTTCGTAGCAAATAAAGTCTACTGTCTCCATTAAAGGAATGTTAGTAAAAAGAGATGATACGTCACACGAAATCATTAACTTTTTATCTACTTCCAGATCCTCAATCTTTCTGACAAATTAAAAGGTATCTTTGAGGCTGTACTTCATAAATTCTTTATGGAGAGGCTTCAAAAGTTGTACGAACCATTTTGCTGTTGTATGATACAGAGAGTTAATCATGTCAAGAACTGGTCGTAGAGGTAGACCGTTTTTATGTAGTTTTGGGTAGGCCATTAAGTCTAGGTGTAACGGTTCAAGTAGGTTTCAGCATTTCGAAGGTGCTTTCTGAAATGAAATCTTGTTGGTTTATCCTTTTCAGTGATTCAGTTAGATGTTTCTCGGTTTTCTCTGTTGTATCACCATAAGCGGCTAATTTCTGAAATTTACTTTCATCACTGAGTAAAGAATTCATTTTGTCTATGTACTCTTTTTTATCCATTAAAACTATTCCTGACCCTTTATCTGGCTTGGCAATCACGATATTTGCATTGGTTTTAATAAGCTTTTCCAGGGCTTCTCTATATTTTTTCGTTAAAATACTCTTCATACTGTTCCTACTACTCGTGTACTTTAGGCAAGAGTCAACGAGTGTAATCTTAAGTCTATCAACATCTTCACTAGATGATGGTATCAAACCCTCCGTTTGCGTATACATGTTCTCAAACTGTATTTCCGTTTCCATCTTACTAATTCTGTTACGACTATCACAAAAGTTTGGTCCAAATGACAAAACTTCTAATTGTTTAGCATCCAGATCGATACCAGAAAAATTATGCACAAGCTGACCCGGATTAGTCGGGAATCTCATCTCCGGTGTACGTTTTTCAAGAGTTTTGATCAACTTAATGAGCTTCTTTTCTTTCCATGCATTGACCACACTCATCACATAACTCAAAAATTCCTGCTTTAAATTTTCCGGAAGCTCTTCTACAGCATGAAATCTCTCCATGTAACATTTCTCAGCATTTCAATAGAATAAGATCTTAGAGAGTCAATCTGATTCAGGGTATGACGTTTCAGTGTTTCAGTGATCAAATTGTAAACCTATATATTATTGTAGAGCTCAAGATGAAGACCTAATTGAAAAGAAATATATTTCTTCGCTCATTCAGTCTTTTTCTAAATGTCTAAATGGGAATATTCAATGTAGTCCATATGGATCGAAACCTCCACAAAAACTTTGTCCACGTGAAGTCTAATACTTTCAGTAAATAGGTATACCCAGAAAATGAATATATTATTGCTTGTCTTTGGTTGTTTGACTAAGTAAATTACTTGAGCATACTTAACCTTTTTAAATACAACTACACTAAACTAGGTATATCTCTGATCAGATCATAACTGTGTTGTGCGATGATTTGAAATACTGTTCCTTGATGTGTCTACTGGTTTAGTTTATTCCCGCTGGTTCCATAATACTTTATGTATATGCTTTTTTTGGTAGGCGTTTAGTTTGCAGTTTTAAAGGCACAGGAGTTTATTTTGATAAATGGAGATTTCCTTGAGCCAAATATACACTGTATCGTTATATATTTCTGCATGTTTGATATCAAAATGTAACACTGAGGTGTTGCGTAGACATTCGTGAATATGTAAAGCTTCTAGATTCCAGTTTTCCTAATGGTAAAGAAAAAAAATAGCGAGGCAAATTTCATCGCAGCTATAGACGTCAGATGCTTAAATTCTCATTGAACGTCTCGTACCATAGTTTGATGATGTATTGCGGTTGTGGTTCTCTGAGCTGGGTTGTTTAGTCGTAGAGATTTCAGCGTCTTGCTAGACGACATCAACAGTACTAACTTCAATATGAAATGAGCTGTCAATATCTCTCCATCAGTAATTCAGTACTTGATCATGACGAACTGGTTTGGGATTGGTTATTTCCTTTGATTGCTATGTCATTGACTGTATAGATTATCCTGGTAACCCTTCCTCTACTTCATCTCTGAACCTTCTGTTGTTTATCAATTTCGTCATTGGTTGATAGATTGGGTTCACGTCTATATATCTGTTGATTGCTGACTGACTGATGTGAATGCATAAACTTCTATAACTTCTGTGATATTATTTGTGTTTCTTCTGTCCATACAAGATTTCTACATTGTCGAAATTCCATTCATGTCCATGGTTGTTATCCATGTGCATTGTAATGCGTAATGAAATATCCTGACGTTTAATAGCCAATCGGTGTTCTTGTAACCGGGGTCGAAGTGGTCGACCACTATGTCCAATGTAGAGTTGACTACGTTAATTGCAGTTGATTTTGTAAACCATATGCGGTTCGTCTTCTTTAATTGTTACGTCCTTTGGTTTGCCTTATAGGGTTTGGAGGGAATTCGTTGGTTTATCAGCCCCACCAATTCTATATAGTCTCAGTAATCTTGTCGTGATTTCTGATATATTATTTATGTACGGTAGGATGATGCTTTCATTGATTTCTGTCTATGACTTTATTGATGATGTTGTACGGGATAGGCATCTTCCGATAAAGTTTGGTAGGTAGCTGCTCTTCTTTAGAGTGGACATCAATTAATTTTCTTCCTGATGGTGTACAATTAGAAATAATGAAGAAGAAATGGAATGATCGTTTACTTATTCTTTGTTCTTAGCGTCATCTACTTGAATTTTTGATGGAAATTGTCTTCAATAGTCAATGTTCTGTTGTGACTATCAGTTGTATTATGTATCTTCCACTCCTTTACACTGTTTTAATCCCACTGGATAGTCAGTTAGTGGTCTGTATCCGGCACTAATTGGCAGGAAAAGCCAACGTAGATACTAGTGGAGAAAAAAATTGTTCTCCTTTGCAGGCCTTGTTTGTGAATTTTTCCCATTTCCGAACAATAAGAAGCGTTTGACGTTCATTTTGAAATGATGGCGAGTACTTATGGCTCAGGAGCATAATCTTAACAATGTTGTGTTCTTTGAGGTAGGCGGTTTACTTGTGAAGCCCACATTACCACTCTTCACAAAATTATCAGCACAAATATCATTGTAAATTCCGTGCTGATGATATCGTCTAGAATGACATTGATTGCTTGAGGATTACACCATCCAGCTCTGAGAACACAGCACTATCAAAATTCTTGTGTTAAACATGTGTCCGTGGAGATCCATTCTTTATCCTGTTTCCTCTTCGTTACTGACATGGTTATGCGGGTCTCCTTTCACAACGCTCTCACAAAATTCAAATGTCCTTCCACTCCAGCTTCTTCGCAGATGTTGCCTAATGTTTCCCATTCTGTCCTGATGACTGACCACATGAAGATGTCCTCCGTAGTTTCGTCCTTCAGTTCACTTTCTATTCTCGGTGTTCAAATTGAGCTGTGGTCTATCACAAACTTCTGTGAAGGCTTTCAACTTGATTTTGAAGCTAGGTTCCTTACACTAGATAGTCTTCTGGGCCTACCTAAATCTCCTCCTCTTCTTCATTTGATCTTGTGTCCAGTTAGCTGAGTCTCCACTTTCTTCACATTCAGATGAAGTTGATCTAATTTTTAGTGTAGTGTGGCTGGTGTCTAGTGAAATCAAATCCATGTCACTGCCTTGTGAATATCCCTGTGTTTGTACACACTGCCTAGCCTCCAATCACCAAATCGTTGAATTCGCTGAAGTCTGCAAACAGTTCTCCATTTTCATTCATCATTTCACCGAGTGCTTCTTGACCCGTGATGAGTTCTCTTCCTTTGCTGTCCACTCCACGCAGTCTGGCATTCATGTCACCCCACCCATTGAAATCTTGATGTTGCCACCGCCAACTGGGTTGTCTTCTTCAGTACTGATTGCAGTTGTCTGTAGAATTCCTCCTTTTCCTTCTTCTCTTCGTCTACATTATTTGTGGGTGCGTAGCCTAGCATTGTATGATTGTAAGTTCCCTTCATTTTGAGCTGAATCGATATTGCTGTCATGATCCTGATCCTGCAGGGGGAGATTGGTTCCCACTGGATGAGAGAGAGCCTTTGATGCTGTTGGGGACATCATCGTAGCCACTGCAGAAAACAGTGTGCTCGTGGTTGTTGCCTGAGTGACAAAATTGGAGTAGATTATTGATTATTGACTCTGCAGTTGACAGTTTGGAGAGCCCACCTTCATTCCATCTGCTGATTCCTTGCAGATTCGTAGCACTTCTATACCATACCTTCTCATCTCTTTCGCAATCTGAGCAGCCTTGCAAGTCAGCCGGCTTCAAACACTGTTCAGACATCCCATGTCTACATGTTTACTGTTGCTTTCATCAATAGGAGAGAAGACACGTCAGACAATTTGCCTCCCAAAGGCTTTCACCAACGGCGTCATTTCCTCTCCTTGATTCCAAAGGGGAATAATTTTACTTTTATTTTTACATTTTCTTTGTGCTTTAGACTTTCTGTAGCGGTTGGATTGGTTTATAGGGTAGGGTTGCTATCCCTATGCCCAACCTTCCCTCTTTATCCGGGCTTAGGACCGGCTAGTAACTAGTAAACTAGTAAACTAGACGACGTTGTATTACATACAAATTTTGAAACACTTTTCAAAGAATAGCCTCCTTTGGCTTTGACTAATACTTTCTATTTTCCGATAATGTTTCATATCCGAACATTTCTGTGAAGGAAAGTGATTCGTGCTGCATTTCTTTCAAGAACAATAGTAAGACTTTTAAACAAGCGTTCACCGTCTCATCATATTTACTGTAAAATGATTATTTTAATAGTGAACAATTGAGGAAAACATATCTTATCCAGAGGTTATGAGATTTTACTGAATCTTCTGTACATTCACCTCAAAGCAAATGACTACTAACCTTGCATTTGGCAGATCCCTGACCTGTTTTAAGAAGCATTACTGAAGGTTTGATGAAAGTCATTGCCTTTGTATCTGAAACACATGAAATAGAGAGAGTAAAGTTCAGTCATAGTCTGCAACAGTGCTCAAGATTTACTCCCATGATAATTACAGTGTGCAAACGAGGACTCTACTGATATTTACTGTGTTGCCTAGATTTTTCATTATCCTTATAAGTAAAGTCATCACTTCCAAAGTAAGATAATATTTACATAAACCCTGGAAATTAATTCAAACCTCCTTGAAGTTGTACATTCTTCTGACTGAAAGTGAGCTCGGTAAATGGTTCAATAAATTCTTGATAACTGCATTCAGATAGTAAATGTGTATCACAATAAATTCCTGAACATGAAATTATCTCAGATTTGAAGGTAGAAGATTCCTATACAAGGACGAAACATCTATCCAATACTCACAGGTTTCTAATGCTGCTTCGAACCTATAAATGCCTACAAACCCTCAAATTGTAAGCCTCTTTCATTCAGTCTGCACTGAAGAATGATAAATAATGAATATTTTGAAGTAATATGAACAAAACAATCGTCCGATTATTATTATTCATTATTTGTCCCTTGGGTTCCTAATGGAACATACCACTTCAGTAGGCATGTCTCCATTCCACTCTCTTCTCTACAATCTTCAAAACCTGGCTTCACCACTGCACACAAACTCTCATTTCTTCATCACACCATCTCCTCCATATCACCCTCGACACACACCCACAACTCGTCGTTTCGCATCTCAGTTGCAATCGAACACCTGGCCTGAAGTGCGATTCCCACAGTCGGCCTCCTCAGTGTATGCCCAATCCATATCCACTTCCTCCCTCTGCATATTTGTAGGGTGATAGGTTCTTGCTTAATTGGTTCCCAGAGTTCCTTCTTGCTTATTCTTATTATTCTGGCCATCTGATCCTCAGCAATGAGCCAGTGTAGGTGGCAGTTGTTGATGAGTGTCTGTAGTTTGTTGGAAATGCTTTTCGTAACGCGTCAAGTCTCTCAACCAATACATAGAAGCACTGACTTGACTGGTGTTGGTGTTGAAAATCCGGATGTTGTTCACGCTTTATACTGGTTGAGTGCAGTAGATCTCCACACTGGTTTCAGGCTAATCAACGCCTGTCATGTTGTGTTTCCGATCCTGACTTTGACATTCTCGTCTGTGCCGCCTATAGTTGAGACAGTGCTTCCTAGATAGGTGAAGGAGGCTACTTCCTTTAAGTCTATCCCGTTGATGGTGATATGAGTTCGTTGTTGTTGTTGGTTGGTCATCATCATCATCTCTGTCTTCTCTATATTCATTTGAAGTCCCATCTTCCTTCGCTCCCTCACCTCTTCTCTCAACTTGTTAGTTCTCTCTTGTACATCATCGAGTTTGTGTGACATTAGACACAAGTCATCGTTGGCGAAATCCAAGTCTTCTAGGTTCTTTTCCGCTGTCCAGCTAGCGTATGCCCCTCTTCTCGCTCCTCACAGTTGGCTATTGCATGATCCAGTCAACCACAATCACGGAAGTCGTGTGTGATAGTAGCTGACAGCCTTGTTTCACTCATGTCTTCACTTCACTTCAAAAGCATCACTGAGCTTTCCATTGTGAATTACTTGGCATGTGATATGGTTATCATGTTGAATGAGGTTGACAACGGTTTGTTGTATTCCGTAGTATTGAAGCAGCTGCCAAATTATTTCATGGTCGACACTGTCAAAGGCTTTTGCAATGTCGATGAAGTTGAGATAGAGTTGAGTTGACTGCCTTTCTATACTCTGTTCTATAATGATGCGTAGTGTAGCGTTGCAATTTGGTCTGCACATGATTTGTACTTCCTGAATCCAGCCAACCAGCATGTTCCGGTAATAGTTTTGAATCCAGCGCATTGTTTAGTCTCTCCAGGATGATGCGGCTCAATATTTTGCTTGCTCTGGGTGGACAGGAGAGTGATTTCGCATCACTTCTTGCAAACACTGAGGTCTCCCTTCTTCGGGAGTTTGACAAGTTAGCCCTTCTTCCAGTCACTAGCCAGGTACCTTCCTACCATTCCAGACTTTCTGCAATAGTGGTGTGTGCATGTTCGCTGTTGTCTCTGCGTCTGCTCTCAGTTGTTCTGGCAGGATTTCATCTGGTCCTGGTGCTTTCCCACATTTCAGTAGCTTTATGGCACTCAGGACTTCCATTTTTGTTAGAGGATTTATGTTCACTTGTAGTTCAGCGGCTGTTGGTGGTATTTCTGGATGAAGTGCAGGTGGTTGTCGATTCAAGAGCTTTTCGGCCCAAATAGTCTGGTACTGGATCTGTAATTATCTCTTCGACTGATTCTTCAGGTAATATTATTCTTGAAAATTAATCTATTAGTACCTAAACACTAACTCATTAAAATTCTACAGAACAGGAAAACCAAATTGTTCAGTCAAATTATTCACACTTAATTCTTTTTGATAAACCATTTCAACTTCATGATTTCTAAAGTGAAATTTACTGACAAATCGCCTAATTCAGACTTATCAAACACTGAGAAATGAAAACATTTCAGAAGAAATCATGCTGAGTATATTTTGACTAACATAAGAATAGGAAATACCATTTGACGAAGGAGACCCATTGTCGAAACTAGTAGATTCATTACAACAGATGTTTGCAATAAATAAATAGTTATGCATCTGCTTACTTATAGACTACTGTCAAAATTACATAGTTTCGTCACCACATGTTTGTGGATTCGATGACCATCTCTTAGAGTACTATGCTTTCAAGAACTTTCTTGAAGATTTTCAGCTTGCTTATAGTATGTGTGTATTGCTACATTGTTCCAATCAAAGTTTAGATTACGTTCATCTATATGCATCTATACATCAGTGGGAGAAACCTGAAGGAAGCAGTCGCTTTCACCTACCTAGGCAGCATCGTTTAAAACTACAGGCGGTACGGATTAGGGCATCAAAATCAGGATTTTAAAAGCAAGACAGGCCTTCCTTCATTCATTCACTCCACTCAGTGTGAATCATGAACAACTTCCGGATTTTCAACACTAATGTCAGTCAAGTAAGTCAATGATTCCATGTGATGGTTGAGAGAGTTGGTGGCGTGTTACTAAAAGCATTCCCAACAAACTACACACATACATGATGAACAACTGCTGCTGCTGACTCTGACGCTCACTCCATAGTGAAGACAGATCAGATGACCAGAATAATAAGAATAAGCAAGAAGGAAGTCACCGTGGCTGTCTGGCTAGCTGGCTGCCAACCAACCAATCAAGAAGGTATCACCCAACGTGTATTTAGAGGAAGGAAGTGGAGATGGATTGGCAATAGACTAAGAAGACCACTTGATGACATCACGCGTCAGGCCGTCGAGTAAAACCCAAATGGGAAACGATGAGTTGAGCTTTCGAGCAGAGGGTAACATGGCGGAGATGGTGTGAGTAATAAATGAAAGCTTCTGGGCTGTGGTGAAGCCAGGTTGAGAAAGCTGCAGAGGATAGAGTGAAATGGTGATGTGATACTGAAGCAGTATGTTCCACTAAGAACTCGACAGACAAATAATAATGATGATTTAACATATTTAGTTTTAATACGAATAAAGATTCACATTTATTCGCGATTTTGACTGCTTTTTATAGACTTCACTTCTGATACCCTTTTTTTCGTCAGTGAATTAAAATCAGATATCACGCAGATAGATATAAGTATCAAATGATGAGAAATGTACAAGGAAGTATTGAGAAATTATTTGAAACTATTAGTAAATAATTTGGTTGGCAAGGCCTAGCAGAAGAATCCAGGACGTGCGCAAAAGTGTATATAAGGAAACGTATAAACTGGTGTAAGACTATCAAGTAAGATGAAGAAAGGCGAAGGATGGGAGCTATCGAGCAGCATCCCTGAAGAAACCTGTGTGGATGAACACTGGAACTCTTTGAAAGCTATGTGGAAAGAAACCTGCATAACGTATTAGGAAGAAAGAAGATAAGGAATGGATCTCGACGGATACATGGAAGTTGACAGAGGAGAGGAGGATGTTGAAGCAGACGATAAACCAATGCAAAGATGCTCAACGAGAAGAGGATCTGAGTACAATGTATAAAACACTACACTGTACAAAGAAGTGAAGAAGATTGCACACAAAGACAGATGATGCTTCCACAAAAAACTTGCAAGTGAAACAAAACAGGCTGCAGGTAAGAGAGATAGAGACCTAACAACACCAAATCAAATAACCAGGTTACTATCTGGGAAGAGATCAATGCAGATGAAACCAATAAAAGATGATGGAGGGAATCTAATTACGAAAGAAGAGATACAGAGGAAACAATGGGCTGACCACTTCAAGAAGCTCTTGTATTGACCACCACCCGCACTTCATCCAGAAATACCACCTGCAGGCCAGCCGCTGAACTACAAGTGAACATAAGTGGATACAGAGAATATGGAGGTGATGAAGATACCCAAACAACAACACCAACAACAACAACGAACTCATATCACCATCAACGGGATAGACTTAAAGGAAGTAGCCTCCTTCACCTATCTAGGAAGCACTGTCTCAACTATAGGCGGCACAGACGAGAATGTCAAAGTCAGGATCGGAAACACAACATGACAGGCGTTGATTAGCCTGAAACCAGTGTGGAGATCTACTGCACTCAACCAGTATAAAGCGTGAACAACATCCGGATTTTCAACACCAACACCAGTCAAGTCAGTGCTTCTATGTATTGGTTGAGAGACTTGACGCGTTACGAAAAGCATTTCCAACAAACTACAGACACTCATCAACAACTGCCACCTACACTGGCTCATTGCTGAGGATCAGATGGCCAGAATAATAAGAATAAGCAAGAAGGAACTCTGGGAACCAATTAAGCAAGAACCTATCACCCTACAAATATGCAGAGGGAGGAAGTGGATATGGATTGGGCATACACTGAGGAGGCCGACTGTGGGAATCGCACTTCAGGCCAGGTGTTCGATTGCAACTGAGATGCGAAACGACGAGTTGTGGGTGTGTGTCGAGGGTGATATGGAGGAGATGGTGTGATGAAGAAATGAGAGTTTGTGTGCAGTGGTGAAGCCAGGTTTTGAAGATTGTAGAGAAGAGAGTGGAATGGAGACATGCCTACTGAAGTGGTATGTTCCATTAGGAACCCAAGGGACAAACAGTAGTAATATAATGCTTTCATTCATGTCACATCAGAGTGGTTTGTGGGCTGATGTGTTGATTCAAACCTGTGCGATTATCAAGTGACTTACCTCTGAAGCTTAAAGCACTACCCTTAACTTTTATGCTCCCAAGAGGGATTCTATTGCTTAAATAATGATCATTTTAGTCTGTTTATTAGAAGTGTCACACATGGTGAAAGAACAACACCATTTAATGGATGATAACGCACTTTTCAGACACAATTCATTGTTCACATTCATATCAGATAACTAACTCCACTATTTAAAATGACAACGGTCATAGAATTCTCCATATATCAGGGATATGTCCACAGTCATTTCTATTACTACATGTATTTCGTGTTGATTCGATAAATGAAAAAATTCAGTCGATTATCAATCTCTCCTTATCTGCACCTAACTGAATTGGTTTTCAACGTTGTCGCTTCATCCTACCCTACCGTTCGATTGTACGTAATCATGTGCATAGCTATAGTCAAGAATTTTTTCTAAGTTTCATATCTTAGAATCTGGTTATCTTGATTTGCCTGAGATTTTGTGTTCTGTTATTCTAATCGATCGTGTTCGTCTACTTTCATTTATGTATTTGATCTCGCAATCATTCATTTTAAGGTATTTGGTGAAGCAGATTATTTTGCTGAATTGCATCGGTAGGATCTTTCAACGCACAAAGCTTATATGTAAGTGAATTTGTCGGTTTAAATGTCACTTTAATACAAGTCAGCCTTTCTGAGAATTTATGGTAGCGATTCTGAGGTGCCTTCTTTCTCAACCCTACCACCATGATTACTATTAGTAGTAGAATTATTAATAATGACACCTATATTACTACTACTGGTAATATTTTTCACTCTGTTTCTTATGAATATAATTATAGTTTTAGGTGGGTACTTATTGAGACAGAAGTTATTCTTGATTTGTGTAGTTTCTCGTGAACGATTTCCCGGTCTACTGCTAAACTTTTCTGCCCTATCATTTGGGCATTTAGCCAAGTCTACTTTGTCTACTTAGATGGGATGGGAGGATTTGAAGTTCAAGTAACCATTTGAAGAAATGTATAACATTTCTAATAAACAAACTACCACAGCTGCAAACGTTTATTCCCTATTATCAAATAATCATCAGTTTGTTTTACCTTATAGATTTTTTCATGTATTATCATCACATATGAGAATAGTTTATTCGGGTAAATTGACCACTATCTCACATTAACCTTAATCCTTCAGTGTGTAATAAAACAGTTTACCAGCAGCATAGATAGATTAGTTTTATAAACTTCAATCCAGTGAACAGTATTCATGCTCAGAAATTTTTGTCAAACAACCCACTATAACTGATGTAACATTTTAAAATAAGTTTATGGATTTGCATATTGATATATTTTAATCTTCACAAACGGCATCTGATTGTGAATGTGCCATTTGTATTTTGGAAGTAAGAAATGGTATCCTGAATATCGAAACTCATAGGCTTACGAAGCGTAAATAAACAGAGTATTATGAAAATATTAGATTGTAATTACGTAGTGCAGGTTCAATCTATGATATGGTAGAAAAATGAATAAGGCATACATGTGTAGTTAAGTGTCCGCAAACACTACCTAGCCTGTCTATCTATTTTCTAACTCTAAACACGAATATGTTTCGATTAAAAATTGGACAAAAGATCTTCAAGAAATCATAAGACTTAACCTTATATTCGTGTTATTGCTTGCATTATACCGTCGTTGATTGGACCGAATTGATTGGTCTCCATTGCAATATGGGATCCTGTACGAATACTTCGATACTACCTGTGTTTTTAATTATATAGTAATGATGAATAGTGGTTATCAGTGGACTCCAGGATACGCATATCATCCTATTTGGGATGCGTCAGCTGGATGTACCTGCCTCCCAGTGACTGATGTTGTTCTCACCGAGATTCAAACTCAGGACCGATCGCTTCAAACACCACAGCATTATCTCCTAGACCACTGAAACACAATAACCAGTTGACGAATCCCAAACTGGACAAAATGTTCATCTTGGATTTCGCTGCTGGCCGCTATCCATCTCAAATGTAACTTTAAATTTCTTGTTGATACAAATGAAAACTAATCACACAGATCTTATGAATTCAATGTATGGAATACCAAGAATCTTTGATCACGTACTTAAGAAATCTAGCCACCAACCAAGAACCTATCACTCAACATATATGCAGAAGGATGTGGAGATGGGTTGGGCATAGACTGAGAAGGTCGACTTAGGACATCAACTTTAAGCCAGGCCCTCGAGTGGAACCTAGATGGGAAACGGTGAGTTGGGCGTCCGAGGTGAGGGTGACATGGAGGACATCGTATGATGAAGAAATGAGAGTTTGTGGGCAGTGGTGAAGCCAGGTTTTGAAGATTTCAGAGAAAAGAGTGGAATGGAGACGTGCCTACTGAAGTGGTATGTTCCACTAGGAGTCCAAGCGGCAAATAATAATAATAATACGAAGAAGAAATCTAACCACTTGATAGGTAAAATAAAATAGCCTAAATATTCTGAGAAAGTCTTTACACATACGTTCATAAGTAAATGTGAATAGACTACTTCACTAGTGCACTAATAAAATTCACTTAAACAACTGTACAATAAATCAATGATAACTTGTTTCTCTTCCCTTAATTGCTTGCACTAACTATCGAAACACCTGTTTGGATACACCTTTGTTTACATCATATACATAGTGTCAGATTAACAGGTACATATTCATTTAAAATAATGCACAATCTGATATTAAACAATTAAGGACTAATAGAAGTCATTTTACATTTATAATTTACATGTTAAGCTTTGTATTTAACAAGGTTAATCTAATAAAATTCAGATTTTATAAACTGTGAAGTATGAATTCAAAGGAAATCCAAAAAAAGACTTTGAATCTTCCAAATATGAAGTATAACATTAAAAGGCAGTGGTTGTTATTCTTTAAAAGGAGGGCATTCTGACTCAAGTATTCTGCATGTCGTTATACTCGAAAAATCTTCAAATTATCTTAAACAGCATAGAAAATCCCAAAATAAAACTGGAAAATTAATTAATTTATTTTAACATGCTGGCCACGGAAACTGAAGGTCATGGGTTCAATCTCTGGTGGGGTCGTGGGCGCGCACTGCTGAGGAGTCCCATACTAGAACGAAACAGCTGTCCAGTGCTCCCAGGTTTCTTTTGTTCCTCCAACTGATGTCAGTCTACAATGAATAACAACTTGAAATATTTCCAAATCCGTACAACTCCGTCAACATTCAGTTGAACTGGTGCTTATTGGTTACTAGCTTCGAGAGATATACCCGAAGTTACAATGAGAAGTCCTGACCGGTGGGTGCAAAGTCTGATGGTCATGAGGACAGTTACTCGACGGTGACATTGGGTGGCAGTTGCACTATATCGTGAGCTAACAGAAGTTGAAAATATAGACCACTGGATTCTGACCCACTGACTCAATGGTAACGTGCTGACCGCCGAACCTGAAGGTCGCGGGTTCGACCCGTGGAGGGTGGGGTCGTGGGTGCTTACTGTTGAGGAGTCCCATAGTAGTCAGACGAAACAGCTGTCCAGTGCTCCCAGGTTTCCCTTGTTCCTCTAACTGATGTCAGTCTACGATGAATAGCAACTTGAAAGATTATCATTACTACTATCCGACTGAGGTAGCCACAGTTTGGTAGACAAGTATCAATACTGGTTGACGGTGATTGAAGGTGAAATGAAAATTTGGACCACAGTCAGATTCTAACACGTCACGAATTCATATAGTAGTTGGGCAAAAACCTTTGGTGATTGAAGTGAAGTAAAAATCTGATCAGTAGTTGGATATCATAGGTGAGTTGGTAGAGCATCGCGCCGGAAACTCGGTGGTCGTTGGTTTGAATTCAGCCACGGTCCGAATTTTCACTTCATACAAAATCATCATCATCATCACTCAGTGTAATTTTTTGTCAATTTAAAAGCTGTTGAAGAACATTGTAAACATAAAAATTGTTATTGTTACAGGTGGTAGGTGCGACCAGCTGACCAATCTGAAATAGGATGAAATACACGCGACGGACACATTCGTTTGGCTTCAAGCATCTTAGCTGATAACCCTTTTGTACCAAAAGCCTAATTACGATGAACAACGTTCTATCAGTGTATGATTTAGTAATAAGGTTACTGACATGAAAAGTAATTCAATCACGAGTACTTGTAAAAATATACGTGTGCATGGATTCTAAGATTTCAAGCACAAATAAAAAAACAGACAAAATGTCCCTATTCATTTGGCTTACTTTTAAAGATGATGACATTGCAAGTAGGTAGTACTAGGAAACACTTGAAACTGTCTCTGGTTAGAATGTTTCCTTCAGGTAGGTAAATTTCTACCTGTACCAACCAAACAATATGATCTTTATTTTAAGTTGTTATTCACCGTAGACTGACATCAGTTGGAGGGACAAGGGAAACCTGGGAGCACTGGACAGCTGTTTCGTCTGACTACTATGGGACTCCTCAACAGTAAGCACCCACGACCCCACCCTCCACGGATCGAATCCGCCACCTACATGTCCTGTGGCCAGCACGTTACCATTGAGTCAGTGGGTCAGAATCCAGTGGTCTATATTTCCAACTTCTGTTAGCTCACGACATGTAGCGCAACCGCCACCCAATGTCATCGCTGAGTATTTGTCCTCATGGCCATCGGGCTTTATGATCTTTAGTTGAGTCAAAAGTTGACTAACAGCCTTTCTATGTTATCTCCACCAGTGCATAACAACTTACTTGTAACTACCAAAACCGATGTATTGGAAGAACAAAAAGAAATGAATATCCTAGATTTTCTGAACACATTCTGAGAAACCTGAAAAGTTTGATGGAGTCATAATCATCAAATGCCTCAAACTTGATTTATGTATTCAATAAGAAGCTCTAATCAACCTTCGTCTACCTTAGTAATCCTTCTTTAAAGTATAATGCATTCGAAATTTCACTCATTTATCTGCCATTTTCGATTTCTAGACTGCCCCACTTTCCTCCAACAAAAATGGAAGTCCTGAGTGCCATAAAGTCACTGAAATGTGGGAAAGCAGAAGGACCAGATGAAATCCTGCCAGAACAACTGAGAGCAGACGCAAAGACAACAGCGAACATGCACACACCACTATTGCAGAAAGTCTGGAATGGTAGGAAGGTACCTGGCTAGTGATTGGAAGAAGGGTTAACTTGTCAAACTGGCGAAGAAGGGAGACCTCAGTATTTGCAAGAAGTGATGCGGAATCACTCTCCAAATCCGTCCACCCAGAGCAAGCAAAATATTGAGCCGCATCATCCCGGAGAGACTAAAGGATGTGCTGGATTCAAAACTATTACCGGAACATGCTGGTTGGCTGGATTCAGGAAGTACAAATCATGTGCAGACCAAATCGCAACGCTTCGCATCATCATAGAACAGAGCATAGAATGGCAATCAGCTGTCTAATTCAACTTTATCGACTTTGAAAAGGCCTTTGACAGCGTCAAACGAAAAAGAATTTGGAAACTGCTTCATTACTACGGAGTACCGCAAACCTTTATCAGCCTCATTCAACAACTATATGAAGACGCCACATGCCAAGTAATTCACAATGCGAAGCTCAGTGACGCCTTTAAAGCGAAGTGAAGACAGGAGTGAAACAAGGTTGCCTACTATCCCCCATGATATTCCTGATTGTGGTCAACTACACTGGATCATGCAGCAAACAGTGGGGAGCTGTGAGAAGAGGGGGATACGTTGGCTGGACTGCGGAAAACAACCTAGAAGACTTGGATTTCGCCGATGACTTGTGCCTGATGTCACATAAACTTGAAGATGTACAGGCGAAAACTAACAAGTTGGCAGAAGAGGCGAGGCAGCGAAGACGGGACTTCAAGTGAATATAGAAAAGACAGAGGTGATGAAGATACCGCACCAACAACAACAGCAAACTCCAGTCACCATCAACGGGATAGACTTAAAGGAAGTAACCCACTCCACCTATCTAGGAAGCACTGTTTCAACTTCAGGTGGCACAGGCACAGACGAGGATGTCAAAGTCAGGATCGGAAAAGCAGCAAGACAGGCGTTGATTAGCTTGAAACCAGTGTGGAGATCTTCTGCACTCAGCATGTGGAACAAGATCCGGATTTTCAACACTACTCTCAGTCAAGTCAGTGCTTCTGTGTGATGGTTGAGAGACTTGGCGGGTTACGAAAGGGATTTCCAATAAACTACAGACATTCATCAACAACTGCCACCCACGCTGGCTCGCTACTGAAGATCAGATGGATTGCCAGAATAGTGGGAATGAGCAAGAAGGAGCTGTGGGAACGAACCAACCAAGAACCTATCACTCAACAAATATGCAGGAGGAAGTGGAGATGGATTGGGCATACACTGAGAAGGTTGACTGAGGACATCAGGCGTCAGGCCAGGTACTCGAGTGGAATCCCCATGGGAAGCGACGAGTTGTGCGTCGGAGTTGAAGGTGACATGGAGGAGGTCGTGCGAGGAGGAAATGAGAGCTTCTTGGCTGTCGTGTAACCAAGTCCAAAAGATCTCAGAGAACAGAGTTCACTGGAGACGTGCTACTGAAGCGGTATGTTATATTAGGAACCCAAGGGACTAATAATAATAATAGACTGCCCCACTTATTCGATGTCAAGCTCTACCGTCAGTCAGTTATATTTTATCATTCAATGTAAGTAGATCCTGTGTACTTGCTGAGTTGTCGGTTCACCTTTTTTTCTCTTCCTCTTTTCCCTTCCCGATTCTCATGGCCGCAACTAAACTCACACTGCTCTACACACCACCTACGCTGAGACTTCCAAATTGTACCACGAATTGTTTGGAATAAAGTGAATTATTATTATTATTATTATTATTATTATTATTATTATTATTACGATTAAAAACAACGTATCTGCTACAGCCAAGATGAAAACGTATCAACAGGTGGTTATTACAGGCACTTATTTGATTACATCATCCCTTATCAAGCCTAAACGTTTATTCCTCCACTCTTTTTTAGCTGCATCATTTTTTGTTCATACTGAATATTTTTAACTTACCTTTAAATACTTTGAATATTTTGTTTACTGGTTATGTGATCTAATTACGTAATGCTATACTGTTTAGTGTCTCTATTTTCATCGCAACACCTGTCTTTATTTCATGAGTGTGACAAAGTCTTCCCACTTACTGACCTTCTTTGCATTTGTCACTGTGCTAAACCTTAACTCTGTAGCCGTTTCCGTCCGTCCTGATCACTAACTAATATTCCGATATTATTCTAATATTATGAATGAAAAAATGATAAATTTTCAGTAGAAAAGTATATTTTGATGTATTAGGTTGAAAACAGTCGACAAGATACGAGTGGATTAAAATTGTTATCATTAGAAAATAATTTGTCCTTCGGGTTCCTAATGGAATATAGGGCTTCAAAACTACATCCCGATTCCACTCTCTTCTCTGCAATCTTCAAAACCTGGCTTCACCACTGCACACAAACTCTCATTTCCTCCTCGCACCATCTCCTCAATGTCACCCTCGACACACACATCCACAACTCGTAGTTTCGCATCTCAGTTGCAATCGAACACCTGGCCTGAAGTGTGATTTCCCAGTCGGCACTGTCAGTGTTTGCCCAATCCATCTCCACTTTCTCCCTCTGCAAATTTGTGGGGTGATAGGTTCTTGCTTAATTGGTTCCCAGAGTTCCTTCTTGCTTATTCTTATTATTCTGGCCATCTGATCTTCAGCAATGAGCCAGCGTAAGTAGATATTGATGAATGTCTGTAGTTTGTTGCAGATCCCTTTCGTGAAGCACCAAGTGTCCGAACCATACAGAAGCATTGACTTGACTGGTGTTGGTGTTGAAAATCCGGATGTTATTCATGCTTGATACTGGCTGAGTGCAGAAGATCTCCACACCAGTTTCAGGTTATTGAACACCTGTCTTGCTCAACCCACCCTGGCTTGCCTCTACGTCCTCGTCTGTGCCGTCTGTTGTTGGAACGATGCTGCCTTGCCTGGGTGGGTCAAAGAGGCAACTTCCTTTAAGTCTATCCCGTTGATGGTGATATGAGTTCGTTGTTGTTGGTTGGGTATCTTCATCACCTATATCTCCTCTATGTTCACTTGAAGTCCTGTCTTCGCTGTTCTGCCTCTTCTGTCAACTTGTTAGTCCTCTCTTGTACATCATCGAGTTTGTGTGACATTAGACACAAGTCATTGTTGGCGAAATCCAAGTCTTCTTCTGGGACGTTTTCCCCTGCTTTTCTCTCTCCCCACAGTTGGCTGTTGCATGATCCAGTCCACTACAATCAGGAATATCATCGGTGATGATTGTAGTAGGTGGCGGCCTTGTTTTACTCCTGTCTTCACTTCAAAATCACCACTGAGCTTCATATTGTGAATTTCTTGGCATGTGGCGTCTTCATATAGTTGTTGAGTGAGGTTGACAAAGGTTTATGGTATTCCGTAGTGTTGAAGCAGTTGCCAAATTACTTCTTGGTTGACGCTGTCAAAGGTTTTTTGAAGGTGGATGAAGTTGAGGTAGAGGGTTGACTGCGAGGAATAAAATGGATCCATTTTATACTGCTTCAATTATTGTTCTTAAGCTTTCCACATTCTTAAACTGATTAGATAAATGACAGTCATGACGAGCAACCAAGACCATTCACGTGAGCTACAAATATTCTCCACTATTTCAAAAGTCAGATACATTAATAACGTAAGGTGTATTTAGTTAATTTCATTGACAATGATAGAGGCAACGACGCTGTTGGTCTTCTTATTCTCCCAAATGATCCCTGAGTTTGAGCAAGAGTAAATACGAATTTCCGTAGAATGAGATTAGTTAAGTTTTTTTTAAAGTCTATAGACAATTTAAGGTTGAGGTAATAAAATGATGGTAAATTGGTGACAAACGTTTTAGTCGTAAATGTAAAAGGTGTTCATGAAACACAGGCAGTAAATGATCAAGGGGGAAACAGAACTGGAAAGCTTTACAAATTGCAATCAACACTGATGTACACTTTTGATAAAGGCATGAAAGTTGTAGAAATAGTGTTATCACATCAACTTTACGTTAGACTGGTTTGATTTTCAATAGGTGACTACCTGAGGAGTGATAAATGGTCGTGATTCCGCAGCACTTAACGTTTGAAAGTTTTAAAACGTCGTACAGGTCTTGGGTGTATTGTGTTCTCTTAGCTGGGTTGTTTAATCGTGGACCTTTCATGGTCTTCCTATCCGAAATCATCAGCAATAAACAAATGTATAGACATGGACCCAGTCTGTCAATCAGTGAGAAAAGTGATAAACGACAGAAAGGTCAGAAATCAAGCAGAAGAACAGCCAACAAGAAAATCTATGAAGGCGAAGGCATAACAATCAAAGGAAACAACCAATCACAAACCAGTTCATCAGGGCGAGCCACCAAACCACTCACGGAGAGATATTGACTGCTCAGTTCATACTGAAGTTGGTGCTGATGATATTGTCTAGCAAGACGATAAAAGCGTCAGGACTGAACAACCCAACTCAGAGAACACAATATAACCAAGACCATCCACTTGAGCTGCAAATATTCCACACCGTCGTACAGGTGTTTCATCGACATAATGGTTGTGTATCATGAGTAAATCAAACTGTCGTATACATGCGCCTTATTCACTTTATTTTCCCTAATGTATTTAAAAGAGGTTAATACTTTATTTTTCATCCTGATTTTCATCCTAAAGAAATGTTTTCGGTTGAATCGTAACACACACTGTGTATGTAGTTCGGTTTTATTGGTGTGCAACTAGCTCTTTCATGGTGATATAGAAGAATGATAGACATACACTTACACCATTTCATTGTATATAAATAATTTTCTGGATACTGCCACTTACAGTCCTATAGACCTTGATTTACAAACAACTTTATATACATTCACTGACTTTCTTTTCCAGCTGTTTGTCCTTTGTTCTGAACGATGAAATGCTCATACATGATACGATTGACAATGTAATAATAACTTCTCAACATGATATTCATCTGACACCAAAAGAAGAAGATAGTGGGATTAAAAGTATACTTATGTCAACCGAATAGTGTAATTATATCTGAAACTTCAGTAATTGATATACTTTTTTAAGACCTTGACCAGGGAAAACAAAATAGCATATTAAAAGTGTAAAATGGACCAATCAAGTTTTAGTATCTTAAACCGCGGTAAGAATAAGTAACATTACATGGAGCCAAAAAAGCGCGAAAATAAGGTTTAAATTTTACAATGAAAATATATACATATTACATGTCAGGTTTTTAGGGATTATATATCACTAACAGTTTAATATCAAATTACAAGAACTTTTCAGTGGAACCTTAGCAGGCTATCAGTCTTCGTGGGCTACTCTTGAACACAGAAAATTTGAAACAAACAATGACAACACAACTTTTGTCATAATTTTACACTCTAATATGTACATGGGTCCAGATAGACGTCTTAGATATCAGTATGAAACGGAGAAGTAGTGACAAAATTCATTATAACAGGAATTTGATAGGCGCATTATACAGAAATAATATGAATGTACAACTTCTACCTTCCAAGCAGTCAATGAAAGACCTAACCGGAAAAGCAGAAAAGTATCTAATCGTCTCAATGAAGAAACTGAAAGATTACGCATACATCTCATCAACCTTAGCTAAAAATTTTAAGCTTATAGGTTGCATGATTCTATGGATGTATGGCCCACCAAAAATATGGAAACATGGTACGCATCTTTGCCCTATTCTAGACATAACTAAGTCACCTTACCATGCTACCCCTAAATGGCTAGTACGATTACATCAACCATTGCGTGATCAGTTAGCGAAATGTAGCGTGAAAGACATCTCACAGTTTGTAGACAAAAAGATATTTGAGACAATTATTGATCAAATGCACAATGAATGCCCAGTTCATCTTCAGCGCTAATCTGTACAGACACGTTGATGAAGTGGTTATAGGATCTCAATTAGGCCCAATATTTGCAGACATATTTTTGGAAAAATTGGAAAATGGTTTTTTGAAGGATCAAACTGTCAGTATGGGGTTGTACTTTCGATACATGGATGATAATTTCTTAGTCTTCAATAGGTGCATATGTGTTAATTCTATCCTGAACCATTTCAACAGTTCTCATCCGTCAATTCGTTTTACACACGAAAATAAAATCAACAATTCGATGCATTTCTTGATTGATCTATACTGAGAGGAATATCAAGAAAACTAACGTCTAAGGCACAGTAAACGCACTTTCTCAGCTTCTTACCGAGGAATTATAAAGGTAATATAACCAAGTGCCTGGCATTTAGAGTAAAATCGATTTGTTCCAAAGAGTGTGTAGAAAAAAGGCTACTGTGTATCCGTGATATTCTAAATGAAAACGGATACCTTGACAAGTTCATCAAAACTAACATCAACTAAATTGGTCCTAAGCAAGAAGTGTTGATAGTGGGAAAGAAGCCTTTGTTTCTGCTCTTACTATTGAAGGGAGATGTTGCAAGTGACATTCTATCACAACATCTGAGTAGAGCAGTTAATAGGACGTCTTATGTAGGTCGGCTTTGCATATCATTCAGTAGTTGGCCAACACTCAATCCGAGACAAAAAGGGTAGCCTACTTAATCTTAGCTCTTCATTTTGCCCATATCAGTTTAACTGTTCCTGTGGAACTAGTTACATAGGGTGTTCGATTAGGCAGGTGCGTCTCCTGATACAAGAGCATTTACAAGCTTTGTTTGGAAAGGGAGTAGCGAAAGTGGTGAAAAGTTCAGTTCTAGCGCGTCTAGTCAACACAGGGCATCACATAGATACTAATAAAGCTTTCAATGTCATTCATTGTGTTCTACAAACGACACCACGTGTAGTTCGCCAACACCTGCTCAACATAGAGGAAGCTGTTGCAATAATATTGATCAAGCCTGAACTCTGCATTCAGAAAGAACATGTCCAAGCGTTACTTCTCCCTTGACCTTCAGTAAACTAAAGGCCACTTCTGCATTCTTTGTTCATTATTTTTGTGTCTCACTATCATATCATTCATCTGTATATGTATCATCCCAATATTGACTAATTGAAAGAGGATAAATTGACTTCCTTACAACCCGTAGATCTCACTCCATTTTGAAAATGTAACTGCCCATAACATGGCTTGTTTTTACAGTGTACAAATGCGTTTTATAATCGTAGAACTTGATGACAATTTAATTAGAAAGAATATTCTTCGTTTAGATTGTCACTTTTTATAAATATGACAATGGATTTATTGGAAATGATTCTCAAAGTGGTCGGTTTTCATTCCACTAAAAACCTTGACAATAGTAGAAACTCAAGCGTTAAAAAGAGAATAACGTCAACCATGTTTACATATATTGTCAGTGGTATAGGTCCGTATTCCTTGAACCATACAAACTATGTCTCAAAAGTTGTGAGATATGAATGTGCACAATAAATTCCATCTGAAACTTGATCCATGATATGCCTGATTATAATGGACTGGATCATGCAACAGCCAACTGTGAGGAGAGAGAAAAGCAGGATACGCTGCATCGGGGAAAACGTCCCAGAAGAAGACTTGGATTTCGCCAACAATGACTTGTGTCTAATGTCACACAAACTCGATGATGTACAAGAGAGAACTAACAAGTTGACAGAAGAGGCAGAACAGCGAAGACAGGACTTCAAGTGAACATAGAGGAGATATAGGTGATGAAGATACCCAACCAACAACAACGAACTCACATCACCATCAACGGGATAGACTTAAAGGAAGTTGCCTCTTTGACCCACCCAGGCAAGGCAGCATCGTTCCAACAACAGACGGCACAGACGAGGACGTAGAGGCAAGCCAGGGTGGGTTGAGCAAGACAGGTGTTCAATAACCTGAAACTGGTGTGGAGATCTTCTGCACTCAGCCAGTATCAAGCGTGAACAACATCCGGATTTTCAACACCAACACCAGTCAAGTCAATGCTTCTGTATGGTTCGGACACTTGGTGCTTCACGAAAGGGATCTGCAACAAACTACAGACATTCATCAATATCTACTTACGCTGGCTCATTGCTGAAGATCAGATGGCCAGAATAATAAGAATAAGCAAGAAAGAACTCACTGTAGCTGTCAAGGAACCAAGCAAGAACCTATCACCCTACAAATATGCGGAGGGAGAAAGTGGAGATGGATTGGGTATACACTGAGGAGGCCGACTGGGGAAATCACACTTCAGGCCAGGTGTTCGATTGCAACTGAGATGCGAAACTACGAGTTGTGGATGTGTGTGTCGAGGGTGATATGGAGGAGATAGTGTGCTGAAGAAATGAGAGTTTGTGGGTAGTGGTGAAGCCAGGTTTTGAAGATTGCAGAGAAGAGAGTGGAATCGGGATGTAGTTTTGAAGCCCTATATTCCATTAGGAACCCAAGATACAATTAATAATAAATAATTATTTGCGTGATACATCTAATAAACGGACTAAAATTGATTCGCTTTCACTGCTGATAATGTGACGTTTTATTAGTTACTCACCTCTTTATTAGCATCTAATCATGGTTAATCTTCAATTGATTTCTGAAGTAATACAATTAACACTGAATAAATTCATGCATAGGCTAGTTAGTTAATCAAGTCTTTCGAACATTTCGGTGTGAAACTTCCAGTAAGCGTCGACATTTGTTCAATACATTACATATGTTTTAGCTATAAAGCTAATTGTTTCGCAACATGACCATCGACTTTATACAGCATTGTATGATTAAACAAATACCTCGGAATGCTTGACCCCCTTCAAGTTTTACGTCTCAAAGTGTAATCTGTATCCAGGAAATACTCTATTCCTGAGGTACAGAACTGAGCCTTCTTGAAATATGTATTTGTTAGCAAGCAGACATATACAAGTCAAGGAAAACCGTTTTGTAAATTCCTTTCAAACAGTCAACAATAAACTGACATATGTATATAATGTCATTTCTATAAATGAATATCTTTGTGAAGTTGGTATTCATTATGGGATATGACATCGGCTGGTGGAACATTGGAAACTGGACGGCTGTTTCATCCAAGTATGCGACCCCTCAGCAGTGTGCACTCATAAGCGGTGGGACAATGGTAACGTGTTAGACATGGAACCTGAAGGTGTTGGTTTCGATCTCTGGTGAGATGAAACATGTGTCCAGTGCTCACGGGTTTCAAATGTTCTTCCAACTGATCTCACAGTCCATGATGAATACCAACTTGAAAAATCACCAAATCCCTACAAACTCCTATATTCAACTAACTATCTTTTGTTGGTTCAATCATTTAAATAAATAGGTAAATAAGTTTTCAGTAATTATGTAGTTATTTCTTAAAGACAAAACTACAAAAAAGCAAAGACCACCTAAGTAGCAAAGAAATTGAAATGACAGATGTATATGGTTGCCATCAATGACTAACTGGTGTAATTTAGTCACTAAGTTCGATGACGAAGCAATAATGACTCATGGTTCATGAGAGAGAGAGGGTGAGAAAGAGAGCAGTAAACCGGTGATGAAGGGAAACAAATATTCATAGTCAATGGAAGCTTAACATTTAATTACTGTCACAGATATTGGATGACATAATTGAATTACCAGAAGTGTTTAGTCAACTTATCATGTAGATATTTTTCACTAACCATCCCTCGAGTGGATGTCAGACAGTTTCTTCATTCTATATAGTTTTCTCTTCTATAGATTCATGAGAAATCTTGAGTGTGAAAGACGACGAATTACTAACCTAACACATTTACTTTTGAAAGTTACCGTATTTCAAATCAAAAATGTATAAAAGTGAGAATACCATGCCACAAACAGTTTGAATGGATTGTCTGTATTTTTAACATTATGATAGACAAAGAAGTAAAATGAACGTCGAACCTAGCACAAAAATGTATCGCTCTAGGTAACCACACTTTATAGTAGTATACAAAGAACAAGGTGACGAAATAAGAGTGACATCAAAGTAGAAAAAGGTATATGACAGAATAAATAATTTGAAGACACCGTCTAATGCAAATATTCAAGCTTTGGAAGAGATCAAGAAGTGACTGATATTTCACAATACAATCCATCAAGAGTCCTTATGGACCCCAGCCAGATAGTATACATCTGCTCACATGGTTGAATGCTACTGTGATTCCGGAACTGTTGAGTTTCCCGACCAGACTATCCAACGTCCTTTCTTTGTATAGTTATACTGTGTAGGTATAAGATTCCTCTCTCTTAGTATTATTATTATTATTATTATTATCATTATTATTATTACTGAGTATGTTATCTGACTCCTTTTTTTCTCAGGAAACCTGTACAGGCTGCATTTATATAGTGCGAAATCACAACAGAAAATAATACATCCAGTCTGAAGGTTTGTAGAGATTTATTATTTCATTTCAGGTTGGAACTCATGAATTATTCCAGCGCTCATTAGTAACTAGCTTTGAGAGGGGATTGTCGAAGTTCCAAACAGGAGTCATGAACAGTAGAGCTAACCAAGTCGAACATGAGACTAGTTACTCATTGACGACATTGGATGTAGGTCATGCTATATCTTGAACTGACAGAGGTAGGAACTATAAACCATTTGATTCTGACCCAGCGTCTCAATGGTAACGTAGTGGCAACAGGACCTGAAGGTGCTGGGTTCAGTCTCTGGTGAAACGGCATGAAGAGCGCACACGACTGAGGAGTGGCATGCTAAGACGAAACAGCTGTTCAGTACTTCCAGATTTCCACTATTCCTCCAATTTATGTCAGTTCACTATGAATTCAAACCAGAAAACGGGAAGGTCGGTTGAATACTCTAAAGCTTTATATAACACTGTTACTCTCTGTTTTTCTAGATGACAACCTCTGGAGAACATCATATGCATGTTCTAGATTCGGTCTTAGAAGCATCATACATTTTTGGGCTTTTACAACACAGAAGTCTCAGTGTTGTCTCCTCAACAAACCAGAGAGTTATAGTTTGCCATTGCAATCTTGTAAATATTTTGCTATCTGCCTGATTTGGTCATCTACTTGCGAATAATACTATTCAGTTTTATGTGATACGCCACAGAAATTTATTGAATGTGAAACAGTGTTAAACCCTGTTGTCCTAATTCTCCCTTTGTGTTTGTAGGGTCACCTTGCTAATTTGAAACCAATAAATAAGTGTAATTTCAATCTTGTTGACTAGCAGAGGAATCTCGGAGGTACGTTTTGTCCTACTTCGCACTCGTCATCTGAATGTATCTGTACCTGAGTGATATTTTTCCCACTGAGGCTCGAACACAACAGCCTTCACTTCAAACGCCAGAGCTTTATCTACTAAGCTACTAGGGCATCCGATTGACGAGTCCGAAATAGGACGAAACACATGTCCTGGATTCCTCTGAAAGTCATAAAAACCAATATAATATCATGAATATCCGACAATATTGAGTCATCCACATAAGTTCTTATCTGTCAACAGAGGCCGAGCTAAAAGGGCCTGTATAGCAATGGGAAATTACAAGTGTCATTACAACAAGAGTGATTTCCGTTACCTTAAGTCATTGATATCCCTTCTACGGCAACAGCAACATCTTATTTAAGGTACAGCGTTCCCAGTACTATTCAATAGTTTATTCATAATGATGACATTCTTATTCGGTTCACCACAGAATATCAGTGAAGTATACAGCACCATACAATTTGTACAGAAATTCTGGATATTCACATATACTACTGACTGACGTGATTGGTTGAAAGCCGGTCAGATCTACCAATAGTACTCGCCGTTAAAATGAATGCAATGATAAAACTTTTCCGGTCCCAAAATTGTCAGAAATCGTTTAGTTTGGAGATAAATTTGACGAAGTTAAAGGCGAAAAAAGTGCTAGGAAAAGACGTTACTCACAATAGTCATTGAATTACTGTCAATAGTTTTCACTCAATTTAACTTTCAATCAGTGACTTGTGATGATTGCCTATTGATGACAATTACTTGGATTTGTGCAAAAATCATTCGATTATGAAATCTATTCTTCTGTATGAGGTGATCAGTCTATATATTTTGAAACGAAAATATAATAAATGTAAACAGTTAGTCCCTTTAATAAATTTTGATAAGGCTATTAGAAGACAAAGATTATCTGAATAACATGTGATGTATTTGGGCAATACATTACCAACATTCTGATCCCACACACACTTACTTGTCAACTCAATTTATATATGAAAATGAAGGGAGAATGAAAGGTCGAATATCATGAATATGAACAGGTTGTGACACTAGTCTTCGTAACATAATCAGATTACCAAGGATTATCAAGGTAAATTAGGTGAAACAACAAATCGTTTTGGTCCGCACAGAGGCGACTTAAGTTTACGAATGGCTAAAGCTTCGGTAAACTTAAGTATGCGCCCCTGACAAAGACTATTCTATAGATCTTTAAGATGTTCAAAATTACATTCTAATGTCTTAAATCTTATTCGTCTTACGAACTGTCATATTAATAATTGAAGCGAAAAGTTATGCTGATTAATTGAACTTCATGTATCTGCTTCTTCTGTGCTATCTGACATCTCTATAGTTTGTCATATCAAATTTATCAATTTTTGTAGTTCAGTCATGATTAAAACGAAGGAGGAATCTTAAAAAAAGTTACTGAAATCGTGTATCAGTGACCTTTACATACAATCATCTCCAGTATATCCGGATACATATGTGACAAATTGTCTTCAGTTGTACTATCAGTATGTGAGAAAGAATCTCCTTCCCTTGGATTTAATTTATCTGTCCCATACCATCAAAGACACTTCTACGAAACACTGGCAAATGAAGCAGAACAGGCTGCAGGTAAGAGAGACCTAACAACACTAAATCAAATAACCCTGTTACTATCTATTAAGAGATTAATGAAGATGAAACCAATAAAAGATGATGACGGAAACTTAATTACCAAATAAGAGGAACAAAGCAAACGATGGGCTGACCACTTCAAGAAGCTCTTGAGTCGATCACCACCACCACCTGCACTTCGTCCGGAAATACCACCTACAGCCCAGCCACACAACTACAAGTAAACATAAATCCTCAAACAAAAGTGGAAGTACTGAGTGCCATAAAGCTACTGAAATGTGGGAAAGCAGCAGGACCAGATGAAATCCTGCCAGAACCACTGACAGCAGACTCAGAGACAACAGCGAACATACTCACACCACTATTGCAGAAAGTCTGGAAGGGAAGGAAGGTACCTGGCTAGTGATTGGAAGAGGGGTTACCTCGTCAAACTGGCGAAGAAGGGAGACCTCAGTGTTTGCAAGAAGTGATGCGGAATCACTCTCCTGTCCACCCAAACCAAGCAGAATATTGAGCTGCATCATCCTGGAGAGACTAAAGGATGTGCTGGATTCAAAACTATTACCGGAACATGCTGGTTGGCTGGATTCAGGAAGTACAAATCATGTGTGGACCAAATTGCAACGCTACACTACGCATCATTATAGAATAGAGTATAGAAAGGCAGTCAACTCAACTTTATCTCAACTTCATCGACATTGAAAAAGCCTTTGACAGTGTCGAACGAGAAGTAATTTGGGAACTGCTTCAATGCTACAAAATACCGCAAACCTTTATCAGCCTCATTCAACAACTTTATGAAGACGTCACATGCCAAGTAATTCACAATGAGAAGCTCAGTGATGATTTTGAAGTGAAGACAGGGGACAGGAGTAAAGCAAGACTGCCGTCTACTATCACCAATGATATTCTTGATTATGGTCGACTGAATCATGCAACAAACAGTGAGGAGCGAGAAGAGGGGGATACGCTCAACCGGGGAAAGGATCCCAGAAAAAGATTTGGATTTCGCCAACGATGACTTGTGGCTGATGTCGCACAAACTTGAAGATCTACAGGCGAAAACTAACAAGTTGAGAGAAGAAGTGAGGCAGCGAAGGAAGACGGGACTTCAGGTGAACATAGAGAAGACAGATAAGATGAAGATACCCAACCAACAACACCAACAACAACAACGAACTCATATCACCATCAACGAGATAGACTTAAAGGAAGTAGCCTCCTTCACTTATTTAGGCAGCACTGTTTCAACTACAAGCGGCACAGACGAGAATGTCAAAGTCAGAATCGGATAGACAGTAAGACAGGCGTTAAGTAGCCTGAAACCGGTGTGGAGATCTTCTGCACTCAGCCAGTATAAAGCATGAATAACATCCAGATTTTCAATACCAACACCAGTCAAGTCAGTGCTTCTATGTAATGGTTGAGAGACTTGCCGCGTTAGGAAACGGATTTCCAACAAACTACAGACACTCATCAACAACTGCCACCTACGCTGGCTCATTACTGAAGATCAGATGGCCAGAATAATAAGAATAAGCAAGAAGGAACTCTGGGAACCAACCAAGCAAGAACCTATCACCCTACAAATATGCAGAGGGAGTAAGTGGAGATGGATTGGGCATACAGTGAGGATGCTGACTGGGACATCACGCCCCAGGCCAGGTAGTTGATTGCAACTGAGATGCGAAATGACGAGTTGTGGGTGTGTGTCGAGGGTGATATGGGGGAGATGATGCGAGGAGGAAATGATATGTTGTGGTCAGTGGTGAAGCCGGGTTTTGAAGATTGCAGAGTGTGGAGTGGAATGGAGACGTGTCCACTGAAGTGATATGTTCCATTAGGAAGCCAAGGGACAAATAATAATAATTAAATGCCATCATAAAAATAATTCAGCCATCGATGTCCATTTCGAAAATTTTTATGATTAGTTAACTTCTCTAGTCCCTACCTCTTCGGATAACCAGAGTTGGTTGATGGCTAAGCTAATTCATATCACCCATGAATTCTTTAATCTAGGTCCTGAAATAATGGAGAATATTTGCAGCTAAGGTGGATTGTCTTGGTTGTATTTTTTTCTTTCAGCTGGGTTGTTTAATCTTGAAAAATATGGAATGCTCCACAATTTTGCTTGTCAACCTCGCTTCCGTGGTACATACGCAAAAATCGGAATGATATAGAGAAGATTAGCATGGCTCCTGCGCAAAGATGACACGCAAAATCGTGAAGCGTTCCATATTTTTCACGATTAAACAACCCGGCTCAGAGAACACAAAACAACCATGATAATCTAGTTCCGAAATGGAGATGCATTTTAACTACGCAACACTTCAAGTTCTTGAAAAATGTACAATGGAATCCTGATGTAATAATTCTTAAGCTTGATGAAGGATCAGGTGTTCCGCAAGTTGATATAAGATAATTAGAAAGAAAAGTAACAACTAGTCTAGTTCAACTCCTTAATATGGATGTTATTGCTAAAGTGGAGTTCAATTCCTTAAAACCCATGGGATCAAGTTTTCCAAAACTATATCGACTTTTAAAAATTCACAAAATTAATAATCCATGCCCAATGTTGTCAATGTGTCAGTCTCCTACACACAAATTGGCGAGATGGTTAGGAGAATTACTGAACTTTATACGTAATGTTTTATCGAAGTAATCACTGAAAGATACGTTTGAACTTGTTGATTATCGTTACTGACTTGAATGTCAAAAATAAGAAAATGTATTCTTTTGATGTCAACTCTTGGTTTACGAATGTGCCTCCAACGAAGACAATTAATATTCTTTGGGATTATATATCTTCGAATCATCCTTCTTTCCGTTCTTCTCCACTGCATTTGAAAGAGCTACTTTTATTGTGTACTGATAAGGTTCATTTCAAAGGTGAACACTTTTGACAAATTGATGGTGTAGCCATGAGGAGTCCATTGGGACCGTTATTAGCTGATGTATATATGTCACATACTGAACTAATGGCTCAAGATTTAATCATCAATGTTTCATTCTATAGAAGGTATATTGATTTCATTGTAATAAGTGACACAGATGAGGATACCAAGAGTTTGTTCAAAAGGCTTAATACTGTACAAAATCATATCAGTCTGACATGTTAGGAAGAAAAAGATCATCAACTTGCATTTTTTGGTATAATCTTGTACCGGAGGAAAGACGGATCTGTCAGACGATCAGTGTATAGAAAGTCTACCCGGAAACGACAGTATTTGAATTTCTACAGTTTTTGTCCAATCAAATATAATGGAGGTTTAGTAACATGTTTATTCAATAGGATCCAACTTATTTGTACATCTGATACAATGGATGACCAGAGGAAATTTCTGGCATACACACTTATGGAAAACGGACATACATTACAGTTCATGAACCATTGTAGAAAATAGCTAACCACGAAGGATATAATTTCCTCGTTCCCTAAGAAGGATCTATTCCTTAAAGTACCATACAGAGGGGAAACGAGTAGTATGGTATAGAAGTAGAGATTAAAATCTGTTATCAGTGAAATATACTATGCAGCTCAGCTTATTATTGTTGAGATGACAAAACACCTGCTTCACCACAAACCTCAACCTCGCATAAATGATTATGCTACATCCCACTGTGTTTACCAATTTACATGTATGTATGTGCAGGCATACATAGAGTGGAGCAATAGTGCTCTGCAGACTAGGGTGGGTGAACACAGTCTAAAATACAAACATTGATAAGAACACGGGTGACAGATATCCGTTGTCATCTATAGCAAAACATATCATTGAAATGAATCAAAAGGTTAATAGGGAAACATTGTTTAAGATATTATACAGGAATAATCAGGGGCACATACTGGAGTTTGCTGAAGCGTTAGCCATTCGTAAACTTAAGCCGCCTCTGTGCGGACCAAAACGATTTGTTGTTTCACTTAATTAACCCTAACAATCTTTGGTAATCTGATTATGTTACCAAGACTGGTGTCACAACCTTTTCATATTCATTAGATTTGACCTTTCATTCTCCTTTCATTTTCATATATAAATTGAGTTGACAAGTAAGTGTGTGTGGGATCAGATTGTTTGAAATATATTGCCCAAATACATCACATGTTATTCAGATAATCTTTGTCTTCTAATAGCCTTATCAAATAATGAATTCAACGAATTAAACTGACTGTGTATACAACTTAAAGTTTATTGTTTAAACACTCAAGTGATTCGTACATAAATTCTTCTGAAAAACCTGATAGTTATATTTAACTGTTTAGTGATTACCATGGTTTGCATTTTTACATTGAATACGGTACTGTAGAGAAGTATTGGGTCTCAGATGAGAATATGGGCTTCCTGAACGAATTGAGTGATATCGTCTGACACCTAATTTTGATGTGTGATGATGTCAAGTGATCTATAAATGCTTCGTTATGGTCTTTACTATGCGACTGGATGTAAAACTGCATCGAAGTGAGTGATGATGTTACTGCGGAGACTTAAAGCCAGCACTTATCACTTCAAATGTTGATGCATCACCCACTAAGCGACTAAGTCATAAGAGCCATTACTTGTCTAATGATTAGTATCTACTATTAATTATTTCTTGTAATTTTTCTTGACTTTGAAGCTCATTGGATGACGTTTCAGTGTTAGGAGTGATGGGCGCAATGTCTGAATTTTACTAAGAAAACCCTCATTCAGGCCTACAGAACTAAGTTTTTCCTGTAGATGCGTTGCACCCTCATACTTGAAAACAGTTTAGACGTAGCTGTATTTTGTTGCTTTCTGACTATTGACAATAGTTAGCAAAGAATATTAACAGCTTCTTAGGGATTCTTGTCATCACAGGGGTTTGTTAACAGACGAGTTCATCTGGTCATTTAGCAAAGAAATATACCTATGACTGTTTTAAGTACAGAAAACGGGAGTAGGATGGTATGTGAAACACTGTTCAAACTGTAGTGTCCATTATCATCTACTGATCAATTTAGAAATATGGTAGCTGAATCAAGCTAAAAAGAATGTTTACTACTAGTTAGTAGTCGTTGCATGTAATTCTTAAATTTTCAACTTTCAAATCCATTCCAGGAAAATGTATAGTATTAAATTATTATTTGTCAGTCTTATACTTTATAAATATCTAAGCCATAGTTTTTACGAATGTCGTGAAAGAAGTTGAGCGTGAAGTCAGGTTGATTCATTATACACGTCAGTTTTTATATAATCCCAACGTGTTTAGAAAATCGAAAACAAGGTTTTTTTTGGACGTTTCGCCGTTTATGTCACAGCTTCTTCAGCAGAATATTCGGATTTTTTATTTAACATCAAAATACGTGTAAACATTTCTGTATCTATGTTATTGATTAGCTGTTTTGTTGTTCGAACTGACTGTTTCCAGTTAGTCATCATAAATTCATACTACAGTCTTTGTCATCTGTCATCAAAGAATGATTCAATAATCATTTTTTGGTGGGTGTTTACTGCATAATCTGTGTTCATTCACTCTAACTTTCTTGGTTGTATTGTGTTCTCTGAGCTGGGTTGTTTAATCGTGAAGATTTCATCGCCTTGCTAGACGACAACATCAGCACTAACTTCACTATGAAATGACCTGTCAATATCTGTGAATCAGTGATTTAGCGGCTAGCTCTGACGATGTGGTCTGTGATTGGTTATTTCCTTTGATTGTTGTGTCATTGATTGCAAAGACTTTCCTGTTGGCTCTTCCTCCGCTTCACCTCTCACCATTCTGTCGTTTATCATTTTCTTATTGGTTGATAAATTGGGTATATGTAAGTTGGTTGGAGGCAATCAGCAGGAAGCCCAGGACCTAGGTTTCGTGCTTTTTGGCACTCGTCATCAAGGCGTATCTGCAACCTCGACGGAACTGATGTCCCACCTGAGATTTGAACCCGCGTCACCCAGTCGAGGTTGCAGATACGCCTTGCTGACGAGTGTCAAAAAGCATGAAACCAAGGTCCAGGGCTTCCTGCTGCTTGCATCCAGCCAACTAACATCTAATAATGTGCACCGTGCTGCTGAGCTTCCTAGCTTGGTTGCCACATTACAAATATGATCGATAGAATCCGATCTGCACTCAGGATTAGATAACATGAAGTTGGTTGCACTCCCGTGACCAATCAATGCAGACTGGGTCTATGTCTTTACATCTATTGATTGCTGACTGACCTGAATGCCAAGCTTCTAGAAATTCCCTGACATTCTTTGTGCTTTCTCTGTCCAAAATTTCTACACTGTCGAAATTCCATTGATGTCCATGGTTGCTATCCACGTGCATTGAAATGACTGACGAAATGTTGTGGCTTTTAATAGCCAATTTGTGCTCATATGGAAGAAGGCGAAGAGGACGGTCGCTTTGTCCAATATAGTGTTCACTACAGTTATTGCAGTTGATTTTGTAAATGATGTTCGGTTTGTCTTCTTTGATTGTTGCATCCTCTGGTCTGCATAATAGTGTTTGGAGAGAATTTGTTGGTTTATGAGTGGCCACATCAATTTTAAGTGGTTTCAGCAATCTTGTCGTGACTTCTGATTTATTCTTTATGTATGGTATGACTATGCGTTTGTTGATTTTTGTTCATGACTTTGTAGTTGACGATGTACTGGATAGGAATCTTTTGAAGTGGTTTCGTGGGTGTCTGTTCTTCTTTCGGGTGGACACCAAGTAATTTTCTTCATTTCTCCGTGAAGTTGTTATGCAGCAATGTGTTCTCGCTCTTTTGAATAGAGTCTGCACGCATCTGATTTTGTGTGTTGTTGGGTTGTTGCTATTGTAGTTGAGGATTTGATCAGCCAGTATGTTGGCTTCCTGTACACTTGGGTTTCCAGCTTTCCGTAATTTGTCCTACTGACTAAAACATCTAGGAATGGTAGTTGGTTGTTCGACTCCTTCTACATTGTGAATTTGATGTCATTGAAAACGTTGTTGATCAAATTGTGGGTGTTTTCTATATCATCCTTTTTAATGATGACAAAAGTGTCGTCTACATAACGAATCCAAATTTTTGGTTTGATCGTAGGTAGTATGATGGCTTCCAGTCTCTCTGCATGACTGCTTCTGCTATTAATCCGGATATCGGTGATTCCATTGGAGTTCTTTTCATCTGTTTGTATATCTTGCCGTTGAATTGGAAGTATGTTGTCAGACAGAGGTCGATGAGTTCCATCAGACTTGAACATATGAGTTTTGTGCGTTGTGTAAGGCTTGTGTCTTCATTGATCAGGAGGGATATGGTTTTCTTGGCCAATTGAGGTTCGATGAATGTGTATAGTGCTGTAACATCGAAGGATATCATTAACTCATCGTTTTCTATGTTAATATTTTTGATCTTTTCTAAGAATTCTGTTGGTGACTTGATGGAATGTCTGCATGATTGGACGAGGTGTTTCAGTTTTCTCTAAAGTTTCACTTGATATGTTGTATGTTGGAGTTCCCGAAAGTGAGACTATTGGTCGTAGACGAATATCGAGTTTGTGTAGTTTTGGTCAGCCGTAGAATCGATGGCATCTAGCAAGACGATGAAAGCTTCACGATTAAACAATCCAGCTCAGAGAACACAATACAACTAAGACCATCCACCTGAGCCGCAAATATTCTCCATTACTATAACATTCAGCTATCTACAACTTTCACCAATATAAATGGCTTCATATTTCGTACATTTCATCTTATACATACAGTTGTTATTGGTCATCTTTGGTATCATATCACTTTGATCAACGTTTTTCCAAAGAATTTGAAAGGGCCTAAAATTTACCTTAATACCATACTTTACACAAACTTTGTGCATTTATTCTCAAGTACCCTTCTTGTATGGAACTGTTAATGTTCATGTTCATGACATTTCCTCTCTCTTACTTTTCTTGTCTGTTTCTTTCTTGTCATTCTTTATAAAACATTCAGAAAAATCTTATTTTCGATTTTCTAAACATGCTAGGATTATATAAAAACTTACGTATATAATGACTCTTATACTTTGTTCACAACTTCATTAATTCTGCAATTCAAGTTTCTTTTATTATAAAACACTGAAGGTTTCCCTGTTTTACTCACTTATCGCAAAAGTTATAACTTATCACAAGATAAGATAAACATTTGAAAATGTTTTTTAAATGATTATCACTTTTAATCGTTAAAATTTATGCATAAAATTCACTGATTCACTTAAAATTTTAAATTTATTCTATGCGTTATAATATCAGAAATTGAAAATTGAATGACCTATATTGTTGTTTTTCTTTGAAAACGTAGGTTGATGAAATGAAAAAATGATGACAGTTGAGATTTTTGATAGATTGAATGAACATATCTGTGTTTATCGAAATTTCAGTCCTTACGCAAAGCGTACATATATTTTGGGAAACTAACAATAAACTCCAGTGGTTTATGTATAATTTTCTTGTTCTTCTTATTATTTTCCCCTTGGGTTCCTAATAGAACATACCACTTGAGTAGACACGTCTCCATTCCACTCCACACTCTGCAATCTTCAAAACCTGGCTTCACCACTGACCACAACATATCATTTCCTCCTCGCACCATCTCCCCCATATCACCCTCGATACACACGCACAACTCGTAGTTTCGCATCTCAGTTGCAATCGAACACCTGGTCTGAAGTGTGATTCCCCCAGCCGGCATTCTCAGTGTATACCCAATCCATCTCCACTTTCTCCCTCTGCATATTTGTAGGGTGATAGGATCTTGCTTGATTGGTTCCCAGAGTTCCTTCTTGCTTATTCTTATTATTCTGGCCATCTGATCTTCAGTAATGAGCCAGCGTAAGTATATATTGATGGATGTCTGTAGTTTGTTGCAGATCCCTTTCGTGAAGCACCAAGTGTCTGAACCATACAGAAGCATTGACCTGACTGAATTAGTAATGAAAATCTGGATGTTATTCATGCTTTATACTGGCTGAGTGCAGAAGATCTCCACACCAGTTTCAGGTTATTGAACACCTGTCTTGTTCGACCGATCCTGGCTTGCCTCTACGTCCTCATCTGTGCCGTCTGTTGTTGGAACGATGCTGCCTTGCCTGGGTGGGTAAAAGAGGCAACTTATTTTAAGTTTCTCCCGTTGATGGTGGTTGGAGCTTGTTGGTGTTGTTGGTTGGGTATCTTCATCACTTATGTCTCCTCTATGTTCACTTGAAGTCCTGTCTTCGCTACTCTGCATCTTCCCTCAACTTGTTAGTTTTCGCCTGTAGATCTTCAAGTTTGTATGACATTAGACATAAGTCATCGTTGGCGAAATCTGAATCCTCTAGGGTGTTTTCTCCGGTCTAGCGTATCCCCCTCTTCTCGCTCCTCACATTTTGCTGTATGATTCAGTCAACCGCAGTCACGAATATCATCGGTGATAGTAGACAGCCCTGTTTTACTCCTGTCTTCACTTCAAAATCATCACTGAGCTTCTCATTGTGAATTACTTGGCATGTGGCGTCTTCATAAAGTTGTTGAATGAGGTTGATAAAGGTTTTCTTTTACTTGGTCATATCTGCTGTTGATGAGTACAGGTAAATGAGATGATTTTACTCACTGTAAAGTTGAGCGTAATGTTCACGCGTTTAAGTGTCACTCAGTACAAGATTGAGAAAGATCTAATTTAAGTGTAAGCGTTTAATGTAGTCATAAGAAGATGTTTTTTTTTTGAAATATGTATCCAATTTATGACCAGTTTTAGATACCATTGGTGAAAGGTCCAGTTTTTCCTCACTTTCATGAATACTACACTTCAGTAGGGTTAGCTTGTCATGATTAGTCTATCTCCGGTTTTCTCAGTATACAAAATAAGTTATTGCCATAATCTTCATCATCTCGACTTCTGGCTAGCTTTTTGTTGGAGTTATTAAGATATTCTAAGATTTCTTTGTACACTTGCCAGAACTATATACAAGGATTGCATAAAGTTATCTGCTTGTCTGTCTAGAAATTTATTCTGTCATATGTTGTTTGTGTATTAATATCAGCCTCCTACATCTTCCTGTCAACTCCCCATTTTTTCATTGATTTCCGGCATACATAGGTTTTGTCAGAATCTGACAATTCCATTTGATGAATGTATTTACCGTTAGTGATATCACATGAAATCGTTGTTTGAATTGTTGATTATTTCACAGACAATGTCTGTGTGTTACTTGAAACGGGAACATAACTGGGGAGCTAAGTGATTCTATTTTGCACTGCATTTTGAATTTCGACGCATATTCTGACTTATTCATTAGAAATTCATGATTCTACTTAGGATACATGGTGATAGACAAGCTGTCTGATGTTAGTTGGTTGGAGGCAAGCGACAGGAAGTCCTGCTCGACCCAGGTTTCATGCTCTTTGGCAGTCGTCAGCAAGGTGGATCTGCAACCTCGACCGAACTGATATCCCGCCTGACATTCAAACCCATGTCACCCAGTGCTGCAGTCACTGACTTTACCACTCAGTTATTCAGGCCACGGTTTACCTCCTGTAGGACTGGCTAACATGTTTTGATTGGTCACAGGAGTACAACCAATTTAATGTTGTCTAGTCCTGAGTGCAGACCGAATCCTACCAATCAAATTTCCAATGAGGCAACCAAGCTAGGAAGCTCAGCATCGTGGAAGGGCTTCTTGTCGATTACCTCCAACCAACTAACACCTACTAATGTGCACCACGATGCTGAGCCTCCTAGCTTGGTTGCCACATTGCAAATATGATTGATAGAATTCAGTCTGAATTCATCAGTAGACAACATGAAATCGGTTACACTCCGGTGACCAATCAATACAGACAACCTGTCTAGTTGTAGGTTCTTTATTTAAAATGAGGATAAAGTGAGACGGCAAGTCAGCTATTAGACAAAATCGTTTATACACGCTTCACTTTCACAAGAGGTTATTTAACCCCTTACTCTTGTCCAACACTAATTTAAACCATAAAATATAGGTTTCAATCTCTAAACGTATATTCTTTGATTTCAGGTTGGCATTCATCACAGACTGACTCGAGTCAGGGAACCAGTGAAGCCCTGAACAGCAGTTTTGCCATAATATGGGGGTTCACAACCGTGGAGCTTCATGGCCACATCATGGATTGAGCCTTAAAATCTCAAGTTAAATAGCCTCAAGTCCCATTAATATAATTTAGTCTGTTTATTAAAAGTGTCACACATGGTGAAAGAACAATACCATTTAATGGATGATAACGCACTTTTCAGACACAATTCATTGTTCACATTCATATCAGATGACAATTACGAGACACAGTTCACATACTCCCAATTTGCTCTCTCTATTTGAAATGACAACGGTCATAGAATTCTCCATATATCTGGGATATGTCCACAGTCATTTCTATTACTACATGTATTTCGTGTTGATTCGATAAATGAAAAAATTCAGTCGATTATCAATCTCTCCTTATCTGCACCTAACTGAATTGGTTTTCAACGTTGTCGCTTTATCCTACCCTACTATTCGATTGTACGTAATCATGTGCTTAGCTATAGTCAAGAATTTTTTCTAAGTTTCATATCTTAGAATCTAGTTATCTTGATTTGCCTGAGATTTTGTGTTCTGTTATTCTAATCGATCGTGTTCGTCTACTTTCATTTATGTATTTGATCTCGCAATCATTCATTTTAAGGTATTTGGTGAAGCAGATTATTTTGCTGAATTGCATCGGTAGGATCTTTCAACCTACAAAGCTTATATGTAAGTGAATTTGTCGGTTTAAATGTCACTTTAATACAAGTCAGCCTTTCTGAGAATTTATGGTAGCGATTCTGAGGTGCCTTCTTTCTCAACCCTACCACCATGATTACTATTAGTAGTAGAGTTATTAATAATGACACCTATATTACTACTACTGGTAATATATTTCTCACGATTTCGTATGAATTTATTGATAAATGTAGGTAGGTAATTATTGAGGCACAAAGTAATCTTGATGCGTCTAGTTTCCTGATTTTTTGGTTTGCTAGTAAGCTTTTTCTCCCTATTACTTGGGCATTTGACTAGACCTACTTTAACTGAGATGGGGTAATGTGATTTGAAGTCTGAGTAGTGATTGCAATGTGAAGGTTTGCTTTAGACACTAAAGTCTAAACTTCTGTCTTGTGTTCGTTTAATCTTGCAATCCAACATTGCCAGCTGACCTTCATCACTTTCTAAGTCACTGGTGAACTGGCATGCATTCACTACTTAATTTATATGTGCCAATAACCTATTGATGTGTTCTGATTTCAGTACTGTAAGCTTATCATTTACACATCGAAATCATGTGTTTCGAGTGGGACTAAATTTTTGAAGGGCCATCTGTTCCTAAATATCCATAAATATGTCTTTAACGATTGGGGATATTGGTGATTTCATGGCAACCCCTTCAGTTTGTTTATATATTTTATTTTGGAACTTAAAAAGTGTAGATGTTGGGCGCAGTAGTAATCCTAGTATTCTCTTCTCGATAGCACCTTGGTTCAGTGCGTAAGCGTAGTGTTATCCTTAAGCCTATTTCTAACGGCCTCTAGAGTCATGTCCATCGAGATGTTCGTGTAAAGCCTAATTATGTCAACACTAATCACTTTTTCACTTTTATCGACTCGTATGTCATCTAGTTTATACTTTAAGTCATAAGAGTTAGTAAGTCGAGATTTTGGGTGATCTCTTATAAGCGTGACATTACTCTTTAATCTTCAGATCACTCATAATTCGGGGTATTTGTCAAATCTACTATAGACATAATGGGATAACCTGACTTATGAATCATGATAGTAACATACCATCGACTGGGATTATTAGTTTTCGGCATTCAATTAAACCTTTTTGACTAACCTAGATACGGGTTCATTCGGCGTATTAGATCTCCTGTAAATTTCTTAACTTTATTCATAATAGTATCCACTCCTTTCTTAATTTCCTCATATGATCCTTTTTCTGTATGCTCATTCACTTTGCAGATGTGATCAGATTTGTTCATTACAACTTTTGAGTTGCTTTTATACGATTTGCCAATTACTATATTGTTATCATTTGGAATGTTCCCCATACAGTAGGATGGAATAGAATGACAACGTTAAAAACTAACTTAGGTGCAGAGAGGGAGAGACTGATAATCGACTGAATCTTCGTTTATCGGATCAACATGAAATACATGCAGTAATAGAAATGATTCTGGATGTGTCCCAGATATATGGAGAATTGTATCACCGTCGTCATCACAAAGAAGGAGATAAAATTGAGACTATATGAACTGTGTCTCGTAGTTGTGGAGTTAGTTACCTGATATGAATATGGACAATAGATTGTGTTCGAAATGTAAATTATCCAGTAAATGATACTGTCCCTTCGCTGTGTGTGTGTGACAATTCTAATAAACAGACTAAAATGGTATTACAATCGACCACAGTGCTCAAGTTTTACTCCTAAATTAAGTACACATTTGTGTAGGGAAATAAATAAGTGATGAGCTTACTTGAGCCACAGTCGACAAGTTATTATTCAATCACTCTACTCCCTATACTATTGTGGCACTGTACATCAACAAATTAAAGTCATTTGTCCTTCACATTTTGCCAAACTATCTGAGTAGTATCATCACTAGTTCGCATAAACTTGTTTAGAAACAAGCTTTATAGGTTTTGCATGCAGTTACGGACAATCATACAATATAGTGGGATAGAGCGACAGTATTGAAAACTAGCTTAGTTGGTTGAAGGGAAGGAGAGATGGATAACCGACTGAATCTTTGTTTATCGAATCAGCACCAAATATATACAGTTATAGAAATGATTCTGCACCTGTTCCAGATATATGGAGAATTCTATTACCATTGTAACATTAAGAACAAGATATTCAGCGAAGAGACTCTTTTCAACGAATTTATTTTCAAGCTGTACAATCGTATATATATATATATGATATTTGGAAAAAATTATATCCTGTGAGGAAAACTAAACACTATATGGTGATGACAGTAATAATAGAGCGGGTGATGACATAGGCATTTATGATTATAATAACAATTGAAGTGCGAATGATAACAAATAGATTATGTAATATATGGAATGGTACATAGAGAGTATATAACTCAGAAGGGGGTGAAAAAATTGTTGAAAATGGTAAATCAATTAAGTATTATGTAATGGCATTAGACAAATTGGACAAGATGAAGTCAATGTTTTCTAAAAGGATTAAGACAATTAAGTGAAATAACACCGGAAACTAGTTGAAGTGAAGGCGATTATAATAACAATAATAGTGATAAAGGAAGGATACAAAGGTTAAATTAACAAAGTGGGAGGGGGAGCTAATGGGGTGGGAAAATGTTATGGCCATGATAAAGACAGTGACTGCACATACTTCTTTTGTACACACAGATCAGGTCTTAGTTCATGAATAGCTAAAGCCTCCGCTGTTTTAAGGAGTTGAAAACGAAGAGAACGTGGGAGGTTTGGGCGAATTCGATAAATAATTTCAAAGTCATCGTCTGGATTTGTTGTGTGATGGAAGTCAATCAAATGTTCTAGAATCGAACTTCTAACAGACTTTCTTTCACCTTTATAAAACCAAGCAGGAACATGTTCTCGTATACGTGTAGAAAGCATTCTCTGGCTACGGCCGATGTACCTTGCTCCACAGGAGCAGGTGAACTGGTAGATGCACATAGAGGCGGCCAAACGAGGAAGCTTGTCTTTGACGCAGGTGGAGAATAGGTTGCGGCTGGTAAAAGTCAACAGGAGTTGTGCTGCGAAGAAAGTCCTATTGATTGATCAACAGAAAAAGAAATCTTATTCACTCTCTTTGCTATCGAATAAGAAGTATCTGTAGTGACGATTGTATCGAGGAAGAGCTATCTTTCTTAAAAAGCATACTTGTCGAAAACGGTTACCCTAGCCGTTTTATTGATAAAAATATGCGGGAAAGAAACACTAAACCAGTCATCCACTCGGTCTCAAAGAAAAGATTGTTTATGAGCCTAGAGTTTAAAGGAGACCTAGCATCGGATGTACTGAAGAATCGTCTTACCAGATCAATCAATAGGACTTTCTTCGCAGCAAGACTCCAGTTGACTTTTACCAGCCACAACCTATTCTCCACCTGCGTTAAAGACAAGCTTCCTCGTTTGGCCGCCTCTATGTGCATCTACCAGTTCACCTGCTCTTGTGGAGCAAGGTACATCGGCCGTAGCCAGAGAATGCTTTCTACACGTATACGAGAACATGTTCCTGCTTGGTTTTATAAAGGTGAAAGAAAGTCTGTTAGAAGTTCGATTCTAGAACATTTGATTGACTTCCATCACACAACAAATCCAGACGATGACTTTGAAATTATTTATCGAATTCGCCCAAACCTCCCACGTTCTCTTCGTTTTCAACTCCTTAAAACAGCGGAGGCTTTAGCTATTCATGAACTAAGACCTGATCTGTGTGTACAAAAGAAGTATGTGCAGTCACTGTCTTTATCATGGCCATAACATTTTCCCACCCCATTAGCTCCCCCTCCCACTTTGTTAATTTAACCTTTGTATCCTTCCTTTATCACTATTATTGTTATTATAATCGCCTTCACTTCAACTAGTTTCCAATTTGTCTAATGCCATTACATACTACTTAATTGATTTACCATTTTCAATAATTTTTTCACCCCCTTCTCAGTTATATACTCTCTATGTACCATTCCATATATTACATAATCTATTTGTTATCATTCGCACTTCAATTGTTATTATAATCATAAATGCCTATGTCATCACCCGCTCTATTATTATTGTCATCACCATATAGTGTTTAGTTTTCCTCACAGGATATAATTTTTTCCAAATATCATATATATATATATACGATTGTACAGCTTGAAAATAAATTCGTTGAAAAGAGTCTCTTCGCTGAATATCTTGTTCTTAATTCTATTACCCTCGTCGTCATAGAGGAGGAGAGATGATTTAGACTGTATACACTCTGTGTCAAAGTTGTGGAGTTAGTTACCTGATATGAATGTGAACAATAAATTGTGTCTGAAAAGTAAGCTATCCATTAAATGATGCTTTTCCCTTCACCATGTATGACATTTCTAATAAACAGATTTACATGGAATTACAATCGACCATACCTAATCGATATGTGCATGTTTTACTCATATAACAAATTCCCCTTAAGTTTTGATTTGTCTTAAAATAAAAGTCTTTTTCCAAACTTATCCAAAGTAATTCCTTCTTGATAATCTTATTAATAAAAGGAGATATATTTCTAAGAATACATAACTAACTAATGTTCACTTCAATAGGAGTTGTATGTTTCTTTGTGAAAAAAATAACATTTTCTTCAAAACTTGAAAAGCCTACAGGCAAATTTACTGCTTCATTTTTAAGTTATGATGAAATCTGCTTGAATTGAGTAGGACATGAAACAGTTAATTCAATTGATAAAGTTAGACAGCACTATTAGAAGACAAAGATTAAAAGCATAACCAGATAGTTTCATTAAATCAACAACTATATGAGCAATAAGGTTATCATGTAGGCAAGATCTTATAATTTCTTTGTATATTCACAGCGTTTGTACTTAGATTACTGTAGTATTTGTAAATGTGTTACAATGACTAAAGCATTCTAGTTGTTCATTAGGACGTTCGTTACTGTGCTGTTTGTTCTACACTATATAACTGGGTTCATGCATGAAATCCTTTCTGATATGGAGCTTTCGATTATCTTGGTCCTACTGGAATAACTTGAAATATTTCCTAGTACAGAATAGTGGACCATATACTAACAACTATACTAACTATTAGCCAGATATTTCAATCGTAATTGCTTCATGTAGACATTTGAGGCTTTAAAAAGATTGGCTATTGGATGGTAACTGGTGCAGACCTCAAGTCATAAATAATATGTACACCCTATCAATCATTTGTGGAGAATAGCTGACTGTCCATATCATCGTCTCAATTCTCCAATGATGGAAAAGGATTTTTGCTTCATTAATTTTCGGCTCGCAAACAATAGGCCTGTTTGACATTTACCAGTTTCCATAATCGGTGATGCCTACTGGCGAGATATCCGACTGTTAACCAAATGACAAATATACTTCGCTGTAATCCGATCTGTCCTTTTGTAAAGTTGTGAGACACGGACGTGAATAGCAGAATACATGAAGCGTCTAGATGGTTTATGAACACAGATGTCCCTGTCTCATTGCTCATGTCTGATTGAATCACTGTGTAAGCAGTGTTTAAAATAGTTGAATAGTACTAAGCAAGATAGACAAGTCTTGAACCTTAGTTGGCTGAGATGACTGGAAGATGTACTGCGTATGCTACCGCCTGTCACCGTCTACTTCGACGTACCACTCTAGGAGAAGCTGGACTAGGTTGGAAAAGGGTTTAAGGTGGCTAAACCAGGATGTGACAGCAGTCGATAAAGTCTCTCTCAGTCAGTCAGTCAGCCAGTCAGACGCAACTGTATTACAAATGTGATAAGACCAATTTAGAATAAAAGGCTTTTACCTATAGGTTCTGGAAAGTCAACACTAAAAAAAACATTTACCCAAAACAGCGAATTAATATCATATCACGTTGTAAATGAACCGAAGTTCTCGATGGGTTGTCGTTGAATTTCAACCCATAAATTGAATACAAAAATGGCTATTACTGCCTACACCTATTCTGAACAGCTTCGAAAATAAGGTGTATATTGAAGACAACTAAATAATTTTTAACTGGTATAAATAATTATTGAAATGCGCTATGTATACTGATGACTACTGTAAGTAAATAGAATTCAACATGACCAATCATTGATGTTGTATAATGTGAATAAGGTGATCCAACCTCCAGGATGTAATTTTTGCTTAGCTCAATGAGTTGAATCGTTAAAACCACCTTTAAAATGACCATCTAATATGCTGATCTCATAAACATAGAAATAAGATACTGTGAATTGGCAATCAAGTGTTAGGAATTTTAAAAACGTACTCTGTTCATGTATACATATAAGATTGCCTCTTAAAAATCTCATTCTGCAATAATGACTTCTGTTTTTCTTCCGTTTTAGTTTCCTCAATTCAGGAGTCAGTTTGAAAGAATCTTTGATAAATAAAGTCACTGGAAAATGTGAATAATTCATATATCAACTTAGTTTAATCGAAATCGATGAACTGTTTGCCGTCATAACTGTATTCTAGTGTTTTCATGGTTATTTCAACAGGGATAATTGTCGATTATTATTTGTTCCTTGGGTTCCTAATGGAACATACCACTTCAGTAGACACGTCTCCATTCCACTCCACACTCTGCAATCTTCAAAACCCGGCTTCACCACTGCACACAAACTCTCATTTCCTCCTCACACGATCTCCTCCATGCCACCCTCAACTCACACGCACAACTCGGCGCTTCCCATCTCGGTTACACTTGAGTACCTGGCCTGACGCGTGATGTCCCCAGTCGGCCTTCTCAGTGTTTGCCCCATCCAATCCATCTCCACTTCCTTCTACTGCATATTCGTTGAGCGATAGCTTCTTCGTTGGTTCCTTGACAGCCTCAGTGAGTTCCTTCTTGCTGATTCTTATTATTCTGGTTATCTGATCTTCAGTGACGAGCCAGAGTAGGTGGCAGTTGTTGATGAGTGTCTGTAGTTTGTTGGAAATGCTTTTCGTAACGCGTCAAGTCTCTCAACCATACAGAAGCATTGACCTGACTGAATTAGTAATGAAAATCTGGATGTTGCTCATGCTTTATACTGGTTGAGTGCAGAAGATCTCCATACTGGTTTCAGGCTAATCAACGCCTGTCATGTTGTGTTTCCGATTCTGACTTTGACATTCTCGTCTGTGCCGCCTGTAGTTGAGACAGTGCTTCCTAGATAGGTGAAGGAGACCACTTCCTTTAAGTTTCTCTCGTTGATGGTGACTGGAGTTTGTTGTTGTTGTTGTTGATGCTGTTGTTGGTTGGGTATCTTCATCACCTCCATATTCTCTGTATCCACTTATGTTCACTTTTATTTCAGCGGCTGGGCTGCAGGTGGTATTTCTGGATGAAGTGCAGGTGGTGGTCAATACAAGAGCTTCTTGAAGTGGTCAGCCCATTGTTTCCTTTGTTTCTCTTCTCTCGTAAGTAAATTTCCTCCATCATCTTTTATTGGTTTCATCTGCATTGGTTTCTTCACAGATAGTAATCTGGTTATTTCATACAATGTTGTCAAGTCTCTCTCACCAGGATGCAGCCTGTTTTGTTTCACTTGCAAGTTTTTTGTGGAAGTATCATCTGTCTTTGTGTGCAATCGTCTTCACTTCTTTGTATAGTGTAGTGTTTTATACATTGTACTCAGTTCCTCTTGTCGTTGTGCATCCTTGCACTGGTTTATCTTCTGTTTTACCATCCTCCTTTCCTCTGTCAACTTCCATGTATCCACGACATCCATTCCTTACCTTCTTTCTTCCTAATACGTTATGCAGGTTTCTTTCCATATAGCTTTCAAAGAGTTCCAGTGTTCATCCACACAGGTTTCTTCAGGGATGTTCCTCGATGTCTCCCATTTTGTCTTGATGGCAGGCTGTCGTGAAGATTTCTTTTGGAGTTTCATCCTTCAGTTTCCGAGTGTTGTACTTGAACTGTGGTCTATCATCACCAGCTTCCTTGAAGGCTTTCAACTTGGTTTGGAAGGTTCCTTGCACTAGATGGTGAGTGGTGTGAACCTACATCTGCTCCTCTTGTTGATCTTGTGTCCAGTAGGCTGCGTCTCCACTTTCTTCACATTCATATGAAGTCGATCTTATTTTTAGTGTGTCATGCTATCTGGTGAAATCTATGTCGCTTTGTGGATATCCTCGTGCTTGAACACACTGCTTTCAATCACCAATTTGTTGAATTCACAGAAATCTGCAAACAATTCCCCATTCTCGTTCATCATTTCACCGAGCACTTCTCGACCCATGGTTAGTTCTCTTCCTGTGTTGTCCCCTCCCAGTTTGGCATTCATGTCACCCCACCCATTAGAATTTTGATGTCGCCAGCTGAGTTATGGACTGGTCCAGTGTTGATTGAAGTTGTCTGTAGAATTTCTCCTTTTTCTCTTGCTCTGCATTATTTGTAGGTGCATAGCATTATATGATTGTGACTTTCCTTCTTTTTGAGCTGAATCCTTCTTGCTGTCATGATTCTGCAGGAGGAAACTGGTTCCCACTGCATGAGAGAGAGCCTTCGATGTTCTTGGAGATATCATGATAGCCACTCCAAAACTCAGTGTGCTCGTGGCTGTCGTCTGTGTGACAATATCAGAGTAGATTACTGACTCTGCCGTTGACAGTTTGAAGAGTCCACTTCCAGTCCATCTGCTTTGACAGATTCCTAGACTTCAATGCTATACCTTCTCATGTCTTTTGCAGTCTTGGGAGCCTTGGTAGGTTCAAACATCGTGCGGATGTTCCATGTCCCCACGTTTACTTTCGCTTTCATCAAGGGAGAGAAGACACATCGGCCAGTTGGCTTCCCGAAGACAGGCTTTCACCAACTGGCGTCATTTCGCCTCTCCGATTCCAGTGAGGAATAATTTTGTTATTATTTTTTATATTTTGCTTGTGCTTTGAAGTTTCTTTAGCGGTTAGATTTGTTTTACGGGGTAGGGTTGCTATCCCTATGCTCAACCTTCCCTCTTTATGGGGGCTTAGGACCGGCTAGTAACTAGTGAAATAGTTAACCAGGCGAGGTTTTTTGATTCTACAGTAAAATAAAACTATACACAATAATCTGATACGGATTATGCATTTGTAGTAAGTTTTGGGTCCTAAAACCTTAGCACAACTTCTACTATTAATCCCTATAGACTATTAACTTGCTTCCAAGAAAGTACATGAAGCAGCCGGTAAATGGTGAGTATGTTTTCCTACAAGCGCTGGCGTTGAGAAATAGACTAACTGCCTATCTATTTGCTCCTTTATGGTCTAATTGTCAAGTTATGCACTTTAAAATGGATAGTTTCATTCCTTTCAACCAATTTCATCACCTTTATGCCCAAAATCAATCGTCAGACTCTTATTCATGAGCCTTTCCATAGCGGCTTTTTACCATTAATGTACAGGAGATATGAAGCCGTTTGAAGGCTTATTTTCTTCTATATCACTTTATGAATAGCCTAATATTATGGAGTTAGCGGACATGCTCATACCACTGCTGCAAAAGGTTTGGAAAGAAGGAAAGGTACCTGGCGATTGGAAGAAATGCTACCTTGTCAAACTCACAAAGGAAGGGTGGGTGACCTAGGTCTTTGCAAGAGCTGGCGAAGAATCATGTTCGTGTCCTCCTCAAGGGAAATGTTAAGCCACATGATCCTGAAGAGATTGAAAAATGCTCTGGATTCAAAGTTACGACCGGAACACGCTGGCAGGCTTCATATACGGGTGAAATTGAAACGCTACGTTACACATCATTATAGAACACAGCATCGAATGGCATTCAACTCTCTACCTCAACTTCGTCGACTTTGAAAAAGACCTCAACAGCGTCGACCGAGATGTAGTTTAGCAGTTGCTTCAACACTTTGGAGTGCTACAAATTTTTATCAACCTCATTCAACAGCTATATGAAGACACCAGATACCAAGTAATTGACAATGAAAAGCTCAGTGACGCGTTTGAAGTGAAGACAGGAGGGTATTAGAAAAAGCTACCTACTATCATCACCTATGATTTTACCGATTGTGGTCGACTGCATCATGCAGCAAACCGTGAGGAGCTGTGAGAAGAAGGGGATAAGCAGGACCGATGAGAAGATCCTAGATGAATTGAATTTCGCCAATTACTTGTGTCTAATATCACACAAACTCGAAGATCTACAGGCAAAAACTAACAAGTTGACAGAAGAAGTGATGAAGGGCAGCGAAGGAAGACGGGACTTCCTTTGGTGAACGTAGAGAAGACAGAGATGATGAAGATACCCAACCAACAACAACAACAGCAACAACAAGCCCAATCACCAGCAACGGGAGAAACCTTAAGGAAGTAGTCTCTTCCACCTACATAAGCAGCATCGTTTGAACTACAGGTGGAGGTCGCACAGATAAGGATGTCAAAACCAGGATCGGAAAAGCAAGACAAATTTCCATTAGCTTGAAATCACTGTGGAGATCCACTGTACTCAGCATAAAGAAGAAGATCTGGATTTTCAACACCAACTTCAGTAAAGTCAGTGCTTCTATGTGATGATTCAGAAACTTGGCGTGTCACGTAAAACACTCTCAACAAACTACAGATATTAATCAACAGCTACCGCTGACGCTCACTCGATACTGAAGATCAGATGGTCAGAAGGAATAAGAATAAGCAACAAGGAATTCACTGTGGCAGGCAACGAACCAACCAAGAATCTATCACCCAAAAAATATACAGAAGGAAGTGGAGATGGATTGGACCGGACATACACTGAGAAGACGGTTCGGGGACATCAAGCATCAAGCTAGGTACTCGAATGGAATCCAAAGGGGAAACGACTAGTTGGACATCCAAGGGTGACATTGAGAACACGTGAGAAAGGAATGAAAAGTGGTGAGCAGTCTTGGCAACAGGTTCAAAAGACTGGAGAGAAGAGAGTGCAATGGAGGTGTGCTACCGAAGCGCTATGTTCCACTAGGAACCAAAAGGAAAAATAATAATAATATTATGGAAGTAGGTAGATGAATATTAGTATGATGCATACTTTGACTTCAGTCAGGCTGAACCATTAAAAAACCTAGGCAATTTTCGAAACATTATTCAACAATTATATAAACTGTGATTTCTCTTCATTTTTTTTGTTGAAAAATTATGTTTCTGTTCAAGGTAATATAACAGTTGCTGGTAGATAAAGAAACTTCGCACTGAAATGATATTTCTGTTGGTGTAGTTCTGCGGTTAAAGCTGACGTTCAAATGGTTTAACGCTGTTCAATCATGCATGACTAGTAATATCTGACGATGTCTCATAGGGTTTCATGAACAGTTCACCTAGGTTAGTGTAAAACTCACCAAAATAATGATGAGAGTTCTTCACGACACCTTAAATACTATTAGGCTAATGATAGTTTCATATAGAGCTCATTGAAGTGTACATGTTTGACATTTAATCGTAGAAACGATAACAGGAGGTTGTTGTGTAGTCAAATCTGTGTCAATTTCTACGATTCTTAACCGTATTGTAAGGTGTTTGAATAACCGAACTTGTTTTCATGTAAATGTAATGTTAGAATGAGCCACGTTGAACTTGTTAAACAACTCACTTGAATGTTTCATATCATTGAAAACAACAAAAAAGTTGTCTATGAACCTGAAATAATAGATTTTTCTTGTAATGAATCAACTCGCTTACGTCTGTTTGGGATAACCCATCAGGATATCTACTAGGACATGTCCTAGAGGTGAAACCATGGCCAGTCCATTAATTTTTGTATAAAGTTGGTTACTGAATTCGAAATGGATATCTTTTGTACAAAAAATTAATAGTTGTTTCATTTAGATTTTGGGCAAAGATAGTAGATCTGTTTATTGACAGATTATGTCTATCATTTCACTCACTAGTGTGTATGTAGATCAGGAAGTCACTTCTTACCATTCCATGAACTCGTCTGAAACGTCGACATTATCTATTTCGTGAGAAAAACTCAAATGTACCGTCGAAACTATAAATTGCTAATATTGCTTTTTATAGGTTTACCGTTTCGCCAGTTTGTAACATTAATCACTGACATTATGTGGATTAAGGGTAGGTTAGATTCATGAATTTTAAGCAGAACATACATAAAAGGAAGATGTGAATGTTTTGGTTTGAGTATATTACTTGGTGAATCATTAATCAAATTCCTGTTTAAAAGATCTCTAGAATATTGATTAATTTTGACCTTTCAGTAACATTCAAACAGGAATCTTAACGAATTATTGAGAAGTGTTCACATTTTATTCACATAATCATTTTTGAGGGAGTTGTGGAGATTTGGAAATATTTCAAGTTGTTATTCATCGTAGACTGACATCAGCTGAGGGAAGAAAGGAAACATTGGAGCACTAGATAGCTGTGTCGTCCGACTAGTATGGGACTCCTTAACAGTGCGCACCCACGACCCCACCCTCCACGGATCGAACCCGCGACCTACATGTTCTGTGGCCAGCACGTTACCATTGAGTCACTGGGTCAGAATCCAGTGGTCCATATTTTCAACTTCTGTTAGCTCACGATATAGCTCAACCACCACCCAGTGTCATCGTTGAGTAATTGTCCTCACGACCATCAGACTCCGATCCCTGGTGAGGTCGTGGATGCACACTGCTGGGGAGTCCCATACTAGTCGGACTAAACAGCTGTTCAGTGCGCTCAGGTTTCCTTTGTTCCTCCAACTGATGTCAGTCTACGATGAATAACAACTTGAAATAATCATTTTTGTTTATAATACTAACACTAGATCCTTTATCATGTATGAACAGAACGATATCTGCGTTTACATATAGTCAGGCAAACTCTGTTATCTTCATCAATGAACTTGAAATCTTAGAGTTGGTGGTGTAATTTTTCAAATCGGATCTTTGTGTCCATTCGACTGACGCACTTCACTGTAATGTGAAAATTAAATCCGAGAGATACGGCTTCAATGTCAACTTGACGAAAAGTAAGTTTCAATAAATTTCATAGATAGTACTTCGTCAACTGATTATCATTATTTTCTCTTTCTTACATTTTGTAACCATCTGTAAGACAGGTTATCTGCAACAAACTCACGAAGTACGGCATGGAAATAGGTATTCCAGTCTCCACATTGAAAAAACTACTTCTGAGATGTACGATGAATGCGCAATTTCTTTTCAACAATGAACTCTACCAACAATCTGATGGTGTTGCTATGAGGTTATCCATTGGCCCAATCTTAGCAGATTTTTCTCTGGCGAAACTTGAGAATGGTCCACTGAACGATACTATTAGCCGTTTACAGTTGTTGTATTGTCGTTACATGGATGATGCCTTCATAGTTCTCAAAAGTGAGACTGATAAGAATTCTGTTCTGAATAAGTTCAATAGTGTTCACCCGGCAATCAACTTCACAATGGAAGAGGAGAAAAATGATAGTATCCCATTTCTTGATGTTCTGTTGGTAAGGAGGTCAGATGGAACCCTGAAGCGAAGTGTTTATAGAAAGCCAACACCAACAGGTCAATATATGGGCTTCTTTGGTGTTGTACCCCTCCAATACAAAAGGAACCTAGTGAAAAGCTTAGCATACCGTGCATCAGCTATTTGCTCAGAGGATGCGCCACCATCCATGATCTGTTTAGTAGGAATGGCTACCCAGACAAGTTTGTAACTAAGCTCATGAATATTACGAGGGTTAAGACTAGAATGTCAACAGTTCCTAAGAAGCGAATCTTCTTGAAGCTGGAATTAATGATTGACATTGCCAGTGAGATCATCACACAACGCATGAAAAGAGTCTTGCAAAAAGCATTCCCACCCGCTAAATTATGTCCCGCCTTCTACAACCACCCGATTCAACGTGCAACAAATAAAGACAAACTGCCTGATTCTGCCACTTCTATGTGCATTTATCACTTCAACTGCTCTTGTTGAGCTAGTTACATTGGACGTATAATGATGCAGTTCCATCGTCGAATTTCTGAGCACCACCCATCACGGTTGAACAAGAGACAAATTAGAACTATGAAGAGCTCCATACTTGCACACTTAGTTGACACAGGATATCAAGTGGTTACTGGAAAATCCTTCAGAATTATCCATCAGATTCCAATTAATTTACCTCATGGATTACGCACTCGGTTACTTCGCATAGTAGAGGCGATTGCAATCCACCTTCACAAACCTAGCCTTTGTATCCAGAAGAAGTTTGTTCGACCACTTTCACTACCATGGCCGTCAACATGATGTAACTTCTAGGTTTACTTTGTACACCTCTTCCCCCTTCTTGTTTCTATCAATATTCATATTTCCAATTTTGATAACTCTATTGATTATTTACATGATTATTTGCGAAACACCATCATGTGATTGGTAATTTGATTAAATTGTGGAGCTTAAGATGAAGACCTAATTGGAAAGAAACATATTTCTTCGCTCAATCAGTATATTCCTAATAAATTTACCGTATAACCTGAGATTATTGATTTCTAATTTCGAAATATTTTATGTCCTGATAATCAACATACCTTAGGACTGTATGCAGCTTAAGAGTACTCATGAAATAGAATGGTAACATAATTTTATTCTGCGCATTTTGCCAGTATTTGCAGCAAAAACGGGACTTCTTTTGGGTGGACGTAGAGAAGACAGAGGTGATGAAGATATCCAACTCAACCCAACCAATGATGACAACGACAACAGCAACAAGCACCATTCAACACCAACGGGAGAAATCTAAAGGAAGTTGTCTCTTTCGGCTACCTTTCTACATTGGCAGTATCGTGTCAACTACAGACGGCGGCAGCGTCACAGATAACGATGTCAAACACCGGATCATAAAGACAGCAGGATAGGTCTTTCTTCATTAATCTGAAATCAGTGTGGTGGTCTACTGCACTCCACTCTACTCCGCTCAGCATAAAGCGTAAATAACATCCGGATCGTCAACACTAAAGCCAGTCAAGTCAGTCAGTGCTCCTATGTGATAATTGAGAGACTTGTTGAGTTACGTAAAGCATTTCAAACAAACTGCATACATACATCATCAGCAGCTGCCTCTGACTCTGACGCTCACTCGATACTGAAGGTTGATGAGATTACCAGAATCATAAGAATAAGCAAGAAGGAAATCACTGTCTCTGGCTGGCTGGCAGCGAACCAATCAAGAAGGTATCGCTCAACGTGTATTCAGAATCAAGTGTAGATGGATTGCATTGGATTGAACATGGATTGAGAAGACGGTTGTTTGCAGTTGTGAAGGTAGGTTACAAAGACTGCAGAAAACTGAGTGAAATGGCAACGTACTTTTGAAGTCCTATGTTGCACCAGGAACCCAACGGTCAAATAATAACAATAGTAATAATAACGATAATAATAACAGAGGACCTAAATTCCTCAAAGGTTAGGGTTAGTTCCTTTATAAGGTTCCGGTTAACTTTCAGAGCTGATTTTAGTGCCAATCTGCTTTAGAAAAGTCAAAATATTACAGAATGTAGGCTCAAATGTCAGATACTATCAGTTTGAAAGCTTATAAGGTTACATAACAATAGTTAAGCGTATATTTTTCGGGATTTTCCGGGAAATGGGATTGAAAATCTGTTAGTTTGAAAATTTTCCATAAACTCTAAGTTTACACCTTCTGAGAGCTTTTTCACAGTTGAATGTGTGTATTCTCTGAGAATTTCTTGTTTCTAGACTTTCAGTTCATATAAGACATGCTCATCTGATAAAAGTTTGGGTTCCATTTAGGATAATGTAGATTTTTTCTTCTAGATATAGCTGAATGTCGATGCATCCACATACTAGGCCATCTACCAACAGAGGTTGAACGTTTCGACCCTGTATATTAAATGGGAAATTCCAAGTATCATTACAACATCTGATACACGTTGTACATGAGGGGGCTTTCGTGAAAAAAGCCGTGGCTTTTGAAGAGAAGGGTACTGGGTTTGAGCCTCAGGTAGAATAAAATCATTCACTTGGGTGGAGGTACATCTACTTGGCGATTCCAAAATAAGACGAAAGACAAATCCTGGGTTTCTCTCCTGGTCATCAAGATTGATATAACTTCAGAGTGAGATTGAAAATGATATCTGAGGTGTTTCTGTTGATTTTTATGGCGTTCACATAAACGATGCTGAAAATAAATGAACTGGCTTTGAATTATTTTTGTGTTCTGGTTACTGCAATGTTTACTTTTTTGTTAGTAATGATTTCAACACCATCAACTTTGAAGTCAAATGAAGATTTCATTTCTTCTAGATTACTTTAATTCTTCTGTTTGAATTCATTGTGGCTGGCAACAAACTAACTAAGAAGCTGTCGCTCAACGTGTATGCAGAAGAAGGTGGAGATAGATTGGACATAAACTGAGAAGGCTGATTGGGGACATGAGGCTTCAGGCCAGGTACTCGAGTAGAATCCACAGGGGAAACGACGAGTTGAGTGTCCGAGGTGATGGTGACATAGAGAAAATGGTATGAAGAAGAAATGAAAGCTAGTAGGCAGTCGTGAAGCGAGGTTCAAAAGACTGAAGAAAACAAAGTGCAATGGTGACGTGCTACTGAAGTGATATGTTCCACTAGGAACTCAAGGAAAAAATAATAATAATTATCTCCCTCCTCAATTTATGCTTTGATTTTGTTTTCTGTGAACATAATGAAGATATCTAATATTGATCTTAATGTATAGTACGTTCACTGAAGGAATGTACTAGGCATTTGCTGAAATATTTCAGTAAGATAGTTAGTTCAATGTAGAATTGTATGTTTCAATGAATACATGGATATGTACTCCTCCGTATACAATTTGGTGTCAGCAAATGGAAAAATGTGAATGTTTACGACCTCAACTAAAATGAGTCATTGTACATTTTAAGATACTAAAATGAAAAACTTCTGGATCCTGGGTTACGTATATATATATATATATATATATATATATATATATATATATATATATATATATATATATATATATTGCTGCCCTGTAACGTGAAATCAAAGTTACATCAATTGTCGAACGACGTTTTCTGAGATTATTTTACTTAAGATGGGGTAATAGGAAAAGATAAGTGAATCAGTTTTTGTATATCCTTCACTATATGTTTCTCTCTTACCAGAGATCTGTAAAAGTGAATTATTCTTAAGTAATAGTAGCAGAAGTATTTTTAGAACTAACTACTTTATGTTCATATCGAAAAGTCGAATAATTATCACCAGGGTGCATTCATTTATTGATTCAAAATAATTGACTGATATCTTCACAACTATCATATGGTTTAAACAGTTGTCATGACAATGAAATTACATGTCTACAGTGTTTCTACTTTTTTCTGATATCAGTCAAATTAACAGAATTTCTGTTCATTACTGAACAACTTCAGTATTTAGAAACAAAAGATACAGTTGTCCGGCGTTTACATTGATCTCATCTGGCTTGCGAGACGTAAAGATTAATTTGAGTGGTTTCTAAATACTCATGTTTAAATGATAGAGCTAGAAAACTGACTAGTCACAGCAAGAACCCAAACAAGGAAGAGAAGCGTTAATAATTAATAATTATCCTCTGCAGTTTATTAGGAAATTTTTATGGACACACAAAAAACGAAAAAATAACAATCACACGAGTACGACTAACAACGACAACATGAGTTATGAGTAGTTCACAGCCTCCATTGTGTTACCCTATAAGCACGCTCTTGTCCACCGCAAGCAAAATATTATGCCGCATCATCTTGGAGAGACTAACGGATGCTCTGGATTCAAAACTACAACTCGAGCAGGCAGGCTTCAAGAAGTACAAATCATGTGCGAACCAAATTACAACGCTACACTACGCATCATCATAGAAAAAAGTGTAGAATGGCAGCCAACTCAATTCTCTACCTCAACTTCATCGACTTTGAGAAGGCCTTTGACAGAGTCAACCGAGAGGTTTTTTGGAAACTGCTTCAACACTACGAAATACCACAAACCTTTATCAACCTCATTCAACAACTATATGAAGACGCCACATGCCAAGTAATTCACAATGGGAAGTTCAGTGACACCTATGAAGTGAAGTGAAAACAAGAGTAAAACAAGGTTGCCTACTATCACCCATGATATTCTTGATTGTGGTCGACTGGATCATGCAACAAACAGTAGGGAGCAAGAAGATGGACATACGCTAGCTGGACCACGGAAAAGAACCTAGAAGACTTAGATTTCACCGATGACTTGTGTCTAATGTTACACAAACTCGAAGATCTACAGGCGAAAACTAACAAGTTGACAGAAGAAGTGATGAAGGGCAGCGAAGGAAGACGGGACTTCAAGTGAATATAGAGAAGACAGAGGTGGTGAAGATACCCAACCAACAACACCACCAACAACAACAAACTCCAATCACCATCAACGGGATAGACTTAAAGGGAGTTGTCTCTTTTACCCACTCTCCCAGGCAGCATCGTTTCAACTAGAGGCGGCACAGGTACGAACGAGGACGTCAAAGCAGCCAGGACTGGAAAAGCAAGACAGGTGTTGATTAACCTGAAACCAGTGTGGAGATCTTCTTCACTCAGCATGTCGAACAACATCCCGATTTTCAACACCAACCTCAGTCAAGTCAATGCTTCTGTATGGCTCAGAGACTTGGTGCGTTATGAAAGGGATTTCCAACAAACCACAGGCGTTTATCAACAGCTGCCGCCTACGCTGGCTCGTTACTGAAGCACAGATGGCCAGAATAATAAGAATAAGCAACAAGGAGCTCTGGCTGTCAAGGAACCAACGAAGAAGCTATCACTCAACAAATATGCAGAAGGAAGTAGAAATGGCAACATAGAGGAAATCATCCGAGGAGGGAATGAGAGGTTGTGGGCTGTCGTGGAGCCAGGTTTTAAAGATTTCAGAGAAGAGAGTGTAATGGAGACCTATCAAATTAGATGTAATGACTGTGAGGTCAAGTATATAGGTCAAAGTAGTCGGTCGGGGTTGGTTAGAATAACCGGACATAGGAATTTAGCTAAATATAGAATAACAGACCTGAATAAGATCAATAACCTAGGAAAAACTCGGCTATTGTAGTGCATGCATTAACAACCACACAATAGGGTGGGATAAAACCACTATGCTCAAGTTCAATATAATTAGGTGGACAGAGAAATAGACTGATTACTGAATCTTTGTACATCGAACCAACACCCTTTCAACACATGTGATAGGAATGATGCAGCACCTATACCAGAGATATGGAAAACTTTACTACCAATAAAAGCAAATCATATGAGGTCGAAAGTAGTGTGATTACATTGATATGATTATGAGCGACGATAATTTATGCTCGAAACGTCATCCAGTAGATAATACTATACCACTGTGTTACACATCAGATAAACAAATCTAACATGGAAATAAATTCTACCACAGTGCCCAAGTTGTACACCTATATTAACTACTCACACTGTTTGGTAGTAACATTAAACATAATTTACCGCTCGAACCTTTATCTCAGATTTGTCTGCGGTAAAAGTATACTAAGACACCGTTTATTTTCAAAAGTCTTTCAGTGTTCTTTTGACTCTGAATGGAGTAAATGTGGACCACACTGTTTGTAAACTGAGAAGATTGCATTAGAAAGACTGAATATTTTATTTGCTCAAAATATTTTTATTCTCAGGCTATGAAGTTAACATGAGAGAAGCCGCTTTACAGGCATCATCATATTGATAATTGCAGAGAATGTAAAAGGTTTGAGCAATGTTAAATGGTACAGAAGGGAGAATATTAAACTCTATCATGATATCAAATGTCTAAAAGTTTTGAAAATAGCGGGAAAATATCACTTTACAGTACATACAAATCGTTTTGAGTTTAGATTACTTCTACTTACAATTTTTTTTCACACTAAAGTGGCATCAAATTGATGCAATATTCGGTGTCTGCTTTATGAGTAGTCGACATGATTGATCCATCTACAAAACCCAGTGTTTCGTCAGATAAACGTCTATTTTAACAGCAATTCTTATATTCGTAGGTTTATTGACCAAGAATAACATTACCTATTTATTGACATACTTGTTATTCTCCGTTGTTTGTTTTGTTGGATCGAATTGTTTGACCTCTGTTGATATATGGGCTTCTATGTGGATGCCTAGATATTGCCTGAATGTTAACATTGTTTCGAAGATTTCATGGATGAGTAAGTATCCATACAATCATTTAATCCAGATGAATGTCTAAGTTTAGACGTTTCTCACTCTTCAAGTGTTACCTTTTCCAGTAATTCAGATTGATAATACTGAAAATATTTGTTGCGGTGCAAGTAGTTATAGGCTGGAAGAATCGTCGTTCAACTGTAGTGATTTCATATTAAGTATACAGCATTGAAAAAGAGATACATTGGCTGTTAATCGACTTCTGTTAGATGGATTCATACAAGATAAAGTACTAGAGAAATCTGTTACCTAACATTATTATAGATGTGTTACCGTTAGATAAAGTAATCTGTAGGGTTTGACTGTTCATCCAAATTTCCGTTCCCTTTTTAACGGACTAGAAATTGGAGACCAATTATTGTGTTTAAGGTTCCGTATGTGATATTATTCAGGGTACTGGTAGGGAAGTGAGTTGATTGTGAAGTTATTTAAGAAAGAGGAAATCAGGGACAAGTCAGTTGAATACTTCTAATATCATTTTCCAATATTATGCACAAAGTAGGATTTTCAGTAAGTTGATACTTTTCGATCAAACTAATGCTTAGGACTTTCTCATCAGGCTGAAACTGAAAAGAGAAAAGAAAAGAATACGCAAGGAGAAACTGGACAATAGAATACCACGTAAAACAAACTGGTAGAAAGAGAAGCGCTTGTCTTTTTAGTCATTCAAACTTTATATAGACTTTAATTTACGCATAGGAGAATGACTCTTCTGTTTTTCTTACATGAAGTTCAAGCGAGTTATTAGATAGGCAGTTTTTGTTGGTAAACTTAAAGGGAACACTGACTATTTATCTGTACTGCATAATCCGACCAGATGGACTACTAATTAAACACCCTTTATGAGTCCATTGAGGTAAAAAGTACTTGAAATTTATGATAGCCTTACTCTATTCATTTAAAGGCTCTAGTATCTTTTTGTTAGCCCAGAATGTATAGATAATGCCTAGGCGAGTGATAGATTGATCATCTGTTAGGAGCTTATTAAGTGAAGAACAAAAGATAGATAATGAGCCTTCAGTAGGTATTTCCTTAGAAAGTCTATTCCAAATGTGAGAGAACTTATTCAGAAACAAATTTCCTTACAATTTCGTCTGACAATACTCATTTTAAGCTAATAGATTATGATTAGGTAAACACTAAGTAAATGTTACAATATATGACAGGCATATAGATTCATCATTACTCAAATATTTTGAAAGTCAAAGCATAGCAGGTAAAAAAAACAAGACCAACAGCTAATGGAATGTATTGAATTCAATTTTATTTAGTTCTACAGTAGAATAAAAGTACTAGGCATTAAATATTTGTGTACTGTCAGTAATTTCATGTGTCAGGTCAACGGCCTGCAATTTATCCCGAAATCTTGTAAAAAAACTAAAACACCTAATGAGGTCATACAAACTTATGACAGAACTAGTGTTATTGTTTGTACAAGCAATAACACTAAACCTGTACCCGTCGCACTGTGAAGTGACTGTCGTGGCTCGGTGGTGTAGTGGATAACGCCCTGGCGTTTGAAGTGATCGCTCCTGAGTCCAAGTCCCGGTGGGAAGAACATCACTCACTGAGAGACAGGTGCATCCAGCTGACGAGTCCCAACTAGGGCGACGTTCGCATCCTGGATTCAACTGCCCATCATCATTATGACAGAAAGTTTGGAAAGAATCGAAGATATCCAATTAGATAACAACTAGTTATTGGTGTCTATCAGTGTCAAACTGAATTATTGGTTGGTTTACAGTAATTTCAACAGATTACAGAAAGCTATTTTCCACTTTTATTTAATCCCGATAGCCTATAATTTCTCATCCTTAATTGGACACAATTTATCAGCCATTATTAGCATATCAATTCCTTTTCAGATGAATTGATGTTTCTGTTATTTTCAGTTTGATTGGAACAACGAGCAGTGAGTAGCAACGGAATCCAACATTCACATTTCGTCCTATTTTGGTCTCATCAGTCGGATAAGTTTGCCTTTCAGTGAGTGACATTCTTCTCACCAAAATTAAACTTTAGACGGCTGCTCACTAAGCCAATGAGTGATGATAGTTACTTCCTATGTAATGTGCATAGTAAAGTTTAACCGTTAAGGCTTGTAATTTCAGTTTTCCTTGTTACGTGATTTTAAATTCCTCGTTGACCAATACGATATGTTTCTTGGAGCGCTGCTTTTAAGCGTTCATCTTTTCAACCCAAACTCTAACGGACAAGGTGTAAAGTCCTGTGCTCGAGTTCCGAATCATGGACCATACTATCTAAACAGTAACTGGTAACTCTAAATTCTAGACTCTGATTCCATAATCATATCTATTTGTACCAAATGTGATTAATATATAACTCCCAAACAAACTACTAATAGCCTACTCATAGGTAAAAACTTCTTCATCGAAACTTCACATTACTGGAAGGATGCTATGTAATAATGATCATGTCATAGTCGACAAGACAATCCATAGGTAGGTACTAGCAAATGATTGTTTATTAGGTGAAAAGTTTAACAACTTTTATGTGTTAAGTTTGTTATCAGAAGGCTAAACATTGTAATGTGTTTGAATATTTGGGAAAAGATCAGTGCACTTCCAGTTGTAGATAAAACTTGCTGTTGAGTGGATAAAAAAAAAACACATAAGACAGAGATATAGATTTTCTTATCTGTCGAAAATTAATATGATGGCATATTCGCTTGCTTAGCGACAACAAGACGAAATTATTCAATAAGATTCACTTAATTAGGACCAAGTAACGTGAAATTGACTACTATTCTGGAATCAGACACTGTTTATATGTGTACATATAGAACTATAGAACTATACGATATTTTATAACAAATTAATCGATTGACTATTCCTATTTCTACAATTATCAGCTGTCAATCAAACAACCTCAGGTGATATACACACTTGCTGACAGTTATCCGTAGAGTATTTTATACGGCAACTACAATAACACTTTCATGTTATTTAGTATTGTAGAGAATAACAACAATTTGAGGGAGTGAACAATTTGTGAAATACAATAGCTAAAATAAGCTATGATGTACAGTTATTATGTTATAATCGATCTTCAATATCGAGTGAGCATCAGCGTCAGCTGCAGCCGTTAATGAATATCTGTAGTTTGTTGAAAGTGCTTTTTGTGACATGCCAACTCTCTCAACCGCCACATAGAAGAATTGATTTGACTGTCGTTGGTGTTGTAAATTCGGATCTTGTTCTTTGTGTTGAATGCAGTAGATTTCCACACTGATTTCAGATTAATGAAAGTCCGTCTTGCTTTTCCAATCCTGGTTTTGATATCCTCGTCTATGCCACCACCTGTAGTTCAAATGATGCTGCTTACGTAGGTGAAAGAGACAAATTCCTTTAGGTTTCTCCCGTTAATGATGCTTGTTGATGATGCAGTTGTTGGTTGGGTGTCTTCATCACTGCCCTCTCCTCTACATTCACTTGTGGAACTAGTGAAATAGATCGAACTCAAACAGCTGTATCCATGCGCGTACGTGAGCATTTATCACCTTGGTTAGGGAAAGGAATGACAAACAGCATCAACAGTGCAATCCTCTCACATCTAGTAGATACCATACATCAGATCAAGGCAGATCACACCTTTTATATGATATACCGTATCCTTTACAATTTCCCTAAAGCTACACAACTTCACATCTTATCCGCAGCCGAAGTCGTTGGGATCAATGCAAGAATACCGGACCTATGTGTTCAAAAGAAATATGTACATCCACTTACTTCACTTTGGCCAACACGTTCTTTATGGACTTTCCTACGACAAATAGCACCTTTTAACCTCCAATTACCTTTTTCTATATTTTCATTACTTTAATGAACATTCATTTTCTTATGTGATTAGTTTTACACCCTTTTTTTATTCAAACCACATCCTGTAGTCATTTTCAGCCGTGACGTAACACTTCATATTTGTTATTCTCTATTTCGTTATCGTATTCACATGATTTTCACCTCACTTGAATATAATTCATCACTATATAATTATCATTTGAGCCTTACTAAACCAGCACGTACACACATTTGTGCTCGATTGAATGTATATCAATGGTACTGGGTGATAATTGAAGGAAAAATGAAAATTTGTACCGTAGGTTAGGACCAGCGACCACCGAGTTTCCGGTTCGACACTCTGCCAACTGAGTTAAGAAGCCCAACTACTGACCAGATTTTTATTTCAAACCCAGTGGTTACTAGTTGAAATCCGGCAGCAATCCAAACTTTTATTTCACCTTCAATCATCATCCAGTATAAATACTAGTCTGCCAAACTACAGCTATCTCAAATAGTCAAAATGGTATATAAATGAACCATAATCTGTAGATTTTACCTCCTCATTTCACTGCATAATTAACAGAGTAGACTGATTACCATTACACCATTCTATTCCATTCGATTTGATTTCCATTTACTCATAACATTCACTGTTTTGAAATGTACATCACACCTTATTTATTTTGGCCATTGCATTCCACATATTTTCATGGATTTGTAACTACAGTGCATGAAGAATAGAATTAATCTAGCGTTAATTGGTGACTAGTTTCGAGAGGTGTTTTCCATAGTTTCAATGGGACATTGGATGTAAGTCGCGCTGTATCGCAAATTGACAGAAGTTGGAAATATGGACCTCTTGGATTGTGACCCAGTGGCTCAATGGTAAGGTGCTGGCCAAAGGATCTAAATGTGTCTGGTGGAGTCATAGGTGTGCCCTATTGAGGAGTCATTCAATTAGTGAATTTATCTGTAAATATAGCCTTCAGTGGTTTGGAAATGTGTTATGCATGTCGTCCAAACGGCTTCCATCCCGTTTATTGTTTGGTAGCCCTTGAACTGGATGGAAGACGTGGAGAGGTGGTCAGCATATGATGTGGCACCGCGGGATGAAGGATAGTTATATCGGGTTAGTATCTGTTGGTTCATCATGACTCCGTCGGTGGAATATGAGAGGTCACGTAACTCACTGGCTTCAGACGTTATGCTGCTTCATATTCCATCCGGTTGATTATGTTGGTTTCTATGCTCTTCTATCATTAATTTTCACCTTAGATTACACTTCTAAATTTTTGATTTTCATTCAACCTGATCTTTGTTACTAGGTGTAATCAGATTAGATTAGTCAGTACGAGGACCTAAACAAGGCGGTGAAACACATAAAAGAATTACTAAACGTTAACAGAGTTTATTCAGAAATTAGTAGGAAAAAGATGAGAAAAAGTATGATAACATTAATACAAATAGGAATAATAACAACAACACGAGTGGAAATAATTTCAAAGCCTCCATTGTTTTACCATATAATGAAAGGACATCAGAAACCTACAAAAATTACTAACTCAGAGATGAGCTTCGTCGGGCGACTTAAGGATTCCATCGAACCAATGAGGCAGAATGATCCAATCTATTAAATTCCATGTAATAACTGGGATGTCCAGTATATAAGTGAAACTAGCCGGTCGGGATTAGTTAGAATTGGGGAACATAGGGATTTAACTAAATATAGAATGGCAGATTGTATTAAGATCAATAGTCTAGAAGGAGGATTGGCTATTGTAGTGCATGCATTAATACACAACTACACAATAAGGTGCAATAAAACCACTGTACCTTAGTCGAATTTAACAAGGTGGAGAGAGAAAATGATTACTGAATCTTTCTTCATCGAGTCAACCAACACCAAACAAACGTTACTAGAATGACGCAACACCCACTTCTACCAGAGATATCGAAAATTTTACTATCAATAAAAGCAAATAATATGGGGTGATGGTATTATAGAAATCAAATGTTGAACGTGCTGTATGATGATAATGATACAAAATATTTGTAGCTCAGGTAGATGGTCGTGGTTGTATTGTGTCCTCTGAGCTGGGTTGTTTGGTCGACAACTAAGGAACCTAGTTCAGAGAACATATCACAACCAAACGCAGTGATAATTTATGCTCAAAACTTTGTCATCAATGGAATAATCATGAAACACACTTCGATATGAATAGGAGTAAAACTTAGTCAATATGGTAGACTGCAAATCCATATCTCACCTAGTTATTATATACGTCAAAGCGTTACACAGTAAAACACTAATATTTAACAGATAATCTTCCGGACATAAGCAAATATTTTGTAGCAGGACTGAAACGTTGAGAAATATCACAAAATATCTGTTTATTTTGTTATTTGTTCTATTATACTACGCCAAGATAACACAGAGAAAAATCAACCTTATAGGATATATCAGTAAATAGTAAATAAGAAGCTTCTTTCTGAACGAATTTGTTGGTTCAAATGCCATTCTAATCCCAGCCAACCCTCTTCAGAATTCTTCGTCATACATCTGAAGTGCTTTTCTTATATGGTCATTCAGTGTAGACTTCAAATTTTCCCTCAACCCTGTCACTAATTTTACCACCACTAGTACTATTAGTAGTAGAATTATTATCAATAACACCTGTGTTACTACTACTGGTAGTATTTTTCTTTCGATTACTTATAAATTTATTGATAAGTTTAGGAGGTTCAAAACACTGTTAATGTGCCAAATTCCTTGTCAAATTAGTCGACCACAGTCAGTTAGAATAAAAGAGCATAAAACCTTAGTTGAGCCGAAAAGCGCATTGTAGACTCTTCTGTCAGCCACAACCAAGTAAATAAGCTACATAAGTTACAAATTCCTATTGTTTCAGTTCAACAAAATAATTTACTTTCCCAAATCCCTTGCAATGATTGCGAGGTCAAATACGTTCGTCAAAATGGTTGACCACGGTCAGTTAGATGAATCAAGATCAGTTGATCTTATAATGATGAGGAATTTAGAAGAAAGCTCGCCTATCGCCATGTTTACAACTGAACACAATCTTACAGAAAGATGGAATAGAGTCAGAGTATTAAAAACTAACTTATTTGGGTGGATGGAGGGAGAGATTGATAACTGAATCTACGTTTATTACATCAACACCAAATACATGTGGTAATAGAAATGATTCTCAACCTGTCCCAGACATATGGAGAATTCTATTACCCTTGTTACCACAAAGAAGGAGAGATTACAACAACAGAAAGCATCTCTAATAGTTGTGGAGTTACCTGATATAAATCTGGACAATAACTTATGTCTGGAAGATTATCCAGACTGTGTGACGCAGAAGGACTTACTAATCAGCTAAACTGGTTCTTATCAGCACCACCAAAATGGTATTGCAGCAATCAGAGAAAGACAGGTCGCCGATCCTCGACACATCTGAATGGATATATCAATTCGAATGTACCTACGGAAGCAAATACATTGGTCATACGGAGAGGCGTCTGTCCACTCGAATGGTTGAGCACGTACCGAAATGGTTGAAGCATCTCCACTTTCTTCTGCATACACGTCAGGCAATGGGTTCTTGGTTGGTTTGTTGCCAGCCACAGTGAGTTCCTTGTTGCTTATTCTTAGTGTTCTGACCATCTGATCGATCTTCAATATCGAGTGAGTGTAGGCGGCAGTTGGAAATTCACCATGATTAATTTTTTAAATTAATATGTTAATAAAATCTGGTTTCTGCCTATCGGCTTTTTACAGTAATTTTCTACTTTCTTCTTTTCCGTTTGTTGATTTCGACTGCCTTATCATTCACCTACTATGAGTCACCAGTCAACTCACTACCTCAACTTTATCCATTTTGAAAAACCGGCGTTCGACAGCGTCGATCGAGAAGTGTTTTGGCAGGCATCTGCTTCAACACCGTGGTTTCACTGCCACAAACATTTATCAACCTCAATCAACAGCTATATGATGACACCACATGCCAAGTTATTCACAATGGAAAGCTGAATGATGCCTTTAAAGCGAAGTGAAGACAGGAAGGATTAAGATAAGGCTGTCTACTATCATCACCGATTATCTTGTTGATTGTGGCCGATTAGAATCGACTCGACTGGAGCATGCAACAGACAACTGTGAGGAGTGAGAAGATGGGCATACGCCAACTGGACCGATAAAAAGACGCCAGAAGAAGATTTAGGCTTCTTCAACGGTGATGATTTATGTCTAATGTCTTGTAGCGGAAACTCAAAGATCTATAGGCGAAAACTAACAAGTTAGCAGAAGAGACAGCGTAGACGAGACTACAAGTGAACGTAGAGAAGACGGAGTTGATGGAGATACCCGACCAAGAGCCGGCAACAACAACAACAAGCACCAACAAGCACCATCAATGGAAGAGATCTAAAGGAAGTTGTCTCTTACACCCACCCATGCGGCATCGTTTCAACTACAGGCGGCACACGCACAGATGACTATGTCAAAGCCACGATTGGAAAGACAGCGAGACAGGCCTTGCTTCATTAACCTGAAACCAATGTGGCGGCCAGCTGCACTGCACTCAGCATAAAGCATGTACAAGATCCGGATTTTCAACACTACTATCAGTCAAGTTAGTGTTTCTACATTATTCTTAAATGAGAAAATGTTGTATATTGCTTAGTCATTGGAAGGTAACCAGTATCATTTTGTCTATTTCTGATTTCTCGCTTTATTGTACAGATCATTCCACACTGTGACCACCAAGCCGGGCGATACACTACTGCAGTACGCTTTGACAGATGTCAGTTGTATCCATCAATCGATCCTTGATCCCAATAGTTCAGTGGTTTCATCTACGACTGAAGCACTGAGTAACGCAAGCTAGAATGATATAGTAAACAGCAGTTGCTTCGAAATTGTAGACACGCCTTGCCAATGGCTGTTAAAGAGCACAAAAACTGAGTTGAGCATAGCTTTCTTCCAACTGCTTTCATGCAGATGAAATCTGGCCTAGTAGTATGTTATTCGAGTCAAGGTCGAACCTACTGAAACTTCATTTTACAAAAGTCATCCATTTTGTGTGCTGAATAGGTAATTATTCGCTGATCACTTCATAGAAATTTTTGTTAATCACGTCAATGAGATTTAGTGTTGGAAATGTCTATTTTGACACATCTGAAGGGTGTAAAAAAATATTTATTCCTGATGTTTCGTTACCTCACAGGGTTTGCTTCTTCAGAGACTTAAACCTGTAAAGGTTATCGCATGTTTAAATAGTAAATGAAATGGAAACAGTAATCAAAGTTTATGAATTAATCTTTAACCAACACATTCAGATAGATACTTTGATTCCAAGTCACCACATACTCTGACTTCTAAGTTTTCATTTAGTTATTCACAAACTTATTTAACATGACCACAAAGCTTGTCACGAATGAAGACAATACATAAACGAAAATAAGAACAAAAACTAATGTGTTACATTCCAATAACTATTCTAAGAATATCATCTAGAAGTTTAAGAACAACGTACAAAAGAATCTAACAGGAAAATCATATAAAACGTCAGTATTCATCATGAACTGACATCAGTTGAAGAAACATTGGGCACTTGGAAGCACTGGGCAAATGTTTTGTCCCACAAGTATCGAACTCCTCAACAGTGCACACTCATGACCCCAACCCACCATAGATCGAACTCAGAACTTTCAGTTCCTGTGACCATCATGTTACCATTGACCCACTGGATCGGATTCCAATGTTCCATACTTCCAGCTCCTGGCAGTTCACAATATAGCACCACCATTACTCAATATCATCGTTGAGTATTTGTCATCATGACCATCAGGTATGTTCCACCAGTCGCAACTTCTCATTGAAACTTCAGGAATCACCTCTCAAAGCTAGTCACCAATGAGCACTAAGTGGATTCATTTGAGGAGTTTGTGAGGATTTAATGATTCTAAGTTGGTATTCATCATGGATTGACATCGTCTTTTGTCAACTATCTTTCAATGCAAACTGTTTTGCAAAATTGTCAAGAAGTCAGCTTTTAGCCACCAAATCTTTCTGTCTAAGCAGTATGTTCTTAGTCGGATGATATATTAGATAGGTTTAAGAAGTTACATACAGGAGGATAAGTTGGCTCAAAAATACAATGAATCAAACGTCAATGAGAATAGTTAAGTAAAGGAAACGTCTCAGTTTCTACTAAAAGATGGCTTCAGTTGAAAGCGAGACAACAATGTATAGAGACTATTTCCTTTGTGCATATACGTGTAGTGTTCTAGACTATATTTAAGCAACTTCAGTTATTTAACCTAAATGGCAGACAAAATATACATTTAATGATAAGCGTAGAAAATCAGGAATGCAGCTAGATTTCCAGAAGTCTGGCACTATACTGTAAGCAGTCAGATGGGAGTACACTTAAGCATTGAAATTATTAAATAGCAAATGAAAACTGTACAACTATACAAATAGATAAAAAGTATTCAAGAAAGCATATCTGAAGGATGATTATAGATCTACCGAGTACAACCAGTTACTTTAAAGGTTATGAGAAAATCCAAATCCATAATTTAAGCAACAAACTGTAATCTGACTTTCCAACATTTTATGATCGTAAAATAATCTCAACTGTTAGACAAACAATCATAATTTTGGTAGTTAATTGCTTGATCATGGAGAGACTGAAGGATGAGCTGGATTCAAGACTATTACCGGAACATACTGCTTGGCCGGATTCAGGAAGAACAAATCATGTGAGGACCAAATTGCAACACTTAGCATTATCACTGAACTGAGTATAGAATGGCAGTCAAGTCTCTACCTCATCTTCATCGACTTTGAAAAGGACTATCTTTGACAGTGTCTGCCGAGAAGTAATTTGGCAGTTGCTTCAACACTACGGAATACCACAAACCTTTATAAGTTTCATTCAACAGCTGTATGTTACATTATGGCAAATGATTCACAATGGAAAGCTCAGTGATGCCTTCGAAATGAAGACAGGAAGGAGTAAGACAAGGCTGCCTAGTATCACCCATCATCTTCCTGATTGTAGTGGCCTGGATCATGCAGCAAACTGTGAGGAGCAAGAAGATGGACATACGCTGGACCTATGAGAAGACCCTAGAAGATTTGGATTTCACCAAAGATGATGATTTATGTCTAGTGTCTTGTCGCACAAACTCGGAGATCCACAGGCAAAACTAACAAATTGACAGAAGATGCAGAGCAGCGAAGACCGGACTTCAAGTTAATATAAAGAAGACGGAGGTGGTGAAGATATCCAACCAACAACAACAACAACGACAGCAGCAACAACAAGCCCAATCACCAACAACGGGAGAAGCCTAAAGGAAGTAGTCTCTCTAACCTACTGACCTACCTAGGCAGCATCGTTTGAACTACAGGTGGCAGCACAGACGAGGATGTCAAGATGTCAGGATCGGAAAAGCAAGACAGACTCTCACTAATCTGAAATCAGCGCGGAGATCTTCTGCACTCAGCACAAAGAAGAAGATCCGGATTTTCAACACCAACTTCAAGTCAGTGCTTCTATATGGTTCAGAAACTTGGCGCTTCACGGAAAGCACTTCCAACAAACTACAGATATTCATCAACAGCTGCCTACGCTGGCTCGTTACTAAAGATCAGATGACCAGAATAGTAAGAATAAGCAACAAGGAACTCTAGCTGGTTGACAACAAACCAACTGACAAAGAAGCCCTCTCCCAACGTGTATGCAGAAGGAAGTGAAGATGGATTAATCTCAGACTGAGAATGCCAATTGGGGACATCAAGCATCAGGCTAGACCGGGCCGTCGAGTGGAACCCAGATGGGAAACGACGAGATCGGCGTTCTAGGCGACAGTGACATGGGGGAGATTATGTGAAGAAGAAATGAAAGCTTGTTTGCAGCAGTGGAACTTGGTTTCGAAGTCTGCAGAGGGTGGAGTGGAATGATGACGTGCTACTGAGGCGGTATGCTCCACTAGGAACCTAACGGTGGTTACGCTATATATCGTGAGCTAACAGAAGTTGGAAATATGGAGCATTGGAATCTGACCCACTGACTCAATGGTAACGTGCTGGTCACGGAACATGTAGGTGGCGGGTTCGATCCGTGGAGGGTGGGGTCGTGGGTGCGCACTGTTGAGGAGTCCAATACTAGTCGGACGAAACAGCTGTCCAGTGCTCCCAGGTTTCCTTTGTTCCTCCAACTGATGTCAGTCTACGATGAATAACAACTTGGAAAAGAAATAAATAATAATTGCTTGATTGCTTTCCAGTATATGGTTCGGAATTTTTTTATATCCATCACACTATTAGTATATAAATATTTTTTCCCATTATTAAGAAATCACTAATGAATATGCAAATACAGTTGATCTTTAAATAGTTTCCTCTCTCATGATTCTTCCAATTTGATTCTCAGAAGTCGATGTTCACCTGTAATTAAGTAACCGTATTGAAGATGATGTGTGAAACACCGAATTTATTTATAAAGTCACAAGAGAATTCACACCCACATAAAGATTAAGGGTATTGAACTGATATATTCTATTTAGATAACGTTTCCTAGCAAAATATGCTTTAAAATCTTCAATAACACTGGAAATAGTCATAGCTTGATCTGCTTTACTTATAAGAAAAAGAAACAAGTAGTATATAGTTCAATATTCATGTTATGTTTACAATTTGTATTATTAACTTTCTTCAGCAAAATGATCCCACAATGCTCTCAGATTTTTGGAAAGACGGATTCGTAGAGTCATCTTCGAAGTTGGTAAGCATTTGAAAACTGAAGATAAATGTAGCGATGCTTGAAATATTGTTGAAACAACTGCCACTGGTGATGTAAGTTAGTTTGAATTTTGAGGGAGTTGTGAGGATTTGAAAATATTTCAAGTTGTTATTCATCGTAGACTGACATCAGTTGGAGGAAGAAAGGAAACATTGAGGCACTAGATAGCTGTGTCGTCCGACTAGTATAGGACTCCTCAACAGTGCGCACCCACGACCCCACCCTCCACGGATCGAATCCGCGACCTACATGTTTTGTGGCCAGCACGTTACCATTGAGTCAGTGGGTCAGAATCCAGTGGTCCATATTTCCAACTTCTGTTAGCTCACGATATAGCTTAACCGCCACCCATTGTCATCGTTGAGTAACTGTCCTCATGACCATCAGACTTTGCCCCCACCGGTCAGGACTTTTCTTTGGGACTTTAGGAATACCTCTTGAAGCTAGTCACCAATGACCACCAAGTTGATTGGATTTTGAGGGAGGTAGTTTGATGAAGATTAGTTTTTTAGATGTGATTTTACCACTGTTTGTGAAGTTATTACTAGCGACCAGTAGAAGAATGTGACCAAAGCCACTGTAAGGTGAATTTAAGTATTGGAAGTACTTATCACCAAGAATAATTTGCAGATAGCTGAAAGGATGGTCACGTTGTCGCAGTATAAAACGAAGAATGAGTAAATAAAACAGTTAAGGAGGAAATATCCTGACTGTCCGGAGCATTGCGACATCATATTAGAAAATGAAACTGAGGTGATTTTTTGGAATAAGCAGTATCCTATGGTCAGTTCCTTAAAAAAGTCAGTGACTTAGTCGTTCTCTTTTATAAACTACTAAGTGATGTTAGACTTGTGTGGAAAAAGGGTGTAAACTAAACTTTCAATCAGACAGATAAACCCTCTAATGATCTCAAGACTATCGGGTAATTGCTGCATGAATACAGTTCTATGAAATAACAGCTAGGTTGTGAAGTATACTGCCGCTGTTTCGATACCCGGGGAACAGAAGTATTCCATGGTGAGGAAGGATATGCAACCATCTTTTAGTACCATGGTGAAAATCTTGTCGGCTCCTTCCGGGATTGACATTACACTCCCCATAGTGCTTGGAAACAACAAGTTTAAAAGAGAATGGCTATGTGATTAGATACACCTGATCATATTCTGACATTTTATGGTTAAAGTGACTGCTGGAAATGATCCATTAAGCTGGTGCATTGCAACAAGAGTTTTTGTTCAGTCATTTCGACAATATTCCAGGAGAAAAATGGGTGGGGAGTCTTCCATAGGTGTGCAGAGTTAGCAACGTTGTATCTACGGAAAGAAACCGAAGATCTAAAGGACGTGGTGTCGGTAATTCTTAAGTGCCTACAACGTGCCTCTTTCCAACAGTAACAAGAGCTTGATGAAACAAGAAAATCAACCTCTTTCACCAGATATCTACTTGTCTAGTGTAACAGGTAAGGTCTGTGAACACTCGAGCATCATTTCATCAGACATCTAGTAGTTACCAATATGCATTTGTGATGGCGTAGGATGCTGCACATTAGGCAGATACCATGCAGAATCTAGAATAAAGCGTCAGGGTGGTGATTAAAATGGCAATCAGATATATGTTTGCAGCTTCTGACGTGTCAAATAAAGCACTGACAGATTAAAAACTCTAGTTTGAGGGTGAAAGGTTAATATCTTGATTGATATCACTGGAAACCAAGAGGAAAAGAAAGACGCCGTGTCTTTTGCAGACCTATCATTCAACAGAAGTGATGAGGTGTCGGATAGAGAGGGTAATTAAGGGATAGATACGTCACTGACATTCCCACCGCACTATGCTTCTATCCAATGGAAAGCTAAGAAGTAGTAACACTAGCTGATTTTTGGCAGAAAACAAAGATTATCTGTACACAGCTAGTCTTCAGCATAACGAGATTAGAAACAGAACGAAAATAAGCCATCAGAGATGATGATCAATAAAAAACGGACGTCAGAAAATCCAGACGGAGACAAGACAAAAGTTAAAGACCCTTTGAAGCTGAAAATATGGTAAAACGAGAAAAGTAAGGGTTGCAAGCAAGAGGTAGAAATGAATCATAGAACAGACTGAAGCAGGTTAATAAGGGCGCAGTCCAGTCAATCCCATTAATAAGAGAGATAAAGATGTGCAAGTATCTCCCAACTGAATGAAGAATTATATCTTAAGTTTCAGCCGTTTAGAATCTTCTGAAAGGGTTCAGTATGGTTATAGGTGTGAGTGTTCAGTGAGAGAGTGGCGCGGTGACACATACTACTTACAAAAATACAGATGGGGATTATGTAGTGAAATTTCTGTGGGAAGGATAATGAGAGTTGACGTACAGCTTGTAGAAGTTTCTGCCAGATACATGCATAGTCCCTGGTTAAAATGGAGAAGACAAATGCACAGGTGATATGACACGAATGACAGCATACGCCTGAAGGGGATCTTAGACCCCATCAAGGGTCAAACCTAGCGCCTTCAGGTCCAGCAAAGAGCACGTTACACTTGAGCCATATTATTCAACGTTTGATCGCTGGTCAGATCATCGGTGTCCAGTACTGAGGAGACAAATTCCTGGACGAAACGAGTGTCTAGTCCTCCCAGGTTTTTAATCGTTCCGCATCTGATATCAGTCCTTGATGAATGCCATCCTGGAATTGATAAATCCCTAGAAACCTTCAACTTAGATTACTATCTAGCGTTCTTCAATGAACTGTTATCAGATGAGATTTCACAACGTCCTAATGAGAAGTCATTCAGCACTTAGACAAACGAACAAATACTCAACGAAGGCACTGGATGAAAGCCGAGCTATGTGGAGAGTTGACAGGAATAGCGAACAGTGGAGCATTGCATTCATATTTAGTAGCTGACTGACAACGTGTTCCATGCAGGACCCAAAGGTCCTTAGTTCGATCCCTGGCAGATTAACCCTAGGTGCACACCACTGATTCCTTCCATACCAGGACGAAACAGTTATCCAACTTTTCGAAGCCTTCAACGGCTCTTCAAGTTATATCAACCCGTGATGACTGGCAAATTGATTTCTGGTAGAAACTAAGGTAATGGTAGTGATAGTATTCTGCAGTATTGTTAATATTGATGGCCGTAATACTATACTGATAATCTTAACTACTGTAATAACTAGTTCCCGCTATGCAAAGTAATTAGAATGCGGTATCAGATTCCCGTTAATTTTCTTTTCCTCTCCTTGTCCCTGATTTTGAATGATTTTAGCCCAGTTCACAAGTAATACTGAAATACATTACAAAACCAGGTGGGTTGCATGTCTATCAAGATAGTTCACAGTATCCTAGTGACCTGTAATGCTTTTGTTTTATTCCCATGTGAACAATAATTGACCTTAAATAAACATTTATCAAGGGTTAAACAAATAACAAAGGTAATCATGAATTGCAGACACTGTTTATATTTTGACAGTTGATTGGAACAAAGGTAAACTGGCCATCTGACTTAGGGGGAACACACAAATGTGCAGTTGTGTAACTAAGCAAATCAGAACATGTATGTTTTCTTCTTGTACGAATACTTTTTCAAGTGTTGTTAAATACTTGGTGGAGGCATTCGCTGTCAGAACAATAGGCAGTTTAATAACTATATAATATACTGTAGAGCCTAATGTTTACGAAATATTGAAGACTGCGATTTGACTTTTATTTGTTCAATCACCTCTCGAGTGTGCATATCAAAATATGAGGTAAACAATAACAATCATAAAGAAGACTAACGAACACTTTAAACTGTGTACAACTGAACAGATCAGTGTTCCATTATGAATACAGTGTAAGGTGAAATGAAAGTCTGGGTTGCAGTAGGATTTGAACTAAAGACTTCTGGGTCACTGCAGTGCAATAACTTCACGGAGAAGCAAAGAAAATCACTTGATGTCCATCCTAAAGAAGAATGGCTACCCACCAAACTTCATCAGAAGATGCCTATCCGGTACATAGTCAACTATAAAGTCATCACCCTACCATACATAAAGAATATATCAGAAATCATGGAAATATTAATGACGAATTCCCTCTAAACACTACTATGCAGACCAAAGGATGCAACAACCAAAGAAGACAAACCGAATATCATTTACAAAATCAACTGCAATAACTGTAGTCAACGCTACATTAGACGAAGTGGTCACCCTATTCGCCTTCGTCATTTACATGAACACCAATTGGCTGTTCAATGTCACGACATCCCCTCACTCATTTCAATGCACATGGATAACAACCATGGACATGTGGTAAATTTCAACAATGTAGAAATCTTGGAGGGAGAGAGGAAAGACAAGGAATATGAGAGAACTCCTAGAAGTTGACATCAGTTCATATCAGTCATATCATTCAGTCAGCAATCATTAGATGTACAGACATTGACCTAATCTATTAGTCAATAAGAAAAATGATAAACGACAGACAGGTCAGAGGTGAAACAGAGGAACAGCCAGTCAACAGAAAAATCCATGGAGACAATGACACAACAATTAGAGAAAACAACAAGTCACAGATCACTACGTTAGAGCAAGTTACTAAGTCACTGACGGATAATGTCGTCTAGGAAGATGATGAAAGCTTCACGATTGAACAACCCAGCTTAGAGAACACAATACAACCAAGGGTCAGTATATATTTGTGAAACTGTGGCAGTAAAACAGACTTATGCATTATTCTTATCTAGTTACCTTTTTTTGTATTAACTAGTTCAGTCTACTTTCGAATGAGCAGCTAAGCAGCAAGTGTCTCTTAATTGGTAACCATTAGCTTTTAGTAATGGATTTTAACAAAGTGTTCATTCCCTACCACTTCACTTTTTCCGTGAGATAGCTGAATATTCCATGTTTTTCTGTAATAATGTGGGAATTCCTTGTTATTTTTCAATACTTACATGTCATTCGTATAGAATTTTGATCAACTTCTTTATACTTTACTATATTTCAATGTACATATTGAAATCAAATATTCCATACTTGTCGCAATACTATTGGCCACTTCATAATAGTCTTGGAGATTTGAGCTTCTGAAATCTTTCTTAAGGTATTTCTGTCATAACTTACATTTCTAGATGAATTTCATGAAGTATGACATTCACAGTAGGCAGAAATGTGATCATTTTATAACTTTCATAATCACAAATGGTTGAAGGCTTGTTACTGGCTACTGAGGCCTGAACAAAGTTCGTATCATTTAAAAAGCCATCCATCTTTGTTGATGGGATCATGGGCAGTATTTAGATTAGTTTTCATTAGAGAGCATGGAATCAAATAATGCTGGGATTGGAAAAATTGTACAAAGCCATCTAGCTTCAAAATGCGTGCTTTGAATGTGGTCTGTATTGATAATAACACGTTTCAAAATGATCAGCAGAAATCGATTGGCACTTAGGACTAGACATATGAAACTGGTTGATCTTCAGAGGCTAATCGGTGCATCTAATCCAGTCAAACAGGAATTTATATAAAATGAGTAGCCTAATGCACGTTCTTTCAATGGGTGATGAGCCCTACTTATTGCGTAAAGACAAATTATACTACCTGGCTACCTAAACAACGGTAGATGGACTTGTGACCTATTGGTTGAAAGTCATTTCCCCAAACAAATAAGCCACAGCTCCAGTCTTACAGGAGCTTTCCATCTTGGTAGCCACACTACAAAATGATCCATTGAATTCAGTCAGCACTGAGAATTAGATGAGGTGAAATAGGCTGCCAACCAGTGAATAATCACTGTGTAATGGGACACGCTCAGATGTTATTATTTTATTGATTATTTGTCCTTTGGGTTCTTAGTGGAACAAAGGGCTTCAGTAACACGTCGCCATCTCACTCTCATCTTTGCAGTCTTTTCAACTACTGCCCACAAGCTTTCGTTTCTTCCGTAAATTATCCCCTCCATATCACTCTCTACTCGGACGCCCAACTCGTCGTTTCCTATTTGGCTTCCACTCGACGCCATGGCCTGGCCTGGCTTGACGCTTGATGTCCCCTAACCATCTTCTTTCTCAGTCTATGTCCAATCCAATCGAATCGAATCCATCTCTAGTTTCTTCCCCTGAATATACTTTGGGCGATAGCTTCTTGCCTGGTTTGTTACCAGCCACAGTGACTTCCTTCTTGCCTATTCTTATGATTCTGGTCATCTCTTTGACCTTCAGTATCGAGTGAGCGTCAGCATCAGCAGCAGCTGTTCATGATGTATATGTGCAGTTTTTTGGAATTGGTTCTCGTAACGCGCCACCAACTCTCTCAATCATCACACAAAAGCATTGAATGACTTGACTGACATTAGTGATGAAAATCGGGATGTTGTTCACGCTTTATGCCGAGTGGAATGTAATGGAGTGTATTAGGTCCTCATACTGGTTTCAGGTTGATGAAGGAAGGCCTGTCTTGCTTTTTTTCGATCCTGCCTTTGACGTCCTCACTTGTGCCACCGCCTGTAGTTAAGAGGTAGGTATGTAGGTGAAAGAGACAACTTCCCTTAGATTTCTCTCGAATATTTCCGCTTACCTAAGAGAGATTAAAAGTATCAGAAAAACCTACTCGAGCAGTGAAACTTTCACTTAACTCTGTAATCCAACCCGTCTATTGAGATTTCATGAAAGCAGAACAACCTGTTAAAATGCATTTATCAGAAGACCTTTTTGACTCTTCGTCAATGAATGAAGACAGTGTCATCACGTGACTGGTATTTAATGGAACTAATCTGGAACGCATTCTCTTCAAAGAACTAACATCTAACAATGCTGACAACTACAAGTTGGAAAGCATTAGCTAACAGAATATCACATACTTACAAAGAATTATTCATGATTTAAAGGGGGTTCCAGAAGATGCGTAGTGTACGCAGTCATTTTATTAAGTTTTTCAAGATAGTATCCATCACTGACTGACTAATTTTCAAAAGTGACATGCTTCGAGATTCATATCTCGAAGTTCTGACAAGAAGTCGTGAGGCGAAATGAAGTGGATGCCAGCTGATGTCATAGTAGTGGCGTATGATTGTAAACCACCAGAATTCGCCCCGGTGGTTGTTGCTCCATCGGTGTACACCGCTAATAAGTTCCATACTAGGACAAAACAGATCTTCTGCTCCTCGAAGATTTTAATGTTTTATATTGTTGGTATAAAAATACATACTGTAGGAAGTTAATGGACAGATATCATGCTGACGTACTGATTCATTAGTATAGGTTTAAAACTTGGGCACTACGGTAGATTTCAGTTCCATATTAGATACTTTTATTTGTTTCATAATTTACAATGTGATGATAAAATTTTATTTACTTGATGACGACGTTTCGAGCATAAATTATCATTGCTCATGATCATATCAAGGTAATCATACAAAACAAAGATTCAGTAATCAATCTCTCTGTTACCTAGTTACATTGAACTTAAGTACAGTGGTTTTATCCCACCCTATTGTGTATGATTGTGTGCTAATGCATGCACTGTAATAGCCGAGTTTATTTCTTAATTATGGGTCTTACTTGGGTCTGTTATTCTGTATTCGGCTAAATTACTATGTTACGCTATTCCAGCTGACTCTGATCAACTTGTTTGACCTATGTGTTTGACGTCGTGGACATGAGATGGATATATTAGCATACATTAGCACACAATCACACACAATAGGGTGGGATAAAACCACTATACTTAAATCAAATATAATTAGGTGAAGAGAGTGAGGGAGTGGTTGATTACTGAATCTTTGTTTATCGAATCAACACCCACCCAACACATTTGAAAGGAATGATGAAGTACCCATCCATACCAGAGATATTGAAACGTCATCATCAAGTAAATAAAACTGTATCACCTTGTAAATTATTAATCAAATAAATGAATGTATTAGCGCTATACATTTCGAACAATCTGATCACACATGGACTTATCAAACTTAAGTATACGCTCCTGACAGTTTCTGTACAGAATTGTAAAGACTGTTTTGATATCAATTCTGTGACTTTTATCAATGATATGTTTTGCAGCGGATGTTCATGTTCATTCTTCATGTGTATTATCTGATATTTCATCAATCTGTCATATCAAATCCGTCAGTTTTTGTAGTTCTGTCATCATTAAATCGAAGGAGAAGACAAAATAGAAGCTGTCAAAATCTTATACTAATGAGTCTCATGTTACCTTATTCCCAATTAATCCAGATAAATATGTGACTAATGTATCGTCTATTCAACTTTCGACGTATGAGAAGGAAGCGCTTTCCATTGGATTCAGTTTTTCGGTTCCCCACACGAAAGTTTCGAATTTGGCTACTGATGCCCAATTTGAAAGTTTTTATGATCGGTTATTTCCCCCTTGTTCCAACCTCCTCAGATAATCAGAGTTGGTTGAAGGCTAAGCTGGTGGATATTGCCCATCAGTTCCGTAGTTCAGGCCCAAGACAGTGAAGTATCCTAACTTCACAATATTTCAAAGCCCTAAAAGGACTTCGAAAAAGATCTAATATAATCATTTTCAAACCCGATAAAGGGTTGGGTGTGGTTGTGATGGACAAATGTGATTACAAAAACAAGATGATGTCCATCCTTAGCGAGGAGGGTAAATTTATGGCTGATGCTCCATCAGACAACCTTAGAAAATTAGAATGCAAAGTAACATCTAGTCCGATAAAACTCCTGAATATCAATGTTATCAACAAGGAAGAATTTGCTTCCCTTAAAATAAATGGGGTCTGAGCAACCTAATATGTAAATATATATATATATATATATATATATATATATATATATATATATATATATATATACATCCATATATATATATATAAATATATATAAAACCATTGACATTCTTTGTGACCATATATCTTCCAGTAATCCTTCTTTCCCTATCCCCTCAACGTGTTTGAGAGAGCTGTTATTATTGTGTACCGATAAAGTTCATTTCACATTTGAAGGTGAACATTTTCGACAAATAGATGGTGTGGCTATGGGAAGTCCTTTAGGACCATTGCTAGCTGATATTTACATGTCACACATTGAGAGCTTGACCGGCGATCTCATCAATAAAGTTACTCTCTATAAAAGATATGTCGATGATATAATCGTCATATGTGATAAGCATGAAGATGCAACATGTTTGTTAGAAAGACTTAACAACGTACAAAACAACATAAGCCTGACAAGTGAAGAAGAAAAAGAAAACCGTCTGCCATTCTTGGATATACTCCTAAGTCGTAGAAATGATGGTTCAATAAAACGGTCGATCTACAGGAAACCTACTTGGACAGGTCAGTATTTAAGTTTCCATAGCTTTTGTCCAACCCAATACAAGCGAGGTTTGGTAATTTGTCTATTTAAAAGGATCGAACGTATTTGTACGGAGGACTCAATGGATGATGATATCAAAATACTAACGGAAACATTAGTGGAAAATGGATATCCATTGAAGTTCATAAACCGCTGCAAAAATCAGCGAGGATTCAAACCTGATCTGTGCTCTGTTTCGAAGAAATGCGTTTACATCGCGTTACCATACAGAGGAGAAGCTAATAGCATAATATTAAAACGAAGGTTAAGGTCTGCTGTTAGCAAAACGTACTATGCAGCTAAGCTTATCATAGTTGAGAAGACCAAACACCTGCTGCTACCTAGACCTCAACGCTGTATAAACGATTGTGTCACATCCCATTGCGTTTATAAATTTACATGTGTGTGTGGACAAACATACATAGGGAGGACGAATCGTGATATGCACTTGAGGGTAGGGGAACATGTTCCAAAGTGGCTACGAAAGCAGCTGGATTCACAAACATTGATAAGCGCAGATGGCAGACAACCATCATCATCCATTGCGAAACATATCATTGATAAGAGTCACAGAATTGATATCAAGACAGCCTTTACAATTTTGTACCGAAACTGTCAGGGGCGTATACTTAAGTTTGTTGAGGCGCTAGCCATAAATAAATTTAACCCCCCATTGTGTGTGCAAAAACAGTTTGTCCTTACATTAAGCCTACCTTGGTAATGCTTATTTTATCGTATTACCAAGATTGTCTTCAAGTCTTATCTTTTATTCCTCTCATTATCTTTCTTATTATTGAATTCCTTTATGTCATATGTGTCCTTCCCCCACTTCCAGTTTTCATATATAAATTGCCTTAACAAGTAAATGTGTGATCAGATTGTTCGAAATGTATAGCGCTAATACATCACATTTTTCAGATAATCTACGTCTTCTAATTACATTATCCAAATTCATAAAAGGGACTAATTGTTTCGAATGTAATAACGACATACTGATTCATTGAGAAAACTGTTATTATTTCCTCTGTTTTTCATGTTCTACTAATGTTTAAATTGACACTATTGAGAACTTGATATGATCAACATTTTCTGTTTTATTTACGCATGATAAAAGTTTGTTTACGTTCACACTTGTTTTACTAGTACACGATCCATACATGACAGTATGTATCATTTCTTAGATAGGATATAATTTATCATCCATGTAGAGTATTTAAAATAATCTTTATGCTTCAAAATTTGTTCCTGTTTAACTATCTCCAATTACTTTGAGTTCATAAAATTCTTCAAAATCAGGAATTACTATTAACTCAAATCTGATAGAATCATTCAACGTTGTCATAGACCGTTGAATGTGAACTGAAATTTATGAAGTTTAAAATACGATATGAAGTGAAATAGAATACAGAAATAAACCCGGTGCAATAGTATTCAATGTACAACTGACAAGTTGTTCACTTCTTGTCAACACATATCTGGTTGGTCGACTTTCGACCAATCATTTGTAAGTTCAAGTTCACGAAGTTTACAAGTATGTCAAAGGTAATTTACTTGGTTGTAGCTAGCAGAGGAATCCAGGAAGCATGTTTCTGCCTATTTTGGGACTTGTCAGCTGGATGTAGCTGCATCTCAGTGAGTGATATTGTTCCCATTGAGACTCGAACCTCGTACCCATCGCTTCGAACGTCAAGGCGTTAGGCACTGTATCATGGAGGCATGGAAGATAATTTATCGGATAGCCATAAACACGGAAGAGTAGGCAAAGCAGACAAACAAGAATGAGATTAAACAACCCAGCTCAGAGAACACAATACAACCAAGACCATCCACCTGAGCTGCAAATATTCTTCATCATTTCTTCTATCTCAATATCTTCGTTATCATGTTATGTAGAAATGAAGGACTATGATGTCAACTGCCATTGAGGCTAATGTATTAAGGTAATTCATCAATTGATCAGTTAGTTTTCAAGGAAGTGTATCCGTACTATACAATATTGATCTAACTACTCGAGATTATTTAGTTTGGGAGGTGATTCTGATACGCTGAATCATAGAAATTTGTTTCTTTTTCTCTCACACAAATTTGATTGAAAAGGTGACATTTCTGTAACTAAATTCTACATCCTTTGACAACATTTATCATTGAAATATTGTAATCCATTGCTCAGTGGAAGACGTTAGTTAACCTTAAGATAATTAACTTATGAACACCTTTGTGTTACTTGTCTGTGATATAACATAACTTTAATGAGGCATGTAGTTAACATTGTTTACAAAACTTAATTTCTGAAAGACAGTATTCAGCTATCATTCAGAAAAGTCAGTGTTGCGTTGAAATTGTTCAACAGTTAATATAATGTGTTTCCTGATAAAGCATCAAAACTGTTTATCTCATACAATATTAAAGCAATTGAACAGGGTGCTCTTCCATAATAGATTTATTTATTTGATATATAGTGCACAGTATTATTTACCTCATGAAGACCTTTCGAGAACAAATAATTCCCCATAAACACAACAATGTTATCAATTCCCTTTCGATATCTGGCTTTTATAGTCCTATCATTCCACATTGTTTGTTTTAATAATGGTAAAATATTCCATATACCTGGTATACATGTTGCGTCATTCATATTACATGAATTATATTAGTTGTTGATTCGATGAGCAAAGATTCCCTAGTCAATCTCTCCTCCTAATTATATTGGACTTGAGTTCAGTAGTTTTATTTCACCCTATTGTATGGTTGTGTGTTAATGTATCCACTGCAACAGATGAGCTTTTATTGTCTAGATTATTCATTTAATTTGCGTCTGACATTCTATATTTAGCTAAACTCGTATGTTACGATTATCTAACTGATACCAACCTGCTGGTATGAATTAAGTACTTGATCTCCCAATCATTACATGGAATTCGATCGATCAAATTATTTTGCCTAATTAGTTCTTGCTTAAGTCCTTGTATCATTTAGACAATTGACTAAATGCATCTTAACCGACATCGGATCAGGTGACTAGAAGTTTACATACCAAATAGGGTGTATCAGTTTTCCTGCGGAAAGTAGTATCCAAACCGTCGTCTGTCCATCGTTTTATCCTGCAATCCAACACAGAAAATTCTCTTTGTTCATTTTCTAGTGAATGAATTGGATTATGCCGATTTATTATTATTATTATTAGTCCCTTGGGTTCCTAGTGGAACATAGGGCTTCAGTAGCACGCCTCCAGTGACCTCTGTTCTCTGAGATCTTTTGAACCTGGTCCCACGACAGCCCATAACCTCTCATTTCCTCCTCGCACGACCTCCTCCATATCACCCTCGGACGACCAACTCGTCGCTTCCCATGGGGATTCCACTCGAGTACCTGGCCTGACGCGTGATGTCCTCAGTTGGCCTTCTCAGTGCATGGCCAATCCATCTCCACTTCCTGCTACTGCATATTTGTTGCGTGATAGGTTCTTGGTTGGTTCGTTCCCAGAGTTCCTTGTTGCTTATTCTTTCTGGCAATCCATCTGATCTTCAGTAATGAGCCAGCGTAAGCAGTTGTTGATGAATGTCTGTAGTTTATTGGAAATCCCTTTCGTGACGCGCCAAGTCTCTGAACCATACAGGAGCACTGACTTGACTGGTATTGGTGTTGAAAATCCGTATCTTGTTCCGCATGCTGAGTGCAGAAGATCTCCACTCTGGTTTCAGGCTAATGAAAGCCTGTCTTGCTTTTCCGATTCTGACTTTGACGTCCTCGTCCGTCCCGCCTGTAGTTGAAACAGTGCTTCCTAGATAGGTGAAGGAGGTTACTTCCTTCAAGTTTCTCCCGTTGATGGTGATTGGAGTTTGTTGTTGTTGTTGGTGGTGGTGGTGCGGTATCTTCATCACTTCTGTCTTCTTTATATTCACCTGAAGTCCCGTCTTCGCTGCCTCTTCTATCAACTTGTTAGTTTTTGCCTGCAGATCTTCAAGTTTATGTGACATTAGGCATAAGTCATCGGCGAAATCCAAGTCTTCTAGGTTCTTTTCCGTCGTCCAGTGTATCCCCCTCTTCTCGCTCCCCACTGTTTGCTGCATGATCCAGTGTAGTTGACCACAATCAGGAATATCATGGGTGATAGGAGGCAACCTTGTTTCACTCCTACTCCTGTCTTCACTTCAAAAGCATCACTGAGCTTCGCATTGTGAATTACTTGGCATGTGGCATCTTCATATAGTTGTTGAATGAGGCGGATAAATGTTTGCGGTACTCCGTAGTAATGAAGCAGTTTCCAAATTACTTCTCGGTCGACGCTGTCAAAGGCCGGCATTCTCAAAGTCGATGAAGTTGAGGTAGAGAATTGAGTTGGCTGCCATTCTATACTCTGTTCTATGATGATGCGTAGTGTAGCGTTGCAATTTGGTCTGCACATGATTTGTACTTCCTGAAGCCTGCCTGTTCCGGTCGCAGTTTTGAATCCAGTGCATCCTATAGCCTCTCCAGGATGATGCGGCTTAATATTTTGCTTGCTCTGGGTGGACAGGAAAGTGATTCCTCGCCACTTCTTGCAAACACTGAGGTCTCCCTTCTTCTGCAGTTTGACAAGGCAACCCTTCTTCCAATCACTAGCCAGGTACCTTCTCTTCCTTCCAAACCTTCTGCAATAGTGGTGTGGTGTGAGCATGTCCGCTGTTGTCTCTGCATCTGTTCTCAGTGCTTCTGGCGGGATCCCATCTGGTCCTGCTGCTTTCCCGCATTTCAGTAGCTTAATGGCGTTCAGGACTTCCATTTTCGTTGGGGGATTAATGTTCACTTGTAGTTCAGCAGCTGGGCTGCAGGTGGTATTTCTGGACGAAGTGCAGGTGGTGGTGGTGGTCGATTCAAGAGCTTCTTGAAGTGGTCGGCCCATCGTTTCCTCTGTTTCTCTTCTTTCGTAATTAAATTTCCTTCTTCATCTTTTATTGGTTTCATCTGTGTTGGTCTCTTCCCTCTCAGATTGCAACCTGGTTATTTGATACAATGTCGTCAGGTCTCTCTCACCAGGCTGCAGCCTGTTCTGCTTCACTTGCCAGTGTTTCGTAGAAGTGTATTTTGTCTTTGCGTGCACTCTTCTTCACTTCTTTGTCTAGTGTTTTATGCATTGTACTCAGATCCTCTTGTCGTTGAGCATCCTTGCACTGGTTTGTCTCCTTCTTCGCCATCCTCCTCTCCCTGCTCTATCAGCTTCCATGTGTCTATCGAGGTCCATTCCTTATCTCCTTTCTTCTTCCTGCCTAATACGGTTATGTAGGTTTCTTTCCATCTAGCTTCCAAAGACTTCCAGTGTTCTTCCACACAGGTTTCTTTGGGGGTGTTCCTTGATATCTCCCACTTTGTTTTGATGGCTGCCTTGAAGATCTCCTTTGTAGTTTCATCCTTCAGTTTCCGAGTGTTGTACTTGAATTGAGGTCTATCACCAGCTTCCTTGAAGGCTTTCAACTTGATTTGGAAGGTTCCTTGCACTAGACAGTGAGTGGTCTGAACCTACATCTGCTCCTCTCCTTGACCTTGTGTTAAGTAGGCTGACTGCGTCTCCATTTTCTTGAGATTGAGATAAAGTCGATTTGATTTTTAGTGTGTCCATCTAGTGAAATCCATGTCGCTCGCGTTGTCGATATCCTTGTGCTTGAACACACTGCCTAGCCTCCAATCACCAATTCGTTGAGTGCACAGAATTCTGCAAACAATTCTCCATTCTCATTCATTTCACCTAGCGCCTCTCGATCCATGGTTAGTTCTCTTCCCGTGTTGTCCCCTCCCAGTTTCGCATTCATGTCGCCCCACCCATTAGAATTTTGATATCGCCAACTGCAGTGTGGTCTTGTCCAGTGTTGATTGAAGTTGTCTGTAGAAATCCTCCTTTTTCTCTTCATCTGCATTATTTGTAGGTGCATAACATTGTATGATTGTGACCTTTCTTCCTTTTGAGTTGAATCTTGCTGTCATGATCCTGCAGGAGGAGATTGGTTCCCAGTGTGTGAGAGCCTTCGATGCTGTTGGGGACATCATGATAGCCACTCCAAAACTCAGTGTGCTCGTGGTTGGCGTCTGGGTGACAATATCGGAGTAGATTATTGATTCTCCAGTTGACAGTTTGGAGAGTCCACTCCCATTGCATCTGCTTTCGCAAATCCCAAGCACTTCGATGTTATACCTTCTCATCTCCTTTGCAATCTGGGCTGCCTTACTGGGTTCAAACATCGTTTACTTTCGCTTTCATCGAGAGTAGAGAAGACACATCGGCCAATTGGCTTCCCGAAGGCAGGCTTTCACCAACTGGCGTCATTTCGCCTCTCCGATTCCAGCGGGGAATAAGTTTGTTTTCATTTTTTATATTTTGTTTGTGCTTTGAAGTTTCTTTAGAGGTTAGATTTGTTTTCCGGGGTAGGGTTGCTAGCCCTATGCCCAACCTTCCCTCTTTACCCGGGCTTAGGACCGGCTAGTAACTAGTAAACTAGTTAACCAGGCGAGGTTGGATTATGCCGATTACTGAGTTTATATGTATGGGGATATTGTCGATATGTTCCGATTTTAACACAGTGAATGTGCCATCCATATATCACCATCATTGTTTACGGGCAGGATTACCGTTTTGTAAATCCATGTTTTCCCAACTATCCATAAATATATCTGCAATGATTGGGGATATCAGTGATCTCATTGTTATTCTTTCTATCTGTCTATATATTTTGTCCTGAAACTTGAATAGTGTGGAGGTCAGGTACAACTGTACGCCTAATATGATCTCATTAGTTGATATCTCGGTTCGAGGAGTAAGTTATGAGTGAGTATTTAGTTGATTTCTGACTGCTTTCAGTGCTATATTGATTGGTATCCTGGAATAAAGAATTATTACATTGAAACTAACCACTTTCTCATCTTCTTCTACATGCAGGTTGTTAAATCTGTTTTAGCGCTTGAGTATTGACCAGTCTATAGTTTGAACGGTTTCTAATAAGACACAATATCGATGCTTAGTACTTTGCTAGGGCATTTGTTGGGGTATTTCTAAGGGCAACTATGAGTCTGATGTGATAACCAGGTATATGAACCCTAATAGTTACGTAAATTCTGCTGTGTTTATGAGATTTAGGCATTAAATTAAACTTCTTAAATGGTTTCATCCAACGTATTAGATTGGATGAAGATTTCTAATTTTATTCATGATATAGTATTCTGTATTTACAGTGATGACCAACTTTACTGAAGAATGCCAGTCTTAAAATTCCATACAAACAATCAACTTCAAAAAGAATGAACCAGAAATTAGACGTATTTCCAATTCCATTCAAAATAATTGATTTGTTCAAAGAATTTCGAGTGTCCCATGTACCACTGCGTAATCTAGTATAATAATATAAAGACGTTTAGCTGACAGTTACTTTTTTCCGTGATATCATTCTCAAAATCTACAATATGATGTTGACTAGTGAATGTGAAGAGAAATGAGAATTTGAGGAGTAGAGGAATGTAGTGTGTGGTCAGTAGACTTGAATGCAATGATTTTTGAGGGTAAAATGTTCATCTGAATTCAAGTGTCTGAACAAATCTGTTTTGAACACAGAGTTCATACTTCGAAATACCAAATATGATGGATTGATCAATTTGAATATGTTTCAGGTAAACAACTTTCACGAGACTCTCACGAACTCTATAGATGACACTGAAGTTGTTTTGTGTATTAACCGAGTGTTAATAATTGAACAAATGTTCTATAATCGAGGTGTGATGTGTTCTCTTTTCTCTTTTCAAGCAGTAGAAAAGGCGTCATAATTCACATAGCAGTCGGGTGAAATCCTTGGTGATTGAAATGAACTAAAAATCTAATCAGCGGTTGGACCTCTGAAGTCAGTTGATAGAACACCGAACCAGTAACCCAGTGCTCTCTGGTTAGAATCAATCCACTGACCAAATATTCATCTCACATTCAGTAATCACCCAGCAACCAGTAAACTTCATTTTCTAGCCAAGAATCCGTCTTTTTCAGCGATATCATTCTCAAGTTGTTCAGTAACATGGAGTAGAAGAAATCGAGTGTTCCACAAAATATTTCAATCAAAATTCTCAGTTGATCATCAATCAGGAAATCGCAAAACACAATAACGCAACGTCTCGAAATGCAATGAAAAGAAGACTAAACAAGACACAAACAAATATCATGATGTAACTTAACCAAAAGTAGTTAAAGCATAATCTAAACTGCAGACATTTTCAAAAATCAATTTACATTCTGATTGACAATAATAATAATAAGGTAATCTAGCTTATAATACTAATCTATAATGATTACGCAATGTATGATAATCTTGAAATCTGAGCCCGTGATACAATCATGATGATCACAGTTTCGTGTGAACCAAATACTCAAAAATGAAACATTCACTTTCTGTTACGAAACCAACTGCCTCATATCTCTATGAAGTTCTAATCCACTATTTATCATGTCTAGCATGACAGTGAAACGTTAGTCAACTAAGACAACAGTTCTCTGAGAACACTCACATCTTTAATTCCTTCTATTCGGGATTCTTTTTAGCATTGTATTCCGTCATCTTGGAATGTTAGTGCACTCAATAAAAATCTACACTTTTCTTGCTGATCATCATAGTCGTCTGCACTGTGCTGATGAAATACAGTATTCGTCTATAGTTTTATGAATACGATTTGCTACTGGATACCGTAATTATTATATGTATCTCGTAGTAGAAACTTACGAAACCTTTTGACAGCTATTTACATGCCACAAAACAACTTTTAGGTCGATAGTATATTTTAAATAGGCAGCCAAATACCCCACATAGATATAATACCTTTATTAATCAATAGTTATGTGATTTCAGATGCAGAAGTGTATCACATAATCAATTAGAAAGACAGAAAATGTTCCAAGAAATATGATTAAAAAAAGCTTATAAAACACAGATGGTATAAATTTTTCTTTACTTTAACTACCTTTCTAGCTTTAAGTGAAATAATTTGGAATAGGACGTCAAGGTGAGAATTGGCTGCGCATGCATAGTACATGTCCAAGCCATCTCAGTCGATGAATGTTTACAATCTCATTGATTGATTTGTCTATTACGCTTCACCTGACCTAGAAATCAGTTCACACACTGATTTAATCGAATCCAACCAACGCTACGAAAGCACTTGCGACAGTAAGCATAGGTTACAGCCGTATAACAGGACAGAATTGAGTCCAATGCAGTATACTCGTCCCTTATTAGGTAGTCAGATATCGTACTGGAGTCATACTATGGTGGCTTCTAATTTGTAACTGGGACACAGAAAGGGAGCATTTAAAACCATGTGGAGTTGAAATGGATGTTTGTTTTCCCTTTGAGATTTCTCAGCTTTGAACACTAATTAACTCACAGGAAATTCACCATCGAAACATCTAATCTGAAAGCTGGCAATAGGTTGCAGTCTCATAGTTTAGAGTTTTAAAATTCAGTCACTTCGCTGCATGGCACCAAGATTACCTTTCACACTGTTAAGATGGTACTTTAGGTAATCAATATATCAAGATACAAGAGACTGAAGCGTTTTTGAAGGATCCAAGAATATGTGCAAACTATTTTTGAATACAACACCTGATTAGGAAGCATTCACGATAAATAAAGTTTACTTTGAATTTGAAGCAAACGGTGTACTCATCATTTCTGAGCATACGGATCTGTAAACCTGGGAGCACTGGACCGTAGCTGCTTCGTTTCACTAATATGGGACTCGTTAGCAGTGAGCAACCACGTCCCCAACGGGGGTCGAGCCCAGGGCCTTTGTGTCCCGTGGCCAACACGGAATCCAGTGGTCCATACTGCTTACTTCTATCACTTCACGATTTCAGTCCATGATGAACTCCAACCTAAAATAATCAATAAACCTCCACAAACCTCCAGATAGAATAATTCCAGTGCTCATTGGTGACTAGCTTTGAGAGGTGATTCTCGACCTTCCAATGAGAAGTTGTGAGCAATGGAGTCAATCAAGTGGAACATGAGGATTGTTACTCAGCGATAATATTGGGTGTAGGTCGCTCTGTATCGTGAACTGACAGAAAGTGGAAGCGTGGAACATTGGATACCGACCCAGTGGGTCAATGGGAATGGGCTGACCAGAGGACCTGAAAGTGCCGAATCGAGCTGTGGTGGGGTGCGGTCATGGGTGTGCACTGCAGAGGAGTTCCATGCTAGGGACACCAGTCAGATGGTCTACACCTGCTCGACATGGCTCAGATCAACAGACGAGTACATTATGAAGCTGTCATACGTCTTGGTTTGGCCACCCTGAACCCTATTCCAACCTAATCCTACATTTCTCAGCATGGAACATCAAGATAGGATGTGATTCAGCAAGTACAAGTCTTTTTAGTCATTCACGAATCAAAACAGCACCAGTCGTCTTACCTATCTTGCCTTATACCCTTTACTTGACCTCAAGATTACTCACACAGGGATTTCATTAAACGCGAGTAGTGCTACGAAGACACCTGCGATCGAAACCTTGTTAACAATTCATATTTTCCAGTTTTAACGATCATATCTTGCAGCCATATAATGGGAGAGAAATGACTAAAGTGTGGTATTCTCGTCCTCTGAGTGAAAGTCGAATATCTCACCAGCACCGCAGATGACACAATTTGGCAAATGTCAAATAGATCGTCTATGTTTGAGCTATCTACAAACCAACCTGCGATATGTATACTCCGACCAAAACTTTGGATTTTGAGTAATAAATGACCAGAATATGGTAAAAGATTCATTGCCAGAACGTTGTTCTATTGGGATCCGGTTAAGCAACTACTACCCAAAGACTCTTATTACTTCGAAGAAAATTTGATGGTTAGGCTTTTTCAAGGGTTCATCACCACCTGTTATCATCAAGCTCTGTTTACGCATCTTTGGCCTTCAGCAGACTTACTCTGACCAGCTTACAGCTGTTGGTTTCCTTCTTCTTAACTATATACAGCAGCTTGTCTGGTAAATCATCACTTACTCCCTCGATGAGTACGTGATCAAGTTAAAATATTAAATCCAAATCCTTGTTCAATATTGTGCATGAGTAAAGTTAGATTTCTCAGCGAATCATAGTTTATACAAAAGTTAGGTTCTAAACGTCCGGTAACATATGCTTCAGATTGGTATAATAGACTTAGTAAATATTTATTTTGTATCAGACACCTAGCTGTTTGATTCTTATAACTTTATCTTTTTTCAGTGAAAGATTTGTGTTCTTGAATTCACAAGTATATGTGGATTCCGGAATGTTCCTTGGGTGCAAACAATTAGCTGGAAGTCCTACTTGACACTCATCAGCAAAACATATCTGAAACATCAAGGAGGCTGATGCCTTCTGTCAGTCTGAAAACCATGTCAACTGGTGCTTCAGTCACGGACGTTGCCTTTGAGTTTCATGTTGTCTGACGGAATTCTGTCAATCATTCTGTGATGCAGTCAAAAAGCTAGAAGGCCGAACATCATGGTGCACTTAGATAATTGTTAGTTAGATAGAAGTAGTCAGCAGGAAGCCTTGAACCTAACCAACATTTATCGAAGTGCACCATCATTGTGAGTTTCCAAGCCTGCTGGTTGTCCTCTTTATAACGAAATTGTTAGAGTTCGGTTAACACTCACGACTAAACAAGATGAAGCTGACTACTATATAGTAACTAGTCAATGAATTTCGGGATACTATTTCAGATGATCTAACATATGAACATTTCATTGGTTATTTAACAGATAAATATTGGAGATAATAACTGTTTTAAAATTAATACTGTCCAATGAACCCTTAATCACTCATTTTCTCATAAATTCTTTGCAGCTCTAATGCAAGGCTTTAACTTATAAAGCCAGTCAAAACAATTAATTTTATGTTTTTGAGATGGATGGAGAATTTTTAATTTAGAAGTAGTATTCTTCGTAGACTGACATCAATTAGGGACAGCAGCTACTTTGCCTCACTTCCTATGGGACTCCTCAGCAGTACGCACCCACCACCTGGCTGGGGGTCGAACTCAGGACCTTCGAGTTTCACGGCGCACGCGTTAACCATTCAGTCACTGGGTCGGTTCCCTGTGGTTTAAAATTTCCAACTTATATCAATTGACGACATGGTGCAACTATCACCCAAGACCTTCAGTTAGCGTCCACTTTACTTCCAAATGGTTGACCCCACAAGTCACAGCTGATCATTAGAGCTTCCTGATATCCATCTGCAAGCAGGTCACGAAAGGGCACTATACAGTAATGCATTTTTGAGATGAATGAGTATTTATTAATTTCAAAGCAGCATTCATCATCGACTGACATCAGTTAGGGAACCACTGAAAATCTGGGAGCACTAGACAGCTGTTTCGTCCTAGTATGGTACTCCTCAGTAGTACGCACCCACAATCCGGCTAGGGATAGAACTGATGTCAGTCTATGGTCAGTTCAACTTCCAAATTAATTATATATTTGAAGGTGAAGTGAAAATTTGGATCTCGGCTGAATTCGAATCAGTAACCATCGGGTTTCCGGCCACGATACAAATATTCATATCACTTTGAATCATCACCCAGTGCCAATACTAGTCTCCCAAAACTACACCGATCTAAGATAGTCAAAATGCTATTTACACAATTATTTACTGGTGATTTTTTTTAATGATTATTACGTAGAAAATAGTTAGGTAGCGATAAGATTAGTAATCACTCCATCTTCATCGATTATAACTTCGTAAGGTTTATAATATACGAAAGTCTACTTGAAAGTCAATATGAATAGTCAGTAGAAAGACCATTGACATCATCTTCATTGTTGTCTTAGAGTTAGAATCTGTGAGACGTTAAATAAAATATCTCGATTTTAAAACCAGAATAAGCTCCAATACAAATTATTCTTAAGGAATAATATCGTGAGCTAATTAAACAGAAAAAACTGGAAACTAAAGATTTTAGTGCTTTAAATATTATGCTGATCATAATTTAAATAGAAGTCCTGAACGCCATAAAGCTACTGAAATGTGGGAAAGCAGAAAGACCAGATGTGATCCCACCAGAATCACTGAGAACAGACGCAGAGACAACAGCGGACATGCTCACACCACATCACTATTGCAGAAGGTGTGGAAGGAAGAGAAGGTACCTGGCTAGTGATTGGAAGAAGGGTTACCTTGTCAAAGTTTTGAAGAAGAGAGACCTCAGTGTTTGAAGAAGTGATGCGGAATCACTCTCCTGTCCACCCAGAGCAAGCAAAATATTAAGCCGCATCATCCTGGAGAGGTTAAGGATGCTCTGGATTCAAAACTACGACCGGAACAGGCAGGCTTCAGGAAGTACAAATCATGTGCGGATCAAATTGCAACGCTTCGCATCATCATAGAACAGAGTATAGAATGGCAGCCAACTCAATTCTCTACCTCAACTTTATGGACTTTGAAGAGGCCTTTGACAGCGTCGATGAAGAGGTAATTTGGAAACTGCTTCATTACTACGGAGTACCGCAAACCTTTATCCGCCTCATTCAACAACTATATGAAGACGTCACATGACAAGTAATTCACAATGGGAAGCTCAGTGATGCTTTTGAAGTGAAGTGAAGACAGGAGTGAAACAAGGCTGCTGTCTACTATCACCCATGATCTTCCTACTTGTAGTAAACTGGACTGGATCATGCAGCAAACAGTGGGGAGCGAGAAGAGGGTGATGCGCTGGACAGCGGGAAGGAACCAAAATGATCTGGATTTCGGAAACGATGACTTGTGTCTGATGTCACACAAACTTGAAGATGTACAGGCGAAAACTAACAAGTTGGCAGAAGAGGCAGCTAAGACGGGACCTCAGGTGAATATAGAGAAGACAGAAGTGATGAAGATACCCAACCAACAACTCCAACAACAACAAACTCCAATCACCATCAACGGGAGAAACTTAAAGGAAGTGGCCTCCTTCACCGATCTAGTCAGGGTAGCACTGTTTCAACTACAGGCAGCACAGGCACACACGAGGATGTCAAAGCCAGTCAGAATCGGAAAAGCAGCAAGACAGGCGTTGATTAGCCTGAAACCAATGTGGAGATCTTCTGCACTGCACTCAGCATGTGGAACAAGATCCGAATTTTCAACACTATTGTCAATCAAGTCAGTGCTTCCGTATGGTTGAGAGACTTGGCGGGTTACAAAAGGGATTTCCAATAAACTACAGACATTCATCGACAACTGCCACCTATGCTGGCTCGCTACTGAAGATCAGATGGCCAGAATAATAAGAATAAGCAACAAGGAGCTCTGCGAACGAACTAACCAAGAACCTATCGCCCAACAAATATGCAGAGGGAGAAAGTGGAGATGGATTGGGCATACACTGAGAAGGCCGACTTGGGACATCACGCGTCAGGCCAGGTACTCGAGTGGAATCATCATGGGAAGCGACGAGTTGTGTGTCCGTGGTGAGTGTGACATGAAAGAGATCGTGTGAGGAGGAAATGAGAGCTTGTGGGCTGTTGTGGAGCCAGGTTTTGAAGATTTCAGAGAAGAGAGTGGAGTGGAGACGTGCTACTGAAGCGGTATGTTATATTAGGAACCCAAGGGACTAATAATAATAATAATAGTTTTAATGTTGTGGCTTTTGTTATCTCACCACTAAGTGGACACAATTAGTCGGTTTCTATTAGGATATAGGCTGCTGTGCTTAGTGTTTTGACGATTTCCTTATCCAAAGCTTTACAATAGTATTTATATATTTTTGAGATAAATGGGGATTTTTAATTTAGAGGCATCTATACAACACGTTGCATCCGTTTCGCATTAGTATACATCATGTAGAGGTTGTCATTCTGCTCATGTAACTGATGAAGTGCAATAAATATTCAGTAGTGGGCCAATACTCAGTCCAAGACTAAAGGATAGCCAACCTAATCTTAGCTCTTCAACTTGCATATATCAGTTTAACTGTTCCTTTAGAACTAGTTACAAAAAGTGTATGATTAGGCAGATGATTCTTCTGATACGAGAGTATTTACCAGTTTGGTTCAGAAAGGGCGAAGTGAAAATGGTGAAAAGTTCAGCCTTATCATACCCAGTTGACACAGTGTATCAGATAGATAGTGATAAAGCTTTCAATGTCATTCATTATGTTCCACAAACAACACCGCCTGCAGTTTGCAACACACCTGTTGCAATAAGATTGATCAAGCCTGAACTCTGCATTCAGAAAGAACATGTCTAAGTGTTACTTTTCCCTTGACATTCAGCAAGCCAAATTACACTCCTGCTGTCTTATTTCTTATCTTTTTGTTCACCATCATCCTAATATTGACTAATTGAATGAGTATAAATCGATTTCCTTATAATCCCTTTACCTCATTTCATTTTGAAAATGTAACTGTCCATAACATGGCTTGTTTGTATGCTGTGCAACTGGATTTTATAAATGTAGGATCTAAAGAGAACATTTATTGAAAAGAATATTCTACGTTCAGGTTGTTGCTTTTTATAAATATTATGGGCGTCTTTAGCTGTTTAAAATTTTAAGATATTATTTTCACAAGAAGTAGTACAATACCATGAAACAGATTCTACGAACCAAGTCTGTTGATGAAAATTTCATGATGAAATATCAAAACCCAGAAAACATTGAACGATTGACATTTTTAAGCATATTTTTCAATAGGAGGCTTGTATATATATCTTTGGACAGGAGAAAGGATCCTAGAAGATCTGGATTTCGGCAGTGACTTGTGTCTAATGTCACACAAACTCGAAGGTCTACAGGAGTAAAATAACAAGTTGACAGAAAAGGCAGGCAGCTAAAACGGGACTTCCTACAGGTGAACGTAAAGAAGACATAGGTGTTGAAGATACTCAACCAACACCATCAACAAGCTGCAATCACCATCAGCGGGAGAAACTTAAAGGAAGTTGTCTCTTTCACCTATCTAGGCAGCAGCGTTTTAACTACAGGTGGTGGCACAGACGAGGACGTCAAAGCCAACCAGGATAGGAAAGATAGCAAGACAGGCGTTGTTAACCCGAAACCGATGTGGAGATCTGCTGCACTCAGCCAGCATAAAGCATGAACAAAATCCAGGTTTTCAACATCAATATCGTTCAAGTCAGTGCTTGTATGTGACGGTTCAGAGACTTGGAGCGTTACGAAAGTCATTTCCAACAAACTACAGATATTCATCAACAACTGCCGCCTACGCTGGCTCCTTTTTGACACTGAAGCTCAGATGGCCAGAATGGTAAGAATAAGCAACAAGGAACTCTGGCTGTTAAGGAACCAAGTAAGAATCTTTCACACAACAAATATGCACTGGAATGAAGTTGAGATGGATGTGGCATGCACTGAGAAGGTGGATTACGGACATCACGCGTCAGGCCAGGTACTCGAGTGGAACGCCGATGGGAATCGATGAGTTCGGCGTTGGAGGTGAGTGTGAAATGGAGGAGATGGTGTGAGGAAGAAATGAAAGCTTGTGGACAGTGGTGGATCCAGGTTTAAAAGATTGCAGAGAAGATAGTGGAATGGAGATGTTCTACTGATTACCTATATTCCACTAGGAACCCATGGGACAAATAAATAAAAACTATAAAATATATCCTTAGCTTTCGTATACAAAATCACGCTTAAGAAGTCGATAATGGTGAACAAGAATATCTTTCCGTTGGTTGCATTAGAGTACTGCTTAGATGATAGTAAACAATTTGGGAATAAAGTTAGGCAACTATCAGTTACAGTAGAACATTTAACGGTATCAGACTTCATCTGAAAGATGGACAGTGTCGTGAAATAAATTTCTCCGCATTCCAGGCCAGAATGTTTTTTTTTATCTAGGAAGACATCAACGTAATCACTATTGAACAGTACCTTCAGCTCACATTATAACTGGAAAATACTTTCAGTAAATGATCCGAAAAACAAACACCAACTTTGTATGTTTTTTCATACAGAAATTCCCTTGAAAAATGATCTATTGGAGTTTATCTGTGTTACCGAAATAACCGATAAAATTTTACATTTTATGAATATGGTATATGATTATAATACATTTCTACCATTCATTTGTTTGTATTTAGATAAAGTGAAGGAAGGAGATTCAAGTTTCAATGAGTCATTCAATTGTTTCCTTACCGCTTCATATATATTTAAACACCTGACCTAAAGGTCAAATCGGGTTCATCTAGTTGTTACCAGTGTTTTTATTACAAAGAAAGCATAGAATACTGTATAGAAATGATAAACATACATTTTATGAAAACTATTCACAGTTCTTACTATTTTATTCTCTTTCATCTTCAGTAATGCAGTTCAATTTATCATTATATCCATTATGCTATTCTGTCAATTTTCTCATAAGAAAAAACTCGCTTGTAGTTGCCAGCTGAGTATTTGAAAGATAAACTTCGACTATTTCCAAGTTGTTATTCATCTTAGACTGACATCAGTTGGAGGAAAAAAGGAAACTTGGGGGCATGGGACAGCTGTTTCGTCTGATTAGTATGGGACTTTTCAGCAGTGCGCACCCACAACCCCACCAAGGATCCAACCAGCGACCTTCATATTCCGTGGCCAGCAAGTTACCATTGAAACACTGAGTCAAAATCCAATTGACCATATTTCCAATTTCTGTTGTTTAAATCAGTCATTAAGATGAATTTTAATGTCTGCTTGCGAGCGCATGTGCACTTGCCTGTGTAAACGCACATATACATACTTCATATGTTTGTTTATTTAGTTAACTACTGGATTTTAAATCTCTGGGGTGTCTTTATTTGAAATGATAAATTATTGTTGACACATGTCATTGATGATGATTGTGATAATTTGTTAAGCGGAGAAATGTTCAGGTTTGATAAGAAAACCTTTCCTCATATTTTGAATAACTGAGACAGTCGTAGTTTCGTAGACTAGTATTTTTACTGGGTAATGATTGAACGTGGAATGAAAACCTGGAACAGGGCCATCTCAGACAGTAAAATGTGAACCAATATGATGCTTTGCCTCTCTGATTCAGTTATATTTGGATATGAATGTTAATTCCTGACTGTGGTCATCCAGTGTCAATACGATCAAGCAGAAGAAAAGGCGTCATGAATTCACATAGCAGTCGGGTGAAATCCTTGGTGATTGAAATGAACTAAAAATCTGATCAGCTGTTGGACCTCTCACGTCAGTTGATAGAACACCGAACCAGTAACCCAGTGCTCTCTGGTTAGAATCAATCCACTGACCAAATATTCATCTCACATTCAGTAATCACCCAGCAACCAGTAAACTTCATTTTCTAGCCAAGAATCCGTCTTTTTCAGCGATATCATTCTCAAGTTGTTCAGTAACATGGAGTAGAAGAAATCGAGTGTTCCACAAAATATTTCAATCAAAATTCTCAGTTGATCATCAATCAGGAAACCGCAAAACACAATAACGCAATGTCTCGAAATGCAATGAAAAGAAGACTAAGCAAGACACAAACAAATGTCATGATGTAACTTAACCAAAAGTAGTTGAAGCATAATCTCAACTGCAAACATTTTCAAAAATCAATTTACATCTTATTTGGCAATAATAATAATAATAGTAATAATAAGGTAATCCAGCTAATAATACTAATATATAATGATTACACAATGTATGATAGATAATCTTGAAATCTGAGCCCATGATACAATCATGATGATCACAGTTTCGTGTGAACCAAATACTCAAAAATGAAACATTCACTTTCTGTTATCGAAGTACAATTAGAAAGAATGTCACATGAACTACAACAGTTCTCTTAGATTCAGTAAAAATTATGAAAGGAGTAAAAAGTCCGATTCAACATTTCCATTTTGTTGCAGTCAACTGACAGATACTCTTTGATGACAAGTTCAAAAACCATCCAACCTAGATTGGTCAAGCCAGGCATCGTATCGACTGCCTATAACCAACCAACTTTTCACGACATATGAGGTAATCCAAACTCACAAAGCAAATATTAGGATGTATAAACGGATAGCGATAATTACTCTTCACACAACAAGGTATAAGAGACTGTAGAGACAACATGATACTATAATAGCAAAACACAAGGAACCGAGCTGGACATGACGATTTTTAAATGAACGCATTCCACAGTCTTATCATCTTAGCTTATCTAAATCAATTAGGTGTTATCTGATGTTCAAATCGATTTCTCTTCTTGACAGTAGTTTGATTTCGATGGTAGTGACTACGTCACATTCATCCATGACTCACCACATTAGGCCATCTAACAACTTTATTCACTGCTGAAGGCATGATAAATGCATATGAACCATGAAATCGAGTGTCGAGTAAATTTCATTTTCTAGCGAAGAGTGAGTCTTTTGCAGCGATATCATTCTCAAGTTGTTCAGTCACATGGTGTAGCAGAAATGGAGTGTTCCACAAAATATTTTAATCAAAATTCTCAGCTGATTACAAATCAGGAAATCACAAACAACAATTATGCAACATTTAGAAATGTGTAATGAAAAGAAGACTAAGCAAGACAGAAACAAAAACAATACTTAATTACTAAGTCAAATCATGAAATATCATGAAGTTAACTGGTGAATGTAGAGAGAAATGAGAATTTGAGGAGTAGAGGAATGTAGTGTGTGGTCAGTAGACTTGAATGCAATGATTTTTGAGGGTAAAATGTTCATCTGAATTCAAGTGTCTGAACAAATCTGTTTTGAACACAGAGTTCATACTTCGAAATACCAAATATGATGGATTGATCAATTTGAATATGTTTCAGGTAAACAACTTTCATGAGACTCTCACGAACTCTATAGATGACACTGAAGTAGTTTTGTGTATTAACCGAGTGTTAATAATTGAACAAATGTTCTATAATCGAGATGTGATGTGTTCTCTTTTCTGCTATGTGGAATCAGTTTGGTGTATGTTCGGAAATGTGTTTGGAGAGTGAATGCTGAGCATGATCAATAAACCTTACTCTACAGCAGAAGGTGATTTGATGAAAGTGCACTAAGGTGGCCATGGAAGTTAACCAATCCTCTCCGCATAATCGAAGCATTGTGTCGGTAGATAAAGATAATGTGAGTTTGATGACATAGAAAGTCTTTCTCGATAAGCATTTTGATATGTGTTAGTTGAAGTGTAAGCTGATGTATAGAAGATCATATCAAGTGAATATTTCTATGCAATTGTACTTCTTGAGGATGATATCGCTTAGAAGAGTGACTCTTCGCTAATGGGGTTTTTCGAGCAAGTAATCTAGTATATCTGTAGAATAAATAAACCATGAATAATGTCACACTTAACCGGAAAAGGTAGTAAATAGTGGACACAGAATGTTAGATAGTGTCCCAATCCTGATACTTCGAACATAAGCCTTCAGTAGCAGATGTACAACGTAACAAGACAGCTTTCTAAACGTCATTGATGCTTGATAGTGTATCTTCACTTTAGTGAGCCCTATATAACTGTGAAGATTAGCATCAATGTTAAACGTCTTTGAATCCTAGGCTACTGATTCTGGAGAAATATGCGATGCCACAGTATTAAACTATTTTCACACAGTGTATGAAATGACTAACAAATTGCAAGACAATAATATAATAATTAGACATGTATAGTTTGAGCGAATTTGTGAGTTTCTCCAAGATAGATGAAAACGATAGAATCTCTACATCTTGAGTTGGTGAGATTCAGTGTTACAGATACAGTCAGCTATGTAGAACATGCCAAGAATATGAATGTTAACGAAAAGAGGATGATTTCATTTCATTTAGTAATGCCCAACTTACAGAAAAAGTCCACCACATTTGTGAACAACTAACAGAACGACAAACAGACATAGGAATCCCCCACCCAATTAAGGATTTAAAGTACTATGGCTAAAATGGACGATGAATGTCCACTAATAATAATAATAATAGTCCACTTTATTCCAAACTATTTGTGGTACAATTTAGAATTCTCAGCATGACATATTGCAACAACAACAAAATATATGAGTATGTGCATACTCCTTTACAACCATTGGAATTGTGTTATTATAAACACTTAGGTAATGTCGAGTGATAATTTGGTTGGTTATGGCTTGCGGAGGAACCTAGGATGCGCGTTTCGTCTTATTTAGGACTCGTCAGCTGGACGTACCTGCACCCCAGTGAGCGATATTGTTCCTGTTGAGGCTCGAACCTCAGACCCATTGCTGTAAATACCAAGGAGTTATCCACTATGCCATGGGGGAACGATAGCTACTTCTTGTACAATGGGTAGTAGTTATTACTATTTATTGAAATACTTGTTATTCTCCGTTATTTTGTTGGATCGAATTATTTGACCTCTGATAACGTACGGACTCCTATGCGAATTCCTCGATGCCGCCTGAACATTTATTGCGGTAACTTACTTGATTATGGCAAGTAGAGGAATCCAAGACGCGCGTTTCATCCTGTTTGGGACTTGTCAGCTGAATGTACCTGCATCCAAGTGATGTTCTTTTGCTAGCCACAACCAACCAAATTATCATAATTAACATTCAGGCAATATTGAGGCATTCGCATAGGAGTCCGTATGTCACCGGAAGTCGAACAATTCAATCCAACAAAACAACGGAGAATAACAAGTATATCAATAAATAGTAATAATGTAAAGAGTATTAAAAACGAGAAAATTTTACATTGTTAGTAAAATTATTGAAATGAGATTTTTAACTGTTACAAAGTTGATGTGTGATTTCCTCTCTAATATCCCTTTTCTCCCCATATAATATGCGTGCTACATAAGGTGGATGCAGTCAAATTCTTGTACCTACCTGTACGAGAATACAGTCTGATGTAGTTTCTTGATGTCCTCCCTGAGAGGAGATACAAAGAGAGAGCCGTGAATGATGAAGTGGATGCTCAGTGTCAGTTAAAATTACTGTACCTACTCGCTTGCTGGAATTTAAATGCCTATCAACCACAGTTTAATATGTTGGACCGAAGGCATACCACCCACACTACTGACTGAAAGTTTTCAAAGTCCTACGCAACATAACATAGTCCTGTTTAGAAGACCAGGAACGATCAATGGAAACAATAGAGAATAGATAAAATGCAGAATTTAATAAATTGTAAAAGAAGAGGTTGAGTTTCATCAGAGAGCCTCAGTTTCTTTATGTAATATGCTAAACGAAAGATTCTCTTTACGAGTTAACAAGATATGAAAAGATAGACAGAGATCAGAAGTAAAACTCAATCCAAGATAGTTAACACTCCATTTACTTTCTGCACAAATACCATCAGCACTGCAACAGGTGTAATGAGATTCAAGCAACTCACACAAGTCTTGCTTACGCCTGAGGCTAAAATTAACAGTCTGACATTAAGAAGTGTTTAACTCGAGACCATTTGAGAGAGACCATTGGCCAACTTCAGATAAGAATCTATTTAATTCAGAGCAATCTGAGTGAGAGTTGACTGAAATAAACACCGTCATGTAATCAGTGTATGTAATAAAATTTGCTTCCCTTTATAGAGAATATACCGTTTCCTTTCAGAAAAATAAGAAGACAACCCCTTTGTAACCCATGGATCAGTGTGAGCTATGACAACCTTACTTAACAAGAATGGTCTAGGAATAGAGTCAAAGGCTGATAAGTAATCCAAAAAGGCACAACGAACATACTTAACACCTTTGTCGAGACTAGAAACAATGTTATGATGTATGCCAGAAGCTGAATCTAAAGTAATCCTTCCGGTGTTTGTAAGCAAACTGTTTTGAATTTCTGAGAGCCATCAATGAAGACTCAATCACAAGGACAATAAAGTTCTCTGTTGTCTTCAGAAGAGAGGAAGTTATAGCAGTAGGTGGAAAAGTAAAATCTTATCCAGAAGATGACTTAGATACAGGTACAATTTTTATCTACTTCCAAGCAGTGGGTATTATGTTTTTAGAAAACGATGCATTGAAGACATCTGTAAAGGCAAGGACTTAAAATATCTACACGTTTTATAAATATAGCACTAGAAACACCATCAGGACCTTAGCTTCGGGATGGATTCGAGGATTTCAGACATTTAAATACATGATGTGTATTTAAACTTGGAAAGCAGCCGTCCATTTGAGTGTGGACATTAGGAAGGGTGAAATTAGCTTGCAGACGTACAAATGCTTACCGCACAGATATCCGAAAGAGTTTTTTTTGTCATCTGTTTTTACCAGTAAGCTCCAAATAATTTCCATATATTCGAAGAGCTCTTACAAGATAGGAATTTCTGGTTGTATATAGTATTCAGACGTTGTATTTCAGACTTAATTAGGCAGTTAAGACTTGTAACGCCAGGATGATCTCTCGCCTTACACAACCTTTCCTTTTCTCTCCGAAGCCTCTTGAGATGAAGAGAGGAAAGTCTGTCAAATCTCATGTAAGTTGTTTCAGTAGGGCAGCAGATATCAAGACAGAATCTGAGATAGCTTGTGATATTGGTAATAGTGTTGTCTAAAACTTCATCAACAAATATATCCCAGTCTGTTCCTACAAGCATGCTTCTCAAACGTAATATATTTTCTTGTGAATACCATTTGTATTGAACTTTCCTGGAAAAGTATCCGAAGGCTTTCTTGTATAATTTTCCGTACACTTTAGGCAAAACACGAACGATACAGTGGTCGAAATTTAGCAGTGGAGCCCGTTTACGGGCTGGTTCATTTGCCAAATTCATTTGTAAATGCAAAGTCTAGGGTGTTGTCAAGATGAGTGGAAAAGTTAACCATATTTTTATGACTCAGTGATAGTAGAAAACTGTAGTCATATGAGTTAAGATCACCACAGACAATAGACAAGGAGTTTCCTTGAACCGGAGTAGCAAATTCAGTGAATTTATCAGCAAAAGTTGACATATCTGAGAAACTGCAGTCAGGTGTGACATAAATGTTTGTGATATATATGTATTTGATGGTAATGCACTCAATTTTTTCGTTAGAGAAGCAGAGGCATGCACAGTTGGAGGAGGACCAGTTAGCCCCAATAAATGTTGCTACACCACCACCACATTTCCTGTTTGAAAAGCTTCGATCTTATCGAAATAATTTGAAACCATTTAAGCAGACTAAATCACCATCACACAGGTTGGGAAGCCATGCTTTCTGAAGCATTATTACACCCTGTGTTTCCATGAACATGTGTAGACAAGAGTGACCTAAGGTTAATCAAATTTATTCTGAAACGACCTGTTAACTATTTCCGGAATAGTCATTTGATCTATGGTCATAAGCTTGAGAGCTCCTTGCCATCCACCGTGGTGCAGCATCTTAATTTCCCTATCCACTAGCAAAAAGAGAGTTTATAATGATTTTAAAAACGAGCCACAGTATACAATACGATCGGTTAACATAACTGAACAATAAGAACAACATAGAAAGAAGACACTTAATGTAATATGTTCTGTGATAAAAAGGTAGCTAAGAGTTCAAGCAGGTCACAGTATGTCCAATAATGAATTCTACAGACAAGCTAGTTCCCATGAACACCACGCTGTGTGTTTATCAATTTGCCTTCTGCTGTAGAGTAAGGTTTATTGATCATGCTCAGCATTCACTCTCCAAACACATTTCCGAACATACACTAAACTGATTCCACATAGCAGAAAAGAGAACACATCACATCTCGATTATAGAACATTTGTTCAATTATTAACACTCGGTTAATACACAAAACTACTTCAGTGTCATCTATAGAGTTCGTGAGAGTCTCATGAAAGTTGTTTACCTGAAACATATTCAAATTGATCAATCCATCATATTTGGTATTTCGAAGTATGAACTCTGTGTTCAAAACAGATTTGTTCAGACACTTGAATTCAGATGAACATTTTACCCTCAAAAATCATTGCATTCAAGTCTACTGACCACACATTACACTCCTCCACTCCTCAAATTCTCATTTCTCTCTACATTCACCAGTTAACTTCATGATATTTCATGATTTGACTTAGTAATTAAGTATTGTTTTTGTTTCTGTCTTGCTTAGTCTTCTTTTCACTACACATTTCTAAATGTTGCATAATTGTTGTTTGTGATTTCCTGATTTGTAATCAGCTGAGAATTTTGATTAAAATATTTTGTGGAACACTCCATTTCTGCTACACCATGTGACTGAACAACTTGAGAATGATATCGCTGCAAAAGACTCACTCTTCGCTAGAAAATGAAATTTACTCGACACTCGATTTCATGGTTCATATGCATTTATCATGCCTTCAGCAGTGAATAAAGTTGTTAGATGGCCTAATGTGGTGAGTCATGGATGAATGTGACGTAGTCACTACCATCGAAATCAAACTACAGTCAAGAAGAGAAATCGATTTGAACACCAGATAACACCTAATTGATTTAGATAAGCTAAGATGATAAGACTGTGGAATGCGTTCATTTAAAAATCGTCATGTCCAGCTCGGTTCCTTGTGTTTTGCTATTATAGTATCATGTTGTCTCTACAGTCTCTTATACCTTGTTGTGTGAAGAGTAATTATCGCTATCCGTTTATACATCCTAATATTTGCTTTGTGAGTTTGGATTACCTCATATGTCGTGAAAAGTTGGTTGGTTATAGGCAGTCGATACGATGCCTGGCTTGACCAATCTAGGTTAGATGGTTTTTGAACTTGTCATCAAAGAGTATCTGTCAGTTGACTGCAACAAAATGGAAATGTTGAATCGGACTTTTTACTCCTTTCATAATTTTTACTGAATCTAAGAGAACTGTTGTAGTTCATGTGACATTCTTTCTAATTGTACTTCGATAACAGAAAGTGAATGTTTCATTTTTGAGTCCTTGGTTCACACGAAACTGTGATCATCATGATTGTATCATGGGCTCAGATTTCAAGATTATCATACATTGCGTAATCATTATAGATTAGTATTATTAGCTGGATTACCTTAATATTATTATTATTATAATTGTCAATCAGAATGTAAATTGATTTTTGAAAATGTCCTTAGTTGAGATTATGCTCTAATTACTTTTGATTTATTTACATCACAGTTTGCCACCAACATTTCTCTTTGACTTGATGCAGCTCACGTAAGTTTTTTGTCAGGCACTAGGGTTACATGGGACAGCGTCCGCAGAGATGAAATTTGTCAGTGGCTTCGAAAATTTAGAGTTTCGTAATTCTGGATGAACCTCTTTCGATAGCTGTAATAAAACGCCACAGGTCGAGTGATTCACAATCTATTGAAACCTCAGTAACGCCTTCGAAGTCAAGACAGGTAGGAGTAACACAAGGCTGCCTACTATCATCAACAATCTTCTTCCTCATTGTGACGTACTAGGTCATGCAGCAAATCGTGTGGAGCAAGAAGACGGACATACACTGGCTGGACCGATGAACGGGGCCAGAGGAAGATTTGGATTTCATCAACGATGATGACTGATGTCTAATGTCTCCTCGCACAAACTCGAAGATGTACAGGCGAGCAATAAGAAGTTGGTAGAAGAGGCAGACAGTGAAGACGGAGGTGATGAAGATACACATACACAACGAACAACAGCATCAACAACAAGCACCAACAAACAACATCGATGGGAGAAATGCAAAGGAAGAAGTCTGTTTCAGCTACCCACCTACCTAGGCAGCATCCTTTCAACTACAGGCAACGGTGGCGGCACAAACGAGGATGTCAAGGATGTCAAGCATCGGAAAAGTAAGACAGGTAAGCTTTTAATAGTTTGAAATCACTGTGGAGATCTACTGTACTCCACTCGACACAAAGTGTGGACAACATCCACATTTTCAACATCAACATCAGTCAAGTCAGTCATGTTATGTGATGCTTCACAAATATGGCGTGTCATCAAAAGCATTTGCAACAAACTACAGACAGTCATCAATAGTTGCCATTGCCTACACTTGATACAGACATGAGATCAGATGGCAAGAATAGTAAGAATAAGCAAGAAGGAACTCATTGTGGCTGACTGGAATCCAACCAACCAAGAACGTATCACACAATAAATATGCCGAAGAAGAAAGTGGAGATGGATTGGATATTCGAGATGACGATTTCGGCATCCGAGATGGGGGTTACATGAACGAGATCATGTGAGGAAGAGATGAAAGCTTGTGGGCAATGGTGAAGCAAGGTTGAAATGACTGCAGAGAAGAGAGTGGAATGAAGGCATACTACTGAATCAGTATGTTCTACTAGGAACCCAAGGGAAAAATAATATAATAATAGGGTAACCAGCATGTCATGAATTAGTGCTTTTACTATGTTGATAAAATGTATGACAGTCAATGTGCCTTTATGTTTAATTATGGACAGTATTCTCAAATCGTACACAATGAAGGAGGAGGAAATTGATAAATGTATTACCAATGAACATTTATTTAGATGCTGTAAAACATTTTACTCGATTGATAAGTGTCTTATGCATACACAAAAACTGACGTACTGCTGTAATGCAAAGAGCCTATGATTCAAATTAAGAAATTGTCATGTCGTAAAGAAATTTTATTTTTGTTCAAGACAAAAGTTAATTGAAGTTAAATGATCAATTGTAACGTTTATTTTGAGAAAGTGTTGAAGTGAAATAGCTGTAAAGTGTAGAGTTCAGAGATGGTGACATCAGAATAAAAGTAAGCTATGTGTGAAATATACCCATTTTTTGGATATGAAAAAAAAAACAACCATATTACAGTGATGAGTTTCTTTTCCGTGTTTTCAAATTCTCAAAGATGCCCATAATCTCAGCTTTCTACATTTCTCTCTAGTGTAAGGATTTGATAGGTAAAAATAGTTTATCAAGCATATCAACACAATTACTGTCAATCATGTGAAATGTCATTAAAATCATAAAACCGAAATACTGATGACTAGTGAGTATTAATGAAAATAAGTTTGAACAGGAAGTTTCGTAACATGACGATGATATAATTGGAAGTTGAATTGTGAAGAGGCAGAGCATGGCAACAAGAATAAGTAAGAAATCATTTCAGAAGTGAATACGATCAAAACATAAAAAGGAGAAGAAAAATAGGGGGGGTTAGAAGAGATCTGAGAGACTATAAACTAAAACAATGAAGCGGGAAGGGGTTGAAAAATCTTCTACAGCGTACACAGTTCAGGTTTCTCCATATTGGATGGCAAAAGCTTTGACGATGCAGTGATTACGAAGATATACAACTTTTGGGAGGTTTCTTTTCACTTTAGAGATGACATTGAAAGAGGATGTTTTTGAGATAGCATGATTCCTGTTCACGATATATTGAATTATGGCACTTCTTTTCACTCCATTGTTATCTCTTTGTAACCCTTTCGGATAACAGTCTCACCGAACGATCTACATATCTGGCTCCACAAGAGTAAGTGAATTGATATATATATATACATAGAAGTGGTTAGATGTGAATGTTTCTCCTCTGAGTTGTTAGAAATCTTTTTGGACGACCACAGAATACTAGTTTGATATGCTCCTTTTTAGAGTGTCAGTAGCACAATGACCATCGAAGTTTACATTCATATAAAGTGTCTTTATTTGGCATGGTGGTGAAATTCTCTTTGCGAGGTCTAGGCTTAATGTACTTATTTATGAAGCGTTGTGAGAATCTGTTTTCAGTCAAGATGTTCTTTAGATCAGAAATTTCCTCTTCTAACTTACCGGAACTGCAGATTTGTCTGATGTGAGTGGTAAGAGATATGATCAGGTTTCGCTTACGACTTATAGGGACCCAGTTATTAAAGTTGATCAGTTGACCATTCCACACTGGTTTTCTGTTCCATCAACTGTTCTTGTCAACTGTGCATCAAGAAAGTGAATTTTCGATCGAGTTTCGACTTCAAGGGTGAATCTCATTGCTCAATGGCACTAAGACATACTGGGCTACAAAAATGACATTTAAAAGTTAGAAGGCTATGCTAAACCAAACGTTATTCCCAGGGTGACAATGATGATTCCTTTTGTATACCGGAACCCAGTTTTAGATTCAGCTATATGACAACAAAGTAGGTGAAATACCTAATGCAGTTCTAGAGAAGCTAGTAAATTACTTAAGGGTGATAATAAACAAAGCGAATCGTCCAGCATGACAAAGTGATTTTCTGCACTGTTACCAGCGCATCCTATGACTTCGTATAGAAGTCCCCCTTCCCTTAATTTAGGCTATTCCTATGACGCGAAGGAGTTTCATTGGATGTTCAAATATCTTGAACAAACAAAATGATCTTTATTCTACATAATACATGGTGACCACACCACAAATTGATCGACGGAATTCTATCAGCACATAAGACTAGACAACACTAGGTGAAGCGGGTTCGAATCTCAGGCGAGATATCAGTCCGGCAGAGGTTTCAGATGTGCTTTGCTGATGACTGCCAGTAAGCAGAAAATCTAGGTCCAGACCTTTCAACCGATGACCTTCATCCAACTGACATGTGTCAACAACTTCTAGTATCTTAGTTTTATGACTTCTTCAGCCTCTGTGTACAACTACTTGGCACTGTATTATGTTTTCGAAATCTTACTGGTGCAGTTTCTAATCTCATTTCCAAGAATGCGTCATCTTTCCACTGTGACTTACTGCCCATTTTTAAAGTATTTTTAATCAATAAATGTAAGTACATTATGTGTTTTTGCTGAATCGTCAGTTAAGGTTTTCTTCTTCTCATTGCCAGATCCTTGTAGAATTCGCAGTGAGGCAAGAGATGAAGATAAGAAAATTCAGTCAAAAGAAGTTCAAACCACGAAAAGAGAGAAAGGAAGAATCAAAAAGTGGTGAGATTCGGTATAGCGTCATTAAGATGAGGATAATGTGAGTATACATCTACACTATTGACATGGGTTCTGAGCCATATCACCTAGAGTCAAGCCCCAACCACTGGTTCTTCTTGTCGCACATACTCTAACCGACTAGTCTGCATCGTCCTACATAGCTCAAACCAACAGTCAAAGACTTCATGCTACAATGTAGCTACAGGCTAGACAAAAATCTACCAACCATTGGCCGTTACAAATTTATCTGTTTATATCTTTGGATGTAAGACTACTTGTTAGGCATTTTTAGTCTTATTTTGTAGATCACTGGTACTGTTATTAAAGTAAACACACGAAGAGAAGTATATCTAATGCATAATCGAATAACTTCAATCATTTCTATCAAAATGTTAAAATGAATCATTCTATCCTCCACCCTTTGATCCGACATTATATCAGAGAAATTATTCTTTCTCGATTGTTGTGATGTCTGACAACTTGAACCTTAGCATTTTAGATAAAACACATCTACATTATTATACTTTTCTGTTCATTGGCTTATATATCTCATAGTTAATTAGTCAGCCAGTTTTCCTAGTTTCTTTTATTCATATAGGCATTTAATGAATCATATGTATATTCACAGTATATTATGCAAAGTTTAGAAATTGTAATGATAAATATCTTAAATGTATAGCTTATAACGTCATTTTCCAAAATTGGATGAAAATGAAACGTAACCTACCTATACAATGAACATTTGCATAGTTACATATGCATCCATTTTCAACAGATGCACCCTTACAAGTACAAGTACTTGCCTGAAGTCATACACATGCATAAATACACGTATTTGTTAATTTCTTTTATTTTAAATACCCAGCATATCTTACGTTATCTTTCAGGTTCACCTTTGATTAAAAACGGTAACTAGCTACCAGCTATTTCGTCTTCAGTAACACTCACTTATAACTCTGCTAAGTAAAACCGTCAGGTTCTTCAGCCAGCTTGTGAACATTGAGTCATTAGGTCAAAATTCAATGGTTCTGACCTTCTTTCTTCTGTTTGTTCGCTATATATTTCAACCTTCTTTGTATTCCGTTGTTGGAGTGACTTGAACTGTGAAATACTGGTCTACTGGGGGTGAAAAGATGTGCGATATATTTAATCATGATAATTTTCGACGTCCAATTAAGTTAAATATCAGTTGGCAGAATGTGTTCGTACTTTTTACACTAAAAATAATGAATTTTGACACTAAGCGTACTGCCAGTATTTTCTTTACCCAGATAAATAATGTTTGGGTTTGTATCCATTTTAGGTTATTCATGTCTGGAAAGGATTATTATGCGTAATCAGTGGTAGTAGAAGCTTCATTGAAGTGTAAAGATAGCTCTGTGATGTTTATTCCTTTAAATGAATACCAACACACCTTAGAATTATAAATAACTGCTATCATCTGTAGTTCAATTTCTAAGGTTCATTGACACTGATACGTTGATTACATTAGTGTATATGCAAGCTACAGTCTCTAGGTGTGAGTTATGTCCTTTTGATTGGATCGAAATCCTAACTGACTAGCGTATCTCTTTGATGATGGTATTCTTGAAGCCCTTGCATATAGTTAAGGACCAAATTTTGATTAGGCAGAAAACGTTTGATATTGTTTAGCATCACAGATATATCAGAATTAACCTGGAATCCTTTTTCAAATATTAGTCAACGGTAGAATAGGAAATGTAAAGTATCATTATTATTATATTATTATCCTTCCATTGGATTCCTGTAGGAACATAGGGATTCAGTAGCACGTCACAATTTCATTCTTTTCGCCTCAATCCAATTAACCAGGCTCCATAACTGCCCAGAAGCTTTCATTTCTTCCTCACACGATATCTTTCATGTAACCCTCACCTCGTATACCTAATTCGGCGTTTCCCATTTCAACTCCACACGAGGGCCTGGCTTCGGGCGTGATGTCCCCAGTCAGTCTTCTCAGTGTACGTCTAATCCATCTCCACTTTCTTCTTCGGCATATTTATTGTGTGATAGGTTCTTGGTTGGTTGGATTCCAGTCAGCCACAATGAGTTCCTTCTTGCTTATTCTTACTATTCTTGCCATCTGATCTCATGTCTGTATCAAGTGTAGGCAATGGCAACTGTTGATGACTGTCTGTAGTTTGTTGCAAATGCTTTTGATGACACGCCATATTTGTGAAGCATCACATAACATGACTGACTTGACTGATGTTGATGTTGAAAATGTGGATGTTGTCCACGCTTTGTGTTGAGTGGAGTACAGTAGATCTCCACAGTGATTTCAAACTATTGAAAGCTTACCTGTCTTGCTTTTCCGATGCTTGACATCCTTGACATCCTCGTTTGTGCCGCCACCGTTGCCTGTAGTTGAAAGGATGCTGCCTAGGTAGGTGGGTAGCTGAAACAGACTTCTTCCTTTGCATTTCTCCCATCGATGTTGTTTGTTGGTGCTTGTTGTTGATGCTGTTGTTCGTTGTGTATGTGTATCTTCATCACCTCCGTCTTCACTGTCTGCCTCTTCTACCAACTTCTTATTGCTCGCCTGTACATCTTCGAGTTTGTGCGAGGAGACATTAGACATCAGTCATCATCGTTGATGAAATCCAAATCTTCCTCTGGCCCCGTTCATCGGTCCAGCCAGTGTATGTCCGTCTTCTTGCTCCACACGATTTGCTGCATGATCCAGGCCACCACAATGAGGAAGAAGATTGTTGATGATAGTAGGCAGCCTTGTGTTACTCCTACCTGTCTTGACTTCGAAAACGTTACTGAGGTTTCAATAGATTGTGAATCACTCGGCATATGGCGTTTCATTACAGCTGTTGAGTGAGGTTGATAAAGGTTTATGGTAGTGAAACCACACTTTTTAAGCAGTTGCCTAACAAACTACTTCTCGGAGCTTTTGACTTTATCAGATGGTTTTCAACGTCGATGAATTTGACGTGGAGAGTTGACTCCCATTTGCTATTCCAGACTCTGTTTTATGATGATGCATATCTTAGTGCTCAAATTTGATCCGCACATGTTTTTTCCTTGCTGAAGCTAGCCTGTTCCAGTTGTAATGTTGATTGCAGAGCATTATTTATTCTCACCAGGATGACATGGGTTAGTATTAGCTTGGTGTGGACACGAGCATGATTCCGCGCCAGTTCCTTTTAAATCTTACTTAATCCCTTTTTGTTATCATTCGACCTTTACGTCATCAAATAGTAGCATTATAACTATAAACATCATGGTGGTTATTTCAACTCCCCAAACAAAGGAAACGATGGGCCGACCACTTCAAGAAGCTCTTGAATCGACCACCACCACCACCTGCACTTCGTCCAGAAATACTACATACAGCCCAGCCACACAACTACAAGTAAACATAAATCCTCCAACAAAAATGGAAGTCCTGAACGCCATAAAGCTACTGAAATGCGCGAAAGCAGCAGGACCAGATGGGATCCCGCCAGAAGCACTGAGAACAGACACAGAGACGACAGCGGACATGCTCACACCACAGCACTATTGCAGAAGGTGTGGAAGGAAGAGAAGGTACCTGCTGGTGGATTGGAAGGAGGGCTACCTTGTCAAACTGCCGAAAAAGGGAGACCTCAGTGTTTGCAAGAAGTGATGCGGAATCACTCTCCTGTCCACCCAGAGCAAGCAAAATATTAAGCCGCATCATCCTGCAGAGGTTTAAAGATGCACTGGATTCAAAACTGCGACCGGAACAGGCAGGCTTCAGGAAGTACAAATCATGTGTGGACCAAATTGCAACGCTGCACTACGCATCATCATAGAACAGAGCATAGAATGGCAATCAGCTGTCTACCTCAACTTCATCGACTTTGAGAAGGCCTTTGACAGCGTCGAACGAGAGGTAATTTGGAAACTGCTTCAATACTACGGAGTACCGCAAACCTTTATCCGCCTCATTCAACAACTATACGAAGATGCCACATGCCAAGTAATTCACAATGGGAAGCTCAGTGATGCCTTTGAAGTGAAGACAGGAGTGAAACAAGGTTGTCTACTATCCTCCATGATATTCCTTATTGTGGTGGACTGGATCATGCAGCAAACAGTAGGCAGCGAGAAGAGGGGGATACGCTGGACGACGGAAGAGAACCTAGAAGAAGACTTGGATTTCGCCGATGACTTGTGCCTAATGTCACATAAACTTGAAGATCTGCAGGCAAAAACTAACAAGTTGATAGAAGAGGCAGCTAAGACGGGACCTCAGGTGAATATAGAGAAGACAGAAGTGATGGAGATACCGCACCAACAACTCCAACAACAACAACAAACTCCAATCACCGTCAACGGGAGAAACTTAAAGGAATTAACCTCCTTCACCTATCTAGGAAGCACTGTTTCAACTACAGGCAGCACAGAAGAGGATGTCAAAGCCAGTCAGAATCGGAAAAGCAGCAAGACAGGCGTTGATTAGCCTGAAACCAATGTGGAGATCTTCTACACTGCACTCAGCATGTAAAACAAGATCCGAATTTTCAACACTATTGTCAATCAAGTCAGTGCTTCTGTATGGTTGAGAGACTTGGCGGGTTACGAAAGGGATTTCCAATATACTACAGACATTCATCGACAACTGCCACCTATGCTGGCTCGCTACTGAAGATCAGATGGCCAGAATAATAAGAATAAGCAACAAGGAGCTCTGCGAACGAACTAACCAAGAACCTATCGCCCAACAAATATGCAGAGGGAGAAAGTGGAGATGGATTGGGCATACACTGAGAAGGCCGACTTGGGACATCACGCGTCAGGCCAGGTACTCGAGTGGAATCATCATGGGAAGCGACGAGTTGGACGTCCGAGGGTGACATGGAGGTGGTCGTGCGAGGAGGAAATGAGAGGTTATGGGCTGTCGTGGAGCCAGGTTCAAAAGATCTCAGAGAACAGGATGAAATAGAGACGTGCTACTGAAGCGGTATGTTATATTAGGAACCCAAGGGACTAATAATAATAATAATAAATTATTTACGTTAAATCTTCCTCACGGATTACAGTCTTCAAATATCATATATATACGAATGTATAGAATAAATTCATTGAAAAGAGTACTCTTCGCTGAATATCTTGTTTTTGATGTCACAATGTGAATTATAAACGTATTAAACTTTGTGCGCAGCATCTCACTGCTAATGAACAATACATAATTTTACAGAAAACATATTCTTCTTGTGTTTTCATATTGATTATTTCACTGATTGGTGGTTAATTGAACAAATGATTTGATTATCATTATCCTGTATGACCAAAACAGAGGTGATGATGATATCCAACCAACCCTACCAACAATAACAAGCAACAATCACCGTCAATGGGTGAAACTTAAACAAAGTAGCCTATTTCATCTATCTAGGCAGCATCGTTTCAACTACAGGCGGTACAGGCACAGATGACTATATCAAAGCGAGGATCGGGAAAGCAAGACAGGCCTTCCTGCATTAATCTGAAATTAGTGTGGAGATCTTCTCCTCTCAGTATAAAGCGTGAACAAGATCCGGATTTTCAACACGAATCCAGTCAAGTCAGTACTTCTATATGCTTCAAAGACTTGGCGCGTCACGAAAAGCATTTTCAACAAACTACAGATATTCATCAACAACTGCTCAGATGGCCAGAAAGAATAAGCAACAAGGAACTCACTCAAGCTGGAAACGAACCAACCAAGAACCTATCATCCAACAAATATGCAGAAAGAAGTGGAGATGGATTGGGCATGCAATGTGAAGACCATTCAGGGACATCACACGCCAGGCCAGGCACTCGAGTGGAACCCGGATGGGAAACCGCAAGTTGGGCGTCTGAGTCGAGGGTGACATAGTGGAGATGATGTGAGGAAGAAATGAAAGCTTGTGGGCAGTCGTGGAGTGAAGTTGAAAAGATTGCAAAGAAAAGAGTGGAACATAGGCATGCTACTGAATCGGTATGTTCTACTAGGAACCCAAGGGATAAATAATAATGTAATAATAATCCTGTATAATCAAAGTGATCGGATTTGTTCTCACTTACCATATGAATACACGATAATTTGTACAGATTTTGTTCCATCAAGAAATGGAGTTCGTGAAACATTGAGAGATTAGTTTTCTACCTCATTGTACATCTTACAAATATATTTTCTTCATAATCCATTTACTCAGTTCTCAACTTATTCAACTCTATCATCAGACTGAATTATGATCCTGAGATTGAAAAATATTAGTTTAGATGAGTGATACAATTTCAAGCTATTTTATGTTTGAGAGACTTTCAACTGCCAACTTCCCACTAAACGTTGATGTTATCCAAATACACATTAGCTTTAAAATATAACGGTTAATATGTTAAACTTCGACTAAAAGAATTTTACAAAAAATCTCTTATCTCAATATTTCAATTTTCAAAAGACTCCTATCCATTTTCAATCTACTGTTGGACTGTTATATTTTTCATATATTTACTCTACTTGGATGATTTACTTCCCTATAGGTAGAGAACAGTTTAAAACTATAGTGTATATAACACTTATACTTGGAAACCACTTAACAACTGAATTCCTTGTTACTAACCAAGATTTTATTCATATTCGTATATAATACATGAAAAATGGTGTACCATTGCAAGTTTAAACGTGATAGATGTTTATTAAAAAAAGAAGTATAATTGAATTGGCCAGTCTTACAAGAAAGATTAGAAAAAGAAAGGCATTTTAACAAAGGTGAATTATCATTATAGATGACAGTTATCAATGAAAATCAATAACCTTTGTAACCATACAAATAAGATTATAAGATTACACTTTAGCAATGTATGCTAATAACTTGTAACATTTTACCGCTTATATATTATATGAAATTTACATGGGTATACAGAAAGTACACAAGGTTATTATTATTATTTTTCTCTTGGGTTCCTAATGGAACATACCGCTACAGTAGCACATCTCCATTCTACTCTCTGTTCTCTGCAATCTTTTGAACACGGCTCCACGACTGCCCACAAGTTTTTATTTCTTTATCACACCATCTCCCCATGTCACCCTTGACTCCGATGCCTAACTCGTCGTTTCCTCTTTGGATTCCACTCGAGGAACTGGCCTGGAGCCTGATGTCTCTAATCCATCTCCACTTTCTTCTTCAGCATATTTATTGTGTGATACGTTCTTGGTTGGTTGGATTCCAGTCAGCCACAGTGAGTTCCTTCTGGCTTATTCTTACTATTCTTGCCATCTGATCTCATGTCTGTATCAAGTGTAGGCAATGGCAACTGTTGATGACTGTCTGTAGTTTGTTGCAAATGCTTTTGATGACACGCCATATTTGTGAAGCATCACATAACATGACTGACTTGACTGATGTTGATGTTGAAAATCTGGATCTTGTTCTTTGTGCTGAGTGACACAAGATTACAGTTTACAGTTTACCCAAGATTCATAACCTTCCGTTCCATTGAGATCAACTGTGTACTTCACCAACACATCAACATACAACCTTTCCAAATATGTGGGTTCACTAATTAAATCCATACAAAAGCACTCAAAATACATAATCAAAGATTAACTTGATGACTTTAAATACAAAATACCTTCACTTAAAACTGAGAAAGATAAAATTATAGTAAGCTTTGACATTGATTCTTTATGTATTAATATTCCAATTAATGAGAGTCTAGACGCAACATTGATAGAAAAATGTCAGCTGATTGATATCATCAAAGCCTTAAAATTCTGCTAAGAGACCACATACTTCACATTTAAAAGAAAATTACACATGGAAACTAACGGTATTACCATGGATTCATCTATTTCACCTGTAGTAGCTGCTAACCTACTTATTGAGCAAATTCAAAGAAGGCGACTTATGGCATGTTAAAATAGTGGAGAATATTTGTAGCACAGGTGGATGGTCTTGGTTGTATTGTGTTCTCTGAGTTGAATTGTTTAATTGTGAAGCTTGCATTGTCTCTCTAAACGACATCATCAGCACTGACTTCAGTATGAAATGAGCTGTCAGTATCTCTCCGTCAGTGAGTGATTTAGTAGCTTACTCTGACAAATTGGTTCGTGATTGGTTGTTTCCTCTAATTGTTGAGTCATTGACTGACTGCATAGATTTTCGTGTTGACTGTCTCTCTGCTTGACCTCTGACCTTTCCGTCATTTGTCATTTTTCTGATTGATTGACAGATTCGGTCTATGTCTATACATCTGTTAATTGCTGACTGATTGACTGACTGACTTACCTGAATACCAAGATTCTAGGAATTCTCTGATATTCTTTGTGTTTCCTCTCTCCCCCAAAATTTCTACATTGTTGAGATTGAATTTATGTCCATAATCATCCATATGCAGTAAAATGAGTGAGGAAATGTTGTGGCGTTTAATAGTCAATTAGTACTCATGTAGACGAAGCGGAAGAGAGCGGCCACCTTGTCCAATGTAGTGTTGACTACAGTTATTGCAGTTGATTTTGTAAACGATATTCGGTTTGTCTTCTTTGCTTGTTGCTACCTTCGGTCTGCATAATAGTGTTTGGAGGGAATTTGTTGGTTTATGAGTGGCCACACCAATTCGAAGTGGTTTTAGTAATTTCCTCGTCATTTCTGATATATTCTTTATGTATGGCAGGATGATGCGTTTATTGATTTGTGTGGATGACTTTTTAGTTGATGATGTTCGGCATAGGCATCTTGCGATCACTAACTCATCATAGACAGCTTCGTCAAGGCAAGCTACTTAAACACTCACGGAGAGATATTGACAGCTCATTTCATACTAAAGTTAGTGCTGATGATGTCGTCTACAAGGACGATAAAAGCTTCAAGATTAAAAAAACCCAGCTCAGAGAACACAATACAACCAAGTCTTATACCATATATTCCTAAATCACCTGAACTCTAGATCTTCCAGTATGTAGTTCAGCTCAGAAAAAGAAACAATTAAGGATTGAACTGCCTTTCTTTGATTTTGTCTTGTTAAGTTGAAAGGAAATGGACATTTATGTGTAATCATTTTAAGAAAGCATCACATTTGAACAGCTATTTAGATTTCAACTCATCGCATCGAATCATCAGTACGAAAGTTTCTGTTGCCTCCAGTCTTTTAAGGAGATCACACACCCTAGTACTGGATGAAAGTGAGAGAATTGATGAACTAACATATATGAACAAGATGCTTAAAATGAATAATTATCTGGTAAAATTCATTTGGAAAGTAACATCAAATAAGATAGTAGAACTACTCGTAAATCGTAGGCCTCAATAATAGTTATCCCGTACAGATCACAGACATTGGATAAAAATTAGGAGTGCTCAACAAATACTGTATCATCAGAGTGACCTACAAAAAAAACATCAAACACACTGCACACTACCCTTAGTTCATTTGAAGGACAAGATCCTTCTAGATTCATAATCGAATTGTGTTTATAAGATAAAATGCTTAGACTGTGATGCAATACATACTACATAGGATAAACTTCTTGAAAAATCAAAATTAGGAAAAATGAACACCACAAAGCTTCCACCCAACCCCCTAGAAATTCAATGGAACTGAAAAAACTTGAGAACATTTTAGCTATAGCTCTACATGCTGTAATTTCTGGTCACGGAGTTGATTTTGACAATACCGAAATTATTTAGAAAGGCTTTAGAAATTACAAAGAACATCTCACAGTAGAATCTTTTCACATTAGATGGAATCAAAATTATCTAAATAAGAAGGAATGAGAGAGTAAAACGTAGTTGACTTCGTCTCACCTCACCCCCACCTGCTGATATAGCCAACATTCACATATGCGGTAAGAACCATCAACACATGTTTACATACAAATCCCCATCTGTAATTCATACACTCTTCACACACACACACACACAACACTACATATGGGTATCATCTTATGTTCTACAATTCTAACAACGCAGAATCATTCATGCAGAGGAACACTTGTCAAGTTATCATATATAAGTTTAAGGGATACTTTAAACCTCGGTTTATTGCAACTCTGATAAAGCTATTACCAGTATTCAGTAATGAAACATCAAAATGAAACAAGCTTATTTTGTTTTACATTATCATTGAGAAATATGTATACCAAAATAATGAATATCATTTTGACCCAATGGCCAATTTTTTTTCAAACCATAAAATCTAATCTTCGTTTAGATATCTATGAAGTTGGTCTTCTTCAAAGTTATCTATCAAAGTTGAGTTTTCAATGTAAAGTTTATTGATATCATAATTTCACTTATATCAAAATCGTCCCACAGTAAAATGTTTTCTTTAAGGATTTCGATATCAAATGTTTTTTGCTAAAATGAGAATAAGGAATTATGGCTCAGAAATCTACTTCTGGTAGTATCAGTCTTTCTAAACTACAGAACGACATGATTGAGAAAGTTTTATCATAATCCTAGACAAGGTAATTATTCTGACTATTGAAGTTTCTTTATGAATCACAGAAGCTCATATGCTGTTGACATTGACTGTTGACTTAATCATAACAATAAGTGCTTTAGTGTCTTCAGTTTGAACCCCACATTTTTCTGTTATAGATGGTAATCAGTTGGTTATTTTCTGTGAAGTGTTGACTAGTTTTTAGCAATCTTAAGAAAGGGTAAATTTTCTAAGGAATCATTCTTCAAATTGTTTACTTTTTGTAAAATGCAAAATTTCCAATCCATACATGGTTTCTACTTGTTTTCAGAGTTATATCATGCCTTTGTTATACTTTTCCAGCTGGATGACGTAATTCTGAAGCCTACACTGTCCCTTTTAGACAAAATCATTGGCACTAGCTTTAATATAAATTCAGTAGTCACGATTTCTTCGTGAGTGATTTACTAGAGTACTGTAACAAGGCTGTGCGTAATCAGTGTTTTCCTTTCAGTTATTGTGTTAGTGATAGAACAGGTTTTTCAATCAGCCATTTAACTGTTTGACCTTTGACCTTATAGTTGTGTTTCACCCTTCTTATTGTTTTACAGGCTAACTACACGTTCATACACCTACTGACTGGTGACTGACCTGTGTTTTATCTGTCTGAGGTATCTACATTTTCGAAATCAAACTAATGTCCAAATGTATTCATATAAAAAACGAAATGGTGTGAAGTTCATTTGGTTACTGCAATTCACGTAGACAAAGACGAATTGGATGATGACTTTGTCCATTTTAGTCATCATCACAGTTGGTGCAGTTGATTTATGAAATAATATTTGGTTTATCTTTGGTCGGTGCATTCCGTGGTATGAATGTTATATCTCGAAGGGATAGTTTACTTTATATTGCAGTTAGTGTTGATGTTGTTGTCTAAAGTGGCAGTGAAGGCCTCACAATTAAACCGTTTAGCATAGAGAACACAATGCAACCAACATCGTCCAAATGAATTCCTATCACCATTGTATCTGTTCTCCTATCCTTTGTATACTGTTTGACGAAACTATTCTGTCTAGCTTTTACAGTGACAAGGTAAACATTTGAATATATGGTAGCCATCATGCTCCTTGCCTCCATGCTCCAGTAATAAACACATCTCAAGTATACATTGTCTGGTCACTGAAGACCAGTCAAATGCTAAGTGAATCTTGTCGATAGTTTTGCTATAATGTCACATGTTCGAAGGTCAACTGTCGCAGCGCACCTTGATTGTTGTTTAACGGCTGGAATCAATCAATCAAATGGTTTCAACTTAAGTTCCTTAATTTTTGATGCTTTCTAGTAAGCGGTTTCTGTAACCGGAAGCGAGACGATGTCCCCTGTGAAATCAAAAATAGTTCTACCTCATCTTTTAGTCAGAAATGTTATCACTGAGCTATTTAAGTTTCATGGCATGTCACATAAGTGGTGATAACTAATTGTCAGTTGTCGTAATATGCAACAAATGAATACTCGACATTTTCCTATGGAGTTTATAATATAACCCTATGTGATGTAACACACAGATGCAATTCTATGAGATGTAAGATTTTGGAACGCAATCTATAGGAAATCCTAGAAAATCCTCTGATTCAGCTAACCACTTATCATCGAATAAGCAGTAACGTTTTCATGATTACAGATAAGCCTTACTGATGAATTTATAAGGATAAACTAAATACAGTTTCTTGTTGACTGACTTCTACTATCTGCCAGTACCATTGCTAATTTAGACTAAGTGAAACTTTTTTTCAAAGATAAGATGTCTCAATTGGTTACCATCCAAGCTTTACCGCCTACACTACGATAAAGTATAGGGAAAACTACAAAAATATTACAAACTTACACGTAAGAATAAATAGCAGCACCATATGGATTATATTAGAAAGATGATACATAATTACAAGGAAAAATAACGACAGAGAGAGTTGATGGTATGAACAATGATTATCAAGATGAATTAGAGATAAAATCATCACCAAGTCAGATTCAAATAAAACATCACTTTATTATTTGCATAGAGGCTTGATTTGTAGACTTGAGCCGTATATGTTTCTGAGACTGTAGGCATTTTCTTTTTTCTCTTATCTACCGCTTACTGTCAATAACTTCATAGCTTCGACGTCTTGGTTACAGTTGTGAAGAGATTTAGTTATCAGATCTCCTGTGAACTGCACTGATTTCTATACAGACAAGTTTAAGAACCCCACTCACCAATGATCAAACTCAGGACCTTCAAGTTTCACAGCGAACGTATTTAACCATTCAACCACTAAATCGGTTTCCAGTGGTTCACAGTTTTCAACTTCTACCAATTCACTACATAGTGCGACATCCGCTTCCCTTTCGACTGGTTGACCCCACAGGTCATGGCTTTTAAGTTCAATCTCTAGCTGGGTCGTGGGTGCATACTACTAAGGAGTACCACACCAGGATGAAACAGATGTCCAGTGCCCTAAGATTTTCAATGATTCCCTAACTGATATCAGTCAGGGAGGAATAATACCTCTACATATTTATGTATTTTTCCTCAGATGAAGGTTACATAATTACCTGTTAAAATCATTCATAGTTATGGTACTAAAGAATCATAATTATACTGAATGTATAACTACCAAATGAAGAGAAGCCTAGTCACACATCTGCATATAATTAGCTATTCTCTGCCTCGGTTAGATGTAGTATCGATCATCTTGCATTTCTTTGGTACTGAGAGGCTGATCGAATACAATTTTAAACAAAAAAACTTGTTTATTCACTATAGATGGCTGGTTTGTGTATATTTCAATGATTCAGTGTGTATATTTTCATGCTTTGTTACGATCATCATTTAATCAAGTTTTCATTGAACCATGAACAAGATTTTATTTTCTGTAAATTGAACATTTACAACTAAGAAAAATGTGAATTAAGGTCAAATATAATTATTTTGGATTTTTCTTAAAAAAAATATTTTGTTTTTCTCTTTTATGAAATTGCATAGATTTTATTAATGATGGATCGTGGCTAGCAATGGAATCCACGATGCGCATTTCGTCCTATTTGGGACACGTCAGCTGCATGTACCTGCTTCCCAGTGAGTGATATTGTTCCCACCGGGATATGATATAAAAAAGGTATGATATAAAAATAATCATACTATTGTATAAGTTTGCCTGTTAGATAGATACAGGAGCATGGAGAATAATGTAGGTAATACTGTAGTGCGAGTTGCTGATTAGAATGGATATAAGTAGTGTATATCGAGAGTGCGGCAGAAATCTTAGGCAATTCGTCGCAATGAATAAAGATTCTGTCTGCTCAGGGGAACGCAAGAGACAAAATGGGCGTCTTGAAAGCAAACCAGGACAGAAGCAGAAGAGGAAATGAAGCAGATTATGCAAATGACTATCTTGGTGGAAGGTGTACAGTATTTGACGACTACGGTAAAAGATGTCAGTAATAAATGTTTCTTCTTCCGTCTACATCTTGTCGTTTTCAACAATTATTTACCTCTCGTGTCTCCACTGCAGCTGCTGATGTACCCATCAGCTGTCTGGTGACCTTAGTCAGCTCATCAATATCTATGCCTTGGTCTGCGTTCACTAGTCGATGGCATTCGGGATACTTCCGGTAAACTGTGCAGCCAGCAACTGTACCTGATAGTCCTCAAACAAAGTATGAAGTGCTTGTTGAAACAGTTTTGTCAACTTCACAGCCAATATCAGTGGGTCTTCGTCTATTCAACGTTTCGTGCTACGGAACTGTTGCGTCGCCAGCTCCCTGTCCGCTTGGCTGTCAAAATTCCGCCTTCAGGCGTTCAGCCATTCTCTACTAAGTTTCCTTCCCATCCACGCGTTTCACGCCGTCATATGCCACTTTCGTTCTACCCTTCAGCAACGTGCCAAGTACCACGGCCTTCACTCGTGAATCTTGGACACCCATTAGCTGCACGACCGACTCGAAGTCTTTGACAAAGACCTTGATGTCTCCATTCTCAAACACTACAGACCATAGGATCTTCATCACATCCAGAAGCAACGACATCAATTGCATAATATGCTTCATTTCCTTTTCTGCTTCTAACTTGATTTTCTCTCAACAAGCTCACATTGTTTCTTGAGTTTCCCTGGGCACAATCTTTACCCATTGCTGGTAATTTCCTTATGATTTTTCTCACCTTCTCAACATATACTACTTATATCCATTATGATCAGCAACGCCCACTATAATACTACAGTAAACACAATAACAGTCGTTCTTCAAAAGCCAAGTCCATGAATCCAACTTAAAGTCATTGTGAGTGACGTCAATTTAGTCCAACACTACAGATGTAGGAGGAGCTAGATTGATGATAACAAGATTGTGAAACTTCCTCCTTTCTTTATTTTAATGAATTCTGAAGTTACACTAGCCTGGTATGGTCATTCGCAGATATCTGTGGTTAAGAAGTTCGGATATCTGTACTTAACAAGCCATAAGCCAAGGCACTTTAAAGTGTTAAACTGAAACAATACGCGATACCCACTGAACTAATGTCAAGTCAGTGTTTCTATGTGATGGTTCAAAAACTTGGTGCGTCACAAAAAGCATTTCCAGCAAACTACAGATATTCATCAACAACTGCCGCCTACGCTGGCTCGCTACTGAAGATCAGATGGCCAGAATAATAAGAATAAGCAACAAGGAACTCTGGCTAGCAACGGTCCAACCAAGAAATTGTCTCCTAACAAATATGCAGAAGAAGGGAGTGGAGATGGATTGGGCATACACTGAGAAGACCATTGAGAAACATCACACGCCAGGCCGGGTACTTGAGTGGAACCCAGATGGGAAACGACGAGTTGGACGTCCGAGGCTGACATGGGGGGCATGGTGTGAGGAGGAAATGAGAGGTTGTGGGCAGTGATGGAGCCAGGTTGAAAAACTTGTAGAGAAGAGAGTGGAATGGAGGCATGCTACTGAATCGGTATGTTCCACTAGGAACCCAAGGGATAAATAAATAATAATAATAATTACACAAAAAGTGACGTTCGTGCTTCAGTGGCGTAGTGAATAACGCTTTGGCATTTAAAGCAACGAGTATTAGGTTCGAGTCTCAGTGGGAACAACATCACTTACTGAGCTGCAGTTGTATCTAGCTGACGAGTCAAAAACAGGACGAAACACATAACCTAGATTCCACTACTAATCACAAATAAGTAAATTTTAGTAATAATAATGATGATCTCAAACATCAATCCATTATTTAAAGATCTACTGACTTCTCATAGTCAGATTTTATCTTTGGCATTAATGACCATTCTTTCCCTTGATGAACTTGAAATAGGATGAAAGATAAGTCTACCATTAATAATTACCATATATTGTATAGTGGTTAAATTTTAATAAATGGATATACAAAAAGTCAACATCGACACTGAAAACTGAACACAAAGGTGATATCATTAGTAAGGTTATAAATCAGTGTGCAAGAAGACGTTTTCAGAAAATGTTCTATGCTGCAAAATTGTTTTTCATTTTCCATATCCAACCAGTGGTAGGTAGGTGCAAGGCATATATAGACAGAGATTTTGATTCTGCTTGTTCACTATGCATATACACAACTGTTGATATAGGTGCACAATTAGTTAAGTCCAGCATACGATATCTGAACACCATCTAGGATGTCTGAGTTAAAGGTGGATGATGACAATAAAAAGCTCACTACTTGTACATTTAGCAGATACTGGTCATAAAGTGAATTCAGTCAAAGTTTTTATAGTTATTTACTGTATACCATACAGTCTTCAGTCTAGTTTACGTATTCACTTGTTACCATACACTTATGTATTCACAAGACGTTTCTACAATCCCTGTCATTACTTTGGTATTGAGGTTAAATTACAACGTGGCTTCAATTCTTCTTACGGTTTCCTACCTACTGTACAAAAATTTGTTAACAAAGGACCCACCATCTCCTCCAGTCTGTCCGCTCAATTTTCAATCTCCCCATTATTATATATTCTTGTTAGTGTGTATCCGCTCACTACAAGTTTCTCATATTTTATGCCATCAGTAAATTAATAAACTGTTTTATTTTATATGACGCTACTATTAATTTCATTTTTTGAGGGAGTTGCGGGGATCGGGAAGTATTTCGAGTTGTTATTCATGGTAGACTGACATCAGCTGGGGGAATAAGGGAAACCTGGGAGCACTGGACAGCTGTTTCATCCGACTAGTATGGGACTCCTCAACAGTGTGCACCCACGACCTCACCCTCCAGGGATCGAACCCGTGACCCTCAGGTTCCGTGGCCAGCACATTACCATTGAGCCACTTGGTCAGAATCCAATGGTCCATATTTTCAACTTCTGTTAGCTCATGATATATATATATATATATATATATATATATATATATATATATATATATATATATATATAATTTATTACCCATAGTCCTACAAGATAACTATACAACTTTCAGACATGCTTTATATAGTCCTAATTTGCTAGCCTCTTCGTGATATGAGTAGTAAGATTTCTAATATATCCGAAACAGATTCTGAGTCAATCCTATTGAAGGCATTAGGTGATGATTCGATGAACAAAGATTCAATTATCAATTTCCCCCTCTATCCAAATAAGTTAATTTTTAATACTGTCACTGATTGTGTGTAATCGTGTGAAGAGCTATGGCTGAGCTTTTGTCCAAATTCCTAACCTTACTAGGATTCATCATTTTTGGCCTAACTAGATTTTTGTGCTCGAATAGCCTAACCGACCCTGGCCGACTACTTAAATATGTGTATTACACCTCAAAATCATTGCAAGGGATTTGATAAACTGAGTTATTCTGTTTAATTGGGTTAGTAGGATCTTTTAACCTACAAAGCTTATTTCTAAGTGAGTCTTTAGGCTTAAATGATACTCTGATACCAGCCAGACATACTGAGAATCCTACGTAGTGTTTCTCAGGTGCCTTCCTTGTGTGGTAATGGTGTAGTGGTTTGAATTCTCCTTTCACAGTATTACTACTACTATTATTGACACTAATGCTATTATTATTATTATTGCCACTATTGATATCTGCGTTACGGATATTTTCCTTACAATTCCTGAGGAATTTATCAATTAATTTGAGAGGGTAAATATTGATGAGTTAGGCGTGTTCAATGTATCTGGTTTCTTGTCTTAGATCTCCTGTTTTACTAGTAAGCAGTAAATAGTGAAGGGGAATTAAGGATACTGAATCGCAGAATAAAAAGAAAACAAGATGGAAGCTTAGACACTAGTGTCTACAGAAAACCTTTACATTCAAGTCGTTACTTAGACTTCAAATCGTCTCACTCTATATCAGTTAAAATTGGCTTATTGGAGTGTTTAAGTAACAGAGACAAAAACTTAACAGTAAAACAGAAGATCTAAGACAGGAAACCAGATACATTGAAGACACCTTACTCATCAACATTTACCTTCCCAGGTTAATTGATAAATTCCTCAGGAATTGTAAGGAAAATATCCGTAACGCAGATATCAATAGTGGCAATAATAATAATAATAGCAATTGTGTCAATAATAGTAGTAGTAATACTGTGAAAGGAGAATTCAAACCACTACACCATTACCACACAAGGAAGGCACCTGAGAAACACTACGTAGGATTCTCAATATGTCTGGCTGGTATCAGAGTATCATTTAAGCCTAAAGACTCACTTAGAAATAAGCTTCGTAGGCTAACAAACGATGTAAATAGTCTCAACCACGTAGTGAAACTTCACTCTTACATTTTTCTTACACTATGAGATTTAAACTACGGATTATCCACTGTCTAAGCGCAAGAATAACATAAAATGAGCAATCTGTAATGTTATCAATCCATCTTGGTGACTGTTGGTTTCAAGAGGCTTCGAATAACGTAAATGTTTACAATGACGCAATTTACACGGTACTGATGATCAACTCAACTTTGATGCGAGAAAATGAACTTATGTTCACATTAATTTGATTTATTATTATTATTATTATTATTATTATTATTATTATTATTATTATTATTTATCCCTTGGGTTCCTAATGGAACATACCGCTTCAGTAGCATGTCTCCAATGAGCTTTGTTCTCTGAAATCTTTTGAACGTGACTACATGACAGCCCACAACCTCTGATTTCTTCCTCGCACCATCTTCTGTATGTCACCCTCGGACGCCGATTAATTTGATTTCTTTGATGAATACTACTGATAAACATTATCAGCAGTATTACTGTAGTGAAGTTTTAAACTCTTTATCTTACCCATTGGGGTACTTTAAATCCATCTGTCCAGTAGCAGCAGCAGCAGTGAATTCTAATTCGGATTGAAAAGTTCCTTTATGGAATATAAAAAGATGTGATGTCTCCCTTAAGCTTATGGAGAAATCTGTCCCAATTCCGCTGTTTATTTTGTTTCGTCAATACTGGATATAAGGACTGTGAACATAAAACAAGTAGATATGAAATAACATATGTTGTCATAAATAATTTTCACTTCTTAAAATATCCATATGTTTCTATGACAGAATCGTAAGTATTTTTATTCTTTACTAATGAATAAAAGTTTACTGAAAAAAAGAGAGAAATTCCTTCTGTTAGCAGATATCTTCATCATTATTTAACCTATTTTAACAAAAGAGTAAAACCGAAGACGTTATGAAGTTTAATGTATACTTTTTGAGACAAAAGAATTTCGGTGACTTCTGTTCTTTTTATGCCTCTTGGAGTATAATATTACTTCAGATTACCCTATATAAACTAGTTAGTTATAAGGTTAATCAATTCTTTATAGTTTCAAGTTGAAATGATTAGGTTAGCAACAACAAATATATATTGAAGCATTATGTGATAACTTTGAAGGAAATATATGATTGCACTATCCATATGAAGATACGACATACCAAGTGATCCATAATAGAAATCTCAGTAACACCTTTGAAGACAGAAATAAGACAAGGCTGCCTACTATCAGCCATCATCTTCTTGATCGTGATGCACTGGACCATGCAGCAAACCTTGGGAAGCGAGGAGATAGGGATACGCTGTTTGCTTGATGAAAAAAGGCTCAAGGGTTTGGATTTCTCTGACGATTTATGTGTAATGTCTTGTCGCACAAACTCGAAGACCTACAGACGGAAACTAACAAGTTGACAGAAGAGGCAGGCAGCGAAGACGGCACTTCATTAGACATAGCCAAGATGGAGATGATGAAGGTACTCAACCAACAATAGCATCAACAACAAGCATCAGTCACTATCAACGAGAGAGAGAGAAACCTAAACGAAGTAGTCTCTTTCACCTACCTATCTACCTAGACAGTATCGTTTTGACTACAGGCGGCGAAGGCATAGACGAGGATGTCAAAACCAGGATCGGAAAGCACAGGCAAGTGAGGCTTTTACTAATCTGAAATCAGTGTGGAGATCGATTGAACTCAACACAAAGAACAAGATCCGGATTTTTAACACCGAAGTCAAGTCAGTGCTGTTATGCGATGGTTCAGAAACTTGACGCTTCATGGAAAGCACTTCCAACAGACTGCAGACAGTCATCAACAGCTGCCGCCTATGCTCACTCGATACTGAAGGTCAGATGAGAACGGTAAAAAGAATATGCTGAGGAAGAAAGTGGAGATGGATTGGATATACACTGAGAAGGTTAACTGGGGACATCTCGCACCAGGCTCTCGAGTAGAACCCAGATGCGAAACGACAATTTGGGCATCTGAGCCGAGGGTGACATGGAGGCGATCATGTGAAGAGGAGGCGAAAGCTTGTGGGCAGTTGTGGAGTGAGGTTGAAAAGACTGCAGAGAACAGAGTGAAATGGAGACGTACTACTAAAGTGGTATGTTCCACTAGGAACCCAAGAGAAAAATAAGTTTTCTGTTGTCTTTCATTTCTAACTGGTTGATCACTACTTTGTGATTTCAAGTGGTTACCTTCTGGCGATTAGTTGTTCAATGAAGTGTCTGATTGTTCGTTTGAGTCATCCTGGGTGATACAAGCTAGTTGGTTACAGTCCAGGGGATAAGAGAACCCTGTAGTTAGAGACTCTAGGTGATCTGGCTCACTACCAATGTCACTGGCTTATATATATACAAAATTGTCCTTATCTTAACCGCTTTACCTAATCTCATCGTTCCCCCTCATTCCTTTCTCCTCTCTTTCACCACTTTCTACTCTATTTGACCGTTTTTGTTTTCTTCTTCATCCTTCCATTTTATTGCCTTGTTAATTAGTGTACTGATATCAGATAATGGCAATTCGAAATATTACGCAGTAATCCTTGGTCCTATGTTGATCTTGATAATGTTGATGAGTTAGTAGTCAGTTGGACGTCACTGAATGTCAACTGAAGGGACTATTAAAAGGTCATTATAGTTTGTTTTTTCTCTTCTTTCAAGATCATCGAGTGAACATACCTTTTTATTAAGTAATGAAAATTTGGTTTGAGATTATTCAAAACTGATGGGCTTAGTAATTTCAACAATAGGACAATGAGATTAAATTGCCAATTTGCAAATGGGTATAATCAGTGTCAGACTTCTTATAAATGTATACCTAAGTCTCCATATGACATCGATTTTGTAACATTCTAGTATTAAGTATTCATATGTTCACGCTTAATCATTTCATGATTTAACATAGTCCTCTCCTTTCACCACTGGATTTTACTCACCCACTTGTTTTTATTCAGAAGCATAGTGTAAAAAAGAAGCCCTCTGGTTTAACTCTTAAGCCTGAGTGGTCCATTGGATAACGATTTAGCGTTTGAAAGCCGCCACGGGGAGTTTTTACCTCAATGGGAATGACATCACTCACTGGCGCACATGTACCTCCAGGTGACAAGTCTCAAGTAGGACGATCTTTCTCTCCTGGATTCCATTGCTCACCATCACCAATCGAATCGCAAGATAGTGGGGAATATTTCAAGCTCAGGTGGATAGTCTTGGTTGTATTGTGTTCTCTGAGTTGAATTGTTTAATTGTGAAGCTTGCATCGTCTCTCTAAACGACATCATCAGCACTGACTTCAGTATGAAATGAGCTGTCAGTATCTCTCCGTCAGTGAGTGATTTAGTAGCTTGTCCTGACCAACCGGTTTGTGATTGGTTGTTTCCTCCAATTGTTGAGTCATTGACTGACTTCATAGATTTTCGTGTTGACTGTCCCACTGCTTGACCTCTGACCTTTCCGTCATTTGTCATTTTTCATATTGACTGACAGATTCGGTCTATGTCTATACATCTGTTAATTGCTGACTGATTGACTGACTGACTGACTGACCTGAATGCCAAGATTCTAGGAATTCTCTGACATTTTTTGTGTTTCCTCTCTCCCCCCAAAATTTCTACATTGTTGAGATTGAATTTATGCCCATAATCATCCACATGCAGTAAAATGAGTGAGGAAATGTTGTGGCGTTTAATAGTCAATTAGTACTCATGTTGACGAAGACGAAGAAGATGACCACTCTATCCAATGAAGTATTGGCTACAGTTATTGCAGTTGATTTTGTAAATGATATTCGGTTTGTCTTCTTTGCTTGTTGCTACCTTCGGTCTGCATAATAGTGTTTGGAAGGAATTTGTTGGTTTATGAGTGGCCACACCAGTTCCAAGTGGTTTTAGTAATTTCCTCGTCATTTCTGATATATTCTTTATGTATGATAGGATGATGCGTTTATTGATTTGTGTGGATGACTTTATAGTTGATGATGCACGGGATAGGCATCTTCTGATGAAGTTTCGTGGGTAACCGTTCTTCTTTGGAAGTGATTTTCATCGTTTTCCCGTGAAGTTGTGATCTCGTTATTTTGAATATAGTCTGGAGGCAACTAATTTAGTGCGTTATTGTGTTGTTGCTACTGTAGTTGAGGATTTGATCAGCCAGTGTGTGTTGGCTTCCAGTACACTTGGGTTTCCAGTTTTCCGGCATTTGTCCTACTGAGTAAAACCTCCAGGAATGGTAATTGATTATTTGACTCCTTCCCTATTGTGAATTTGGCATCATTGAAAATGTTGTTGATCAAACTGTGAGTGTTCTCCATATCATGTTTTTTAAGGATGACAAAAATGTCGTCCACATAGCGAATCCAAATTTTTGGTTTGATCACAGGTAGAATGATGGGTTGTAATCTCTGCATCACTACTTCTGCTATTAATCCGGATATTGGTGACCCCATTGAAGTTCTTTTCATCTGTTTGTATATCTTACCACTGTATTGGAAGTATATTGTCAGACAAAGGTCGATGAGTTCCATCAGACTTGAACACTTAAGATTTGGGCTCTCTGAAAGGCTTTTGTCTTCATTGAGCAGGAGGAACATAGTTTCCTTGGCCAATTGGGGTTCGATGGATGTGTATAGTGCTATGACATAGAAGGATATCACTAACTCATCGTTTCCTATGTTAATATTTTTGATCTTTTCTAAGAATTCTGTTGGGGACTTGATGGAATGTCTGAATGATTGGACGAGATGTTACTGTTTTCTCTAAAGTTCTCTTGATATGTTGTATGTTGGAGTTCCCGGAAGTGAAACCAGTGGTCGTAGAGGGATTTCTGGTTTGTGTAGTTTTGGTCTGCCGTAGAATCGAGGAAGGATAGGTTCATTCGATTTCATACGCCATTCGCCTTGCTTTGTTATTTCTTCTGCTTTGAAGAGTTTGTTCAAGGTTTTATTGACCTGGTTGTCGAACTTCTGGATAGGGTTGGTTTAAACTAACTGATATACATTCCCATCTTTGAGTGATTCCTCTGCCTTCTTGATACAGTCTTTTTTGTCCATGATTACCCCAGTGAGTCCTTTGTCCGCAACAAGTACAATGATGTGTTTCCTATTTTTTAGCCTTTTTAATATTTCCTGTTCTTGAGTGTTCGTTTGAGCGTGATGTCTTCTCTGCCTGGTTATTGGTACGATTGTTTGCAGTATTTCTTGTTGAGTGATCTCATTTAATCCTGATGTTTTAAGCTAAAATTCTAATGCGCAAATGACTCTGGTTTGAAGAAATCTATTATGTTGCAGTTCAATCCATCTTTAAGGAGAAGTTCTTCCATTTTTGTTAGAGGTTTCTTGACAAGTTGGCAACGCAGTCGTTTGTTTCATCAGTTGAAAGTACTTCTCAGATTCTGAGTAGCTTTTTTCCGAGGGTTTTCTTCGTTGTTCTCTACGTCTTCTCTTTGATTTTTCAATGGCTGTCGTTAACGGTGACATAGGTTGTGTCGTAAGTATGCTTTCTAGTTTTCTCTTTTGATTGTTAATCATCGATTGACATTTCCGAATCCGATGTGCATCTGGGATCATCAGTTGTAGCGTTTGTCTTCCACTTTGTTCGCCTATTTTCCATTCTATTGGACTGAAGCTATTGCTGATGTTTTCGTCTAGACAGACAATGAAAACTTCCCGATTAAACAACTCAGCTCAGTAAATACAATACAACCAAGAGTTGAAATATAATATCTGATCAGACACTATTGAAACATCTGCATGGAAGCCTATATACCGACAGAGACTACTCAATTCATTCCACAAAAACAATGGACAGTTACATATATCAATAAATAATAAGTGTTGGCGTAATTTACAAATCAGTCTGACTACTTCTTTACTACTCATATTGTTCAGTAGTATACAACGCTATAACTGCGCAAGTGTTTTATTTAAGACTGAATTGTGATAACAACATTAACAATAAAAAACATGAATCCAACTTATATTTTTAAAAACATCAAATTTTCTGGAGAAAATAAAACCTAACTACTCTTATTTACCTTTTATTTATTTAATTACTTATTTGTTCATAATGAGTTTTGTCTTATGTTCTCCAGTTTCAGTTTATGTTCAAAACTGTCATGTAGAATGACATATTCAATTATTAGAAGCATAAATTTGGGTTTTTTCTCTCCTAAAGATTTAAAATTACCCAACCAACACCACCACCAACAACAAGAACAACAAGCTCCAGTCACCATCAATGCGGGAAACCTAAAGGTAGTAGTCTCTTTCACCTATCTAGGCAACACCGTGTCAACTACAGGCAGCACATGCACAGATGAGGATGTCAAAACAAACCAGGATTGGAAAGACAGCAAGAGAGGCATTCATTAAACTGAAATCAGTGTGGAGATCTTCTGAACTCGGCTTGTGGAACAACATCCGGATTTTGAACACCAACACCAGTCAAGTCAGTGCTTCTATGTGATGGTTCAGAGAGTTGGTGATGCTTTACGAAAGGGATTTCCAACAGCCTACAGACATTGATCAACAACTGCCTATGCTGGCTCGTTACTCAAGACCAGATGGCCAGAATAATAAGAATAAGCAACAAGTGACTCTGGCCTGCAAACGAACCAACGTAGCAAGAACCTTTTACTCGACAAATATGCAGAAGGAAGTGGAGATGGATTGTGCATACACTGAGAAGGCCGACTGAGGAAATCACGCTTCAGGCCAGGCCGTAGAATGGAACCCAGATGGGAACCGAGTAGTTGGGCGTTTATGTCGAGAGTGAGATGGAGGAGATGGTGCAAGGAAGAAATGAGAGCTTGTGGGCTGTCGTGTTGCCAGGTTCAAAAGTTTGCAGGGAAGAGAGTGGAGTGGGGACGTGCTACTGAAGCCCCATGTTCCATTAGGAACCCAAGGGACTAATAATAACAATAACGATTTAAAATACTGGTTGATGAAAAATGACTATTAATGGAGTTTAGTTATTTCTGAACTTGGTATTAAGCATAGACCAACATCAGTTGGAAAGATATTGGAAACTTGGAAGTAATGGAGAGCAGTTGTCTCGTGCTGTGCTCAGCAGTGTGTATTCACCACCTAGCCCCATCATAGATTAAATCTAGTACCTTCAGCTTCCCTGGCCAGCACGTTACCATTGACCTATATTTCCAACTTCTGTCAATTCGCGATATAGTGCCACCATCAGCCATTGTCAACATATAGTATTTGTCCTCACATCCTCGAGGTTTGCCACATCTATCATGACTTTTCATTGAAACTTCTGGAATCACCTCTCGAAGCTTATCACTGATTATAAGTAGATTAATTCAGTCTGAGGGATTGTGCGGAAACCTAGTAAATTTGAGGACAGATACGTAATGATGAAATTGGGTGATGGTCTTGTTATGTTGCCGACTAACAGGAGTTAGAAATATGGACTATTGAATTCCTACCCAGTAGCCCAATTGTAGGGTGCTAGGTGTGGGTTCAATTCCTGGGGAGGTGGGGTCATGGGTGTGCACTACCGAGGATTCTCATACTAGGAAGAGATAACTGATAAACATTTGAACCTTTTTTTCAGGCTTCATTTCTTCTAACGACAGTAACTAAATAGAATAAAAGAGATTACTTCTAAACTTTGAGACGCAATGAAGTGTGAGGCAAATCAGTTGAAAATTAGGTGGATAGTCGTGCAATACTGCGACATGACGGAAGTAGAAGACTGTGGACTTTTGAACTCCAACTTAATGACTGAGTGGTTAACGTGTCGCCTCATGGGACCTTAAGGTCTCAAGTTCGATCCCCAATGAGGTTATGGGTGCCTACTACTGAGGAGTTTCATACTAGAACGAATAAGCCGTCTAGTGCTCTTACCTCTCCAATGATTCCCCAACTGATTTTACTCCATCATGAATATTATCTCCAAAATAAACTGAGTTGATTTAAGAACATAGTAGCTGTCACAGTACTTTTAATAGATGGGGACAACTGCCATAGCCGTAAGACAATTCGCTACATAAAATAGTTAGAAATAGTGGCTTGTATGATTCACTGCTGATGCTCTATGAAATGACTTGGCGCACACATCCACTAAGTATCAGTCTTGCTACATACATTGATTATATTGTAAAGATCGAGTTTTGTTGAGAGATAGATTACAGACGATTGATCAGTAAATTAACTGCTAAGCCAAGTTTTGCCATTTTCATTGAAATTCAAGTCAATTAGAAAACGTCTTACACCATCTATGGAAGAGGATTACATCATTTCATTTCATCAGGAGTTTCATCCGCTACATGATACTTGAATAAATTTGTAAGTAATACTTTTAATGAATATTAACATATCTTCCATGGAGAGTTTTATGACGCTATTAATTTTATCTTGCTCATCTGCCTTATATTACACGTATTCATTTTGACCGAAAAACCCAGTGGTTAAAAGGTAATTTACTGGCTGTGAAACCTGAAGTTTCTGGGTTTCGTCTTTGATGACATCATAAGTTTGTACCATCAAGAAGTCTAATTCGTAGAAAAAATTGTTACGCACTGCTTCGAACTTCCGAATCATTTTTCAACTGATTTCACTCCGTGGTGAATAACACCTAGAAATCGACAAATCACAAAAACTGAGTATGTTGACCAGGACCCCTTTGTCTTTTTAGTTGTAATCTTCTTTCTGATTTTTAAAGTATGAAAACTGTCCATATTAAATTATTATTATTTTTCCCTTTGATTCCTAGTGGAACATACTGCTTCAGTAGCACATCTTCATTCCACTCTATTCTCTGTAGTCTTCTCAACCTGGCTCCATCACTGCCCACAAGCTTTCATTTCTTCCTCACATCATCTCCTCTATGTCACCCTTCACTCGGACGCCCAACTCGTCGTTTCCTATTTGGATTCCACTAGAGGGCCTGGCCTGGAGCGTGATGTCCCCAATCGGTCTTCTCAGTGTATGCCCAATTCATCTCCACTTCTTCCCTCTGCATATTTGTTAGGTAATAGGCTCTTAGCTGGTACCTTGACAGCCAAAGTACCTTGGTGCTTATTTTTTCTGGCCATCTGATCTTCAGTATCGAGCGTAGGCAGCTGTTGATAAAACTGTACACATAAGATACTTTTATATTTGTTATAGTAATTGTATACAGATTTATACGGGTTGTATGCAGCTGACAAGAACTTTGTGAAACAAAACAATGTCATCGTATTCTGCAAATAATGTTCCCACTGAGATATTAGATTAAATTCAAAAAGGTGACAAAGCAATTGACTGTTAAACTGTGTTCAAATAACATAAGGAATTACACAATGTGATAGTTTATTCAGTGAAAAGAATTGTCAATTTGAGGTTATCTTAGTTTACACTTGAAAGAGTGAAGAGAGTGATTCCGCAGTCATTCATTGTTGTATTTACTTACATTGTCTATCTTTTGTCCTTTGGAAGATACCGAAGTCAGTCAGTTAGTTCTGGAATATGAAGCCAAGAAACACATCAACATACTAGTCATTGTATCGACTTTAGTCTGATCGACTCAGGTTGATTAGAGTAATGCAGGCTATAACTAATTTAGCCAATATCTGAAGAAAAATTGTGGTAATTAAAGTGAAACTTGATCTTGACAAGTATTCATATGATTACAGGCAAAAACCAGCAATTCGACAGAAGAGGCAGGCAGAGGAAAAGCGACTTCAAGTGAACGTAAAGAAGACATAGGTGATGAAGATATCCAACCAACAACAACAAGCACCGATAACCATTAACGGAAGAAATCTAAAGAAGTTGTCTCTTTAACCTACCTAGGCAGCATCGTTTCAACTACAGGCAGCGGCGGTACAGATGATGTCAAAGCCAGGATCGGAAATACCAGACAGGCTTTCAGTAATCTTAAGTTGGCGTAGAGATCTACTGCATTCAGCATAAAGCGTCAGTGTTTCTATATGGTTCAGAAACTTGGTGCTTCGCAGAAAGCATTTTCAACAAACTACAGAAATTCATCAACAACTGCCGCCTACGCTCACTTGATACTGAAGATCAGATGGCCAGAAGGAATGCGGAGAAAATAACTCATTCTTGCTGAAAACGAACCAACCAACAACCTTTCGCCCAAAGTGTACGCAGAAGGAAGCGGAGATGGATTGGATATACACTGAGAATACCATCTGGAGACATCACGAGCCAGGCCGTCGAGTGCAATCCAAAGAGGAGACGATGGGTTGGGTGTCGGAGTGGAGGGTGACATGGAGGAGATCATGTGAGGAATAAATGAAAGCTTGTGGGCGGTCGTGGAGCCTGGTTAAGAGGACTACAGAGAAGAGAGTGGAATGGAGGCGTGCTACTGAAGTGGTATCTTCCATTAGGAACCCAAGAGACAAATAATAATAACCATGATAATAATGATAATAAATCATCAACGAAGCCAATCTGACAGACAAATCTTATTCAACTCATGAAGAAATACCCATTTATTCATGAATGAAAACAAGACAAGTATCAGTGAAGGAGAAATATTTCTTTTCAACGACTTCGTTATCAAGCTACACAGTCGTATTTATAGTCAATAAAATGATAGATAATTGCACTATAAAGAGTTGCTTAGTCAACATGCAAAATATGCAATCAGTGTAGATGGTGGTTTTATTTTTCAAGTGGAAGGAATAGACAGTGAGTCACTGAATAAAGAACGAATTGATAACAAGTGATAAGATAAAAGACACGTGCTGTCAAAACGTTCCACTTTCTGGATGTAAAGTTGAAGAAAAGAGATGATGGATCGATTCAGAGGTCAATCTATCGAAAATTAACCTGGACCAGCCAGTTTACTAACTTTTATAGTTGGGTACCTCTTAGTTGTAAAAGAAATCTCATTCACTCACTATGTTCCAGAATTTATAAAATATGTTTCTGTAAGCACAGTGGATGTTAAGATCGGAACTCTTAGAATAAAACTATCTAATAACGGATACCCTAAGACATTGATTGATAACGAATCTGAAGAAACGAACCATTCTCCATCCAATTACAGTCTCTAAGAAAAGTTTAACCATGAATTTAAAATTCAAAGGAGACACCACAGCCAAAGTACTAAGAAACCTGACATTGAGAAAACTGACATTATCCAACCACCATCTAATTCGTCAATACATGAAGGATAGGCTTCCACTCATGTCCACATCTATGTGTACCTACAAATTCATGTGCTCCTGTGGAGCTGACTATATTGGACGTTGTAAGCGGGCCCTCCTAAAACGTGTTGCTGAACATTACCCAGTTTTGCTTACTGAATGCGAGCGAAGGAAAACAAGTTCATCCATACGTGAACACCTTGTGAATTAGGTCATTCACCACCTCAAGATTCATCCTTTAAAGTAACTTACAAAGTTTACATTTCCACCACTTATGTATAGACCTGAAGCATTAGCTATACATGAACAAAAGCCAAAACTTCCACTTGAACAAATACCACCATCTACACCGATTGTATATTTTGCATATTGACTAAACAACTCATTTTACCGATTATAAATACGACTGTGTAGCTTGATAATGAAGTCGTTGTAAAGAAATGCCTCTTTGCTTAATTTAAACCAGTTGAAATTCAGCTAAAAACTGAAGAGATAGAAAAAACGTTCCATGAAAAGTAAACAAAGTTGTGTGAGAGTAAACAATTTGAAGTTACCGGATAGTGCGAAAACTCAACTTTTGGAAGATATCTCCTCCACAGTGACCAACATTCAGCCATGTTAAAAACAGTCCTCAACCACTGATTCCTTTGTCCTGTGAAGTGGAATCTACTAAACGTGAAACAGGTTGTCATTTTATTATTATTGTTATTATTATCATCATCATTATTTGTCCCTTGGGTTCCTAGTGGAACATACAGCTTCAGTAGCACATCTCCATTCCACTCTCTGTTGTCTGCAATCTTTTGAACACGACTCCACGACTCCCCATTTCTTCCTCACATGGTCTCCTCTATGTCACCCTCGGTTCAGAAACCAAATCGTCGTTTCCTCTTTGGATTCCACTTGAATACCTGGCTTGGCGCATAATATCTACGAATAGTCTTCCCAGTGCATACCCAATCCATCTCCACTTCCTTCTGCATATTTGTTGAGTGATAGGTTCTTCCTTGATTCGTTAACAGCCACAGTTCCTTGTTCCTTATTCTTATTATTCTGGCCATCTGAGCTTCAGAGTCAGTATCGAGCCAGAGTAGGCAGTTGTTTATCAATGTCTGTAGGCTGTTGGAAATCCCTTTCGTAACGCATCACCAACTCTCTGAACCATCACATAGAAGCACTGACTTGACTGGTGTTGGTGTTCAAAATCCGGATGTTGTTCCACAAGCCGAGTTCAGAAGATCTCCACACTGATTTCAGTTTAATGAATGCCTCTCTTGCTGTCTTTCCAATCCTGGTTTGTTTTGACATCCTTATCTGTGCATGTGCTGCCTGTAGTTGAAACGGTGTTGCCTAGATAGGTGAAAGAGACTACTACCTTTAGGTTTCCCGCATTGATGATGACTGGAGCTTGTTGTTGTTGTTGTTGGTGGTGGTGTTGGTTGGGTATCTTCATCATCTCTGTCTTCTCTATATTCACTTGAAGTCCCGTCTTCGCTGCCCTGCCCTGCCTCTTCTGTCAACTTGTTAGTTTTCGCCTGTAGATCTTCAAGTTTGTGTGACATCAGACAAGTCATCGTTGGCGAAATCCAAATCTTCTACGATATTTTCTTCGGTCCGGCGTAGCCCCCTCTTCTTGCTTCTCACTGTTTGTTGCGTGATCCAGTACACCACAATCAAGAATATCATGGGTGATAGTAGATAGCCTTGTCTTACTCCTGTCTTCACTTCGCTTCAAATGAATGAGATTGATCAAGGTTTATGGCATTAAAACCATAGCATTGACGCAGTTTCCAAATTACTTCTCGGTTGACGCTGTCGAAGGCTTTTCCAAAGTCTATGAAGTTGAGGTGAACTAGTTAACCAGGAGAGGTTAGTTTGTCATTTTACATGGTATAAATAAGACTGTACAGCTTGATAATGATGTTGTTGAAAAGAAATCCTTCTTTTTTACCGATACTTTTCTTGTTCTTACTCATAAATCTTGTTGAGATGAATTTACCATAAAGTTAACACAAGCATTTGTTTCTCATGGCAGAATGTGTGAGAAACTACAAAAAAAGTCCCTGATTTATGCTCTCTGATATGATAATACCTATTGGTTGTGTTTACTTTCAAGTTACTACAATGAGGTCAATTTATTCTCATCCAAATATTATGTAACAATGTACTATTTCACTCTCTCATCCTTTAACCTTTCATTACCTTTCACATCAAATTTTTTTCTCCGTTACATAATCTCAGATATTCCTGTTAGTAATCTATTTCATGGATATTTAAATTGAATTGACTCGAGTAATCTATCTGATGACACAGATTCAATTCAGTTTAATGACCATTTGAAAGATTGAGAAAGAAGTTTCTGGAAACTTTCAGTCAATCAGAATATCTTTCAAATATTCATTCAAGTGCTTTAAAATTCATCATCTTTTTTCTATGAAAACTAATTTACCATATCTTTCTCACTTCATCTTCATTTATTTTGTTCATAGTTTAACAAGCAGTTAATTAGAATTTTAATCAATTCTAGTTGATATAGAAAGCAGGATTTTTTACATACAAAGTAGAATTTCCTCATCTTCAGATAAGCATATTGCATATATTCAGTGAGTAGATTTTTATTGAACAGTCAAGGAAGGATTGCTTGAAGATGGTGAGAGGCAAGCCCACAGATGGTATACAAGAATAGAATCATGAAAGAGGCAGAAACCTTTCTGATTGTACTTCTAGAGTATGGATAGAAATGAAAAGTGTCATTATTTTTGCTCGTATGACTGCACATAAATTAAATAACTTTCTGTAAGAGAATGAGTGTATGCGAAGTAACTAGCAAGTTATTGACCTCAAATTATTTCTGCTTCTCTCTATGGATTAGAAGTAATGTGACTGGTTCTTATGCAAATTTCGCTACATGAATTTTATTTTTAAGTATGCGTTTTACTTCTTCAGATAACTAGCTTTACTGATTAGTCATTCTTTCTACTGACATTTAACAAGTTTGGTATCTAGGATTAGTGATAAGTTTCTGCGAACAATTGATACCTAGTCATATAGTACTGTCAAATGAATCAGAAGTATACATTGATTCGTTTGTTAAGACTTCCTCGAACTGAAATCAACTATCTGTAAGCTTAGAGTGTTACATGAACTCAAAACGAAAAAATTGGTGTATCAGCGGTTCTGTCAGTTCCTCTTTAACTTTGTACATTCAGATCGAGAAAGTGAAGAATTATTATATAATTCCTTTGAAAATTACTAATTTTATTGTAGATTTCAGTCTCTTCACATCTTTTTATCACCAACCAATGATATAACTCTTTCACTTGCGTATGTGTAAGAATTACTACTTTATAGATATTCAGGTCAGGTTGGGATTTGAGATGGTTTCGTAGGATTTAAGCGCTGGGTATATAATATCTACTATTTGTATTTAGTAGTGATTTGGAAAAAAAAGAGTTTGCACCTACTTACATCTCTCTACCCAGTGCCAGTAGCTTAGTCAGAATAATTCTGGACTGGAACTGACAATATTCAAGTTTATACATGATTGTTATTTATGAATGAAACTGTGTTGTCAGGTGGTTGAAACTGATAAGGAGCATGCATAATATGTTGAGTGTGATTATTATTATTATTTATTTGTCCCTTGGGTTCCTAGTGGAACATACAGCTTCAGTAGCACATCTCCATCCCACTCTCTGTTCTCTACAATCTTTTGAACACGACTCCACGACTCCCCATTTCTTCCTCACATGATCTCTTCTATGTCACCCTCGGTTCAGAAACCAAATCGTCGTTTCCTCTTTGGATTCCACTTGAATACCTGGCCTGACATTTATTTAAGACTTTTGAGTAATTTCAGTATTGTCCAAGTCTATACTCTGACATGATATTTTAGAAAGTAGAGCTCCGACTGAACGATTTTCAAGCACTCAAAGGATCACCTTATTTCTGGTGGGTTGAATGGAACCCGTTTGGGGTTCAGTTTTTCCAATCTTTATTCAAAGGGAGTCTGTCTTCGGTAGACTGCATTCATGTGTGCAATTAGATTGTGAATCCAGAAAAATTTCGTTTTCGTACGGACAGTTTTGTAGAACTCTCTTATTTTGCACTGTCCTGATTCCACCAACGGTATGTCATTTTCTAAGAGAGAGAGTACTGTATTAATTCACGACTAAAGAGTACCTTGCCGGTCTTGTTTAATATTATTTTTATGTTGGAAACGAAATTTAATGGATGATGATGATGATAACACTGGAATCCATGATGCTTGTTTTGTTCTGTTTGAGACTCGTCAGTTAGAAATACCTGCCTGTCAATGAGTGATAATGTTCCTACTGATACCTGAATCCATTACCGATTGCTCCAAATGCCAGAGCGTTATCTACTAGGTCACTAAATCATGATAACCACTTCTTTTGTGATGAGCATATTCACATACGCATGAATGAGCCAATGTGTTAATAGTGACCGATGAATTCAGTCCAGTCAACTCAGGAAAATTAAAAACTATTACACTAAAATGTTAGTATTATTGCTTGAATGACACCGTCGTTGATTGGACTGCTATCATCAGTCTCTGTTGGCATATGGGCACCTGTGCGCATGCCTGGATATTGCCTGTGTTTTCATTATGTTCAACAATGATGTGCAGTGGCTAGCAGTGGAATCCAGAATGCGCATTTCGTCCTATTTCGGACTCATCAGCTGGATGTACCTGCCTCCAAAAGAGTGATGTTGTTCCCAGTGTTACATAATCAAAACACAGGCAGTATTGAGGAACCCACACAGGATCCTATATGCCAAAAGAGACTGATCAATTCGGTCAAATAAACGACGGTGAAATGCAGCAATAACATTAAAACTTTACCCGTCATAAAAGACGTGGCTATCGTGGCTCTATGGTTTAGTGGACAACGCATTGGTGTATGAAACGATCGCTCCCGAGTTCGAGTCTCGATGGGAACAACCCCCTACTGGGAGGCAGGCACACCAAGCTAACTAGTACCAATTAGGACAAAATGTGCATCCTGGATCCCACTGCTAGCCACTGCTCATCATTACTGCATGACACTAAAAGTTACTGGGTAGTTGTTCATTTTAGATAGTCTGATCATGCAGATTATTCCTCTTGCTATTTCATTTCTAATCATGATCAAAGTTTAGATTTATTTTTCAAGACTGAAAGTAAAACAGACTTTTTCATTGATGACCTTTCAGGAATTACGTCAGTTTTATGAGAAATAATCATGACAAGACATGACCACCAGTTTAAAAATTGAGCTTGTCAACTTCAACGTGTAGTTCACACACTTATCATATGTGACACAAAAGAAATCAAAATAATGATTACCAGATTCTTCTTTCTATCAGATATAATATAAGGCAGAGAAGCGAAAAAATATTACCAAAGTTAATTAGTTCATCAATATGATAGTCGTTCAGAGTTTGCTCTGTTCATAGTTTTCAATGCTTGTAAGATTTAGACAGTAATAACAGATTGAATGGTTAGAGGCAGTTGGAAAAAAACTGTGCTTCATTTATGGTTTCATGCTTTTTAACACTCATCAGAAAGGCATATTTACAACTTCGAAGGAATTGATATCCCATCAAAGATTCAAACAGGTGTCACTCAGTTCAGCCTTCATAGACTTAATTAATTCACAACGTGTCTAACTTCCAAGAGGACTAGAATAAGTAAAGTGTTTCGATAATGTAGAATAATCAATTTCATCTTGTCAAGTTCAAAGTTCTCTCTAAATTCTACTGACCATTCTGGTATGTGGTGACCAGTTAGATAGTTGATCGCATATTCATGCATCGAATTTGTACTTTACAGCTATGAGTTTAAAAATTTCACATCATGTAAAGTAGAACAAGACATATAAACGAACAATATTATCTTCAATTAAATCCTATTCAGGCTTTACTCTAATACAAGCAGCTTAATAAGAGTAATAAATTGATAACATTGACTACAGCACATGCAATATAGATGAAGATGATGATGATAAGAACCAAGAAAGCAGCATGAAAATGTAGACACTCCGATAATCAAAATGGATCAAAAGCTTATTTGGGAAAATAAAAGTGACGTAATGGTGGATGACGAGATAAATGGATAAACAAAGCCTAGACGAATACCCTAAGTATTCGAATGAGGTGAAGAATAAGAGAGGGGTAGGAAATAAAACTGAATGATAGAGTTATTAACTAAGTATTTCCTGGTCAAGTAAGAGATATAGGATGTATAAATTTCTTCTGGATACAACGACTAGGATTATTAGCTTGAATTCCAACAGCTTCTGTTATGTGCAAAAGACGAGTTTGAATATCTTTGAAAAGATGATTATGAAAGCAATGTTCTTATTCACCGAGTGATCACCATCAACGAGGTGAGATAAAACTGAGCTTCTGATGGATTTTATGTGTCCCTTTCCTAACCATGAAGGTATATGCTCAGCAACACGTTTGTTTAGTTGTCTAGTAGTACGCCCTATATAGACAACTACCTTCATGGTTAGCAAAGGGACAGATAAAATCCATCAAATCTCAGTTTCATCTCACCTCGTTGATAGTGATCACTTGGTGAATAAGAACATTGCTTTCATGATCATACACCATATATCACTACCTCATCTTTTCAAAGATATTCAAACTCGTCTTTGGCACATAACAGAAGTTGTTGGAATTCAAGCTAATAATCCTAGTCTTTGTATGCAGAAGAAATTTGTACATCCCTTATCTCTCCCTTGACCACGGAATATTCATTCTAATTTACAGCTATAATTCTAAGAAATGATATTATAATGAATATGAGATAAATTTAGCAATCTGTTATTTTGAGGGAGTTGTGAGGATTTGGAAATATTTCAAGTTGTTATTCATGGTAGACTGACATCAGTTGGAGGAATAAGGGAAACCTGGGAGCACTGGACAGCTGTTTCGTCCGACTAGTATGGGACTCCTCAGCAGTGCGCACCCACGACCCCATCACGGATCGACCTCGTGACCTTAAGATTCCGTGGCCAGCACACTGCTAGGACGAAACAGCTCTCCATTGCCCCCAGGTTTCCTTTCTTCCTCCAACTGATGTCAGTCTACGATGAGTAACAACTTGAGGTATTTCCAAATCCCCACAACCCCGTCAACATTCTATTGAACTGGTGGTCATTGGTGACTAGCTTCGAGAGGTGGTTCCCGAAGTTCCAATGAGAAGTGGTGACCGGTGTTGGCAAAGCCTGATGGTTGTGACAACAGTTACCCACCGATGACATTAGGTGGTGGTTGCGCTATATCATGAGATAACAGAAGTTGGGAATATGGAGTATTGGATTCTGACCCAGTAGCTTGACGGTAACTCGTTGGCCACGGAATACTAAGGTCGCGAGGTCGATCCGTGATGGGGTCGTGGGTGCGCACTGCTGAGGAGTCCCATACTAGGACGAAACAGCTGTCCAGTGCTCCCAGGTCTCCAATGTTCCTCCAACTGATGTCAGTATACCATGAATAACAACTTAAAATCTGTTACTTGACTCGCGTTTGTTCAATAAAATCAATGATTACCGTTCATAATGATGTCATATACTGACATTTCCAATGATTTAGAAACTGGAACAGTTTACATATTAATGTCATTTTATTTAGAAAACAATTTAAAATTTAGATTACAAGTTGATTATGTAATTTTTCAGAAGGTCAGATATTACAAGTGATAGCATAATGTCATTCGAGATATGTTGACAACAATAGAGTTTTATAGTGAGGTCTAAAAACCGACAAACTGTTGCTTTGGACACTGAAAAGTGAAGATGACTCTTATACAGTTCACTTGTTCATGACTTAATTTTACTAACTGTAAAGTATACTATAAAAATTAGTAGATTCGTTCAAAATAAGACGAAATATGCATCCTGGATTCCACTGCTAGCCACTGCCCATCATTATTGTACATAATTGAAACACAGGCAATATCGAGGCATGCGCACAGGAGCCCATATACCAGCAGAGACTGATGATAGCAGTCCAATCAACGACGGTGTTATACAAGCAATAACACTGAAGCAAATTCAGTATGTTTGGACCTCAAAGTGAAAAGAAAGAAAATGTTGGTACGATTAAGAAGACCATCCGTGTATATAAGATATATCTAGTGGAAAATGCCTTGACTATAAAAGTTCCTCCATTGTCAACTATAAGAGTGGGATGGTCAGAACCCTTCACAACACATCCAGGAACTTATATTTTCGCAACAGTTTAGAGAAGGAATTAAAACATAATTCGGAATTGTCTCTGAAAGAATGAATAATCTAAGAGATTTATTGTTAATGAGGACAGAAAAGAACAAATCGAAAGAAAGGAGTATGCAATATCTAAGAGAATAGACTGAAGAATCAAAGAAGAAGGAACCTGTCTTGAGCCAAACTTGTAGCATTATACAATACCGTATATTCACTGAACCAGTTCAAATTGGATAAACACCTTGGTAATACCACCTGTAATTGCATTTATGGCAAGTAAATTAGAAGGATTGAAGAAAGAGTATCTAATTGATTTAGTGAGTGCATCCTCGAGAATCTGCAAATGAGATAAGATTCTAGTTAGTGCCAGACACAGGACATTAGACTTATATCTCACCTTCAAGGATAGTTTAAGCTTCCCAGAAGCATTTGTTATAAACTCTGTGTAGAGAAGACAATGGTGATCAATCTTTTATTGTCATGATGACTATAATTTCATTTTTTAACCAATCAATCAATAATTTCGATGTATTGACTGTTTGACTGATTGACAAAATCAAGGGACCAAAAACACCTGTCCCATGGTCTATGCGACCATACACTATCTCTTCTTTTTCAGATATCTCAAGAAGAACTAACCTTTCTTTCATGGTGTGATAACTGGGAAGTGTCAACCGACACAGGCTTTCAAAAGTACTCAAATTTCATCTTCGCTGTATGACACAAAACTATTGATTTCCTAATTTTGAAATGTCTTATGCGCTGGTAGGCATTATCTTTTCAGATTGTACGCAGCTGATGAGTATCAATGAAATAAAATATCTCCTTATTCTGCAAATTCGGTCCTACTTTTCCAAGTTTATCAAGAGGTTCAATACCAACTAATGATTCAGTGACACTTGGTTGTGACGTCTTAATGATATGGATGACAGAAAAATCTTAGTAAGAAGATGTCAAAACATCTAACAACACCTCTACACTAAAGATGACTTTCATGATCCCGTCTCGGCCTAATTTTTATCGCAAAGTAATTAGCCATTGAGAAAGTCTACTAGCGAAGTTGAAACCATTTTTCAACTTTAAGGACTTAAGAAGATGGTTAACGAGACTAGGTAGGTGAAAGAGGCTACTTCCTTTACGTTTTTCCCATTGATGGTGATTGAAGCTTGTTGTTGTTGCTGGTGGTGTTGTTGGTTGGGTTTCTTCATCACTTCTGTCTTCTCTATGCTCACTTGAAGTCCCGTCTTCGCTGCCCCATCTCTTCTGTCAGCTTGTTAGTTTTCGAATTGTGTAGATCTTCAGGTTTGTGTGATAAGATATTAGACTTAAGTCATCGGCGAAATCCAAGTCTACTAGGTTCTTTTCCCGATCCAGCATATTCCCCTCTTCTTTCTCCTCATGGTTTGTTTCATTATCCAGTCCACTACAATCAGGAATATCATCTTTCATCATAGTAGACAGCTTTGTTTCACTCATGTCTTCACTTCACTTCAAAGGCATCACTGAGCTTCCCATTGTGAATTACTTGGCATCTGGCGTCTTCATATAGTTGTTGAATGAGATTGATAAAGGTTTGTGGCACTCCCTAGTGCTGAAGCAGTTTCTAAATTACTTCTCTATCAAAGGCCTTTTCAAAGTCGATGAAGTTGAGATAGAGCTGAGTTGACTGCCATTCTATACTCTGTTCTATGATGATGCGAAGCGTTGCAATTTGATCCGCACATAATTTGTATTTCCTGAATCCAGCCAGCCTGTTCTGGTCGTAGTTTTGAATCCAGCGCATACTTTAGTCTCTCCAGTATGTTCACTTGTAATTCTGTGTCCGCAGATGATATTTCTGGATGAAGTGCGAAAGATATACTTCAGAATAATTCTGTGTACCCCAACATTATTAGCATCGCTTCACTCTTCTGTAGGCTCGTACAAACAAAGAATCTATAGGTAAAGTTAATTGTTTCAGCTGTTGAACCAATATATACACATTCAAGTTGTACGCCAGTGAAGTACCTTCCCCAGGGATATTATTGCACTATCAACAGAAGCCATGTAGAAAGAAAACCAGCTGAATGAGACAACAAGTCTCATGAAATAACTAAATATCCAGTTGAATAACATTTATAATTAGGTAGCATTCAGATAACTATTCAGTTTATGGTTGAAGGCGGCCTAAACTGATCAAAACAAAAGTTTCTACCACTACTTATATAGGGTCACATTCATTTGTTGTTCATCTAATATAACTAAACTTAGAATAGCTAAATACTACAGTTTGGCATACAATTTCTTTGAATAATAATTCATATGTATATATTGTAAGATGAATTTTCAACCGTAAGCTAATTATACGCAGAGAGTGAGTGACAAAATATCATTTGGCAAGGTGAATAAAGTGCTTAGAATGAACAAGTCTGCTTAAGTTTTAACACCTTATTTCTTTGCCTATGAAGAAAGCCAAGCAACATTACTAACTCTATCTCTCTCTCATGGTATTCATAGAACATCCTCAAGTTATCAATAAAAATCAATGAAGACAATTTCAGAAGTATACATTTTACTTCATTATTTACCCTTCTGATATTTGAACTTGATTTTGTTAAGCCTCGGTACAGTATTCTTCAGAACCCACCAACTAGAATCAATCATAAACTTATGAATCAGTCATGTCAAAGAAGATTTTTTTTTCACCACATACTACTGAAGTTTTCAATTATTGGATGAGGTGAAAACTATTCCAAATCCACTCCTCAGTTTTTATTCACTATTCTATGATTCTAAAATACATACAAAATACCTGAATAAACTAATCCTAATGTGCAGTTATGATTTAGAGTTCAATTTCAGCAATATGTTTCAATATTAGAAAGATGGAGTAGCAGTAGAGTTTCCATTAGACCTATTGATAGAAGAAATCTCTGTCTAAACTGGAAACAGCATATCTCAACATAGTTAAAAAGCAGTTTAAACCCTGCAAAAGAAAGCTTGGTGATAAAGTGAGATAAAGATTTTGAAAAGCAGCAAGTAATACAGTATCTCAAGGAATATCACTTCTAGATCGACTTTATAATCGAGATTCAGTCATACCAGGTGTTACAATTCCTCAACGTAATGTTAAAAAAGAAGCTATGATGGGACATTTACAGGATCTATACACTTTAAACGCATATGAAACAGACAAATGATAAATTTTCCTCTGGAATTCAGAGGATTCATACTATCATGATTTTGGAAGAAAACATTCAACTTCTAGGATCTATTTTCATCTTAAATGGATACCTGAAGAGATCAATAGATAAAAAAAATCTGAATCGAGTTGCTAACCATCAGTTGCTTATCAGTGGAAAGAGAAACGACTTTTGAGTTTGGAATTCAATGGAAACACAACAGTTACAATACTGAAACGTATACTTACGATGGCTATCAAAGAACATTCTATGCAGATATTGCGAATCATCTATACTAATCAGACAACAATGAACACTGCCAGTCATTTTTGTTTGCTTATATCAGTTCAGATGCTCCTAAGGAACTAGGTACATTGGCCACATATAGAGAGAGACTGTTCAATGTTGACGCTAACGCTTTCAAGTACAGCTTAGTATGGGTCAGCGTTGATAGATCAGAAAACTGAAAGCATTTAGTCTACAATAGAAAACGTTTTAAGGATTTCTCTGCTTTAGCTTACAAAATATGACACAATCTTCAGAAGAGTACCAGGAAATGTTTACTTTTTTGAATATTAAGGCTCTGTCAATAAAAATTTAAACTAGAATCACGTAAACTTTCTGAGGTTAGTTACTAACTTCTAAGTTCCCTACGTCACTGACATTTATTTACCCAATTCGCTAAGTAATCTTCATTCCTATATTGTTTGTCGACCATTACCTTTTAAGAATTATTGACTGACGTCACTGATTGCAGTAGTGAATGTTGAGGGTACGAATCTTATAGAAGACATCTGTACCATAGAGGTTGTGGATATAGCTTGTTGACGGCTACCGACCAGTGTGACGGGGTCATGGGTGCGCACTACTGAAGAGTTCTGTACCAGTGGGACGATATGGTCATCCAGTGCTCTCAGGTTTCCAATATTTCTCTAACTGAATCTTAAGGGAGTTGTGGGGATTTGGAAATATTTCAAGTTGTTATTCATCCTGGCGGTTGAGCTATATAGTGAGATAACAGAAGTTGGAAATGTGGAGCATTGGATTCTGACCAAGTGGCTCAATGGTAACGTGCTGGCCATGGGACATGAAGGTCGCGGGTTTGATCTCGGCGGGGTCGTGGGTTTGCACTGCTAGGGACTCCCATACTAGTCGGACGAAACAGCTGTCCAGTGCTCCCAAGTTTCCTTTGTATCTGCAACTGATGTCAGTCTACGATGAATAACAACTTGAGAAGTGTATATTTGTCATATTCAAATGCAGTTGTAAAACTACTGAGAATGATATTACTGAAAAGAATTTGTTCATTAAAATCTTACTTCTTTGAAAAAAAATACCTTTGAACGTTATGTGGAATACTTCAAATGGACATTTCACGTTGAGTGTTGTAGTAATTTAAAAGTAGTATTCATCATGGACTGACATTAGTTGGGGAACCATTGAAAATCTGGAAGCACTGGACAGCAGCTGTTTCGTCCTAGTATGAGACTCCTCAGCAGTACGCACCCATGACCCGGCTGGGGGTCGAGCCCAGGACCTTCAGGTTTCACAGCGAACGCGTTCTACTAATTATTTTTTTCAATAGTTAAATATACAGCCTTTATGATAGTTAAACGTGTCACTACACGATTTGATTTTGATCATCAAAGGAGTTATGTAGCTAAATGTTAAGTGTGTTAACCAGAACAACCAGTAAAAATCTACGGGTAGACAGGAGGATATAAGCACTTCAGAGTGGTGTAAAAGATGTTAGTAATGCAATATGTTATATACTTAATAGACTAAACCCTTATTTGGACGTGGTCGATACTTATCATAATCTCAGTGGTTATTCATAGTGAGAAGCAAGATTTATTATTTTCACACTACTATATAATTTAGTTACTAGGTGAAATAGTTTAATATATTGAGAAATTGAATTGTCGCCTAAAAATATACGGGTCAGTTTGTACTTTTCTTAAATTGACTATAGTGTTTTTACCTCTGTTGAAGTGTTTGAAACCTTTCTCAAGTTATATCAACATTAAGTCATGGTATCGTGAATGATGAAAGAATTAAGATTGTAAGCCATATACACACTATTAGCTAATCTGTAGAAATACCGCTATCATTTGTGAAACAAATAAATGAAATTGTTTTTTTGATATTGAAGATTTGTCCTTTGGGTTCCAAGTGGAGTATAGGGCTTCAGTAGCACGTTGCCACCTCACTCTCGTCTCTCTGAAGCCTTTTAAAGGTGGCTACACAACTGCTGAAAAGATTTTATTTCTTCCTCACACCATCTCCTCCATGTGAACCTCAGCCAAGACGTCAAACGCGTCTTTCTCATCTAGGGTTCCACTCCAGGGACTAACCTGGTCTGACGCGTGATGTGCCTGAATGGTCTTCTCAGTGTATGTCCAATACAATCCATCTACACTTTGTTATGCATACACACTGAGCGATACAACGTGGTTGGTTCGTTGTCAGTCAGCCAGTCACAGTGACTTCCCTCTTGCCTATTCTTATTATTCCCACCATCTTAACGATCTTCAGTATCCAGTGAGCGTCAACGTCAGCAGCACATCTTCATCATGTATTTGTGCAGTTTGTTGAAAATGCTCTTCGTGACGCGCCACCAACTATTTTAAGCATCACGTAGAACCACTGACTGACTTGACTGACATGAGTAGTGTTGAAATCGGGATGCTGTTCACGCTTTATGCTAAGTGGAGTGGAGTGATGTGCAGTAGATCTCGACATTGATTTCAGATTGATGAAAGAATTCCTGTCTTGCTTTTATTGCTGTCTTTGACATAGTCATCCGTGCCGCCACCGCCGCTTGTAGTTGAGACGATGCTGTCTATGTAGAGAGGTAGTTGTAAGAGATAACTTCTTTTAGATCTCTCCCAAATAAAGGAAACTAGAATAGCTAAATCTTTCCTCGGTATTCAAACTTGTGTCATTTATTTCTGAAGTCGGAAATGTCCTCAACAAGCTATTTGACTAAATTTCGATCACAAATCATCAAAATTACAACTTTGAAGAAATTCACTTTTCATTTGACCCATTTTCTTCTCGTATGACGGGTCAACAAAGCATCACGTTCAACTTTTCAAAACATTCATGACTAATACATCACATTTTAAAATGACAGTATGTGTAAGTTAATGAGTAGAAATTTATATGAAAACTAACTATAAAATGAAACAGTTGGTCCACAAGTTGTAAGTTTCACATTTTAAACATGTCTGATTAAAAGACAATAGTAGAAACTGATGTGTACACAAGTTAACAGCCTGTATTACATAATGTTAAAATTTGTTCAATGATCAACTTGTTCACAAAATTTAATGTGATCGAGCGACATTTAAGCCATGAATAGCTTAGTAGTAGACTGTGTGTGTATATATATATGAGAGACTGTGAGAGACTTCACCTCTAATAAGAAACGAGTTTCATCAGGTTCAGTGATTCTTAGGCAAGATGTCTCGAACAAGTTGTCAGCCTTAACAGTCATGGCTAGTTGATAGTGGTTCTATCAGTTCAAAGTAAGCTACACCATATACTCGTATCAGCTTAGATGATCATGTGATGACCTGATGGTGACCATTCTAGTAAATTTCACAAATCATAGATTAAATTTCCCTGAATATTTAACGATTTCATATGATTACCAAACTGCTTCTGGTAAACAAAGATAAGGTGACAATTAACAGAGTTCTTGTTAATGATCAACTTGATGAATGAGTCTTCAGGAGCGAGAATGACACCGCATCGATCGAATAGCCTATTGATGAAATGTCAAACAAACTTCCTTATTTACAAAAGAAGTTAATTAAACTGATGAAGTCTACTATAATGTTATTCGACTGGCATAAGATAGAAAGCCAAGAAAGAGCATATTCTGTCATATGATCTGTCTTCGAAATACAGTCAGGTGTTAACGCATAAAAACAATCTCAAAAATAGTTTATGTATCCTTATAATCATTCTATAAAATAGCTGTACTCAAATATACTATTTCTGAGGAAATCATGGAAGTCAGGTATGAATAAAGAATACACTTTTCAATAAAATTTGAATCCTTAGGATTCTGGATTCAAAATATGAACTATGTCTGTGAATAACTGGTAGAAAGAAAGATGAATAAAGGCATCCCTGTTGAGAATTTTAGGAAATTTCTGATCACGTGCACAGTCAACGCTCAGATCTTGTCCCAAATAGGCCCTATAATTCCTGAGATATTTTTATAGATACTAGAAAACGTATTATTAAAGAAAGACGTTACCGACATAGATTTGTGTTATCAGTATATGGATGATACACTTCTATCGATTCAAACACAAAACGCTTCAATAACGCCAGTCAAACAGTTAATTTTACAAAATTGCTTCAACGTAATAATTCTCTTCATTTCCTTGATGTCCTCAGCAAAAGAAGACAAAACACAGTCCTCTGAAAACAAGTGTATATACGAAGACGACAAAGACACAGTATACTCACTTCCTCACCATCGTATCAACCAAGTACAAATGAAATATTATCACATGATTAGTGTTTACACAAAGATTTATCTACTCTGAGGAATATGTCGAGAAACAATTACAAGTCTTCAAGCATATTTCAAAGGAAAACGAACATCTAGAGAAGTTTATAAAAGTAAACATCACTCGTAGTAATCAAAAACACGAATTGACAAGTGTGTAGGCAAAAACTTATATTTGTACATATGTAATTTTGAGGAGACACTCACAACATCTATCCAGAACAATAAACAGAATGTTTTACTCTAGATGAATAGGAGTGAATATAGAGAAGACGAAGGTGATGAAGATACCCAACCAACAACACCAGCATCAGCAGCAGCAACAACAAGCTCCAATCATCATCGTTGGGAGAAACCTAAAGGAAATAGCCTCCTTCACCTATCCAGGCAGCACCGTTTCAACTACAGGTGGCACAGGCACAGACGAGGACGTCAAAGTCAGAATCGGAAAAGCAAGACAGGAGTTTAATAGACTGAAATCAGTGTGGAGATCTTCTGAACTCGGCTTGTGGAACAAGATCCGCATTTTGAACACCAACACCAGTCAAGTCAGTGCTTCTGTATAGTGCAGAGAGTTGGCGATGCTTTACGAAAGGCATTTCCAACAAACGACAGACACTGATCAACAACTGCCACCTACGCTGACTCGTTACTCAAGATCAGATGGCCAGAATAATAAGAATAAGCAAGAGGGAACTCACTGTGGCTGGCAACGAACCGACGAAGCAAGAACCTATCACTCAACAAATATGCACTGGAAGGAAGTGGAGATGGGTTGCGTTGGGTTGGGTTGGGTTGGGTTGGGTTGGGCATACACTGAGAAGACCGACTGGGGACATGACGCAACAGGCCAGGCACTCGAGTGGAACTCACTCAGATGGGAAGCGACGAGTTGGGCATCTGAGGTGAGGGTGACATGGAGGAGATGGTGTGAGGAAGAAATGAGAGGTTGTTGGCTGTCGTGTTGCCAGGTTGAAAAGATTTCAGAGAAGAGAGTGGAATGGAGACGTGCTATTGAAGCGGTATGTTCCATTAGGAAGGAACCCAAGAGACAAATGTTGAATAATAATTCACTCAAGATGTATATGCCTATACTTTAATAGCCAACCATTGTTCAGCTGGGGATTTAAGGACGCCTTACCTTATTTCAGCTCATCATCATCATCATCATCATCCATACACCAATTCAAATGTTCCTGTGGAACAAGTTATATACCACACACTATTAGATATAGTCATCTCAGGGTAAGTGAATATCTACCGGCATGATTTGTAAATGTTGAGATCAAGTGTATTAGAAGTTTTATCTACTGGCACATCTGATAGATATATGACATGAAAGAGATGTTAGTGTAGTTTTCACTGTGTCTCAACAATGTGCCATTCGTTAATGCATTCTCCATATAGCAGAAACTGTAGCTATAAGATCAACTGGGATTTAACTGTGTATTTAAGGAGAATAAGGCCAAACCCAGGTAAAGGCTAAAAGTGAAATGTAGTTTGGAGTGGATCCAATAAGATTTTTTTTTATCGGTGACGTTTACTTGTTAGTATCAAACAGAAATATGATGGAGACTAATCTGTTGGTAGGTATAGTAATCACTAATATATTAGTATTATTGCTATGTGTAATAACAATAATGTTAATTGTTCGACATCGAATTTATGAAGGAAAATGGATTTTTAGTTAGTATATCAGGGAGAAACTAAATAAACCTTCGAAGTCAGTATTTATAATGATGGACATACAGTACGAAGAGAATCTTGATTTTCACGTTGCTTATCTCTGTGTTAAAGTTAGAAAGGTAGTAGAATAAACACCTGAAACAAGCTGAAGCGAAAACTGATCAGCAAATTGAGCGGAGAAATATTTGTTTTCTATTAAATCTTCGTCATTCGCTCTATACTTATATTATACAGGTTTTGTATCCAATAATATAATACAATTTTATGTATTAAAAGTCAAATATGAACGAAGAATATGCTTCTCAGTAACTCCTCATGAGGTTCAACACTTATAACAGTTTTGTGTAGGATGCATTTAGGATTGCATATGCAAGTATAATTTAAATTCGATTCTTTAAGGCTGTGTAACTTATATATAAGGATATCAATTGTTGTGATAGGTAAACTTTGCCAATCGACTGATGATCAAATGTATGAGGAAGGCAAAGCGATAATAATGTCCCAGAATCCACATTTTATCGATTAAATGAGTGATTAGTACCAAGAATGATGACATGAATTTACCTATAGGTGACAATGGAGTGAATAAGTCACCAGAAGACGGTTAATATATGAAACGATTAACATAATCACAGTAGTAATAATGCACACACAAAAAATCCTAATAGGAATTTTAAGAAGGGAGGAAAGTCTAGTTAAAAACAATAAGATTATTAATAATAGTAGCAGTTTTATTATTTATCTTAAAAAAAGAAGAAAAGAAAAGAGAGGAGGAAAAGGGGAAGATTAAGGAAGAAACAAAAAGTTTGAGGGACTACCGTTTACTCAGTGGAGAGTCAAGGGAGCATTAGGCTTCGAAAGTGTTCCATTTGAATATAAAGTTAAAGCTACACAGATACAGATTCTGCTATATGGAGAATGCATTAACGAATGGCACATTGTTGAGACACAGTGAAAACTACACTAACATCTCTTTCATGTCATATATCTATCAGATGTGCCAGTAGATAAAACTTCTAATACACTTGATCTCAACATTTACAAATCATGCCGGTAGATATTCACTTACCCTGAGATGACTATATCTAATAGTGTGTGGTATATAACTTGTTCCACAGGAACATTTGAATTGGTGTATGGATGATGATGATGATGATGATGAGCTGAAATAAGGTAAGGCGTCCTTAAATCCCCAGCTGAACAATGGTTGGCTATTAAAGTATAGGCATATACATCTTGAGTGAATTATTATTCAACATTTGTCTCTTGGGTTCCTTCCTAATGGAACATACCGCTTCAATAGCACGTCTCCATTCCACTCTCTTCTCTGAAATCTTTTCAACCTGGCAACACGACAGCCAACAACCTCTCATTTCTTCCTCACATCATCTCCTCCATGTCACCCTCACCTCAAATGCCCAACTCGTCGCTTCCCATCTGAGTGAGTTCCACTCGAGTGCCTGGCCTGTTGCGTCATGTCCCCAGTCGGTCTTCTCAGTGTATGCCCAACCCAACCCAACCCAACCCAACCCAACCCAACCCAACCCAACCCAACGCAACCCATCTCCACTTCCTTCCAGTGCATATTTGTTGAGTGATAGGTTCTTGCTTCGTCGGTTCGTTGTCAGCCACAGTGAGTTCCCTCTTGCTTATTCTTATTATTCTGGCCATCTGATCTTGAGTAACGAGTCAGCGTAGGTGGCAGTTGTTGATCAGTGTCTGTCGTTTGTTGGAAATGCCTTTCGTAAAGCATCGCCAACTCTCTGCACTATACAGAAGCACTGACTTGACTGGTGTTGGTGTTCAAAATGCGGATCTTGTTCCACAAGCCGAGTTCAGAAGATCTCCACACTGATTTCAGTCTATTAAACTCCTGTCTTGCTTTTCCGATTCTGACTTTGACGTCCTCGTCTGTGCCTGTGCCACCTGTAGTTGAAACGGTGCTGCCTGGATAGGTGAAGGAGGCTATTTCCTTTAGGTTTCTCCCAACGATGATGATTGGAGCTTGTTGTTGCTGCTGCTGATGCTGGTGTTGTTGGTTGGGTATCTTCATCACCTTCGTCTTCTCTATATTCACTCCTATTCATCTAGAGTAAAACATTCTGTTTATTGTTCTGGATAGATGTTGTGAGTGTCTCCTCAAAATTACATATGTACAAATATAAGTTTTTGCCTACACACTTGTCAATTCGTGTTTTTGATTACTACGAGTGATGTTTACTTTTATAAACTTCTCTAGATGTTCGTTTTCCTTTGAAATATGCTTGAAGACTTGTAATTGTTTCTCGACATATTCCTCAGAGTAGATAAATCTTTGTGTAAACACTAATCATGTGATAATATTTCATTTGTACTTGGTTGATACGATGGTGAGGAAGTGAGTATACTGTGTCTTTGTCGTCTTCGTATATACACTTGTTTTCAGAGGACTGTGTTTTGTCTTCTTTTGCTGAGGACAACAAGGAAATGAAGAGAATTATTACGTTGAAGCAGTTTTGTAAAATTAACTGTTTGACTGGCGTTATTGAAGCGTTTTGTGTTTGAATCGATAGAAGTGTATCATCCATATACTGATAACACAAATCTATGTCGGTAACATCTTTCTTTAATAATCCGTTTTCTGGTATCTATAAAAATATATTTAGGAAAGGGATTTTATATGAATCTGTGGGTTTTGATGGGAAATAAAAATTTAGAATTTGTGAATAAATTGCCTGAAACAGTGTGTAGTGATGACCCTACAATCACGAAGTAAGTGTTCATCATAAAGTGACATCATGTCGTTTCGTTCTGGAGTGGGACTTCTTGATGGTGCAAATCCATGACCCTATCAAATTTTGATCTCAGGCATCTCACTAATGACCACTTGATATCATTTCAGTGATCAATCTAAACTGAGTTGAATATCTTTCAAATTATGATCATATTCATTATCTAATCATTGAATCATTGTGATATAAATCTTTATTACACAATGAAATATTTTAAGTGTTTCCAGACAAGACAAATTAACAATAAGAAGAGAAGTATACTGTGATAATGTTTGAACCTTTACTGTATAGGTTACAAGAAAAGCATTCACCATTATCATGATTTTCGACTTCAATCAATTATATATTCTTTGAAAAAAAATCTCAAAATCAGAAATAGATAACTTTTAGAAGTGTATAAGAAAAATTCAGTAAAATAATATAATATCAGCAGAAATAAAGCAAGAAAAATGCAGTTTTATTTTTATTATACTACTTATTAACTCACTCTTTGAACCGGTTATTTTATATAGTGTTCAATGTTCATGTGAATAGAATTGTTTTAATGAATCAATTAATAATTATCATACTTACATTGAAACATATATGTATTTAAATGAATCCAGATATATATATATATATATATATATATATATCATTTAATTGGCAAAATTATTCATTAATGAAGTGATATGCTAGTAATAACATGTAATTTCTTAGTCGAAAGGTGAATTGTACAAGTGTGTTATTATGATTTAATGAATATTGAACAAATCATTCAGTTTCAATGTTCAATAGTGATTATTATAGTCAATTGTTTAATTATCTTTATTATTCCACTGAAAGTTAATTCATTTTTGATTGCATAAAATGTTGATCTGTTATTAAACATAGATGAATTATACACTGTAGATAGGTTAAGGCACTTGGTATTCTTACGTTCATTGTTACAATACACAGATAATGTTTATTTGTTTATATGTGATAGATATGGAGGGGAGTAAGAGAAAGAAAGAGTATTTTCATGTTTCTTTAAGTTAATTCACATGTGCAGGTTTCCGTATGACACCTACACATGGTTCACCTACATGATTGAATGCGCTAGATCTTACCATGTCTGAATCATTTTCTTCAATATCAATTGAGGGGATAGTTTTCACACCATTAAACTGTACATCAGTAGGATAACGATGTACTATTGTTGAGAAATTTGATGGTTGTTGAAAAGTGATTAAATCCTCTGGTCTAGTGGATAAGTTTTCATCCTGCTTCAAAGGTTGATGAAGTTGTTGTTGAGCTATAGGAATCGGTCGATTATTCGTCAGTGGTGTAGATGCATCATTATGTTGTAACTGTTGCTGCTGTCGACCTGATAGTGACTGATTTTGATTAGACTTCTTCATTTGACACATAACTTTCCTACGTGTTCCATCACCATAACATACACTGTTACGTGAATGTCTGCTTAGAGAGCCAGCATGAGACATTCCGTTTTTACCTTCAGAATGATTCGATGGCGCCGGACTTGTAGAACCATTTTGACATTGTAGTAATAATCCACGTTGTGTTGAACTAATTGAACCACGTGAAGGTACTGGATAGATGGTTATTAGGCCTGAAGTATCATTATAAGAGGCTATAGGTCCACCAGAAATGGGATAACCTGATAACTGGGCATACTGTGGCCCTAAAGCTGAGTATGAAATGGGGATATTTTGTAAACCCGTTTGTGGGTCACATGTGCTCATATTACTCGCTGTCATAACAATATTATTCATGCTGGCTGTTTCACTTGGCAAATGAGTTATCCCATAATGTCTAGGCGATTGATCAGTAATGAATAGGGGAGATACTTGACTCATACTTACTTTACCATTCATCTGACAGAAAGAAGGTGATGGATGTGGTTCTTTGCAGATGCTTGCCTGCGATGATCGTGGTATTCGTTTCTTATAGTATTGTGGACCTCTTCTCAGTCGAATGCATAGAGTTAGAGATGTCAGTGCAAAGACTACACACATGAAACTAATCAAAGCACATGCAACACGTGAAATAACCAACTGCATATAAAGTTCTCGATTTTGACGTTCAGCTTTGGTTAATGCCACAGTTGTTGCTGAAGTACCAGCTATATTACTAGCATTTTCCTGCTTCTGTATATTGGAATTTACTTCATGTAAATTTATTGGACATTGTTTACGTAGACAAAGAACATGTTGAGGCATTAAAACTAACTGTTCAGAAACCAATGGATTGATCAATTCAAGTTTCAATTGTTTATCTGGACGTAGAACAGCCATTAAATTCAAATCACCTACACGATCAGCAAGAAAAAAGTAACGTGCATCATTTGCCAATTGTTTTGGTTGACCAATACCAATATCTTCAGCACGTATCAACTGATCTAGACGTTCTAAGTCAATTAAAGACGCTGACCATTCTTTATTGATATGTTTTAATTCTTTTTCAGCTTGATTCACTTCATCATTATCATCATCATTACTGGCATAATTATCACGATGATCATAGGATGAAGTTGGTACTATTCGACCATTTAATAATTGTAGTCGTGTACACGCTGAAGCATGTCCATATGCATCTAAACTTGATGTCGGTGGTGATGTTAACCATGCATAAGTGATATTACACTGACCTAAGCGTCGAAAACCAGCTTGTCCTAATATTGTATATGAATCAGCTGGTAATACACGACGTGAACGAGATGAATACAAATTACAATTTACATTGAAAATAATGCTGTAAAATGATACAGTTGTGATTAAAACAAAATTGTTTAAATACATTTTAGAAAGTGATTGTGTTGCCTTTCAGTTGAGATGTAAGCTTCACTCATTCATGATAGTACTATACACACTACTGAAATCAGTAATATTCAATAATATTAGTATGACAATCCTCTTTGAATTAGAAGTAGTATATGGTAGTTGTTCAAAATGTATCCGTAATTAAAACATTTTTATTTGTATGTAATACTACTAATATACTGAATTTAATGATATGTGCATAGTTTTTCAATACTTTTCTAGTCGATTATATTGGTGATATGATGACTGCAAATGCTTCTGCTTTATTCTGATTGGTTACTAAATACTGAGATGTGATTGGTTGGAAAATAGACAAATGTAAATTGGCTTTTTTTTCATTATATTTTGTCTAGATTGAACACATCATAACATTGTTACGTGCTCCCCTAGTGTCAAAATTTGTTACCATCTAAGGACATACAAAATAGCATTTCAACAGACAAAGCACCATATAACTACATACCCTTTATGATGATACTTGTGTCATCCCGTCGCTGATTGGAACGAATTCATCGGTCTCTCTTGGCAGATGTCCTCCTGCGTGGATGCTTCGATATTGCCTTTCATTTTTATTGTCTTGTAGTGATGGGTAGTTGCTAGCAGTGGAATCCAGGATATGTGTTTCGCTCCACTGGGGACTCGTCAGCCGGACTTACCTGTCTCTCAGTGAGCCATGTTGTTTCCACTAAGACACAAAATCCAGGATCGATAGTTTCAAATAATAGTGCCTTATCAGGCAGGCCACTTAGGTGCAATGACTGCTTCTTGTGCAATGAGTATGGCTTTTATTGTATCGTTGATTGGATCGAGTTTATCGGTCTGTATTGCCAAAGGACCTCCATGTGGTCCTAGGTCCAAGTCTCAGTGAGAACAATGTATTTCACTGGGAGATAGGTACATCGAGCTGACGAGTTCCAAACAGGAGGAAATATGTCTATTGGATTCCCTTGAAAGTTACTATTCATTATTACTATATACACTTTGATGAGAATAATATAATTAGAGTGTGACTCAATCGGGAAATTTTGCCATGGTCTCTGGTTCATGTGTTCTATTTGACGGTATGAATAGCACTAAGATTGTTAGCATAAAATGAGCACCATTAATCTCACCAAAAGGCATGAGGATTTGTAGACTACGCACTTCATTCATCAATGATTTCTAACCAAATTGATTTGTATATTGATGACTATACAACTACTGAAATTCTGTAATAATTTGGCACTAATAGCTGAACTAAAAAATCTGTTAAGCAAATAAATAATCTAAATTACCGTCAATAGTATGGTTCAAATGGTCACAAAAGTTGTAAAAGTCAACATATGATGGAGAAGATTAGAAATATTCTGCATAAACAGTTATACAACTTGAAAATGCTTTTCATTTGTTTATGTAGTCAGTACTGATGGAATCATCTAGACTAGTGATGTAACATACAAAAGAATAATTTAAAGTTTAGAGTACACTCATTTTAGTTGGCTTATTAGCAGATTAACAGAATATACCAGTTATATCTATCACATCATCAAAATTCAATAAATCAAAGCGAATTATTAATCTCTCAACTAGCGTTTTAAGCTCATCAGAAATGAAGGTGTTAGATAATAGTCTTAACTTCAACATAGTGATCAATAAACTGAAACTTAAGACATCAACCTATAAAAATTCATCACATTATTTCCAGTATATGAGATAGTTCTAGCCAAGGAATGAATACACAATGTGGTAACAGAAAGATAACAAAAGAAAATGAAATTAAACTTATTATATATATTTTGAAGAACAAAATGATCACTAAATCAAACAAAGGTAACTTAAAGGTGGTATTGTAACGACCAGCTACCGGCTTGATTTCTGTCTAGCCTATAGGTATGCTATTGTAGGATAGCGCATAGAACAGTATACGTTCAGCAGTGACTACGAGAAATTAGGAGCGAAAAATGATTCAGCAAGTAAAGTACTAAACATATTTGAAATATCAACAGAGTTTGTTTGAGTCGTGTGATGTGTTTCTGCAACACATTATGAACAATCTGGTCACATACACACACACAAGTACATGCAAAATATATGAAAAATTAATAAGTTAAGGGGTATGGGTAATTTATACTGAGTCTAAGAAGTTGACAGAAGAGGCAGCGAAGGAAGACAGGACTTCAAGTGAACCTAGAGAAGACAGAGGTGATGAAGATACCCAACCAACAACACCACCAGCAACAGCAGCAACAACAAGCTCCAATCATCATCGTTGGGAGAAACCTAAAGGAAACAGCCTCCTTCACCTATCCAGGCAGCACCGTTTCAACTACAGGTGGCACAGGCACAGACGAGGACGTCAAAGTCAGAATCGGAAAAGCAAGACAGGAGTTTAATAGATTGAAATCAGTGTGGAGATCTTCTGAACTCGGCTTGTGGAACAAGATCCGCATTTTGAACACCAACACCAGTCAAGTCAGTGCTTCTGTATAGCGCAGAGAGTTGGCGATGCTTTACGAAAGGCATTTCCAACAAACGACAGACACTGATCAACAACTGCCACCTACGCTGACTCGTTACTCAAGATCAGATGGCCAGAATAATAAGAATAAGCAAGAGGGAACTCACTGTGGCTGACAACGAACCGACGAAGCAAGAACCTATCACTCAACAAATATGCACTGGAAGGAAGTGGAGATGGGTTGCGTTGGGTTGGGTTGGGTTGGGTTGGGTTGGGCATACACTGAGAAGACCGACTGGGGACATGACGCAACAGGCCAGGCACTCGAGTGGAACTCACTCAGATGGGAAGCGACGAGTTGGGCATCTGAGGTGAGGGTGACATGGAGGAGATGGTGTGAGGAAGAAATGAGAGGTTGTTGGCTGTCGTGTTGCCAGGTTGAAAAGATTTCAGAGAAGAGAGTGGAATGGAGACATGCTATTGAAGCGGTATGTTCCATTAGGAAGGAACCTAAGAGACAAATAATAATATACTGAGTGATGATCGATGGTGAAATAAGAATTTCGATCACGGTCGGATTTGAACCAGTAATTGCTAGGTTTCCGACCGGACACTCTACCAAATGAACTACGAAGTCTGACTGCTAACTAGATTCCCATTTCATTTCAATCACCAATAGTTTTCCCTGAATACAGTGTGAATTCCTGTTGGCCTTACTCTCGGCATTCTACAGTAGGCCAATTCAATTTACTTACGAGGTAGAAAATGAACAACAAGAATCAGCTAAGTTAGATTGCAGGATAAAAAGAAAGATACTAATGTTTTCAAAAAATCAGTGCATTTCAGCAGGGATCTAGAACTCAAATCGTATCATCCAGTGTCAATTAAAACAGATTTAATCAAAAGTCTAAATGATAGAGTCAGAAAACTGACTAGTGAGTGCAAGGACCTAAACAAGGAACTGAAGTACACAACAGAAGCACTAATAGTTAATAATTATCCTCTGGAGTTTATTAGGAAATTCACACGAACACACAAAAACGAAATAATAACCACAATAGGAGTAGAATGGAGTTCACAGCCTCCATTGTGTTCCCCTTTCAAAGAATGCGGATCAGAAACCGTGCGCAGAATCATCAACAAAGCTTGACATTAGGGTATCATTTAAACCTGTCTACAAACTCACTTAGAGATAAGCTTTATCGGTTGGCTTAAAGATCCGATAGAACCGATTCGGCAAAAAATAATCTAATCTTTCAAATTCCATATAGTGACTGTGAGATCAAGTACATAGGTGAAACAAGCAGGTCGCGGTCAGTAAGAATAGCGGAACATAGGAATTTAGCTAAATATAGAATGACAGACACAAATAAGATCAATAATCTAGAGAACAATCGGCTACTGCAATGTAAGGAATAATACACAAGTATACAATAGGGTCGTGGATAAAACCTCTGTGCTGTAGTCAATTATAATTAGGTGGAGAGAGAGGGAGAGATTGATCATCGACTCTTTTTTCTTCTAATCAACACCCAACATAACACATGTAATAGGAATGATGCAACGCTTATATCAGAGATATGGAAAATGTTACTGGTACTTGAAACAAAGAATATGAGGTAACCTGACTATAAAAAGAAGATATAGAAAGCGTGTTATCACATGTCTTCAAGTAAATGATACTGTATATCTATGCGCTATATATGAAATAAACAAATCTGACATGGAATTAAGTTCTACTACAGTGCCCAAGTTTTGTATTTATATTAAATAAGTACATTTAGATCGTAAAAACGATTTATATACTTCACTTGGTCATCAGAATTTTTATTTTTTAATTTTTCCCTTGGGTTCCTAGTAGAACATAGGGCATCAGTAGCACGCCTCCGTTCCACTCCGTCCTCTGCATTATTTCCAACCCGGTTCCACGACTGCCCACAAGGTTTCATTTCTTCCTTACATGATCTTCTCCATGTCATCCTTGCCTCGGACGCCCAACTCCTCGTTTTCCCTTCGAGTTTAACTCGAGGGCCTGGCACTGGTGCATAGTGTCCCGAGTCAGCCTTCTCAGTATATGCATAGTACAAACCATCTCCACTTTTTTCTGCACACACGTTGGGCAATACGTTCTTAGTTGGTTCTCTGACAACCCAGAGTTCCTTGTTGCTTTTTTTTTACTGTTCTGGCCATCTGATTTTCAGTATCTAGTGAGCGTAGGCAGCGGCAGCTGTGGATGAATGTCTGTAGTTTGTTGGAAATGCTTTTCATGATGCGCCAACTCTCTGAACCAATACATAGAAGCACTTACTTGACTTTGGGCACATCCCTCTTCACTTCTTTGTCCAGTGTAGTGTTTTATGGGTTGTATTCAGTTCCACTTTTCGTTGTTCACCTCTCCACTGCACTGCAGCAGTTCTTCTTCTACTTCACCATCTTCCTCTCCCTCAGCTATCAGCTTCCATGTGTCCGTCAAGATCCATTCTTTGTCTTGTTTCCTTTTCCTTCTTAATATGGTTATGCAGGTTTCTTTTCACATCTCTTTTAAAGAGTTCCAGTGTTCATCCACACAGGTTTCTTCAGGGATGTTGTTCAACGTCTCTCATTTTGTTCTGATGTCTGAAGTGAAGATGTCCTTTGTAGTTTCGTCCTTCAGTTTCTGGGTGTTGAGATTGAACTTTGGTCTATCACCAACTTCTCTGAAGGCTTCCAACTTCATTTTGAAGGTAAGTTCCTTGCAGTAAATAGTGGTCTGAACTTACATCTACTCCTCCTCGATAAAGTTGTGTAGATGATTATTGAAGCCGGAATCTACCTTATAAAGCTGATTTTGACCATCACTGACATTCAACATAGGTACAAAATGAATGGGAGAACAGAGAAAAGTACAGCATAGAGAAAATTCGATAAAAAAGAAACAAGTAAAATCAGTGACTTTATTCAGTATAGGTTGAAAAGTACGCAACTGAATTGAATTCAGTTAGTAAATGATTTATTTAGCTTTGCCAACTGAATAAGTTTCATAATGCAATTAAGTTATGTTATTTTCTCATGAAAGTCTGGTATTTGGTTCATATTAAAGGATAACAACAAGGTAAATGAGCATATCTCTAGTTATTTTAACTGATAACTAAGTAATATCTACATCTGAATGTATCCTAAACAATTACAGACTGGATGGATTGAAACAACGTGGGAACCACGTTAGTAGGATTCATCGATTAGGGGTATATTTTTACTTGTGTAATCCCAGCGTATTATATTAGAACAAATAGTAAAATAAACATTTCCATCTTGTTAGAAAGATCATTTCCAAGAGTATAAATCTGACACTAAGTTTTCAGGTGAATATTCAACTTTTGATATAGAAAGTGAAATTTTACCATGATATTTCATCTGCATCGTGATGAGTGTAGGTGAGTGAATTAGAAAGTTGGTCAAAGTCGCTTCTACAATTGTACAAGTAAGGTGGAAGAAAAATAGGGTGGAGAAATTTACTTCTACTATGAAAAGTACAATGGAGTTGTGAGTTATCAGGAGTGAGAAAGAATACATTACTAGTTTGGAAAGATAAATATTTGAACATTAGACAATATATAACAAATAATAATGTTATTTGGAGGTTTATTTCAAGTTGGGACTTTATCTTGGACTGACATTAGTTGGAAGAACACTAGAAACCTGGGACCACCAGACAGCTATTTTGTCCCATTGGTATGAGAGTCCTCAGCAATGCGCATCCACATCCACGCCAGATAGAATTAATCTGGCGCTCACCGGTGACTAGCTTCCAAAGCTGGTTCCTAGATTTACAATGAAAAGTCGTGAACAGTGGAGTCAGTTAAGTCAAACATGAGGGTAGTTACTCAACGACGACAGTGGGTGTAGGTCGCGCTGTATCGTGAACCAACAGAAATAGGAAATGTAGATGACTGGATTCCGATCCAGTGGTCCAAGGTAACGTAGTAGCCATAGGAGCTGGAGGTGTTGAGTTCGATTGCTAAAAAACAGGGTCATGAATGCGTAGTGCTGAGGAGTTTCGTGCTAGTGGGACGAAACTGTTCTCCAAGGTTTCCAATGTCCCTCAAAATGATGTCAATCCACGATGAATACCAACTTGAAAAATCACTAAATCCTAACAAAACCCCAGAAAAAATATGAATATATAGTAAAACCAGACAACAAGATTATTATCAATAATAAAATACCGTATATTGTCATCTCCAGATGGCATCCAAAATCACTATGATTCACTATGAATCTCCTATGCTTGAATGTTAAATTCAAATTATGTAAGATGATATACGAAACTTCAGTTGATTTGCAGTAGTAGTAAGAATACCCATTAGCACATTAGAGAAAATGAAAATTTCAGCAGAGATATGCTAATCGGCGATTTCATTCTCCATAAACCTGTTCAAAATTTCAACTTGAATATTTCTCTGTTTAACTAAGTTGCATATTATTATTTGTCCCTTAGGTTCCAAGTGGAATATAGGGCTTCAGTTGCACATCATCATTTCACTCCACTCTCTGCTGTTCTGTCAAAATGACTCCACAACTGCCCATAACCTTTCATTTCTTCCTCACACCATCTCCTCCATGTCACCCTCTGCTCAAACAGTCAACTCATCTTTACCATTTTGCTTCCACTAAAGGGCCTGATGTGTGATGTCCCCAAATGGTCTTCTCAGTGTATGCCTAATCCATCTCCACTTTCTATCTCTGCAAATTTATTGAGCAATGGGTTCTTGGTTGGTTCGTTGCCAGCCAGCCAGCCAGCCAGCCAGCCAGCCAGCCAGCCAGCCAGCCAGCCAGCCAGCCAGCCAGCCAGCCAGCCAGCCAGCCAGCCAGCCAGCCAGCCAGCCAGCCAGCCAGCCAGCCAGCCAGCCAGCCAGCCAGCCAGCCAGCCAGCCAGCCAGCCAGCCAGCCAGCCAGCCAGCCAGCCAGCCAGCCAGCCAGCCAGCCAGCCAGCCAGCCAGCCAGCCAGCCAGCCAGCCAGCCAGCCAGCCAGCCAGCCAGCCAGCCAGCCAGCTTAAACATTTCCGAGTTTGCGCGATATTAGACATTAAAAATAAATCGTCATCGTTGGCGAAATCCAAATCTTCTTCTGGGGTTTTTTCATCGGTTCAACCAGTGTATGCCCACCTTCTCGCTCCTGACGGTTTGCTGCATGATCCAGTCAACCGCAATCAGGAAGATCATCGGTGATAGTAGACGGAAACCTTGTCTTACTCCTGTCTTTACTTCAAAGACATCACTAGGCTTTCCATTGTGAATAGTTACAAGTATTTCTCATGTAACCTCGCCTGGTTAACTAGTTTACTAGTTACTAGCCGGTCCTAAGCCCGAGTAAACAGGGAAGGTTGGGCATAAGGCGAGCAACCCTACCCCGGAAAACAAATCTAACCGCTAAACAAACTTGAAAGCACAAACAAAATATAAAAAATGAAAACAAACTTATTCCCCGCTGGAATCGGAGAGGCGAAATGACGCCAGTTGGTGAAAGCCTGCCTTCGGGAAGCCAATTGGCCGATGTGTCTTCTCTACTCTCGATGAAAGCGAAAGTAAACGTGGGGACATGGAATGTCCGTACGATGTTTGAACCCAGTAAGGCAGCCCAGATTGCAAATGAGATGAGAAGGTATCACATCGAAGTGCTTGGGATTTGCGAAAGCAGACGCAATGGGAGTGGACTCTCCAAACTGTCAACTGGAGAATCAATAATCTACTCCGATATTGTCACCCAGACGACAACCACGAGCACACTGAGTTTTGGAGTGGCTATCATGATGTCCCCCACAACATCGAAGGCTCTCACACACTGGGAACCAATCTCCTCCTGCAGGATCATGACAGCAAGATTCAACTCAAAAGGAGGGAAGGTCACAATCATACAATGTTATGCACCTACAAATAATGCAGAGCAAGAGAAGAAGGAGGATTTCTACAGACAACTTCAATCAACACTGGACAAGACCACACTGCAGTTGGCGATATCAAAATTCTAATGGGTGGGGCGACATGAATGCGAAACTGGGAGGGGACAACACGGGAAGAGAAATAACCATGGGTCGACAGGCGCTAGGTGAAATGAATGAGAATGGAGAATTGTTTGCAGAATTCTGTGCATTCAACGAATTGGTGATTGGAGGCTAGGCAGTGTGTTCAGGCACAAAGATATCCACAAAGCGACATAGATTTCACCAGACACAAGGACACACTAAAAATCAAATCGACTTTATCTCAATCTCAAGAAAATGGAGACGCAGTCAGCCTACTTAACACAAGGTCAAGAAGAGGAGCAGATGTAGGTTCAGACCACTCACTGTCTAGTGCAAGGAACCTTCCAAATCAAGTTGAAAGCCTTCAAGGAAGCTGGTGATAGACCTCAATTCAAGTACAACACTCGGAAACTGAAGGATGAAACTACAAAGGAGATCTTCAAGGCAGCCATCAAAACAAAGTGGGAGACATCGAGCAACATCCCTGAAGAAACCTGTGTGGAAGGACACTGGAAGTCTTTGAAAGCTATGTGGAAAGAAACCTGCACAACAGTATTAGGAAGGAAGAAGAAACAGACAAGACAAGGAATGGATCTCGACGGATACCTGGAAGCTGATAGAGGAGAGGAGGATGGTGAAGCAGGAGATAAACCAGCACAGGCAAGGATGCTCAACGAGAAGAGGAACTGAGCACAATGTATAAAACACTGGACAAAGAAGTGAAGAAGAGTGCATGCACGCAAAGACAAAAGACACTTCTACGAGACACTGGCAAGTGAAGCAGAACAGGCTGCAGCCTGGTGAGAGAGACCTGACGACATTGTATCAAATAACCAGGTTGCTATCTGAGAGGGAAGAGATCAATGCAGACGAAGCCAATAAAAGATGAAGAAGGAAATTTAATTACGGAAGAAGAGAAACAGAGGAAACGATGGGCCGACCACTTCAAGAAGCTCTTGAATCGACCACCACCTGCACTTCGTCCAGAAATACCACCTACAGCCCAGCCACACAACTACAAGTGAACATAAATCCTCCAACAAAAATGGAAGTCCTGAACACCATAAAGCTACTGAAATGCGGGAACGCAGCAGGACCAGATGGGATCCCGCCAGAATCACTGAGAACAGACGCAGAGACAACAGCGGACATGCTCATACCACACCACTATTGGAGGAGGTGTGAAAGGAAGAGAAGGTATCTGGCTAGTGATTGGAAGAAGGGTTACCTTGTCAAACTGGCGAAGATGGGAGACCTCAGTGTTTGCATGAAGTGATGCGGAATCACTCTCCTGTCCACCCAGAGTAAGCAAAATATTAAGCCGCATCATCTTGGAGAGGCTAAAGGATGCACTGGATTCAAAACTGCGACCCGAACAAACAGGCTTCAGGAAGTACAAATCATGTGCAGACCAAATTGCAACGCTGCACTACGCATCATCATAGAACAGAGCATAGAATGGCAATCAGCTGTCTACCTCAACTTTATGGACTTTGAGAAGGCCTTTGACAGCGTCGAACGAGAGGTAATTTGGAATCTGCTTCATTACTACGGAATACCGCAAACCTTTATCCGCCTCATTCAACAACTATACGAAGATGCCACATGCCAAGTAATTCACAATGCGAAGCTCGGTGATGCTTTAGAAGTAGAGTGAAGACAGGAGTGAAACAAGGTTGCCTACTATCCCCCATGATATTCCTTATTGTGGTGGACTGGATCATGCAGCAAACAGTAGGCAGCGAGAAGAGGGGGATACGCTGGACGACGGAAGAGAACCTAGAAGAAGACTTGGATTTCGCCGATGATGACTTGTGCCTAATGTCACATAAATTTGAAGATCTGCAGGCATCGAAGACGGGACTTCAGGTGAATATAGAGAAGACAGAAGTGATGAAGATACCGCACCACCACCATCAACAACAACAACAAACTCCAATCACCGTCAACGGGAGAAACTTGAAGGAAGTAACCTCCTTCACTTATCTAGGAAGCACTGTTTCAACTACAGGCGGGACGGACGAGGACGTGAAAGTCAGAATCGGAAAAGCAGCAAGACAAGCGTTCATTAGCCTGAAACCAGAGTGGAGATCTTCTGCACTCAGCATGCGGAACAAGATACGGATTTTGAACATCAACGTCAAGTCAGTGCTTCTGTATGGTTCAGAGACTTGGCGCGTCACGAAAGGCATTTCCAATAAACTACAGGCATTCATCAACAACTGCTTACGCTCGCTACTGGAGATCAGATGGCCAGAAAGAATTAGCAACAAGGAACTCTGGGAACGAACCAACCAAGAACCTATCACGCAACAAATATGCAGGAAGAAGTGGAGATGGATTGGCCATGCACTGAGAAGGCCGACTGAGGACATCACGCGTCAGGCCAGGTACTCGAGTGGAATCCCCATGGGAAGCGACGAGTTGGACGTCCGAGGGTGACATGGAGGAGGTCATGCGAGGATGAAATGAGAGCTTCTTGGCTGTCGTGGGACCAGGTTCAAAAGATCTCAGAGAACAGGATGAAATGGAGATGTGCTACTGAAGCCCTATGTTCCACTAGGAACCCAAGGGACTAATGATAATAATAAAAATAATAATTTCTCATGTACGTTTGAAGATTTCCTGATCAACAATAGACTGGATGGACTGAAAATACTTGGGCACCGAGTTAGTAGGATTCATAGTATAAGATGTATTTTTACTTGTGTAATCCCGGAGTAATATATTACAACAAATCACAAGATAAACATATATTTGTATTATTCCTTAACGTTTCAATCTTCCTAAGATCCTTTTCAAGAGTATAAATGTGATATTACGTTTTCAGGTGGATATCCAACTTTTGGTATAGAAGGTGACATTTTACCATAATCATCCAATTGCATCGTGATGGGGTGTAGATGAGTGAATTAGCAAGTCAGTCACAGAAACTTTTTCTAGTTGTGCAAACTACTATTTACAAAAGATGAGTATTTAAACATGAAACGATAAATAATAAATAAAAATAAAAAACCAAACCCAGAAAGATTGTATAAGTACTATAGTACTTCCTTATCAAGCATCCACATCAGAGTCTTAAGGTGATGAATACATTACATTCATACCAGTGTAAATTTAAAAATCTAATTCCCTATTTGGAACAACAGGACTGCATTTATAAGGCAGACTATAATGAATATGATGCCAAATACATTGGACAGATATCACGTCAAGTACTAACATGTCTAATTGAACACGATTGAAGTTACAAAAAATCATCGAAAAATTTCTATGCTCTGGAAAAACTTGAAAAAAAGTTCTACCATCGCGGTTCATGCCATATATTCAGGTCATAAAATACAATTTAAAAAGGTGGAAGTCTTTCAAAAGGGTTTTCTTTCTGGTGAAGAGTGGGCCATCACAGAAGCTTTGCATATCTGTTCGTATCCTTCTTCGGTCAACAGAGAAGATGGATTAGACATCCCACAACTATGGGGAATATTAATGACTTGACTAAGCAGTTGTTAATAATATATGTGAAGAGAAGGTAGAACACAATTTCATTCCTCATGATTTATTCCGAATTTACTCTTATCTGAATAGTTACCGGTGTTATTTCACTTTATTGCCTCTTCATCAATCTTACGCTACTTTCTGAGATGTATACATTCTATGAAGTAACCAAATGACCATTCTACAAACACTACGTAATCCATTTTGTTATCAGTTATACTTCAACTGTTATCAGAAGTACATTTATCATTATTATTATTACTATTATTATTTATTATACATTGTATATACTGGATGATGACTGAAGTTGAGATGTTGTTCAAATATTCATCTTTCCAAACTAGTAATGTATTCTTTCTCACTCCTGATAACTCACAACTCCATTGTACTTTTCATAGAAGAACTGAATTTCTCCATCCTATAGCCAAGGCCATTGTAAATATATATGAACCTTGTCATTTGTATATACTGACTGACGTTGCTGTTGACGTTGTCAATACACCTTCTGTTATATTGCTACCTTTTTTTCATTATGGAAGAAGTGAGTATTGTTTAAGTGTGGAGTCTAAAGGTATTTGTACAAGTGTCCTCATATATAGTAGTTCACATGTATATATAACTAAGGTTATATGAAGTTACTGCAGAGATACACAAAAATGGAGGCCGCAGTATTTGAAATGGTCTTTTGAAATAAGAAGGAGACACTGTTGAATACTCTTTGGCGTTGGACTTTTATGTAGAAGCATGAAGTGAAACGTGTCAAAGTGGTGCTAATGTTTCAGATAACTCACTGAATGTATGTTGAGCATAATTTAAAATTATCCCAGTAATTTTTATAGTTAGTATATAGTCGATAGAAAGAGCTTCACAGCGAATTTACAATTAAAGCGAATCTCATTCAATAGGCTTAGTCTAAGAAATTTATAAAGTTTTTGCAGTGTATACCAATTCAGCTGCAGATACTAGCCACTAGACTTACAAACAAGATTCACAGATATGCAGAAAGTGATTGAATTTTGACTGAAGTATTGAGTACAGGGGTGACTATTTACTTTTTTCCTTGAAGAGTTTAGTAAAGTAAGAAAAGTGGGCACTCGTTGTTGTTTGACCTCTGTTAGCAGATCGGCTTTACTGTGGATGTCTCGAAACTGTCTGATTATTCATTATGTCATAGTTTCCTTGTCGGTTAGTGATGGAATCGAAAACGCACCTCTTGATCCATTTTTGACTCATCAGTTGAATATACCTGAGCATCAGTAAGTGATGATATTTCCACTGAGATTTAGACGAAATACTCACTGATTAAAACGTTAAATTGTCATTCACTAGACCAATGAGTCTATTTATCATTTGAAGAGTTGGGTAGTGGGATCGAATCTCAGTGAGAACAACGAGGCTCACTGAGGTGAATGTATTTCCAGCTGATAAGTCTCAAAAATGGACGAAATATGCATCTTGGGTTTCATTTCTAGTCACCATTTGAACTGTCACATGAAGACAATGAAATCTGTAGTACATAATGCATTCATTATTCTCTCGTCACCTGCTTACATGTTGTATGTATTCTCGGACTTATACAGTGAACTTTATCCTTCACACCTTCATTACCGAAGTAAACATATTCCACTGATGAAAAACTATCGTAAGTTACCGAATGAAATAAAGGTTAACCGGTGGCCAGAAGGACTTTCTCCTATACCTGACAAATCCAAAGATGAAACAGAAAGGATTATGTAAATGTATGTGATGATGGTGTGATGTTAGAATAAGGCTGTAGGTTAAATTAGGGTTGGGTCAAGTCGGTTGAGATCAGACAGTCATAATTTTGTAATGAAAACATGAATTGATTGTATAATAAATTGTAAAATGTGTGTATACTGAGTACCGAAAAAAGTAGCAGTTATCATGTACGTTGCAGGCTTTTAACTGCCGTCTTTTGGATACAAATGCTTCACGAAATCTGTGTAAATTACTACTGTTTTTTTCAAAATGTTAGATGAACTGAAGATCTGAAGGACGTGTTCTTCATCCATCAGTTATCTGGAAGTGTAACTTTAAAAGTTGTTTGACTTAATTTATAATTTATCTGGAATATCATGAGTAAATTCAGTCACAACTTTACTATTCGTTTTCCTGACATACATGCTCTCCATTGTGCACCTGAAATGGTAAATATAAATTTAGCTGATGTGAAAGGAAAACTTCTCTCATTTCCGAATACGATGTTGAACACGTTGTCTTGCATAACAGGGCTAACATTACTTCATGAAAAGTGACTTTTAGTCTATTTCCTATTTCAGTGTTAACGCCATCCATCATTGCCTTCCTTCTAATTCATGGACTCCATGTTTTCTTGGTTATATTGTGTTCTCTCAGATGGATTGTTCAATCGTGAAGATTTCATCCTCCTTCTAGACGACATCATCAGCAATAACTTCAACACAAAGCAACCTGTCAATATCTCTCCGTCAGCGATTTAGTAGCTGGCCTTGACGAAGTGGTCTGTGATTCATTGTTTCCTTCGACTGTTGTGTTATTGCCTCCATATATTTTCCTGTTGGCTGGCTGTTCCTCTGCTTTACCTCAGACCTTTCTGCCATTTATCATTTTTCTTATTGGTTGATAGACTGAGTCTATGTCTATACATCTGTTGATTGCTGACTGACTGGTGGGGATTTCAAGCCTCTATGACTTCTCATATATTCCTTGTGTTTCCTTTGTCCAATATCTGTAAATTGTCAAAATTCAATTCATGGCCATAGTTCGTATCCACGCGCATTGAAATGGTGATGAAAGGTCGTGGAAAACTCAAATTTTCAAGTGTGACGGAACTCATCAAACTTTGTATGACAACATACTTCCAATTCAATGGCAAGATATACAAACAGATGAAAGGAACTCCAATGGGATCACATATATCCTGACTAATTGCAGAAGTAGTGATGCAGTGACTAAAACTCTTTATTGTTCGTGTGATCAAATCGAAAATTTGGATGCACTATGTGGACGACACTTTTGTCATCATTAAAAACACGGTGATATAGAAAACACCCACAGTTTGATCAACAGCGTTTTCAATGATATCAAATTCACAATAGGGAAGGAGTCAAACAACTAACTATCACTCCTGTATGTTCTAGTCAGTAGAACAAATGTCGAAAAGCTGGAAACCCAAGAGTACAGGAAACCGAAACACATTGATCAAATCTTCATCTACAATAGCAACGACCCAACAATGCACAAGACTAGATGCTTGCAGACTCTATTCAACAGAGCGGAAACTCACTGCAGCACAATAACTCGAAGAAACGAAGAAAATAACTTGATATCCATCCTAAAAAGGGACAGCCACCCACAAAACTTTATCAGAAGATGCCTACCCTGTACATCATCAACTAAAAAGTCATCCACACAAATCAATAAATCCAGAAATCACAACAAGATTACTGAGACCACTTGGAATTGATGTGGCCACTCAAAAACCAACAAGTTCCCTGCGAACACTGTTATGCAGACCAAAGAATGCAACAATCAAAGAAGACAGACCGAATATCAATTACAAAATCAACTGCAATAACTGTAGTCAACACTACATTGAACAAAGTGGTCGCCCACCTTCGCCTTCGTCATTTACATGAACACCAACTGGCTATTAGACGTCTCACATGACATTTCATGACTCACTTCAATGCACATGGATAAGAACTATGGTTATGTGGTAGATTTCAACAGTGTAGAAATCTTGGAGGGAAAAAAGAAAGACAAAGAATGTCAGAGAACTTCTAGAAGCTTGGCGTTCCCGTCAGTCAGTCAGTCAGCGACCAACAGATGTATAGACATAGACTCAGTCTATCAACCAATAAGAAAAATGATAAATGGCAGAAAGGTCTGAGGTAAAGCAGAGGAACAGCCAGCCAACAGGAAAATATATGGAGGCAATAACACAACAGTCGAAGGAAACAATGAATCACAGACCACTTCGTCAAGGCCAGATACTAAATCGCTGATTGTGATTATGTAGGAGTTTCCTTGTTATAAGTAACCTTTGCACCTCATCAGTGGTTTCATCTTTGTGCTTATTTGATAAACTATCTTGTGGTCAGGAAATTCGATTACCTCGATAAGTACATGGTAATATGAACTAATAAAATTCATAAGTAGATGACCTATATAAATAAATTTCAACAAGATTGTTGCTGGTAACTGTTCAAAATGATTTTCTTTAAGTGTCTTAATGACAATTAAAGTTTGAAATTGATCTCTGGACAACCTTTAAACTCTTTCGAATCAATAAGTAGTATATTTCAATATCTGATGATGTTCTCGACTAAATATGAATTCAAAATTTAAGTTTTATTTAATACTTGGTGAAATAATTTTTCTAGTTGGTTAAAAGTTTCCCGAATTTACAATAATAGGTCATTAGACATGAAAACTTAGAAGGAAAATTGTTTTTAAAAGAAATTATCATTTTAAAAAATATCCAGAAGTAACTAACAGTTTTTATAAGCCAGACTAATGAATGCATCAATAACTAACAAAGGTCAATTTATCTGACTCATGTAGATATTTGTAAGCGTTACTAAACTTGACCAACCGGAAAGTGTGTAACGAAACATATGGTCGGTCAGATGTGGTCTGTCTTAGACGATAGATCTATACAGACAGACATTTATTAACATATTTTGTAGTTGAAAGAACTTCTACATATTAACCAGATTCTATGGTTTCTCCATTGCAGAGTGTAACAGTTTTAAACACTTTCAGATGTAACGTAAGTACTAAATATGAATCATACAACAAACCGTGAGGAGCGAGACGACCAGAACAGCCTGTTTGACCAACAAAAAGACACCAGAAGAAGATCTGTATTTCACCAACGATGATGATTTATGTCTAATGTCTTATGTTACACAAACTCGAAAATCTATAAGTGAAAACTAAAAGAGGAGGCGAAGCGGAGCAGCGAAGGAAGACGAGACTTTAGGTGAACAGTAGAGAAGACAGAGGTGATAGAGACACCCAAGTTAACCCAACCATCAACAACAACAAGTGCGATCAACGGGAGACAGAACTGTGAAGGTAGTTGTCTTTTTCACCTACACCTCTACCGAGACAGCATCGTCTCAACTAGAGGTGGCGGTGTCGGTGTCGGTGTCGGCACAGATGACAATGTCAAAGACAGCATCGGAAAGACAGCAACACAAACATTACCTCTTCAATCTGAAATCAGTGTGGAGATCTACTGCATTGCACATCACTCCACTCCACTCCACTCCACTCAGCATAAAGCATGAACAACATCCCGATTTTCAATACTACTCATGTCAGTCAAGTGAGTCAGTGCTTCCATGTATGGTTGAGAGAGTTGGTGGTGCGTTACGAAGAGCATTTCCAACAAACTGCATACATACATGATGAACAGATGCTGCTGATGCTGACACTGCTGCTCACTGGATACTGAAGACCGATGAGATCGATTGAGCAGCTGTCTCCTGAGGATACTTCTTCTTCTTCTTCTTCTTCTTTTTTCTTCGTATCATCTGCTTGATTTTCCAATATCTGTTGTTAACGTTGTCATGTGTTATGTCATGAGTATGCTTTCCAGGTTTCTCTTTTGATTGTTCATCACTAACTGGTATTTCCGGATCGGATGATGTGCATTGGTGACCATCAGTTGTACCATTTGTCTTCCACTTGGTGTGCAGCTACTTTCCACCCCACTGGACAGTCAACTGCTGGTCTATATCTGACACTCTTTGGCAGAACATGCTGATGTGGGCACTGATGGAGAAGGAATAGTTGTTTTTTTGTGGAAGCTTGCTTGTTGGAGAAGTCCTCCCACCTTCGAATTGCCTGAAGCGTTTTACGCTGGTATGGCATTGACATAGTGGAGTATATTTTTAGCTCAGGTGGATGGTCCTGATTGCATTGCGTATGTGTGTGTGTGTGTTCCTTGACCTGGGTTGTTTAGTTGTTGAGCTTTCATCGTCTTTCTAAACTGAGACCACATGCAACTAGTGTGGCTCATTAACTAATCACCACCTTCCCTTCAGTCCATATTGTTCAGACCAAAGGATGGAACAACCGGAGAAGACAAAACGAATATCATTCACAAAATCAACTGCATCAGTTGTGATCAACACTGAATTCAACAAAGTAGTCACCCTTTTCGCCTCCATCTACATGACAACACCACATTCCATCACTCATCACTCAATGCACGTGGATAGCAACTATGGTGAATTTCGACAATGTGAAAATCATGGAAGGAGACAGGAGAGACGAAGAATATCAGAGAATTTCTTGAACCTCGACACTCAGTCAGCAATCAGTAGATGTATAGACATAGACACAATCTATCAATCGATGAAAGAAGATGAATGACAGAAAGATAAGAGGTGAAGCAGAGAGACAGTCAACGGGAAAATCTATGCAGTTAGTCAGTGATAGAACAAGCAAAGAAAACAAGCAATCACAAACCAGTTCGTCATCGTTGAGTAGTGGATCACTGGTGGAGAGAAATTGACAGCTCACTTCATATTGAAGTTATTACTGACGATGTAGTCTAGAGAGACGACGAAAGCTCTGCGATTAAACGCAGTGAGGTCTTATACATCACCAATTCCATGCCCAGTGTCCAAAAGTTATTTTTCGTCCACCTTTCAGTTGTATTTATGATGTGGATAGATGTAGTTTTAGTAGTAACAAAAGCAGTCAGTGTTCAAATCAATATTAGTAGAGGTAGTAGTAGACGGTGGTAATAGTAATACTAGTAGTAACAGTATTATAGGGAGTAGAAGCATTACCAGTAGTAGCATCAGTAATAATCATAGCACTAAAATCCTATGGCGATATTTATTTTAAGGATGGTACAACCGGTGCTAATGATGGGAGAAGTTGCAGTAGTATGAAGAGTGGTAATTGCTTTAATATGATTGTCAGTCGTAGTAATTCGAGTTTCACATACGTCCGAGGATCACTGGATTAACAAGAAGAGAGGAAGAGACGGGGGGGGGTGGGGGGAAAGTGAAAATTCATGGGTTGAAGCATGTGCTACTTTGGAAACAACGCTGAAGACTTTCGCATCACTTAACTAACTATCTTCCCCCGTTCACTAAGCTGGCGCCAACATTCGTGGAATGAGAGTTTTTCTTCATTAACATTTTCCATAGCTGTTTAATAGTACTATCTTGACTGAAACAACCCAGCAATTTAACTGTATAAGCAGATTCTTCGTAGTGTGTAAGCACCAAGAAAAATGGTGTGATATGAAATCCCTCTAGTTTGTGTGACCTATAATGTAACTGGCTGATGTTATAAGACGGTGAATTTCAATTCATGAAAGAACAACAAATAAGAAAACTATTATTAGCACTACTGATAATATCACTACTATCAATAATTATCACTATTGTTAAAGTGATTACCTCTAAGAAGAAAACTTTCACTATTGAAGTAGAAGGAATCAGGTCAAATTGTAGAAGAATTGTTTGTGATGATAATTTGTATATTACTTACAAAATATTATAACCTTCCATTGAAATATCAGTTTGTACAATATGTGTAGAATATTTATGCCTCACTTGTAATTTCCTATAACTTCTTCCTACCTAACAATATATACCACTCATAGGCATTCATTCTTATCAGTAGTCTCCATGACACTTCTACTGGTGTTTGTAGCACTTCGAACAGAAGTCTTTGGACAGTATAGTTGCCAGGTAGCATTGTTGAGTTACTTTTGCAATTTTGATGTAACTTGTTACTGTTTAATCGTGCCACAGATTTGACCAGGTAATATCGTGATTTGATATTGTTGAAATATAATCTTTGACTGTGCCTGACAAGTGCTTGCGAATTTATACAGAACTACTACTACTACTACTACTCACATTACTACTACTACTACTACTACTACTACTACCCACATTACTACTACTGCTCACAGTACTACTACTACCCACACTACTACCAACACTACTACTACAGTAACGTATCCCAATACTATCAACGATGATAATGAGAAGATTATACTTACTACTTTCACTACTTCTAATATCAACAAAAACAACTCTACTAACATCTTCAATACCGTCACTAATATTATCAATAAGGGTAATCCTATCACCACACAACATTTTCACCACTCCTGCTACTACCATAAACATTAATTCACTATCATTACAATTGTCATCACCTTAACCATCACTACACTCACTGTTATAGGCACAGTTTATAATATCCACACCACCAATCATATAACTATTTGTACTAATCCCTCTACTACTACTACTACTACTACTACTACTACTACTAATCCCACTACTACTACTACTAATCCCACTACTACTACTACTAATCCCACTACTACTACTACTACTACTACTACTACTACTACTACTACTACTACTACTACTACTACCACCGATAAACCTGCCTCTGACAATAAAACGATATTGTCACTCTAGTTAATGATTATATGCTAGTTACTGCTACAGCTACTACTCAATATCACCACTTATTAAAGTATCCTAGGAAGAGTACTTTAATCAGTGTTACAACTTGTCACCACTACATGTATACCACTATTAATTAATATTACTTACTAACATCTCGATTTACAATATGACTACTTATTACATCACCACTGCATTCTCTATCAAATCATAATACTACAATGGACACTCCGACAAGAGCAGAAGTCGTAAGTGCCATGAAAGTGCTGAAATCCGGGAAAGCAGCAGGACCAGATGGAATCCCTCCACAGATACTGAGAACAGACACAGTGACAACAGCGAATATGCTCATACCACTACTGCAGGAGGTCTGGAAGGAGAGCAAGGTAGCTGCCTGGTGATTGGAAGAAGGGCTACCTTGTCGAACTGCCAAAGAAGGGAGACCTCAGTCTTTGCAAGAACAAGAACTGGCGCGGACGCATGCTCCTGTCCACCCAGAGCAAGCAAAATATTAAGCCGCGTCATCCTGGAGAGACTAAAGGATGCTCTGCATTCAGAATTACGACTGGAACAGGCCAGCTGGATTCAGGAAGTACAAATCATGTGCGCACCAAATTGCAACGCTACACTACGCATCATCATAGAACAGAGTATAGAATGGCAGTCAAATGGACTTTTACCTCAACTTCATCCACTTCGAAAAGGCTTTTGACAGCGTCGACCGAGAAGTAATTTGGCAGACAGCTGCTTCAACACTACGGTTTTAGTGCCACAAACCTTTATCAACCTCATTCAACAGCTATATGAAAAGGCCACATGCCAAGTGATCCAGAATAGATAGCTGAGTGATGCGTTTGAAGTGAAGGCAGGGAGGAGTAAGACAAGGCTGTCTACTATAATGACCGATGATCTTCCTGATTGTGGTCGACAGGACTGGATCATGCGGCAAACAGTGAGGAGCTGCGGGAAGGTAGACATACGCTAGCTGGAATGTTGAAAAGACACCAGAACAAGATTTGGATTTCGCCAACAATGATGACTGATGTCTTATGTCTACTCGCCCAAACTCGAAGATGTATAGGCGAAAAATAACAGTTGACAGAGGAGGTGAGGCAGCGAAGATGGAACTTCAAGTGAATGTAGAGAAGACAGAGGTGATGGTGATACCCAATCAACGACAGCATCAACAACAACAAGCTCCAATCACTATCACCGCGAGAAACCTGAAGGAAGTAGTCTGCCTCACCTACCCACCTAACTATGCGGCATCGTTTCAGTTACTGGCAGTGGCACAGACGAGGATGCCAAAACCAGGATCGGAAAAGCAAGACAGACTCTCACTTATCTGAAATCAGTGTAGAGATCTACTGCACTCCACTCAGCACAAAGAGTGAACAGGATCCGGATTATCAACACCAACGTCAGTCGAGTCAGTGCTTGCATGTTATGCTTCAGATATTCATCAACAGCCGCCACCTACGTTGGCTCGATATTGAAGATCAGATGAGAAGGCCAGAAAGAATAGGCAACAAAGAACTCTGGTTGGCTAGGAAACAACCAATAACCTATCAGCCAACAAATATGCACTGGAAGGAAGTGGAGATGGATTGGGTTGGGTTGGGCATACACTGAGAAGACCGACTGGGGACATCACGTGGCAGGCCAGGTACTCGAGTGAAATCCGAAGGGGATACGACGAGTTGTGCGTCCGTGGTGGGGTTGACATGGAGGAGGTGATGTGAGGAATAAATGAAAGCTTGTGGGCAGTTGTGGTGCCAGGTTGAAAAGACTAGTAATACTGTCAGAATATAATGAATGAAAAAAGACACGAAGCTTGATGTGCAAAATGTAATGAAGTACACTTCTGAAGTCATTAGTCGTTTTATTGCCGATCAAATGGGAGTTTTATACAATATCCTAGATAAGATGACAATATAAACCATGTGAAATGTACTTCTCAAGACCGTCATTATGCTGAGTGTTCCATACAGATGTGGTTACACTAAATGAAATGCCTATGAAACTTTGATGTCCCAGTCCTTATTCGCTTCGATATTCTGCATATAGCAGCTTGATTAATCGAATCTTATGACACAATCTCATTTCTGCTGCAAAACTGATAAAATATCTGGTCGATGAAGAATGAACTAAACTAGTCAAGATATACATGCTGCTGTTGATTACTCATTTGGATAAGCCTCGAGATACTCACAACTGCTTTCCCAGATTATAGATCATTAACACAGTAACAGAACAAATTAAAACTTAAATGAGAAACACCGAAACCTTGAAAATATCATCCAGTCAAATTACTTTCATATGAATTTAACACAACTAGCCTGATTATCAAAATGTTTCTTCAGCTCAACAGAAAACAACATTGTAACCCGAGATCAACCTCGACGGTCAATGATTCTTAGTTAGATTCACAGAGTTTCCTTACTGTAAACTAATGAGGTATCTTATTCTTGTTGTTAGACTACTCATTTTGCTATATTCAAGCCACACTAAGAAGAATAAACTGAATATAGGTCAAAGCAAGAAAACATTGTATCATTCCTGCTTGTTTCACGTGGTAACTGAAATTCTTCACTCACATTCACTGTCCGTGTGGGTGGTTCAGATGCACATCGGTCTTAATTGGTCAGTCGCTAATATGTGTGATAATGTCAGTGTATAAATAGAGCTTCATGCACAAAGTATCCATCGCAGTAGACTAACTTGATTAAGGTGAGTTTTATTTAGTCGTCTTTTATCCTAATATTTTCATATATATATACCGTGACTTTGTCTCGCATATCTCATTTTTATTTTCCGAACTGATCACATCAGGTGTTGTGGTTTCTACTGTCACCTGTTCTCATTTAGTCTAAATTGCTGAGCATCACCGTTTATGCATTGAAATGGATATGTATGTATTACGAATGATTTGATAATTACTGTAGTTTAGAAGTGGTATTCATCATGGACTGACATCAGTTGGGGAACCATTGAAAATCTGGGAGCACTGGACAGCAGCTACTTTGTCCTAGTACAAGACTTCTCAGCAGTATGCATCCACGACCCGGTTAGAGGTCGAACCCAGGACCTTCAGGTTTCACGGTGAACGCGTTAACCATTCAGCCACCGGGTCAGTTTCCAGTGGTTCACAATTTCCAACTTCTGTCAATTCACGACATAGCGCGACTGTCACCCAAGGTCTTCAGTTAGCATCCACTTCACTTCTGACTGGTGGACACCACAGGTCACGGCTGAATGGTTAACGCGTTCGCCGTGAAACCTGAAGGTCCTGGGTTCGACCTCTAACCGGGTCGTGGATGCATACTGCTGAGAAGTCCCATACTAGGACAAAATAGCTGCTGTCCAGTTCTCCCAGATTTTCAATGGTTCCCCAAGTGATGTCAGTCTATGGTGAGTACTACTTCTAAATTAAAAATCCCCATTCATCTCAAAAATAAATTACTGTGGTGTTTATGTGACTCATGATTTGTCAAATGATTCCAGATGCTTCATTATCCCTTAGTTCTAATCCAAAACTGAATGATCACGCATGCCATTGAATTTTTCCATTCAAGGTGATTAGATGACATTCATCTGAGTCCATTACTATTTCCACCTCTTAGCTATCAAGCAATTGCAAAACAACCACGAAGCATGCACCTATCATTCAGTGCTCAAAGCAGCTATCATATTCACAGAGGTATATAGAACACTGTTGCCAGTAATAGTTAGTTTAATAGAATATAGATAGTCATCAACGTGACACTAGTGGCACCATGAAGATAGACATATTGTTCTAGACTATTGCCAAATAACGCGTTGGCTGAAATCTTGTCAGTATTTCATATTCTTTACTTTTGTGTACGCTTCCAAGTTGCATGGATTTTCAGGCTTTTTATTGGTTAAGCAGCACCGAGATTATTTTCATTTAGCTTCTCTGTTTAACCGTCATTCGGCACTGTAAATGCCTCTCAACTTTAATCACTGAGGGTTGCATTCATGCATCATGTATATATTGGACTGTAATAAATGCAACACTTCGTCATATACTCGCCTCATTTTCACACAGATATTGGGAAATAACTAATTCGAGTACTCTACTTCAGTTACAGCATCAAATAACACCATGAGGTCATCAATAATCTTTCTCTGCCTACACTACATGCTCATAGTTGGCTCAATTATGGAATCTTCAGAAAGTAAGTCAACAGACGATAACGTCGATTTTTTCCAAACATTCGGTAAACCTAAAAATAGCAGCAGGACATTCGTCTAATCAACTGAAATTGATTCGCCTTACTGCCTTAATAAAAACGTCATTTTATATGAATATCACGTTTTGCAACTGAGATATAGTTGGTTTCAACTTGGTTTCCACGCAACGCAAGGTTACCTTGAGGCATCTTGCTGTCTTTTCACAACTCGTATCTGGCTATTCTAAGAAACAAGTCACTGTGTTGTGAACTGATGGATCCCAGATAGTGTACATCGTGGTGGAATGTTGAAGGACTTTGACCACCACATGAAATACGGGGTGCCACCAATAATACAAGTGAAGGAAAATGTGATTATCTGAATTCGAAAATTACAAATTGCCAATGAATGGTGTGCCGTAATGTCAGTGATTATATCGACACCTATGGTGCAGGCATTAGTAAATTGAAATTCTGTGGTATCAGTGGCAACTATAATTTCTAGACATATTTTCGATTAGTAATGTTGATCTAGATGGAACCATATTGAGTGCAGATAACTCCCAAGATGTTAATCGGCAAAAATCTTTGCACATATAACACCACTGAACACCATGTCATGCTAAGAAGATTCCATTCTAGTCTGTTTATTAGAAATATCACACACACAGTGATGGGGCAGTAGCATTCACTGGATAACGTTTCGGACACAATTCATTGTCCATATTCATATCAGGTAACTCCACACATCTTCAAGACAGACTTTATATATTCCTAATCCTCTCTTCTTCCCTGTGATGACAAGGCTAGTAGAGTTTTACATATATCTGGGACAGGTGCAGCATCATTTCGATTGCTGCATGTGTTTGGTGTTGATTTAATAAACAAAGATCCAGTCGGTTATCAATCTCTCCCTCCATCCACTCAACTAAGTTAGTTTTCAACACTGTCACCCTATCCCACCCTATTGTGTGATTGTGTGTCATCACATGCAAAGCTATAGGCGGGCTTTTCTCCAGATTTCTTATCTTATTAGGATTTACTAATCTTGACTTAGCCAAGTGTTTGTGCTGTGTTATTGTAATCGACCCTATCTAGTCGACTGACTGCTTTCACCTATGTACTTGACCTCTCAAGCATTGCAAGGGATGTGGTCAACCAGATTATTTCGTTGCATTTCATCGATGGGATATTTTCACGCACAAAGCTTGTTTCTGAGTGAGTTTGTTGGTTTGAATGCTACTTTAATCCCAGGCAGCCTTATTGAGAGTTATTCTTAATGTTTCCAAGGTGCCTTGCTAGTATGATAACACAACAGAGGTTTTGAATTCTCACTTAACTCTGTCACCAATATTACAACTAGTAGTGAGATTATTATTAAAAACACCTGTATTACTACTACTACTACTACTACTACTACTACTACTACCACTACTATTACTACTAGTACCACTGCTTATATATTTTTATCGATTTCTCATGAATTTATGTATGAATTTTGGTGGGTAATTATTAAGACGTAGGGTATTCTTGATGTGTCTAATTTCTTGTCTCAGATTTACCGACCTACTAGTGAGCTTTTTCGCTCTATCACTTAAGCATTTAATTAGGCCTACTTCAACTGAAATGAAGTGGGAGAGTTCGAAGTCTAATTAGACATTCGAATGAGCAGGTTTCCTATAGACACTAGTCTCTAGATTTCCTTCTTGTATTCGTTTAATCTTGCAATCCAACATTGCTAGCTCACCTTCTTCACTATCTAAGTCACAGGTAAATTGGATTGCATTCACTACTGAATTGATATGTGCCAAGAACCTACTGATGTGTTCCGATTTCAGTACTGTAAGCATATCATCTGCATGTTGGGACCACATTTTTGGTGTGGGACTAAATGTTTGAAGGGCCACGTGTTTCCAACTATCCATAAATATGTCTGCGATGATAAAGAATATTGGTGATCCCATGACAACCCCTTCAGTTTGTCTGTATATTTTATTTTGAAACTAAAACAGTGTAGATGTTAGGCACAATCGTATTCCTAGTATGATTACCTCAACCGGCACCTTAGTTTGATGCGCAATTTGTTTGTCATCTGCAAGCCCATTTCTAACTGCCTGTAGAGCCATGCCGATCGGTATATTTGTGTAAAGGTTAGCTATTTCAAAACTAACCTTTTCTTCACTGTCGTCAAAGTGTATGTCGTCTAATCTATACTTGAAGTCATTAGAGTTGGTAAGTCGAGACTTTGAGTGATTTCTTTTTGGGCCTAACACCATTGCTAAATATTTAGGCAACTCGTAAGTCGGAGTGTTTCTAAAATCTACTATAGTTCTGATGGGATAACCTGGCTTATGAATCTTAATAGTACCATACATTCTACTGGGATTATTAGTTTTCGGCATTCAATTAAACCATTTGGACTCACCTAGCAACATTTGAGTGAAACAATTATTGACCTTCGTCTTCTAATCACAAACATAATACACTTTTAGGACCTTTGTGACGAATTGATATTTACTGAATAAAATTCAATCCTCGAGGTGATTAAGAAGATATGATATCTTCATTAAACGTCGTACTTCATATTTTGTATGCTGAAAGATGAGCATGAATGCAGTTGACCGACAGCTGTGAACATGAATTTTGTGTGGTCACACATTGGCTGTAAATAAGCCATAAGATAACAAGGGGAATAAGATTTACATATTTTCATGAAGTGATAGTCATAGTTGGCAAGTAAATATTCTTTTATTCGGAGTGTTTAATCTATATTTTCGAAGTGAAAGTAACAGCAACTAAATTTATCACTTTTCATTATAGATAGAACCAAGATAAGAATTAATATCTGGTTGCTGAACGAGGCTAAAACTCTTTTATTGCCTTGGAAGGAAGATTACGGAAATTCTTCAACAGACGCCTTCCAAGCGTTGGTTCATGGAGTTTGTCAGATCGTAAGTCGTTTCGATTCAGTGTGTTTAATAATTTGAATCGTCAGTACTACGAAAGTAAAAACCAAACTGCTGTTTATTGTGGCACTTCCTGGTAATAGTATATCAGTCAACCATATGATGGTTTAGATATATAAAGCATTGATAGTCGAATGACAGTCTACCAACATTATAGTGTATAAAATGTTTCATAACCTCCAGTAAGATGAGAAGTCAGATAAGATCTGTATTGATTAGAAATTCTCCTTTGATGTCTTGAACAACTTTGATAACTTAAAATGTAGCAGGATTATTGAGAGACAGGAACAATGGTCTTTTAGGTATTTATCAAAACGCTTAATTGTACACCTTGTTCATACAAACAATACGTACGGCTGTTTACGATGAGTATGTTAGCTTGAATGAATACAGTGTAAAATTGTTAATGAAAGTGTAACGTGAAAATGTGAATGTGGTCTCGATGAAGGATTGTAGCCATAAATTTCATGAACCTCTACATATAGTAGGCTGTGCTTCTATGTGATGGTTGAGAGACTTGACGGCGCGTTAAGGAAGGCATTTCTTACAAATTACAGACATTCATCAACAACTGCCCATGATGCCTGGATACTGACTCTGAAGATCAGATGGCCAGAATAATAAGAATAAGCAACAAGGAACTCAGACTGGCTGGCTGGCTGGCTGGCTGGCTGGCTGGCTGGCTGGCAACGAACCAACGTAGCAAGAACCTATCACTCAAGAAATATTCAGAGGAAGGAAGTGGAGATGGATTGGGTTGGGCATACACTGAGGAGGCTGACTCGAGACATGAGGCATGAGACAAGGTACTCGAGTGGAACCCAGATGGGAGGCGACGAGTTGTTCGTCCGAGTTGAGCGTGACGTAGGGTCGATCGTGCGAGGAGGAAATGAGAGGTTGTTGGCTGTCGTGGAGCGAGGTTGAAAAGATTTCAGAGAAGAGAGTGTAATGGAGACGTGCTACTGAAGTAGTGTGTTACATTAGGAACCGAAGCGACAAATAATAATCATAATAATATAATAGGCTTAAGTGATGAATACCTCCACCAATAAGCACTATTCTATTCAAATGTGATTGCTTATTACATACTCGATTACAGTTTAGGATGCATGTTGCACTGTGAATTTCCAAATTCCTTTATTTATATTTTCTTATTTTGATTTCTGTTCACTGTTATATTTAGGTGACAGGAAGTTTGGAACTTGGTGGAGTGGAGATAATCAATGAAACAGAATGCTTTAACACCATTTCGATATCAAAGGGAAAAATATCTAGGGGACCTGACGTGTCTGCTATTACTCTCATCAAAATGGAAATGGAAGTAAATGCATCAGATTCAACAAATTTCAAAGAAATTTTTGAGAAGGGATATGAGAAGTTAGTGAACAAACCAGTGGAAAAGCATGATATCGACATAACAGGTAAATGCATTTAGAATACTGAATGTAGCTTGCAAACTATGACTCTGAACATATGTCAAAAACAGAAAGAAGTTGGAAATATGGACCACTGGATTCTGACCCAGTGGCTCAATGGCAATGTGCTGGCCACGGAACATGGAGGTCGTGGGTTCGATCCATGGAGGGTGGGGTCGTGGTTGAGCACTACTGAGGAATCCCATAATAGGACGAAACAGTTGACTGTCCAGTGTTCCTATGCTACCTTTGTTCCTCCAACTGATTTCAGTCTAGGATGAATAACAACTTGAAATATTTCCAAATCCCCACAACTTCATCAAAATGCATCAAAATAGACAAAAGGGAAGCAACAAAACTTACAGGCATTCACTGAATATTCACTGAATAGAAATGGAGACTTAGTGAGAAATGGATTGGAGAAGAATATGAAAGGTTTCAACAGTAGTATTAGTCATGGAAAAAGAGAATGTAATAAAAGCTGAACAGACAGTTATCACAATGGCATCTATATTTCATCATGTAGGTTGCCTGATTAAATTGATGTCGTCCAGAAGAGTTCTGCGACACATATGCTTAAAGACAGTTTCCTGTGTTCTATAAGTTGAATTACAGTGTGATTTCATAACCGTTGAGCACTGTCTCACATGATATACCCGTAACAAATACCAACCTGCTCTTGCTGCCGAACTCTCTCAGAATGCAGAATTTCAGAAGACGGAGATATTGACTACGAAAACGAGTATATTCATATCCCACTCAACAAACATCATTATAAAGTGAGCAAGTATGATCTCTTGATTGGAAAATATGAAAAGGGAAGCAGAACACATAAGTGTGCATGCAACAAAGTTTTTTCCAACGAGATATCAAGAAGTATAGAAGTCATCATATCTTCTGAATCCATAGGCAGCATCACACAAAAATTGTAAAACAGAGTTCCACAAAGAAAGCTAGAATCAACAATCATTACGCGAACATGATATGATGATGCATAGAGATGATTTTTCAAAACGCTAATTAATTCAAAGCATGCATAGAGAACTGCCAGTATAATATGTTTCCATGTCGCTTGGGTTAACAGTAGAATGTAGGGCTTCAGCAGCAGGTGAACATATCACTCCATTCTCTGCATTGTTGCAACCTCGATCCACAGATGCACACAAGCATCAAAATATTCCTCAAACAATTTTCTCCATATCACACACAGTTCAGACACAAAACACGTAGAATCCATTCGGATTCCACTCCACGTCCTCACCTGATACCTTACAAACGAATATCAGTCCGTATTCAATACAGACGAATCAAATACATTTCCACCTACATACTCTGTATTAAAGTTGAGCAATATTGCATTCGTTTGTTCGTTGCAAGCCAGCCAGCCAGACAGCTACCCAGAGACCCACGTAGATAGCTAGCAAAAGTGACTTCCCTCTCGCTTATTCTTATCAGTCCCACCATCTCACCGATCTTCAGTATCCAGTGAGCATCAGTGTAAGCAGCATCTGTTCATCATGTATGTGTGCAGTTTGTTGGAAACGCTGTTCTTAACGCATCACCAACTCCCTCAAGCATCACATGGAGGCACTGAGTCACTTGACTGATAGCAGTAGTGTTGAAAATCCGAATGTTATTCACACATTTTGAGTGCAGTGCAGTGAAGTGCAGTGCAGTGAAGTGCAGTGCAGTTCAGTAGATCTCCACACTGCTTTCTCATTGACGAAGGAAGGCCTGTCACCCTGTCCTTCCGATGCTGCCTTCGACATCATCATCTGTTCCACCGCCGACGCCGCCACCACCTGTAGTTGACACGATGCTGCCTAGGTAGAGGTGTAGGCAAAATAGACAACTTCCTCTGGATTTCTCCCATTCATGGTGATATTTAAAGGCAGTAGGATATTTCACCTACCTAAGCAGCATCCTTTCAACTACAGGTAGCATAGATGAGGGTTCGAAGTCATATTGAAACTGAAACTGAGGAACCTGCAGTCAGAAGAAAAGCGTGATCTCATGGAGCTGTAGAAGCACTGTCATGTTTCAAATCGAACCACACAATTAACTTAAACACATAAATTACTGAGCCATCACTATCAAATTTCATGCAAATCCTCATTCACCTCTGCATTCAAGCCTATTTGTTTCCAATTGTTCAGTGATTAAACCTGTAAACACCAGGAGAGAGGAACCAAAAGTAGAAGAGACAACCACACTGTCAACGGAAATGTCAAGCATGAGAGAAGATGAGGTGATCACAACTGAACAGACAATACCTGAGACAAAATCTACTCCAACACGTAAGTCATCTGATTACTTTGATTTCTCATAATCGAGCTTATTCTACTACAATAGTGTGAGTGGAAACCGTGGACAGTGTGTGTTGGAATATAATTTCATATTGGATTCTTCTTCTCCTTGAGAGATGAATGGAACTGCATCACTGCGTACTACATTGAATATACAAACATTATAATATGGTATTGTGCATCATGCGTGATCATCACTAACTTCCTTCCACCTGAGTTCCTTATTGTCAGCTTTCCATACAATTACTCTGCTGGTATCAGACATCTCCAACACTGTCTGACATGAAGCAAACTCAATGAGTGGCACTTATTCCTACTGCAATGCTTTCTTCTCAAATCAATGGTCAGCATAACGAATGTGAGTTGGTCGACAGATTGACCAGCTGCTCCATAAAATCCTTACTAGCATGATTTGATAATGAGCATTCAGTCGAAAGCATGAATGTGATGTTGATTGGAGACACTGAGGAGAATGAAATCAGACGACTGACATTCAGCTCACAAAAGGTCTACCTCTTTAGACTTGACACTATCAATAACAGTAGTTAGCACATATAGTGTAGTGTAGTGTAGTGATGCGCCGTGTCACACTCCATTCCTCTGCTACACTAGTCGACTTTCAGCTGTTCAGTAACTTTGAAAATTTCTTTGTCAGTATTTCCTTGTCCAATTGGCTACGTTAATTTTTTTCACGCTTCCTATCTTACTTCATACTTTATTCATCACTTCGTTCCTAGATGAAGTGTTATTCACTTGGAATCCTTCTTTCTATTCACTAAGTTTCATTTGTGCAAGCTACTCTACATCTTGTCTTGCATGCATAATTACACCATTAACCAGTAGTACACTGAAATACTCATTGTCATGCTGGAACTCACTTGTTTATTTCGAGAATATCTTATCATGAGAATCATGAGGAAGTTGATAGCATTGAAACCTTCTCAAACCTGATTGACACCATTCACAATGTTCCATTTACACATCATCTATGCAACCCACCTCGACATTTTTTACGAATATGTCAGTCAACCAACAATTTCACTCCTGATTTCTATGTGTTCAATTGTATGTGGATATTATCGTGAATTTGTGAGAAGCACTAAAATGTTACTTTTTTTACTCCTTAATAATTTCTTTCTTCATTTTTCCTCATTTTCTAGTCCATGCTGGCATAATTGTGCTCATCATATTCGGATGTATACTCGCTGTTGTGGTGGTTGCTTTGATAATTTATTATTTTGTGAGACAGAAACACCACGGAGCGTAGATCAATGACAATCTTATTAGTTCATAGTTCATGTGTGAATAATCTCTTTGGATACTATAACATAAACCTTTGATGAAATATAATTTTTATTTCTATTCGTTTTCGTTGTTCATCATTACTATATCTTGCATATTTACATATGTTCATCGAGAATATCGCGGGTTTGAATCAAGTATTCTCGATGACATGTCAACTGTATAATCTTTCATATTGGCATATTTCATTGCATTTCTGATTTTGCATGTTTCTTCTGAAGTGAAGTCTTTCGACAAAGTCTATATAATCGATCGTGTTATCACCATGTTTATGATACTGAAACAGACATTGAAATAGATAAGTATTTAGAGAAAGAAATCAGAGTGAATTTTCGATTGATATTGTGTATTATTTGAACAGTCAGTCAGTCTACTTGTTATACATACATACCATTGCTGGGAAGTAATTCCAGAATGAAAAAGCATTAAATTCCGTATATCTAGTTTACAATGCCTAAAACTTCCAGTATAAATGATCTAATTGGCAAAATGTATCTTGAAATTAATGAACTCATCCAAAACAACGATATTTCATACTTGATCACTTCATAAGAATAAGTAAATAATGAATAAAGCTAACATTTAAGATGAATACATGATTTAATTTGATAATGGAAGCAATGATTTACAATGCATGACAACGCATGAACAATCTAACTCCCGAATAGGATTGTTCATAGCATCGTCATTTAAAATTGAATCGACCATTGTTGAAGTGATGAAGTGGTAAATAATCACTTTGTCACCCTCCTAATATTCATAAGTCATGCAAGTATGATAGCCTACTGAACAAGGAACCAGCAGATGTATTCCTATCTCAAAGTTATAAATAATAATTTACATAGAGAGATTTATCTATCTGTAAATGTATTGACTGGATGTAAACTTTAGAAAAATTGATGTTGAAGAGGATTTGAATAGTAAATATCTTTCACCTTAAGATTATTTCACTGAGTACCTCTTGAGTACAATTACCTGATTCATTTGTACTGTGTGGTTGCTAAAGTGCATAGTGCTTGAATGAAGAAACTCTCCTTTATGAGACATGTCTTCGTGAGATTGTTACATATCACTCTACTGTCCAACCACCATGAATGCATGATCACTTCATTCGAGAATAAACGACACCTCATTTAACCTTGGCTCTTCATCTCTGATGTATAAATTTAACTGTTCCTGTGTAACAAATTCCTTCGAACGTACAATTAGGCGCCAACACCAACACCAACACCAACACCAACACCCACAACTAGCATCAATCACCATGAACAGAAGAGATCTAAAGGAAGTTGTCTGTTCCACCTACCCACCTACCTAGGCACCATCATTCCAACCACAAGTGGCAGCACAGATGACGACGTCAAAGCCACGATCGGTAAAGCAAGACAGATCTTTGTTAATGTGAAACCAGTATGCAAACCCACTGTTCCTTACTCAGTATAAAGCGTGGACAACATATGCATTTTCAACACTAATATCAAGTCAGCGCTGTTATGTGAAGCTTCAGAAACCTGGCGTGTTACGACAAACAGCACTTCCAACAAACTACAGACATTCATCCACAGCTGCCGCTGCCTACGCTCCCTCGATACAGAAGATCAGATGGTCAGAACAGTAAGAATAAACAAGAAGGAACTCTGGGTTGTCAGCGAACCAACCAAGAACCTATCGCTCAACAAATATGCAGAAGAAGGAGGTGGAGATGGATTGGGCATGCAGTGAGAAGGCGGAATGGGGACATCACGTGCCAGGCCAGGCCGTCGAGTGGAACTCGAAGGGGGAACGACGAGATCGGCGTCCGAGCAGAGGATGACATGGAGAAGATCATGTGAGGAAGAAAAGAAAGTTTGTGGGAGGTTGTGGAGCCAGGTTAAGAAGACTGCAGAGAGAAGAGAGTGGAATGGAGACGTCCTACTAAATCATTATGTTCCACCAGGAACACGAGGGATAAATGATACTGATGATAATAATAATAATACTTCTTTTGAACTACTTGTTTCAACATTATAAGTAGTCCTCAGAGAAGGCTGTCGTGCAGACCAAAGGAAGCAACAATCAAAGAAGATAAGTCGAATATCGTTTATAAAATCAACTGCAATAATTGTGGTCAAGCCTACATTGGACAAAGTGGTCACCTTCTTCACCCTTATCATTTACATGAACACCTACTGGCTATTAAACATCACGACGTTTCATCACTCATTGCTCAATGCACATGGATAACAAATAAGGAGATTAATAGAATTTTGACAATGCAGAAATCTTGGAGGGAGAGAGGAAAGACAAATAATATCAGAGACTTCCAAAAAGCTTGGTATACACATCAGTCAGTCAGCAATCAACAGATGTCCATTCCACTCTCTTCTATGAAAATTTTTGAACCTGTCTTCACGACAGCCCACAAGCTCTCATTTCTTCCTCACAACATCTCCTCCATGTCACCCTCACCTCGGACACCCAACTAGTCGCTTCCCATCTGGGTTCCACTCGAGTACCTTGTCTGATGCCTGATATACAGAATCAGCCTTCTCAGTGTATGCCCAACCAAATCCATCTCCACTTCCTTCCTCTGAATATTTCTTGAGTGATAGGTTCTTGCTACGTTGGTTCGTTGCCAGCCAGCCAGCCAGCCAGCCAGCCAGCCAGTCTGAGTTCCTTGTTGCTTATTCTTATTATTCTGGCCATCTGATCTTCAGAGTCAGTATCCAGGCATCATGGGCAGTTGTTGATGAATGTCTGTAATTTGTAAGAAATGCCTTCCTTAACGCGCCGTCAAGTCTCTCAACCATCACATAGAAGCACTGACTTGACTGGTGTTGGTGTTCAAAATCCGGATGTTGTTCACGCTTTGTGCTTGGTGGAGTACAATGCAGTAGATTTCCACACTGGTTTCAGCCTAATCAATGCATCTCTTGCTGTCTTTTCGATTCTGGCTGGCTTTGACATCCTCATCTGTGCCTGTGCCTGTGTCTGTGTTGTCTGTAGTTGAAACCGTGTTGTCTAGATAGGTGAAAGAGGCTACTTCATTCAAGTTTCTCCCGATGGTGGTGATTGGTGCCTCTTGTTGTTGGTGGTGATGGCGTTGGTTGGGTATCTTCATCACCTCTGTCTTCTCTACGTTCACTTGAGGTCCCGTCTTCGCTGCCTCACCTCTTCTACCAACTTATTAGTTTTCGAGGTCTGTTGATCTTCAAGTTTGTGTGATATCAGACACAAGTCATCGTTGGCGAAATCCAAGTCTGCTAGGTTCTTTTCCACGGTCCAGCCAGCGTATCCCCCTCTTCTCGCTCCTCACTGTTTGCTGCATGTTCCAGTTCACTACAATCTGCAATATCATGGGTGATAGGAGGCAGCCACCTTGTCTTACTCCTGTCTTCACTTCACTTCAGAGGCATCACTGAGCTTCCCATTATCGCACTATATCGTGAATTGATAGAGGTTGGAAATTGTGAACCACTGAAAACCAACCCAGTGGCTGAATGGTTAGTGCGTTCGCCGTGAAACCTGAAGGCCCTGAGTTTGATTCCTAGTTAGGTCGTGGGTGCATACTGCTGAGGAGTCCCACAGTAGGACGAAACAGCTGCTGTCCAGTACTACCTGGTTTTCAATGGTTCCCCAACTGATGTCAGTCCTTGATGACTACTACCTCAAAATTAAGATTGCCATTCATCTCATTAGTCGTTTTTTGTCACTCAGCCTCCTTTGTAAAATCGACTTTTCTACACCTTTGTAAGTTTAACCATGGACATTATGGTTTTTTTCTAAATGTTATCAGTCTTCAGTTTTTATTCGGCTGAATTGGGCTACATGTCCTCAGATTCCTTTCCATAAGTCATAGAGTGGAAATGGTTCGTGGTTCAGGCTGCCTCTCCAAAATCAAACCCTGATTCCCCGTCACCCGTTATTATCATGGTAGGCAGATCACCTACCAGCAAATTGATAGGGCAGACATTTGAAAGATCCGTCGCCGACACAAGGCCAACTGCGATCAGAAGAGTTATCCAGAGTCATCACAGAATGTAATAGGGACAGCCGAAACCACCCCTGGTTGGTTCTGTTCTAATAAATCCACCCATCCTCTTGCGGATCAAGGCATAATGGCGTGTATTAGCTGTAGAACTACTACAGTTATCCATGTAGCTGACTTGATGAGCCATTCGCGGTTTCACTGTATTAAGGTATATACTTAGACATGCATGGCTTAATCTCTGAGACAAGCATATGATTACTGGCAGGATGAAACTGTTTATTCACAGTATGATATATACCCGTCATTTGAACGGATATTTATACATTGGTTTTTCAGGAGAGAACAGGATACACATCTATGCTTTTAAAACCAGGATGGTATACAGTCTCATCCTGTGGCGCGACCACAAGAATGTCTTCACCCTGTGATAGAGCATCGGGCCAGAAACCTTGTGTTAGCTGGTTCAAATTCAATCGCGGTTCAAATTTGCGTTTCATCTTCAATCATCACCCGGAGACTGAAAGTCGCAACCAGAAATTTCAGCTGATTAACTCTCCTCAGCGACTTCTCACTGAGAACTATACGATTACTCATATTTGACACTGAGGTACAGAAATCACTTCTTCGTCAGCCAGTGTAGGATTTTTAAAGCTAGTCTACATGTTTTTATCATTGAAACCATGAAGGTTTTACAAGTACACTCTAAGAAAAGTGTTTGCAAACCAGCTAATGAAGCAACTTTCGAGTTTTCGCATGATAAAGAAAAACTTTTACAGTTGTTTTGATGCCACAAGTAGAGCTGTTTATCAATGTATCTCCTGTATGAATGGCTAGATCAAGACCTGCCAGCAGTCAATGAAGTCTGTCACTGTCGGTGTGAGAAATGTGTGGCGATATAGACTACCTAGTTGGGGTCCCTGAGACGGAAGGAATCAATGGTTGAGAACTCTTAGTTATATGGCTGAAGGGGTTGAACATTTCAAGTTGGTAATCTTCTCGGACTGAAACCAGCTGAAAAACCATTAAAAACCTAAAAGCACTGGACAACTATTTCATCCTAGTATGCGACTTCGCATCAGTGACCATCCATGGTGCTACAGAGGGTTGAAGCCGCGACTCTCGAGTCTCGTCGCCAGCATGGAACCCAATGGTTCGCATTTTAATACTTCTGCCAGTTCACAATATACTGCCACCTCCATTCAATGTCGTCACTGAGTAACGTTCTTCTTCTAGCTACCTCCCTCCACCTGTCATAACTTCTCATAAGTACTTCAGAAATCACCTCTCAAAGTGAGTCAGCAATGAGTAATTTCGAGGTTTGTGGGTATTTGTTTATTAATTTCAGGTCGGTATTCATCACAGACTGACATCATTTGGAGAACCTTTAAAATCCTGCAAACACCGGAGATTTAATCCGTTCTCATTTGGGACTTCTCAGGAGTACGCACCCATGACTCCATCAGTGATTGGACTAAGGACCTTCAGGATCCATGATCAACTGAATAATTTTATAGTTTTCAAACTAGTCCAAAAGTTTGAGAGATTGCTTTGAATACATCTATATTGTTTCAATGAGATAATTTCCTTAATGTGATTTGTGAACATCTGAAGTGGATTCCTATATTTTGTATACATATGACTTATAAATGATTCTACCCCTTTTCGTCATTGAAACTTTCATTGCTGGTGAAATAAGAAGAAGTCTTTGTAATAGCGCTCCCTATGATATCATAACTGTTATATGAATAAATTTTTCATGCAAAAATTTAAGAACAATTCATACTTGTTACTATTTATTGATATGCTTGTAATTCTCCGTTGTTTTACTGGATCGACCTGTTCAACGTCTGTTGGCATATGGGCTCCTATGTGAACATCTCGATATCGCCTGAATGTTAATTATGATAATTAACTTGGTAATGGCTAGCGAAGAATTACAAGCATATCAATAAACAGTAATAACTAATACCCGTAGTATAAAAGATGACAATTGTGCCTCTGTGGTCTAGTGGATAACGCCTCGTCATTTGAAGACATCGGTACAAGGAAGGTTCCAGTCTCGGTGGGAATAGCATCACTCACTGGTAGATCCAGCTGACTCATTCCAAACAGGATGAAACAGACTTCCTAAATTCCTCATCTAGCCAAAATCAAGTAAATTAAACATAATTTCATGGTTGGCTACAAAACAGTCTTTCTGAATTTTACATGGGGTGGATGACAATACGTGCACATCAAGTCATAAGGAAAGGAAGTGATAACTCAAAGAGGAAAAACTTATATTTCTAAGACATCATTTCCTGTAACTGTACAATGGTATTTTTGTAGATATCACAAGCGTACGAGAGTCGACTATTGACCAATAGGATATGGTGAAATCATTAGACTAGTGCTGAAAACTGAAATCAAGAATGGTAAGTAGTTACATAATAATTGTTTAGATAATGGAAATGATGGGAAGAATAAAATGTTTGGCACACGATAGCAGTTGTTAGTAGATGTGAAATTACCAGATTACCTGTCCACCTGATAGATTTAAAGAAGGTGAAGAGAGAAACAACGGTCCTAATGAAGAGATGGATGGTAATAGTAAACTAACTAACAAACTGTGAAGAGCGAGAAGATACGAATACGCTAGCTGGACCGATGAAAAGGCACCAGGAGAAGATTCGCATTTCACCAACGATGATGATTTATGTCTAATGTCCTATGTCACATAGACTCGAAGATGTATAGGCGAAAACTAACAAGTTGAAAGAGGAGGGGAGGGGAGGGGAGGGAAGCCGAGGCGAGGTGAGGTGAGGCGAGGCTAGGCTAGGCAGCGAAGGAAGATGGGACTTCAAATGAACGTAAGGAAGACAGAGGTGATTGAGATATCCAACTACCACCACCACCACCACAAACAACAACAAGCACCAATCACCACAAACGGGAGAAAGAACTGTGAAGGGAGTTGTCTTTTTCACCTACACCTCTACCGAGACAGCATCGTCTCAACTAGAGGTGGCGGTGTCGGTGTCGGTGTCGGCACAGGTGACAATGTCAAAGACAGCATCGGAAAGACAGCAACACAAACATTACCTCTTCAATCTGAAATCAGTGTGGAGATCTACTGCATTGCACATCACTCCACTCCACTCCACTCCACTCCACTCCACTCAGCATAAAGCATGAACAACATCCCAATTTTCAATACTACTCATGTCAGTCAAGTGAGTCAGTGCTTCTATGTGATGGTTGAGAGAGTTGGTGGCGCGTTACGAAGAGCATTTCCAACAAACTGCATACATACATGATGAACAGATGCTGCTGATGCTGACACTGCTGCTCACTGGATACTGAAGACCGATGAGATCGATTGAGCAGCTGTCTCCTGAGGATGCTTCTTCTTCTTCTTCTTCTTTTTTCTTCGTATCATCTGCTTGATTTTCCAATATCTGTTGTTAACGTTGTCATGTGTTATGTCATGAGTATGCTTTCCAGGTTTCTCTTTTGATTGTTGATCACTAACTGGTATTTCCGGATCGGATGATGTGCATTGGTGATCATCAGTTGTACCATTTGTCTTCCACTTGGTGTGCAGCTACTTTCCACCCCACTGGACAGTCAACTGCTGGTCTATATCTGACACTCTTTGGCAGAACATGCTGATGTGGGCACTGATGGAGAAAAAATAGTTGTTCCTTTGTGGGAGCTTGCTTGTTGGAGAAGTCCTCCCACCTTCGAATTGCCTGAAGCGTTTTACGCTCGTATGCCATTGACATAGTGGAGCATATTTTTAGCTCGAAGAATAAGTGTTTTTCTTCATTAATATTTTCCATAGCTGTTTAATAATACCGTGTTGACTGAAATAAGCCAGTAGTTTAACTGTATAAGCAGATTCTTCGTAGTGTGTAAGCACCAAGAAAAATGGTGTGATATGAAATTCCTCTAGCTTGTGTGACCCATAATATAACTGGCTGATGTTATAAGACGGTGAATTTCAATTCATAAAAGAACAACAAATAAGAAAACGATTATTAGCACTACTGATAATATCACTACTATCAATAATTATCACTATTGTTAAAGTGATTACCTCTAAGAAGAAAACTTTCACTATTGAAGTAGAAGGAATCAGGTCAAATTGTAGAAGAATTGTTTGTGATGATAATTTGTATATTACTTATAAAATATTGTAACCTTCCATTGAAATATCAATTTGTACAATATGTGTAGAATATTTATGCCTCACTTGTAATTTCCTATAACTTCTTCCTACCTAACAATATATACCACTCATAGGCATTCATTCTTATCAGTAGTCTCCATAACACTTCTACTGGTGTTTGTAGCACTTCGAACAGAAGTCTTTGGTCAGTATAGTTGCCAGGTAGCATTGTTGAGATACTTTTGCAATTTTGATGTAACTTGTTACTGTTTAATCGTGCCACAGATTTGACCAGGTAATATCGTGATTTGATATTGTTGAAATATAATCTTTGACTGTGCCTGACAAGTGCTTGCGAATTTATATAGAACTACTACTACTAGTACTCACACTACTACTACTACTACTACTACTATTGCTATTACTACTGCTACTACTACTAATACTAACACTACTACCACTACCACCACTACTACTGCTACTCACACTACTACTACTACTACTACTCACACTACTACTACTACCCACACTAGTACTACTACTACTAATACTACAGTAACGTATCCCAATACTATCAACAATGATAATGATAATATTATACTTACCACTTTCACTACTTCTAATATCAACAAAAACAACTCTACTAACATCTTCAACACCATCACTAATATTATCAATGAGGGTAATCCTATCACCACACAACATTTTCACCACTCCTGGTACTACTATAAACATTAATTCACTATCATTACAATTGTCATCACCTTAACCATCACTACACTCACTGTTATAGGCACAGTTTATAATATCCACACCACCAATCATATAACTATTTGTACTAATCCCTCTACTACTACTACTACTACTACTACTACCACCGATAAACCCACCTCTGACAATAAAACGATATTGTCACTCTAGTTAATGATTATATGCTACTTACTGCTACAACTACTACTCATTATCACCACTTATTAAAGTATCCTAGGTAGAGTACTTTAATCAGTGTTACAACTTGTCACCACTACATGTATACCACTATTAATTAATATTACTTACTAACATCTCGATTTACAATATGACTACTTATTACATCACCACTGCATTCTCTATCAAATCATAATACTACAATCGACCCTCCGACAAAAGCAGAAGTCGTAAATGCCATGAAAGTGCTGAAATCCGGGAAAGCAGCAGGACCAGATGGAATCCCTCCACAGATACTGAGAACAGACACAGTGACAACAGCGAATATGCTCATACCACTACTGCAGGAGGTGTGGAAGGAGGTCAAGGTAGCTGCCTGGTGATTGGAAGAAGGGCTACCTTGTCAAACTGCCGAAGAAGGGAGACTTAAGTTTTTGCAAGAACAAGAACTGGCACGGAATCATGCTCCTGTCCACCCAGAGCAAGCAAAATATTAGGCCGCGTTATCCTGGAGAGACTAAAGGACGCTCTGCATTCAGAATTACGACTGGAACAGGCCAGCTGGATTCAGGAAGTACAAATCATGTGCGGACCGAATTGCAACGCTACACTACGCATCATCATAGAACAGAGTATAGAATGGCAGTCAAATGGACTTTTACCGCAACTTCATCCACTTCGAAAAGGCTTTTGACAGCGTCGACCGAGAAGTAATTTGGCAGGCAGATGCTTCAACACTACGGTTTTAGTGCCACAAACCCTTATCAACCTCATTCAACAGCTATATGAAAAGGCCACATGCCATGTGATCCAGAATAGATAGCTGAGTGATGCGTTTGAGGTGAAGGCAGGGAGGAGTAAGACAAGGCTGTCTACTATAATGACCGATGATCTTCCTGATTGTGGTCGACAGGACTGGATCATGCAGCGAACAGTGAGGAGCTGCGAGAAGATAAACATTCGCTGGCTGGAATGATGAAAAGACCCCAGGAGAAGGTTTGGATTTCGCCGATGACCTGTATCTAATGTCGCACAAACTCGAAGAAGTATATGCGGAAACTAACAAGTTGACAGAAGAGACAGGCTGCCAAGACGAGACTTCAAGTGAATGTAGAGAAGACAGAGGTATTGATCATACACAACCAACGCCACCACCACCAACAACAAGCGCCGATCACCATCAACGGGAGAAACGTAAAGGAAGTAGCCTCTTCCACCTACCTTCCTATCCAGGCAACATCATTTCAACCAGAGGCGGCACAGACGAGGATGTCGAAGCCAGGCATTTATTAACCTGAAGCCAGTGTGGAGATCTGCTGCACTCAGCCTGCAATAAGCGTGAACAACATCCAGATTTCCAACACACACTAAGTCACTCAAGTCAGTACTTCTATGGGATGGTTTAGAGAGTTGGCACTGCGTTGCAAAGCGGATTTCAGACAAACTACTGACATACATCAACAACTGACACCTATGCTGGCTCGTTATTGACACTGAAGATCAGATGGCCAGAATAATAAGAATAAGCAACAAGGAAATCTGGCTGTCTGGCTGGCGACGAACCAACGTAGCAAGAACCTATCACTCAACAAATATGCAGAGGAAGGAGGTGGAGATGGGTTGGGTTGGGCATACACTGAGAAAGCCGACTGTGGACATCACGCTCCAAGCCAGGCCGCTGAGTGGAAGCCAAGTGGGAAACGACGTGTTGGGTGTCCGAGGTGAGGGTGACATGGAAGAGATGATGTGAGGAAGAAACGAGAGCTTGTAGGCAGTCGTGCAGCGAGTTTCTAAAGATCTCAGAGGACAGAGTGGAATGGAGACGTGCTAGTGAAGTGGTATGTTTCACTAGGAACCCAAGTGACAAATAATAATAATCATAATCATAATGAACAGACTATACACTTTAGGATTATTCGCTATTTGGCCTCCTCACCTTTGGATATCTTACCAAGATAATTGGATTCATTAAATGTTGATATCAGTATGATGGCTAATAGTGTTCAAGTTACTCGCTTTCCAGATTGTTTCATTTATGTTTACCTGAAAAAACTTGTCATTTTGTTTACTTTGAGCGACTTTAAAGCATTTACCTCAAGTTAGTGGTAAAGCAGCAGAAGAGGAGTAATGTTTTGTACTGTCTAAGAATCCATATCTCTAATTCTTTGAATTGCACATTCAACTGAAAATAATCAACTAAACCTTCGTTTCTCTAACGTCTGCGATTTCGAAATGCAGAAGATAAACCAGCACAGGCAAGGATGCTCAACGAGAAGAGGAACTGAGTACAATGTATAAAACACTACACTGGACAAAGAAGTGAAGAAGAGTGCATGCACGCAAAGACAAAAGACACTTCTACGAGACACTGGCAAGTGAAGCAGAACAGGCTGCAGCCTGGTGAGAGAGACCTGATGACATTGTATCAAATAACCAGGTTGCAATCTGAGAGGGAAGAGACCAACACAGATGAAACCAATAAAAGATGAAGAAGGAAATTTAATTACGGAAGAAGAGAAACAGAGGAAACGATGGGCCGACCACTTCAAAAGCTCTTGAATCAACCACCACCACCACCTGCACTTCGTCCACAAATACCACATACAGCCCAGCCACACAACTACAAGTGAACATAAATCCTCCAACAAAAATGGAAGTCCTGAACACCATAAAGCTACTGAAATGCGTGAAAGCCGATGATGACTTGTGCCTGATGTCACATAAACTTGGAGATGTACAGGCGAAAACTAACAAGTTGACAGAAGAGGTGAGGCAGCGAAGACGGGACTTCAGGTGAATATAGAGAAGACAGAGGTGATGAAGTTACCGCACCAACAACAACAACAAACTCCAGTCACCATCAACGGAGAAACTTAAAGGAAGTAACCTACTTCACCTATCTAGGCAGGCAGCATCGTTTCAACTACAGGCAGCACAGGCACATACGAGGATGTCAAAGCCAGTCAGAATCGGAAAAGCAGCAAGACAGGCGTTGATTAGCCTGAAACCAATGTGGATATCTTCTGCACTGCACTCAGCCAGCAGAGAGCGTGAACAACATCCGGATTTTCAACATCAACACCAGTCAAGTCAGTGCTTCTGTGTGATGGTTCAGAGACTTGGCGCGTCACGAAAGGGATTTCCAATAAACTACAGACATTCATCAACAACTGCCACCCACGCTGGCTCGTTATTGACACTGAAGATCAGATGGATTGCCAGAATAGTGGGAATGAGCAAGAAGGAGCTGTGGGAACGAACCAACCAAGAACCTATCACTCAACAAAAATGCAGTGGAAGGAAGTGGAGATGGATTGGGCATGCACTGAGAAAGCCGACTGGGGACATCACGCATCAGGTCAGGCCGCTGAGTCGAATTCCCATGGGTAGTGACGAGTTATGTGTCCGTGGTGAGGGTGACATGGAGGAGATCATGTGAGGAGGAAATGAGAGGTTGTTGGCTGTTGTGGAGTTAGGTTGAAAATATTTCAGAGAAGAGAGTGAAATGGAGATGTGCTAGTGAAGTGGTGTGTTCCATTAGGAACCTAAGGGACTAATAATAATAAACCTTCGTTTCTCTAACATCTGCGATTTTGAAATGCTATATGATTTGTACTTGGATGTCAGAAAACAACTTGTTTCCAAATCTTATCACTTCTCACTCTGAGGAAGTAGATGGATGATACAAACACAACTGATTGGTAATCTTTGGTATTCAGTCTGCATTCGTTTCTGCAGACAATCGCATCAACCAATCTGTTTACTAAAAGCAGAAAAGTTTAGGAAGTGAACGAAATTTCTCTCAAACAAGTTTTAACACCTGCTTAGAAGGTAACACAGATGATGTTTTAGAAGAAGTATGCAGAAAAATAACATGGATAAAGTTGTTACAAGACAAACACAAACACAAGTGCACATTGGTGCTCCGGAGTTGGTCTTTAAAGACACATTGGCTAACAATAGAGAGTGAAGTGGTCGATCGCGTTCAAAACTTCATGTATCTAGGGAATCGGATCACTACTGGTGGCTCAGTGACCGACTAAATCTCTGTACGGATACAAAAGTCTTGGCTGGCTTTTGCTCACTAACGCCATCTGTGGCACCGCCGCGATATCTGATTGTCTGTCTATAAAGGGTCGAGTGTACTGTGCTGCAGTCCGCTCTGTACTATTGTATGGCTGTGATACACGGGCATCAACGGTGAGAGACATGAGAAAGTTTCAAGTGTTTGATCACCATTGCCTTGATAGCATAGTTCATATTTCATGGCGTCACCACATGAGTGACGCAGATGTGAGGTGTTGAGTTTTAGGGTGGAGAGATGGACTAGTTCACATAGTTGTGAATCTCCGTCAACTGAGATAGTTCGGGGTTATGTTACACATGCCTGGTCACTGTGTGCCTTGTAGCGTAACGTTAGCTGACATATGTTAAGCGTAGAAAAAGGCCAGCAGCTGTCAGACTTAAACATGGCATCAGTGGATGAAGAGTGTTACTGTTCGTTTGAGCCATCCATGCAGGGCGATGCAAACTATCTGATCGGGGTCTGCGGGACAAGAAAACCAATGGTTGGAGATTTTAGGTGATGACATGTCTCAGAATCAATGTCGGTAGTGTAGATGCACACACATGTTAACCGCTACACTTTATCTCATCGTTTTCTCCTGCCTCCTTTCCATCTTTTACTATTTTCTGCTTCCACTTCTTTTGACCTGTTTTTTTCCTCTTCATCTTCGATCTCATTGCCGCCTTGTTACTTGTGTTGGTGATATGAGATATGGCAACTTGGACCGTTTTGCAGTAATCCCTACTCCTACGTTGATCTTCATGATAGCAGTCAGTGCACTTTTGTTTCGTGACAGTTAATGATTCGACCTGAATCTCCAGATCTAGGTAGATAGGGCAGATTTCTAGCAGATGAGCCATCGACTGGATATTGAATGTCTAAGCTAATGAGTCACATCTCCACAATCGGTTAGTTATGTTTCTCTTACGATCTACGTTACACGTCCTGAAATAATTCTGAGTTATCGATAGATGGAAGTACGTTATCTACTTATTTCAAATTGACCAAGTTACGCGCTTCTAGATGAGAAACAAATGTTAAATCTTGTTTCAAATGACAGATAATTTTGTTGGCTGAAGTTACTATTTGAAAATTTCGTAACATGACAACGATATAATTGGAAACTGAACTGTGATCATGCACAGCATAGTGACAAGAATGAGCAGCAAATTATTTAAGAAGTGAACAGTATCAAAACAGAAAAGTCGAAAGAAAGAAAGAAAGAAAGGGAGGGGTAGAGGAGATTTAAAAGACTGAAAACTAAGACGATGAGAGGAGATTGGGTCGAACAATCTTCTCGTGCTCATGAAGTTCAGGTTTCTTTATATGGATGGCAAACTCTTTGACGATGCAGTGAATACGAAGACATACAACCTTAGGGAGGTTTCTTTTCACCTCATAAATGATGTTGAGTGAGGAGATTCTTGAGATAGGATGATTAGTGTTCACGATATGTTCAATTATAGCACTCCTTATCACTCCATTATTACCTCTTTGTAACCACACGGGATAGTGCTCTTCAACCCTTCTGAATAACAATCATATCGAAAGATCTATGTATGTGGCTCCACAGGAACAGGTGAATCGATATATGCACATAGAAGTGGTCAGATGTGAAAGTTTCTCCTTTCAGCTTTTGCAAATCTCTGGGTGACAAGATAACACTAGTCTGAGAGTTGGTGCAATGAATGTTCTCCTTAGAGCGTTTGATATCCTCCTTCATAGACTGTCAGCAGCAGAATCACCTTCGAAGTTTACATTCATATAGAGTGTCTCTTTTGGCAAGGTGGTAAGATTCTCTTTACGAAGTTTCGGCTTAGTATGTTTGTCTATGAAGCGTGGTGAGAATTCCTTTTCAATCAGGATGTTATTCAGATCGGAAATATCTTCTTCTAACCCATCGCGACTGCAGATTCGTCTAATGCGAGTGGGAAGAAAAATGATCAGATAGGGACCCAGCTACTAAAGTTCCTCAGTTTACCATTCTATATTGATTTTCTGTGAATTGATCTACTTTACATTCCATCAGCTCTACATCAAGAAAGTGATTTTTTCAATCAACTTTTGACGCCAACAGTGAATGTAGTTGCAGAATGGCAGTTACTGAATATTTCTAGAACATGATTCAAATCATACTGATGATCATGGATAATGAAAGTATCGTCCATTCACCTTTTGTACAGTTGAAAACCTTCAATCATTAATTTCAAGGGTCCGTTCTCCAAGCCAGTGATAAAGCAGCCTGCTGGTATTCGACCTAGTGGGAATCCCATGATGATTTAATAATTCCCATTGTAACATCAAGAACAAGATATTCAGCTAGGAGACTCTTTTCAACGAATTCATTTTCAAGCTGTACAATTGTATACATATGATATTTGAAAAAATTACATCCCGTGAGGAAAACTAAACACTATATGAGGATGATGATGACAATAATAATAGAGCGGATGATGATACAGGCATTTATGATTATAATAACAATTGAATTGCGAATGATAACAAATAGATTATGTAATATATGGAATGGTACATAGAGAGTATATAACTCAGAAGGGGGTGAAAAAAATTGTTGAAAATGGTAAATCAATTAAGTATTATGTAATGGTATCAGACAAATTGGACAAGATGAAGTCAATATTTTCTAAATGGATTAAGACAATTAAGTGAAACAACACCGGAAACTAATCAAAGTGGTTATTATAATGACAATGATAATGATAAAGGAAGGATACAAAGGTTAAATTAACAAAGTGGGAGGGAGGTGGGAAAATTTTATGGCCATGACAAAGACAGTGACTTCACATACTTCTTTTGTACACACAGATCAGGTCTTAGTTCATGAATAGCTAGAGCCTCCGCTGTTTTAAGGAGTTGGAAACGAAGAGAACGCGGGAGGTTTGGGCGAATTTGATAAATAATTTCAAAGGCATCGTCTGGATTTGTTGTGTGATGGAAGTCAATCAAATGTACTAGAATCGAACTTCCAACAGACTTTCTTTCACCTTTATAAAACCAAGCAGGAACATATTCTCGTATACATGTAGAAAGCATTCTGTGGCTACGGACGATGTACCTTGCTTCACAACAGCAGGTGAACTGGTAGATGCACATAGAGGTGGCCAAACGAGGAAGCTTGCCTTTAACGCAGGTGGAGAATAGGTTGCGGCTGGTAAAAGTCAACTGAAGTTGTGCTGCGAAGAAAGTCCTATTGATTGATTGATCTGGTAAGACGATTCTTCAGTACATCCGATGCTAGGTCACCTTTAAACTCTAGGCTCATAAACAATCTTTTGTTTGAGACCGAGTGGATGACCGGTTTAGTGTTTCTTTCCCGCATATTTTTATCAATAAAACGGCCACAGTAATCACAAATGCCTATGTCATCATCCGCTCTATTATTACTGTCATCATCATCATCATCATCATCATCATCATCATCATCATCATCATCATCATCATCATCATCATCATCATCATCATCATCATCATCATCATCATATAGTGTTTAGTTTTCCTCAAGAAATATAATTTTTTCAAATATCATATATATACGATTGTACAGCTTGAAAATGAATTCGTTGAAAAGAGTCTCTTCCCTGAATCCCATGATGATCCCATCTTCCTGTCTATAGATCACGTCGTTAAATGTGAACTGAACGTTCCACGTGCATTTAAGTAACAGTTCCCTGAGACGAGGGGAGGGGGTCGAATTTACGATTCACTCGAAATTATTTTTGTGCTTAATTACTGTCATATTGTCGAAATACTTTCATCTCTTTCCGTCAAGGCTTCATATCATATAGGATGATTAAATGGTAAGAAAAACTTTATTGTAGATCTTCTTATCCCATGTGTAAGTTGGCGTGCCATTTACTACAGGTGAAACAGGAAAGATTTCATACTTTACTAGGAATTAAAACAAACTGTGAAGGTGAGTGAAGCAAGATAGAGGGATTCAAAAACTTTAGTGAATACCATAAGCCATAAGAAACAACAAATAACGTGGTTACAGCTGAAAGAAATTTTTCTTTTCGATGAAGTCCGCTTGCTACTATATACAGCAATCGATTTCGAGTAAACAATGGATGAATATTGCAGACCTAATTCTTCCCTGTCTTTTAACATTATCCCTTTTACTTGTCATTTGGGTTCCCAGTGGAACATAGGGATTCAGTGGCACCTCACCATTTCAATAAATTCCATACAGTCATCGCAACATAGCTCCAGTACTGAACAATACTGACCAAAAATACATACACTTATAGCTGTGGAGAATAAAAGTTTGTAAAGTAGAATTACTGGTCAATAGGAGAAACTTAACAACTATATAAAGTTAAGAAATCTTGGTAGTATGCCGAAAAATAATGATGATGATAATAATAATAAAAGTAGTGACGAAATGAGGCATTTTTCAGGGAACACAGAAAATTCTGAAGGAAAATCCACACGAATGAAGGCAACGGGAAAACTGGACGTAATTCAGGAAAGAGAGAAAAGAATCCTTAAAGCTTACAGAATATCAAACACTTACCATCTTCATTCTCAACTACAAATCTTCTCTAATCTGTCATGACCAATGTGCCAGTAGGTCGTGAAACGCTGTTAAATGCATATGCATATTTTAGCCTACCGAGTAAGTGAAACTGAATACTGTTGACTAAGCCTATTAAAAACTGGTTTCAGACTGATCTAGCTTATTCAGCATCATAATAATTCTCTCATTTTCACCACAGAAGTGTATATCTCACTGAGAGTGAATATGTTGTCTTGCGGATACTGGCAGTGATCTCAAAGTAACTGAAATAATCAGAGTGATTTCTAGACTGGTTACTGAATGCAAAACAATAACAGTGAATCAAATGCAGCATGTGGAGTGGAATCATCCCACTGTCCCTGTCCCTGTCCCTGTCCAAACCAAGCAAAATATCAAGCGACATTATCCTGGAGAGATGAAAACATACTCTGGATTCAAAATTAACATCTGAATAGTCTGACTGGATGGCTTCACGAAAGTCAAATCACATGCGTATTAAATTTCAACACCACGCCACGCCACGCTAAGCATCATCATAGAATGCAGCATAGAATGGCAGTCAACTCTCTACCTCAACTTCTTCCACTTTCAAACGACCCTCGATACCATCGATAGCGTTGAGGAGTAATTTGCCAGGCAGCTGCTTCAACACTACGGTTTAAGTGCCACTAATCTTCATCAACTTCATTCAACAGCTATGTGCTATGCTACATGAGGAGGCTCCACACCAAACGATTCACAGTGAAAGCAAAGCTAGGTGATGCCTCCGAAGTGAAGACAGGAGGGAGTATGACCAGGATGTCGCCTACTATCATCACCGATGATCTTCCTCATTGCCGTCAACTCGACTCGACTCAACTCGGCTGGACTCAAGTGGGTCATGTGACAGAAAACTGTGAGGAGCTGTGAGGACATGAGCATACGCTGACTGGACCGATGAAAAGACACCAGAGGAAGATTTGCATTTCGCCAACGATGATGATCTAACCTCGCCTGGTTAACTAGTTTACTAGTTACTAGCCGGTCCTAAGCCCCCGTAAAGAGGGAAGGTTGGGCATAGGGCTAGCAAACCCTACCCCGTAAAACAAATCTAACCGCTAAACAAACTTCAAAGCACAAACAAAATATAAAAAATGAAAACAAACTTATTCCCCGCTGGAATCGGAGAGGCGAAATGACGCCAGTTGGTGAAAGCCTACGGGAAGCCAATTGGCCGATGTGTCTTCTCTCCCTCGATGAAAGCGAAAGTAAACGTGGGGACATGGAATGTCCGCACGATGTTTGAACCCAGTAAGGCAGCCCAGATTGCAAGGGAGATGAGAAGGTATAACATCGAAGTGCTTGGGATTTTCGAAAGCAGACGCAATGGGAGTGGACTCTCCAAACTGTCAACTGGAGAATCAATAATCTACTCCGATATTGTCACCCAGACGACAACCACGAGCACACTGAGTTATGGAGTGGCTATCATGATGTCCCCAACAACATCGAAGGCTCTCATGCAGTGGGAACCAATCTCCTCCTGCAGGATCATGACAGCAAGATTCAACTCAAAAGGAAGGAAGGTCACAATCATACAATGTTATGCACCTACAAATAATGCAGATGAAGAGAAAAAGGAGGATTTCTACAGACAACTTCAATCAACACTGGACAAGACCACACTGCAGTTGGCGATATCAAAATTCTAATGGGTGGGGCGACATGAATACGAAACTGGGAGGGGACAACACGAGAAGAGAACTAACCATGGGTCGGGAGGCGCTAGGTGAAATGAATGAGAATGGAGAATTGCTTGCAGAATTCTGTGCATTCAACGAATTGGTGATTGGAGGCTAGGCAGTGTGTTCAAGTACAAGGATATCCACAAAGCGACACGGATTTCATCAGACACAAGGACACATTAAAAATCAAATCGATTTTATCTCAATCTCGAGAAAATGGAGACGCAGTCTACTTAACACAAGGTCAAGAAGAGGAGCAGATGTAGGTTCACACCACTCACACCACTATCTAGTGCAAGAAACCTTCCAAATCAAGTTGAAAGCCTTCAAGGAAGCTGGTGATAGACCTCAATTCAAGTACAACACTCGGAAACTGAAGGATGAAACTACAAAGGAGATCTTTAAGGCAGCCATCAAAACAAAGTGGGAGACATCGAGGAACATCCCTGAAGAAACCTGCGTGGAAGAACACTGGAAGTCTTTGAAAGCTATGTGGAAAGAAACCTGCACAACAGTATTAGGAAGGAAGAAGAAACAGACAAGACAAGGAATGGATCTCGACGGATACCTGGAAGCTGATAGAGGAGAGGAGGATGGTGAAGCAGAAGATAAACCAGCACAGGCAAGGATGCTCAACGACAAGAGGAACTGAGCAAAATGTATAAAACACTTTACAAAGAAGTGAAGAAGAGTGCATGCACGCAAAGACAAAAGACACTTCTACGAAACACTGGCAAGGGAAGCAGAACAGGCTGCAGCCTGGTGAGAGAGACCTGATGACATTGTATCAAATAACCAGGTTGCAATCTGAGAGGGAAGAGACCAACACAGATGAAATCAATAAAAGATGAAGAAGGAAATTTAATTACGGAAGAAGAGAAACAGAGGAAACGATGGGCCGACCACTTCAAGAAGCTCTTGAATCAACCACCACCACCACCTGCACTTCGTCCAGAAATACCACCTTCAGCCGCTGAATTGCAAGTGAACATTAATCCCCCAACGAAAATGGAAGTCCTGAACGCCATAAAGCTACTGAAATGCGGGAAAGCAGCAGGACCAGATGGAATACCGCCAGAAGCACTGAGAACAGATGCAGAGACAACAGCGGACATGCTCACACCACACGACTATTGCAGAAGGTGTGGAAGGAAGAGAAGCTACCTGGCTGGTGATTGGAAGAAGGGTTACCTTGTCAAACTGGCGAAGAAGGGAGACCTCAGTGTTCGAAGAAGTGATGCGGAATCACTCTCCTGTCCACCCAGAGCAAGCAAAATATTAGGCCGCATCATCCTGGAGAGGCTTAAAGACGCACTGGATTCAAAACTGCGACCGGAACAGGCAGGCTTCAGGAAGTACAAATCATGTGCAGACCAAATTGCAACGCTGCACTACGCATCATAATAGAACAGAGCATAGAATGGCAATCAGCTGTCTACCTCAACTTCATCGACTTTGGGAAGGCCTTTGACAGCGTCGAACGAGAAGTAATTTGGAAACTGCTTCAATACTACGGAGTACCGCAAACCTTTATCCGCCTCATTCAACAACTATATGAAGATGCCACATGCCAAGTAATCCACAATGGGAAGCTCAGTGATGCCTTTGAAGTGAAGACAGGAGTGAAACAAGGTTGCCTACTATCTCCCATGATATTCCTTATTGTGGTGGACTGGATCATGCAGCAAACAGTGGGGAGCGAGAAGAGGGGGATACACTGGACGACGGAAAAGAACCTAGAAGACTTGGATTTCGCCGATGACTTATGCCTTATGTCACACAAACTTGAAGATGTACAGGCAAAAACAAACAAGTTGATAGAAGAGGCAGCTAAGACGGGACTTCAGGTGAATATAGAGAAGACAGAAGTGATGAAGATACCGCACCACCACCATCAACAACAACAACAACAAACTCCAATCACCGTCAACGGGAGAAACTTGAAGGAAGTAACCTCCTTCACTTATCTAGAAAGCACTGTTTCAACTACAGGCGGGACGGACGAGGATGTCAAAGTCAGAATCGGAAAAGCAAGACAGGCCTTCATTAGCCTGAAACCAGTGTGGAGATCTTCTCCACTCAGCATGCGGAACAAGATACGGATTTTCAACACCAACGTCAAGTCAGTGCTCTTGTATGGCTCAGAGACTTGGCGCGTCACGAAAGGTATTTCCAATAAACTACAGACATTCATCAACAACTGCTTACGCTCGCTGCTGAAGATCAGATGGCCAGAAAGAATAAGCAACAAGGAACTCTGGGAACGAACCAACCAAGAACCTATCACGCAGCAAATATGCAGGAGGAAGTGGAGATGGATGGGCCATGCACTGAGAAGGCCGACGGAGGACATCACGCGTCAGGCCAGGCACTTGAGTGGAATCCCCATGAGAAGTGACGAGTTGTGTGTCCGTGGTGAGGGTGACATGGAGGAGGTCGTGCGAGGAGGAAATGAGAGCTATTGGGCTGTCGTGGAACCAGGTTCAAAAGATCTCAGAGAACAGAGGTCACTGGAGACGTGCTACTGAAGCCCTATGTTCCACTAGGAACCCAAGGGACTAATAATAACAATAATAATGATAATAATAATAATAATAATAATAAACGATGATGATCTATGTCCAATGTCATGTCACACAAACTCGAAGATGTACAGGCGAAAACTAACAAGTTGGCAGAGGAGGGGAGGGAAGGTGAGGAAGGAAAAGAAGATGGGAGGGACTTCTCTCAGACGAATGTAGAGAAGACTCAGGTGATGAAGATATCCAACGAACAGCGAATTCCAACAACAACAAGCACCAGTATTCATCATCGGGAGGAATCTAAAGGTGGTAGTCTCTTTCTCCTAGCTAAGCAAGGTAGCTTCGTGTCAACTACAGGTGGTGGTGGCGCTACAGATCATGATGTCGAAATCACGATCAGAAAGACAGTAAGAAGACAGGCCTTCCTTCATCAATCAGAAATCAGTGTGGAGATCTACTTCACTGAACTGCACTGCACTGCAATGCACTCCACATGTCATGCAGACGTTTAACTTTCAGGTTTCGAATGTAGAAGCAATTTAAGTGACAAATGCAGCACATCCATTCAGTTATAGAGAGGACTATATTGATGAATGTTTATTTGAGAAGGGATAGTGCAACTGAAATCTTGAAGAACTTGCTGTCAAGACCACAGAGTGTATTCCTTGCTGGTAAACTAAACACCATCTCAACTCACTGTGTAAATACAAGTTTGCTTACCCTTCAAAATCCACACTAATAAACTCTTACGAGTTAAAGCAAAGTCTTAGTGACTCACACATATGGAAGAGGATGAAAAAGTGATTAGTTTCGACGTGATAAGTCATTATACTAAAATACCAATGAATATGTCACTAAAGGCAGTCACGAATCAACTAAATACTCACTCACAACATACTCACACAACTAGAATATCGTTTGATGAGATCATATTAGGCTTACAATTGTCCCCGACATCCACAATCCTCAAGATTCAGGACAAAATATACAGACAAACAAAAGGCGTGGCAATCACATCACCACTAAACACAATCGTGGCACATAGATTTATGCATTGTTGGGAAAACACAACTTCACAAACACTCAATCCTGCATCAAACATATGCTGGTGATATGTGAATGACACATTCACTGTGTTCAAATCACAACATTTCGACAATTCCCTCACACATTTGAACTCAGCAGTAGATGCAATCGAATTCACTTACGAGGTAGAGAATGAAGGAGGAGAATTGCTGATGTTGGATTGCAGGATGAGAGGCAGAACAGACGGTAGGTTGTGAAGGAAAGTCTACAGGAAACCGACACATTCCAACGAGTATCTGTCTACACTTCACGTCATCCCATCCAACATCAGTGAAAGCAGGTTTAGTCAAATGTCTCAGTGATTGTACAGCTAGAAAACTGACTACTCATTGCAAAGACCTATTCAGCGAACTGAAACACATAAAATAAGAGATGATGCTTAATAATTATCCCCCACTGTTCACAAAAACTTCGTGCAAACATAAAAGAAAGGAAATGATAACAATTACAACACAAGTACGAATAAGAATGACAACTCGAGTAGGAAGGAGTTCACAACCTCCATTGTGTTACAATATCAGGGTGGGGGTGGGGGGGATGTCAGAATCTCCATGTTGGATCCTCAAGGAAGCTTCAATTACTGTGGCATTCATACCCACTTGCAAACTCACTCAGAGAGAAGCTTAGTCGACTGGCTTGACGATTCGATAGAACCAATTCAGTAAAATAATATAGTCTATCAAATTCCATGTAGTGACTGCAAGTGAGGTCAGATACATAGATCCAACTAACCAGTCTGAGTAAGTTAGATTAATGGAACAGTTGACTATAGAATGACAGATGTGAATAAGATCAGTAATATGGGGAAGATGACTCGGCTGATGCAATGTAAGGAGTAGAGCACAACCACACAATATGGTGGAATGAAACCACTGTACTGAATCAAGTTGAGTATAATTAGATGGAGAGTGGGAGAGATTGATTAGTGAGTCTTTGTTCATTGAATCAACACCCATGATAACACATGTAGTAGAAATGACTCAGCGCCTATTCCAGAGATGTGGCACTCAGCATAAAGAACAAGATCCGAATTTTCAACACTAATTTCAATTCAGTGCTTCTATATCATACGGAGATTTGTAGCGCTAAGAAATGCATTTCTAACAAACCTTATATCTTTCTCAATAACTGCCTATGGTGGCTTAATGCTGAAACTCAGAAGAAGAGAACAAAAAGAATACGCAACAAGGGTTCCTAGTGGAACATACCGCTTCAGTAGCACGTCTCCAGTGAACTCTGTTCTCTGAGATCTTTTGAACCTGGTACCACGACAGCCCAGCAGCTCTCATTCCTTCCTCGCACGACCTCCTCCATGTCACCCTCACCACGGACACACAACTCGTCACTTCTCATGGGGATTCCACTCAAGTGCCTGGCCTGACGTGTGATGTCCTCAGTCGGCCTTCTCAGGGTATGCCCAACCCAATGCATCTCCACTTCCTCCTGCATATTTGTTGAGTGATAGGTTCTTGGTTGGTTTGTTCCCAGACGGGACAAATAATAAATAATAATAAATGGAATTGGTTCTACAGATATACAATTTCAGGTCTTGTCTTCGAATGAAGTATTGGAATTCTATCAATTCAAGCCACAGAGGAAGTACTTTCAATGTCTTCTTTTACTTTGATTCTGTTATTAATGCACTATCGAGTAATTATTTTCTTTCTTAAACGACATTGTCTCAATTCACCGTTGATCATTACAGTTGTCATATAAAAGCCTACTGATTTACAGTAGATTGTTACTTATTTCCAACATTTGTAAATACTGTAACAGAAGTTGAAAATATGAACAGTCGGATTCTGACCCAGTGGATAACTCAGTGGTAACGCTCTGGCCACGGGTTCAGTTCGTGGCGGGGTCGTGGTTTCGCACTGATGAGGAGTCCTTACTAGGACGAAACGGGTGTCCAGTACTCCCAGGTTTTCTTTTTTTCCTCCAACTGATGTCAATCTACGATGAATAACAGCTGGAAATATTTCTAAATGCGATTTTACAGCTTTAATAAATGAATCCGTTGAAAGAAACACTTGCTAAGCTGAATTTTTGTCGTACTCATTACGTCATGTTAAATTTTATGGCTTCACTAACACTATCATCACATTTATGGATTATTACGTAATCTTTATTCTCTCTTTCTGTGTTACTTTATTGATTCTGAGACATGTCATCACCTAAAATCTCCAACCATTGGTTTTCTTGTCCCGCAGACCCCGATCAGATAGTTTGCATCGCCCTGCATGGATGGCTCAAACGAACAGTAACACTCTTCATCCACTGATGCCATGTTTAAGTCTGACAGCTGCTGGCCTTTTTCTACGCTTAACATATGTCAGCTAACGTTACGCTACAAGGCACACAGTGACCAGGCATGTGTAACATAACCCCGAACTATCTCAGTTGACGGAGATTCACAACTATGTGAACTAGTCCATCTCTCCACCCTAAAACTCAACACCTCACATCTGCGTCACTCATGTGGTGACGCCATGAAATATGAACTATGCTATCAAGGCAATGGTGATCAAACACTTGAAACTTTCTCATGTCTCTCACCGTTGATGCCCGTGTATCACAGCCATACAATAGTACAGAGCGGACTGCAGCACAGTACACTCGACCCTTTATAGACAGACAATCAGATATCGCGGCGGTGCCACAGATGGCGTTAGTGAGCAAAAGCCAGCCAAGACTTTTGTATCCGTACAGAGATTTAGTCGGTCACTGAGCCACCAGTAGTGATCCGATTCCCTAGATACATGAAGTTTTGAACGCGATCGACCACTTCACTCTCTATTGTTAGCCAATGTGTCTTTAAAGACCAACTCCGGAGCACCAATGTGCACTTGTGTTTGTGTTTGTCTTGTAACAACTTTATCCATGTTATTTTTCTGCATACTTCTTCTAAAACATCATCTGTGTTACCTTCTAAGCAGGTGTTAAAACTTGTTTGAGAGAAATTTCGTTCACTTCCTAAACTTTTCTGCTTTTAGTAAACAGATTGGTTGATGCGATTGTCTGCAGAAACGAATGCAGACTGAATACCAAAGATTACCAATCAGTTGTGTTTGTATCATCCATCTACTTCCTCAGAGTGAGAAGTGATAAGATTTGGAAACAAGTTGTTTTCTGACATCCAAGTACAAATCATATAGCATTTCAAAATCGCAGATGTTAGAGAAACGAAGGTTTATTATTATTAGTCCCTTAGGTTCCTAATGGAACACATCACCTCACTAGCACGTCTCCATTTTGCACATCTCTGGAATAGGTGCTGAGTCATTTCTACTACATGTGTTATCATGGGTGTTGATTCAATGAACAAAGACTCACTAATCAATCTCTCCCACTCTCCATCTAATTATACTCAACTTGATTCAGTACAGTGGTTTCATTCCACCATATTGTGTGGTTGTGCTCTACTCCTTACATTGCATCAGCCGAGTCATCTTCCCCATATTACTGATCTTATTCACATCTGTCATTCTATAGTCAACTGTTCCATTAATCTAACTTACTCAGACTGGTTAGTTGGATCTATGTATCTGACCTCACTTGCAGTCACTACATGGAATTTGATAGACTATATTATTTTACTGAATTGGTTCTATCGAATCGTCAAGCCAGTCGACTAAGCTTCTCTCTGAGTGAGTTTGCAAGTGGGTATGAATGCCACAGTAATTGAAGCTTCCTTGAGGATCCAACATGGAGATTCTGACATCCCCCCCACCCCCACCCTGATATTGTAACACAATGGAGGTTGTGAACTCCTTCCTACTCGAGTTGTCATTCTTATTCGTACTTGTGTTGTAATTGTTATCATTTCCTTTCTTTTATGTTTGCACGAAGTTTTTGTGAACAGTGGGGGATAATTATTAAGCATCATCTCTTATTTTATGTGTTTCAGTTCGCTGAATAGGTCTTTGCAATGAGTAGTCAGTTTTCTAGCTGTACAATCACTGAGACATTTGACTAAACCTGCTTTCACTGATGTTGGATGGGATGACGTGAAGTGTAGACAGATACTCGTTGGAATGTGTCGGTTTCCTGTAGACTTTCCTTCACAACCTACCGTCTGTTCTGCCTCTCATCCTGCAATCCAACATCAGCAATTCTCCTCCTTCATTCTCTACCTCGTAAGTGAATTCGATTGCATCTACTGCTGAGTTCAAATGTGTGAGGGAATTGTCGAAATGTTGTGATTTGAACACAGTGAATGTGTCATTCACATATCACCAGCATATGTTTGATGCAGGATTGAGTGTTTGTGAAGTTGTGTTTTCCCAACAATGCATAAATCTATGTGCCACGATTGTGTTTAGTGGTGATGTGATTGCCACGCCTTCTGTTTGTCTGTATATTTTGTTCTGAATCTTGAAGACTGTGGAGGTGAGGCATTTCTGTATTACCGTGAAGGGAGTTTTGGTCGATAAAAGGATTAGGTATATAAAATCTACATGAACCTGACAGTCCCTTAACTTTCTTAGTTCCTGCCCAATAATGTACAACCGAGGTTTAGTGAAATGCATTTTGGAAAGAATCCAAAGTGTCTGCACAACAAATACACTTGAAGAAGAATTCAAATTTTTATCAGAGACACCAAAGTAAAACGCATATCCTCTGAAGTTCATCAATCATTATGCAAACGTCCCAATGTTGAGAACTAATCGGTATTCAGTCCTGAAGGAGGATGTTTACATCACGCTACCGTATAGGGGTGATCAGACAATATGATCTTAAGAAATACTATGCAGCCAAGCTAAATGTAATCGGGAAAACGAAAGCTATGCTTCAAAATAAACCTTATCATTACACAGATGATTACGTCACATCCCTCTGTATACACCAACCTATATCTGCGTGCGGTGACACATACATTGGGACGAGTAATCGAACTATGAAGTCGACAGTGGTGGAACATGTCCCTAAATGGCTAGAAAAACAATTACATTCAAACAATCCGGTAGATACAGATGGCAGATAGATATCATCGTCGATAGGTAAACACACTATAGAAACAAGTCTCAGGATTGACCCCAAAAAAGTCTTTACAACATTGTATGGAAGTTGTCAAAAGCGTTTACTTGGGTTCATTAAAACTTTAGTCATACGAAAGTTCGAAAATGATTCATCCTTACCTTAAACCTACCTTTGTAATCGTTATCTTCTTTCATTTTCTTACCTTCATGACTGAACTGTGTAAATTTCTCCCAAAGTGAAGAAAGTTTATAACTGGAAGTGGATAGATAATATCTTTACAACGACAGTTTGAGGCCCCGCTTTTCATCAAGTAGCTATTAAGCAAACTGAAGACATACAATCAAATGGTAGGAGATGAAATCTGGATAGTTTAAATATGAAGTGAAGAGAAAGGCTTATAGCTAGGGATGAGGATGATGGTGGTTTAGTGTCCTGTGAACATTGGTATTTTGTTGTGTATGTTTCATCATCCCGCTTGATGAAATCCCTTCATAAAGAATTTTATCATTAATTTTGAATCATCTTGAACGGAAGTTTGTAAACGTTTCTTGATGTGTATATATATATATAGTTTAACCACTTTGACAACCTATATGAATTCAACTGTGTTGGAGATTGTAATGATGGATAGTGGCTAGCAGTGGAATCCAGGATGCTCATCTCGTCTTATTTGGCACTCTTCAGCTGGATATCTCAGAAGAAACCGATCAATCCGGTCTAATCAACAACAGTATGATATAGAAACAATTATACTAATGTGTTACAGTTCCTTTCAGCAACTAACTAGTGAGTATTAATTTGAGTTTATCATAAGGAAAGTGAGACTGTTTCAAGTTCACATAAAATATTAATGTTAGACAACGAAGAACACTATCACTAAAGACGAATTCCTATTCTTTCCTTCTTAGATACGTTAACACCTGTATATGTTTGTTTTTCAACTTTAGGCGTCAAAAAATACCATGAAAAAATGTTTGTTTTTTCTTTCTTCAATATTTACACATCTATTTATAAATAAGACGGATATAATGAACAGCTTGGCTACAGACATAACTGTCGCATGACTCTTTTGTACGCAAACATTTGTGATCTTAAATACAAAAGGCATAGAACAGATGAAGAAAAATTCTTTTGTATTAATGTTCCTCATTAAAACTGAATGAAATCTCGATATGTAACATATTGTTTTCTTATTCGACTCCATATACACATTGGTTTGTAATATTTTTTTACCAAATGCTTAAAATCTGTCTTGTTGGATAAGTTTTAAAATGAATTTCTTAACAGCAGAGTCAATAATCTACTCCGATATTGTCACCCAGACGACAACCACGAGTATACGGAGTTCTCGAGTGGCTACCATCATGTCCCCAACAGCATCGAAAACTCTCATGCAGTGGGAACCAGTCTCCTCCTTCTGGATCATGACAACAAGATGGATTCGACTCAAGAGGAAGAAAAGTCACAATCGTACAATGCCACACTACGCACCTAACAATGATGCAGATGAAGAGAAGAAGAAGGAATTGTACAGATAACTGCAATCAGCACAGGACAAGACCGGAACCCAGATGGCGACATCAAAATTCTAATGGGTAGTGTGACATGAATGCCAAACTGTGTGGAGCGGACAACACAGGAAGAGAACTCATCATGGATCGAGAAGCACTTGGTAAAATGAATGAGAACGGAGAATTGTTTGCAGAATTCTTTACATTCAACGATTTGGTTGGTGATTGGAGTCAGTGTGTACAAACACAAGGATATTCACAAAGTGACATGGACTTCAGCAGATGGACACATTTAAAACTTTTCAAAAAACTACAGACATTCATCAACAGCTACCACCCACGCTGACTCGATAGTGAAGATCAGATGACCAAAAAGAATAAGCAACAAGGAACTCACTCTGGCTAGCAACGAACCAACCAAGAACCTATCACCGAACAAATATGCACTGGAAGGGAGTGGAGATGGATTGGATTGGGCATACACTGAGAATATCATTACGGGACATCACTCGCCAGGCTATGTACTCGAGTGGAATCCGAAGAGGAAACCACGAGTTGGGTATCGAATCGAGGGTGACATGGAGTAGATCATATGAGGAAGAAATGACAGCTTGTGGGCAGTTGTGGAGTCAGGTTGAAAAGACTGCATAGGAGAGAGTGGAATGGAGAAGTGCTACTTAAGTAGTATGTTCCACTAAAAACCCAACAGAAAAATAATAAAATGATTGTAAATATTATTTATTTTTCTCTTTGGTTCTTAGTGCAAAATAGGGATTCCGTAGAATGCATCAATTCCGCTCCGTTCTCTGCAGTCTTTTGAACCTGGCGTCACGACTGCCCACAAGTTTTCATTTTTTTCCTCACATGATCTCCTTCATGTCACTCTTGCCTCGGACACCCAACTCGTTGTTTCTCCTTTGGATTCCACTGGAGGGACTGGCCTGGCACGTGATGTCCCGAATCAGCCTTCTCAGGGTATGCCCAATCAAATCCACCTCCACTCCCTACTTCTGCATATTTGTTAGACAATAGGTTATTCGTTGCTTTGTTGCCAGAGTTCCTTGTTTCTTATTCTTATCATTTCTGGCCATCTGATCTTCAGTGTCAATATGGAGTGAGTGTAGGTGACAGCTGTTAATAAATGTCTTTAGTTTGTTGGAAATGCTTTTGGTGACGCGCCAAGTTATTGAAGCATCACATGGAACCACGTTCTTGATATTGGTGTTCAAAATCCGGATCTTCTTCACGCTTTCTGCTGGCTGAAGGCAGTAGATCTCCACACATTTCACATTTCCGATCCTGGTTTCGACATCCTCGTCTGTCTTGCCGGTAGTCGGAAGGATACTGCCAAGGTGGTTGTTGAAAGAGACAACTAACTTCAGGTTTTCACACACTGACCAAGTATTATTTACTCGATTACCACGTTTCAATCATAACTTCTTACTCCTCGTAATCATATCAATGTAATCATACTACTTTCGACAGCGACTTTCCGTAGTCGTGTCACCTCATATTATTTGGTCTGATTTGTAGTACCATTTTGCACATCTCTGGAATAGGTGCTGAGTCATTTCTACTACATGTGTTATCATGGGTGTTGATTCAATGAACAAAGACTCACTAATCAATCTCTCCCACTCTCCATCTAATTATACTCAACTTGATTCAGTACAGTGGTTTCATTCCACCATATTGTGTGGTTGTGCTCTACTCCTTACATTGCATCAGCCGAGTCATCTTCCCCATATTACTGATCTTATTCACATCTGTCATTCTATAGTCAACTGTTCCATTAATCTAACTTACTCAGACTGGTTAGTTGGATCTATGTATCTGACCTCACTTGCAGTCACTACATGGAATTTGATAGACTATATTATTTTACTGAATTGGTTCTATCGAATCGTCAAGCCAGTCGACTAAGCTTCTCTCTGAGTGAGTTTGCAAGTGGGTATGAATGCCACAGTAATTGAAGCTTCCTTGAGGATCCAACATGGAGATTCTGACATCCCCCCCCACCCCCACCCTGATATTGTAACACAATGGAGGTTGTGAACTCCTTCCTACTCGAGTTGTCATTCTTATTCGTACTTGTGTTGTAATTGTTATCATTTCCTTTCTTTATGTTTGCACGAAGTTTTTGTGAACAGTGGGGGATAATTATTAAGCATCATCTCTTATTTTATGTGTTTCAGTTCGCTGAATAGGTCTTTGCAATGAGTAGTCAGTTTTCTAGCTGTACAATCACTGAGACATTTGACTAAACCTGCTTTCACTGATGTTGGATGGGATGACGTGAAGTGTAGACAGATACTCGTTGGAATGTGTCGGTTTCCTGTAGACTTTCCTTCACAACCTACCGTCTGTTCTGCCTCTCATCCTGCAATCCAACATCAGCAATTCTCCTCCTTCATTCTCTACCTCGTAAGTGAATTCGATTGCATCTACTGCTGAGTTCAAATGTGTGAGGGAATTGTCGAAATGTTGTGATTTGAACACAGTGAATGTGTCATTCACATATCACCAGCATATGTTTGATGCAGGATTGAGTGTTTGTGAAGTTGTGTTTTCCCAACAATGCATAAATCTATGTGCCACGATTGTGTTTAGTGGTGATGTGATTGCCACGCCTTCTGTTTGTCTGTATATTTTGTCCTGAATCTTGAGGATTGTGGATGTCGGGGACAATTGTAAGCCTAATATGATCTCATCAAACGATATTCTAGTTGTGTGAGTATGTTGTGAGTGAGTATTTAGTTGATTCGTGACTGCCTTTAGTGACATATTCATTGGTATTTTAGTATAATGACTTATCACGTCGAAACTAATCACTTTTTCATCCTCTTCCATATGTGTGAGTCACTAAGACTTTGCTTTAACTCGTAAGAGTTTATTAGTGTGGATTTTGAAGGGTAAGCAAACTTGTATTTACACAGTGAGTTGAGATGGTGTTTAGTTTACCAGCAAGGAATACACTCTGTGGTCTTGACAGCAAGTTCTTCAAGATTTCAGTTGCACTATCCCTTCTCAAATAAACATTCATCAATATAGTCCTCTCTATAACTGAATGGATGTGCTGCATTTGTCACTTAAATTGCTTCTACATTCGAAACCTGAAAGTTAAACGTCTGCATGACATGTGGAGTGCATTGCAGTGCAGTGCAGTTCAGTGAAGTAGATCTCCACACTGATTTCTGATTGATGAAGGAAGGCCTGTCTTCTTACTGTCTTTCTGATCGTGATTTCGACATCATGATCTGTAGCGCCACCACCACCTGTAGTTGACACGAAGCTACCTTGCTTAGCTAGGAGAAAGAGACTACCACCTTTAGATTCCTCCCGATGATGAATACTGGTGCTTGTTGTTGTTGGAATTCGCTGTTCGTTGGATATCTTCATCACCTGAGTCTTCTCTACATTCGTCTGAGAGAAGTCCCTCCCATCTTCTTTTCCTTCCTCACCTTCCCTCCCCTCCTCTGCCAACTTGTTAGTTTTCGCCTGTACATCTTCGAGTTTGTGCGACATGACATTGGACATAGATCATCATCGTTGGCGAAATGCAAATCTTCCTCTGGTGTCTTTTCATCGGTCCAGTCAGCGTATGCTCATATTCTCACAGCTCCTCACAGTTTTCTGTCACATGACCCACTTGAGTCCAGCCGAGTTGAGTCGAGTCGAGTTGACGACAATGAGGAAGATTATCGGTGATGATAGTAGGCGACATCCTGGTCATACTCCCTCCTGTCTTCACTTCGGAGGCATCACCTAGCTTTGCTTTCACTGTGAATCGTTTGGTGTGGAGCCTCCTCATGTAGCATAGCACATAGCTGTTGAATGAAGTTGATGAAGATTAGTGGCACTTAAACCGTAGTGTTGAAGCAGCTGCCTGGCAAATTACTCCTCAACGCTATCGATGGTATCGAGGGTCGTTTGAAAGTGGAAGAAGTTGAGGTAGAGAGTTGACTGCCATTCTATGCTGCATTCTATGATGATGCTTAGCGTGGCGTGGCGTGGTGTTGAAATTTAATACGCATGTGATTTGACTTTCGTGAAGCCATCCAGTCAGACTATTCAGATGTTAATTTTGAATCCAGAGTATGTTTTCATCTCTCCAGGATAATGTCGCTTGATATTTTGCTTGGTTTGGACAGGGACAGGGACAGGGACAGTGGGATGATTCCACTCCACATGCTGCATTTGATTCACTGTTATTGTTTTGCATTCAGTAACCAGTCTAGAAATCACTCTGATTATTTCAGTTACTTTGAGATCACTGCCAGTATCCGCAAGACAACATATTCACTCTCAGTGAGATATACACTTCTGTGGTGAAAATGAGAGAATTATTATGATGCTGAATAAGCTAGATCAGTCTGAAACCAGTTTTTAATAGGCTTAGTCAACAGTATTCAGTTTCACTTACTCGGTAGGCTAAAATATGCATATGCATTTAACAGCGTTTCACGACCTACTGGCACATTGGTCATGACAGATTAGAGAAGATTTGTAGTTGAGAATGAAGATGGTAAGTGTTTGATATTCTGTAAGCTTTAAGGATTCTTTTCTCTCTTTCCTGAATTACGTCCAGTTTTCCCGTTGCCTTCATTCGTGTGGATTTTCCTTCAGAATTTTCTGTGTTCCCTGAAAAATGCCTCATTTCGTCACTACTTTTATTATTATTATCATCATCATTATTTTTCGGCATACTACCAAGATTTCTTAACTTCATATAGTTGTTAAGTTTCTCCTATTGACCAGTAATTCTACTTTACAAACTTTTATTCTCCACAGCTATAAGTGTATGTATTTTTGGTCAGTATTGTTCAGTACTGGAGCTATGTTGCGATGACTGTATGGAATTTATTGAAATGGTGAGGTGCCACTGAATCCCTATGTTCCACTGGGAACCCAAATGACAAGTAAAAGGGATAATGTTAAAAGACAGGGAAGAATTAGGTCTGCAATATTCATCCATTGTTTACTCGAAATCGATTGCTGTATATAAAATGAAAAGCAAATGAAACTTCGCATCGAAATATTTGACATTGGTAATTTCGTTGCTCCTAATTGGGATTTCTTCGTGAATTTTTAATAACTGTATTTTAAGCAAGTACTCAAGCTTCATGTATTGTTTCAATATGTAGATAATGATCAATACTTATTGCTTATTTAATACTTTGTGTGAAGGTTTACAAATTGATTGATGCGTTTTGTTTTGACAGTGACTCATCAACTACATCAATGAACATACTGGTTCGTCCGATTATCAAAAGATCGGGAGTTAGCAACACCATAATACTGGGATATTCATTGACAAGATGACCACTTTCAACACTGAATGGATTTTTGCATAAAAAGCTTATAAATATGTCTTCAGTTAGCTTTTTCTGTATGAATCACAGAGAATCGATAATGATGCTGTCATGGAGTATAATGATTCCTTGGTGAAACGAAGTTGCTTGAAGTATTGATGAATTCTTGTGTCTCGACTTCTTATCGTTAGCACTCATCTTGCCATATAGACAGTTTACAAGTATAACCAAAACATCTGGTTCCAGAGTTAACTCAAGATTTACTAAACTACAGGTGTTCGAATCAATATTCAGTGCATAGTAAATAACAAACTAGTTTAATTGTGTTCAGTTATCTTATCAATTTTCTAATCATGTGGAAAACAACTTATGTTCCTATTGTTCATTATTATGGATAAAAATCAGAAGATATTTGAATCATTGTAAAGGTCATTTCCAGTGGGTTACCTTCCCTGTCATTATTAAATAGACTTCAACGAGGTTTTTTGGAGCTAAAAATATTTTGACCTATATGAAATATGTTAAAAAAACTCTTATAGAATATGCTAAATAGCTGGAAGTACTGTGCATAAAAGGTTCTTAAACTAATCATGATGCCATGGAAAGAATTTGAAGAAATAAACATTGTTACTGATGAATATAATATCAACTTTGAAATAGTGGATGGTCTTAGTTGCATTGTGTTCCCTAAGGTGGACTATTTAATTGTCAAGATTTCATTGTCTTTCTGGACGACATCATCAGCACTAACTTCAACATAAAGTGACCTGTCAATATCTCTCCGTCAGTGACTTTGTACCCAGCCATGATAAACTGGTTTGTGATTAGTTGTTTCCTTCGATTGTTGTATCATTAACTGTAGAGATTTTCCTACTGGCTGCCTGTTCCTCTGCTTCACTTCTGACTTTCCCATCGTCTACCATTTTTCTTATTGCTTGATGCATTGAGTCTATGTCTATACATCGACTGATTGCTGACTGACTCATGTGAATGCCATGCTTGTAGGAATTCTCTGATTTTCTTTGTGTTTCCTCTCTCCATCCAATATTTCTACATTGTCGAAATTCCATTCATATCCATAGTTGTTATCCACATGCATTGAGTGATGAGTGATGAAATGTCGCATGTGACGTTTAATAGCCAACTGGCGTTCATGTAAGTGACAAAGGCGAAGAGGATAACCAGTCTGTCCAATGTAGTGTTGGCTATATGTATTGACTGGTCACAGGAGTGCAACAAATTTCATGTTGTCTAGTCCTGAGTGCAGACCGAATTTTATCGATCCTATTTCCAATGTGGCAACTAAGCTAGGAAGCTCAGCATCGCGGTGCACATTAGTAGATGTTGGTTGGTTGGAGGCAGTTGACAGGAAGCCCTGTTCGAACTAGGCTTCGTGCTTTTTGGCACTCGTCAGCAAGGCGTATCTGCAACCTCTACAGAACTGATGTCCCGCCTGAGATTCAAACCCGCATCACACAGTTGGTTGCACTCTCGTGACCAATCAATGCATGTAAGCCAATCGTACAAGAGGTCAATCGCGGCCCGAACGGCTCAGTGGTAAAGTCACTGACTACAACACTAGGTGACGCTGGTTCGAGTCTCGGGCTGGTTATCAGTTCCGTCGAGGTTGCAGATACGCCTTGCTGACGAGTGTCAAAAAGCGCGAAACCTAGGTCGAGCAGGGATTCCTGCCGATTGCCTCCAACCAACTAATATCTACCAGTGTTGACTATAGTTATTGTAGCCGATTTTGTATCCTTTCGTCTGCATAACAGTGTTTGGAGGGAATTTGTTGGTTTATGAGCTGCATCAACTCCATGTGGTCTCAGGAATCTTGTTGTGATCCCCGATATATTCTTTATGGACTGTAAGATGATGCATTTGTTAATTTCCGGCGATAACCTTACAGTTGGCGATTTACGGAAAAGGCATCTTCCAATAAAGTTTAGCTGGTAGCGGTTCTTCTTTACAATAGACGTCATTTACATGAACACCAGTTGGCTATTAAACGTCACATGCGACATTTCATCACTCATCACTCAATGCATGTGGATAACAACTATGGATATGAATGGAATTTCGACAATGTAGAAATATTGGATGGAGAGAGGAAACACAAAGAAAATCAGAGAATTCCTACAAGCATGGCATTCACATGAGTCAGTCAGCAATCAGTCGATGTATAGACATAGACTCAATGCATCAAGCAATAAGAAAAATGGTAGACGATGGGAAAGTCAGAAGTGAAGCAGAGGAACAGGCAGCCAGTAGGAAAATCTCTACAGTTAATGATACAACAATCGAAGGAAACAACTAATCACAAACCAGTTTATCATGGCTGGGTACAAAGTCACTGACGGAGAGATATTGACAGGTCACTTTATGTTGAAGTTAGTGCTGATGACGTCGTCTAGAAGAACGATGAAAGCTTCACGATTGAACGACCTATCTCACTGAGAACACAATGCAACCAAAATAATAAAATTATTTAACTGCCCGTAAACCTCCAAAATCAATCCCTCAGTTATAACGTTAGGCGTTAAAATCGAAGACAGACAACCCTGGTCAACAACGACTTTTCGCTGAATAACATTTTTGTATAAATCTCAGCGTGTTTAAAATGAATAATTCCAGAGTTTTACACTGAAGTCTGTTTTCAACTTATCCAGGAAAATGGTCAGAAACTTCACTATCGTAGATGTACACTACACATGGAAAACGGTGTAGTTCATTTCATTTTCCTGTGGATGTCCTGAAGGTATCTATGGGATCCTGTGTTAACAAAACAAAAGCGGTGATTGTATGTTTTAGTTCTTTTCTGATAGTCACTCGTTTTTGGCCAGCACTGACTTCAAGTATGGTGATCGAGAAACCGTTTCATATGACATCTGTTGGTACGAAACCAACGATGGACACATTACGTTGCTGTTGGCCATCTTTGGAAAGGGTTGGTGGAGGATTGCTCCCATTTGTGAAGAAAACGCCTGAACTCCGGCAACACATCAGTAAAAGTTTGAATAAGTGTTCGCCTCACTGGGAACTAGAATCAGGCTGTAGTGGAGCATCTGTGTGCCTAACTGGAACATAAGAACGTCAAATGTGCATTCACTGAAAAGATTCGGAAGTGTTTAAGTGAAAGTCACTCAAATCCGCTTTGTCAAGAGGCGTAGAATGATACTCAACCTGCTCTTGTAACAGAGATAAAGAAAGTCGGTGCCCCACAACCAAAGGTTAACAAAAGCCAATGGATGTACGCAATCTTATCACAACTGACTGATGTGAGAAAACATGTCCAAAATGAGTGTAATAAAAATGGGTGGGGGGTGGGGCGATAAGAAAGACTTGAATTTAATAAGGGTTTTCCTAGTGATCAGGAGCAATTGTAGATACGAAAAGAGGAAGAGGTGCAGAAAGCACCAGAATTAGATGATACTGAGCAACTATTGAGGTTTTAGTAGGCATACTGGCCAGAAAAGAGTAACGGTAGTCAGAACAATAACGAAGAGAATGTACCCATCATAACATCTTGGGATAGTTCATTACAATGCCAAGCAGAACATTTTGAAGAGCAGTTCAACTAGTCTTTAGCTATGCTCCTGTTTTTCAGCATCAGGCACTAACCGGAATGCGATGCAGGTGTCAGTTCCTCAACACTTTCCAAAGCTGACTGAGACGGTTGTTTGCAGTGTGAAGCGGTGTAGAGCAGCAAACATCGGATGGTCAGACACCAATAACTTTTAAGGCGGGACATAGGAAACTAGTGAGCAGAGTAGCTTATTGAAATAAGGGTTGCTTCTTTCAGGCTGATCTATTCTCCTTATCATTCCAGTCTATAGGACAGGAGACAAGTCCTTTAGGGACAAAGATAGGAGGATTTGTTTAAATAACATCGTCTCCAGGATTCTAGGGTTCATATATGTATGACCCATAACCCACAACTGTGTCAGATGTTGCAACGATACTTTCGATTTGCCGTTAATTTATTATTATTATTTTTCCCTTGGGTTCCTAGTGGAACATACAGCTTCAGTAGCACGCCTCCATTCCACTATGTTCCCTGAAATCTTTTGAACCTGTCGCCACGACTGCCCATAAGCTCTCATTTCTCCCTCATAATATCTCCTCCATGTCACCCTCACCTCACAAGCCCAACTCGTCATTTCCCATCGGGGTTCAACTCGAGTGCCTGGCCTGATGCCTGATGTCCCCAGTCGGCCTTCTCAGTGAATGCCCAATCAATCTCCACTTCCTTCTGCAGATATGTTGAGTGATAGGTTGTTGGTTGGTTCGTTGCCAGTCAGCCAGTCAGAGTTCCTTGTTGCTTATTCTTATTATTCTAGCCATCTGATCTTCAGTGTCAGTATCGAGCGTAGGCAGTTGTTGATGAATGTCTGTAGTTTATTGGAAATCCCTTTCGTAACGCACCAAGTCCCTCTACCATCACGTAGAAGCAATGACTAGACTGACGTTGATGCTGAAAATCCGGATCTTGTTCTTTGTGCTGAATACAGAAGATCTCCACACTGGTTCGGGCCTGATGAATGCCTGTCTTGCTGTCTGGCTGACTGTGACATCCTCGTCTGTGCCTGTGCCGCCTGTAGTTGAAACAGTGTTGCCTAGGAGGGTGGCTGAAAGAGACTACCTCCTTTAGGTTTCTCCCGTTCATGGTGATTGGAGCTTGTTGTTGTCGTTGGTGGTGGTGGTGGTGGTGTTGTTTGGATATGATCATCACCTCTGTCTTCTAAACATTACTTGAAGTCCCGTCTACGCTGCCCTGCCCTGCCTCTTCTGTCAACTTGTTAGTTCTTGAGGTCTGTAGATTTTCAAGTTTGTGCAACATCAGACAGAAGTCATCGGCGAAATCCAAGTCTTCTAGGTTCTTTTCTGCGGTCCAGCGTATCCCCCTCTTCTTGCTCTTCACGGTTCATTGCATGATCCAGTCCACTATGATCAGGAATATCATGGGGGATGGTAGACAACCTTGTTTCACTCCTGTCTTTACTTCAAAAGCGTCAATGAGGTTTCTTTCCATTGTGAATTACTTGGCATGTGGCGTCTTTATATAGCTGTTGAATGAGATTGATAAAGATTCGTGGTATTCCGTAGTGTTGAGGCAACTGCCTGCCAAATTACTTCACGGTCGACGCCTTTACAAAGTCAGTGAAGTTGATATACAGGAGGAAATTTCCTGACCTGAATTGCTAGATGAGCTCCTACGTGGATGCTTGGGTACTAAAACGCCTATCCTGGATTCCTCTACTAGACACCAAGATCAATATAATATCATGAATATCCGGCAGTATATAGGCATACTCATAGGAACACATCTACCAACTAGGGAGGAGTGATTACGCCCTGTGTAGCAACAGGAAATTACAATTATCATCACAATAATATAAAATACCTCAGCTTATGAGAAGGAAAAATGAAATGATCACACTTCAATGGAGTATTAATAAGACAGACCTCATATGAAATCAAAGTTAGGAAAACTGAACACCGAATAGTTTCCATCTGATTCATTTTGGGGGTTTTTGGGGATTTAGTGATTTCCCAAGCTCGTATTCATCTTGGATTGTTGTTAGTTGAACGAATACTAGAAACCTGGGAACACTGGACAGCTTTTTCTCCCCACTAGTATCGGACTCCTCAGCAGTGCGCACATATGACCCCGCCAACGACCAATGTCAGTCAGTGATGAATACCCACTTCAAATCAACAAATCCTCACAAACACCTCTTGAATGAATTCATTTATTACTCATTGTTGATTACCTTTGAGAAGGGATTTTCGAAGTTCTAATGATGGTCAAGCTATGCCAGTTATAGATCTACAATCCATGAGCTGAGGTCAAAGGGTGGAATTCGATACCATCAAATTCATTCAGAAACGCTTTGAAGCACACAAAGAACATTTTATTCCCTAGGTTCACTTTGTTTAGGTGAGACTATAAACTTTAGTTTCAGACGTGAACACAACTTATATAAACTGCTTAATTCTCATGATTCCTGTTCTATTGATGGCTGTGTATTAGAAAATGTTACAAGTGTGGTTTATCTCCAGTCCTTCCATTCCTTACTAATTTCCAAGATAATCTTCCGCCTAACCTACTACTTTAGGAATTTGGGAGTATCTGGTACAACTCAGCCTCTTCCCTGGCGTTTTATAAGCCTCTACATCTTACCTGTCCTCCTCTATTGTTCCCCTTTATTTTTCCTGGGTTACTGAAAAAAAGACTTTGCTATACTGTGTAGAACTTTGAAGATTGACAGCAGAATTAGTGGTGGTGTGACTCTAAACCTTCTAATTGAAACTGTTGTGAACAAACATATTCACTCATGTAACCACCTTGAGGAGTTATTTCATCAGATGACCAACATCCTCTTCACTCAAATCGTTGTGTGTCGGTCATCTGGAAAGACAAGGAGCAAGTACATAAGATTTTATCCATGCACTACTTAGTATAAAATCTTTACACCACCGTACGTATTTAGCTTGTCTCCTGTGTGATGAAGAAAGTATTAGAAATGTACTGACTAGTCAACTTATGTTCTTCAAAGTAAACTAACTGAAGATGATGATGATGATGATGATGAACAGTTTACTATTGTACGTATTATGAATCTAATTGCTAATATGATTGTCTATCTAAATTGACTATGCATTTTGAAGTAAGTTGTAGATTGAATGAATATTCTTATCTTTTCTTCATGTAATTTCTACTTATCTCATTTTATTATGAATACATATACCCTATCTCTATCCAATTGACGCTATATGACATGCTGAAAATTCTGTAGAGTATTCACGAAACAGCTTTCAGAATAAATCCATCATTATTATTATTACTATTATTATTGGTATTGTTATTGTTATTATAGTTTCATTCTACATATACACATGCACATACAGATTGATGTAATGAAAGCACTTTTGATAGGAAATATTATCACCTATCAAACGTAATGCATTCTTTATTATTATTATTATTATTAGTCCCTTGGGTTCCTAGTGGAACATAGGGCTTCAGTAGCACGCCTCCAGTGACCTCTGTTCTCTGAGATCTTTTGAACCTGGTCCCACGACAGCCCAGAAGCTCTCATTTCCTGCTCGCACGACCTCCTCCATGTCACCCTCACCACGGACACATAAGTCGTCGCTTCCCATGGAGAGCCCACTCTTACATCTGGCGTGAAGCGTGATGTCCTCCGTCGGCCTTCTCAGTGCATGGCCCATCCATCTCCACTTCCTCCTGCATATTTGTTGAGTGATAGGTTCTTGTTTGGTTCGTTCCCAGAGTTCCTTGTTGCTTTTCTTTTCTGGCCATCTGATCTTCAGCAGCGAGCGTAAGCAGTTGTTGATGAATGTCTGTAGTTTATTGGAAATCCCTTTCGTAACGCGCCAAGTCTCTGAACCATACAAGAGCACTGACTTGACGTTGGTGTTGAAAATCCGTATCTTGTTCCACATGCTGAGTGCAGAAGATCTCCACACTGGTTTCAGGCTAATGAAGGCCTGTCTTGCTTTTCCGATTCTGACTTTGACGTCCTCGTCCGTCCCGCCTGTAGTTGAAACAGTGCTTCCTAGATAAGTGAAGGAGGTTACTTCCTTTAAGTTTCTCCCGTTGACAGTGATTGGAGTTTGTTGTTGATGGTGGTGGTGCGGTATCTTCATCACTTCTGTCTTCTCTATATTCACCTGAAGTCCCGTCTTCGCTGCCTCACCTCTTCTATCAACTTGTTAGTTTTTGCCTGCAGATCTTCAAGTTTATGTGACATTAGGCATAAATCATCGGCGAAATCCAAGTCTTCTAGGTTCTTTTCCGTCGTCCAGTGTATCCCCCTCTTCTCGCTGCCTACTGTTTGCTGCATGATCCAGTCCACCACAATAAGGAATATCATGGGGGATAGTAGGCAACCTTGTAGAGTATTCACGAAACAGCTTTCAGAATAAAGCCATTATTATTATTATTACTATTATTATTATTATTGTTGTTATTATTATAGTTTCATTCTACATATACACATGCACATACAGATTGATGTAATGAAAGCACTTTTGATAGGAACTATTATCACCTATCAAACGTAATGCATTTTAGACGTTTCTTATTATTTTCAACCGGTTAGTGAGATAGATTCTTTCTAATAGGAAGATGTTGATCTAGTTGGATATTATAAATTTCAGTATACTGTCACCTTAATAAAACTATGAATGATAGAGATAGAGAGATTTGTGTAAAAACAACACAATTTTATTTGCCATTCATTAAAAACACATTTAACACAGTAATGAATATCATTTATATAATAATCAAATTTTTATTTTGGAAGTTACCAGAAATCAATCCTATTTGATTTATCTACTAAAACAGTAAAAGTGATTAATTCGTTAGTAACATTTTGAATAGAAACATGAATGGAACATTGAACATTGAATGAATTAAGCGCTCAAATTAACTGCTAGTTATGTCATTGAATAATGAATGAACAATTGTCATCATTTTATTATTTGTTTCTCAATTATATAAGTTATGAATATTATTTATTTAATGGGTAAATTATCATTTTTTTTTCAAAAAATCATGAAATCCCAACCTGATTTGAATACCTACAAAACAATAGTCTGGGATATATACAGGTGGATAGATCATTTAATTGGAAACTTACTACATTCATTTTAGTGTTCAGTAAATAGAACATCAATTTTCAGAGTTTATAGAAGAGGACTAATAGATTTTGGAAACATTCTACATGATTGTGATATCTATATAAAATAATATGACAGAAGAGGCAGCGATGACGAGACTTCAAGTGAACGTAGAGAAGACAGAGGTGATGATGACATCCAACCAATGCCACCAACAACAGCATTAACAACAAGCTTCGATCACCATAAACGGGAGAAACTTAAAGGAAGTAGCTCCTTTTACCCACCACGTAGGCAGTATCGTTTCAACTACAGGCTACACAGGCACAGACGAGGATGTCAAAGCCAAGACAGTCGTTCATTAACCTGAAACCAGTATGAAGATTTGCACTCAGCATAAAGCATGAACAAGATCTGGATTTTCAACACCAACACCAACACCAATCAAGTCAGTGCTTCTATGTGATAGTTGAGAGACTTCGCGCGTTACAAAAGGAATTCCCAACAAACTACAGACAGAAGAGAGTGCACTGGAGGTGTGCCAGTGAAGTGGTATGTTCCACTAAGAACCCAAGGGACAAATAATAAATAATAATAATAATAATAATGATAATATAGAATTATATTGTGTCGAATGTAATGAAATAAAGATTTAGTTTCATTAACTATTGAGAAATTATATTGTAATCCCTCTTGATTATAGTGAAAATGTTTGAAAGTTCTTTGAGTTGATATATGAAGTGAACGGGTACATAATAATAACAGATAGGTAAACAATGCTAACGCGATGAGACACCCCATGTGAATAAGAATAGTAACTGTTCTCCCTCAAAACTGTATACTTCACTAAGCCAAGAAAAGCTCAGGTCGTAAAAACCAGCCTGTGACTGTTAGAAAGATACTTTATTCAACAAAAATTTATCATTCATCTACAGTTTTCATGAATATATACAATGACTTATTTTGATTTGTTAAATGTAGGGTAAACTATTCAATTAGGTTTTGGGGATTTGGGGGTTTTTTGTGAGAATTTAAAGATTTTTTTCAACTTGGTATTCATTATGAACTGTGACATGATTTGGAGGAACATTTGAAATCAAGGAGTACTTGGCAGCTCTTTCATTCCACTATGACCTCACCCTGCTCGGGATCAAACCAACAGTCTTCAAGTTTCATGGACAGCAACTGGGTCGGGATCAAATAGTCCATGTTTTCTATTTCTGTCAGTTCTCCTAAACTCATCGTTGAGTATTTGTCTTCACATCTGACAGTTTTGTCCCACCAGTCACAATTTGTCATTGGTACTTCAGACGTCACTTCTCGAAGCTTGTCATCAAATAAACGCCAGATCAATTGAATTCGGTAGCTTTTCTAGGGATTTAGAGGTTTCATTTTCTTGATCACTGAGTGACATGAACTAAAAATATAAATGTAAAAACGTCTATCTTAGCGGTTGATGACTTTTGATTTTCATTAAGGCCGCTTTTTGTTAAGATGTTTAAAAGAAACTGTGGAAAAGTATCATGAAATATTTTGTACTTGTTATCACTTATAAAGATGGTAACTTCACTCTATTAAATATGACTTACCTCATTTAAAATGTAGTGTACACTCAAATATACAAACCAACTATATGCTACATATGTTTGAAGATGCTCAAAGAACTTCAATATAAGTCTATTCTCAGATTATTTGTAAACATTTAACGCAGAGTATTAAGTGTTTAGCACTGATTCTTACGCCTAGTATGATAGCGAAACGTTCACCAAACAATTTTGAGCAAACAGAGTAAATTAATCAAAATATATTACATGAGTATTAAGCTATTTTAACTAACTATAAATAGCCTTGATATTTACATGGATAGCCTGTGGGGAATAAGGTTTAAAAAACATTGAAGCGTCAGTGAAGAGTTAGCAATGAATTCTGTTTTCAATTTTTATATTTTTGTGTTACATAAAACTGTTCTTATTCACGTTGACAGTGTGGATAGTTTTACACATGTAGACTGAAGTTCAGTTTGTCTTCATATCGTTGAATACCGTTCCGTCTCTCTCTCTCTCTTTCTCTCTTACCTTGTAATATCATTGGTTTAGTATTGTGAAGGATATAGGTTAACTAAGATGAATCGCCCTGAATATTAAAGCCGGTTAACTGTAAAGTTAACGAAATTATCATGAATTAAGATGTGGTTCACCATTAAATGAACCATTTCCTCAGTGATAAAGGTGTTGTTATCAAGAAATGTAAGAACATTTTTGTTGCCAAGAAAGGGATCATTTTATGTCTGTAATACGTTGCAGTAATTTCGGTATCACAGATTCCCGTGCTCTACCAACTGAGCTACAAAGCCCAGTTGACGGCCAGATTTTATTTCACTTTAATCACCCAGTGGTCACTGGTTCGAATCCGGTCACGGTCAAAATTCTCATTTCACCTTTAAATCATACTAGTCTGCCAAATCGTCTGTATTTCAGATAGTCAATATGATGCTCCCCCGCTCTATTTCATTTAGATTTGGATTGGGATAAGAAGTCCTGACTGGTAGGTAGCCAGCGTGAATACGATCAAGTGGTAGTAACGCGTCACCATTTCCCATGGTAGTCGGGGAAAATACCTTGATGATTGAAGTAAAATAAAAATCTGGTAAGCATTCAAACTTCATAGCTGAGTTGATAAAGCATCAAGCCAGAAGCCCAGTGGTCGCTGGTTGGAATCCCACAGCTGTCCAAGTCTTCATTTTGCCTTTGATCATCAACCAGTATCAGTTTTATATATATCTTGCATTCAAATCCTTTGATAAATATACAAAGTAGAATGATACCATTTTACTTCACGAAAGAATGAAGCTTTTATTTGCCTTAGGGAGATAAATTATCCAAGAAGATAGATATAAAAATCAAGATGACATGAAATTGAAGCTGTATCACCATACGACATGCTCAGACTGGATAAATATCCCTGTCATGACACTCCCAACTGGGTTTATAGATTTAAATGCACTTGTAGTAGTAAGTACATTATAATGACTGACAAATTAGCATCTATTCGATTCATTAAGGTTATCTTTAAGATTTTGTCTCTAAATGGAATCAAGATGCTAATAAGGGAAATTTTCACACTTATCGAGGATACATGATATCAGATTCATAACTTGAGTGACTTTAAGGAAAATATGTTTGGATGGAGACAAAGCTATGCTGTGAACTGACAGAAATCAGAAATATGGATTATGAGATACTAGCTTAATGGCTCATTGGTAAGATGATGGCGACGAAACCTGAACGTTTCCACTTTTGAAGGGATTATAGATGTGCGCTATTGAGGAGTCATATACTAGGATAAAACAGCCTCCAAGTGCTTCTCACTCCTCAATGGCTCTCCAACTGATGGCAATTCATGTTGCATTATTATATTATTATTATTAGTCCCTTGGGTTCCTAGTAGAACATACCACTTCACTAGCACGTTTCCATTTCACTCTCTTCTCTGAAATCTTTTCAACCTAACTCCACAACAGCCAACAACCTCTCATTTCCTCCTCGCACGACCTCCTGCATGTCACCCTCACCACGGACACACAACTCGTCGCTTCCCATGGGAATTCCACTCGAACACCTGGCCTGACGCGTGATGTCCACAGTCGGCCTTCTCAGTGTATGCACAATCCATCTCCACTTGCTTCCAGTGCATTTTTGTTGAGCGATAGCTTCTTGGTTGGTTCGTTCCCACAGCTCCTTCTTGCTCATTCCCACTATTCTGGCAATCCATCTGATCTTCAGTGTCAATAACGAGCCAGCGTGGGTGGCAGTTGTTGATGAATGTCTGTAGTTTATTGGAAATCCCTTTCGTGACGCGCCAAGTCTCTGAACCATCACACAGAAGCACTGACTTGACTGGTGTTGATGTTGAAAATCCGGATGTTGTTCACGCTCTCTGCTGGCTGAGTGCAGTGCAGAAGATATCCACATTGGTTTCAGGCTAATCAACGCCTGTATTGCTGCTTTTCCGATTCTGACTGGCTTTGACATCCTCGTGTGTGCCTGTGCTGCCTGTAGTTGAAACGATGCTGCCTGCCTAGATAGGTGCAGGAGGTTACTTCCTTTAAGTTTCTCCCATTGATGGTGACGAGTTTGTTGTTGTTGTTGTTGGAGTTGTTGGTGCGGTGTCTTCATCACCCCTGTCTTCTCTACGTTCACTTCAAGTCCTGTCTACGCTGCCCTACCTCTTCTGTCAACTTATCAGTTTTCTCCAGTGGATCATCAAGTTTGTGTGACATCAGGCACAAGTCATCATCGGCGAAATCCAAGTCTTCTAGTTTCTTTTCCTCAGTCCAGCCAGCGTATCCCCCTCTTCTCACAGCTCCCCACTGTTTGCTGCATGATCCAGTCCAGTTGACCACAATCAGGAATATCATGGGGGATAGTAGGCAACCTAGTTTCACTCCTGTCTTCACTTTACTTCAAAGGCATCACTGAGCTTCCCATTGTGAATTGCTGGGCATGTGGCGTCTTTATATAGTTGTTGAATGAGGCGGATATAGGTTCGCAGTACTCCGTAGTAATGAAGCAGTTTCCAAATTACCTCTCGGTCGAATTCATGTTGCATATCAACCTGAAATTAATAAATAACTTACCACGAACCTGAAAATTAAAGCAAGTATCCCTACTACTTCTTATTGTATTCAGTATACAACAGTAATCAGTCTCAATGTAAAAACTAGGTAGTTTTATGTATGACGTGAGATAGTAGTGAGTTACAGAGATATCAGTTTACACTGCAGCGGTGTTTCTTCAACACTAAAGATTGAAAACAACAACCGATTGAAATGAACTTCCAATATGGTTCAAACACTCGAAAATACTTTGTTAAAGATAATCAAAGATCCTGTGTTATGTACAAGGATATTTCACCATTTTTTATTCTTGTTTTTCAATTTAGTTAAGTTGTTAGCTAACTTTCAGTCTTTTTACTGTACTTTACCTTCAGTATCACGATACTTCCTACTTAGTTTATTATTCTATGCTAACAATTTCATTCTTGTTTTGGTTGTCCCATCCTTGAATAGATGTATGTTTTATTTAACATGATAAGCCTTCTATCCTTCATGTATATATAGACAGATAAAGTAAGTAGATAACCACAGTGTGTATTTTATCCAGTAGAAGTTCACATCAATGCATGTACTTACTTTTTTCTTGTGCATAGAAGTAACTATGAAATCACTGAATATAAGTAGTATGCCTAGATTATATGTATAAAAGTGGAAAGGTGAAAATGTTATACTATAAGAGGTGAATGTATAACAACAATAGTAAACACAGTAACCGATATGTTCTTACAGAAACATATTTCTCTTTTTCTCCTTTATAAATGTCATTGAGAGAGAAAAAAGCCCCTCTTTTGAATAGTAACATGGACCATAGATGGCAGGATTTAATTATTTCCCTATTGTGAATTATGAAATCTAAACATCAGTAGGAAATTGTAATTTGATTCCACTAACCTAAATCCTAGGATCGAACACACTTCCTTTGATTTCTTGTTAAATTAGACATCCTATACTCTAACTCACCTACCTAGACAGCATCATTTCAACTACAGGCAGCAGCACAGACGAGGATGTCAAAACCAGGATCGGAAAGATAGCAAGACAGGCTTTCACTAATCTGAAATCAGTGTGACGATCTACTGAACTCAGCATACAGCGTGAAGAAGATCAGGATTTTCAACACCAATATCAAGTCAGTACTTCTATGTGATGGTTCAAAAACTTGGAGAGTCACAACGAACAGCACTTCCAACAAACTACAGGCATTCATCAACAGCTGCCACCTACGCTGGCTCGATACTGAAGATCGCATAGCCAGAATAATAAGAATAAGCAACACGGAACTCTGGGAACGAACCAACTAAGAAGCTGTCCGCCAACAAATATGTATAAGAAACTGGAGATGGATTGGGCATACACTGAGAAGACCATTTGCGGACTTCACGCACCAGGCCAGTTCCTCGAGTGGAATCTAAAGGGGAAATGACGAGTTGGGTGTTGGAGTCGAGGGTGACATGGAGGAGATGATGTCTACTGTCTCATCTGCAGTCTTCTCAACTTGGCGCCAAGACTGCCCTCAAGCTTTCGTTTCTTCCCCACACGATCTCCTCAATGTCACCCTCACTTCAGACACCCAACTTGTCATTTCCCATTTTGCTTCCACTCGATGGCATGGCCTGACACGTGATGCCTTCAGCCGGTCTTTTCAGTGTATGCTCGATCCATCTCCACTTTCTTCTGCATATTTGTTGGGTGACAGGTTGTTGGTTGATTGTTTTGTCACCAGCCAGCTACAGTGAGTTCCTTGTTGCTTATTCTCATTATTTTGGTCATCTAATCGATCTTCAGAATGGAGTGAGCGTGGACGACAGCTGTTAATTATGTGTGAGAGCAGTTTGTTGGAAATGCTTTTTGAAGCACACAAAGTCTCAACGATAACACAGAAGCGCCGACTTGACTGAGATTGGTGTTGGAAACCCAGACACTCAAGAATCGACTTGTTAGTGATTATGCATTCTCTCTTAGACAACCATGCCAGAGAGTGTTCTGATGTGCTTTTGGATAGACCAAGCTTTGTGCAGCTCCACAAGAGCAAGTAAATTGATAAACACACATGGAGCTTTACACACCCTCTAATTAGTTGTTGACCGGAGAAAAGAGTTTGCAGTTGGGCGGGGAAGACTATCTTCTTTATTACTGTACGTAATCAATTCTTGATTATCTCTAAATTGTATCTCTCCTAAATCTAACGCTTTCAAATAGCCTTTCCTTTGGAACTGTTAGGGATCCTTCCTGAAAATGATTAGGTCTCATGTTCTTCTCAGTCAGTCTTGAAGGATAACCATTTTCAATGAATAGTTTTCCACATACTTGCATGATGTCGTTTACTGCATCATTCATTTAAATTTTTCTATAAAATTACACTAACAAACAATAATCGCATTAGAATTTTAGCAAAGTTGGTTCTTGAAATCACAGCACAAAAGTGGCATATTGACGGATGCTGTTAACCATCATCCCAGGATGCTGTGTTACCACCAATGATTTTAAAGGCGAAAGCACTTTCTTGTTATCTACAGCAGCATATGATTCAGGAACACTTTTCTAGTTCTTATTTCCATCAGTAGGAAGTAGCCACTATCACCAACCACCTCGGCAACATCATTTCAAATACAGGCGGTCGCCGCCACACAGATGAGGACGTCAAAGCCTGCCAGGATCGGAAGGATAGCAAAACAGGCTCTCATTAACTTGAAATCAGTGTAGAGATATACTGGACTCAGCACAAGGCGTGAACAATATCCGGATTTTCAACACCAACACCAGTCAAATCAGTGCTTCTCTGTGATGCTTCAGAAACTTGGCGTGTCACGAAAATCATTTCCAACAAACTACAGACATTCATCAACAGCTATCGCCTACGCTCATCCGTGACTAAAGATCAGATGGCCAGAATAATAAGAATAAGCAACAAGGAACTCTGGCTGGCTGACTGGCAACGAACCAACCAACTACCTATCTCTCAATAAATATGCAGAGGGAGTAAGTGGATATGGATTGGGTTGGGCATGCACTGAGAAGGCCGATTGGCGATATCACGCGCCACGCCAGGCACTTGAGTGGAATCTGAAGGGGAAATGACGAGTTGGGCATCGGAGGCGAGGGTGACATGGAGGAGGTCATGTGAGGAGGAAATGAGAGGTTGTGGGCAGTAGTGGAGCCAGATTCAAAAGATTGCAGGGAAGGAAGTGGAATGGAGGCGTGCTAGTGAGTTGGTATGTTCCACTAGGAACCCAAGGGATCAATGAATAATAATATTAATATATTTCGATCAGTAAGTTTACTTGATGCATATAGATGTTTGGAATTCTAGTTTTTCTGCGTATGTAGTGTGTACAAATTCTCTGGATAGATGAGAGAGAATTGATTCACTAGGGAAAATTTGCTAATCTTGGAGTTTGTGGGGATTAATTGGGTTTCCAAGTGGATATTTGTCATGGACTGATATCAGTCGAAGGAAAGTTGAAAACCTGGTGGCACTGGACATCTGTTTCGTCCTACTAGTATGGGACTCCTCAGCAGTTAGCACCCATGACCCGACCCCACTAAGGATCGAGTCGACGACCTTCAGATTGCGTAGCCAGCACGTTACCGTTGGGATACTGGGTGAGAATCCAATGGTCCATATTCACAACCTCCATCGGTTCACGACTTAGCGTGATCATCACCCAGTGTCCTCGCTCCCAACCGGTTTGACTCACAGGTCACGGCTTCTCAGTGGAACTTTAGGAATCATCTCTCAAAGTTAGTCACCAAACAGCAGTCCATGATGAATACCATAAACCCCCAAATCACATTGATCTAGTGCTCATTGGTGACTAGCTTTGACAGGTGGTTCGTAAAACCTTTTGACAGTGAGAACAAATACTCAACGATGACAATGAGCAATGATCACGGTATGTCATTAGCTGACAGAAGTTGAAAATATGGACCACTGGATTCCTACCCAGTGGCTCAATGATAACGTGTTGACCACGGAAACTGAGGGTCGTGGATTCGAACCCCGGAGGTGCAGGGTCATGGGTGCTAACTGCTGAGTAATCCCATACTTATGGGACCAGAAAGCTGTCTAGTGCTTTCAAGTTTCTAATTTTCCTCTAACTGATGTCAGTTCATGATGAATACCAACCTGAAAACTTGTTAAACTTTGAAATCCATGTAGGTTATCGATAAATGAATCTTTTAGGAGATTTGTTCTCGTTTCTTGTTGTCAATGCATTAAAAAATTTTTTTAACACAGTTCAGTTTTACAGAATAAAATTGATTGTTGAATAACAATGAATAGAAGCAAATAGTATTCTCTGGAAATCTGAATTCATATCTCCAACATTGAATTCGAACTCTTGATGACTTGGTCTAGGAAAATCCTCCCATTTAAGGCAAATATTATGCTACCAAAAATGGCCTATTATGGACTGCATTGTGTTTTCATCAGTTAAGTGCTAAATTCGTTATTCTTATTATTATTATAATTATCTGTCTCTTGGGTTCCTAATGGAACATACCACTTCAACAGCACGCCTCCATTCCATTCTCTTCTCTGCAATCTTTTGAATATGGCTCCACAACAGCCCACAAACTCTCATTTCCTCCTCACATGACCTCCTCCATGTCACCCTCGCCTCCGATGCCCAACTCGTCATTTCCCCTTCAGATTCCACTCAAGTGCCTGGCGTGGCGCGTGATATCGCCAATCGGCCTTCTCAGTGCATGCCCAACCCAATCCATATCCACTTACTCCCTCTGCATATTTATTGAGAGATAGGTAGTTGGTTGGTTCGTTGCCAGTCAGCCAGCCAGAGTTCCTTGTTGCTTATTCTTATTATTCTGGCCATCTGATCTTTAGTCACGGATGAGCGTAGGCGATAGCTGTTGATGAATGTCTGTAGTTTGTTGGAAATGATTTTCGTGACACGCCAAGTTTCTGAAGCATCACAGAGAAGCACTGATTTGACTGGTGTTGGAGTTGAAAATCCGGATATTGTTCACGCCTTATGCTGAGTCCAGTATATCTCTACACTAATTTCAAGTTAATGAAAGCCTGTTTTGCTATCTTTCCGATCCTGGCAGGCTTTGACGTCCTCATCGGTGTGGCGGCGACCGCCTGTATTTGAAATGATGTTGCCGAGGTGGTTGGTGATAGTGGCTACTTCCTTTAAGTTTTTCGTTGTGATGGTGATTGGAGCTTGTTGTTGTTGGTGGTGGTGTTGGTTGGTTGTCATGATCATCTCTGTCTTCTCTATATTCACCTGAATTCCTGTCTTCGCTGCCTGCCACTTCTGTAAACTTGTGACACTGGACACAAGTCATCGTTGGCGAAATTCAAATATTCTAGGACCTTTTTCTCGAAACAGCATATCGCCATTTTCTCGCTCCTCACAGTTTGCTGCATGATCCAGTCCACTACAATCAGGAAGATCATGAGTGATATTGGACAGCCTTGTCTTACTCCTGTCTCCTGTCTTCACTTCAAACGTATCACTGAGGTTTCCATTGTGAATCACTTGGCATATGGTGTCTTCATATTGTTGTTGAATAAGATTGATAAAGGTTTGTAACAGTAAAACCATAGTGTTGCAACAGCTACCCAAATTACTTTTCGGTCGATAGTTAAATTTGTTGTTAAAGGTGAATCCTGAATTCATAGAATTCTCAAGATAGATTAAGAAAATGTTTGTGCATAATAATATCTGAAAGGAATAGAGATAATTTTACTCTGAAATGGATTTCTGTAATCTTAGTTGATCGTGTTAATGACTGTTAAACAATTAGGATAACTTTTCACTACTTGATTAAAACTATTTTTCTACCAATGTAATTAACTATAAATATTTTCATTGTACATCCACTTAACATCTTAAAATCTATTTTATGTCATTTAATAATTAGGAAATTAAACTGAAGTGAAGGTTATATTGAACACCTTTAACAAGTATCTACCATTTCAAATTTGAATAGACGAATACACATGCAAACTACACTTATATTCAAAGAAATTTTGATGTTATTTTTTGTCAGTTAACTATACTGTATTGAATTGAATGAAGTAAGTGTATGAAGCAATTAAAAGGGTAATTGTTATATTAAATTACCTTTTAATTATTTTTAAATTATGCCCATCATGTGTAGCTATACAATATGATACATTGACGATACCTTTTATATCATTTGACTAAATGAGATAGCCGTAACTTGATAGATTAGTATTACTGATACTTGGTGATGATTGAAGATGAGATGAAAATCCGGATCATGATTGGAATCGAAACAGTGATCACTGAGTTTCTAGTCTAATTCTCTATAAACTGATTTACTATTCTACCAAAAGACGATTATCTCAGATAGTTGAAATGATAAGCAATATGATGGCGCCTCACTCCTACTGTCAACTAGATTCTCTGTGTTGTTGTGTTGGAATGGGAACAGATAAAATTCACTAAGAACTGAGGATAGTTTATATGAACTTACTGATTAATACAAAGATATTTGTAATAACTTTGTTTCATTACAAATGTATCAGTTGTTTTTTTCAATGACCGGAGAGCTTTGCATACTGACCATTTCACTGTCTGACCAATAACCTAGTGGTTGCTGATTATTTTTCACGCCTATCGATTGAAATTCGCTGGTATCTTTGTTGTGTCTGTTGTTGAAGAAATCTACACTAACAAATTGAATTCATATTCATAGTTGTTCACATGTATCCATATGAGAATCAAAATTTAATGACCTTTATTTATTATTATTATTATTATTTGTCCCTTGGGTTCCTAATGGAACATACCAACTCACTAGCACGCCTCCATTCCACTCTCTTCTCTGCAATCTTTTGAACCTGGCTCCATCACTGCCCACAAGCTCTCATTTCCTCCTTACACGATCTCCTCCATGTCACCCTCAACTAGGACACCCAACTCGTCGTTTCCCATTGGGGTTTCACTCGAGTACTTGGTCTGGCGCGTGATGTCCCCAATCGGTTGAGCGATAGGTTGTTGGTTGGTCTGCAGCCAGAGTTCCCTGTTGTTTATTCTTTCTGATCATCTGATCTTGGGTAACGAGCCAGTGCAGGCAGTTGTTGATGAATGTCTGTAGTTTGTTGAAAATCCCTTTCGTAACGCGCCGCCAAATTCTCTGAACCATCACATAGAAGTACTGACTTGACTAAATTACTGTTGAAAATCCGGATATTGTTCACACTTTATGCTGAGTGCAGAATATCTCAACACTGGTTTCAGGTTAATGAAGGCCTTTCTTGCTATCTTCCTGATCCTGACTGACTTTGACGTCCTCATCTGTGTGGTGGCGACTGCCTGTAGTTGAAATGATGTTGCCGAGGTGGTTGGTGAAAGTGGCTACTTACTTTAAGTTTTTCGTTGTGATGGTGATTGGAGCTTGTTGTTGTTGTTGGTGGTGTTGGTTCGGTGTCATCATCATCTCTGTCTTCTCAACATCACCTTTACTGTTATCTTCTAATTCACGTAGCCAAATTAATTTAAGCATGTTGGTATTAAATGAAGACTATACTGAATAATTCGTATATGTAAATGTAAAACTTGATGAGAATTTAACGAAAATGCGTATTCACTTCAAACTATGTCTTCTAATTATCACATTGGGAATACTCAGATTTTTGAAAATTTGAATCATGCAAAACCTGTTTCAATAACACCCACCATTCAACCATATTCACTTTAGAATCACAATCAAACTCAACCTTCCATTTTCTTGATGCTCAACTTTAAAGATAAGAGGATAATTCCACTCGTAGATCGATCTACAAAAAGTGTATATGGAATGGATAGTTTATTAATTTTCAAAGTTCATTGCCTCTATGAAGGAAGAGAAGTCTTATGCATTCTTTTTTCGAGGATCAAGAAAATATGTACTGAGGACATCGTTGCTGCAGGACTCGAAAATATTCGACGAACTTTAGCGGTAAACGGTTTCGTGCTCACACTCGCAGATGAAAATATAAAGCCAAAGAACCCAAGTGAACAAACACATTTGGCACCGAAAAAGATTCTTTTGTTGAGTCTTCAAATGAGAATTGATACTGCTGCAGATATCCTTAGGAAACGACTTTCAAAATCCTTCGACACAGTATAATTCGCCTCCAAACTTCTTCCCCTAGAAATCTTTTGGTCAATGTGTGAAAAACAAGCCGATGAATTGGGCAACATCAGTGTGTGTATACCAATTTATTTGCTGTCGCGCAGATGAGTACATCGGCCGTACTATGTGTCCGCTTGTAAAACATGAACGGAAACACTACCCAGACTGGCTGACAAATGGAGAACGGAAATGTACCTGCAGGTCAGTAACAGAACACCTTGTGAACTCAAGTCATCCATATCCTTTTCAGAAATCATTCAAACCCTCTACAGCCTTTGATCAAACCACTCGAATAGAGTGACATCAAGGCATTTGTCTAGTTCACCTTGTTCAGTTGATCATTCTCTTGTAAAAATGACATTTGCAATACTATCTTCGAAGTAATTCTTAGATCACCTTTTTTTGTTATTTTTTACTTAAATAAACCACGTTTTACACGCTAATTCATCAAGAAAGCGAGAAACCTTTATTTTTGTTAAGCTTTCTTTGTAATCGTGGAAAATATTCCATGATTAGTCTCTAAAAGAAAGTGTTTAGGTGCTCAGTATCAGTGGTCTGAATCTTCCAGAGATTCTGCAGCATCGCTTAGAGATAACATAATTTGAATGTTAGTTAGATTTACTTACATCCAGTTAAATTTGTGTTCGTCCAAATTTGTATATATGTCACTGTAAGATACGATAAAAATGTGTAACAGTACTGTAAGTCTGTGAAGTAGAGTTCGGAAACAAACAGTGTGCTCAAATGACCCATAGCCATACGCTTGTGTGATTTTTAAAATGGTGGAGAACATTTGTAGCTTAGGCGAATGATCTTGGTTGCATTGTGTTCTCTCAGCAAAGCTTTTTAATCGTGGAGATTTCATCGTCTTGCTAGAAGAAATCATCATCAGTAACTTCAGTATGAAGTGAGCCGTCAATATCTCTCCGTCAGCAAACCCTCACAGCTTGATCAACAACGTTCTCAATGACATCGAATTCACAGTGAAGGAGTCAAACAACCAATTATCATTCTTGAATGTTTTGGTCAGTAGAACTAATGCCGGAAAGCTGGAAACCCAAGTGTACAGGAAGCCAACACACACTGACCAAATCCTCAACTACAATAGCAACAACCCAACAACACAAAATCAGTTGCATGCAGACTGTGTTCAAAAGAGCGAGAACATACTGCACTACAACAACTCCAAGGAGAAACGAAGAAAAACACTTCATGTCCACCCTAATGAAAAAACGACTACCCATGAAACTTTATCGGAAGAAGCCTATCCCCTACAACATGAACAATAAAGTCATCGACGGAAATCAATACAAGCATCATCCTACCACACATAAAGGATGTATCAGAAATCATGACAAGATTACTGAGGCTATTTGGAATTGGTGTGGCCACTCATAAACCTACGAATTCCCTCCAAACACTATTATCCAGACCAAAGGATGCAACAATCAAAGAAGACAAACTGAATATCATTTACAAAACCAACTGCAATAACTGCAGTCAACACTACATTGAACAAAGTGGTCACCCTCTTCGCTTTCATCCACATGAACATCAATTGGCCACTAAACGTCACATGCGACATTTCATCACTCATCACTCAATGCATGTGGATAACAACTATGGATATGAATGGAATTTCGACAATGTAGAAATATTGGATGGAGAGAGGAAACACAAAGAAAATCAGAGAATTCCTACAAGCATGGCATTCACATGAGTCAGTCAGCAATCAGTCGATGTATAGACATAGACTCAATGCATCAAGCAATAAGAAAAATGGTAGACGATGGGAAAGTCAGAAGTGAAGCAGAGGAACAGGCAGCCAGTAGGAAAATCTCTACAGTTAATGATACAACAATCGAAGGAAACAACTAATCACAAACCAGTTTATCATGGCTGGGTACAAAGTCACTGACGGAGAGATACTGACAGGTCACTTTATGTTGAAGTTAGTGCTGATGATGTCGTCTAGAAGGACGATGAAAGCTTCACGATTGAACAACCCATCTCATAGAACACAATAGTCCTAATTTAATGACCTAAATGATCTTTCGTTTTATACTGTTACATCGCGCATATGTTACTTCAGTTTTAAGAAGACATCAGCATACTTTCAAAATAAAGTTAAGAACTTTTGAGGGAGTTGTGGAGATTTGGAAATATTTCAAGTTGTTATTCATCGTAGACTGACATCAGTTGGAGGATCAAAGGAAACCTGGGAGCACTGGACAGCTGTTTCGTCCTAGTATGGGACTCCGTGACATCGTGAGCTAACAGAAGTTGAAAATATGGAGCATTGGATTCTGACCGAGTGGATAATTCGATGGCAGCGTGCTGGACGTGGAACCTGAAGTTTCGAACCCTGCTGGTGTGGGGTCGTGGGTGCGCACTGCTGAGGAGTCCCATACTAGGACGAAACAGCTGTCCAGTGCTCCCAGGTTTCCTTTGTTCCTCCAACTGATGTCAGTCCACGATGAATAACAACTTAAAGTCAAGAACGATACACAAATGGAAAACCTCTAACAATCTGTGTTATCTTCACCCTTCCAGTGTAATCGAATGAAATTTGAGGTCAAACTGGTCGAGGTGTGACAAATATCTCTTTCCTAACTCATAATTTGTCAATTCTCAAAGTCAAAAAAATTGCAACCCAAACATTCTTGAAATATTCGAATATCCTTCACCTGTTTACAAAACCTTGGTGATGAGATTGTTACCAAGTCTGGTGATGAAATGTCTAAGACGGGATAACAAAGCTTAGAAAACACCAAACCGCTAGTTATGACCTTTGATTTGCAGTCAATAATCTGTGTGAAAAATATTTTTTAATATAATCTCAGAGTATAATAATGATGGATAGTGGCTTGTAGTAGAATCTAAGACACGCGCTTCGTCCTATTCGGGACTTGTCAGCTGGTTGTGTCTGCCTTCCAGTGAGCGACGTTGTTCCCACCAATAATATATAATTCAAACACAAGTAAAATCAAGGCATCCGTTGAGGAGCGCATATGTCACTAAGTCCTTATCAATATGGTTCAGTCAACGACGAGCTAATACAAGGAAGAAGATTAATCTCAGGGTGTTTAGAAAATCAGAGCGAGATGTTTCTAGCCTCAGTTGTCAAACACCATGGATATACCTGGTTAAACTGTAAACTAGTTGGCCAGTTCCTAAAGTTTTCTGAAAATTATTCAGCTAGAATTTACCGTTAACGAAATCTTCTCTGAGTTTGCTAACACACAGTAGGTGACTTGAGTTAGTTGGAGGCAATTGGCAGAAAGCCCTCCTCAACCTAGATTTAGTGCTTGTTGGCACTCGTCAGCAAGGCGTCTCTGCAACCCCAACGGAACTGATGTCCCACCCGAGATTCGACTCCGCATCACTCATATTGTTATCAGCGACATTATCACTGAGCTATTCGGGCCATGACCGGAGGAGGAAATGCGCATCCTGGATTCCACTGCTAGCCATTACCCATCATTACTATACATAATTGAAACACAGGCAATATCAAGGCATCTGTACAGGTACCCATATACCAATAGAGATCGATGAATTTGGTCCAATCACCGACAATATAACACAAGCCATGATACAATTTCATGTAATTGTAATTAGTCTGGTATATATAAATTCAGATTTGTTTTTAAAAGATGACATCCAAGGTGAATGACAGTTTTTTCCACTTTTGTACTGAAGTAGTTTCATCGATCACTATTTCGTCATTTGGCTGTATCAGTTAAACCTAGAAATGATTGATCTGGGATATAGTTCCTTAGGACTTTGATTCAATTCTTCCACTGTATGAAACTAAGGAAAGGCGAGAATAACAGTTTTGAAAGAATATCATGGATTCATCTTTATTTCACAGTTTTTCGTCATCTGCTTACATTAATTCTAATACCAATTTATATAAAATGTTTCCACTTTCGGCAGCCCGATAAAAACGTTACGTTGTCTAAATTTTTCACTGCACATAGGTGTGACATTTTTTACTTACAATTTATTTGAATCAGTTAACTAGGTATTCTAAAAGTGTAATGTACTCATGTACAGTTTTGAAATGTTTTCAACTGGCTGTTTCTCGTGTAGATAACAGAACAATGAAAAAAATTGTGAAATTCGATGAAATTGGACTATTTACTGAGCAGAATTCATCATATTTCCACATCTCAGATGCTTAGCTTGAATGACAAATTCTTGTGTTGGGTGAGTGAACCATCATCATCATCATCAATATGCGACCAGGCATTACTGCGTAACAGTCGCAGTCATATCACTACATCAAATCAAAAGGCAGTGAACTGCAAGATGAAGATGAGAAAATTTAATTCAAATAAATATAAAGTCATAACAGAGAGAAAGGAAGAATGAGAAAATGGTGAGATTCGGTGTAGCGTCGCTAAGATGAGGATAATATATGTATACATTTGCGTCACTGACCTCTATTCTGAGCTATATCACCTACAGTCTCCAGCCAATGGTTCCCCTTGTCCCTCAGACCCCATGCGGCTGATATGCATCGTTTCACATGGCGTAAACCAAAAGTCAAGGACATCATACATTGATGCAGTGTTTTAGTCTGGCCACCTTAGGCCTCTTTCCAACCTGAACCTACTTCAGCCAACATTGTGTGACAAGGCAGACGATGGTTTGGCCTACGTACCATGTCTCAACCATCTTAGTCGATGAAGGTTCACAACCGTGTCAACTGATTCACCACTCCTCCCTAAAACTCTAAATCTAAATACTGCATTTCTCACGTGGCGACACCACGAAAACCATCACCATCCAAATAATGTTCGATTTTCTGTACATCCTTCATCCAAGATAAGAAATTCATCCAATACCACCTGTCTGTTCAACATAATGGCCCATAATAGTGCTATTATTAACATCACTCGGATCCGGTAAACATTTCTTTTGAATATATTGTTCTGGTAGTGAACCTGCAGAGAATTCACCATTGTATATTACATATTGTTTGGAATAAAGTGATTATTATTATTATTATCATGTTGATAGAAAATTATTGAACTGATGAAAAGATATCATTGATTTGACGTAAGCGATAATACATAAATTGAGTGAATGAATATACATAGGCTAACAGAAAGTTATCTCTTTTACCTAACTATCCACATAGGCAACAATGCTTCAACCACAGCAGACACACGCACAGATGATCATGTCAAACACAAGATCGGAAAAGTCAGCAAAACAGGTCTTGCTTAACCTGAAATCAGTGTCCACATCTACTCCACCACACTCCACTCAACTCAGTATAAACCGTGAACAACATGTGGATTATCAACACTAGTGTCAGTCAAGTAAGTCAGTGTTTCTGTGTGATGGTTGACAGAGTCGGTGCATTACACAAAGCATTTCCAACAAACTGAACACACTGAACATCATCAACAGCTGCCACCTACGCTCACTCGATTGTGAAGATCAGATGGACAGAAAACTAAGAATAAACAAGAAGGAAGTGACTCTGGTTTGCGAGCGAACCAACCAAGAAGTTGTTGGTTAACAAATGTGTAAAGGGAGAAAGTGGAAATGAATTGGATTTGATACACACTGAGGAGACCATTCGACGACATCACGCATGAGACGAGGTCAGTCTGTTGAGTGTAATCCGAAGGGGAAGTGACGAGTTTGGTGCGAGTTTGATGGTGACATGGAGGAGATGGTGTGAAAAGTCACAATCGTACAATGCCACACTAAGCACCTAACAATGATGCAAATGAAGAGAAGAAGAAGGAATTGTACAGACAACTGCAATCAGCACAGAACAAGACGTCAGTTGGCGACATCAAAATTCTAATAAGTAGTGTGACATGAATGCTAAACTGTGTGGAGCAGACAACACAGGAGGAGAACAAATCATGGGCCGAGAAGCACTTGGTGAAATGAATGAGAACGGAGAATTGCTTGCAGAATTCTTTACATTCAACGACCAGATAGAATCCCGTCAGAAGCACTGAAAACAGACGCGGGCACAACAGTGGACATGCTCACATGACTGTAGCAGATGTTGATACTCAACCAACAACACCACCACCAACAACAAGTATCAATCACCGTCACGGAGAGAAACTTAAAGGAAGTAGTCACTTTCGCCAACCACCTAGGCAGTATCGTTTCAACTACAGGTGATGGCGGCGACACAGACGAGGATGTCAAAACCGGGATCTGGAAAGTAAGACAGGTTTCAATTGACCTGAAACCAGTGTTGAGATATTCTGCACTCAGCATAAAGTGTGAATCATATCCGGATTTTCAACACCAACGTCAGTGCAGTGAGTATTTCTCTGTGGTGGTTCAGAAACTTGGTGCGTTACGAAAGTCATTTCCAGGAAGCTGCACGCATTCATCAATATATGAAACCTACTCTCGTTGCTGAAGCTCAGATGGCCAGAAATGATAAGCAACAAGGAATCGTGGCTGTCAACATACTAACCAAGTACCTATCGCTCAACAAATATGCACAGGGAGATAGTGGGGATTGATTGAGCATTTGGAGACGTCACGTTCCAAGCCAGGCACTCGACTGGAATCCAAAGGGGAAACGAGGATTTTGGCGTCTGAGGTGAGGGCGACATGACGGAGATCGTGTGAGGAAGAAATGAGAGGTTGTGGGCAGTCGTGGATCCAGGCTCAAAATATTCCAGAGAACACAGTGGAATGGAGGCATGCTACTGAAGTGGTTTGTTCCACTGATGACCCAAAAGACAAATAATAATAATCAACTATTAATCTCCTTTGAATAGATTTCACATGCTGAAGTTATCGTTGTGACTGTAACCGTGTATACTGCACTCAGTTTGCATATCGTTACCCAAAATACTTGAACGACGTATGTAATCGTATCCTTAATGCGCTGCAAGCAAAGAAAATAAATGTGTGACTGTTTGAGAATTATCAGATTGTTTCAGCATTATTACTGATCGACTATACAAGCATGAGCAGTTTTTTTAAAGTACTTACCCATCACTGTCAACTTAAATCATAACCAGAATATTTTAATTCGCGGGTTATAATTATCCGAAATCATATGCGTATCAAACTGTGACGATACACTACACATCATCATAGAACAGAGTAAAGAATGCAAGTCAACTCTCTAACTCAACTTCATCAACTTTGAAAAGGCCTTGGATAGCGTCGAAACAGAAGTAATTTGGAAGTTGCTTCAACACTATGGTTTCGCTGCCACAAACCTTTACCAGCCTCATTCACCAGCTATATGCTATGCTATATGATGATGCTACACGCCAAGTGATTCACAACGGAAAGAAACCTCAGTGTGCATTTGAAGTGGAAACAGAAAGAAGTAAGACAAGGTTGCCTACTTTCATCACCGATGATCTTCCTGATTGTGGTCGACTCGACACGACTCAACTGGACTGGAGTGAACTAGATCATGCAACAGACAACTGTGAGGAACTGGGAGAAGATTGGCATACGCTGGCCTGACCGATGAAAAGACTCCAGAAGCAGTTTGCATTTCGCTAATGATGGAGATTTATGTCTAATGTCTCGTTGCACAAACTCGAGGATCTATAGCCAAAAACCAACAAGTTGACAGAAAACACAGGCAGCGAAGATGGAACTGACTTCAGGTGAACGTAGAAAAGACAAGCACCAATCACTATCAACGGGAGACAGGAATCTAAGGGAAGTTGTCTCTTTTACCTAACTATCCACATAGGCAACAATGCTTCAACCACAGCAGACACACGCACAGATGATCATGTCAAACACAAGATCAGAAAAGTCAGCAAAACAGGTCTTGCTTAACCTGAAATCAGTGTCCACATCTACTCCACCACACTCCACTCAACTCAGTATAAACCGTGAACAACATGTGGATTATCAACACTAGTGTCAGTCAAGTAAGTCAGTGTTTCTGTGTGATGGTTGACAGAGTCGGTGCATTACACAAAGCATTTCCAACAAACTGAACACACTGAACATCATCAACAGCTGCCACCTACGCCCACTCGATTGTGAAGATCAGATGGACAGAAAACTAAGAATAAACAAGAAGGAAGTGACTCTGGTTTGCGAGCGAACCAACCAAGAAGTTGTTGGTTAACAAATGTGTAAAGGGAGAAAGTGGAAATGAATTGGATTTGATACACACTGAGGAGACCATTTGACGACATCACGCATGAGACGAGGTCAGTCTGTTGAGTGTAATCCGAAGGGGAAGTGACGAGTTTGGTTTCGGATTTGATGGTGACATGGAGGAGATGGTGTGAGGAATAAATGAGTGGATTGGACACATGCTATGGCAGTGGTATATTCCACTAGTAACTCAAGCGACCAATTATAAGTATATTATGTGAAATGAAATGTTTTTCAGTACGCTGATTAATAGCTATTGAGACTAATATATTATCACTGCTCAAAAATATTTGAAAATCAACGTCCATTATGAACTTTTATGTAGCGCATTTTATAAACTGCTGAAGGTTAAAATGAGCTCTAATTTTATATGTTATAAAGAAAATTCTATGAATTATTCTATCTGTTTGATTCATATTGTTTACATTCATTCAAGACAAAAACCAGTCAATAATGTTGACCTTAAAATAAGACTAGTTCATAGTTTATACCTTATTATTATTTGTAGTTAACTAGTTTTCTTTACTTTAACAAATCGGTTGTCAATTACCATAGATGTTTTTCAATTCAACAGAACTTATCATATGTTATTCTTTAGTATCTTTCAGTCTTCAGCAGAATTTAAATCTTCGACAACTAGTTTTTAGGTGTTTCAAACGGTAACCTAATTTTCACCTATTACCATCAGTAATCTCGTTTCAACATTGTTGTTAAAAAAGATAAAACTTACCAGTGGAAATTTTACTTTACGAGTTGAGAAAAATTCACACTAATTTAACTCACAGCAGGAGATGAAACTGATTGTTTTCTTCTTTTTTTCAGTAAGGTGAAAACAAGATGGTAATTATGTTAGAAGTACTTATCATTCCCTATCAATGTTATCTGCATAATGAACCATTTAAGTACTGTGGAAAGCTAAACTAACCGATAAAAATGCGTAAAACTCATGTGACCAACTTGATTGTAACTAGCAGTGAAGTCGAGGAAGCGTATTTCGTTCTATTTGAAACTCATCAACTAGATGTACATGCAGACCATTGAGACTCGAAGCTCGTACACATTTGTTTAAATAACAGGGCTTTATCTACCAGGATAGGATAGGAGCGACCTCTTATGCAAAATGGTATTAGTTGCTACTATTTGTTGATGTCTGTAATTCCCTGTTGTTATATTAGATGAAATTGATCAGATTTTCTTGGCATATGAGCTCCTATGTGAACGCGTCCTTTTTTCATCCTATTCTTTCTCTTAGATTGCTAAGAATTCCTACACTTTAGATAACGGAACCAGGGTAACATATGCGGAGATTGTACAATATGTGAGATATGTCGATGCAACAGTTATCCATCAAATGAAACAACCTCCAGGAGTTAGTTCCAGAACTTTGTAGGTTAAGTTTTCGTACATATGAGTGAGTGCAGAAATAGAGATTAGCATATATGCAACTGTTAAAGTACAGCCTAAGAATTTGGATATTGTTAGCTTTAAATCTCGAAATATTACTGTATCTTATGTCGCCTAATCGGCTTTAAAAAACCGGTAAATTCTAAGAAGTATTCAGAGGTGAACATCTTCACTGATTAACATAAAGAAACAACATCTTCAGATACAGTACATGGATACGTTTCTACTACTGTGTTTCTCATCAGCTGCCTACAATCTGAATCCTAGGGGGGGGGGGACAACATCACTCACTGGGAGGCAGCTATATCCAGCTGACGAGTCCCAAATAGGAAGAAATGCGCATCCTGGATTCCACAGCTAGCAACATTCTATGATTAATATATAATTAAGAACATAGGTTACAGCAAGGCACCAACACAAGAGCCCGTCTCCCAATAGAATCAGATCGATTCGGTCGAATCAACAACGGTACAATACAAACAATTATACCAATTTTAAGATCAATTGATTAAAAATGTCTGACTGAGAGGTGCTCAGACATGAAGTCGCATATCCCAACATGTGTTCTTGCAGGGCATGCTCCACACATTTATGTGACCTCTCTCAATATTAACAATAATCTTGATGTTCCTTTATAATTTGTCAAACATCCACTCGAGAATATCCGTTACATCTTTCTGTATACGCATGCCGATTTACTATTATTATTATTATTATTATCATTATTATTATTATTATTTGTCTCTTGGGTTATTAGTGGAATAAACCGCTTCAACAGCACGTATCCATTCCACTCTGTTCTCTTCAGTCTTCCAAACCTGGATCCACCACTGTCCATAATCCTTCATTTATTCCTCACACCATCTCCTCCATGTCACCATCAAACTCGCACCAAACTCGTCACTTCCCCTTCGGATTACACTCAACAGACTGACCTCGTCTCATGCGTGATGTCGTCAAATGGTCTCCTCAGTGTGTATCAAATCCAATTCATTTCCACTTTCTCCCTTTACACATTTGTTAACCAACAACTTCTTGGTTGGTTCGCTCGCAAACCAGAGTCACTTCCTTCTTGTTTATTCTTAGTTTTCTGTCCATCTGATCTTCACAATCGAGTGAGCGTAGGTGGCAGCTGTTGATGATGTTCAGTGTGTTCAGTTTGTTGGAAATGCTTTGTGTAATGCACCGACTCTGTCAACCATCACACAGAAACACTGACTTACTTGACTGACACTAGTGTTGATAATCCACATGTTGTTCACGGTTTATACTGAGTTGAGTGGAGTGTGGTGGAGTAGATGTGGACACTGATTTCAGGTTAAGCAAGACCTGTTTTGCTGACTTTTCCGATCTTGTGTTTGACATGATCATCTGTGCGTGTGTCTGCTGTGGTTGAAGCATTGTTGCCTATGTGGATAGTTAGGTAAAAGAGACAACTTCCCTTAGATTCCTGTCTCCCGTTGATAGTGATTGGTGCTTGTCTTTTCTACGTTCACCTGAAGTCAGTTCCATCTTCGCTGCCTGTGTTTTCTGTCAATTTGTTGGTTTCTGGCTATAGATCCTCGAGTTTGTGCAACGAGACATTAGACATAAATCTCCATCATTAGCGAAATGCAAACTGCTTCTGGAGTCTTTTCATCGGTCAGGCCAGCGTATGCCAATCTTCTCCCAGTTCCTCACAGTTGTCTGTTGCATGATCCAGTTCACTCCAGTCCAGTTGAGTCGTGTCGAGTCGACCACAATCAGGAAGATCATCGGTGATGAAAGTAGGCAACCTTGTCTTACTTCTTTCTGTTTCCACTTCAAATGCACACTGAGGTTTCTTTCCGTTGTGAATCACTTGGCGTGTAGCATCATCATATAGCATAGCATATAGCTGGTGAATGAGGCTGGTAAAGGTTTGTGGCAGCGAAACCATAGTGTTGAAGCAACTTCCAAATTACTTCTGTTTCGACGCTATCCAAGGCCTTTTCAAAGTTGATGAAGTTGAGTTAGAGAGTTGACTTGCATTCTTTACTCTGTTCTATGATGATGTGTAGTGTATCGTCACAGTTTGATACGCATATGATTTCGGATAATTATAACCCGCGAATTAAAATATTCTGGTTATGATTTAAGTTGACAGTGATGGGTAAGTACTTTAAAAAAACTGCTCATGCTTGTATAGTCGATCAGTAATAATGCTGAAACAATCTGATAATTCTCAAACAGTCACACATTTATTTTCTTTGCTTGCAGCGCATTAAGGATACGATTACATACGTCGTTCAAGTATTTTGGGTAACGATATGCAAACTGAGTGCAGTATACACGGTTACAGTCACAACGATAACTTCAGCATGTGAAATCTATTCAAAGGAGATTAATAGTTGATTATTATTATTTGTCTTTTGGGTCATCAGTGGAACAAACCACTTCAGTAGCATGCCTCCATTCCACTGTGTTCTCTGGAATATTTTGAGCCTGGATCCACGACTGCCTACAACCTCTCATTTCTTCCTCACACGATCTCCGTCATGTCGCCCTCACCTCAGATGCCAAGCTCGTCGTTTCCCCTTTGGATTCCAGTCGAGTGCCTGGCTTGGAACGTGATGTCTGCAAATGCTCAATCAGTCTCCACTATCTCCCTGTGCATATTTATGGAGCGATAGGTACTTGGTTAGTATGTTGACAGCCACGATTCCTTGTTGCTTATTACTTCTAGCCAACTGACCTTCAGCATTGAGAGTGGGAAAGAAATACCAGTGAACACAAGCTTTCGGACTAGAGCCGGATTCTTGAACGTCATAATGCTGCTGAAATGTGGGAAAGCAGCAGGACCAGATGGTAGTTCTTTGGCTGGTCTGCAGGTGGTATTTCTGGACGAGTTACAGATGATGGTGGTGGTAAAAGTCGATTTAAGAGTTATTTGAATTGGTCCGCCCATCCTTTCCTTTGTTTCTCCTCCTTAGTAACTACCTGGCGTTGACAAGTTGTTCAACTATTACACTCTCGATAGACTCACTATCACCTCTTTGGAGCCAGGTGATAAGAAAGTACATCGAACGACTTACATATCTGGCTCACTGAACTTCTTGTTTTCTCTAATATCTAACAGGTTATAGGTGAGATAGTTCACAGACGTAGTTGAAATCGAGGCTAGATGAATGTGTATCTGTTCTTAGTTCCAGCTGTTTACATTTTAAGATGCTTCATGGGTAAGTGGAGAATCAGTACAAAGTTTAGTTAGAAACGCATCGTAATTGAGTTTGCTTCGACGCAGACTGTATTGTCAGTTAGACATTGTTTGTTCTTCGTTACAGATATGTGAATTTGTCTGGCCTTGACTATCGGTATGGGAAGCCACTGAAACTGTTCGAATATAAATTTCAAGTTGGTATTCACTATGTAGTGACTACAGTGGCAGAAACATTAGAAACATGGGAGTACTTGACAGCTGAGTGGTCGTATACTAAGATGAAACAGCTAATGTTCAGGGCTCCCAGGCTTCAAATGTTTCTCCAACCGATGCCAAACCATGAAGAATATCAACTTGGAATCAACAAATAAATCATCACACACCTTTAGCTGCCTATTCTGCTGAGAGTTTAAATAGGTCGACTCCACACTTTAGTTGAAAAAAGGATTAAAGTGATTTTTGTGAGCATCAACTATGAATCAACCTCACTTGGTTAACTAGTTCACTAGTTACTAGCCGGTCCTAAGCCTGGGTAAACAAGGAAGGTCGGGCATAGGCCAAGCAACCCTACCCCGTAAAACAAATCTAATCACTAAAGAAACTTCAAAGCACAAACGATGTATGAAAAATAAAAACAAACTTATTCCTCCATAGAATCGGAGGCACGGAATGACGCCGGTTGGTGAAAGCATTCGAGAAGTCAATTGGCCGATGTGTCTTCTCTGCTCTCGATGAAAGTGAAAGTAAACGTGGGGACATGGAATGTCCGCACCATTTTTGAACCTAGCAGGACTGCCAAGATTGTAAAAGAGATGAGAAGGTATCACACTGAAGTACTAGGAATCTGAGAAAGCAGATGGAATGTGAGTGGACTCTCCAGACTCTCAAATGGAGAGGAGAGTCAATAATCTACTCCGATATTGTCACCCAGACGACAACCACGAGTATACTGAGTTCTCGAGTGGCTACCATCATGTCCCCAACAGCATCGAAAACTCTCATGCAGTGGGAACCAGTCTCCTCCTGCAGTGTCATGACAACAAGATGGATTCGAATCAAGGGAAGGAAAGTCATAATCGTACAATGCCACACTACGCACCTAACAATGATGCAGATGAAGAGAAGAGGGAGGAATTGTACAGACAACTGCAATCAGCACTGGACAAGACCAGAACTCAGATGGCGACATCAAAATTCTAATGGGTAGTGTGACATGAATGCCAAACTGTGTGGAGCGGACAACACAGGAGGAGAACTCATCATGGGCCGAGAAGCACTTGGTGAAATGAATGAGAATGGAGAATTGTTTGCAGAATTCTTTACATTCAACGACCAGATGGAATCCCGTCAGAAGCACTGAAAACAGACGCTGGCACAACAGTGGACATGCTCACATCACTATAGCAGAAGGTTTGGAAGGAAGGGAAGGTATCTGTCGATGGATTGGAAGGAAGGCTACCTTGTTAAATTCCCGAAGAAAGGAGACGTGAGTGTTTGCAAGAACTGGCGAGGAATCACACTCCTGTCTCTGTTCACGCACAGTAAGCAAAATATTATGCCGCATCATCCTGGAGAGACTGATCGATGCGCTGGATTCAAAATTACGACCGGAATAGGCTGGATTCAGCAAGTACAAATCATGTGTGGATCGAATTGCAACGCTACACTACGCATCATCATTGAACAGAGTATAGGATGGCAGTCAACTCTACACCTCAACTTCATTCACTTTGAAAAGACCTTCAACAACATCAGCCAGGAAACAATATGGCAACTGCTTCAACAATACGGTTTCACTGCCACAAATCTTTATCAATCTCATTCAACAACTGTATGAAGACACCGCATGCCAAGTGATTCACAGTGGAAAGACAAGTGACGCCTTTGAAGAGTAGTGAAAACTGGAGTAAGACAAGGCTGTCTACTATAATGACCGATGATCTTCCTGATTGTGGTCGACAGGACTGGATCATGCAGCAAACAGTGAGGAGCTGTGAGAAGAAGACGAATAGATCCTAGAAGGTTTGGATTTCTCTGATAACTTGTGTGTAATGTATTCTCGCACAAACTCGAAGATGTGCAGGCGAAAACTAACAAGTTGACGGAAGGGGCGAGGCAACGAAGATGGGACTGCAGGTGAACGTAGAGAAGACAGAGGTGATGATGATACCCAATCAACACCACCAACAACAACAACAAGTATCAATCACCGTCACGGAGAGAAACTTAAAGGAAGTAGTCACTTTCGCCAACCACCTAGGCAGCATCCTTTCAACTACAGGTGATGGCGGCGACACAGACGAGGATGTCAAAACCGGGATCTGGAAAGCAAGACAGGTTTCAATTGACCTGAAACCAGTGTTGAGATATTCTGCACTCAGCACAAAATGTGAATCATATCCGGATTTTCAACACCAACGTCAGTGCAGTGAGTATTTCTCTGTGGTGGTTCAGAAACCTGGTGCGTTACGAAAATCATTTCCAGGAAGCTGAACATATTCATCAATAACTGCAGCCAACGCTCACTCGATACTTAAGATCAGTTGGATGGGATCCTTATTCTAAGCAAGAGGGAACTCACTGTGGCTGGCTGGCTGGCTGGCTGGTTGCAAACGAACCAACCAGCAGTATGTCGGTCAACAGGTATGCAGAGGAAGGAAGTGGAAATAGATTGGATTTGACATTCACTGAGAAGACGGTTTTTGGTTCTCATAAATCAGTCTCGGCCAGTTCATCGTTTTGAAGCTAAATGGGAGGCGACTAGTTAGGCATATGAGTCGAGGAATAAGTGAAGTTTTGTGGACAGTGATGAATCGAGGTTGAGAAGACTGAGGGGAACAGAGTGGAGTGGGCACGCGCTATTGAACTGGTGTGTTCCACTAGTAACCCATTGGACAAATACAAATTTTAAATTTCTGTTGGTTATGGCATTCAGAGATTTTTTCAAATAATCATTTAGCTACTCACTAGTAGTTGATATTTGAAAGTTGAATTTGCCGACTTTTGTTCATATTTTGTTTCAGTCTTCACTATTATGTCATTTATGTGTATCATTTTTTAATATTCTGTGACACTAGATTCGTTGTTTATTCTGTCAGCTAACTGTAACCTGTATGTAAACTACTGTGACGCCGACTATAAGTACAGGTGTGGAATTCATTTTGTCTATTGTTCAACATAATTGAAAGAACTTTCTTACTCCCATGTGTTCTCTTGGATCTTGTAGTTGCTTGAAATTCTGCAGGATGGTGAGATTTTTACGACTTCTTTCAAAAGCTAATAATGACGTGTATCTTCAGGTCGACTAGTCAATGGAAAGCAACAAAACGGTTGAATTTAGAGGCAATCGAAATTATATATGAAAATGGATAGAAGAAACTATTTTCAAACTTATCCAGATGGATATGTAAATGATAGTCTAATAAAAGGTGTAGAAATTAAAGTGATTTTGCATCAATTGAATAGTCTTTTTAGAAGAATATCTAAAGTTTTTGATGGGTAGGAAACATATTTTGAACTGTCCACCCCTAATTGTTTATCTAAGCACTGACCAAGTAAAGCGAACGAAAAAAATTAAACTGTACAGTAAAGATGGTGGAAGAAATACGAAGGAAATAAGTTTTCTGGGTATATATGACCAAAATGTTTGCTGATTTGCCTTGTACTTACAATTTATTTCCGTGTAAAATGTGGTATTCCGGTGACATTTTACGACCCTGAAGTTTTCAATTTAGTCAATAATTTTAACAAAAATGTTTGATTATACCACCGAGCGGTCGCCCCAGAGTCTGAATCCCGGTGGGAACAACATCACTCACTGGGAAGCAGGTACATCCAGCTGACAAGTGCCAAACAAGACGAAATGCGCATCCTAGTTTCCACTGCTAGCCACTATCCATTATTACTATGTTTGATTATAATTTTTCATATTTCTTAAGCTCATTATTCGCATTTGAAGCTTCATCATGACTCACCTAGGTTTCTAGTCCTTCTGAGGTAGGTGGGAAGCTATATTTGAAGTCGAACTGAATTCGATTGTCAGACTAACAAGGCATCGTAGAAACACTTCATTTTACTGAGACGCCTATTACCAGATCGAATATATGGATCCTGTTTATTCTTTTTGTACACCTGATAAGATCAAATTTGGTCAATACGCAGCACTAGACGATATGAAAATTAGTTTCTTTCCAGTAAATGATCAATATGTGTAATCCATTTCTATAAGTAGTCAGTGCCAGCCATAATAACCTCATGGAAATGTCATAGACTTCAGCACTGAGTGATGTAGAGAAGACATCACGTCCTCGGAGGTTAAAAATACGCCTTGCTGACAAGTGTCAACAATCATAAAACCCATAGGTCCGAAGCTAACTGTCAATTGCTTCTAGCCATCTTAGAAGTTTCATACAGATTACTCAAACCTCTGTTAATTTCTAGCATCATTCAACACTTACGTCCCCCAGTAGCAAAGTTGTTACAAATTTATATAAATATTTCCATGAATTTCTATAAATAACGACTTGAACACGTCAAAGAAACACTTTCATTACTATTATTTGTCCCTTGGGTTCCTAGTGGAAAATACTGCTTCAGTAGTACGTCTCCAATGCGCTGTGTTCTCTGAAATCTTTCGAACCTGGCTCCACGACAGCCGATTTCCACACTTCAGATGCTTAACTCAGATGGTAAATTCTTGTTTTGGTGAGCGAACCATCATCATCAAACTTACTTTCAAGTTTGTTTACATTCTTCATCCTAGATAGGAATGTAGTCCAACAGCACCTGACTATTGAACATTGTTGCGTTTAATGGTGCTACTATTAACATCACTCGGATCCAGTAAACATTTCGTTTGAATATACCATTCTAATAGTGAATTTGCTGATAATTCCATACTGTATATAACATATTGTTTGGAATAAAGCGATCATTATTGTTGATAGTGGGTGCTGACTGAACGTGGAATGAAAATGTGAACCGCGGCCAAATTCAAACTAGCAACCATCTAGTTTCAGGCCTAATACTTCACCAACTGAACTAAGAGGTTCAACTGCTGACAAGATTTTTATTTCACTTGAATCACCAAGAATTTTCCTGGACTATGTCATAGCTGAATTTGTGGAGCATCGGGCCAGAAACCCGATGGTCACTGGTTAGACTCCGATCACAGTCCAAATTTTCAGTTCACCATCAATCACTAACTGGTATCAACACTAGTCTGACAAACCATGGCTATTTTAAGGAGTCAAAATGATTATCATCACCACCATTATTATTGTTATTATTTTTAGTAGTAGTAGTAGTAGTAGTAGTAGTAGTAGTAGTAGTAGTAGTAGTAGTAGTAGTAGTAGTAGTAGTAGTAGTAGTAGTAGTAGTAGTAGTAGTAGTAGTAGAAGTAGTAGTAGTAAACAGGCAAATCAGATTGACTTACACCTGTATGCAGCAATAAAAATTAGGCGGAATATTCTTTCAGATTCAAAAACTAGTTTCTCATATTCTTTTTACCAGTGTAAAGGGAGGAAGCATTCCTTTACGGAGAGGCTTGGCGAGTAAAAATGCTACCATTATACTGAGAGTAAAATTTTGTCACTGTAGTTGCGGTAAAATTACATGTTTGTTTGTTTGTTGAGCATAGAACAAAATGCAACAGCATTATTTACTGAACCATATTGCGAATAGAATTTACTATGCTCACTCATATCAACAACAACTCAGTATATTTCTCATCCTGTTGTTACAATTCTGTTTCTCCTCTTTCAAAAAGGAATACACTTTAAGAGGCTTGTGATAATTTATTTGACTAACTGAAGGTTGTAAATTCCATTTTAGTCTGTTTATTAGAAATATCACACACACAGTGATGGGACAGTAGCATTCACTGGATAACGTTTCGGACACAATTCATTGTCCATATTCATATCAGGTAACTCCACACATCTTCAAGACAGACTTTATATATTCCTAATTCTCTCTCCTTCTCTGTGATGACAAGGCTAGTAGAATTTTCCATATATCTGGGACAGGTGCAGCATCATTTCGATTGCTGCATGTGTTTGGTGTTGATTTGATAAACAAAGATCCAGTCGGTTACCGATCTCTCCCTCCATCCACCCAACTAAGTTAGTTTTCAACACTGTCGCCCTATCCCACCCTATTGTGTGATTGTGTGTCATCACATGCAAAGCTATAGGCGAGCTTTTCTCTAGATTTCTTATCTTATTGGGATTTACTAATCTTGATTTAGCCAAGTGTTTGTGCTCTGTTATTCTAATCGACCCTGCCGGGTTGACTGACTGCCTTCACCTATTTACTTGACCTGGTAATCATTGCAAGGGATCTGATAAACTAGATTATTTTGCTTAATCGCATCGATATGATCTTTTAACATACAAAGCTTGTTTCTAAGCAAGCTTGTTGTTTAGAGTGCTACTTTAATCCCAGGCAGCCTTATTGAGAATTCTTCGTGGTGCTTCTGAGGTGCCTTTCTTGGATGGTAACACAGCAGAGGCTTTGAATTCTCTCCTAACCCTGTCGCCATTATTAACATTAGTAGTGAGATTATTATTAAGAACACCTGTATTACTACTACTACTACTACTACTACTACTACTACTACTACTACTACTACTACTACTATTATTATTATTGCTAATGTTTTCCTTTCGATTTCTTACGAATTTATTGATAAATGTAGTTGGGTAATTATTGAGACACAGGGTAGTCTTGATATGTCCAATTTCTTGTCGCAGATTTTTCGATCTACTAGTAAGCTTTTTTGCTCTATCACCTAAGCATTTAACTAGGCCCACTTCAACTGTCTGTCTAGAAGATGTGTAACGTTACCTGATATGAATATGAACAATGAGTTGTGTTCGAAACGTTATCGAGTAAATGCTACTGTTTCACTATATGATATTTCTCATAAATAGACTAAAATGGAATTACAATCGACCACAGTGCCCAAGTTCTACTCTTATATTAGGGAGAGACTACTTAATTAAAGTGAAACGTCATACAGTGAAACAGCATCGTTTACTGGATAACGTTTAGAACGCAATTTATTGTTCATAGTCATATAAGGTAACTAACTCAACAACTTCGAGACATAGTTCATACATTGGTAAAGTTTTCTCCTTCTTTGCGATGACAAGGGTAATAGAATTTTATGTATATCTGGGACAGATGAAGAATCATTCCTGTTGCTGCATGTGTTTTGTGTGGATTCGACAAACAAAGATTCAGTCGGTTGTCAATCTCTCCATCGCTTTATCCAACTAAGTTGGTTTTTAATACTGTCGCTCTATCCCACTGTGTGATTATGTGTAGTTGAGTGCACAGCTATAGCAGAGATTTACTCTAAATTTCTCATCTTATTAGGATCAAGTAATCTTGATTTAGTTAAGATTTTGTACTCAATCACTCAAATAGATCCTAGTCGACTACTTTCACCTATGTGTTTAACCTCGCAGTCATTGCCAGCGATTTGGCATACCAAATTATTTTGCTTAACTGCATCGATCGGGTCTTTTAACCTACAAAGCTTGTTTCTAAACGAGTTTGTTGGTTTAAATGCCATCAGAATCCCAGCCAGCCTTATTGGAAATTCTTCGTGGTGCTTCTGAGGTGCCTTCCATTGTATGGTAACACAGTGAGGCTTTTAAATTCTCTCTCAATCCCATCACCACTATTGCTACTATGAATAGAATTATTATTCATAACACCTCTATCACTATGAGCTGGGTTGTTTAATCGATTAAACAACCCAGCTCAGAGAACACAATACAACCAATACCATCCACCTGAGCTACAAATATTCTCCACCTATATTACTACTACTGCGAATACTTTTCTTTTGATTCCTAGCGAATTTATTTATCGATTTAGGTAGGTGATTACTGAGACGTAGGATATTCTTGAAGCGTCTAATTTCTTGTCGTAGATTTTTCTGTCTACTAGTAAGCTTTTTCGCCATATCACAGACATCTAACTGAGCCCACTTTAACTGAGATGGGGTGAGAGGATTTGAAATCTAAGTAGTGATTCAAATGAGGAGGTTTCCTGTAGACACTACTCTCTAACCTTCCGTCTGGTGTTTGTTTAACCATACAATTCAATGTTGCTAGCTCACCTTCATTACTTTCCAAGTTACAGGTAAATTGAATTGGATTCACTACTGTCGACAGCTTATTGATTTGTTCTGATTTCAGTATTGTAAACGTATCATCTACATATCGAAAGTAGATCTTTGAAAGAGGAGTAAATGTTCGAAGGACCATGTGTTCCCAACTATCCATTGATATGTTTACAATGATAGGGGATATTGCTGGTGTTATGGTACTTTTTTAATTTGTTGGTATATTTTTACATACATACACAAGTTCTACTTTGTTGTTATTTTTATCATCTGGAAGTCATAGGATGGAATAACTTCAATTATGACAAAATAAACTTGAAATTATCTGGGTACCTTCAGAGTTCTCGTTCAGTTCATGTTTATAACTAGAAAGGATTGTACAAATTTATTAGTATTCTTAGTATTGTCAATTACTTAACTAGTACAACAGGTGTATAGAGATTAACAATTGTTCTATATACTTTTTAGTTAAACAAGCAGTCATCCAGTTGTTTGAATATGCTCACTGTCTCCTTTTCTTTCTTCAGATTTCAATTTTCAACATGTACATAGTTGTTTTATTGTCTAGGTATAACTTAACTGTTGGCAACTTAAGTAATAAACAAGATATGCACAGTTTGACACTGTCAGTATTTTCTTAGGAATTTCATATAGTAAAGGAAAAAAATTCCGGTTTCAGCCTAATGTAGTTTATCATTTTGACTATCTGAGATAGACATGTTTCGATAGACTAGTCTTTATACTCGATGATGATTGAAAATGAAATAAAAATTTGAACCGCAACCGGATTCGAACCAACGATAGTGGAAAATGATAGTCAATATGATGCCCCCCACCCCTCTCATTTTAATCCACTTACATTTCGACTGGGATGAGAAGTCGTGACTGCGGGTAGCCAGTATGAATACAATCAAGAGGAAGTAACGTTGGTGATTAATGACGTGAAATAAAAATCTGGTCACCAGTCGGAAATCGTATCTCAGTTGGCAGAGCGTTGAGCCGGAAACCTGCTAGTCGATAGTTTGAATCCGAACGCGATCCAAACTCCCATTTCACATTCGGTCATTAACCAGTATTAGTGTTTTTTTTAAAAAAAGTGTTTCAGTAACGTAACTAGTCAACCAAATAGCTTAAATAAGGAGTTGAAATGTATAAAGGAGACAGTACAACACAACAATTAGCCTTTAGAATTTACCAAGAAATTTTTAAGAACAAACTGAATGACAATAAGTAATAGTTTTACAGATAATAAGAACAATACAAGTGAAGAGTTATTCAAGGTTTCTACTGCGTTAACATACGATGCAGGAACATCATACATTTTACATAGAATTCTCAACTAAGCTAGAATTACACTGATATTGAAACCTACAAATTCATCCACAGATAGAATTTCTCGAATTAAGGATCCGACCAACTTAATTCAACAAAATAATTTGATCTACCAAATGCTATAAAATGAGCGTAACGCCAAACATGATTCTCGAACCAGTCAATCATAGTTGGTCATCCTGTCGGATCACAAGAATCTGGCTATATGTTAGATGATAAACCCCAACTGGATCAAGAATTAGGAAAGATACTTGACTGCTGCGGTGTATACATTGAAATAAGAGCATTCAATCGTCCAGGAAACCCGTGACACTTAACTAAAGACAGAGAGAATATGTGTAGTGATTCATTAACGAATATTTATTTATCGAGTCAGTCACAGGTACATGTAAAAGGAATGGTATGACGAAATCATAAAGTATAACTTCAACATGAAGTCAGCTGTAAATATCTCTCCGTCAGTGATTCTGTACCCTACAATGACGAAATGATCTACGATTTGTTGTGTCATTGATTGCATAGATTTTCCTGTTAACTGATCCTCTGCTTCATCTCTCACCTTCTTGTCGCTAATCATTCTTCCTACTGATTGATACACTGGGTTTATGTCTACACATCGACTGAGTGCTGACTGACTGACTGACTGACCTGAATAACAAGATTCCAGGATTTCTCTGATATTCTTTATGTTTCCTTTCTCCACCTAACATTTCCACATCATCAAAATTTATTTCATGTCCATAGTTGTTATCCACGTGCATTGAGCGATGAGTGATGAAATATCGTGATGTTTAATATCCAGTTGGTGTTGATGTAGACGAAGGCGAAGAGGGTGACCACTTTGCCCAATGTAGTGTTAACTACAGTTATTGCTGCTGAAAACCTCAGAGCATTGGACTGCAGTTTTTCCTCCTGTTGTGGAACTCTTCATTGGTGTTTCTCTATTTCTTTATTTCGCGATATAGTGAAAGCTTCATCATTGAGTAATTGATCTCTCACTCGACTTGGTTTACCCCACTTGTCAGGACTTCCTCTTAGAACTTCGTGAATTTCATCCCGAAGTAACTCAATAATGAGAATTAACCACTAATTCATTTTGGAAGTTTGGGGGATTTATTCACTTACTTCAAGTTGTTACTCATCCCTAACGGGGTCACTGTTGCTCACTACCAAGATTTCACTGCTAGAATAAAACACCTGTCCATTGCTTTAAGGTATTTTTCATTGATTCACGAACTAATGTCAGTCCAGGATAAGTACCAAGTTATTAATCCTCATAAACATGCAATTAAACATTTCTTCAAACAGTCTGACTAAGTCAATTATTTATTGTTATAATTTTTCCCTTGAGTCACTCGTGCGACATACTGCTTCACTAGTACGCCTCCATTTCACTCTGTTCTCCGCAGTCTTTTCAACCTGGCACAACAACTGCCCACAACCTCTCATTTCTTCCACACACGATCTCCTCCATATCACCCTCGACTCCGACGCCCTCGCCCAACTCGTTGTTTCCCCTTTGGATTCCACTAGAGTACCTGGCCTGGCGCTTGCGGTCCTCAGTCGGTCTTCACAATGTTTGCTCAATTCATTTCCACTTTCTTCCTCCACATACACGTTAGGTGATAGCTTCTTGGTTGACTCATTCCAAGAGTCCCTTGTTGCTTATTCTTACTATTCTGGCCATCTGATCTTCAATATCGAGCGAGCGTAGGTGGCAGCTGTTGATGAATGTCTATAGTTTGTTGGAAATGCTTTTCGTGAAGCACCAAGTTTATGAACCATATAGAAGCACTGGCTTAACATTGGTATTGAAAATTCGGATATTGTTCTTTATGCTGAGTACAGTAGATCTCCACACTGAATTCAGATTAGTGAAAGCCTGTCTTGCTTTTCCTATCCTGGTTTTGACATCCTCGTCGGTGCCACTGCCTGTAGTTGAAACGATGCTGCCTAAGTAGGTGAAAGGGGCCACTTCCTCTAGGTTTCTCCTGTTGATGGTGATTGGTGCTTGTTGTTGGTGGTGGTGTTCGTTGGGTACTTTCATCACCTCTGTCTTCTCTACGTTCACTTGAACTCCCGTTTTCGCCGCCTGCCTCTTCTACCAATTTATTAGTTTTCTTGTGTACATCTCCTAGTTTGTGCGAGAAAACATTACACATAAATCGTGAACGAAATCCAAGTCTTCTTCTGGGGTCTTTTCATCGGTCCAGCCAGCGTATGCCCATCTTCTCACAGCTCCTCACAGTTCTCTGCATGATCCAGTCCACCACAATCAGAATCAGGAAGATCATCGTTGATAGTAGGCGGCAGCCTTGTCTTACTCCTTCCTGTCTTCACTTCAAAGGCGACACTGAGCTTTCCACTGTGAATCACTTGGCATGTAGCATCATATAGCATACAGATATTATTGAATGAGGTTGACATGGATTTGTGGCACTCAGTAGTGCAGAAGCAATTGCCAAATTACTTCCTGGTCGACGCTGTCGAAGACCGGCATTTTCAAAGTCGATAAAGTTGAGGGTAGAAGGTTGACTGCCATTCTATGCTACGTTCTATGATGATGCGTAACGTTACGTTGCAATTCGATCCGAATAAGTCAATGAAGTGGATTCTTCTAAAGCAATAAAGGTAGTTCGGAAGAATTTGGTGAGTTAAACAGTCATGTCTACATTCCTTTCTTCTATATTTTCTTCCCTGTTTCATTCGGATTACAGTTACTGAAAGATAAGTAATATAGGAATACAACTTCGGTATCGTGGCAGACTGTTATTTCATAATAATCTATTCATTAGATGTGTCACACAGTGAAATAGTATTATTTACTGGATAACCTTTTGGTCATAATACATTGTCTTTATTGATATCAGGTGATATTCTGTCGCTGTTTGAAATTATTCTGCTGGAACTGATGCATACAAACATAGATATTTAGCAGCGATTCGATTCTGAAGACATTGAAATTTGAATGTATGATGATGTGCATTTCTATCTTCTGTCTATGATAGTCTTTTGAGTTTACTGACTAGTCTACGAAAAATGGAGACCATGTTTACAGATATCCAAACCAAGTTGGAATTTGATGATATCAAAGCATTTAGACACTGGATCAAAATGATATTCATTAATTTCATATACATATTTCCTAATGAGAATGTATAACAAAATAAATTTATTCTAGTTGACGTTTCACTATTGAATGCTGCTAACAGCTTTATCATAGTGTTGCAGTAAACTGGAAGTTACAATATCCTCCAAGCTTGATAAGTGTTCTTCTGCATGAATGATTCTGCGTCATCAGAATCGTAGAATAAACATGATATCCACATGTAGCGTGTTGTGTGTAAATTACAGATTGAGATTTGTTTATATACATGTGCTGATTGCTTTTTTTTATCGCATGCATGATGGTTATGTCAGTATTTGAGTGTAGGTTAAGACTAGGTCAAACTACATACGCTTTACTCCCTCTCACACTCCTCTTCAGACAATTATGATTCCACTTTATGTAAAGACATTCTGGTATCAGACGTTCATTATAGTTTCCGAAAATCTTTCTGAATAATTTCAATATTCAGAACAAGAATAATTTAAGTGAAAAATTGTTTTCAATAAATTCTTCAGCGTGTACAGGTATAAAACCATGAGAATAAGTGAAGTACAATAGCCGAAATAAGGTATAATGTACAATTATTACTATATTGAGACAGTCAGTGATATGGTTGAATGGTGGGAGATCAAATCGAATAGAATGATGGCATTATTATCATTCTAGTGTGTTAATTGTGCAATGAGGTCACTATTGACAGCACAATTAAGAAGTGAGGAGACAAAATCTACAGATAATGATCCATTTATTTACCATTTTGACTATCTATAGAAGAGTAGAAGGCTTTTTATTTTTTATATTTCGTTTGTGCTTTGAAGTTTCTTTAGTGGTTAGATTTGTTTTACGGGGTAGGGTTGCTAGCCCTATGCTCAACCTTCCTTGTTTACCCGGGCTTAGGACCGGCTAGTAACTAGTGAACTAGTTAACCAGGCGAGGTTCATCATCATCAACAACTGCTTACGCTCGCTACTAAAGATCAGATGGATTGCCAGAATAATAAGAATAAGCAACAAGGAGCTCTGGAAACGAAACAACCAAGAACCTATCACCCAACAAATATGCAGTAGCAGGAAGTGGAGATGGATTGGGCATGTACTGAGAAGGTCGACTGGGGACATCACGCGTCAGGCCAGGCACTCGAGTGGAATCCCCATGGGAAGCGACGAGTTGTGTGTCCGTGGTGAGGGTGACATGGAGGAGGTCGTGCGAGGAAGAAATGAGAGGTTGTTGGCTGTTGTGGAGTTAGGTTGAAAAGATTTCAGAGAAGAGAGTGGAATGGAGACGTGCTAGTGAAGTGGTATGTTTCACTAGGAACCCAAGGGACTAATAATAATAATAAATAAATAGAAGAGTAGAACTGTTCACAATTAAGTGTTGTCAACCCGACATTTTACTGTTACACTAACGTTAAGATGGCACGAAAAATAGCTCAGATTGGAGTATTCCCCTCCGACTATCGATATGCGGTTGGAAATTTTAACACTCAAACAACTACTTCCAGTGGCTCACCATCGAACGTAAGCACAGACACAGGCTCCTGTCAACCTAAGAAAAGCAGTTTGCACATACCATAATTAAGGACACGTTTTATCTTATACATGAATTTGAACGTCGAATCAGCTGTAATGTTGTAACCATTGTAAATATAGCACAAGATTATTGGACTTCTGATGGATGTACATATTTCTTTTGAACACATAGGTCCACTGTTCTTGAGGGGATTCCTATGGTTTTGGATATGGATAAGATGTGAAGTTGTGCAGCTTTAGGGAGATTGATTGTAAGGGATACGATATATCACAGAAAAGGTGTGATCTATCTTAATCTGATGTGTGGTATCTACTAGATGTGACAGAATTGCATTGTTGATGCTCTTAGTCATTCCTTTCGCTAACCAAGATGCCAGGTGTTCATGAGCTCACGTGGAGTGTGGCCTACCTAACGATATTGTCAAAGAGTCGACTGTGTAACCTGAAATTATGCTGTGAATGTTTTCAAGTTTTTTTCCACTTTCACTGGATTTCCAGGATGTTGAGTTGAAGCTCTTCGGTGTACATTGTTTGTAATTTTCATTTCACAGGAAGTTTGTCCTAAATAAGTAGTACATCACAGTTTGAGCATTTTATTTCATAAACACAATTCGATTGCAAATCTACAGGGATCTGTAAGCGATAACTATTGTTCAGGACTATGATTTATGAATAGTTTTTATGATCTAATTTAATTTTATGAATGAATTATTCATTTTAAGTATCTTGTTTGCATATTTTAATTCCTCAACTCTTCAATTTCCATCCGTTATTAGAGTACATGCTCTGCTTAAAAGACTGGAGGCAACAGAAACTTTCGTACTGGTTATGGGATGCGATGAGTTGAAATCTAACTATTTATTCGAAAACATATCTCTCCCTTGTAAGATTTACTTTTCTGAACTGAAATTGATTACTGGGAGATGTAGAGTGTTCAACTGATCTACGAATATCTGATATAAGTCACGTTTTAAAATTACAAATGTGTCATTAACATATCTCAGTCGAATTTTTGGCTTTAGTAAATCAGTGAAGACGAGATCTCAGATTTTACTAGGTGAAACAAGGTGAACGTATAAAGAAACATTGTTAGTTTGCCTGTATAGTTCCCCTTTATATGTGAAGTAAGTAAGTAGCTAAAGTAGACAGTACGCTTCATTAATATAGAAAAAGGATAACTTATATGAATATCAGCAGTGCATTGCATGCGAAGCGCTATCCACTGAGTAATACTGTTTTACTGTTTGACACAATAATAATAAACAGACTATAATGATATGGAAGAGAAGAGATATGACATAACAAAACTGAAACACATAGACATTATATGATTTAGTATCCTTCGTCCAGTTGAAAACAATAAACAAAACATTACTACATAACTGATGAACATAAATCAAAGACAAATACAACATACAATTGTTCATTTTATCTTAAATGTTTAAAGTAAATTCTGTAGTCAGATACACGGAACAAAATCATTAGGTATGTCTACTAGTTTTCAAGGTTAAAAAACATGATGACTTCAAGAATGTTCTTCCCAAAAAATTTGAATACTGAATGTGTGAAAAGAATACCCTTTTCTATTTGAAGTAAAATTTGAAGGGAAAATCAATCAACAATCTAACCATCTAGCTTAGAACAGATGAAAGCATCAAACCGTTCAATGGATATTAGGTTAAGATAACTATATTTGTTTGATGTAATGTTTTTATTAATAGGAAAGAGATTGAAGAAAACTGAAAACAAGACATGTATCAGTGAAGAAGAAATATTTCCTTTCATCAAGTGGAACAGATAGAAAGTGAGTCACTGTGACTAAGGAACGAATTGATAACAAAGGGTGAGATAAGAGACTCAACGTCCCACTTTCTAGACGTAACTTTAAAGAGAAGAGATAATCGATCGATTCAGAGGTCAATCTATCGAAAATTAACCTGGACTAGCCAGTTCACTAACTTTTGTAGTTGGGTACCTCTTAGTTGTAAAAGAAATCTCATTCACTCACTGTGTTCCAGAATCTATAAAATATGTTCAGAAGACAAGATGGATGTTCAGATGTCTACTCTCAGGACAACACTATCTAATAACGGATACCCTAAGAGATTTATTGATAAGGAATCTGAAGAAACGAACCATTCTCCATCCAATTACAGTCCCTAAGAAAAGTTTAACCAAGAATCTACAATTCAAAGGAGGAACCACAGCCAAAGTGCTGAGAAACCGTTTGTCAAGATGTATCAATAGTAGCTTCAATGTTGCTAGACTGAGATTGACATTATCCAACCACCATCTAATTCGTCAATACATGGAGGATAGGCTTCCACTCATGTCCACATCTATGTGTACCTACAAATTCATATGCTCTTGTGGAGCTGATTATATTGGACGTTGTAAGCGGGCCCTCTAAAAACGTGTTGCTGAACACTACCCAGTTTTGCCTACCGGATGCGAGCGAAGGGAAACAACTTCATTCATATGTGAACACCTTGTTGAATTAGGTTATTCACCACCTCGAGATTCATCCTTCAGAGTGATTTACAAAGTTGAATTGAACTACTCCAAAGGTCCACGTTTCCACCACCTATGCACAGCCGAAGCATTAGCTATGCACAAAACCGAAACCGAAACTTTGCAATCGAAAACATTTTATGAAACCACATTCTCTACCTTGACCTTATCAATTTCATTTCACTTGAATTCACTCCGGTATACTTCTCACTTATCATCATGATCACCAATTTTCATTTGATTGACAACATTTGAACCATATTTCACCACTTAATATCAATTCATTCCTTATTCACTGACCTATTTTGCATGCTTCAGCTGAATTATCAACATTTTACAATTCTTTGACAGTACATGTCTGTTATCTTATCACTTGTTATCATTTGAGTTCCTTAGTCACAGTGACCCATTTTCTATCTGTTCCACTTGAGCAAATACCACCATCTACACTGATTGTATACTTTGCATATTGATTGAGCAACACCCTTTTTAGTGCAGTTATCTGTTATTTTATTGAGTATAAATACCACTGTGTACAACTTGATAATGAAGTTGATGAAAGGAAATATTTCTTCTACACTGATACTTGTCTTGTTCTTATTGATGAATAAATGGGTATATTTTGTCAGTTGAAAAGAAACGTAAAACAGTAATACCATACTTGTAAGTTATTTAAGACATTTTATGGGACTGTAGTTGGTGAATAACATCCTAAAATCCACTTCATCATCACACAATGCAAAATAGAAGACAAGAATTTTAGCTAAAGTAGTCTTCAATGAATTGCATCAAATAGTGTTCTTGAAATTTCAATCTTCCATTATCAAGAATATTCTCGGCATCAACATTCAGCACCTTTACTAGCGTAAATAAAGAGATAAAACGCAGAAATAACATTCATATGATATGATAGGCATTTTAAGATCATTCAAAGTGAGGGAAAAAATTAAATTACTAGTCAAATAACACAACTCATCTCACCCTAATGATGATGCGTATTAGTAATACCTAGTGACAAACTTTAATGCGGATCAGAAAGATAGCAAGACAGGCCTTCCTTCGTTAATCTGAAATCAGTATGGAGATCTACACTCAGCATAAAGAACAGTATCCGGATTTTCAATACCAACGTCAGTCAAGTCAGTGCTGTTATGTAATGCTTCAGAAAGTTGGTGCGTCATGAAAAGCATTTCCAACAAATTACAGATATTCATCAACAACTGCCGCCTACGCTCGTTACTGAAGATCAGATGGTCAAAAAGAATAAGCAACAACCAAGAACCTATCACCCAATAAATATGCAGAGGGAGAAAGTGGAGATGGATTGAGCAAACACTGAGAAAGTCAATTATGGACATCATACATCAGGCCAGGTAATCCAGTAGAACCCAAAGATGAAAAGATGAGTTAGGCATCTGAGTCGAGGGTGACATGGAGGAGATCATGCGAAGAAGAAATGAGAGAGTGTGGGCAGTCGTGATGCCAGGTTGAAAAGACATCAAGGAGGAGAGTGGAATGGAAGCATGCTGGTGAACCGGTATGTTCCACTAGGAACCCAAGGCGAAAATAATAATAATAATAGCACACAAAGTGATGCAGTTTCATTTACCTGATGACGCGATTTCAACCACAAATAATTGCTCATAATCATATCATTGTAATCACACAGCACTTTTGTCATTTGATTTCTATAATCCTGTTACCTCATATTATTTACTTTGATTGGTAATAACATTTTCCATGTCTCTGATGGATGTGCCTGCAACCCGATTAGCGATGGTACTCCACTTTGTGCTCTAACCAAGTACCCATCGCTTCGAAACCCATGGCATTAGTAAACAGGCTACTGAGCTGGCTGCCAGACTGAACCGACTTGCTCAATTACCTATGATGTATAAGCTCTTTGAATAAATGCCTCAATGTTACCTCAATTCGGATCCTGATGCTATTTCCTTCATGGTAGCTAACGGTGGAATCTAACATGTGTGTTTGATTTCATCCGGGACTAGTCAGCCATGCTATTCTTTTGTCACTTCATCCTATTTTGAAGGGAATAAAGTGATATTGTGCACACTTCTGTAATCAATCATAGCACAATAAATATTCTGTGTAGCTGACCTACTGTGTCGCAAGGAACAGCTACATTTTGTATCGTAACCTCGAACCACAATCTGCATAGACTTTTCCTAATCCATCTCAGTGATTAAACGTAAACTGGTTCCTATATTGGTTGATAACTGGATACCAATCAGTTTCATGTTGTCTAGTTCTGAGTACTAACTGAATTCAATCGATCATCATACCTCGAATATTTCAGTGCTTATGTGGCTAACTGCAGGAGTAGCTTCTAATTTCAGAAAAAACATCGTTTCCTTCAAGGTAACGTGACTGACAGGAATGACAGGTCCAGTCAAACCTTGTACAACATAGTTTTTATTCATTAATGTAAGTGTAAAACTTGGGCACCATGACAGAATGTAATTCCAAAGTATATTTTTTTATCTGATTTAGTTGATGACGATATTCAGAGCATAAATTAATATTGCGCATAATCATATCAATGTTATCACACAGCACTTTCCACATCTCACTTCTATAGTCCTATCACCTCATACTCTTTCCTTTTATTGATGGTAACATTTTCCATATCTCTGGTATAGGTGTTGCATCATTCCCACGTCATATATTGCGTGTTCATTGATTCGATGAACAAAGATTCAGCATATTGATTATTCTCATTTGGACATTGGGAGAAAAACTGACTGAGAGAAGAAATGTATATTCCTTTTCAATTACGTCTTCGTCTTCAGCTGTACATTAACATGTAGTGGGGTTTATAATTCAATCAAGTGATGGTCGGGGGTTCGTGAACAATAATCATGAGGATTTTATGTAAGTCATGAAGACGATGAGTTTTAGAAATAAAGATGCAAATAATCAACCGAGTTATTAAAATTGGAAATATGAAGCAGGTTATTCTTAGGTAAATGGAGTATTTTTGATGGTTGTTCAGTCATAAACAAGAAGTGATTACGCAATAATAAGAAAACAAATGAATAATGACGGGGGAAGAGGTGAAGAGAGTAATACTAGAAGTTACACCAGTTGAGAACGGTATATAGAAGTGGTAGAATCAGGAAGTTTGTCTTTATTTCTTGCACCTCGAATAGCGTGGCTGTATAACGTTTCGGATGCCATTTATTGTTCATATTCATATCAAGTAATTAAATCAACAAATTTCAGACAGAATTCATGTAGTCCAAATCTCCTTCCCTTCTTTGTAAAGAATGACAGGGGTAGAAGACTTTTCTATATATCTGGGAGAGGTACAGAATCATTCCTGTTATTGAATACTGTGTGTTGTGTTGATTCGATAAGCAAAGATCCAGTCGGTTATCAGTCTCTCCATCCCTTCACCCAACTTAGTTACTTTTCATTACTGTCGCTGTGTTGCCCCACTTCATTGTGTGACTGAGTGTGATTGCGTGCATAACTATAGCCGGGCATTTTTCAAAATTCCTTATCTTATTAGGATCTACTAATCTTGTGCTCTATTATTCTAATCGACCTTAGTTGACTACTCTGACGTATGTATTTTATCTAATAATCATTGGAAGTGATTTGGTAAACGAAATTATTTTACCTGAATACATTAGATCGATCCTACCTGCAAAGCTTGTTTCTAAGCGATTTTGTTAGTTATTTGTAGGTTAAAAGATCCCAATGATCTAATTAGGCAAAATAATTTAGTCTACATAATCTCTTAAAATGATTGCGAGGTCAAACACATAGGTGAAAGTAGTCGACTAGAGTCGATTAGAATAACAAAGCACAAAAACTCAGCTAAATTAAGATTACTACACCCAAATAAGACGAGAAATTTGGTGGAATGCTCGATTTTATAGCTAAACATGCAATCACACTCAGTCACATAATAAAGTGGGGCAATAGAGCGACAGTAATGAAAACTAACTAAGTTGGGTGAAGGGATGGAGAGGCTGATAACCGACTGGATCTTTGCTTATCGAATCAACACAAGTTACACTCAATAATAGGAATGATTCCTTACCTCTCACAGATATATGAAGAATTCTACTACCCTTGTCATTCATTACAAAGAAGGGAAGGAGATTTGGACTACATGAATTCTGTCTGAAATTTGTTGATTTAATTACTTGATATGAATATGAACAATAAATGGCATCCAAAACTGGTTAACAAGAACTAACTTGGTTTCATTAAGAATTGAGAAAGGAAATTGAATGAAAGCGCAAGAGATTTTAAAAAATATATCTCAATAATAATACAATTTAGACAAAATGTTTTATTAAGATGTTCACTACTCATGAGTAGGTAAAGCGATTGAAACAAACTTTCTAACAGTAGGATTAGTGTTTTTTTGCAGGAATACTTCTTGTAGAAAATAGCGATGTTTTTCATTTGTTGGTCAACATTTTCCACGTGAAATCACATTCATTTGTGCATGTCATGAATAGCAGAAGTTGTAACGAATTAACGCGAAGAAAAGTGTAATAGATATTCTATAAAGCAATATTATTATTTTTATTACTAGTCCCTTGGGTTCCTAATGGAACACACCAATTCAGTAACACGTCTCCATCCCACTCTGTTCTCTGAAATCTTCTGAACTTAGCTCCACGACAGCCCAGAAGCTCTCATTTCTTCCTCGCACGATCTCCTCCATGTCACCCTCACCACGGACGTCCAACTCGTCGCTTCCCATGGGGATTCCCCTCGAGTACCTGGCCTGACGCATGATGTCCCCAGTCGGCCTTCTCAGTCTATGCTTAATCCAGTCCATCTCCACTTCCTTCCAGTGCATATTTGTTGGGTGATAAGCTCTTGGTTGGTTCGTTCCTAGTATAAAGCAATGAGAAGACCTAGGTTGTGAAGATAAGGGGTGAGAAAATGAAAAGAGATCATGTAGGAATGCTGAATTACAAGAACGAATAACAATGAAAATCAATAATGGTTAAAATAATAGTACATCAAACTTTGTTTTCATAAATGAAACCATCAGGAGAAATTTAATGTGATGAAAAATTACTTTTCGAACACATTAAGGTGGTTTGAACCTCCTGATAACTAACATGTCAACAAATTTAAGGATCCATCTCTAACACATTTTGTAAATAGGTGTAAAGGAAATAACCACATCACTTCTGTGACCTGTCACAATGATATGTTGCAAAATCGAAAAACATGGACATCTGTTACCAACGTTTATGGATTCAGATGATTTAATTTGCTTCTGAAACCACTTTCGAATATGCTTCGATACCATCACTTGTATGGATCTATGATACATCGCAATGTATGTGTCACCATGTGTACATTTGAATTGGTAAATGCAATGGGAGAATATACAGGCATGGTGATTTCTGTCATTTGAACCCTAGCTGCATAGTAGTTCCATGTAACAGTGGCGTTAGGTGTCTGTTTAAGGATTGTACTATGAGAGTCACCGTTGTACTGAAGACTGATGAAGACATCCTTCTTTGGCACAAACTGAAGATCTGGTTTTGGCCGGCTGATTATTTTGTGCTGCGTAATACATTTTGGTGGGTAGTTGTTTTTCAACAGTATTTTGGTCAGTGTTCCTCTTTCGTCTTCCAAACTGTCATGTGTGCATATTCGTTGAATTCTCCTGAATAAGCACCTAACTAACGGTCACCTGTATTGAACTGGACTAAAGCTATGATAGTTCAGATATTGCTCTCTCCATATAGGTTTTGTGTAGATAGATCGTTTTATTGATCAAACATTGTCAAATTCAACCTTTACAGTACTTCTAAAAATTCTGTATATAACAGATCTGACAAACCAATTTTTTAAATGGCATTTTTTATGGAGCGATATGATATCGAGAACCTCTGAATACCTTGAAAACTCGACAGCTATTGCGTACCAGTATCGGATTCCTCGACAGCATGCACTCATGATTACACCAAAGATCAAACTCAGAACTTTCTGGTGTTTTGGTGATGGCGTTATTATTGAGTCAATAGATGAGTTTATAGTCACCAGCAAGTGAATGAAACATTTCTGACTAAAGATTCCTTGGTTAGTTTCAAAGAGGACAAGCCAATTTACAATCTGAACTGTTTAAGTGTAAGTCAAATCTTAGTTCCGATGTTTAGGATGCCACTTTATATCAGTGAAGTTGTCAATAATTTGTCGTAAGATGTTCATTGTTGAAATAGTGAAATCGACAATGAAATGATTGTTTGGGAGTAAGGAATTCACCCTAAGTCAGTGCGGTAGTTTGACAACATTTTAGGCAACTGACTTGAGATACTTGTTATTCTCCGTTGTTTTGTTGGATCGAATTGTTCGACCTCTATTGGCATATGGGCTCCTATGCGGAAACCTCGATATTGTATGAATGTTAATTATGATAAATTGGTTGGTTGTGGCTAGCAGACGAATCCAGGACGCGCGTCTCGTCCTATTTGGGACTCTTCAGCTGGATGTATCTGCACCTTAATGATGTTGTTCCCACTAGGACTCGAACCTCGTACCCATCGCTTCAAACGCCAAGTCTGCTTGAATGTTTACTTATTTCTGGAATCATTAAAGCAATGTTAACATTCAGGTAATATCGAGGTATCCGCATAGGAGCCCATATGCCAATAGAGGTCAAACGACTCGATCCAACAAAATAACGGAGAGTAACAAGTATATCAATAAGTAGTAATAGCTACTACCCGTTGTACAAGAAGTGGCTGTCGTTCCTCCGTGGCACAGTGCATAACGCCTTGACGTTTGAAGCGATGGGCATGAGGTTCGAGTCCCAGTGGGAACAACATCACTCACTGGGGTGCAGGTACATCCAGCTGACGAGTCCCAAATAGGACGAGACGCGCGTCCTGGATTCGTCTGCTAGCCACAACCAACCAGTTGACTTGAGGTTATGAAATTAACTGCAAATGAACATTTTATTCTGCATTTACACCTTCAAAAATGGACAAAGCAGCTTTGACTGGTTTCCATGAACAATTTTCAGGGAGCTTGTATCTCAAGAAACCACAGACTTTAAAAAGACTGATGACATATCAGGTACTGAAGATGACTTGTGGGACAAAACTGAGAAAATTTATTAATGGGAACTATAGAATGGGAATAATGTAAGTGTGCAAAGCTGTTTCGTCCCACCATGGGACTCCTCAGCAGTGCACACCCATGACCCCACCCCACTAGAGATCCAACCAGCGACCTTCATGTTCCGTGGCCAGCACCTTACCATTGACCCACTGGGTCAGAAACCAATGGTCCATATTCTTAATTTCTGCTAGTCTACGACATAGCGCAACCGCCAGCCAGTGTCACTGTTGAGTATTTTTCCTCCCTGCAAACCGCCAAGTTCAATTGAACTAGTGCTCATTGGTGACAAGCTTCGAGAAGTGATTCCCGAAGTTCCAGTAAGAAGTCGTGACTGGTGAGGCAAACCTTGTGGCTGTAGGGATAAAGACCCAACGATGACATTGGGTGACAGTCTCACTATGTTGTGAAGTGACATTAGTTGGAAATATGGACTATTGGATTGTGACCCAGTGGCCCAATGGTAACGTGCAGCCACAGAACTTGATGGTCATGGGTGCTCACTGCTGAGGAGTCCCATACTAGGACGAAACATTTGTCCAGTGCTGCCAGGTTTCCTTTGTTCCTCCAACTGATGTCAGTCTACGATGAATACCAACTTGAAAAAAATAACTGTCCTCACGACCATCAGGCTTTCCCCCCCCCCCCCCAACGGTCATGACTTCTCATTGGAACTTCAGGAATATCTCACGAAGCAGTCACCAATGAGCACCACTTCAACTGAATTTTGAGGTAGTTGTGGGGATTTGGAAATATTTCTAGTTGTTATTCATCGTGGACTGACATCAGTTGGAGAAACGGAGGGAACCTGGGAGCATTGGACAGCTGTTTCGTCCTAGTATGGGACTCCTCACTAGTGCGTACCCACGACCCCGCCAGGGATCGAACCAACGACATTCAGGTTCAGCGACCAGCACGATACCATTGAGATAACCATTAAGTTGAATACCAACGGTTCACATTCTCTACTTTTTTCAGTTCACTATATACTGCGACCTCCATTCAACGGCGTCGTTGAGTAACTGTCCTTATGTTTGACTTGGTTGGCTCCAGTGATAACGTCAGCATTGGATGGAGATTGCGCTATATCGTGAACCGACAGAAGTGGAAAATATGTACCTATAAACTCCGGCTAAATGGCTCAATTGTAACATGCTGGCTGCGGAACCTGAAGGTCACAGTTTCGATCTCTGATGGGGTGGGGTCGCTGGTGGGCACTTTTCAGGAGTCCCATATTAGTGGGACGAAACAGCCGTCCAGTGGTCCCAGGTTTCCAATGTTCCTGCAACGGATGTTACTCCATGATGAATACCAACCTGTAGGCAAACGTTAGTTGTGAATTTATTATCTTGCCATAGAATCGCTTGTATTAATGCATATGAACAATTAAGGATGTGAGTATAATTTCAGTTATACAAACAACTATGACACCTGAAAAACTAGGAGTTTTAGCGAAATTCGTAAGTTCAGCACCTAGATTAATCAGTAATTAGTTTATAATCATAGAACCAGCCCATTTAATAGTAGAGAGATTTATCAGCAATTATAACGTGAGATATAAAGTTGGAGAAACGATTAGATAATTGGAGGTAGGCAGTTATATGTTATTCCGCTAGGCTAAGCAACCTAGCGAACTTCAAGGAAATGCCATTAGCACACATACTTATCAGTATTATACCGTCTGATTTCGCAGTTACCAACGGATAATAATGAAATGGAGGAATTACCAGTCAATAAGACTGAGAAGGCATTTTACTGTGGGTTCTTTAATACTGATTTATATAGTCTTGCGGATCTCAGCCTGGTATTCTACATCTGCTTACATGACTGAGACCAATAGTCTGGAACGGTATCAATTGATGCCACGTCTTGGTTTGATCGTTCTAAATCCTCTAACAACCCTAATCCAACTTCAAATAGCAGGGTGGATCGAGGCAGACAATGACTCAGCATGCACAATATGCACATTCAAGCGACTCCAGTCGATAAAGGTTCACAGCCTCAGACTGGTCTATAGGTTTCATTAACCTGATTACAGTAATTAAACATCAGATAGCAGTTTCGTCTGTTTCAACCAGGCTGCCTACATTCGATACTGAAGATCAAATGGCCAGAAAGGACAAGTAAAAAGGAACTCTGGGAACGAATCAACCAAGAAACCATCACCCAACAAATATGCAGAAGGAAGTGAAGATCGATTGGGCATACACTAAGAAAGCCATTCGAAGACATCACGTGCCAGGCCATCAAGTGGAATCCAAAGAGGAAATGACGAGTTGGGCATCTGAGCCGAAGGTGACATGGAGGAGATCATGTGAGGAAGAAATGAAAGCCTGTAGGCATTGATGGAGCCAGGTTGAAAAGACTTGAGAGAAAAGAGTTGAATGGAGGCGTGCTACTGAAGCGGTGTGTTCCACTACGAACCCAAGGGAAATATAATAATAATAACCAGGCTAATTAGCTATGCACCCTGATAAATTGAACTCATAGAACTGAATCGGTCAGTTTACCTGAGTGTGGATAGTTGACTTACATTGATAGATTTTTGTATATAATTTACTTATGATTGCTTCTTCATGACAATTTTATTTCAGAGATCATAGAATGTGATCTTAGCTAGATGGTTTTCAACGGAAACCTACTGATATCACAGGTGGATAATCCAGACGATAATCAACTATGAGAGATATCAATGTGAACTGTGCAATTTGCAAATCGTTTTTACAAATTAACCATCCTACATCATGAACAGTAAGTTAGGTGTTGATTGCACAGGAAGAAAATGAAAGAAGTTATTATGTGCTTATAGGTGAGTTATCCAAGTTATGAAATCTGCTTCTGTGACTACTCTTTACTACACACACACTAGATTTTCTGCCATAAATTTTTAACACAAAGACAATAATAAGAGCAATTAAATGTCCAGCTGTCTCCTAGAGGATTAATGGATCACTGATACATGCAGTTTCCCCTTGTTATTATGCATCGAAGTGGCTGACCTCTATTGGCAGATGAGATCCTATACAAACACCCGTTGAACAAGAGTTGGCTATCGTGACCCATTAGCCAAGTGTATAAAGTTTGACTTTTTGAAGTGACTGGTGTTGGATTTTAATCCCAGCATCACTCACTGGGACGCCGGCTCATTTAGCTGACCAATCCCAAATAGGACAAAATGCGGGTCTCCCTATGAAGCAAATTAAGACATAATCAATAATCAGGTGGTATGTAAGCACCCAAACAGCACCCCAGTAAGAAATTACAAGTCTTGATAAGTAATACTATGAAAGTAAGTTTTAACTGAATGCAAACGTGCTTTAAAAAAATCAAAGACAAGACATTTCTGAACGTTTTGTTGTGCATGCCACAGCTATTTCAAGAGATTTTCTAAGCCCACTAGGATTATATTAAAAAATTATTTTACAATTCGTTTATTGGTTTCATTTTGTCTCCAAGGCCCCACATAAACCATACGAAATTCAACAAAAAGGAGACTACTAGGAGATTATACGTGATAAGCAGATAAGGTAATTTGACAGCCCTACGGATACGATTCATGCTATGCAAGAGTTCAGAAGTGACACGTTGCAAGCATATAAAGAAGATATGGTGCTCGAACTGAAACTCACCAAACGGTTCCACTATGCACCAACCAATATCGATGATAAGTCAAGAGAACAATTGTTGATAACACTCTTGATAGACAGTATTTCGTGTGCGATTGTTTAACAGCTGAAACTGGGAAACTCAGTTCAACCGACTGATATGAAGCAGCTTGCAAGGCTTTCTCGAATGTTACAGAGCAAAACCACCAGTCAGTCACCTTAGAAGTGCACCACCATGATCCAGTGAACGAAGAAGTCGAAGGCCTACACCGGCATACACCACCCCTGTACACAAACGTCAGCAGAAGAGACACCTCCCTCCTGTCCAGGAAGATGAGGGATAGTCACAGGTTGCAAAAGCACAAATTATACAGACTACATACAATACATCTTCTTATCCACTGTTAAGTGTCGGAGTGATCGGACTACTACATATACAGGGGCTAAATATATAAATATATATATATCAAACTGCTACTGAACAGTAGACCATCGATAAGTTTAATCGACATACGGACACCAGTTTCGTTATTCAAGCTATTGCATGTCCATATGATGCATCACTTCAAACCGATAACACACATGCATTAGAATTCGCAGGCATTTGTGGATTGGTGATGAATACGGAGGCTATAAAATTCTCTGACAGTGAAATATACTACAAACAGATCTCTTGAGAGAAGAGGAGCAAGTCATTCATACGAAGAATCAAAAGTTAACTAACCAATATGCATCAGTTGTCATGCACGAAAGACCTCATAGTTCAGTTAGTAGAACATCCAGTCGAAAACCCACTGGTCACTCATTCAAATCCATCTGTAGTCCATATTTTCATTCCACCTTCAATCATCATTGTGGAAAGAAGCACAGGTCATCACGAAGTTGACTACAACAAACAGTGAGTCGAGAGTTGGACAAAACGAACAACCTACATTCCACTGCTGCACACACACACACACACACACACAATCAAACAAATTACTCAATCTATGCAGTACACAAATGGTTATCTCACACACACAAAAAATGATTCAACTTCATTGATTATGCATCAGTAGTCTACATGATTATCTGAACACTAACAAAATTATGTGCTATATTCACATTGATCGTATAGTGAAGGCAAAAGTTTTGTTTATTTAAAGTCCAATACACATTTCTCTTCCACACTACTACTTCATGTCCACTTTTCAGAACATTCCAAAAAGTTTTATCTAATCGGACATTTGGCATAAAAATTGTATATTGTGCATTCCAGGAAAACTTTCTACATATATCGATGTTCATTTTTATACCTCCCTACTTTCGGTTTATCATTCAGTATCGAAATCGATTGGAAACACGCACACACACACACACACACACACACACAGAGATGGAGAGTATTGGGGAAAGAAGCAAGACCGATTGTGAATAATATTGAAAGAGAGGTTAACAAACATACACATACACACAAGCATAGACAATTCGTATGCTATTGACAATAACAGTAGCATAAAATATGAATAATCCAATGAAAATGCACAATTCACTAATACACAGTTTCAATGACCATAAATGGACATAGTTAAATGGTACAGGAAAAGAATAAATTGTGCTACATAGTTGATATACACATTAGTATTCCTCTTCTTTTGGACGAGTACACTATCACCAGTTTGATAAATCACTATGGCTGACGAAGAAGTTCAGGCTCTTGTTGTAGACAATGGATCGGGTATGTGCAAAGCTGGATTTGCTGGTGATGATGCACCGAGAGCAGTATTTCCTTCAATCGTTGGACGACCTAGACATCAGGTAAGCACAATCCCTCCAGTCATTCATTCATTCATTTGTACTTGTCTTCTCATTACCCAACTGTGATATAAATTATTATTATTATTATTATTAGATTAATAATTAGAACTATGTCAGTTGAGATTAGAATGTTTGTGATACTTGTAACACAGTGAAGCGATATCGAGGAGTTGGCAGCTTTCCAACGTGCAGCTGGTATCACTCACATTCTAACATGAAGGAGTAGGATCATATGTAGCAGCTGCAGTTGGCTGTACAACAACACTGAGTAGCATCTGACCACTTATTCGTCTCTCTCTCTCTCTCTCACTGTGTGTGTGTGTGTATTTCTCTCACACAGGGTGTCATGGTCGGTATGGGTCAGAAAGACAGTTACGTCGGCGATGAAGCACAATCGAAACGTGGTATCCTCACTCTGAAGTATCCAATCGAACACGGTATCGTGACCAACTGGGATGACATGGAGAAGATCTGGCATCATACATTCTACAATGAATTGCGTGTAGCTCCAGAAGAACACCCCGTCCTCCTCACTGAAGCTCCATTGAATCCGAAAGCCAATCGTGAGAAGATGACACAAATCATGTTCGAGACATTCAACACACCAGCCATGTACGTCGGTATTCAAGCTGTGCTGTCATTGTACGCCTCCGGTCGTACAACTGGTATTGTCCTCGACTCAGGTGACGGTGTCACTCACACTGTGCCCATCTACGAAGGTTATGCTCTGCCACACGCCATCCTGCGTCTCGATCTCGCTGGTCGTGACTTGACTGACTACCTGATGAAGATCCTGACGGAACGTGGATACAGTTTCACCACGACGGCTGAGAGAGAAATCGTGCGTGACATCAAGGAGAAACTGTGCTATGTGGCTCTCGACTTTGAACAGGAAATGGCTACCGCCGCCTCCAGCTCATCTCTCGAGAAGAGCTATGAACTTCCTGATGGTCAGGTCATCACCATTGGCAACGAACGTTTCCGTTGTCCAGAGGCCCTGTTCCAACCCAGCTTCTTGGGTATGGAATCTGCAGGTGTTCATGAGACTACCTTCAACTCAATCATGAAATGTGATGTGGACATTCGTAAAGATCTCTACGCTAACACAGTGTTGTCAGGTGGTACAACGATGTTCCCAGGTATTGCTGATCGTATGCAGAAGGAGATCACTGCATTGGCACCGAGCACAATGAAGATCAAGATTGTTGCCCCACCTGAGCGTAAATACTCTGTCTGGATTGGTGGTTCCATATTGGCCTCATTGTCCACTTTCCAACAGATGTGGATTTCCAAACAAGAATATGATGAATCTGGTCCTGGTATTGTTCACCGTAAATGCTTCTAATTTACTTCCCATATCGTGATAGAAATTAATTATGCACTTGTCCTTATATAATATTTATGTTGCCTTATCAACCCAAGATAAATTATCTCTGACCTGCTTAGTGGTTTGTGTTTTCCCTTCTCCGTGCATAGACATGTCTACTTATTCTTCTCACAGTATAAATCGTGGGCCTTGTTATTTTAAGTTGAGTATCGTTGTCATATCATCCGTCTGCATGTTCAGCTCTAGTCCCCACCTGTTACAATAGCATTGTCTTCTATGAGGGTAGTAAGTGTTTCATGTGTCAGACGGATCAATCGTGTGAGGCGAGTAACGCTGTTGTTAGTGTTTATCGTGCGGTTACAACCGATGATGATATGTTACGATACATAAATTCGAGTGGGTAAACACGGGCGTTTTGATGAATTCAATGTAGATTGATTGAGGTTTGTGCCTACATGGCAGTGCATTCAAATCATGACTAAAATAATCAAGAACTTATCTTCGAATTCTATCAGTCGATAATCGTTGGAGTCGCTTTATTTGACAAGCAGTTCATATGAAATGACTGGTGTATGCACATTTGTAGAAGTGAATCGAAAATATTGAAAACAAGCAGTGAAGTGAGGTTAAATTTTGGATGACTGATGAAATTGGTAGGAGAAAAATATCACGAATGAGTGGGTAGTGGAGATCAGCAGGTTGGATGGCATGATGCTAATGTCGGTGAGTGGGAACGACAGTAAATCACAGAATCCATCACATTGGCAAATTTATCCTAACTTTTGTAACTCAGTTCTTATAACTGAATACCAGGAAACGAATATGTTTCTGATCTCATACCTGATTCATTCAAGACCCTTCGAATACTAACCACCAATCAGTTCGATGAATATGGATGTGAGTGAACTAAAGACGCCATGTTGTACACCTTTAAACTTGTAGTATATAAGCGAAAAAGTTAACGATGAATACTTTCTTCTTATGATGATTGTTGTGTTGACTAAAGCCACGAATTATTACTATTTGAAAGTAAATCGATACTTGTCAGGTGAAGATTTCGTAAACGATGACTCGATTAAGCCTATCTCAACGCCTTTATACATAATGCGAGTAAACAATTCTACCATTGTTGAGTAATACACTCACTTACTTTCAGTCTTCAAATGTATTTTTAAGCCAATAGAAATTGTATGGATTTTCATGTAGTTTTCAATTGGAAGAAATCAGGAATGAACGATGTTATCACATCTTGACCCCAATTCTCTCCCCTAAAAACCAACATTTAATTCAAGGGAATATGAGATTAATGTTATTGCTTGTATTACACCATCGTTGATTGCACCGAATCGATCAGTGTCTGTTGGCATATAGGCTTCTGTGTGGATGACTCGATATTGCCTGTGTTTTGATCATGTAACACTGAGAACAACATCACTCACTGGGAGGTAGGGACATCCCGGCTGACCAATAAGTCCCAAATACGAAATGCGCATCCTGGATTCCACTGCTACCCACTAACCATCATTACTATGAATATGACATTCCCTACTGAGATTCTGCACCGTATAAAATAGATAGTGAGACTGCATAATTAACTTCATAAACTTCAAGATCAAAATTTAATCTATGAAATCCCATTGAAGTAGTAAAGTCAATTTCTCATGTTCCACGACTTCGTAGAAATCGCTTCTTCAGACAATAAAACCTGTACAAGTTATTGACTAGTCAAAAAGTGAATGCTGATAAATCACATCACATTGTCTATACATGATGATAATAAGATGAGCATAAATGTCATTGTTATGTTGGTCAAGATGCGTTCGAACTTGACTTTGTTATCCAGTATGAGGTGTGGAGTTGAAGATGATGTGAATACATGCACATATGTCTGGGTGTGAATGTGAATGTGTAAGAGAAATACTATGACGCCATCTCAGTTGAAATAGGCTTAGTTGAATGCCTATGTGATGGAGAGGAAGAGCTTCCTAGTGGACCAGGAAATCTACGACAGGAAATTAGACACATCAAAAATGCATACTGTCTCAATACTTAACCACTTAAGTTAATGAATGGTTTGATAAGAAGATGAAAGTAGTAGTAATAGGTGTGTTATTAATGGTCATTCTACTACTACTACTACTACTAATCACACTACTACTACTACTTCTACTACTACTACTACTACTAGTATTAGTAACAATGTAACAGAGTTCCGAGTGAGTTCAAAGCGTCTACTGTGTTACAATAAAAGGCAGGCATATCAGAAACATTGCGAAGAGTTGTCAATAAGGCTGGCTGGAATTAAAGTGTCATTTGAGGCAAAAATCTCACTTCGAAACAAGCGTTATACGTTGAGACATCGTATTGATTCAATTAGGCAGAATAATCTGGTTTACCAAATCCGTTGGAATGATTGCAAGGTCAAATATGTAGGTCAGGTAGCCGACCAGAATGGATTAGAATACTAGTAGTAGTAGTAGTAGTAGTAGTAACAATAGTAACAGGGTTCTGAGTGACTTCAAAGCCTATACTGTTTTACCATAATCATTACAGGAATAGGCTTCAATATAATCCCAGTGCGTTTATGCAACTTGAAGATAAGTTTATTCTGAACATTTCTGTATGTATCCAACAGCTTCTTCTGCAGAATATTCACTTTTCTATTCTACATCAAAATATATACAATGTCAAATTGCATTATTCTGATTATTATTTCTCGCTGTGGTTCCTAGTGGAACATACCACATCAGTAGCACGTCGCCATTTCATTCCCTTCTCGACAGTCCTCCTAACCACCCTCCACAACTGCCCACAAGCTTTCACTTCTTCCTCACACCATCTCCTCAATGTCACACTCCACTCCGACACCCAAATCGTCGTTTCTCATTTTCCTTCCACTTGACGGTCTGACCTCGCCTGGTCTGACAAGTGACGTCCAGAAACCGTCTTCTCAGTCCATATACAATACAATATATCTCCACTTCCTTCCTCTGCATACACACAGTGCGACAGTTTATGGCTTCGTTGGTTCATTGCCCGCCTAACACAGTGATTTCCTTGTTCCTTATTCCATTACTCTCGCCATCTGATCCACTTTCAGTATCCATTGAGTGTAGACGGCAACTGTTCATCATGTATGTGTGCAGTTCGTTTGAAGTACGCTGCGTAACGCGCCACACAGCCAAGTCTCTCGTCCATCACACAGAAGCACTGAATTACTTGACTGGTATTGGTAGTGTTGGAAATCCGGATGTTGTTCACGATTTATACTGAGTGGAGTCCAGTAGATCTCAAAACCGATCTCAGACTAATGAAGCATGGCCTATCTATCTTGCTGTCTTTCCGATCGTGGTTTTGACATCCTCATCTGTGCCTGTGCCACCTGTGGTTGAAACGTTGTTGCCTTGCCTAGGTCAGTGAAGGAGACAACTTCCTTTACATTTCTACCCTTACTGGAACATGTAACAATTTCTATCTATACACCATTGCCTACCTCATTTGCTGTTCGTTCACATTGATTCTTTCTAACCAGTCATCATAAATGTGTCATAGAGTCTGTGTCATTTGTCATCACACCACATTGCAATAATCAACGTGTGTAAATGTTATCGAAAATGTTTGCATCGTTCGTTGTTTTTCGTATGAGAATATGAAAAACATGTTTATTCACTAACAGTAATTGACCTATATTGCCTGTTTGTCTCTTCTTTAAAAGTCTAATTTGGAATGGTGACCTCTTTAGTGTTTTTACCGAACTGGAGTCAGTCAGATAGGTGGTAAATCACTTCCTTCCTTCCTTTCTATTTAGAAGATTTGTTGAAGTTAAAATATGCAGGGCTTGTGAGACCACGTTTTCTTTATGTGATCGAAAATGGTTCCATAATGTTGACATAACCTACTTTTGGTAATGATGGACAGTGTTTGGGAGTAGAATCCAGGGTAAGCATTTCTTCCTGTTGGGGACTCACCAGCTTGATGTGCCTGCCTCCCAGTGCGTCATATTGTTCCCCACGGGATTCGGACTAGGAACCGATCGCTTCAAATACCAGAGCGTTACTCACTGCATCACCGAGCCGCCATAGATCCACCTGACGAGTCCCAAATTGGACGAGATGCGCATCCTGGATTCTACTGCTGGCCACTACCCACCATTATTATAATTAGAATACAGCTAATATCGAGACATCCGCACAGGAGCTCATATGTCAATAGAAACCAATCAATTCAGTCCAATCAACGTCTGTATAACACAAACAATAATATTATAACTTATTACTATCCTCATTTTGACTCTCTGAGATACACGTGGTTAGGCAAACTAGTATTTATATTGGGTGATGATTGAAAGTGAAGCGGAAATTTAGATCGCGGCTGGATTCGAACCAGTGATCACCGGGTCTCCAGACCGCTGGCTTACCAACTATAGCTACATGATCCGATCTCAGACTGCCATGTGAAGTCGTGACTCCTTACTACCTCTTGATTGTATTCATACTGACTGACCGTAGTCAAGACTTCTTATCCAAATCCAAATATAACTGAATTTGAGGGGGAAGAAGGATATCATATTGGTTACGATTTTGACTATGTGAGATAGTCGTGGTTTGGCAGACTATTATTTATACTGAGTGATGATTGAAGATAGAATTGGAAATTTGGACCTCAGCCATTTAATCTCCAATTGTCACCCATTATTATTACTATTTGTTGGTATACTTGTAATTTGACGACAAGTGCGTCCTGGATTCCTCTACTAACTTCAATCAAGTAGATTACCATATTAAAATTTTCAGGCAATATTGAGGCAACCCAATACGAATCTATATGCCAACATAGGTCGAACATTTCGACCTAGTATAACAACGGAGAACTGCAAGTATATCAACAAGTAGTAATAACTAGTACCCGTTGTACAAGAGATGACTATGGTATTTCAGTGACCTAGTGGATAGCACTCTCGCACTCGAAATGATGGGTACAAGATTCGAGTCTCAGTGGGGAAAACCACTTCGCACTGAGGTGCTGGTACATCCAGCTGATGAGACCTAAATATAGAGGAAAGCGCGTCCTGGATTCCTCTGCTAATGACAATCAAGTAAAGTACCATAACCTACTTAATTACATAGGTAAATAAATTGACAATATGACATATGTTTGTCGAACCAACATCAAACAGTAGCAAACAAGATGATTTTTTATTCATTTGTTAAACTTGGAAAGTATTCTTTCCTTATACACATAGCAGGAGGAAAACCTTTCCGTACGTTACATTACATATAACTTGACACCTTTTAGTTGGCATCGCACATAATTTCGATAATGATTTGTGCTCAAAATGTTACATAGCTAATAAATGCAACGGTTCCACTTTGCCCTACATTTGATGAGCAAGTTCACACCCGCGATGTCAAGGTTTTAGTAACGTGAAATCAAAATCAGAAATTTCTCTCGATATCATTTTATTATTATTTATCCCATGGGTTTGTAGTGGAACACACCGCTTCAGTAGCACGCCTCCATTCCACTCTCTTCTCTCAAGTCTTTTCAACCTGGCTCCATCAATGCCTACAGGCTTTCATTTCTTCATCAAATGATCTCCTCCATGTCACCTTCGGCTCAGATGCCCAACTCGTCATTTCCTCTTTGGATTCCACTCGAGTGCCTGGCGCGTGATGTCTTCGAATGGCTTTCTCAGTGTATGCCCAATCGATCTTCACTTCCTTCTGCATATTTGTTGGGTGATGGTTTCTTGGTTGGTTCGTTCCCAGAGTTCCTTGTTACTTATCCTTACTATTCTGGCCATCTGAGTTTTAGTAACGAGCATAGGCAGCCGTTGATGGATGTCTGTAGTTTGTTAGAAAAGCTTTTCGTGAAGCGCCAAGTCTCTTGATATCACCTACCCTGAAAAGTTTTACTTAGGCGATCAGATCAAAAAATGTATTGTGAACTGCCATGTTCCGTAAACCAAATCAAAGGTGCTAGTAGTGTAGAACTAATGCAGAATATCTTTTGCTCAGGTGGATGGTCTTGGTCGTATTGTGTTCTCTGAGCTTGGTTGTTGAATCATGGAGCTTTCATCTTCTTTCTAGACTACATCATGAACATACTTGAAACCAACCCTATCCAAAAGTTTGACAACTAGGTCAATAAAGCTTTGAACAAATTCTTCGAAGCAGAAGAAATAACAAAGCGAGACAAATGGCGTATGAAATCGAATGGACCTGTCCTTCCTCGATTTTACGGCAGACCAAAACTACACAAACCAGATATCCCTCTACGACCACTGGTCTCACTTCCGGGAACTCCAACATACAACATATCAAGAGAACTTTAGAGAAAACTGAAACACCTCGTCCAATGATGCAGACGTTCCATCAAGCCACCAACAGAATTCTTAGAAAAGATCAAAAACATTACAATAGAAAACGGCGAATTAACGGTATCCTTCTATGTCATAGTACTTTACACATCCATCGAACCCCAACTGGCCAAGGAAACTATGTTCCTCCTGCTCAATGAAGACAAAAGCCTTTCAGAGAGCCCAAATCTTAAGTGTTCAAGTCTGATGGAACTCATCGACCTCTGTCTGACAACATACTTCCAATTCAATGGCAAGATATACAAACAGATGAAAAGAACTTCAATGGGGTCACCGATATCCGGATTAATTGCAGAAGCAGTGATGCAGAGACTACAACCCATCATTCTACCTGTGATCAAACTAAAAATTTGGATTCGCTATGTGGACGACACTTTTGTCATCATCAAAAAACATGATATGGAGAATACTCACAGTTTGATCAACAACGTTTTCAATAACATCAAATTCACAATGGAGAAAGAGTCAAACAGCCAACTACCATTCCTGGATGTTTTAGTCAGTCGGACGAATGCCGGAAAGCTGGAAACCCAAGTGTACAGGAAGCCAACACACACTGACTGCGCAGATCCTCAACTACAATAGGAACAACCTGACAACACACAAAATCAGTTGCATGCAGATTGTATTCAAAAGAGCGAGAACACACTGCTGCACAACAACTTCACGGAGAAATGAAGAAAATTACATGGTGTCCACCCTAAGGAAGAGCGGCTACCCACGAAACTTTATCACAAGATGCCTATCCTGTACATCATCAACTACAAAGTCACCGACAGAAATCAACAAGCACATCGTCCTACCATACATTTAAAAAAATACATAAGAGATTATGACAAGATTACTGAGATCACTTGGAATTGGAGTGGCCACTCATAAACCAACAAATTCCCTCCAAACTCTATAATGCAAACCAAAGAATGCAACAAGCAAAGAAGATAAATCGAATATCATTTACAAAATCAACTGCAGTAACTGTAGTCAATACTTCATTGGACATAGTGGTCACCTTCTTCGTCTTCGTCAACATGAACAGTATATATGTAGTTTGGTCAAGTGGTTGTTGAATATATGTTCATTCTTGTACTTGTATTTATGAAGCGTCAATAATTGTTTTTTATTTTTTATTGTAGCTTCAATTGGGAATGATCGTTATTAATAGTTTTGTCAAATAAGGGAACAAGTCGTCAATTCCTTCTTTTCTGTTTACACCATTTGAATAAGATTATCAGTTATTATTATTATATTATTTTTATTAGTCCCTTCGGTTCCTAGTGGAACATAGGGCTTCAGTAGCACGCCTCCAGTGACCTCTGTTCTCTGAGATCTTTTGGACCTGGTCCCACGACTGCCCACAAGCCCCAACTTCCTCCTCGCACGACCTCCTCCATGTCACCCTCGACAACGACGTCCAACTCGTCGCTTCCCATCGGGGTTCCACTCGAGTACCTGGCCTGGCGCGTGATGTCCCCAGTCGGCCTTCTCAGTGCATGCCCAATCCATCTCCACTTCTTCCTGCATATTTGTTGCGTGATAGATTCTTGGTTGGTTCGTTCCCAGAGTTCCTTGTTGCTTATTCTTATTATTCTGGCAATCCATCTGATCATCAATAGCGAGCGTAGTTTATTGGAAATGCCTTTCGTGACGCGCCAAGTCTCTGAACCATACAGGAGCACTGACTTGACTGGTGTTGGTGTTGAAAATCCGTATCTTGTTCCACATGCTGAGTGCAGATCTCCACATTGGTTTAAGGCTAATGAAGGCCTGTCTTGCTTTTCCGATTCTGACTTTGACGCCTTCGTCCGTCCCGCCTGTAGTTGAAACAGTGCTTCCTAGATAAGTGAAGGAGGTTACTTCCTTCAAGTTTCTCCCGTTGACGGTGATTGGAGTTTGTTGTTGTTGTTGTTGATGGTGGTGGTGCGGTATCTTCATCACTTCTGTCTTCTCTATATTCACTTGAAGTCCCGTCTTCGCTGCCTCTTCTATCAACTTGTTAGTTTTTGCCTGCAGATCTTCAAGTTTATGTGACATTAGACACAAGTCATCGGCGAAATCCAAGTCTTCTAGGTTCTTTTCCGCCGTCCAGCGTATCCCCCTCTTCTCGCTGCCTACTGTTTGCTGCATGATCCAGTCGACCACAATCAGGAATATCATGGGGGATAGTAGGCAACCTTGTTTCACTCCTGTCTTCACTTCAAAAGTATCACTGAGCTTATCGGTTAAACGAATCAAAATGAAAGTACTACTTACTATTATGACTAATAAAAGTACATAAAAACATCATAGGTGTTATCTATGAGATACCATATTAGGAAGATACTTCTAAATAGATTAATAATTCCTATAATGACACAGAATGACTATCTCTACAAAATTTAGTGTTTGGAATGTGAAGTTAACTATGTTGGAGAAAGTTGTAGATCTGTATTGATTGGTCAAGGGATTGCAACCAATTTCATGTTGTCTAGTCCTGAGTATAGATCGAATTCTATCGATCATATTTGCAGTTTGTCAACCAAGCTAGGAAGCTCAGTATCGTGATGCACATTAGTAGATGTTAGTTGGTTGGAGGCAATTGACAGGAAGCCCTGTACCTGAACAGTCGAGGCCCGAATAGCTCAGTAGTAAAGACGCTGACTACAACACTGAGTTACAGTGAATGAACGCAAGTTGTGTATGAAACATCCATAGAGGAATCAAGATGAGCTTTTAAAAATATCTAGAAAAGCTTCCAGCTATGCATAGAATCGAATGTGCACATATGATTGACTTTGAGAATATCCGTAGATATATTTGTGCAAAGAAAGATTAATACCTGAGACTCTACATATTTTAACAACATTGAATACTATGAAAAGAATAGATGGAACAGATTTATCACCTATTTGAACTTGTAATAACTAATCGTAATTACTCAGCTTGGACAAAAGAATCATCCAACCAATGACCTACATTCACTAAAAATATTTTATGTATCATTTGACTATATATTTCCATGTTAATAAAAATTTATATATTCTTCTCAAGAGGTTGTCGGTTACCTGAGGAAATATTCAGAAATATCTTGTTTTGATCTTCTAAACCCGTTTATTCCTATAAAGTTACACTCCAATAATGGTGGTGCGAATGAATGTATTTCATTGAGCTTGAAATTACATCACGTCCATACCGTCAGTCTTCTTATAAGAGATTATTATCATTTATTATTTGTCCCTTGGGTTCATAGTGCAACATACCACTTCAGTAGCACACCTCCAGTGCAGTCTCTCCTCTGCAAACTTTCCAACCTGGTTCCACGAAAGCCCACAAGCTCCAACTTCCTCCTCGCACGATCTCCTGCATGTCACCCTCGCCTCCAATGCCCAACTCGTCGTTTCCCATCTGGGTTCCACTCGAGTGCCTAGCCTGACACGTGGTGTCCCCAGTCGGCCTGCTCAGTGTATGCCCAATCCACCTCCATTTCCTTCTGAATATTTGTTGAGCGATAGCTTCTGGGTTGGTTCATCATCAGCCAGAGTTCCTTGTTGCTTATTCTTATTATTCTGGCAATCCATCTGATCATCAATAGCGAGCGTAAGCAGTTGTTGATGAATGTCTGTAGTTTATTGGAAATACCTTTCGCAACGCACTAAGTCTCTGAACCATACAGGAGCACTGACTTGACTGGTGTTGGTGTTGAAAATCCGTATCTTGTTCCACATGCTGAGTGCAAACGTTCTCCACACTGGTTTCAGGCTAATGAATGCCTACATTGCTATCTTTCCGATCCTGGCTGGTTTTCACGTCCTCGTCTATACCTGTGCAGCCCGTAGTTGGACCGATGGTGTCTAGGTAGGTGAAGGAGGCTACTTCCTTTAAGTTCCTCCCATTGACGGTGATTGGAGTTTGTTGTTGTTGGTTGGGTATCTTCATCACCTCTGTCTTCTCTATATTCACTTGAAGTCCCGTGTTCGCTGCCTCACCTCTTCTGTCAACTTGTTAGTTTTCGCCTGTACATCTTAAAGTTTGTGCGATAAGAAATTAGACACAAGTCATCGGCGAAATCCAAGTCTTCTAGGTTCTTTTCCGCGGTCCAGCGTATTCCCCTCTTCTCATTCTTCACTGTTTGTTGCATGATCCAGTCCAATACAATCAGGAAGATCATCGGTGTTAGTAGACAGCCTTATTTCACTCCTGTCCTCACTTCACTTTAGAGGCATCACTGATCTTCCCATTGTGAATTACTTGGCATGTGGCATCTTCATATACTTGTTGAATGAGGCTGATAAAGGCTTTTGGTATTCCGTAGTATTGAAGCAGCTTCCAAATTACCTCTAGGTAGACGTAATCAAAGGCCTTCTCAAAGTTGATGAAGATGAGGTAGAGTTGCGTTGACTGCACTCTATACTCTGTTCCATGATGATGTGTAGTGTAGCGTTGAAATTTGGTGCGCACATGATTTGTACTTGCTGAAGCCTGCCTGTTTCGGTCGTAGTTTTGAATCCAGTGCATCCTTTAGTCTCTCCAGTATGATATGGCTTAATATTTTGCTTGGGGTGGACAGGAGGATAGGAGGATGATTCCTCGCCAGTTCTTGAAAGGACTTAGGTCTCCCTTCTTCGGGAGTTATCTGTGGATTTAGATATATATGTGTTAATGAGTGATAGATTCTACATTGTCGATGTCAACATCACCCAGTAAGACGCAGTAAAGATCGCCACATTTCCAGCAGTAGATCCAAATTATAACATTTTTTTTTCATTGTAAACATACAGTTCCCTGAAAAGGCATTTGAAGTTGTCTACAGAATAAGACCTAATCCTGCGAAAGATTATCATAATCCATTACTCAAGCTTTGATAATAAAAATTATCGAATCGAATTTGTATATCCAGAGCCGTTTTATTATTCACCATTCCTAATTATTGTTGTCGCATTCATATTTTTGTATCAATTACTAAATAGTTATGCAATGCTACACTAATTCAAGCTCTCAAATATTTCGGATATTATTTTTTAATATAAGTTTCATCATATTCCATTATTTTCTTGATCAGTTTAAGTATAAGAAGTGAAACTGGCCATCATAGTCAAATACTTAATTATACATTATGACATTTTACGATTTCATAGAAATCACTTCTTCAGAGAATAAAACCTATACAAGTTATCGATCATTCAAACAGTAAATGCCGATGAATCAGATCACATTGTCTATACATGATGATAATAAGATGAGTATAAATGTCATGATACGTTCAAACTTGTCTTCTCTGAATTTGACTTATTATTTATCCCATTGGGTTCCTAGCGGAACATAGGGTTTCATTAGTGAGTCTCAGTTTCACTCTCTTCTCTCCAGTTTTTTCAACCTGGCTTCACGACTGCCCATAAGATTTCATTTCTTCCTCATACCATCTACTCCACGTCACCCTCAGCTTGAATGCCCAAATCATCGTTTCTCATTTGGCTTCCACTTGACGACCTGGCCTGACACGTGATATCCTCAATCGGTCTTCTCAGTATATGCCTATTCCATCTCTACTTCCTTCTGCATATATTTTAAGTGATGGCCTCTTGGTTGGTTCGTTCCCAGAGTTCTTTGTTGTTTATTCTTTTTATTCTGGTCATCTGATCTTCAGTATCGAGCGTAGGCAGCTGTTGTTGAAGTTGAAGGTGGTGTGAATATGTGCATATGTGTCTGAAGGTTAATTTGTAAGGAAAATACTATGAATGACAAATTTGCCTTGTATGTGTGTAGGCACTTCTGTTGTGATCATAGTATGTGGCGTGTTGTCCTTGCATATACTGTCCAGGTTACTTGGATAGTTAGGCTTTCATTTCTGTTGACTGACATGATGTGAAATGCCTCAGGTATTCTTCTTTCTTGTTTCTACAATACGGCATATATAGTGACCAGAACATTAGTATAGAAGTAAAACTTGGGCACTGTGATGGGTTACAATTCCATTTTAGTCTACTAATTAGAAAAGTAACACACAGTGAACGGACATTTGCTGGATAACGTACTATTCGTACACAATTCTTAGTCCATATTCATATCAGGTAACCAACTCCATAACTTTGAGACACAGTTTATATATTCCTAATTTTCCCACCTTCTTTTTGATGACCGTGGTAGTAGAATTCTCCATATATCTGGGACAAGTGCAAAATCGAACCTCTTACTGAATGTATTTGGTGTTGATTCGATTAACAATGATTCACTTGGTTATCAATCTCTCTCTCCGTCTAATGAATTTAGTTGGCTTTTAACGCTATCGCTGTATCCTACCCTATTGTGTGTAATTGCATGGAGAGCTAGAGCCCAGCTTCTCTCTAATTTTGTATCCTACTGGGGTCTACTAATCCTGATTTAGCTAACATTTTTTACTCTGTTATTCTAAACCAATCTGGTCGACTACCTGACCTACATACTTGACCTTGCAATCATTCCAACGGATTTGGTAAACCAGATTATTCTGCCTAATTGAATCAATACGATGTCTCAACGTATAACGCTTGTTTCGAAGTGAGATTTTTGCCTCAAATGACACTTTAATTCCAGCCAGCCTTATTGACAACTCTTCACAATGTTTCTGATATGCCTGCCTTTTATTGTAACACAGTAGACGCTTTGAACTCACTCGGAACTCTGTTACATTGTTACTAATACTAGTAGTAGTAGTAGTAGTAGTAGTAGTAGTAGTAGTAGTAGTAGTAGTAGTAGTAGTAGTAGTAGTAGTAGTAGTAGTAGTAGTAGTAGTAGTAGTAGTAGTAGTAGTAGAATGACCATTAATAACACACCTATTACTACTACTTTCATCTTCTTATCAAACCATTCATTAACTTAAGTGGTTAAGTATTGAGACAGTATGCATTTTTGATGTGTCTAATTTCCTGTCGTAGATTTCCTGGTCCACTAGGAAGCTCTTCCTCTCCATCACATAGGCATTCAACTAAGCCTATTTCAACTGAGATGGCGTCATAGTATTTCTCTTACACATTCACATTCACACCCAGACATATGTGCATGTATTCACATCATCTTCAACTCCACACCTCATACTGGATAACAAAGTCAAGTTCGAACGCATCTTGACCAACATAACAATGACATTTATGCTCATCTTATTATCATCATGTATAGACAATGTGATGTGATTTATCAGCATTCACTTTTTGACTAGTCAATAACTTGTACAGGTTTTATTGTCTGAAGAAGCGATTTCTACGAAGTCGTGGAACATGAGAAATTGACTTTACTACTTCAATGGGATTTCATAGATTAAATTTTGATCTTGAAGTTTATGAAGTTAATTATGCAGTCTCACTATCTATTTTATACGGTGCAGAATCTCAGTAGGGAATGTCATATTCATAGTAATGATGGTTAGTGGGTAGCAGTGGAATCCAGGATGCGCATTTCGTATTTGGGACTTATTGGTCAGCCGGGATGTCCCTACCTCCCAGTGAGTGATGTTGTTCTCAGTGTTACATGATCAAAACACAGGCAATATCGAGTCATCCACACAGAAGCCTATATGCCAACAGACACTGATCGGTTCGGTGCAATCAACGATGGTGTAATACAAGCAATAACATTAATCTCATATTCCCTTGAATTAGATGTTGGTTTTTAGGGGAGAGAAATAGGGTCAAGATGTGATAACATCGTTCATTCCTGATTTCTTCCAATTGAAAACTACATGAAAATCCATACAATTTCTATTGGCTTAAAAATATATTTGAAGACTGAAAGTAAGTGAGTGTATTACTCAACAATGGTAGAATTGTTTACTCGCATTATGTATAAAGGCGTTGAGATAGGCTTAATCGAGTCATCGTTTACGAAATCTTCACCTGACAAGTATCGATTTACTTTCAAATAGTAATAATTCGTGGCTTTAGTCAACACAACAATCATCATAAGAAGAAAGTACTCATCGTTAACTTTTCCGCTTATATACTACAAGTTTAAAGGTGTACAATATGGAGTCTTTAGTTCACTCACATCCATATTCATCGAACTGATTGGTGGTTAGTATTCGAAGGGTCTTGAATGAATCAGGTGTGAGATTAGAAACATATTCGTTTCCTGGTATTCAGTTATAAGAACTGCACTACAAAAGTTAGGATAAATTTGCCAATGTGATGGATTCTGTGATTTACTGTCGTTCCCACTCACCGACATTAGCATCATGCCATCCAACCTGCTGATCTCCACTACCCACTCATTCGTGATATTTTTCTCCTACCAATTTCATCAGTCATCCAAAATTTAACCTCACTTCACTGCTTGTTTTCAATATTTTCGATTCACTTCTACAAATGTGCATACACCAGTCATTTCATATGAACTGCTTGTCAAATAAAGCGACTCCAACGATTATCGACTGATAGAATTCGAAGATAAGTTCTTGATTATTTTAGTCATGATTTGAATGCACTGCCATGTAGGCACAAACCTCAATCAATCTACATTGAATTCATCAAAACGCCCGTGTTTACCCACTCGAATTTATGTATCGTAACATATCATCATCGGTTGTAACCGCACGATAAACACTAACAACAGCGTTACTCGCCTCACACGATTGATCCGTCTGACACATGAAACACTTACTACCCTCATAGAAGACAATGCTATTGTAACAGGTGGGGACTAGAGCTGAACATGCAGACGGATGATATGACAACGATACTCAACTTAAAATAACAAGGCCCACGATTTATACTGTGAGAAGAATAAGTAGACATGTCTATGCACGGAGAAGGGAAAACACAAACCACTAAGCAGGTCAGAGATAATTTATCTTGGGTTGATAAGGCAACATAAATATTATATAAGGACAAGTGCATAATTAATTTCTATCACGATATGGGAAGTAAATTAGAAGCATTTACGGTGAACAATACCAGGACCAGATTCATCATATTCTTGTTTGGAAATCCACATCTGTTGGAAAGTGGACAATGAGGCCAATATGGAACCACCAATCCAGACAGAGTATTTACGCTCAGGTGGGGCAACAATCTTGATCTTCATTGTGCTCGGTGCCAATGCAGTGATCTCCTTCTGCATACGATCAGCAATACCTGGGAACATCGTTGTACCACCTGACAACACTGTGTTAGCGTAGAGATCTTTACGAATGTCCACATCACATTTCATGATTGAGTTGAAGGTAGTCTCATGAACACCTGCAGATTCCATACCCAAGAAGCTGGGTTGGAACAGGGCCTCTGGACAACGGAAACGTTCGTTGCCAATGGTGATGACCTGACCATCAGGAAGTTCATAGCTCTTCTCGAGAGATGAGCTGGAGGCGGCGGTAGCCATTTCCTGTTCAAAGTCGAGAGCCACATAGCACAGTTTCTCCTTGATGTCACGCACGATTTCTCTCTCAGCCGTCGTGGTGAAACTGTATCCACGTTCCGTCAGGATCTTCATCAGGTAGTCAGTCAAGTCACGACCAGCGAGATCGAGACGCAGGATGGCGTGTGGCAGAGCATAACCTTCGTAGATGGGCACAGTGTGAGTGACACCGTCACCTGAGTCGAGGACAATACCAGTTGTACGACCGGAGGCGTACAATGACAGCACAGCTTGAATACCGACGTACATGGCTGGTGTGTTGAATGTCTCGAACATGATTTGTGTCATCTTCTCACGATTGGCTTTCGGATTCAATGGAGCTTCAGTGAGGAGGACGGGGTGTTCTTCTGGAGCTACACGCAATTCATTGTAGAATGTATGATGCCAGATCTTCTCCATGTCATCCCAGTTGGTCACGATACCGTGTTCGATTGGATACTTCAGAGTGAGGATACCACGTTTCGATTGTGCTTCATCGCCGACGTAACTGTCTTTCTGACCCATACCGACCATGACACCCTGTGTGAGAGAAATACACACACACACACAGTGAGAGAGAGAGAGAGAGACGAATAAGTGGTCAGACGCTACTCAGTGTTGTTGTACAGCCAACTGCAGCTGCTACATATTATCCTACTCCTTCATGTTAGAATGTGAGTGATACCAGCTGCACGTTGGAAAGCTGCCAACTCCTCGATATCGCTTCACTGTGTTACAAGTATCACAAACATTCTAATCTCAACTGACATAGTTCTAATTATTAATCTAATAATAATAATAATAATAATTTATATCACAGTTGGGTAATGAGAAGACAAGTACAAATGAATGAATGAATGACTGGAGGGATTGTGCTTACCTGATGTCTAGGTCGTCCAACGATTGAAGGAAATACTGCTCTCGGTGCATCATCACCAGCAAATCCAGCTTTGCACATACCCGATCCATTGTCTACAACAAGAGCCTGAACTTCTTCGTCAGCCATAGTGATTTATCAAACTGGTGATAGTGTACTCGTCCAAAAGAAGAGGAATACTAATGTGTATATCAACTATGTAGCACAATTTATTCTTTTCCTGTACCATTTAACTATGTCCATTTATGGTCATTGAAACTGTGTATTAGTGAATTGTGCATTTTCATTGGATTATTCATATTTTATGCTACTGTTATTGTCAATAGCATACGAATTGTCTATGCTTGTGTGTATGTGTATGTTTGTTAACCTCTCTTTCAATATTATTCACAATCGGTCTTGCTTCTTTCCCCAATACTCTCCATCTCTGTGTGTGTGTGTGTGTGTGTGTGTGCGTGTTTCCAATCGATTTCGATACTGAATGATAAACCGAAAGTAGGGAGGTATAAAAATGAACATCGATATATGTAGAAAGTTTTCCTGGAATGCACAATATACAATTTTTATGCCAAATGTCCGATTAGATAAAACTTTTTGGAATGTTCTGAAAAGTGGACATGAAGTAGTAGTGTGGAAGAGAAATGTGTATTGGACTTTAAATAAACAAAACTTTTGCCTTCACTATACGATCAATGTGAATATAGCACATAATTTTGTTAGTGTTCAGATAATCATGTAGACTACTGATGCATAATCAATGAAGTTGAATCATTTTTTGTGTGTGTGAGATAACCATTTGTGTACTGCATAGATTGAGTAATTTGTTTGATTGTGTGTGTGTGTGTGTGTGTGTGCAGCAGTGGAATGTAGGTTGTTCGTTTTGTCCAACTCTCGACTCACTGTTTGTTGTAGTCAACTTCGTGATGACCTGTGCTTCTTTCCACAATGATGATTGAAGGTGGAATGAAAATATGGACTACAGATGGATTTGAATGAGTGACCAGTGAATTTTCGACTGGATGTTCTACTAACTGAACTATGAGGTCTTTCGTGCATGACAACTGATGCATATTGGTTAGTTAACTTTTGATTCTTCGTATGAATGACTTGCTCCTCTTCTCTCAAGAGATCTGTTTGTAGTATATTTCACTGTCAGAGAATTTTATAGCCTCCGTATTCATCACCAATCCACAAATGCCTGCGAATTCTAATGCATGTGTGTTATCGGTTTGAAGTGATGCATCATATGGACATGCAATAGCTTGAATAACGAAACTGGTGTCCGTATGTCGATTAAACTTATCGATGGTCTACTGTTCAGTAGCAGTTTGATATATATATATATTTATATATTTAGCCCCTGTATATGTAGTAGTCCGATCACTCCGACACTTAACAGTGGATAAGAAGATGTATTGTATGTAGTCTGTATAATTTGTGCTTTTGCAACCTGTGACAATCCCTCATCTTCCTGGACAGGAGGGAGGTGTCTCTTCTGCTGACTTTTGTGTACAGGGGTGGTGTATGCCGGTGTAGGCCTTCGACTTCTTCGTTCACTGGATCATGGTGGTGCACTTCTAAGGTGACTGACTGGTGGTTTTGCTCTGTAACATTCGAGAAAGCCTTGCAAGCTGCTTCATATCAGTCGGTTGAACTGAATTTCCCAGTTTCAGCTGTTAAACAATCGCACACGAAATACTGTCTATCAAGAGTGTTATCAACAATTGTTCTCTTGACTTATCATCGATATTGGTTGGTGCATAGTGGAAACGTTTGGTGAGTTTCATTCAGTTCGAGCACCATATCTTCTTTATATGCTTGCAACATGTCACTTCTGAACTCTTGCATAGCATGAATCGTATCCGTAGGGCTGTCAAACTACCTTATCCGCTTAGCACGCATAACCTTCAACGTGTTTGCTTGTTGAAATTTTGCACGGTGTCGCACACTGTCTAGTATGGTGCCGTCACCAGGCCTGTCACGACGGTCTTAAACAGCTGCATCTTGGGCACCAGTTTAATGACGCTACCAACTCCACCATTCATTCCAGCCTTTCATGAAACTCCCAGTATCCTCATCATCGAGAGGTCCAGGTCAAGAAATTTCCATCCAGAATATAAGGGGTGAAAAAAATGAAGAGAATTCTAATCGTCCGTTGAAGTTCTATGTTGTGAAAACACAATTCATAATCATAGTGCTTTATTATGTTGCAGATAATCTTTTGCTGTATACGCCATTCCACCCACTTCTTCCATTTGCACTCCTATCCAATATTGTATGTTTGTTTCACCTGATTTCTCATCAATCCATTGTCATCGCTTTCGAAGTCTCCATATATACTACTTAAATGCAATTCAATAAGTAGTTCTCACTACTGTAGTTGTTTAACTCTTTCAGGAGTGTCTTCATCAAAATTTGACAACATCAAGAAAGATAAAGTCGATCTGAACACATCAGTCAACTTTAATTTATAAACAATAAACATCCGTATCAATACCTAAGATTAACATTTGATTCCTCATTTAGATTTTAGAAATGCCAAACAAAATTATGACGGTTATATTTGCAATGGAAAGATGCAATCTGGTTTAGGTTCACATTTCATCAGAACTGAGGATTTGTCAACGAACAAGTAGAATAATTGAAAGGGTACAACATCTGGTGTAAGTGACTAGGTTACAAGCATTTCCATATATCTAGCCAGTAATCAAACATATACACACACGTGTACACGTCTGTGTAGTAAGCTGAAACAATCTAGCTTAGCTAGTGTGTAGTTCACTGAATGAGCCATATACTAAAGTTTGGTGTGAAACTACAGCAACTTGGTTGCCTGTAATGAGTGGCCGAAGTATAATATGGCGCCAATTCATGCTATGACATTGGTAATATTTGGCGGTTTGTAGAGAGTTCCAAGTGTGTTCAGTAATACCCAGAAAACGAAATTTCTTTGCATAGACATCAGTAGACAAAGTAAAGTTGAACGGTTGGATGTAAGTGTGACTAGTAGAAAGAGATATTGAAGGGAGAGATGGACAAATCAGTGCGGAACCTGCCATAGAGGAGAATCAGTTGCCTGAGCTGAGCTACACATCGGTATGCAAACAACAGGTGCATAAGAAAAATGATACCAAGGTAGAGAATAATAAGATGAAGGTTGAAGAGAAGGTTTGAAATTCCTGTGATAACAGTTGTATATGGCTGGACCACTGTCATCGATTGTGATCAACGTCATCCTGGATCTGGAAACGTTTACTTCCATAGTGTCCGATACTTCAACCAAGCAGTTTCCACCTCCACACGGTAATCCGGTCAACATTCAAAGACTTCATGTCTTGATCTGACCACCTTCAGTCTTCTACCAATTCAACGCTACCTTGACTGGAATAGCAAGTGTAGATAGGCAGCACCTTGCCATGCACAACATCCATACATCCAAGTCATTTTAGTTGGTAAAGGTTCACAACCCCGTCGACTGACTTGCCGATAACAAAGTTTTCAAGCGACACTTCTCACATGTTAATTATGTATATATATATATATATATATATATATATATATATATATATATATATATATATATATATATATATATATATATGTTCAGCATCACTGACTGCCTAGTTCATTTCTGTTATAGACCTAACAATTGCGAGCACTTCTCATCAAACGTAATTCGTATTCTGATAACCTTTGTTCTTTCAGACGTCGAAAGTTGATTGGCTCACTTTTCTGCTCTTATCGTCTGGTTACGTCTGTTACTTTTTCTTCATTAGAAGTGCTCATAGTTACTTGGTATTCGACTACTTGAATACAGTTTTACTTCAATGTTCAGCTCAGGTGGCAGTTCTGGGCTGGACTTCATCTCTGGGGACGTTATTATCTAAGTAGCTGGGGGATAGCTCAACTTACCGAGAAGGTAGCTTCATACCAGCACATCCACAAGAAACCAAACTCACCAGCCACACCACTTTGTTGCTTTATATTCATATTGGTACTCTACATTACCCTACAGAGTTCAGACATACAGTCAAAAACTTCATGAATTGATAACATGTTTTAATCTGGCTTTAGCTTGACCTCGCTTCAGCTAGTATTTAGCGATGGTGTAAATGGTGACTGGATACGCGTAACACTAGGCCATCCCATCCATCCGATTCATTTGTGACACGTTGTCTGATTTGATTATCACTAGGTACTCGGTCGTTCAAAGGTTATTCATCCACTTTTTTCAGAAGGCATTTGGTTCTGTGTTTACTGATGACATAACTGTTACATTAGTTGATAAGTAAAGTCTTCAGTATTCCAAACCCTTTGTTGAATGCTGGTTAACAACCTGTCTGTCTGTGATTACTGGTTTCCAAACCAAACTTTCATACCATACCTCGAAAGTCTACGTTCATACCAACCTGTTCTCTGTATTGAACAGGAACTTCATTTCCATAATTGGGTTTACAAACTTTCAATCAAATTATTACCCACTTTTTTTGTTTCTATCTCGATGAATTAACACAGATAGTTCAAGAACTCCTACGAGCGATCTGGTAGCTAGTCGATAGAATAGAATCTGTCGACAACATTTTGAGACAATTCATTGGCATAGAACTTTAGACAATCAAATTGGAAAAAAGCATAACACTCCTGCATTGTGTCTTTCACTATACTTCAGACAAACACTGGAGAACCTTACAGCAAACTTATTCGCCGAAATTCTTAGTACACTGAAAAATTTCATTAAGGGGATAAAAATGAAAGATGGGTCGAGTGAAGAGGTATTCCTTAACAGTTTGCTCTTCGTTCCAACTCTGCACCAATACATAGGTTTTACAATTAATAACAAAACACCATTTTAAGGTAACTGATAGATTAACGTCCTTGAAAAGTTGAAAGTTTTATATTCCTCATACAGCTTTACAGTTAGAAAAATGAAGATGGACATTGATGAGTGTAGTGATTACAGAGGATTGATTACATAACAATGAGTTTCATAGTTGAAGGCTTTGAGGAAACGGTAACGTGTTAATAGCAAAGGAGATACCTTTTACACAACTTAATTTAGACATTAATAACTTTATACCGTGCGATGATAGAAGGTACAATGAAAAGTTTGACATCAAATTCGAACCAGCGACCATCCGGATTTCGGCCCGATGCTCTACCAACTTAGCTATGAGGTCCGACTCCTGAAAAGATATTCATCTCACCTTCAATAATTACTCAGTATAAACATTAGTCTGCCGAACTACGGCTATCTTAGATAGTCAAACTGATAGTCAATATGATGCCCCCCCCCTCTCAAATTCAGTAACATTTGGATTTGGATGAGAAGTCCTAACTGAGGTAAGTCAGTATGAATGAAATCAAGGGATAGTAAAGTTTCATGAATCCACATGGTAGTAGGGCAAGCTCCTGGTGGTTGAAGTGAAATAAAAAGAAATCTGGTCAACAGCTGGGTCACGTTGCCTCAGTTGGTAGAGCATAGGGTCGGAAACCCGATGGTCGCTGGTTCGAATCCAGCAGTGGTCCAAATTTCATTTCACCTTCAATCATCACCCTGTATAAATACTAGTCTGCCAAACCCCAGCTATCTGAGATAATCAAATGATAATCAATTACTTTGACGTGTATGATAATGACTTAGTTGGTGCATATTTCTTAAGAATAAATCCAAATGGTTAGTTCTCTCTAAAAACTTCTACAAAACAATCAGAAGACCTAAACAGTCTTAATCATGTAATGTACATTTGCGTAACATATTTCGAATTATCTGATCATACACGTACTTGTCATAGGTGATTACATGAAAATTCATGAAGATAAGGGGTGAGAAAATGAAAAGAGATCATGTAGGAATGCTGAATTACAAGAACGAATAACAATGAAAATCAATAATGGTTAAAATAATAGTACATCAAACTTTGTTTTCATAAATGAAACCATCAGGAGAAATTTAATGTGATGACAAATTACTTTTCGAACACATTAAGGTGGTTTGAACCTCCTGATAACTAACATGTCAACAAATTTAAGGATCCATCTCCAACACATTTTGTAAATAGGTGTAAAGGAAATAACCACATCACTTCTGTGACCTGTCACAATGATATCTTGCAAAATCGAAAAACATGGACATCTGTTACCAACGTTTATGGATTCAGATGATTTAATTTGCTTCTGAAACCACTTTCGAATATGCTTCGATACCATCACTTGTATGGATCTATGATACATCGCAATGTATGTGTCACCATGTGTACATTTGAATTGGTAAATGCAATGGGAGAATATACAGGCATGGTGATTTCTGTCATTTGAGCCCTAGCTGCATAGTAGTTCCATGTAACAGTGGCGTTAGGTGTCTGTTTAAGGATTGTACTATGAGAGTCACCGTTGTACTGAAGACTGATGAAGACATCCTTCTTTGGCACAAACTGAAGATCTGGTTTTGGCCGGCTGATTATTTTGTGCTGCGTAATACATTTTGGTGGGTAGTTGTTTTTCAACAGTATTTTCGTCAGTGTTCCTCTTTCGTCTTCCAAACTGTCATGTGTGCATATTCGTTGAATTCTCCTGAATAAGCACCTAACTAACGGTCACCTGTATTGAACTGGACTAAAGCTATGATAGTTCAGATATTGCTCTCTCCATATACGTTTTGTGTGGATAAGTCGTCATAAAGATCTATCCTACCTCCGACTAATTAATATCTCCGAGAATGTCAAACAGTCATCGTCCCTTCCTACAGTGTGTTCCTTGTTCCTTATTCCATTACTCTCGCCATCTGATCCACTTTCAGTATCCAATGAGTGTAGACGGCAACTGTTTATCATGTATGTGTGCAGTTCGTTTGAAGTACACTGCGTAACGCGCCACGCCGCCAAGTCTCTCGTCCATCACACAGAAGCACTGAATTACTTGACTGGTATTAGTAGTGTTAGAAATCCGGATGTTGTTCACGATTTATACTGGGTGGAGTCCAGTGGAGTGGAGTCCAGTAGATCTCAAAACCGATCTCAGACTAATGAAGCATGGCCTATCTATCTTGCTGTCTTTCCGATCGTGGTTTTGACATCCTCATCTGTGCCTGTGCCACCTGTGGTTGAAACGTTGTTGCCTTGCCTAGGTCAGTGAAGGAGACAACTTCCTTTACATTTCTACCCTTACTGGAACATGTAACAATTTCTATCTATACACCATTGCCTACCTCATTTGCTGTTCGTTCACATTGATTCTTTCTAACCAGTCATCATAAATGTGTCATAGAGTCTGTGTCATTTGTCATCACACCACATTGCAATAATCAACGTGTGTAAATGTTATCGAAAATGTTTGCATCGTTCGTTGTTTTTCGTATGAGAATATGAAAAACATGTTTATTCACTAACAGTAATTGACCTATATTGCCTGTTTGTCTCTTCTTTAAAAGTCTAATTTGGAATGGTGACCTCTTTAATGTTTTTACCGAACTGGAGTCAGTCAGATAGGTGGTAAATCACTTCCTTCCTTCCTTTCTGTTTAAAGCATTTGTTGACGTTATATTATGATGGCATTCTGAGGTCAATCTTCCTATCTGTCAATGAAAATCCTTCCCTAATATTCACACAGCTTACTAATTACTATTTTCATTTTGACTACCTGAGATATTGGTGGTTAAACAGACCAGTATTGATATAGGGTGATGATTGGACCGAGGCTGAATTCGAACCAGGGACCATCGGGTTACCTGCCCGATGGTCTACCAACTGGAGCTATGAGGTCCGACTGATGACCAGATTTCTTTTTATCTCACTTCAATCATTAGAAGTTTTGCTCGACTACCATGTGAATTCATGACACGTTACTATCGCTCGATCGTTCTCACACTGGCTGCCCACCAGTGAGGACTTCTCCTCCTGATCCAAATGTTATTGAATTTGAGAGGGTGGGCGGAGGGAATATTATACTGATCATCATTTTGACTGCGTCAGATTTCTATTGGCGATCTCTTTTTTAGACTTTTCCGTTCCACTTCATTTCATACTTAACTGATTCTCATCCACTTACGCCTTCAGCTGCCTTCAAATCTCACCAATACGATTGGTAGCACATTCTGCACATTTTATCTTAAACACATAGTTTTTTGCATCATCACTGGAATCTCATCTTTTAAAGAATTTGAAGGTCTGAAATATACCTTAATACCATACTTAACACAAACTCCTTGCATTTGTTGTGAAGTACCTTTCTTATATAAAATTGTCATTGTTGATATCCATGGTTCCTTTTCAGACTTATCTGTTTGTTGTTATGAGAATGAAATCTCCAAAGTTAAACAGTCTTTAGTAGAAAATGATTATACAAGGCCTTTTATGAACAACATTCTCTAGAAGAATGACAAAAACAAACAGCTGTCACGTTATCAATTTCTTTACGCATAATTTATTTGGTTGTCTCAGGTAGAGGAATCCAGGACATACTTTAACTCCTGCATAGGACTCGTCAAATTACAAGTATGTCAGCGAATGGTAAAAAGTAATACCCTCTGTACAAGAAGTGGCTATCGGACCATAGTCATCTTGCCCATAACACTCCGGCGTTTAGAGAGAAGGGTCCGGGGTCCCAGTCTCAGTGGGAACAACATCACTCCGCACTGGCGTGTAGACACGTCTAGCTGACGACTCCCAGATTGGACGAAGCGCCTACCTTGGATTACTCTGTTAGCCACAGCCAAGCAAACTAGCATAGTTAAATATTCAGGGAATATCCAGGCATCCATATTCGAGCCCATATGCTGACAGAGATGGAACAATTCTACCCAGTATAACAACGGAGAATTGCCAGCATATCAACAAATAGCAATAATACTGCGTGATGACTGCAGGTGAAATGCCAGTGGTTCAAATTTCCGATTTTATCTTCTATCATCACTCACTATTGATACGAGTCTGACGAACCACCAATATCTCACATTGTCAAAATGACGATCAATGTCATGCTCCCTCCCACACAAATGCAATAACATTTGGATCAGGAGGAGAAGTCCTCACTGGTGGGCAGCCAGTGTGAGAACGATCGAGCGATAGTAACGTGTCATGAATTCACATGGTAGTCGAGCAAAACTTCTAATGATTGAAGTGAGATAAAAAGAAATCTGGTCATCAGTCGGACCTCATAGCTCCAGTTGGTAGACCATCGGGCAGGTAACCCGATGGTCCCTGGTTCGAATTCAGCCTCGGTCCAATCATCACCCTATATCAATACTGGTCTGTTTAACCACCAATATCTCAGGTAGTCAAAATGAAAATAGTAATTAGTAAGCTATGTGAATATTAGGAAAGGATTTTCATTGACAGATAGGAAGATTGACCTCAGAATGCCATCATAATATAACGTCAACAAATGCTTTAAACAGAAAGGAAGGAAGGAAGTGATTTACCACCTATCTGACTGACTCCAGTTCGGTAAAAACATTAAAGAGGTCACCATTCCAAATTAGACTTTTAAAGAAGAGACAAACAGGCAATATAGGTCAATTACTGTTAGTGAATAAACATGTTTTTCATATTCTCATACGAAAAACAACGAACGATGCAAACATTTTCGATAACATTTACACACGTTGATTATTGCAATGTGGTGTGATGACAAATGACACAGACTCTATGACACATTTATGATGACTGGTTAGAAAGAATCAATGTGAACGAACAGCAAATGAGGTAGGCAATGGTGTATAGATAGAAATTGTTACATGTTCCAGTAAGGGTAGAAATGTAAAGGAAGTTGTCTCCTTCACTGACCTAGGCAAGGCAACAACGTTTCAACCACAGGTGGCACAGGCACAGATGAGGATGTCAAAACCACGATCGGAAAGACAGCAAGATAGATAGGCCATGCTTCATTAGTCTGAGATCGGTTTTGAGATCTACTGGACTCCACTCCACTGGACTCCACCCAGTATAAATCGTGAACAACATCCGGATTTCTAACACTACTAATACCAGTCAAGTAATTCAGTGCTTCTGTGTGATGGACGAGAGACTTGGCGGCGTGGCGCGTTACGCAGCGTACTTCAAACGAACTGCACACATACATGATAAACAGTTGCGGTCTACACTCATTGGATACTGAAAGTGGATTAGATGGCGAGAGTAATGGAATAAGGAATAAAGAACTCACTGTGTTAGACAGGCAAGGAACCAACGAAGCCATAAACTGTCGCACAGTGTGTATGCAGAGGAAGGAAGTGGAGATATATTGTATTGTACATGGACTGAGTAGACGGTTTCTGGACGTCACTTGTCAGACCAGGCGAGGTCAGGCCATCATGTGGAAGGAAAATGAGAAACGACGATTTGGGTGTCGGAGTGGAGTGTGACATTGAGGAGATGGTGTGAGGAAGAAGTGTAAACTTGTGGGCAGTTGTTGAGGGTGGTTAGGAGGACTGTCGAGAAGGGAATGAAATGGCGACGTGCTACTGATGTGGTATGTTCCACTAGGAACCACAGCGAGAAATAATAATCAGAATAATGCAATTTGACATTGTATATATTTTGATGTAGAATAGAAAAGTGAATATTCTGCAGAAGAAGCTGTTGGATACATACAGAAATGTTCAGAATAAACATGTTTTCAAGTTTTATAAACATATTATGATTATATTGGAGGCTACCTCTATAACAATTAAGGCTGATTAAACGATAATATTCTTTTCGGACATTGGTAACAACTACAGCTTGCACGTGTGAAATCATTCACTATAGGTGAAAATATAGATCGTATTACAACTTCGTAGCACCTGAGGAAATCATATTTCCAATCAGCATAGCAGCCCATAAATCCCAAAAATCAAAATATCCCATCACTAATGACGAAATGGAAAATAATTCAAATGAGACTATTTTATTCCTAAAACAGAAAGATGTACTCATTGTTAGTAGTAATAATAATAATAATGGCTTTATTCTGAAAGCTATTTCATGAATGCGTTACAGAATTTTCACCATGTCATTTACCATCAGTTCGACAGAGACAGTACACATGTATGTATACATACCAAAATGAAATAACTAAGAATTACGTATAAAAAGAAAAGATAAGCATATGCACCGTATAAAAAAATTTGTTGAAAATCCACAGTCAATTTACGTAGACAATCACATTAGTAATTAGATTCATAATATGCAAAAAGTAACATGCTCAACTTCAGTTAGTTTACTTTGAAATACATAAGTCGATTAGTTAATTGATTTCTTACCCTCTCTTCATTACAAACCAGATGAGCTAAATACAGTATGGAATTGTAGAGATTTTATAATAAGTAGTGCGTCCATAGACTTTTATATACTTGCTCATCGTCTTTCCACATGACCGACACACACAGAGAGAGCTTCGAGTGAAGAGGATGTTGGTCATCTGATAAAATGACTCCCCCAAGATGCTTACATGAGTTAATATGTTCGTCCACAACTCTTGTAAACAGAATATCTAGAGAGAGGTACACCACCAGTTCTACTGACAATCTTCAAAGCTCTACACAATATAGCATAGTAGTCTTCTCCCAGTTGTCCAGGAAACAATGGAGGAGAACAATGGAAGAACAGGTAAGATACAGGAGATTATGAAATACAGGAAGGGAGACTGAGTTATACCACTCACTCCCAACTCCCTAATGTAGAAGGTGAGGTGGAAAATTCTTTTGGAAATTAATTAATAAGATGTGAGAATGACCAGGAAAGGTGTGAAGAAGAAGAAGAAGAACACACACTGAGATAAATCACACTCGTAACATTCTCTAATACACCACTATGAATAGAATAGGAATGATGAGAACCAATCACTTTACACAGGTTATGCTGATGTCTAAAATTAGAGTTTGCTGTCTGACATTTTGAAGAATTAAGCATAAGACCATTCATGGAGGACCGTTGTCTAACAGTAGATAGGAGCAATCTCTTGAAGAGGAGATGGGTGTGGAAACTGCCAGGTTATCAATATACTTGTTGAAATAGTTACTAGCTGAAGATGGTAAGTCATGGAGAAAAGAAGAGAAAAGACAGGTGTGAAGGATGGCTCTTTTGGGAACTCCAGTCATATTAAGCAATGAGGTGGACCGCTTCTCTCGGCGATAACGCATAAACCATACACCCAGTTTCATCATTAGTCCCTAATAATGGATATCCAGTTTGTCTACAGGCTTCTGAACAGTATTCCCTCATTGTCCGGAGTTTGAACTGGAAACAATTCTCATATTTTTGACATAATCTGAATATTTTATGGAAATCGTCGCTGGATCTGTCCCTAGTACTACGACTATTGTTGAATACTCATTTGACTGTATAAACTACAGACCTTCATTAGAAGTGTTAACAGCTATTCCTTAGACTATCCCCATATAAATACTACACAAGGAGAAGAGGCCATAAAGCCTTAAAAATAGTGTCTAAAATGTCTGTTGTGTATTCATTCATTACAGAGGCTGCAAGCGTTTACTATCAGAACGTCCCTGAATGGACCAAAATGGGTGCCAGTTGGCCTGGACTTCCACGTATTCATCTGACAGATATCAGCATGTTAAAAAACTTTCCTTGGTTAAAGTAATTACCTGTTTTTCTCCATTTCAAATTACTGCTGGTCCTGCTGCCAAACAAGCTAGGTATCTTAGGATTATGATCAAGCTTAGTGGGATGAAACTACACTTAAAATGTCCTATGTACACCAGTAAGTTGGATCAATAGAATAATTCAACCAGTTTCAAAAAGTTAGTCCAGCTTATGAATTTCGACAGCGTAATTAGAAGACGAAGTTTATCTGAACAATGTGATGTACTTGTGCAATACATTTCGAACAGTCTGCTTGATCACATACTTACTTGTCTCAAGTCAATATGTATTAAACCGAGAACTGGGGGGAGGGGGCGGAAGGGGGACAAATACAACAATTATGTTAATGATGGATCGTGGCTAGCAGTGGAATCCACGATGTGCATTTCGTCCCATTTGGGACTCGTCAGCTAGATGTACCTGCTTCCCAGTGAGTGATTTTGTTCCCAGTGGGATTCGGACTCGGGAGCGATCGCTTCAGACGCCAGTGCATCATCCACTACACCACCGAGCCACGACAGCCACTTCTTGTGCGATGGGTGTGGTTTTTACTATAATCAACGACGGTATCATATAAAAACATTTATACTAAAAACTATACCCGTCGCACAAGAAGTGGCTGTCGTGGCTCGGTGGTGTAGTGGATGATGCACTGGCGTCTGAAGCGATCGCTCCCGAGTCCGAATCCCACTGGGAACAAAATCACTCACTGGGAAGCAGGTACATCTAGCTGACGAGTCCCAAATGGGACGAAATGCACATCGTGGATTCCACTGCTAGCCACGATCCATCATTAACATAATTGTTGTATTTGTCCCCCTTCCGCCCCCTCCCCCCAGTTCTCGGTTTAATACATATTGACTTGAGACAAGTAAGTATGTGATCAAGCAGACTGTTCGAAATGTATTGCACAAGTACATCACATTGTTCAGATAAACTTCGTCTTCTAATTACGCTATCGAAATTTAACCAATCATAACTCAAATAAACTCTTCATCATATTGGTTCATTGAGCTACAATCAGGGTCGTTTTATCCATATGACCTCTGTCACATAAGTTACATGTAGGATTATTTATATGTCACCTGTTAGCCGTCATTTTGCTGTGTGTACAGAGAGTGGACGAAAGAGCGATCGCGTCGGTGGCTGGCAGGTTTTGTCATATAAACAATGTAAAAAATGGTTCTAGGAATTTTATGTGAATTTATCGTTATTTATGGGTATCTGTATCGAAGCCCTAACGTGTAGCTGAATTTAGATTCATAAATACCTGATATTTGCGAAATTCCTGTACCTGACATTAAGTTATCAGTTTGCAAATTACCTCCTGTCACGCATGTTATTATGCTCACTTCTTCTAACTTGTATTCTCACCCAATATTGTATGTTCCTTTCGCTGGATTTGTCAGCAGTTCATCGTTGTCAATTTCCACGTTCCTGTATATACTACTTAAATTTATCTTTGTAAGTAGCTGTCATTACACTATGACTTGAACAGTAAATTCAAACACACCCACATTAAAATGTCTTTTTAGCCAATCCAGAACGTTGACTAACCTGAGACGCCTAGTGGTTGACTGCGTAGGATCAAAAAGACGACATAACATTCAGAAGTTTCGTCCGTCATTCTGCTTCCATTGTAACATTTGCTCAATCACTTATTTGTGAAGCAGTGATCTACAGTAAACTACACACAGTAGCCAAAGTATGAACACTGGCAAAACTGAAATATCCGTACCAGTATCCCATATATCAAAGGGAGTTAATCACTTCACTATAACGATTTTAACAACTCCAAAATCTCCACCTGCACTAACAATCTTTAACTAACCTTCAAGGTAATAACATCAAGCTAAGTGACCTATTTTCAAAGAATGAATGTTCTTATGGATGGCTTAAATATGCACTGCGTATGTCGAACCACCACCTACCTCTACGTGTCGTTTTGCCATGAAATAAAAGTTAAGATATGGTTCAGGGTGGCCACACTAAGACGTCGCACCAGTCCATAGAGTCTCTGACTCTTTGTCTGAGCAGTGTAGAGAGACGTGAACTACCTGGCTGGGATGATGATAGGAATCATTGGTTGAGGACGCTTTGTGATGGTTGGAAATCGTTCACAATGACGCAGATGTACTCAGCCGTTGACGTCTTCTAGAGGTGGAATATTCATCTTCAAATTGTTGGTTCACTCATACAACTTTATCTACTTTGATATGACTCTTATCCTATCCATCTGTTCTTTGTGAACTACTATAAAAGTGCGGCAGTTTTAACCGGTACGATATTCTAGGGTGATTTTGTGTGTTTGTCTAGACACTGATATTTAATCGTATCATTGTTCAGTTAGACATGTTATCACTAATAACCAATCGAAATTGTATCTTGTGAAAACTTTGTGAATCCCAGTTCAATATTTGAGAAAAACAGAAGTTGGCTTACTAAAGACTCATCCATTTGTACCTTCCATTTCCACTGGAAGACAGAAAATCTTTAAAACATTGGAATCCACAGGAGAAATTGTTACATAATCATTGAGGCATTCTAGTATGTCCGTTAACCTGACAAACCGCCATACATTTTGAGAAGAAAATGGTAATTTAATCAACTGGACGCAATCATACGACCACACTTGGAGGTCCATAACGTCTTCGCGCCACTGTACCTGAAAAAGCTCACGAAACCTACCGGAGAAAGTTCAGAGGTGAGCCATAAAAGGAGTTGTTGGGATGTAACAAAAATGATATGAGGATAGACTAAAACACCCAGGTCTATACTCTCTTAGGTACCCAAGGTTACGAGGTGATTTGATAACGTCTTACAAAATACTGGATACTCCAAGTCATTCGAACAGAAGAATACTACCAAGCGGCCACTATGGTGATCGTCGTAGAAGCCCGAAGAAAATTGTCCACCAAAGGTCAAAAACTCATATGCTTCCACGCTTCTTCTCCCTTCGAGTCTGCGGGCAATGGAATGTATTACCAGCAGAATTAGTCTCCGCCCCATCTGTTTAAAGCTTCAAGGCCAGACAGTCACTCAGAGACCGACGGTCTACCCACGTGTAGTTGGAATACGAACTAAACCAAAGAAATCAATTGCTCTTTTCATCCCCTCTAGTCTCTATGAATTAGCCTCACCCACCTAAGTTCTTCATATCTTTGCACCCCTTTTCGCCTAACTTGAGTGTAAGTAGATTACTCCATTACTTCACTTTTCTTTTCCCTTTTACTCATACAATTTTTCCCTTCTAGGTTTTCTCTTAGCCATCCCTAACTCTCTCTAACGACCAGTCCGAACAATTGTCTGGCAACTCAACATCTGAAGAAGCCAACCAAACCACAATCCAAGGCAAACCAACCAACACTTGACCTCTTGTTCTGTATACCAGAGCTAGAGCAAACGAGTGGCTGGATCTTCTGCATAGGGATCCTCCAAAGAGCTGTGACCGTTCCGCAAGACCAAGAAGTGAGCAAGAAGAAATCAACTGGTTTACACAAGCTCGTTAAACAGATATTGGATAGTGGAAAAACTTCGCATTTTATTCAACTCGACCTCGAATTTATTGACAGAATCAAGACGATACAAAGAAGACTTGATTATGTGCAGGCAAGGATACACTTAGAGAAATATTAGTATCTGTTTTCAGAATTGAGGAGGTTTATTGGTTTCCCATGGTTAGTGAACCTGATGAGATGAAGTTTAAGAGACTGATACAATAATACAAGATACTCTGTTGACGCATTCAAACACTCAGACCTGAGACCTGATACTTCACTGAGCCGCGAAAATCAAAAGAGAAAGACAGATCTATAAGTGTAAGTAAGATAGATTTATTCGGCAAAAAAACATATCGTTTATATACAGTTTTTCCTCAGAAATTAAAACCCCTAGGTCAAAGGTTGAATACTTATTTTGGTTGGTCGGATGAAGGTCAAAGCTGTTCAATAAGGTTTTTCCGCCCACATAGTAAGCTGAAATCAAGGTTAAAAGCCAAGACTTCTACCTTAGTGGCTGATGACTTAGAATGTTGATTACGATTTAGGCCACTTCCTATCAGAAACAATGAAACCTGGATAACACTGTTTCATCTCATAATGGGTCTAATATCAGTCTTTAATGAGCGCCATCGCTGACTGCTGTTCTTTGGACACCTTAAAGGCTAATGTACCTTGGAAATCAGTGGCTTTTACCTTACAGAATGATTGTTAGAATTCGATCGACAATCGGGACCAGATAATACAAAGTTGGGTACCTATTAATCCAATCAGTTTAAAAGAAGGTCAGTCGCTTCCCAAACAACCCAGTGGTGACATGAGTTCAAATATAATGCACGACATCGCTTACCATTGAGGTTCCAGGTAAACCTTGCTGATCAGTAGCAACAAGAACAAAACCCGAGTCGCCTAGGTAGAGCTTCCAGTCTACATTCAAGTAACATCTATTGTGTTTCCAGTCTACTGAACTATACGCAATAAATTCTACACAATCCATACATCAATTACACCCAACTTATCAACTCACGTAATGTTTGATGAAAAATATATATCATTGTTCATAATTAATTCCCTGAAAAGATTTCATTCCACAAATATTTGCATATTTTAACACTTTAGAATATTCGAAACCTCGCCTAGTTTACTAGTTGGTTCTAAACCTGGATAAAGAGGGAAGATAAAAGGTTAAGTTAGCAACCCCATGGCAGAAAATCACTCCAATCGCTGAAGAACCTTCACAGCATTGAAGACCAAATGGCCAGAAAGCATCAGCAACAAGGAACTCTGGCTGGCAACGAACCAACCAATAACAAATCACCCAAAAAATATGGAGAAGAGAGCGAAGATGGATTGTATTGGAAATATACTGAGAAGACCATTCAGGGACATCACGCGTCAAGCCCTAGAATGGAAGCTAAATGGGAAACGACGAGTTGGGTATCCGAGCCGCGAGTGACATAGAGGAGATGATGTGATGAAGAAATGAATGCTTACTGGCAGTCGTGGAGCTAGTTTAAGAAGACTGGCGAGAAGAGAGTGAATTGGCAACGTGCTACTGAAGCCGTATGTTGCATTAGGAACCCAGGGCATTAAAATAATAATAACAGGATATTCGAAGTAAATTTCCACTCTGAAATCCCAGTACTCATGTATTCATGTCTACCCATAGAACAAGGTCATTTCAATGGAAAAGAGTACACTACAATAAGATTGTAGGGGTATGCATTACAATTCTGCAACGTTTGATCAACCCTACTTAATTTGATGTGCTCTAATACCTGCTTAACCAGTAATTTACCTAACGTGTAAGTACTGATAACAAAACACAAATCAAAAGAACTGATACGCAATGTATTTGAAGGAGCTATGCATTTAATTAAAGTAAATGTACTAATAATGAATGAGGGAAAAGTTTAATCAACTTATCTGGATTGTAAGGCTGAACTAGGGACTCGGAGTACGTGCGTGGTAATCAGCACAATGGAGGGCAGAATGGCGTCCAAGCCGGCTTGGATGCATGCTCGTTAAAACAAAACTTAAAATACCCTAAGCATCCGGAGGCAAACTACAGATCTATTTAGTTAATTTAATTTAAACTATTTATTTTAGCCCTAGTTATATTTTGGTGCCAGGAAGGTGTACTACAAGATCGTGACTTTACATTCGAAGGCCAGATAACCAGAAGGTGACCATATAGTTCTACTTGGATATATGGTTCTCCAGTGAAAAGCTTTTTCTACACTTCAGTCGTATATCTCCACCCCAGCTTAAGAAACTGAAAAGAAAAAAATGAAAGTGATAATACTGGTGCTCGTCGATTGAATGTCTTAATTAGGTTGGAAATTAAACGTTTGAGTCTACTATACAACCAGAAATTTTGGTCATACGTAGATTCTTCTAGCATATGGAAACTTTTTAAAGACCTCACTGATAGTAAACAACTTAGCAAAGAAGTATCTGCCGATGTCTGTGCCTTGAACAAATCAATTTTACGTTGAACCACTTGTTCGATCCCACTCTATCTACCTATGTCCAATGAAGAAAGTTGTTCGGAGTTCAACGCGAAAGATGTTTTCAATTGTCTCAAATCTATCTCTCTATCTCTATCTGAATGGTATGTCAAATTTTGTATTCATGAAATGTGTTGATATTTTATGCCATCCATTGGCTAACATGTTCAACAGATCGTTTTTAGGAAACGCCATACCAGCTGTATGGAAAGATATGAAAATATTCCCCTTACCTAAGTCTAGGACTCCTGGTAGATGTACAAAACACCGTCCGATTGCAGTTACCTATTCGTTCTTAAGGATAATGGAGAAGCTAATGATACCTGTGCTCGAGCTCTCACAGAAGGCTTTTGGAGACCCTAATCAATTTGCATATAAAAGCAGAAGAAGCACTTTGGATGCCAACACTCTCTTAGATCACGATATTTCTTATAATCTTCACAAAAATGCCAAGTGTGACAGGTGTACCCTTTTGAACTATACTTCAGCATTTGATTCCGTCCCAAGACGTATTTTCCTGAACAAGTTTAACCGGGACAAATACTGAGTCCTAGATAATCAGCTGGCTGTATTCCTACCCGTCCGATAGGAAACAACATACTGTTCACAGAGGGAAGAGCTCCACCTCATTGCTTAGTGTGACTGGAGTTCCCAAAAGAGCCATCCTTCACACCTGTCTTTTCTCTTCTTTTCTCCATGACTTCAGCTAGTAACTATTTCAACAAGTATATTGATAACCTGGCAGTTTCCACACCCATCTCCTCTTCAAAAGATTATTCCTATCTACTGTTAGACGACGGTCTTCCATGAATGGTCTTATACTTAATTCTTCAAAATGTCAGACAGCAAACTCTAATTTTAGACATCAGCATAACCTGTGTAAAGTGATTGGTTCTCATCATCACCTCGCCTGGTTAACTAGTTTACTAGTTACTAGCCGGTCCTAAGCCCGGGTAAAGAGGGAAGGTTGGGCATAGGGCTAGCAACCCTACCCCGTAAAACAAATCTAACCGCTAAAGAAACTTCAAAGCACAAACAAAATATAAAAAATGAAAACAAACTTATTCCCCGCTGGAATCGGAGAGGCGAAATGACGCCAGTTGGTGAAAGCCTTCGGGAAGCCAATTGGCCGATGTGTCTTCTCTCCCTCGATGAAAGCGAAAGTAAACGTGGGGACATGGAATGTCCGTACGATGTTTGAACCCAGTAAGGCAGCCCAGATTGCAAGGGAGATGAGAAGGTATAACATCGAAGTGCTTGGGATTTGCGAAAGCAGACGCAATGGGAGTGGACTCTCCAAACTGTCAACTGGAGAATCAATAATCTACTCCGATATTGTCACCCAGACGACAACCACGAGCACACTGAGTTTTGGAGTGGCTATCATGATGTCCTCAAGAGCATCGAAGGCTCTCATGCAGTGGGAACCAATCTCCTCCTGCAGGATCATGACAGCAAGATTCAACTCAAAAGGAAGAAAGGTCACAATCATACAATGCTACACTGTGCACCTACAAATAATGCAGAGCAAGAGAAAAAGGAGGATTTCTACAGACAACTTCAATCAACACTGGACAAGACGTCAGTTGGCGATATCAAAATTCTGATGGGCGACATGAATGCCAAACTGGGAGGGGACAACACGGGAAGAGAACTGTGCATGGGTCGAGAGGCGCTAGGTGAAATGAATGAGAATGGAGAATTGTTTGCAGAATTCTGCGCATTCAACGATTTGGTGATTGGAGGCAGTGTGTTCAGGCACAAGGATATCCACAAAGCGAGCGACATGGATTTCACCAGATGGACACACTAAAAATCAAATCGACTTTATCTCAATCTCAAGAAAATGGAGACGCAGTCTACTTAACACAAGGTCAAGAAGAGGAGCAGATGTAGGTTTAGACCACTACCTAGTGCAAGCAACCTTCCAAATCAAGTTAAAAGCCTTCAAGGAAGCTGGTGATAGACCTCAACTCAAGTACAACACTCGGAAACTGAAGGATGAAACTACAAAGGAGATCTTCAAGGCAGCCATCAAGACAAAATGGGAGACATCGAGCAACATCCCTGAAGAAACCTGTGTGGAAGAACACTGGAAGTCTTTGAAAGAGATGTGGAAAGAAACCTGCACAACAGTATTGGGAAGGAAGAAGAAAGAAGACAAGGAATGGATCTCGACGGATACCTGGAAGCTGATAGAGGAGAGGAGGATGGTGAAGCAGGAGATAAACCAGCGCAAGGATGCTCAACGAGAAGAGGAACTGAGCACAATGTATAAAACACTACACTGGACCAAGAAGTGAAGAAGAGTGCACGCAAAGACAAAAGACACTTCAACGAAACACTGGCAAGTGAAGCAGAGCAGGCTGCAGGTAAGAGAGACCTGACGACATTGTATCAAATAACCAGGTTGCTATCAGGGAAGAGACCAACACAGATGAAACCAATAAAAGATGAAGAAGGAAATTTAATTACAAAAGAAGAGAAACAGAGGAAACGATGGGCCGACCACTTCAAGAAGCTCTTGAATCGACCACCACCTGCACTTCGTCCAGAAATACCACCTGCAGCCGCTGAAATACAAGTGAACATTAATCCCCCAACGAAAATGGAAGTCCTGAACGCCATAAAGCTACTGAAATGCGGGAAAGCAGCAGGACCAGATGGAATACCGCCAGAAGCACTGAGAACAGATGCAGAGACAACAGCGGACATGCTCACACCACTATTGCAGAAGGTGTGGAGGGAAGAGAAGGTACCTGACGATTGGAAGAAGGGTTACCTTGTCAAACTGCCGAAGAAGGGAGACCTCAGTGCTTGCAAGAACTGGCGCGGAATCACTCTCCTGTCCACCCCAAGCAAAATATTAAGCCGCATCATCCTGGAGAGGCTAAGGGATGCACTGGATTCAAAACTACGACCGGAACAGGCAGGCTTCAGGAAGTACAAATCATGTGCAGACCAAATTGCAACGCTTCGTATCATCATAGAACAGAGCATAGAATGGCAATCAGCTCTCTACCTCAACTTCATCGACTTTGAGAAGGCCTTTGACAGCGTCGACCGAGAAGTAATTTGGAAACTGCTTCAATACTACGGAGTACCGCAAACCTTTATCCGCCTCATTCAACAACTATATGAAGATGCCACATGCCAAGTAATCCACAATGGGAAGCTCAGTGATGCCTTTGAAGTGAAGACAGGAGTGAAACAAGGTTGTCTACTATCCCCCATGATATTCCTTATTGTGGTGGACTGGATCATGCAGCAGACAGTAGGCAGCGAGAAGAGGGGGATACACTGGACGACGGAAAAGAACCTAGAAGACTTGGATTTCGCCGATGACTTATGCCTAATGTCACATAAACTTGAAGATCTGCAGGCAAAAACTAACAAGTTGACAGAAGAGGCAGCTAAGACGGGACTTCAGGTGAATATAGAGAAGACAGAAGTGATGAAGATACCGCACCACCACCATCAACAACAACAACAACAAACTCCAATCACCGTCAACGGGAGAAACTTGAAGGAAGTAACCTCCTTCACTTATCTAGGAAGCACTGTTTCAACTACAGGCGGGACGGACGAGGACGTCAAAGTCAGAATCGGAAAAGCAAGACAGGCGTTCATTAGCCTGAAACCAGTGTGGAGATCTTCTGCACTCAGCATGCGGAACAAGATACGGATTTTCAACACCAACGTCAAGTCAGTGCTCTTGTATGGCTCAGAGACTTGGCGCGTCACGAAAGGTATTTCCAATAAACTACAGACATTCATCAACAACTGCTTACGCTCGCTACTGAAGATCAGATGGCCAGAAAAAATAAGCAACAAGGAACTCTGGGAACGAACCAACCAAGAACCTATCACGCAACAAATATGCAGGAAGAAGTGGAGATGGATTGGGCATGCACTGAGAAGGCCGACTGAGGACATCACGCGTCAGGCCAGGTACTCGAGTGGAATCCCCATGGGAAGCGACGAGTTGGACGTCCGTGGTGAGGGTGACATGGAGGAGGTCGTGCGAGCAGGAAATGAGAGCTTGTGGGCTGTCGTGGAACCAGGTTCAAAAGATCTCAGAGAACAGAGGTCACTGGAGGCGTGCTACTGAAGCCCTATGTTCCACTAGGAACCCAAGGGACTAATAATAATAATAATAATATAAATTCCTATTCTATTCATAGTGGTGTATTAGAGAATGTTACGAGTGTGATTTATCTCAGTGTGTGTTCTTCTTCTTCTTCTTCACACCTTTCCTGGTCATTCTCACATCTTATTAATTAATTTCCAAAAGAATTTTCCACCTCACCTTCTACATTAGGGAGTTGGGAGTGAGTGGTATAACTCAGTCTCCCTTCCTGTATTTCATAATCTCCTGCATCTTACCTGTTCTTCCATTGTTCTCCTCCATTGTTTCCTGGACAACTGAGAGAAGACTACTATGCTATATTGTGTAGAGCTTTGAAGATTGTCAGTAGAACTGGTGGTGTACCTCTCTCTAGATATTCTGTTTACAAGAGTTGTGGACGAACATATTAACTCATGTAAGCATCTTGGGGGAGTCATTTTATCAGATGACCAACATCCTCTTCACTCGAAGCTCTCTCTCTGTGTGTTGGTCATGTGGAAAGACGATGAGCAAGTACATAGAAGTCTATGGACGCACTACTTAGTATAAAATCTCTACAATTCCATACTGTATTTAGCTCATCTGATTTGTAATGAAGAGAGTGTAAGAAATGAATTAACTAATCCACTTATGTATTTCAAAGTAAACTAACTGAAGTTGAGCATGTTACTTTTTGCATATTATGAATCTAATTACTAATGTGATTGTCTACGTAAATTGACTGTGGATTTTCAACAAATTTTTTTATACGGTGCATATGCTTATCTTTTCTTTTTATACGTAATTCTTAGTTATTTCATTTTGGTATGTATACATACATGTGTACTGTCTCTGTCGAACTGATGGTAAATGACATGGTGAAAATTCTGTAACGCATTCATGAAATAGCTTTCAGAATAAAGCCATTATTATTATTATTACTATTATTATTATTATCTCAAATGGAGTTTTGCTAATCTGTACAAATGGACCTTATTATCTGCCGAACAAAGTCTGGCATATGATAGTTTTGGTAGTAGCAAATTACTCGGTACAAATGAAACCATGTTCTTATAATGGAAGATACATTAGAAAGGTAAATACTCACTGAATAAGATGTCTAGGATGACAATGAAACGTTCACCATATGAAATAAATATTACAAAAGTATGGTATACAACATATATTATTTTTTTTCATGTCCTCTTGATCCTGGAGGATATTTTGTAATGTCATATTGTGCTAAACGCTCAAATACAGTGATAATATCTTGTTCGGTCATTTTTTTCATATTTGGTTCTACCATACTCTCAGGTGAACATCCATAATCATAACGATTAAATCCAAGCATTATTCTAGCAGATGTTGATTCAACAGGTCCCTTCTTTTTATCATATTTTGTTAATCTTTCAATAATCTCTTCTAATTTCTGTTTATTACACTTCCGATGGTGAATACTACTTAAAGAGGATGAATTGTTTTTCATATGTGGAGATTTTTTATTCATCAATCTGTCAACCATTTCATCTACCTGAAAAATAAAAGATAAACTTGGTAAAATTATCTTTTTTTTATACTAGAGGTTTGTGGAAATCTACTAAATGATTTCAGGTATGAATTTTGATAGGGTAATTAGAGGATGAAGTTTGTCTGACCAATGTAGGTGTATGATATATTTGCGTAATACAGATAGTTAATTAACAATCAATATAATGATCCCTATCTATAATTCAGTTACATACGCATTGAGATGAGAAGTCCTGATTGGTAGGCAGCCAGCAGCAGTCAGACTTCGTATCTCAATCGGTAGAGCTTCAGGCTGGAAACTCAGTGGTCACTGGTTAAAATCCAACTGCGGTCGAATTTTTCATTTCACCTTCAATCATCAACCGGTAAAATTAGATGATTGATCTTATTTAGGTGTGTTATTGTATATTTAGCTAAATTCCTATGTTCGGCTATTATAACCGACCGCGATCGACTAGTTTGATCTATGTACTTGACCCCACTCACAGTCAATACATGGAATTTGATAGATAATATTATTTTGCTTAAGCTGACAAAGTTCATCTCTGAGTGAGTTTGTAGGTTTAAATGCCATCCAAATTCCAGTTATGTTGAGGATTCTACGTAAAGTTTCTCAGGTACCCTCCTTATAGGGTAATACAATGGAGGCTGTGAACTCCTTTCTGCTTGTGTGGCCGTTACTAGTCGCAGTCGTGTGACTGTTATTCTTTTCGTTTTTTCTGTATCCGTAAGAATTTCTTAATAAACTGCGAAGGATAATTATTAACTATTAACGCTTCTTTTACGGGTTTCAATTCCTTGTTTAGGTTCTTGCTGTGACTAGTCAGTTTTCTAGCTGTACAATCACTGAGACATTTGACTAATCTTGCCTTAACTGACATTGGATGGGATGATTTCAAGTCTAGATAACTGTTGGAATGTGTTGGTTTTCTGTAGACAGTAGTATCCAAGTCACCGTCTGTTCTTCGTTTTATTCTGCAATCGAACATAGGTAATTCTCTTCGTTTATTTTCTACCTCCTCGTAATTGGATTGGATTGCGTTTACTACTGAGTTTATATGCATGAGAAAATTGTCTATATGTTTCGATTTCAACACAGTGGGGAATGTGTCATCCACATTATTATTCTTTGTCCTTGGATTCCTAGTCGTACATAGGGCTTCAGTAGCACGTCTCCGTTCCACTCCCTTCTCTGCAAACTTTTGAACCTGGTTCCACGACTGCCCACAAGCTCTCATTTCCTCCTCGCGCGATCTCCTCCATGTCACCTCCACATCGGACGCCCAACTCGTCGCTTCCCATCTGGGTTCCACTCGAGTGCCTGGCGCGTGATGTCTACTAATGGTCTTCTCAGTGTATGCCCAATCGACCTCCACTTCCTTCCAGTGCATATTTGTTGAGTGATAGGTTGTTGGTTTGTTGACAGCCAGAGTTCCTTGTTGCTTATTCTAATTATTCTGGCCATCTGAGCTTCAGTAACGAGCCAGCGAAGGCGGCAGTTGTTGATAAATGTCTATAGTTTGTTGGAAATGCTTTTCGTAACGCGCCAAGTCTCTGAACCATACAGAAGCACTGACCTGATATTGGTGTAGGACTATAAATCAAATAAACAAATCTAATATGGGATTAATTTCTATTTACAGTGCCCAAGTTTTACACCTATATTAATTTTATTGTTTATTTAACATTGTAAGGTGATAGTTTAATTAAATAAACGAAAGTTGGATGCAATAAATAAATATAGTGCAAAGAGTAATAGCTTGATGGACAGTTAGTCATGTTAGGGAACAAAATAGGTTAAAATTATGAACAAGCATCTACACTATGAACTCAGAAAATTGGATTACCTAGGGAAGAATGCAAAGGAATTTGTGACTCCTAAATCAGGTCAAGACAATGGTAGTGATATTACCTACTTTTTTGAACGTATAACCTCGACTGTTCAATCTTGACTGAATTCGGTTATCTTTTAACAAGTTGGTAGAAACTCTATAAAGAATAGTTTGTTCCAACCAAGTATACTAATAAAGACCTGATAATGATCTTTACCACACTTTTACTTAACCAAATTGGAAGGTGTTTGTAAGCAGAGACATATAAATTCTTGGAACAGTGACTGAAATAACTAGCTCTATAAAAACAGTCAATCTGATGAACACAACAGGAAGTGACTAGTCTAAGCAATTCATCTTTCAGTCTTGGTATCATAATTAGGCATACAGAAAAGGAAATCTGCTATTTATCAGCATTAAATGTTCTCTAAACTAGATATTAGATATCCTGGTTGTATTGTGTTCTCTGAGCTGGACTGTTTAATCGTGAAGCATTCGTCGTCTTTCTAGGCACCAACATCATGAGCACTAAATTCAGTATGAAATGAGCTGTCAATATCTCTCCGTGAGTGATTTAGTGGCTTGCTCTGACGATGTGGTCTGTGATTGGTTGTTTCCTTCGATTGTTGTGTCATTGATTGTATAGACTTTCCTGTTGGCTGTTCCTCTGCTTCACGTCTGACCTCTCTGTCGTCTACCATTTTTCTTATTAGTTGATGCATCGGGTCTATGTCTATACATCTATTGATTGCTGACTGACCTGAATGTCGAAACTGAATTCATGTCAATAGTAGTCATCCACATGCATTGAAATGAGTCATGAAATGTCATGTGTGACATTCAATAGCCAATTGGTGTTCATGTAAATGACGAAGGCGAAGAGAGCGACCACTATGTCCAATGAAGTATTGACTACAGTTACTGCAGTTGATTTTGTAAATGACATTCGATTTATCTTCTTTGCTTGTTGCATTCTTTGGTTTGCATTATAGAGTTTGGAGGGAATTTGTTGGTTTATGAGTGGCCACTCCAATTCCAAGTGATCTCAGTAATCTTGTCATAATCTCTTATGTATTTTTTTTAATGTATGGTAGGACGATGTGCTTGTTGATTTCTGTCGGTGACTTTGTAGTTGATGAGGTACAGGATAGGCATCTTGTGATAAAGTTTCGTGGGTAGCCGCTCTTCCTTAGGGTGGACACCATGTAATTTTCTTCATTTCTCCGTGAAGTTGTTGTGCAGCAGTGTGTTCTCGCTCTTTTGAATACAGTCTGCATGCAACTGATTCTGTGTGTTGTCAGGTTGTTCCTATTGTAGTTGAGGATCTGCGCAGTCAGTGTGTGTTGGCTTCCTGTACACTTGGGTTTCCAGCTTTCCGGCATTCGTCCGACTGACTAAAACATTCAGGAATGGTAGTTGGCTGTTTGACTCTTTCTCCATTGTGAATTTGATGTCATTGAAAACGTTGTTGATCAAACTGTGAGTGTTCTCCATATCATGTTTTTTAATGATGACAAAAGTATCCTCCACATAGCGAATTCAGAATTTTGGTTTGATCACAGATAGAATATTAGATATCAGATATATTTGTTTGATTTATAATACACAGTGTTATAGTATTAGTTATGTGTTGACGTTTCGAACATAAATTATCATTGCTCATAATCATATCAATGTAATCACACAGCACTTTCGACATTTCACTTGTATAGTTACGTCGCCTTATATGAGTTTTTTTATTGGTAGCGAAATTTTTCATATCTCTGGTATAGGTGTTGCGTCATTTCTATTACATGTGTTCAGTGTTGATTCGATTAATAGAGATTCAGTAATGTATTTTTTTTTGAGATGAATGGGGATTTTTAATTTAGAAGTAGTATTCATCATGGACTGACATCAGTTGGGGAACCATTGAAAACCTGGGAGCACTGGACAGCCGTTTCGTCCTAGTATGGAAGTCCTCGGCAGTACGCACCCACGACCCGGACAGGGGTCGAACTCAGGACCTTTAGATTTCAAGGCGAACGCGTTAACCATTCAGCCATTGGGTTGGTTCCCAGTGGTTCACAATTTCCAACTTCTGTCAATTCACGACATAGCGTGACTGTCACCCCTAGCCGGGTCGTTGGTGCGTACTGCTGGGGAGTCCCATACTAGGACGAAACAGCTGTCCAGTGCTCCCACATTTTCAGTGGTTCCCCAACTGATGTCAGTCTATGACGAATACTACTTCTAAATTAAAAATCCCCATTCACCTCAAAAAAAAATACATTACTCTATAGTGCTCATTAGTGACTTGCTTCCAGATGGATGTTAGGAAGTTCTAATGAGAAGTCATGACTTGTGGGGTCCACCAGTCAGAAGTGAAGTGGATGCTGACTGAAGACCTTGGGTCATAGTCTCGCTATGTCGTGAATTGACAGAAGTTGAAAATTGTGAACCACTGGAAACCGACCCAGTGGTTGAATGGTTAACGCGTTCGCCGTGAAACCTGAAGGTCCTGGGTTCGACCCCTAGCCCGGTCGTTGGTGCATACTGCCGAGGAGTCCCATACTAGGACGAAACAGCTGTCCAGTGCTCCCAGACTTCCAAGAGATTCGGTAATCAATCTCTATCTCCGCCTAATTAACACAGCCATGCAGTAGAGTAGGATAAAGCCAATGTACTTCAGTGCAATATAATTAGGTGGAGAGATAGGGAGAGATTGATTACTGAATCTCTGTTCATCGAATCAACACTGAACACATGTAATAGAAATGACGCAACACCTATAATAGAGATCGTATTCATAGTGGCTGTTTAGTCAGAACTTCTCGTCACAAAATGGAAAGACATATACAACAGCTAACACAATTATTATTTGTCCCTTAGGTTCCTAATGGAACATACCGCTTCAATTACACGTCTCCAGTGCACTCTGTTCTCCGCAAAATTTTGAACCTTGCTCCACGACAGCCCAGAAGCTCTCATTTCTTCCTCGTACGATCTCCTCCATAACTAACACAATAGGGGATTACAATTAAGAAAGATGAGAACAAACACAAAGTGACCTAGTTGATCCTAGTTATGGTAAGAAAGAGAGGCAAGGACTGCGTGACAGTAAAGGAACTAAACAAGTTTCTGCGCTTTTCCGTCGAACTTGTTGAGGCGAATGTAAAACTTTACTTCTAAAAGAAATGCCTAGAGAAACATGAGTATCCCAAAATGTTTTGGAAGAATCTCAGACGGAACCACATTTCTCGCAATTCACGTAACTTGAAGCAACATACTCTCAATCACCTTGACGCTGTTCATTCCCGACTACCAGAGCTTGAACATAATCTGTCACAAAAATCACACGCTTTTTGAATTATCCCCTAGTGAAAGAACAGAAGTTGAGAACTACCTTACTACTATTACTGAGAAGCAAACAAATGACGTTAACCTGAAGCTGCGTAAAAACTTGAAGTCTATAACTCAAGAAACAGCCTCCCTATCGTGTCCTGAAAAATATGTATTCAACTTTTTTAATATATCACTATCCACAATTCAAATACAAATCTTATCATTTGGACCAAAATTCTGTGATGTAACTTCAAAAGTCGACGAGTTCCACAAGAAAGTCCAATTCGAAAATTTTACTGATGAAACTAAAGATCTATTTCCAGTTGCATATGATGATGATGCTAACCATTTCAAATCAACAGTTTTAAATTGCTGTCTGGACTATATAAATGGAAAATCCAGCTATCTACATCTTTTATCAAAAGAATATCCAGATCAGTTGAATGAACTAAAAAAAAGTGAAAATCTGGTCATGGTACACCCGAACAAAGGCTCTGGAATAGTACCGTTAAACAAATCAGACTATCCGATGAAAAAAATTCTTAAAACAGACAACACAGAAAGATCCTACTGAGTAAACACAGCTGCAATTGTCGAAAACATTGAAGAAAATGAGAGATGAATCATTCATTATCAAGAAACTGTATGAATAACTTCGCCTATCGGGCTCTACGATATCGCGTCTATACGGTTTCCCTAAAATACGCAAAGAAGATATCCCACTCCGTTTAATACTTGAAATGATAAATTCTCGATATTATTCAGTCGCTAACTGGCTTGTGAAAATACTAGAACCTGTAAAGAAGAGGCTGTTGAACTGCAGTCTCCATGACACATTTGATTTTGTTGACTCAATAAAGTGTGTCGTTTCAGCAGGTAAAAGGATGGTTTCATTGGATGCCGTGTTCCTCTTCATAAATGTTCCACTGACATGAACCATCTGCTTCCGATGTGAATTCACTCAATTTCATAACACAGATGTTGGGCATCCCATTTCACTACTTAAAAGAGTCTCTCCTTCCATATACTTTCAATGTACACTTTAGATTTAATCATGAGATCTACCGGCACATAGATGGTGTGGCGATGGGGTCTTCACTAGGACTGCTCCTAACCGACTGCTTCATGATAAGCCTGGAATACACCAGATTATTATCAGCAATCAATGAAATTGATGTCTACAAAGATACATGGATGATACGTTCATAGCTTATGATAAAAATATGAATCTTGCAAACTTGCTTCATACTTTCAACAACGACCACCCTTCAACCACATTCACTCTAGAATCAGAATCAAACTCAGCGTTCCATTTTCTTGATGTTCAACTCCAAAGAAAAGACGATAATTCACTTCGTAGATCAATTTACAGAAAGCCTACATGGAAAGGACAATTTGTTAATTTTCAGAGTTCAGTCCCCCTATGCAGGAAAAGAAATCTTATTCATTCACTTTCCTCAAGGATCAGCAAAAATATGTACTGATGACACGGTTGACGGAGAACTACAAATACTTCAATGAGCTCTAGCGGGAAACGCGTCCCCGCTCAGATTCACAGATAAGAACATAAAGCCAAGTGAAAGAAGATATTTGGAGACGAGGAAGATTCTTTTGTTGAATCTAGAATTCAGAAATGATATTACTGCATAGATCCTGAGGAAACGACTGTCAAAATCCATAAACAGAACATACTTCCCCACCAACCTTCCGATAATTTTCTCCTGCAACAAAATTTTCGGTCAGTGTGTGAAAGAAAAGCCAACTCATTGGGCCACATCAATGTGTGTATACCAGTTTACTTACTCTTATGGAGCTGAGTTCATCGGCCGTACGATGCGTCCGCTTGTAAAATGTGTCTGTGAACACTACTCAGCTTGGCTTGCAAAGGAAGAACGGAAATGCATCTTCAGTTCAATAACAGAACACCTCGTGAACTGAGGCCACTTGGTTCCCTTTTTGAGAGCTCATTCAAAATTCTCTATAGGGTTCGATCAAACCACTCGAAAGGAGTAAAATCAAGGCATCTGTCTATAGCTGAAGCACTAGCCATCCAAAAGTCCAAACCAGCGTTACGAGTGCACAAAAGAGATGTCCAAGCTTTATCTTTGCCATGGCCATCATAAAGCCCTACAGGCCGCAGATTCATTTTTATCAGGTAACTACACATGTATACCCTATTCATTTTTCTACTCTGTCATAGATTGAACCTGTATTACGTAATTACAATCTTATTTTCATAATACCCTGTTTATTCTCATAATCTGTTACAGGCTTATCCGGTATTACATAATCGCAATTCTATCTTCATAACCCTTCGCTCAGTTTCCTACTTTGCCATACATTCATCCTGTATTACGTAATTACACTGAACTTCCTTTAGTTATTATATTTTGACCCCTAACCGGAAACAATTCTGGAACATTCTACCCACTGTAACATATTCATGAATGTACAGCTTAGTAAATGACTTCATCGAAAATAAATTTTTTTCTTTGCTGAAACCACGTCTTGGCTTTTTCTATAAAAAAGTTTATCAAGAGGTAGGTGTAATGTGTCAGAGTAAATTGTTTTTGTACATATAAGGGTGATTTAAATTTGTGTATGGCTATGGCTTCGACAAATCTCAGAATATGTCCCTGCATAAAACTTTGGAAGCTGTTTGAACATTAACTTTGTGACCTGTTTCTATGATATGTTTACCCGTAGATGAGGAGGGTCGTCTCACATCAGCCTTTATCACTGTTTCACACTCTATTTGTTGTCGAAGCCATTTAGGCACATGTTCTCCCACCATCAACTGCATTGCCCAATTTCTCCTTCCTATGTATATGTGACCACACACACATGTAAATTGGTAAACACAATGGGATGTGACGTAATCACTGATGTAGTATTTAAGTTTATGGTGAAGTATGTGTTTTGTTTCTTCCACAATGGTAAGGTTCGTCACGTAATATGTTTTCCTAATAGCTGATGTCAGTATACATCTCAAAATGATACTATTTAACTCCCCTCTGTATAGTAGAGTGACACGGACGCTTTTCTTAGGGATCGTGTATAGAGTTGGCATTGGTGCTACTTGACCTCTACGACGGTTTATAAACTTCGTCGGATATCCATTTTCCATAAGTGTTCTGGTCAGTAATTTGATTTCTTCATTCATCGCATCTGGTGTACTAATACAATAGATCCTATTAAACAGGCATTTTATTAGACCTCGCTTGTATTGGATTGGACAAAAACTGTGAAAATTCAGGTATTGTCCTGTCCATGTAGGCTTCATGTTAACTGACCATCTTATTGAACCATCTTCTCGTCGACTCAGGAGTATATCTAGGAATGACAGTTGATTATTACTCTCTTTCTCACAAGTCAGGCTGATGTGTGTTTGTACGGCTTTAAGTCTTTATGGTAGACAGGCCATACCTTCATGTCTCTCACAAATCACTATGATGTCATCAACATATCTCTTGTAAAGAGAAACTTTAGCGATGAGATCAGCAGGGAGATTTTCGATATATAACATATAAATATCAGCTAGTAGTCGGCCTAATGGACTATCCATAGCTATATCGTGAACTTGTCGAAAGCGTTCACCTTCATATATGTAGTGGACTTTGTCGGTACACAGCAATAATAACTCCTTCAGAAAGGTTGGAGTATTAGGAAATCGGAAGTTTCTAGCAGATATGTAATCACACAGAATGTTAATAGTCTTGCACAACGGCACGTTAGTGAAGAAGGAATTTATCTTGTTATTAATATTCATATTATTTAGACAGTCAACAAGTTGAAATGAATCTTTCAATGAAAACTTACAGAAATCGCTTCGAAATAGATTTAACATTTTTGCTAAGCATTTTGCCAGTTTACGCTGGCTACTGAAGATCAGATGGTTAGAAAGAATAAGCGACAAGGAGTTCTGGGAACGAACCAACCAAGAACCTATCGCTGAACAAATATGCATTGGAAGGAAGTGGAGATGGATTGGGCATACACTGAGAAGGCCGACTGGGGACATCACGCGTCAGGCCAGACACTCGAGTTGAATCCCCATGGGAAGCGACGAGTTGGACGTCCGACGGTGACATGGAGGAGGTCGTGCGAGGAAGAAATGAGAGCTTCTGGACTGTCGTGGTACCAGGTTCAAAAGATCTCAGAGGACAGAGGTTGCTGGAGACGTGCTACTAAAGCCCTATGTACGACTAGGAACCCAAGGGACTAATAATAATAATAATTTTGCCAGTTTATGTGTGGAGGGATGACACAGACAATATATGGCGTAAAGGATTATTAGTTTTATGAATCTTAGGTAATCTATATAAATGTGGAAAGTCATATCCTGTAGGTTTCAATCAATTATTATCCTCTTTACTAATATCATTCATATTCAAAAGCTTTACTAAATAAACTTTAATTTTTGATTCCAATTTTCTGATGGGATATTGGCTATGAATTTACTTTCATCATTAAGGTTGGATAACATTTTATTATTATGTAGTCAGATCTATTCATTACAACAATACCTGATCCTTTATCGGTTTTGAAGATGATTATATCTGATCTGTTGCGTAATTTTTTCAAAGATTTGAAGTGCTGTGAACTCAAAATACTTCTGTGTGTGTGTGTGTGTGTGGGTGGGTGGTTACACATACGTTGGAAGGAGTAATCGAACTATGAAGTTTAGGGTGGTGGGCCATATCCCTAAATTGATAGAAAAATAATTACATTCAAAGAATCCGATAAATACAGGGGGCAGACATCATCGATAGGTAAACACACTACTGAAACAGGTGACAAGATTGACCCTGAAACAGCCTTTAGACCATTGTATAGGTTCATTGAAGCCTTAGCTATAAAAAGTTCAAACACCCTTACCTTATTATCCCTATATTTTCCAAATGTTACCCCAACTTATTTTCATCCTTCAAAAAAATCCCTTGACAAGCTAATGCGTGATCAGACTGTTCGAAATGAATTCTGCGGATACATCATAATCATCAGAGATAACTTCCGTCTTCTTGTTATATTATGCAATCTTATCAGTTTGGTATTCATGATGGGCTGACATCATTTGGAGGAACATTGGGAACCTAGGAGCACTGGATAGCTGTTTCATCCCACTGATATGGTACTTCTCAGCAGGGCGCAACCATGACCCAACTCTCCAGGGGCTCTAACCTAGGACCTTCAGGTTCTGCGGCCACTACGTTACCATTCAGCCATTTTGACTATGTGAGATAGTTGTGGTTTAACAGACTTCTATTGATAATGCGTGACGAATGAAGAGGAGTGAAGATCTGGTCAGTAACAGCCTCTTCTAGCTCAGTTGGTAGAACAGCCGGCTGAGACCCCAGCGGTCGTAAGTTCAAACCCTACAGAAGCTCAAATTTCCATTTCACCTTCAGTCATCACCCAGCATTAAAAAAATATTACTGGCCACAACGAACTCAGAACACATATTACCCACTCTTCACATAGATGTAACATCCTCTGTTTAAGACACAAGTTATGACACCAGAGCCTAGAGCTAACACTTCAGAACATGGACCACTAAGATCGACTTTTCTAAGCAACCCATCAAAACACATTCAACTTCTGATTTGGTTTTGCGATTATCCTTCAACTTTGTCGTGATTATCAATGCTTTAGTAACCCAAAAGGCATTAGTACTATTATTTGTCCCTTGGGTTCCTAGTGCAGCATACCGCTTCAGTGGCACGTCTCCACTTCACTCTCTTCTACGCAGTCTTCTCAACCTGGCTTCACGGCCACTCAGAAGTTTTCATTTCTTCCTCACACCATTTCTTCCATGTCTCTCTCGACTTCAAATACCAACTCGTCGTTTCCCATCCGGCTTCTACTCGAGTACCTACTCTGGTGCGTTATGTCCATGAATGGTCTTCTTGGTGTCTGCCCAACACAATCCATTTCCATTTCCTTCTTCTGCATACACGTTGGGTAATAGCTCCTTGCTTCGTTGTCAGCCAGCCAGATAGAGAGAGTTTCCTCTTGCTTATTCTTATTATTCTGGTCATCTGATCGATCTTCAATATCGAGTGAGCTTAGATGGCGGGTGTTCATGATGTATGTCTGTAGTTCGTTGGGAATTCTTTTCGTGACGCTTCAAGTCTTTCAAGCATCACATAGAAGCAGTGACTTACGTGATTGAGATTAGTAGTGCAGAAAATCCGGATATTGTTCAAGCTTTACGCCGAGTGGAGTGGAGCGCAGTAAATGTCCATATTGTTAGTTGGTTGGAGGCAATCGGCAGGAAGCCCTGGACCTAGGTTTCGTGCTTTTTGGCACTCGTCAGCAAGGCATATCTGCAACCCCGACGGAACTTATGTCCCACCTGAGATTCGAACCCGCGTCACCCAGTATTGTAGTCAGCGACTTTACCATATTGACTTGAGATTAATGAAGGTCTATCTTGCTTTTCCGATGCCGGCTTTGATATCCTCATCTGTGCCTGTGCCGTCTGCAGTTGAGAGGATGCTGCATAGGTAAAGGGGTAGGCGAAAATGACAACTTCTTCTAGGTTTCTCCGGTTGATGGCGATCGGTGCTTCTTGATGTTGTTGTTGGTAGTGGTGGTGGTGGCTGTGGCTGTTGGATATCTTCATCACCTCTGTCTTCTACAGGTTCACCCAACAGAGGTCCAGCCTTTTGCTGCCCTGCCTCTTTTGTTAACTTGTTGGTTTTCGTCTGTAAATCTTCGAGTTTATGTGTGATATTAGACATTAGAAATAAATCACCATTCGCAAAATTCAAATCTTCTAGGGTCTTTTCATCGGTTAAACAGCGTCTGTCCATCTTCTCTCTCCTCACAGTTGTCTGTTGCATGATCCAGTCCAGTCTAGTCGAATCGACCACAATCAGGAAGATCATCTTTAATGATAATAGGCAACTTTGTCTTACTCCTGTCTTCATTTCAATCTTCGTTTTAACATTATGCTACTAGTTTCTCGTATGTATGTTAACGTGATGTAAACGTATTTCTTCGAAACAAATTACAAACTTGGTTTCAATCCTTGTTGATTTTTGCAGCGGTTTATGGAATTCAATGGATATCCATTTCCCATTCGTATTTCAGTTAGTATTTTGATGTCAACATCCATTCGGTCTTCCGTACAAATACTCTAGATCCTTTTAAATAGCCAGGTTTCTAAACCTCGCTTGTATCTGACTGAATAAATCCTATGGAAACTTATGTACTGACCTATCCAAGTGAATTTCCTGTAAATATGTGATCAGACTATTCGAAATGTATAGCACAAATACATCACACACATTTTTCAGATAATCTACGTCTTCTAATTATTATTATTATTATTATTATTATTATTATTATTATTATTAGTCCCTTGGGTTCCTAGTGGAACATAGGGCTTCAGTAGCACGCCTCCAGTGACCTCTGTTCTCTGAGATCTTTTGAACCTGGTCCCACGACAGCCCAGAAGCTCTCATTTCCTGCTCGCACGACCTCCTCCATGTCACCCTTGGACGTCCAACTCGTCGCTTCCCATGGGGATTCCACTCGAGTACCTGGCCTGACGCGTGATGTCCTCAGTCGGCCTTCTCAGTGCATGCCCAATCCATCTCCACTTCTTCCTGCATATTTGTTGCGTGATAGGTTCTTGGTTGGTTCGTTCCCAGAGTTCCTTGTTGCTTATTTTTTTCTGGCCATCTGATCTTCAGTAGCGAGCGTAAGCAGTTGTTGATGAATGTCTGTAGTTTATTGGAAATACCTTTCGTGACGCGCCAAGTCACGTCTTCTAATTACCTTATCTAAATTCATAAAAGAGACTTATCACTGAAATGACATCATATGAAAGGTTTGTACTTTCTTAATTCAATAGAGAAATGAAATAATTTAGTATGACTAAGTCACATGTGATCAAGGTTATCGTTATTATCATTGTATATAAATCATAATAACAAATCACATTCATCTATCCATCCATCCATCCATCCATCCATCCATCCATCTATTTGTCTTGTAATGGCATCATAATACACGAAATTTCATATGATCAAATAGTGGTTAAATATATATATACACACATACGCATATATACACTTTCTCCGATTACGTAAGTGCACATTTACTATGTAGAACATAAGTGAAAATTGAGGTAACTGATAGTCAGGTGTTTGATAAAGTGAGTTCATTTGTGTGTATAGTCTGATTAGACAAGGTATGAACTAATTTCTCTCAAGTTTTCTAGATGAACTTCAAAGTCTATAGACATCAGTTGAACGAGTTATAAGAAAGGAAGGAGACTTTTAACAAGACTCATTGTACTTTTCCCTTATCATAACCACACAGATAAACGTCAATCAACAATAATACCCACTTCAAACAGACCCAGTAAATACATATTCAGTATGAAATGGTGGATACTATCTATAGATCAGGTGGATGATCTTGATTGAGCTGTATTCTTTGAGTTGAATCTTGTTAAAAATCTTATGTAGAGTTTTTAATGTTCCTTCCTTATGTAGTAAAACTACAGAGGCTTTGACTTCTTAGTCCTCTTCTTATATATTTCTACAAACCAGTCTAGTGCTCATTACTGGTTCGCTTTGAGAGGTGATTCCAGAAGCTACAATTAGAAGTCGTGATCAGTGGGGCCAACCAAAGTGGATTTGACGACAGCTATTCAGCAACGGTATTGGATGGAGGTTGCACTTTATCGTTAACAGATAGAAGTAGGAAATATGGATCAGTAGCTCAATGGCAACGTGTTGGTCGCGGGACCAGGAGGTCCTGAGTTCGATTCCCGGAGGGATCACAAGTGCGCGCTGCTGAGGAGGCCCATACTAGTAGGACGAAACAGTGATCCAGTGGAGACGGGTTCTCAGTGGTTCTCCGAAGGATATCAGCCTTTGGTAGATACCAACCTAATAACCCGAATGTTTTGGTAAAATTTACCACCAATTAAATCAAAGCAGTCGAATAACATAACTATGAAAAATTATAACAGAAGATAGTGCGATTACATTAATATGTTTATGAGCAGTAAACTCTCCTCGAAACATCTTCTAGTACCTACTACTCTGTCACTCTGTTCTATAAAGAATAGACTAATCTGATACAGAATTTAAATCAGAACAGGATTTTCCAGATCACTTCTGTGTATATGCCACAGAGTCTTCAGCAGAGTATTCGGAAGCTGTAGCATCCACGCTGAGATTATATTAAAACCTACTTATATAATGATTAAACCGGATTCGGTGCTCACCCTCTTCCAGGACAGTTACAATAACAATGGACTTGACAAAATCATTCATGTCACAGAAATTAATGAACTAGGTCATAAAAATTCACTTGTAACATGAGCTATTCACAAGTGTTAAATGATAATTATCATCTGGTAACTAACAGTGAAATCTAGGAAGTACGTTTCGTCTTGTTTGGGACTCGTCAGCTGGATGTTGATACACCCAAGTGAGTGACATTTTCTCCACTGAGGCTCTTATCCAGTGAGTGACCTTTGGTTCAAACACCAAAGTGTTATCTAGTGGGTTAATGGGGCACAACAGCCACCTCTTATATTAATCTTGATGACTAACCGTGGAGTCCAGGACGTGCGTTGTGACCTGTTTGGGTCGTTAGCATTTGAAGCGATGCATACTAGACTTAAGTCTGAGTTTGAACGACGTTATTCACTGGAGTGCAAGTAAAACCAGCTGACAAGTCACAAATACAACGAAACGGGCGTCATGGATTCCAATGCTAGTCACCAAGAATAACGTGGTATCACGAATATTCAGCAGTATCAAGGCATCCATATAGGAGCTCATCTGTCAACCGAGGTCTAGTAATTTGCCTTGTATAGCAGCGAGAAATTATAAGTATCTAAACACCATTAGCCTTAGCTGATTCACAGAGTATGCAGTAAGTGGCACTGAACATGAAATTCCTAATAAGACAAGTGTCGTTGTGGTTTCTCATATTTATCCACTAAAAGATCATCTACAGTTTGGTCATCATTATGGACATGACAAAATGGAACCGGCTAGTTTCAAGTGACCAGTCAGAGTACTTAATTCAGGAGGTAGAGCGTGGCGTGAATCGATTATTGGTAACGTCTCTGAATTTGCCACTAGGTGATATGGCTTCAAATCTCACAGGGGACATCAGTTCCCTGGAAATTACAGATACGCTCAACTGATGAATACCGACAAGTATGAAGTCAAATAGGATTTCCTATCAAGTACCTACAATCAAGTAACATCAGCGAAGTGTAATGAAGGAAGTCAGTGGCAACTCTGTAAGTTGCAGGTTAACCAACACCACCTCTTGGACGTACAACTTCGACTCGATTCTTCTGACAGGAATAGCTTCTATGAATCCAAGAAAATTAGCACTAATTTGTTTGTTGATTATTTTAAACTTTTTCGAGATCTAGAAAACTTTAATTTTAATCATTAAGTTAATTCATTCGGATTTCCTTCATCAGTATGGTTTTTTCTTGTCAATCAGTAAGATATGCAGGTAGGCATTTTTCGCATAGTTCCTACAATGTTTACAGTGCACACATAGTTGAAATGAAGATAACTGAACATCATGAATCCATCGTATTGTACAAAATCCACTGTTCTTACTTTACTTAGATAAGTATACTGCTGATCTCGACGTTCTTGAACCCTGGCATACACTGAAACACAGAGGGGGTTACTCGGGATGTAATATTCTCCTTTATGTATTGCTATATATATATATATATATATATATATATATATATATATATATATATATATATATATATATATATATATATATATATATATATATGTAACCATAAAAACAGCTCTTTAAAAATAATCTTACGTGCATAACTACCTTTGAGATAAAAAAGAAGTCAAACAGTGATGTTTTTTGGTATATATAGTATCGAACTATATAATAATTATGTAATTTGTGTTAACGGTAATCAAAATGAAGTTTAATGGACATTGGCTGATTTGTATAATTTCGTTGGAATACAGACACCCACATATATATGCAAATGGAGAGTAAATAGATGGGTGGATAGACAGGTATGCAAATTAAGCAGCTGTAGCTTGGTTATGATTACGAAATAAATAAATAATTAAATTTTGAGGGAGTTGTGGAGATTTGGAATTATTTCAAGTTGTTATTCATCGTAGACTGACATCAGTTGGAGGAGCAAAGGGAACCTGGGAGCACTGGACAGCTGTTTCATCCTAGTATGGGACTCCTCAGCAGTGCGCACCCACGACCCCACCAGCAGGGATCGAACCCGCGACCTTCAGGTTCCGCGACCAGCGCGTTACCATTGAGCCACTGGGTCAGAAACCAATGCTCCATATTTCCAACTTCTGTTAGCTCACGATATATAGCGCAATCGCCACCCAATGTCATCGTTGAGTATCTGTCCTCATGACCATCAGGCTTTGACTCCACCGGTGGCGGTTGCGCTATATATCGTGAGCTAACAGAAGTTGGAAATATGGAGCATTGGTTTCTGACCCAGTGGCTCAATGGTAACGCGCTGGTCGCGGAACCTGAAGGTCGCGGGTTCGATCCCTGCTGGTGGGGTCGTGGGTGCGCACTGCTGAGGAGTCCCATACTAGGATGAAACAGCTGTCCAGTGCTCCCAGGTTCCCTTTGCTCCTCCAACTGATGTCAGTCTACGATGAATAACAACTTGAAATAAATAACTGTATTCTCACATTAGTAATTTAACTTTGGAGAAGCCAGTTTATAGGCATCATCACATTGATATATGTTGAAATATCTACAAGTTGTTACGGATCGTAAATGGTACACAAGGTATGTCATTGAAATGTATTAAAAATATCAGATCCTGCTAGTTATGAAACTAACAACGAACAAGAAACGAATATGAGTGATACAAGTTTACAAGCATCATTAAATTGATAATTCATGAAAGTTTACAAAATGGTGTTTAGTATTGGATAAAATTTACATATCAAGTCATTGATATGCATAATCTTACGGAAACTTAAATAAAACGTGTTGCAATTCATGAGACAGGCATGGATTTTCATCTTCGATCACACAGATGGGTTCTACTACTAGGAACAATAGAGTACAACGTTCGAAGTTTACGTTATAACCAACCGTTAGTCCATTTGTGCAGTTTGTTATTTAGTATTGTAACCATCTATTCATTGGAAAGTTCTTCAGTTTTTACTCAATACTGACTGGAGATCAGACGACCAAAATAATTAGAAAAAGCAACAAGGAACTCTGGGAACGAACCAACCAAGAACCCATCACCCAACAAATATGCTGAAGAAAATGGGCATACACTGAGAAGGCCGATTGGGGACATCACGCGCCAGGCCATCGAGTGGAATCCAAAGGGGAAACGATGAGTTGGGCGTCTGAGCCGAGGGTGACATGGAAGAGATTATGTGAGGAAGAAATGAAAGCTTGTGGGCAGTCGTGGAGCCAGGTTGAAAAGACTGCAGAGAAACAGAGTGCAATGGAGATGTGCTACTGAAGCTGTATGTTCCACTAGGAACCCAAGGGAAAAATAATAATAGTGATAATAATAATCCACAGTTACATAACCAAGCTGAGTATCTAAATCAATGCATTTTCAGTTCACCATGTTGTAGTGTTGTTGTAGTGCATGAAAATAGACGTTGAAACGGTTGATCGTCCAAATGGTAGTAGTTAAACATAGACTTCAGGCATCTTTAGTATTAACGTAAGCAGCATAATTCGAGAAGTGTATTTGATGCATAGTACCTTCCGTTTGAAAGATGACTTGATACAGAGTACTAGAAAACATATAGTGAGGTGTTACTGTAGGTTAGTAGCGTTCCGAGCTACTAAGTAAATTGGTCTCCGGTTTAATCATTTGTTCAGAACATTTGTGCTACTATAACTGTTGGAAAAGTTTAGACGATTCGTCACTTTAAGAATCCTGACCAGTAGGTGAGTTAACTGTGAAGATGTCCGAGAAACCGCTAGAGATTGGGAGCGTTCTAATTTTACAGTTTTCACAGACCACAAGCGGCTGACTAAGGCCGTATCAGCTAAACATGACATTTATCCCCCACGTGAATTAGGTCACTTAGATTTCATAGCCCAGCTGATGTCCGATGTATGTCATATCAAAGGCCATGGCAACGAAGTCTCTCATGCCTTATCGCGCATGCACGTCAGCAACCTCATCATTTCTAGTGTTAACTACAAACGTTTATCCTGGTTGCAAAAGACAGATTCAAAATTGTTGGAGTTATGGCCTACTTCAACGTCTTCTTTGAAGTTTACCAAAGTGCAGTTTGATGATTTTAAGGTGATCTGTGACATATCAACTAAAAAACCCCGACTTTATGTACCACATGCTATAAGACGCGACATCTTTGACAGTATGCATAACATATCTTATCCAGGAATCAATGCAGCAATCGAACTAATCACCGAGCATTTTGTGTGGCCTAATGTGAATCACGACATACGAGAATGGGCACAGTTATGTCTATCCTGCCAAAGAGCCGAAGTACAAAGGCACACTGACGCTGCCGCAAGTGCACTCTGTTTACCAGATGCTGGATTCTCTCACATACATGTCGACGTCGTTGGGCCTCTACCTTCGTCTAATGGTTTCATCTACATTTTAACTTCAATCGATCATTTTACCAAATGCCCAGTCGCAGTTCCTATTACAGACATTTCAGTGGAAACAATCGCCAAAAATATCATCCAACACTGGATTTAGAATTTTAGTGTACCTGCAATGACTACTACAAACCGAGATGTGGAGTTCGAAAGCAATCTTTTCCAGCAACTCACAGAATTACTTGGAATCAAAAGACCTCGGACTACCACTTACCATTCAACTGCCAATGCAATGGTAGAAAGATATTACTGGCAGCTAAAAGCACCATTAATGGCTACTCAATGCGATGGTAAATGGAGTGACGAGCTACCACTTGTTCTCTTAGGCATACTGTAGACGGTGAAACAGGATCTTGGTTACTGTACAGCAGAATTAGTTCATGGAACTACTCTACGATTGCCAGGTGGCTATTTTAGGCAAACGATTGAAGTTCCACAGGGTTTAACTAACTACTTTTCAACGACTCACGGATTAAATGAAAAGCCGGCGACCACAACCCCCGAGACAACGAAAGCAACAGTTTTATGTACTTCAAACGCTTCAAGGCTGTACTCACGTATTTGTCAGGTATGATGGGTTCGCAAACCGTTACAACCTCCTTACGATGGACCCTACAGTGTTATCAGGATAACAGACAAGTTATTTACCATAGACCGCTCCAGAAGACATAAAGCAGTTATTGTCGGTAGACCAAGACCAGCTTTTTTAGAATCTACTTCGGAAATCGTGAAACTTATCGATAACGAAAAAAGACAGCCAGAAATAAAAACGCCCACAAATGAAAAATATGAAAAGTCGCCGTCCGCTTACAAGGAAAACCGCATGAAACCAAGAAGGAAGGTTTACTGGCTTAAACGATTCTCGGAAACAACCTATTTCTAATCCCTACACTTCATTCAATTATTGTTAATATACATTAAACTAACATTTTTAATACAGCGTAGGTCTGAAAATGAAGTTCGAAAGCTCCATATTAGATTTCTTTGTTTCATATATCACAGAGTGATACAGTATTATTTACTGCGTCATGCTCCGAGCATAAATTATTATTCATAAGCATACCAAAGTCATAACGCACTCAAAATCGTACCCGTTCACCTTCTAGTTTCCATTTCTAGGCTGCCTCACCTCTTCGCTGTCCAAACATTAACGTTTGTCAATTATTTTTTATTAAATGTAAGTACATCCTGCGGACTCGCTGAGTAGTAAACTCATCTACTTTTCGCTTCATCCTTTCCCTTTTAGATTATCGTACCCGCCACCAAACTCACACTACTCTACACACACACCCTGCAATCACGTACCTACTTGCCTACTTACCTACATGCTGGATGAAAATATATTAACAGCTCGCCGATACAAAGTAATTGCTCAAGTGTCGAAATTTGTTGTTCTGTAATTTTATCACCTCGTTTTCTTTGGCTCCAGTTGTACTAGATATTTTGGGCCTCCCGGATGGGTGGTGCGTCATTCCAACTGCATGTTCTTTCCATATGTTGTGGCACAGTAGTAACCATGATGGCTCTCTTATGTTGTCATCATACGCAGTAGGATTACCAACTATTTTTTGTGTCCTTAATAACTTCCTCATTAATTAAACAGAATGTCTGTTAGTCAGACGCATCCCGAAATGTTTCAATCCCTCACTTTGTTCCTTTAATTTTATGGCTAGCTTTTGAACTCTTTTAGCTAAACACCCCACTGTATCTCTCTTAACTGGTATTGCATGTGATGACCTGCTGTTTAGATACCTGTCGGAGTATACTGACCTCCTACAGACAGTGATATCTAAGCCAATAGCTCTTCTTCGTTTCACTTTGCGATCCAATTCTCTGTTTACATTCTAACATGTAAGCAAACTGGATTGCACTACTACTGAAATTATATGTCTGAAGAAACTGTCAGTCAGTTAGTTTTCACCTTCGGTAGTTCACTGTTACTGAGAGATTGTGGGGGAACAGTTGAGGGTGGCACTTTTGCCGATAAGTGTGCAACACGTTGGAGATGGGTTTACTTTCAAGCTGATGTGCTGTGGTGCCATTGTTTGAAAGAGTTTCCATCATCTCTGAGAATTCGGCAAAGGTGGTCAAGCAGGATGTCGGACACGTCCTCTGTGAAAATACTCCACATGACTTCTGGCCTCTGGTATTGCTACGAACATGCGAGAAGGTTGAGGACGATTTGGCGGGGACTGCGTTTGTGTGCATGAAGGAAGGTGTAGTAAAATGAAGCATACGTAAGCTCTGTCTTCTGAAAGGTGCTGAATGAGGATACATTTGACGAGTAGATAGGTAGTGCCATGACCAGAAACATAAATCAAGAGTCCACAAGAACATGGATGGCATGTGGGGGCCAGCGTCGTGGAAGGTAATAGGAAAACCCCTCCCACAGAAACCTTTGGAGTTAAATTTGCCTTTTCTGCCGTATTTTTTGTTTCGGCAGTGGAACATGTCCTTATTGTTCGGTTTTCTTACTCTCAGTGTTGCTTGATTCACAGGCATACTTATATCAGTTTCCCGTCTTCATTAAAACTATATTTGCATTTATCTTTTGTGATCTAGTTAATACACCAGTAATTTACTATAGTCCAGGTTTCTTTTACCTTCATTGTTGTCTCACTCCGCTCAAGATTTTACCAAAGGTCACTACTGTTTTGATTTTGGTTTGGCTGCCTGCTTGAGATATTCTTGTTGTTTGATCTAACTTTTGCAATCAGATATTTGGGTCCCTTTTGTTGAGCACCCTCAGTTTATTGTGGGTACGTTATCTTCATCACTAACCGATCCCTTTTGTCGTGCAGGTTGGTATCTTGGATAAAAAATTGACCGTTAACTGTACAGCGCCAAGGCGGCATGGCCGAAGTACCATTTCGCTAAATATTGCATAATGATTAGATAGTACAGCAGACTTAACGTTTATATATCCACGTTCTTGAGTGATATTTTGGCCACGTGTAACTAAAGGAAGCTAGGCAGACCATCTAGAAGGGACCCAATCGTACATCTTTGGTTGACTTGAAACTTGTTCTCCATTGGATACCGCGTTGGTCCGTTAGCGCAACTATCGGTTCTAATGGATCCACAAAGCGGGGGAGGCGTTCACTTCGTGTGTACAATAGGTCCAGTACCCGTTACTGGTAATCCGATTAACAACGACGAGTATCGAAAAGACCGAAACATGAATAATGCGGACGAAGTATTTCAAGCGCACCTTGATCAGCAAACTGAAAATCGAAAGATGGGTGGAGTGTACAAGAGTTGAAGGAAGTGTGTGGGTAGTTCTCAGGCATCCTTGATTCAGACAGGCATCTCAGAAGTGTACGATGTCTAAACACTGAATGATATGTTCGAGGGAACAAAGTGAGGTTAATACACTGCGTTCTCATTAGGATAACCGTTATTTGTCTTTTGCACAAAAATGGGTTTGCATGTAACCGCAAAGCATGCAAGGTTCCACATCTCAAGCATGATGCATATCAAGTCCATTGTCTCAACAGCATGGAACACTAAGTGTAGCGGGTGAAGAAAAATTCCGGTGTTAGTCACTCAAGATTTAAGTTCTTAGACCGACTGTGACAGAAATGCGCTTCATGAAAATTTGACGTTTTCACTTCTTAAGCGACTTTTCGGACGCTTCAGCTGCAGACGTTCTCACTAAACTTGCATCGAGTTCGTCTGGCTTCACCTGCAGTTTAAAAATATGCTCTTTTTCACCCCTCTGCATAGAGACAAATTTAGCCTAGAACGCACCCAGTGGCGGTTGACTAGGTCTCTTCGAGGACTTAGGTCTAAAAAATATGAAAGACAGTTGGTTATGCTTGATCTATATCTTCTAGAATGAGGAAGACTAGGAAAGGGCTTGGCAATGGCTTATAATAACCGAAACGCCAGCGAACACCCACTTCGTCGATTAGTGAATCTTGGTTGTAAAATAAATCGTAGAGGAGGCGCCCATAACTAGCCCTAGAACATAGTGTGTTAAACATCAGACAACTTCTGCTGATACCGTTCCTAAAAAATACAGACATAATACAGTTTTTTAGCGTATCAACAGTTTCCAACCACAAAAATACAGAAGATACACCCCTTTTGTTTTGTTTCTTCCACCAAAATCTCAGATAGTAGCTATATGAAAATATCACTCATTTGTGAACAAAATGGACTATGACGAATACGTGTCCACTTACCTGGGAATCTGAACTTTCGAAAAACACAGGGTTTAATTAAAAACTCCGAAATATAAAGCCCATCGCCACTAGATTAGAGTTCTTCTGATTTACATTTCTCTGCACCAAAACAACTTTTTCTAGCCACATAAGTCTATAATGCTGCAAACAGTAACACTTGAAGAGTTGTAGATGCTTGAAAGTAGATGTTCACCTAGACTGCAAATTATGTGGATGCTTACTGATTCCTGAAATAGTTGAAATGAGTTTCTTTTGGTCAGCGAAGCTGTAAACTGATGAAGTCACGGTTAAAAAGACACCCATCTGGTGGAACATTGAGCTACACAGACTGGTTAAACATGTCAGCTACTTGTAACGCAAACATATAATACTGGGCAACCTTGATATCACGTTAGAGTGAAATATGAGTAAAAACGATACAAACACATAAACGTTGTCTTTGTATTGGAAATTGACACGTTTCTGAATTAAAATGGTAGAGCTGAGAACGATGAGCTCTCATTTACATGCAGACATAGTTTTTGTTACGGAGACGTGACTCTCATCAGATATCTTGTACCATGAAGTGTCTGTGACTAATATGACCTTGTTCTGAAAGTACAAGCAGTTCAAATAAAGAGGAATAGGCGTATATACCGTCACGCGTCTAAAAGTCAGAGAGGCTACTCACAATGTGTTTGGTCAATTAACAGACTTCTTGCGGTGCTACTTCCCCATAAACCAAACAAAGTACTTGTTAAGAGTGATGTACAAGCCTCCTGTACGCACAACAGAGCACAGGGAGTTTTACATCCACCTCGGCAACCAATGACCACGTAGTCCTCGTCATAGATTTCAACAAACCGTCACATAACTCCGGGTATGAGGTACACTGGAGACACAAATCTTTATGGTAGTAGGACTCGAAAAGCTGGAGGAAACATCCGATGGGGACCGGATGGAAAACGACCACCACCTGACTACATCCTAAGAGATAACGATCTTTCGGTGGATGATATTTTGTCCAACCCACTCCAGGTGAAATCGATCTCGTATTGGTGAGATTTTCCGTGATGACAAAGAGGGAGCGCCAGCAGGTGGACTAAAAGCGTTCCATTGTTACCGGAAGGTAGACTATCAACTCATGAATAATGAACTCACTGTTGATCCATGGCCACGAGAATGTAACGCCGTATCGATAGGCGAACGCTGGATATGTAATCAAGATATTATCTGGAGCTCTCCCTAAGAGTGCTCCGAAAGCAAGCAGATGTCCACCTCTCAAACGGTCTTGCATTGCCAGCGCAATCAAAACGTAAATAAGGAGGGGAAAAATAGAGTGCTATAAGTGGGTGCACCTCACATAGGGAATCAGACTTTCCTGGCTACAAGGAGTTGCTCAACCTCAGTATCAATAAATAAGTAAATGTTTCATTATTCCGTTAAAAAAGGAAAGGTTTTAACATGAAAGAAGCCAGTTTAAAGGCTTCATCACGTTGATACATCTCAAAATATCTACAAGACCTGGGCCCTGAGCGGCACCGACGGAATGTCATTAAACTCAATCAAAAACTGCTCAAGGTCCTGCTAGTTACGAAATGAACAAGGAAATATTACTTTACGGCATGCACAGAGTGTTAAAGTTTAGATAATAATAAATATTGTCTTCATTTAACAGGCTTAACATGAGGGATCCCAGTTTACAAGCACCGTCAAGTTCATAATTTTTGAAAGTTTACGAACTGGTATCTAGTATTAAATAATTTACACATCAAGTCATTAATGTGCATAATCTGATTAAAACTTGCTGAAATTCATGAGGCGGATATGTATTTCTATCTCCCATCCCGCAGACAGGTTCCATCATCACTATCAAAAGGGCAGTGTTCAAAGTTTGCGTTATTACCAGCTGACGTTGTTAGTCCATTCGCACAGTTCGCTGATCAGTAATATAACAGTTTATTACTTTGAATGATCTTAACTTTTTAGCTTTGCTAACCACAAAGAACCCATTTATACAATCTGGAGTACCAATAAGGTATCCACAGTTAAATGACCAACGTGTATGGCTATATGAATGCATCTCCAGGTCACCTTGTTACGTTTAAAGGTAATATAGATTAATTCTGCTGAGAATACTTGTTGTGTTGGATGAAAATAGATGTTGAAACGGTCGATAGTCCAAGTGGCAGTATTTATACACGGACTTCCGGTATCTTTTGCATTATCGTGGGCGGCATCGTTCGAGGAGTGTGTGGCGTCACACACTTCTCCAAAATCAATAGCCTAGGGTTTGACGACTTTCGACATCCATGCTGACCTTGATAGTTTAACTGGACTCGCTAAGCTGAAGGCACCCGGTCAAGCATCCTCGCCATTTGGCACGCTGTCGTGTTACGTTGCACTGCTCGTATTCGACTCTCTAGCCAGTTAGTTGGAACGCATCGGTATCTTGGCACAACCACCCAAATATACTATTCCATCCGACCACGCTATCGTGTTCTTCCTTGGCCTCGTATTCGTGGTTATATAACAAGTCCGAATAATTAGTAATTGGTCTTTGAGTCTGTCAAGTTGGCACCAGAACAAATCCTAAAAGCGTATTTTGATGCGTAGTAAGTTTCATATGAAAAGGTTTCTTGGTACAGAGCACTAGAAAATGTGTAGTGTGGAGCCATCGCAGTTGAGTGATGTCCTAAGCCAATATGTTAATTGGTCTCTCGTCTAATCATCTGTCCAGAATGTCTCTGCCACTAATACTGTTGGGAATGGTCAGACGGTTCGTCGCAAGAAAAATTATGACCAGTAGGTGAGTTAATCTTGAAGATGGTTCAGAATTTGCGAAAGAGTGGGAGAAGTCCGATAATTATTGGCTTCAATGAGCAGGTGTTAATCCCGTCAAGTGATCACGTTCAGACTGTATTTGAACATCAAATGTCGACTTGCAGCTGTTTCTGGAAATGGGGAAAGATAGAGGAGGCACGAGCAGACATATAAAGAGAGATTACTACGCTATCAAATTTAAAGAAGGGAGAAGTCTCGATTCTTTTTTAGCCATTCGGACTTTATGTACACTTTCGTGTATGTATGGGGAGTCAACTACATAGTTCTCCAATCATAAGGTTCTTAAGTTTATTTGGAGGGGGTGTGTACCGCAGTGGCTTTGAGAGGTGAACAGTATTTTTTAAGTTCATTATACGGAGAGGAGCCAGTATTCATACAATTGTATGCAATCGTAAGGCCATCCGCATTGAAGGAGCTGCAGGGCTTTAATAAAACCGATTCTTACGTTTAGAGATCTGAGTGCGTTCACAGTGGACGCAATACCTCGACCATTTTTGTGTGCCGATTGCTCCATTATGCTTCGTATTCGTGGATATAATATGAATGTCAAGAAATTCATAGATGTCCGTGAAAAGAAAAAAATCGTTGAGTAGACGTCGAGACTGAAATGCGGACATGCAAGAGCGAATAAAATGTGGAAGCTTATTCCATAACTTGCTGTACTGTAACATAAAGGATCGTGACCTGAGTTGAAGGCGGTGCTTTTCCACAGATGCAGTGCAATCACGATTGCGTAGACTATATGAGGACATAGGCTCAAAGGTAGGAGCGTAACAGACGTAATGCCATGCAAAAGGGGGAAAAATAGGTTAAGGCTGAGCTTAAGGCGTCTTAGCCAAAGTGGGTCAATTTTTAGTTTCTTACACCTTCCCTCATAATCAAGTTCTTCGTGACGGCCCGGTACATAGCGGGTAAACTTTCTTTGAACATTCTCAATCAGTATCCTATCCGAAGCATACATATTGCTGAAGATGATTGTGCCATATTCAAGTACTGGGTGGATCATTACCTTGAATAAAAGCGCTCTGGCCTCAGTGTTATGTACGTGTTTAAGCAGAAGGCCAACTGAGCACCTGCACTTGGAGGCAAGTGACTGGGCATATTCCGTAAACGTTAAGTTCCGAGAATACCTAATGCCTAAATCAAATACTGAGTTATAAGATTGCAGCATAGAATCGCCAAGGTATAAACTGACGTTCGGATAAGTTATTGAAACAGAGAATTCCGCATTTGCTAGAGTTAAGTGGAAGTTGCCATGTTTCACGCCAAGCAAACAAAATTGTCAGGTCTTCCTGGATTCTATTAAAACCCTTACCTAGCTACGAGTGGGGAAAGCTATACACGCTTTTTAAGTAGTCAGCAAACAGGTAGGGTTTACCATATTTTGTCACATGGAGGAGAGCAGGTAGGAAAGAGGGTCCTAGGGTGCTGCAAGATGATCTGCTGCAGCTGTAGTCCAGGCCAGCTAAGAATGGTTTAGACCTCAACCTGAAGAAATACATGGCGATGTGTCTTCGCACACCAGAGGAGATGGAGACTAGCTACAGCTTCAACAAGCGTACAATCACCAGGGCATCCACAGAGAAAGACCTATGACTAGGCTTCTCTGAAACACTGGATACCGGTGCTAAATATCGGGGAATAACAGCAAAGACCAACTCGATCATGCGCCTTCTAAGAAGGCAGCTTGGAGAGCTAGCTCAAGTGTCATTCCACTTTGGATTTAAAACCTATGTTAGACCACATCTAGAGGTGTTTGAAATGGTGGCCCATTCTATTGAAAGAGGCAGGAGTTCTCGCGGGAAGATGCACAGAAAGGCGTCAAGGTTATCTGTCGGACTAACGGGCGAACATGCACACCACGCCCTAGACGACTCAACTCATTTACATTAAGCTACTGAAGGAAAAAAGGTGACCTAACAACAGCCTACAAGTTCACCCACCAAGCGGATCACCCGAATAGGTCAACATTATCGACTCGAAACACACACTGCTGCGAGACCACGACTCGCCCACCTCACCACAGGACGTAAATGAAAGTGAGATATAACCACTTCCTACACAGCTTGCGTGTCTTCTGGAATAGCCTAGGAAATGAAGCAGCCACAGGTAGGTCAGCTAAATGCTCCAAACGACTGCCAGATAAGTATGTGTGCACAAACGGCTCCGATGAGCAATCCCCAGTAATGACTGAAGAAATGCTCATAAATCCCAGTATTACCCAACTCTAGTATCTATGATAAGACACAACCCTTCTTTATATTCTCACCAGTAACGCCTAATTTGTATGAGTAGTTTTCACTCCTAAATTCTCATTTCTCCCTAGCCCTGTCGTTAGCGCCACTTTTTAGATAACGCTTAATACTTACTTGCAGATGCATGCGAAACAGGGATCGCAAAAATTTAACTGACCTTATCAGCAGCTCCGTTCCTCTGCCCCAAGTAAACCAAGCAACAGTTTGCAAAAGGTGCCTTCAAACAGACTATCCCTATCTACAAAGCTATCAGCAAGGAGGACGTGAAGACCCCTGCTACCACCGTGGCAGTATAACCAAACAAAAAGTACAGACTTTTAAGACCTGGAAGCGAGAGCTCAAAATGTTTGCTGGAAGCTAAGCAATCCATCAAGCATCATGACCGGTTGCATTTTACGAGGTGCTGCAGTAGCTTAGTTGTATGTGGTTGGTTGGATTGGACGCCGAGCCTTATCTACCCATTTATGTCACTCTCCAGCCTTACCACGATAAAGAAGTGACTGGCGAGTGATGAAATTGTGAACGACATACTATGAGGTGAATTTGGTGCGCTTCCAGTTAATTTCAAATATGATCGACATCTGTCCGATATGGTTTCTGAGTCTCTCTAATTTCAGGGGGGCAAGGTATAGTGAAATGTACTCCAAACCCGAACCCCACTTTGTTTCCCATGGAGCGGTCATCCAACTGTCCTACCACCGTAGCTGGAAGAAATTTTCGAACATTCAGCAGGCGGTGAGCATATTGACTCATAGTCACTTCTCGTAGTTAAGTTACTTGTGTGCAAGGTAGAAGTGTAGGGTTTTGCTCCACGAAAACTAGGGGCAAATTGAAACGAACTTTTCGGTATTGCCAGAAGTATCCTACCAACTTATCTGGGAAAGCCTTTTATGCTCTAGTTGGAGCATAGCACTGTTTGCAGGCCTTCCATTTTATCCCAGCCCCAGTACATCTTTCGCTTCATCATCATCACTCCACTCCATCCCCCAAGTAGTGCACCAGAGACTAAATTTTAGCGAATTGGATCCAGTAGCACTGTGTTCAAGCAGATCTATTTCGGACACATTTACAGTATTTATTGACATTCTGGCAAAATATCTACATTGATGGACCTTTCGTTGCCTTTTTGTTGTTGCTCTTGCAATTATTATTGCTGTTGTTCTTACTGTTTAGACATGACAGAGACTTAAATTTCCATGCTAATTGTACCTGGGTCTACTGCGACGTTCCGTCCTGGGGCTGAATGCCAGTTCACCATATTCATGGAGAATAATAGTTATATTTTCAGCCCCTTGAAGTCGTACTCCTTTCATGGTCACCCTTTTGAGATCAGTCTTAATAGGTAATAGGATGGAGGTTTCTGAGTTTTCACATCTCTCTGTGGAGCGTCGATGCTAGGGCAATATAGCAGTATTATTTTTTAGTAGGAAATTAGTTAATTACTGAGGGTAATTAGCTGTCCATCCACCTGGTAAGTGGTTCATCTATGCTCAGTCACTTTTCCGTGACAATCGCCAATAGTCCTTCAGATCTGCTGTTGGCCGGTGATTCTGAGGACCTGCCGAAAAATTTCATGCCACGAAGCCTAGATTCATCCATAAAAATGGCACCATGACATTTAACTGGTATTCATCTGTTCACTGCTACTATCGAATGGTCACCACAAGCCAGAAGGGTAAATGGCCAGTGAGAGGCCACACCCATCAAGCAGTGGTTAGGTGGCGAGATCACATAACTTCTCCGGAGTCAATCTTCCTTAATTTGTACCTTACGGCATGGAAATAACAGGAAACCACCCACTTTCGACTTAATTCTGTCATTTCGAAGCAAGCTAATGCAGTCCATTTCTACTTCTAAACCATGTAACTTCATGACGCAACCATTTTCCAGTTATCGCTGCCGGTCGTAACTTTTCTTGCCTGCAAAGATTTCTCAGCTCTTCTATTTTGCTTATTGTGCTCAGTTAATAACAATAATACATTTCTAATCATAAGTTATACGAACACATGCCGTTTTTACAGGCAATATCTGAATGCTGTTGTTGTTTGTGAGTCTCAGAAAAGTTAGGAAGAATATATCGCCACGCCATACACAGTCTGCAGGAGGCAATTATTCCACCGTTGCTGGCTAAAAATAATAAATACTAACCCTTTCGCTGTGTAACAGTAGTGAATAATGACACAGGCTTTATCACCCAGTATGAGCTTCAACCAGGCCACTGTGATTAGGCCTCTACACTTCAGCCAATGAGTCGCATGATCAGTAAATGTGGATAGAACATCAAACACCGAGCATGAGTAAGGCTGAAAAAATACGAATAATCCGTAGGTTTTTGCTGTTCACACAAAGCATTTAAAACTAGGTTTAAATCATTTTGTCGATGGATGACAAAGCTTAGAACAAGTGTCACGCAGTATCATGTGGCATGTAGTGATTGTTAGGTACTGTGTCACTGGAAACAAATTCACAGGAATAAATTAAGCTGAAGTTATAACCCAGGCCAGAAACTGTTCTCATTTTGCTGCCAGCTAAGTATAAGGTTTCGTCATCACGCCATTCAATACGTCTTTAACGTTGGCGCTTCATACAAGGTCACTTTCGGTTCTCTTCACTGTGAGGCAAGTGGGTACTGCTGGTCGAAGAACCTGCATGTTTGGAGACAAACAGGATGTAATGCCAACATTTCTAGGTAAAATTCCAATTGGAGCCATAAATTTGAGATGAACTGTCGAATTAATCAGTGTGCAGCGGTCTCATTGTGAATCTGCCTATGAGAAAGAAAAAGACACATGGATATGGAACAATTTATTGTGTACTTAAGTCAATGAGAAACAAGATATGACCGGAACAACCAAAGAAAGAGGAATCGGATGGAAATTTAAGGGGTGTTGCACAAAAATTACCTGTCATTTCAGTAATAAACTGTGGCGAGATAGTAGTCAGTGGCTTTTATGCACTACAAACACAAAGTATAGCACTGAAACTGTTTGCCTACCTGCAAAGATTTCTCAGTTCTTCTGTTCTTCTTATTATGCTTAGTTAGTTGGTTTACAGACAGAACGTGTACATTCAGTGTTGGATAAATGATCTTTGTTTCCCATCGGAACTGCATTCGTTCTCCATACTGACTTTTGTGGGATTGACTTCAGTTCACCGTTCTTGGATTTCAGGCTGCGAGTTGTAGAGATACTGAATAATAGGTAAATGGGTTCTACATCATCCATAACGTTCTTCCCATAAACGGATAATTTTTTGATACATTCTCTTTTTATAAGCTGATTTTACAAAACCCTCTCCGAGCAACATTAGTTACGCAGATCCCAGTGCTGTTCTGTCACCAGTAACTATCTTTTAGCCTTGAAAATAATTGTTCCCATCAGTGAAATGAGCACGAACTACCCCCTACTGGCACGACTTATTCAGTCTGATCCTCCGTCATTTGTTTACGATTTGTGGTTGACGCTTTCTTCAGCCTGTAATAACGTTTAATTTTTTTTTCGGCATGAGTTACGAAATTTCGACTCTTTTTAGGCCATAAAAGTAGGCAACTGCTGGTTTTCACCTCCGTATCTTATACACTCGTTTCAGTTGCACCTCGGGATCGCTGCCGCCCCGGACACAATTACAATGACATAAATGTATGCACAGGATCTTAAAAACAATTCCTAATAACTACATCTATAAAGATGACGCGTTGTTGTATACCCAGGAATAAAATATTGCTATTATTAACCTGGTTAGTCCTCAGTAGATGGGCCGAGTGGCCAATTAAATACCCTAGTTTCTATGATACAGTTGATGCCAAATATTTCTGTTCCAAATTTGAAGCATAGGTTGACTGCTGAGATTCTGTATCTCAGACAAGCACCTCTGCATGCTAGCTAAAGCCCGGTGGGGTACACAGGGCTGGGAAGGCCTTGGTAACTGCGGCCCTGTAACTGGTGGAAGCCGTCAGTTAATGATCAACGATGCTAGCTAAATCCTTATGGGCAGAAAGTTCGGGCGAGGGAACGGAATCCATTAACCGCCCAGCTGGACGGTCCCTGATGGCAGCCACTGTAAAGGAAAAATGATCTGAAAATCCCTCCCGATCACCCTTATTTGATTGTATTGACATTTATTTTAACATTTTTACCCTCGTTATGGATGGTGTACCTTTGACCCTCGCCGGTGTAATGTTATTTGCTTGTTTAACTGTCTTATTTGACTTTACACTCGGTATTTGCCTTTGTATGTTTGAGACTTATTATGAGTGTTTCACTTTCCTATTATGTGACGCTGGACTGTTGATAAGGTGATGTTGTTTTACTGCGCACGACATTTTGTTTTGGTTCAACTTACGGTTGTGCAGTGATTTGACTGTTTGTCTTTTGACTGTCTACTGGGAACGTTTGTTTGTTGATTTGATTCCTGTAGGCAGAGTTTTGATCCCTTTTGCCGGGAATATTCCTATTGACCGACAGGTATTTAACAGTTGTATTTTTTAACCAGTTTTTACCGTGTAGTACGTATTTGTACCCGAGAACGTTTTGGACTGTATAGTTACCCAACGGCACTGTTGAGGTATTTTTGTAATTTGACATAACTTATTGTTGCTTTGATAGTACCACAGATTTTGTTACGAATCTACTATTGAATTACTACAAACCGTGTTTTGATATTTCGATCCAACCTTTGACTGTGCGTCACTCGCGGAAGTTAGGAAGCTATACAGTAGAACGCAGGAACTAGTCAGATTCACGTCAGTTGGCACCGCCTAGCTATTTCCCGCGTTCAGGCCAAGATTATTGGATTCTGGCCGCTACAGTACTCAACAACCCGTCACTGCTGTACCTGGCAATCGCAAGGTGTTCCTTGAGTCAATTCCGGACGGGGAAGGTGACATGTCCATGGATCCGACCTCAGATACCAAGCAAGTCCCTCTTGATGTTATTTCATGCCGTGGCTCTGATAATGGTACAGTTATTGACTATAGTAAGACTAGTCCTTGTAGGACCTCTGCTCAGTTGAAGGTACGACAGTTGGATGAAAGGCAAGAGTTGGAACTTCGTGAATTCAAGGCTAAACAAAGACAGGAAAGGTTGCGTCTGCATAAAGAACTCAACTTAGATGTGAATGGGGGTTTAGGTGATACCTTTTCCTTGGATGATGATATAAAGTGTCACAAATCAGTTTGTCTTGGCATTGACCCTCATAGCAGTTCTGATCGTGAAACGACTAGCCAGGCGAGCAGCGCAGAAAACAAAGGGGTTGCCGCTACGTTGCCTTGTGTCAGTGTTGGCCATGAGTTACCGAAAGTAGAATTAAGCAGCTTTGACGGACATCCAGCCAAATATTGGAAGTTTATGAGGCAGTTTGAGCTCTACGTTGTCTCTAAGGTTGATGATGATGGACAGAGGCTGTTATACTTGTTACATTACTGTAAAGGTAAGGCCAGGGAGGCTATAGAGGAATGCATTATGTTACCACCATCTGCTGGTTATCGTAGGGCTCGGGATATACTCAACGTTTGTTTGGAAGGACTCATGAAGTCAGCCGGGCCTTACTACAGGATCTGATGGAATGCTCGAACATAGAACAAAACGATGCTGAGGCAATGTCGAGGTTAGCTATAAAAATGGAAAACTGCGCTATAGCCCTAGAGCAAATGGACTATACTGCGGACCTTAACTCCTTGAGAACTTTAGAAGGTATAGTAAAGAAATTGCCCCGTGTGTTACAGATGAAATGGGCGGAGACTGTCGAAAAGCTAACTGAAACCGAACGAGAACCTACCTTCGCAGAGTTAACGCAGTTTGTGTCAGCACGTGCGAGCATTTTGCTAAGTAGGTTTGGACAGCTGGCAACAAGCAGTCGACGACCAGATAGTAAAATAGCATGTTCCACGCAGCAGCTAGTACCCGTTGGGGGAGTCCTGAAACCTTCATGTATATTTTGTGGAGGGAACCATGTAGTCACAAAATGTACCACATTTCTGTCGTTACCGGTGGATGAGAGATGGTCGAAGGCTAAAGAAACAGGTTGTTGTTTTTCATGTCTTAAAAGGGGCCACAGGTCCGTAGAATGTAAAATTCACAGGGTGTGCAGTGTAGAAGGTTGTAAAGCATACCATCACCCTCTGTTACACAAGAAGACCCACCACGCCGTAGGCGAACAACCGGAGAAAGGTAGTTGTGGATGCACCGAGTCTCTCAGAGAAAGCGTGTGTTTGGGCCTACTCCCGGTACGTGTAAAGCACGGTAATAAAGAGGTTTACGGTTATGCTATCTTGGACAATGGCTCTGATACAACTTTGATCACGAAAATGTTTTGCAACTTCTAGGATTGTCGACTGACGGCACAAAGACTATCATCAAAACTGTTAGTGGAAGTAGATTGGCGGACTCAGTCAGCAAGCCTTTCGAAGTTTATTCACTAGACGGAAACGAATGCATACTTATAGATCGAGCAGTTGTGGCAAGAGATCTCCCAGTACGGAGACCTAAAGGGTCGATGCGAGAAAGTATTAAAAGGTGGCCGCATCTGACTGACGTACCCTGGACAGAGGTGGAAGACGGGGAGGTATTGCTGCTCATCGGTTGCGATGTACCTGAGGCTCACTGGGTTCTAGATCAGAAGTTAGGGGGCAGAAAGAGCCCATATGCTGTGAGATCATTGTTGGGCTGGGTCGTGTTCGGTCCGACAAGCTTTCGTGAGCACAGGGAGAGGGTTGTGAATTGTATGTCTCGGTCAGATCTATTAGTCGATCAATGGAAGAAAATTTACGATTATGAGTTCAGCGATTTGTACTCGGGAGATAAGTCGAAATTAATTGATGACCTAGCCGCTGTAAACATAGTGCAGCGAGGTACTTATTGGGATAATGGACATTTCGTTGTCCCCTTGCCCTGGAAAATGGAGTCCAAGAGAGTATACGGTGGATGCGAAGTAGCCAGGCGACGTTTGGAGAGTTTGAAACCCAGACTAATATCCTCTGAAAGCCTTCGCGAAAGCTACACTAGCGCCATGGAAGAGACCATCAGAAAGGGATATGCAGCAGTAGCTCCTGAGCCCCAGCTTAATCCTAGCTACCGCCCACGATGGTATTTGCCGCATCATGCCGTATTTAACCCCAAGAAACCGGGGAAGGTAAGAGTTGTGCTGGACTGCGCTGCCAAACTGTCCGGAACTTCTTTAAATGACTTCCTGTATCAGGGACCAGACACGACAGCGAACTTGGTTGGAATATTATTGCGTTTTCGCAAAGAACTGATTGCCCTGACGTCCGATGTGGAAGAAATGTTTATGCAGGTGAAAGTCCCAGAGTTTGACCGAGGTGCTCTGCGGTTCCTATGGTGGCCTCAGGGTGATTTCTCGAAGGAACCTATTGAATATCAAATGACGTCACACCCATTCGGTGCAGTGTCCTCACCGTTTTGTGCGTATTTTGCAATGGCCAAGACTGCCGAGACGTATGCCAACGATTATGATAGCTATGTGGTGGAAGCAGTGAAGCATAACTTTTATGTTGATGATTGCCTAGTGTCCTTTGCAAGCCCAGGTGAGGCAAAAACGTTCGTAAAACAGTCCACTGAGTTGTTGTTACGTGGTGGCTTTAAATTGAAGAAGTGGGTGACTAATTCAGAGGCAGTGAGAGTAGTTCTTCCTGGTCTGAGCCACACAGAGAACTCAGTCGACTTACGTGTTAGTCAAGGCTCAATCCACAGGGCCCTAGGTTTGGAATGGGACACCATGCATGATGTTTTTAAGTTCCGATTTGAACCCGTCGAAAAACCCTTCACGAAGAGAGGACTACTATCCACCGTCTCAGCTCTTTTTGACCCACTAGGCCTCATCGCCCCAGTTTGTCTTCCGGCCAAGCAGCTATTGCAGAATCTTTGCAAATCTCATGCTGGTTGGGATACACCCCTGAGTTCCAATGACCTATCCCTATGGATGGATTGGATGAGGTTCATGAAGAATCTTGGGCAAATCTCCGTACCCAGAAGTATCAAGAAGGAGGATAAGAGTGAGATGAGTAAGATTGAGTTGCACTTATTTTGCGATGCCTCTGAATCTGGTTATGGAGCGGTGGCTTATTCGTGGAACGTTCCAAAAAACACGCCACCCTACAGCATACTGCTTTATAGCAAATCCCGGGTTGCCCCTCTGAAAACGGTGACAGTGCCGAGATTAGAGTTAGCTGCGGCAGTATTGAGTGCACGAATGAGTGAAATTTTGAGGAAGAACCTCCCAAATAGCTTTGACAAGACTTATTTTTGGACAGATTCTATGATTGTTTTGTACTATATTAGAAATACAGAGAGTCGGTATAGTACGTTTGTGGCCAACCGTCTAGCCATTATTCACCAGTATTCATCCCCAAATCAGTGGGGGTACGTTAAATCTGAAGAGAATCCCGCAGATTGGACATCAAGAGGCATACGAAAAGCGTGTGAATTAGCGTCTTGGATTCAGGGCCCCTCTTTTCTGGGAACCCGACAGTTTTCAAGTACCACAGACCTCTGCTGGAAGGAACCACCGAAAAATGTCGAATTGAAGAGGTCGGTCCGAACAAACACAAACGTTACTGAGCTCACTGCTGATCCGATTTTGGCGTATCATTCGGACTGGGTGAGGCTGATTAAAGCTGTGGCATGGCTTAAGAGATATGTGGTCTACATATCCGTTATGTATTCGCGTCGCCAAGGTGTGTCACTGAATGTTGGCTATCTAACAGCCGATGAACTGGAAGCTGCTAGACATAAAGTATTATGTATGGTACAACAGGAGGTATATGGAGAATTAATAAAGGAACTCCGAGAAAAGGGTAGTTGTGAGACTGAAGAAGGTGAATTGCAAAGGTTGTCACCTATACTTGTGGATGGATTGGTCTGCGTCGGTGGGAGGTTGAACTATTCCGACTATCCACTTACTTTTAAGCATCCGGTTATCCTCCCCAGACATCACTTCGTGACTGAGCTGATCATAAGGCATTATCATATTATAGAAGGACATACTGGTACTTCGCAAGTCCTGGCCACTCTACGAAGAAACTATTGGATAATTAAGGGGATCAGTGCGGTCAAACGGGTGATAAGAAAGTGCATAGAGTGCCGACGATTGAAAGCTGCACTGGGTCAGCAGATGATGGCCCCTTTACCGGTCTGTCGCGTGCAGAAAGGATGGAAACAAGTTAATTACTTAGCTGACGTATTTTGGCGCCGATGGATGAAAGAGTATCTACCATGCTTGCAAACTCGTCAGAAGTGGTTGGGAAGGAAAAGAAATTTCAAGGAGGGAGATGTGGTGATTGTGGCCTCTGAAAAAACACCACGTGGTTCCTGGCCTTTGGGAGTGATCGAAACATGCGAGAAGGACGAAGACGATTTAGTAAGAACTGTGATGGTGCGTATGAAGGAAGGTACCGTGAGAAGAGATATAAGAAAGCTTTGTCTTCTTGAGGGAGTAGAAGAAAGATAGAGTATGCAGACAGCTAGGTAGATAGAGCCACGGCTGAATACACAGAGGTGTTTTGCGTGTCTGGAGGGATTTTGGTGGCCGGTGTAAAGGAAAAATGATCTGAAAATCCCTCCCGATCACCCTTATTTGATTGTATTGACATTTATTTTAACATTTTTACCCTCGTTATGGATGGTGTACCTTTGACCCTCGCCGGTGTAATGTTATTTGCTTGTTTAACTGTCTTATTTGACTTTACACTCGGTATTTGCCTTTGTATGTTTGAGACTTATTATGAGTGTTTCACTTTCCTATTATGTGACGCTGGACTGTTGATAAGGTGATGTTGTTTTACTGCGCACGACATTTTGTTTTGGTTCAACTTACGGTTGTGCAGTGATTTGACTGTTTGTCTTTTGACTGTCTACTGGGAACGTTTGTTTGTTGATTTGATTCCTGTAGGCAGAGTTTTGATCCCTTTTGCCGGAGATATTCCTATTGACCGACAGGTATTTAACAGTTGTATTTTTTAACCAGTTTTTACCGTGTAGTACGTATTTGTACCCGAGAACGTTTTGGACTGTATAGTTACCCAACGGCACTGTTGAGGTATTTTTGTAATTTGACATAACTTATTGTTGCTTTGATAGTACCACAGATTTTGTTACGAATCTACTATTGAATTACTACAAACCGTGTTTTGATATTTCGATCCAACCTTTGACTGTGCGTCACTCGCGGAAGTTAGGAAGCTATACAGTAGAACGCAGGAACTAGTCAGATTCACGTCAGTTGGCACCGCCTAGCTATTTCCCGCGTTCAGGCCAAGATTATTGGATTCTGGCCGCTACAGCCACGACCTATCGCCACAGCCTGTTTTGTGGGTTAACCCTTTACAATTTTTAGACCGTCCCCTGATATCAGCTGTCCATAATTTGACACCGTCCGGAAACACACGATAGGGAAGCTTGATTGTTCTCCGTAACTCAGTTCCGTGCTGTGCTGAAAGAAGTAGGCTAATTTCATCTAATCCGCATGAAGAATAGACCAAATCCACCCTCACTGTCAATCGTCTGCCACATGGGAAATACCCACCCCACACCATAATCATTATTCATGGGGCTTCACATCTTCATCATAAGACCCCAGTGGTTGACTTTACCGCAAGCTACTTTAAATTCAGTGGATTTAACATCAGCTGGCGTGTATTAGCACATTTTTGTAAGCTAACCAGCTCTCCTCTCCTCTGACGGATTATTTCAGGGGGCAGTGGTCAGCATATTAAGCGTGCTCACCTTAAACTTGGAGCCTGTTCTCTTTTTTACGTGTCATGAAAGCCCTGAAAATTATCCGACAGAGATTTTGACAATCATAGTAGTCAGATTACCTAAACGGTAACCACTCAGTAAATGCTCACAACCAGTGCGCAAACCTGGCCAGTTACAGCATCTATACTATATCTCAATAAAACTGGCTGGTTCCAACAATCATTAAATAGCGCATTTATCGGTTCGGTAGTGATGTTCATTAAGATGATTAGGAATGGGTTTGCACGAACTTGAAAGATGTAAAATATATGCCTACAAAACACAGAAAATACTTATTTTGACACAGAACACTATAGCACATGAGAATGGCTTTTGGCTTCACTCGCTTAAGCCTATCTTGAAGTAGGTATCCTTCTTCCTATGGCTGCGATCACTTGACCTTCGGCTGCTTGCAGATTGGAGGGTGGTCTTTGATGACGTCCATCTGCGGTTACGCGAAGGGCGCCAGCTTCTGGACCAGTGCCCACAAGGTAGGGGACTTTCATTTTCATATCAGCGACGTACAACGAATGGCTGTTTCTCCAGGCCACGGTTTCCCTAAACACCACCCCGTGGATCATTTACCCGGTTTCATTCGGCTTTTGTAGAATCTATACGACTTTTGACGATTTACGGCTTCGCCATTGGTATTGTGGAACTGACACCATGTGGGATTTACGACCAGGCGAGACATAGCTACCGGATAGCCGCGTGAAATACTGCGATGGGAAGAAACACCCTCCTGGGTTTTACGTCGTGACGTAGGGGCTTGTGTTTGTAGAGGCTGCGTAAGAGGAATGAGTAACTTTGCATTTCTGACCCCTGACCCTTGAGTTTTTCTGTGGCAGAAAGCACGTCGGAGACACATCTGCTGGAGATCTTCAGCAGTTTATCTGCCCAGGCCGCTGATGGTATGTTAAGTGCTAAAAGTAGGGCTTGGACCGGCCGCGTTTCTGGAGGAACGGTCTATGGAAAAGACCATCGTTCAACATCCGTTGGCCCATGACCTGGTATGCGTGCGAACACGCGAGTAGCCAAGTTGTTCCGCAGCCCAATGTTACGTAGCAACTCAGTGAGCGCTGAGGATTCGTGTGACCTCTTTCCTTCAGAAATCTGACTTCCAGTATGCATGGGGATCGCCTGCAGGCTGTTACGTGCCTTTTTAATTCCCGCGGTGGCGATCGTATGACAGCAAGCGGCCAAAAGAGCTCATCTGCTACGCCTGAATCTCGTCGAATTCTGGGATATTGGTTTTAGGGAATTCATTGCCACTACATTCCTTCTCCCACTATCTTGTTACTCCTATTCAAATATCTGAGAGGAAAAGAGTTGCAAAACACTCCAGGTCTTCTTTGTAACCCCTAACTGCCCAATTAAGTCAGTCTTTACGTTAGAATAGTTCAAATGGTTGTTGATGGAATCGAAGGAGCATTCGCTTAACTGGCTTCCGCGTCTGAAATCTGTGGGTCACTGCCTCTTGTGGCTGTCAAACTGTGCACAAGTGGGGAACGGGAGAGAAAGGGTCAAAATGTGAAAATTCAATAAATTCTGAGCAGATCCCGGCCATAGGTCAAGTAAGTATCCAGTCGGCGTTTAAAGGATTCCGACGAGTTACAACAAACAGTCAATGAAAATATTCGTTTCAACAGAACTTAAAGCAGAATGACAGAAGAGGTGTTCCTACAAACTAAAAGGGTGAATCGAACATCACGGAAACAAGCCCCACGAACTAAACGCGAGAGACCAATATCAATCAGTTTTCTGAACTCTGATTATTGGTGTTGGATGATATCTATGCAGTACAAGAGCGGAAGCGGATGGTAAACAATAGCAGAGAGTGGCGCCGTTTGATCCTTAAAGTAACTATCGCGCTGATTATCTGCAGCAACGGAAGTTGACACTTTAACTCAGCCTCAAAAGGTGGTAATTAAATCTGATAGGGTCGAAAGTCTTCCATTTACTTGCTTTGTATTTTCATTGCTCCACTCCTTTTATCGAACTTGTTATTATCTTCATCTGCTTGTTAACATGCGTGGTAAAAGTGTGCTGACCTCGAAAAAGGCAAGTGTTAGAAATGCTTCGAGTACAGTCTCGCCGCAGTCACTGACCGCCTGATTTTCACTAGTTACAAGGGCTGGAGCTACGAGACACCAGAAGGTGATAAAGAAAGCAGCTGAGGATACGAACGCACCACCTAGGTCCACCTCAACCGAACGGTCACAGTCACGGCTTGCAACTTTCGTAGTTAGCCTTACAGCCAATCCTCTCAGCACTGTAAACGTCACTATGCCTAATCAAGCAAACCCAAAGCCCCATGCTACTCCTAGCGCCTACCTTGACTGCCAGTGAGAACCACTGGGCGGAAGCGTCAAAGAGTGGGGCAAAGGCATCTGGAAAAACTACATGGACATGACGACAACTGCTACACATGTGCTGTCACTGTTGCCAAACGTGGTGCAGCCGTTCAGTGCAACAGCTGCACCAGATGGGCGCACTGCCGACCAGACGAAGAAGTGCCACATCAGTACTGTAGCTGTATGACGCCCCAGTCATGCATGTGGTTTTGGCATATTTGCCCACAGTGCCGTCTTAGACGGCACCTAGCTTCAGGCATACTTAGAGTGACCGATAAATTTCCAGCAACCAAAAAGCAGGTATCCGTCTAAACCACTATCACGGAGGATATTCACTGTCCAGGGGATTTCGGCAATGACCCGCTGAAGGTCGAAAATCTGAGAGGTTCTAGGCCGAACAAAAGGCTGCCTCCACCAACGGCAACTGCATCAACCTCAAGCCTTGGAGCCGCACCAGAGACAGCAACCAGCGGACAATATAAGGAATGGGTCGGGGTGGAGAAGAAAACTCGAAGCATCCATGGAAACGCGCCCATAAGATCGGATGATGTTGGCATCACTGACCGATCTAGCTCTATCATTCTCTTTAACGTTCCTGTCTGTGATGATAGCTTCCTGGAGCATAAAGAAGAGTTCGACAGACAGAAGCGGCACTCCATTTGTGCCAGGCTAGGTCTGAGTGCTCTCGAGGCAAAACTGTGTCGACTATATAAAGGCGCCCACCCACCCGCAGGGATGCCTCCGCCGATGAGAATGACCCTAGGCTCAACTAGTGAAGCTGAAAAGTTCCTCTTACTGTCACACACCCTGGTCATCAACAGATAGTACAACATTAGAGCTAGACCTGGCCGACTATGGGTGTCAAGAAAGACGTCTTGAGAAGCAGCTGGTCAACCAAAACTGACAACCATGATCGTACATAGAATACCTTAAATGGCAACCGGTACCCCAGGTGATAAGTACACCCACGACGTCCGATAACGGCGGTGGTTATCGGTTCGGATGGAGCTGAGTGTGGTTGCAGCTGCGGCAATTAGCAGACTGCCAAGCCCCTTGCATCTGACGACCATAACCTCGCCTTGACTGATGGCTGTCAACTTTGAATCCCCAGAAGTACTCATCAGAGTGCTATAGACGTGGTACAAAGTCAAGAGCACCATAAGCAGTAACGTTCTCTGCTGCGGAAGCAGACCGAGAGCACAGACACCAACACACAGCAGTTACTCCTTGTGCTGAGGCACCGTAATCATTAACCGAAACGCTGAGAGTCAGACCGCACCCCCTACCCAACGCCGAGTGCACCAATCCAGCCGGGAAGAAACTTATCAGGGCCAGTCAGTGGAAACCCCCACATCCAAACTTGGGCCACTAGTTAACCAAGGGACACCTGACGTTACGAGAAGCACCTCCAAGTTTGCTTACAGCAACGTAAGAGGACACTGGGGTAAAATGTCAGAGCTCCGATCCCTCTGCTTCGACCTCGTCCCGAAAGCCATGATCCTGACGGAAACATGGTCATCGACAGACATAAGCGACACCGAAGCTAATATAGACGACATGATTCTGTTCAGGGGAGACAGCGAACATAGGGGTGGAGTGGGTTTTAATGCACGTGAACAGTTGGTTCGGAAGCGGACAAACCACTGACACAGTACCGACAGAGCTCCCAGACTCTATCTGGTGCCACTTCACGGTCAAACACCAAATTCCTAGTTGCAGGAATCTATAGGTCCCCTAATAGCAACTCGGAACACAACCAAAAACCACCCCGAGTAATACCTGCAGCGTCGACTACAGGGTGCGACCAGATCCTAATAGCTGGCAACTTCAACGTTCCAACCCCCGGCCTAGAGCGAGGCGGCACGACTCCGAGCAGGAAGTTTGATTGCAACCTGCTAAACGCCATCCAAATTGCTGGGCTGCTGGAAAAAATCAGCGACAACACTTGCTGGAGGTCACATGGTAAACCATCTAAGCTGGATTACCTACTGACCGGTGATCACCTGGTTAAAAACTTCCAGGCGCAAACCCCTCTCGGAAACAGCGGTCACGCTGCAGTAGCGTTCGACCTGGTTATAGGCGAAAAATTATCATGGGAGGGACCTCGCGCTTACCTCTAATGAAACAGGGAAAATTCCGAACGTATGAACAAAGGTCTATCAAGAGCCCCATGGCCAGTGGGTTGGCGTTCCTTATCGGTCGGCCAGCACTGGAAACTGGTAAAAGCAAAATGTCCCCTTGGCAGTAACAATACCCAGAAAGCTAATCTCACAGCTAAAACGGGGCACTGGACACCCTTTAAAGGCCGAGAGGAGGGCATGGCACATCTGGAGACTCTTCAGAGAACAGGACGAACATGGCGCATACATGACTCTATGGAATAGAAGAAACATCAGGGTGCAGGAAGACAGGGGGTCATCCCAGTCCAACCTAGCCAGGAGGCCTGAGGTAAACCCAAAAAACGTATACCGATTCATGGCGAAGAGAAAATCGACAGGCCAAGGAGCATGCGTCATGAAAGGTCCGAATGGAGAAGACCTCTCTGGACAGGAGATCGCCGAAATGTTGAGCACCACACTTGACACACAGCTCAACATTCCATCAGAAGAGTACGCATGCCAACTGTCTGAAAAGCCCCCAATGTCACCCGATGCTGCTGAGTTGCACGAAATACGGATAACGCGCGCTGTTGTTCTCGGCAAGCTATCAAAACTAAGCGCGGGAAAATCCCCAGGGTGCAACGATATCCGCCCATCTGCGTTGAAAGAATGCGCAAGTACCCTGATCAGCCCAGTCTGCAATCCCTTCCAATACTCCTTGGATGAACAGAAGCTCCCACGAGAGTGACAAAAAGGCTATCCTTTCTCCCATCTTCAAAGGAGGAGACGGAATCCCAACCGTTACAGACCCATAGCACTTCTACCATTAATATCAAAAGTTATGGAAAGTGTGATGGACGACCATATCAAGGAATATCTGAGCAAGAAACAGGCACTCAGTGACGCTCAACATGGCTCCCGGAAGGGTAGGTCCTGTGCCTCCAACCTCCTGACTGCCCATGATCACTGGACAGCATGCTGGGATCTCAAGGTCATGGCCCACGCAATTTTCTGGATTTCGCAAAAGCCTTCAGCACTGTCTCACACACGATCCTGATACATAAGGTAGCTGGGTTAGGTATACGCAGCCAGGTGCTATCGTGGCTGCAGAACTACTGAGACAATAGGGAGTTCTGCACAAAAGTCAACAGGGTCTACTAAACTTGAAGAACATCCTCATCCGGTGTCTCATAAGGGGTAATTCTGGGTCCACGTTGTTCCTACTGTTTGTGAATGACCTGCCGCAACATATCGGCCCTCTGATTCCACTATACGCTGATGATGTCAGGTTATGGAGGACAATAACTTGAGAAGCAGAATCTATGCAATTCCAGAACGACCTCAAAACACTAGAGGAATGAGGAACTAATAACAAACTGGCACTTAACCTCGGTAAGTGCCGGTCCATGTTTTTCCGCACTCCTGATCCTCAAAAAATATCCTGTTATCTCCGTTGCTCACGTCCATCCCATACTGCAGTGGAAAAAGATCTGGGCTTAACGGTGTCGGGGAAACTGGACACCAGTTCCAATTATCCAGGTGATGCCTCAAAGCATGTGGTGTACTACACTTTGTGCGCAGACGGCTGGGTGCCCTCACCCCAGAACTCTTTCTGAAGCTCTACAAGACTTACATACGGCCCCACTTAGGGGTCCATAACATCTTCTCTCCACCACAACTGAAGAGTGACACTAACCTTCTGGAGAAAGTCCAGAGGCGAGCCACAACGAAAACCGTATGAGGATAGACTGAAAGACCTAGGCCTATACTCTCTTAGCTACCGAAGGTTACGAGGTAACTTGATAATGGCCTACAAGATGCTGAATAACCCATGTCACCGGAACAGAGGAATACTACCAAGTGGAAACTAAGGAGATCCTCGAGGAAACCCTAGGAGAATAGCCCACCGAAGGTCAAAAACTCATCTGCGTCCACAATTCTACTCCCTCCGAGTTTGCAAGTACTGGAGTGCACTACTAGCAGAGGTGGTCTCCTTACCAACTACTGAAAGCTTCAAGAAGAGGCTAGACAGTTACTCAGTGAACCACGGTCCACCTACATATAGCTGGAACATGAACTGATGTCAAGCCACCCAAACTATTTTAATTTTACAACCAGTTTGCTTTCTATTGTAACCATTCAGACCCTTTTCATCCCTTCCACTTGCCATGAGTTAGCCTCACTTACCTAAGTTTTTCACAACTTCGCACCCCTTGGGTGTGAGTAGATTACTCCATTAGTTCACTTTTCTTTTCCCCTTTTACTCACACAAAAACCTATCTAGGTTTTCTCTTCACTATTTTTAATCCTCTCTAGTGACCAATGCGAACAACTGTCTGGCAACTCGACATCTGAAGAAGCCAGCTGCACCACAGCCCAAGACAAACAAACCAACATTTAACTTCCTGTTCCGTAAATCAGAGTTATAGCAGACGAGTAGCTGGACCTACTGCATCGGAATCCACCAAAGACCTCGAACCGTTCCGCAAGCCCAAAAAGCAAGCAAGAAGAAATCAACTGGTTTACGCATGCTCGTTAAAAAAATATTGGACATTGGATGTTGGCGACATCCACTCGAGGTGGTCTGGGGCGCTCACTTTAGAAATATTGCAAATTTCACATTCGTGCATTAAACAGCAATGGTTTTTTCTAATCATTGACTTCAAGTAATTCAGTCAAGGTCTTACACTTTTAGTAGGGTTATGTTATAAATTTTTTTAAGACTAACGCAGGAAAACTGGTCTGCTGTCCGTACTACAGAAAACTCAATTTCACTCATGAGTGAAAGCATTGCAATGCTTTCAGGGAAGGTGCAGTTTCGTAACTATTTCCAAAGTGATTCCTCGTTACTTTTTGATGAAAATTAAGATCATTGTGGTGCTCTGACAACTCATAAAGGATTTTGAAGTAGCTAATTAGTCCAGATCTGGACCAGAGCTCGAGGTCTGGGCTAGGTTACTGTGTAGTCCTTCTGCTAAGCTTTGACGTGTTGAAGTGAATCCTTTGGTTATAGGTTCAACCCAATGAAGATCAAAACAGTGATAAAGCCTATAACAAACATGTGAAACCCAACTTGTAACGGAAATAATCGGAAAATACAAATTTCCACTTTTTATGCTCGCTCTCGACGACTGTTCACTTTTCTCAATCAACTGATATGTCCACTTTTTCTCTTTCGAGTCACTTAGATTCAGATTTGTTGTTTGGGGATCGAAGACTGTAAGGCTATATTAATCCTTTTCCAGTATATCTCTGTGCTTGTGCAGTCCTCTTTTGAACGAGTCAATTGATAATGCGGACACCACTTCTTCTGAGAATTATTTTCAGGAGTTAATTGCTCAACGCGAGAACCAGTACTTTTGTTTTGCTGCGACTACGTTCTTTATTTGCTTTTTTATCCTCCTACTACGTCCTCTGAGGTTTTATGACCTAGTGGGAAGGAAAAGAGAAAGTGAATAAGGTCCAAAGTCATTTCTTGGAATCCTGTGTATCAGGATTAGATCTCCTCTCTGTCCGAGACCGAATAAAGAGAAGAGGTTTAGTAACTGCGGTCAGTCTTCGTAGGCCAGGCCAGCCATCTCTGGGATCATGCGAGTGGGTGCCTTCTGGACTCTTTCCAGAAGGTCTGAGTCACGTTTGAGAGAAAAATTTACCGCCTGTGTACAGTTTTCTAATTTAAACCTACCTGAGGGTGTGTAAAAGATGGTGAACGTATCGCCACCTATTGTTGTAAACATGTGTAATGCCGAAAGTCTCCTGAAGCTTTGGTATGTGACCAATCGACAGTGCACTGTGGTTTTCAAGTCATTGTAACTCCTAGGTCATTATGGGTCAGTAGAAAGGGTAGTGAAGTCCCAACAATACCGTAGGTGTTGACATCTGATTGCCCTATGTGCATGCTTGCATATTTGTGTGAATACTGATCTCATCTCTGCTTCTACATTACACATCAAGTATATGAAATTCATCAATCACACCTACACTAATGAGTCCTTCGATTGAGATGTTTAAAAAAGCATCAATCTGTCAATTAGGCGTAATATATTTAAATTTTCCGAAGCAATTTCATCACATAATGAAAAAAACCTCATTGAACTATTGACATTTTATGCAGTTAAGTAGAATGATATCACCAGAGGAGTATATTAATCATGATGGTTTTATAATCATGCCACTTTTCACCACAGCTGCAGTTCTGCATGATTCCAACGCATACTACTTTTCTTAATTGGATTCTGCCAACATTGCATCCTGCAGAAGGTAAGTAGCAGTGTTACATCAGTCAGTGAGACTTTCCAATACAGTAGCCATGAGACATGTTTCTAATAGTTATCGTTACTTGTAAGACTTACACTGTTATCCCTATCTGCTTCCTTTTCGTCAATGGTCTGTAAACGAAGTGAAATTTATATAGTTCAGCTGCAAAAGTGTCAATGGGTTCTAAAAAACTAGGTCAAGGGAGTGACAGGAATATTTACTACTACTCGATTCCTGTTAGAGTGTTTGGCAAGCTTATCTCTCAGATCGAGGAAGAAGGCTGTTGTGTCGTCATCTAACTCCTACTGAAGTTTGTTCCCTCTTATGCAAGGGTTAACGAAATAAGCAGTTATGATGGCCGAAAGAAAACGTTGTCACCAGAGAATATTCCTTTATCGTAGAATGATTGAGGAGGCCAAATTTACTTGGTGCCAACTTCTTAGGTGTTTTGAGTAGTGTATAATGCTGTAGTAATACCGGAGATAGAAATCCTGTCAGTATATACTTCATGAATTCTTTCACGTCACTTCTTATCTTCACTTTCACAGTTTGAAACCCAAAATATGAAAGGCATTCGTCCTTACGAATACATCCTGGAACTCTTGGTCTTCCAGTGACAACTCAGGAACGTCAAGCTTTTCTTCGCTCTCCGACGAAAAACTCACATGGTAGTCTTCCAGCGATGTACCAATTGATTCTGGTTTCCCTTTAATTATAGTTTCCAGGAAGGAAAATTTCTGTTTTGTTACTCGCATGTGCTCTTCTTACAGGCCTTTATGGAGTTAGGAAAGTTATTGAATAGTTACTTCTGATTTTCATAATGTTTTGTGTCACGTGGTCGAAATTAAAAGTTGTAGGAAGTGATGGCAGTGAAAGGATTGGTTGTCGTTTTGCGTGAAGTACTGCAGTGAAATTGATTCACCCAAAATTCAGTTACCGGGCTACAGGTGATGTGGGAGTATCAGTTAGATTGACGTTGGTATACGTGGACACCTAACAATCTCTTTTGACATCGAAATTATCTTAATCCCCAGAATCGTGTCAGATCAAATATTTTTACCGTTTGGACTTCGGTAGCTGTGAGGTTGCTTCTTCGCCAACCTGCAGATTTCTGTGAATACGTAGCTTCTGCATTAGAGGTTTCAACTTCATCATTTTCACCAAGTGACCTTCAGTTATCGTAACGTATAGTGCTGTAAACATTACCACGGTCCATGACTATCTCTCACTGTAGATCCTAATCGATCTGAGGAAATATGCCACCTGTAAACTATCCCACCTCCAGGTTATCTGTGACTACGCGTAGACTACCAGTTACTCGGTATAACCAGAATCTCTTCATGGTATTTAACAAACTAGCGGAAAAAATTAATCTCTGTAGAGTCATACCGTTGGGCAGCTTTCTCAGCTACCGCATTATTACCGTGCATCGACACCTGAAAATCGTTTAGGACGACAGCAATATACACTACTCAAAACACCTAAGAAGTTGGCACCAAGTAAATTTGGCCTCCTCAATCATTCTACGATAAAGGAATATTCTCTGGTGACAACGTTTTCTTTCGGCCATCATAACTGCTTATTTCGTTAACCCTTGCATAAGAGGGAACAAACTTCAGTAGGAGTTAGATGACGACACAACAGCCTTCTTCCTCGATCTGAGAGATAAGCTTGCCAAACACTCTAACAGGAATCGAGTAGTAGTAAATATTCCTGTCACTCCCTTGACCTAGTTTTTTAGAACCCATTGACACTTTTGCAGCTGAACTATATAAATTTCACTTCGTTTACAGACCATTGACGAAAAGGAAGCAGATAGGGATAACAGTGTAAGTCTTACAAGTAACGATAACTATTAGAAACATGTCTCATGGCTACTGTATTGGAAAGTCTCACTGACTGATGTAACACTGCTACTTACCTTCTGCAGGATGCAATGTTGGCAGAATCCAATTAAGAAAAGTAGTATGCGTTGGAATCATGCAGAACTGCAGCTGTGGTGAAAAGTGGCATGATTATAAAACCATCATGATTAATATACTCCTCTGGTGATATCATTCTACTTAACTGCATAAAATGTCAATAGTTCAATGAGGTTTTTTTCATTATGTGATGAAATTGCTTCGGAAAATTTAAATATATTACGCCTAATTGACAGATTGATGCTTTTTTAAACATCTCAATCGAAGGACTCATTAGTGTAGGTGTGATTGATGAATTTCATATACTTGATGTGTAATGTAGAGGCACAAACGAGGTAGGGTTGGAATTCAACGGCTTCGTGGTGGAAAAGTAGACAACAAGGTTGACTAAGGAAGACGTTAATGGTTGAGAGGAATTATAAATAATGGGAGTTCGTTGTTTTATTTTTATGCTTGTCTGCCATTTGTTTCACTTTTTTCTTCTCATGTAGTTCATTTTCTTCAGTCTGGTTATCATGTGTATAGGTTTATCAACGGTATTTAGATTTTATGTTCTATTGAGTCTAGTGGGATTATTTCTATTATTATCATCATCTCGGATTATTTCTTGTAGTTCTGAGAATTTTGTTTGAGGAGTTGCATTTCTTATAAAAGACAAAAACTGGACACTGCACTATGCTCTGGTGTTGAGTTACCGTCTGTAATACCTATGCATAACTCATATTTTAACTTCTTAAGTTGCATCATTTAATGTGAATTCAGCTACGACTTGCAAAAGTTACGGAGATAACTTACTGTGACGAGATTCTACTGGATTCCCCCTGCCCTGCCTTTTAACTTGATTTTTGAAGTTTTGCACTTTGGTATTTATAATTTTTCACTGAGTTACCAATGTCACGAACTTAATGTCTATTTGAAATTCCTGAACTTTAATTCTGAGATAATTCAACTGGGTTTCGTAAAAATAACTTAGAGATGATTGGGAAAGACTTGAATACTTATTTACTTCGAGATCACAGTGTTGGTAGTTCAGTGTTTTGCGGTCATAGATAGTAATCTTAATAACGCGTACTTTTGCTTTAAGCAGAAAAGAGTGGTCCGAAAAAATAAGTCCCTAAACATCGGTTAAAAACCACATGTGCTATATATATATATATCCCTTCATTTTTTTTTTACTTATTAAGAGCTGGTTAGAAACGACGGTTTTCTTATTCGTGCGTTCTAGGCCACTTAGTAGTCGCTCAGGGATGACAAGATTCTTTCGTTTCACTCTTTTTAATATTTTATGAACAAAATGGATATCGTTAGGTAACCATATTTTCTGTTAACCTGACTACCACCTTCTGGTTAACGAAGGCATTCGCTGGGATGCATGTTGATTTCGGTTGCACAAAATGTTTACTAGATTCATACCAATCACATAAACGCTGCAAAAAAGTGACTTCTCTGTGGTTGTACAACTTTTGCTGTAAGCTTGTCTGCCCTAAAAATGTACGCTTGAAGTGTGGACAATAATTGTCGTTGGATCCATTCAGACAGATAGACAGAATCAAATTAGAACGTTGCACACAAATGTTGTCGGTTCGAGTTGCCACACTTGAGAGTATTATACACAGAAAAAAGTGGATAGAAAATGAGTGATATCAAAGTACACAAAAATGCATAGGGGAGGGAAAATTAAAAAACCAAGTAAACTTTTAATGATAAGTTTCCACCAGGGATGTCCACTGTTACCGTTCCTGTTTAACGTCGTCTTACATGTACTAATTGATGTAACATCTGACTTCATAGGGACTGATCTACTCCCTTGAGGTTATCTAGTTGACTTGGAGTATGCAGACGATGTCTTTCTTCTACGTGAAGATGCTGACTCAATGTAGGTTATTCTGAACGAATGCGTTGAGCGGAAATCTCAGTATGTTTGTCATGTGTTTCTCTAGCACCTGTTAAATGCAAGATGATGCTTCAGGACTGGTCTTTTGCAAGTATTCCCAGTTTTGTAATAGTGATTGAAGTGGTGGAATATGTCGACCACTTCACATACTTGTAAAGGTGCTGACGAAATTTCAGCTCAGATACAGAAGACCCGTTCGACATTTGCCAATTTGCGTTCTGTGTGGCTCCGACTGTTGAGTTATGCGACTATCTATCAAAGGATGGATATACGGCACTGCAGGTCGTTTTGTCCTGTTATAAAGTTGGAAGACATGATTATTAGAAGTAGAAAACATGAAACGATTACTGTGTTTTGATCACAGATGTCTTCATAGAGCTACTCGCATTTGATGAATCACGTGTGAAATGCACTAGACAGAACGGGCAAGTCTATTGGTGAGGTTTTAAACCTCAGTCAACATGCACTGCGTATACTGAGCCACCGTCTACCTCTATGTACTATGCTAGGAGAATTTGGATTAGGTTGGAAGAGGGTTCAGGGTGGCCAGACCAAAACGTAGCACCAGTCCATGAAGTCTCTCACCGTTGGTGTGAGTAGTGTTGAGAGATGTAGACTGCATGGTTGGGGTCCTAGAGACGAAAGGAATCATTAGTTGAGGGATCTTGGCAATGTGAATGAAAGTCAATGACAATGGCGCAGATGTATTCACTCTATTCTTTGTATACTACTGTGAATTGTAGCAACTTGAAGCGGTGCACCTATGTGCTAGGTTTTACGTTAATTCTGTTCGTCTACCTCTGTCTATATCTTACCCTATCAGCTTACTTTAGTGGAATTGCATTCGATAGTAAGTTTTCTAGTTTAGTTGACATCATTACAAACCTGTTCATTAAGTTTTGTCACCATTACGATGGATAAGACCAACAAACGTTCATATGTATACTTCCTATGATGCTTGTTTCCATTTCGCTACTGGTTTACTTATGTTTTTTTCTTGTATTGTTTTCATTCCAGATCGCATCGTTATCTATACTTAATCTTGTTTAAATGACAGTTTAACTGGAGTCATCACCTTTGTAATGACCATTTACATAGAATTATCTACATAATGACAATGAAAAATGAGTCTATTATTTCATTATTTTCTGAATACTTACTACGTGAACATCGAAGTGATATATACAGGATTTCACTTCTTCATTCAGAACCTTATCAATCAGTTATTGTTCATTTCAATAATTTATGCGAATTCAACAGTATATTTTCAGAACTTCTTTTATCGAAACCTGAAGAGACATTGAATCTATTGAATAAAAGTGTTCGTCTAGTTCTACAGTCAAACAAGCCAGAAGATATTAAACACACTATTTGTCGACAAAATGTATATATACGCTTGACAGCTTTACCAGTTATACCAGAAGTGTATAAAAATCATATACCAACATCGAATGATATTGGAAAGTTTATTGCTCTCAGAGCTATTGTTAGTCGAGTTGGTCCCGTACAAGTTCTTGAAGGTGAAGCACAATTCACTTGTATACAATGTGGATACACATTTACTGTATATGCTAATTTTGAAAATCTTTATACAATTAAACCTCCACGTTATTGTCCTAATCGTCAACAATCATGTCATAGTATAAATTTAAAACGTGTATCCAATTCACATTTCTGTGCTAAAAATTATCAAGAGATTAGAGTACATGAACAGTTCAGTTGTTTAACAGTCGGAGTTATGCGACGATCAATGTGTGTTTGTATTGAAGATGATTTATTAGAGTCTGTAAAACCAGGAGATGAAGTAGTCATCAATGGGATTGTAACACGTCGATGGCGATGTATGAAAGAGGGTGCACCATGTGAAATTTCTACATTTCTTAAAGCAAATTATATCGAAAATTTAACTGAACTAAAAGCTGGTGGTGGACCAAGTCAAATATCTTATGAAAGAGTACTAGAGTTTGAAGCATACTGGAGTAAATATACAAATTTTCGTTCTGCTTTAGAGGCTAGAAATTTACTTATACGAAGTATTTGTCCAGAAGTATATGGAATGTATCTAATCAAATTATCGTTGGCTTTAATGCTTGCAAGTGCACCGGAATGGTATTCAGCATCTGGTAAGTCTTAAGGATTGTAATCAGTTATCAGTTTGCGTATATATATTTATTAGTTGAGTGGAGGCAATCAGCATAAAGCCCTTAACCTAAATTTTGTGATTTTAGTCACTCTTCAGCATGGCATACCTCCGACCTCGAGGGAACTGATGTCTGATACCTGAGATTCGACCGCTCTTCATCCAGTGTCGCAGTCGGAGACGTTACCACTGAGCTATTCGGGCCACGGTTGACCTCCTGAATAGTTCAGTGGTAACGTCTCCGACTGCAACACTTGGTAAAGAGCGGTCGAATCTCAGGCATCAGACATAAGTTCCCTCGAGGCTGCAGATATGCCTTGCTGAAGAGTGCTAAAAAACACGAAACCTAGGCAGAGCAGGGCTTCCTGCCGATCGATAACAAGTAATCCGAGTGTATTGTAGAATCCTTATTGAAGAATTGACTTGTCCGGACATTGGTTATTTTGTACACTTTATACTAAACCATGTGTATCTGAATATGTTATGCATCGATTCAGTGCTGTTTTATTCACTAGCAAGTTTTGTTGAGGTAAATGATAATCACGAACAAGAAAGCTGTAAAGCATGATATTTAAGTTCCTAAAGTTCTATGCAATGATTGTGAGGTTGGTTGCACGGTTGAAATCAGTCGATTAGGGTGGGTGAGTGGGGGATCAATTAGATTATTACAGCATAGTAATTTATCCAAACTTGACATGATAGACCCCATTTGGGGTAGTGATCTAAAAGGAAACTCAAATGTTAAAATGCATGCAAGAACACAATCATACTGTAAGGTGGGACAAAGTAACGATACTAAATCCCAGCACAGTAAGGTGGAGAGATAGTGATTCATTACTGAATCTTTATTCACCGAACTATCACCCAACACATGTGTAATAGGAATGACGTAACATCTACTCTAGTTTGAGGTGTGAAATATTCTGTTGCTACTGAAAATAAAATATTAGTTAACCAAACTATAGAAACAAGATATTCGAAGGTTTTTGATTACTTGATATAATTTATGAGTGATAAGTTTGTGCTGAAAACTTCATCACTTTATCACTGTGTACTATACCGAATAAACAAATCTGATATGAAATTATGAAACGCTACGCATCATCATTGGACAGAACATAGAATGCCAGTCAACTCTCTACCTCAACTTCATCGACTTTGAAAATGCCTTCGGCAGTGTCGGCCGAGAGTAATTTGGCAGTTGCTTCAATACTACGGAATACCACAAACCTTTATCAACCTCATTCAACAACTATATGACGACGCCACATGCCAAGTGATTCACAATGGGAAGCTCAGTGACGCCTTTGAGGTGAAGACAGGAGCAGGACAAGGGTGCCTACTATCACGGATGATCTTCCTGATTCTGATTGTGGTGGACTGGATCATGCAGCAAACCGTGAGGAGTGAGAAGATGGGCATACGCTGGCTGGACTGATAAAAAGACCCCAGAAGATTTGGATTTCGCCGACGATTTATGTCTAATATCTTGTAGCACAAACTCCAAGATGTACAGGCGAAAACTAACAAGTTGACAGAAGAGGCAGCGAAGGAAGAAGGGACTTCAAGTGAATGTAGAGGAGACAGAGGTGATGAAGATGCCCAACTAACAAGAGCATAAACAACAAGCTCCAGTCATCATCAACAGGAGAAATTTAAAGGAAATTGTCTCGTTCACCTACCTAGTCAGCATGGTTTCAACTACAGGTGACACAGATGAGGCCGTCAAAGCCAGGATCGGAACAATAACAACACAGGCTTTCATTAACTTGAAACCGATGTGGAGATCTATTGCACTCAGCATAAAGGGTGAACAAGATCCGGATTTTCAACACCAACGCTAGTCAAATCAGTGCTTCTATGTGATGGTTCAAAAACTTGGCGCGTCACGAAAGGCATTTCCAACAAACTACAGACATTCCTCAACAGCTATCTACGCTGGCTGGATACTGAAGCTATGCTGGCCAGAAAGAATAAGCAACAAGGAACTGTGGCTGGCAACGGACCAGCCACGAATCCATCACTCAATAAACAGGCGGGCGAAAGTAAAGATGGATTGGCCGTACACTGAGAAGGCCGATTGGGGACATAACGCGTCAGGCCAGGCTGTCGAGTGGAAGCCAAATGGTAAACAACGAGTTGGGCGTCCGAGGTGAGGGTGACATGGAGGAGATCATGTGAGAAAGAAATGAAAACTTGTGGACAGTCTTGGTGCCAGGTTGAGAAGAATGCAGAGAAGAGAGTGAAATAGCGACATGCTGCTGAAGCGGTATGTTCCACTAGGAACCCAAGGGACAAATAATAATAATAATACGGTGACCAAGTTATTACCCTTTTATTCGTATTTAACTAGTGTCGATTAATTTTTGTTCAGGTGTATATGTAACTGAGTCATTTCCGCTTATTGAATGTTTTTCCTAAGAATCGTAAAACCGAATTCGTGTATAGTTTTTGGCATCACTCATTAGACTACTTCTAACATGCAGGTTTACTTAAGTTTAACTTTTGATTCCTATCGTATCAGGAATTTTATGTTTTAAATAACAAATACTATGACGTATTTGTGTCTATGTTGTGCTCTTGCCAAATATGTTTCATTTGATTAACAAATAAACTTGTTTGTAATCCATGCTATATAAATATGTATAATGTTCCCATCTATCATAATCAGAGTCAGTTATGAGGCCGAAATAGCACTGATCGATTGAATCCTAGTTGAGAGTTTCCTGTGTACTGTTCAGTTGAACGGTGTTGTAACAATTAAAAAGGACATTAAGAGTCGATGTTGCCTCTTTGTAGTCTCCGCTGACTTCGTTTTGGATGAGGTGAAACATAAAGCCTCTAGCCTCTTACTGAAAGTCAAGCATTCAGATGTAGTTGTCGTTGCAGATGATTTCAAGGCGTAGATAGATCAAATCAGTTAGACAGAAAGCTACTTTCCGCATCCCTATCGAACAAACGAATGACAAAGGTGGCCTGCTACAATTGTGCTCAAACAACCACCTATTTGTACTCACCACCAACCATACCGACCTCCACTCATTACTCGACACAGACTGATCATATTACTATCAGCTATCGTTGGAAACAGCCGATGAAACATTACTCCTCTCCCTCTTGAGGACGTGTTTAGTCAGTCATTATATATCGGTTAGAACATGTTTATGCCTACTCTTAAACGAACGTAGAGAAACTAAAACTACAGGAACATTTCAAGTGCTGTATAATAATGATGATGATAGTATTAAGGTTGCTTTCACAAAGCAGCAAGCTAGAGGTTTGTCGGAACAGGAAATCATCCATCCGAAAAGAGCCTGACATCATCTCCAATCTACTGCATAAACAGTTTTGAAGACTAATGACCCACCCAAAAAGGTTACAGAAGTAAGGACCAGTGGATCCCAGGAGCTTTTGCTAGCATAGTGTATGTGCGTAGATGTATTTCCGATGGCTGAAACTAACTGAAATGGAAGCTGATAAAGAGTCTACACAATGGTCGTGAGCAATAATGGGCAGCGAATCCCACCTACTGGTGCCGGACACTAGTGGTATTTCTCGTCCTGAAGACGGCATTTAACTCCGTCGTTCATGAGGTCTTATGCCAATGTTTTCAAATGAATATCAATGAACTTGTTAGAGTCTATCGTGAGTTATTAGGTACGTTGTATACGTCGAATGGCGTCCTTCAAAGGTTTCCACTTTCTCCACTCTCACTTAATTTCGTCAAAGAAGTATCTATCGAGATCTTCTCCTCTTGGATTTACTCTAAAGGGGTTCATCCTGTCACTGTTGACTTCTTCCTGGAGTTTGAATATGCATATAGTGTAGTACTACCGGATAAAGACTCTGACAAGTTGCAGAATCTACTAGACACATTGAGTGACAATCTAGGTTTGTTTTTGATGTGTTTCTCGCTACTCAAATGCAATTTGTTGCTCTAGGACTGGTCAGCGTTGGTATCTTGCTTAACAACAGGAAGTGAAGGGGTTGAGCGCGTTGATTACATCACTAGGATGTCTGATCAGTCCTAGTGAGTCAGTGACCGATGAAATCTCTGCATAGATACAAAAAGCTAGTTTGACTTTCGCCAACTTACACCATTCATGTTATTGGTAAAACATTCAACTGCACAAAAATGGCCGAGTGTCCTTGCACAAGTTTACTCTGTTCTACTTCATGGCTGCGAAATATGACCATCAAAGTTGGTGAACATAATAAGGCTTCAGGTGTTGACTTACCGTTACCTTCGTAGCATATATTGTGTGTTGTAGTACCGTCACGTTAGTGAGGCGTAGAGTTTTACGTAGAACAGGTAAGTCGATTGATAAAGTTTTGAACTTTAATCGAATAAGACGGTTCGGACATCTACTGGGCATGCCGAGCCACTGCCTACTTCTTTGCACGATGCTAGGGGAAATTGGATAGGGTTGAAATATAGTTCAGGGCGATCAGACCAAGACGTATCACCAGTCCATGAAGTCCCTGATTTTTGGTCGGAGTTGTGTGGGGAGATGTAGACTGCTTAGTTAGAGTCTCTGAGACGAAAGGAACCACTCCTTTCTTATCCACCTTTTGTTTGTGGACTTCTGTGAAGCTTGCCAACTTCAGGTGATGCACTTATACGAGGTTCTACGTTGATTCTGTTTGTCTCCCTATTTTGTAGGAGTGCCCATGGACATCATTAAAGGGTATACGCAGAGACGTTTAAGACAAATTAATCTTGAAGGTAGAGAATATTATTATAACTATCAAGCTTCTGTGGATTTTTATTGTTTGCATGGCTATTTTCAATTCAATCTTCAACCTTTAGGTGAAATTGTCTTACATAACCCTTATCCTAGGGAAACCATGATTTGACATATCGATAGGCGCAAAATTGAGACCGAAAAAAATCTTTTTCTACTGCTTTTTTTTTCCCATAGACAATCAACTTAATCACCTTTTACTTTTACTCTGACCATCAGAAAAACAATCCTGTATATCGCACGTACAGTGTGTCTGTGTCATTGATGCTTGTACTTAATGTGGTGTATAAAAAAAAGATACGGTTTCGATTTCGCTGGCTGATATATTTTAACAATGCAAAGGTATTTACTGAATAAAATGAATTCATTTTGTTTCATGGCCTTTCATCAGTTGTAAACAGCGCCTACAATTGAATTGAAGTATTAGTAGTGATAATGGCACTATTATTATTATTGTTATTTATTTGTACCTTGGTTTCCTAGTGGAACATAGGCTTCAGTAGGGCGCCTCTATTCCACTCTGTTCTCACCAGTCTTTTGAACCTCGCCACGACTACCCACAAGCTCTCATTTCTTCCCCGCATGATCTCCATGTCATCCTCGAACGCCCAACTCGTTGTTTCCCATCTGGGTTCCACTCGAGTACCTGGCCTGTCGTGTGATGTCCCCAATGGATCTCCACATTGGTTTCAGGTTAATGAAAGCCTGTGTTGCTATTGTTCCAATCCTGGCTTCGACGTCCTCATCTGTGTCACCTGTAGTTGAAACCATGCTGACTAGGTAGGTGAACGAGACAATTTCCTTTAAATTTCTCCTGTTGATGATGACTGGAGCTTGTTGTTTATGCTCTTGTTAGTTGGGCATCTTCATCACCTCTGTCTCCTCTACATTCACTTGAAGTCCCTTCTTCCTTCGCTGCCTCTTCTGTCAACTTGTTAGTTTTCGCCTGTACATCTTGGAGTTTGTGCTACAAGATATTAGACATAAATCGTCGGCGAAATCCAAATCTTCTGGGGTCTTTTTATCAGTCCAGCCAGCGTATGCCCATCTTCTCACTCCTCACGGTTTGCTGCATGATCCAGTCCACCACAATCAGAATCAGGAAGATCATCCGTGATAGTAGGCAGCCTTGTCTTGCTCCTGTCTTCACTTCAAAGGCGTCACTGAGCTTCCCATTGTGAATCACTTGGCATGTGGCGTCGTCATATAGTTGTTGAATGAGGTTGATAAAGGTTTGTGGTATTCCGTAGTGTTGAAGCAGCTACCAAATTGCTTCCCGGTCGAGATAATAGCATAACGTACGTTAAATATATAGAAATAACTGGAGATTTGAAGTCCAGGATTAACAATAAGGTGGTGAATAAGTCAAAGAGACACAAGAAATATAATTACAAACCATAGTCATAACTAATGGCAATTTATATCTGATGAAGTAGAAAATTCTGGAGCTGTGGATTCGGGAGGACAACAAACGAAAATCAGTGTAAAAGAGGGGGGACTGTTCAAGAGCCAATAGATTACGTAATTACATGAAAAAACTGGAAAATCGTTAAGTGATTAAAAGTCACCAAGTAATTAATGAAGCGATGATGCAATCAAAAGAAAAGGGAAGGCTATACATACATATACATATAGAAAAAACTATATACATTTACGAAGGTAAATAAAGATTAATTACAGTCTTCTTCTGAGTACATAGGTCAGGTTAAAAATGTTTGATAACAAGAGCTTCTTTAAACCGTAATTAGCATGTCCATATTCCATGTTGTCACCACGTGAGTAACACAGAATTCAATTGACACGGTTATGAACGCTTATCAACTGAGATGGTTGGGACATGTGTTATGTATGCCTAGTCGTCATGTGCCTCGTCATATAATGTTGGCCGAAGTAGGTTTAGGCTGGAAAAAGGCTACGGCGGTGGGGTGACAGACTGAAACATGGCATCAATGTATGAAGTCGTTGACTGTTGATTTGAGCCATATGGGGCGATGCAGATTAGTCGGTTTGGGTCCGTTTCACAATAGAAATGAGTGGTTGGAGCCTGACCCTAAGTGACGACATGGCTGTTAACCGATGGCATTGGCGTAGATGTACCCGCACACACATTATCCTCATCTTAACGACGCTTTATCGAATCCCACCACTCTCTATCTCTCTGTCTCTTTTAGTATGTTATATTTCTTTCGACTGAGTTTTCTTTTGTTCATTTACGACTTCACTGCCTTGTTTACTTGATGTAGTGATATGAAGTGTGGTAATTGGGACGATTACGCAGTAATATCTGGTTATTTGTTGATTTGGACGGTGGATAATGATGGCATTCCTTGTTTGTTGATTATCCTGAAGGATTGAGAAACATGTGTTTGATGTCCTGTTTCTATCAGATGCCTGGCGATTGCTCTCTTAAAGACTTTGCTACCATGCAAATGTCTTTGTTTCTATATTGTTCAGATTTTGTCAAGGGAACTAAATGTATGATATGCTTTATTCATATAATGTCATATTATGCTGAAAACATTTTCATAATTGTTAATCATAGTATAAATTCAATAATTTAATGTTTTCATATAGATGATTCTGGAACAGGAGTTGATGAATTGTCTGTACGTATTCGAGGCAATCCTCATATTCTACTCATTGGTGATCCTGGTACTGCGAAATCAGTTCTACTGCGTGGATGTACAGCTTTGTGTGAGAGAGCTGTGCTAACAGCTGCAACAGGTACTACTGCAGCCGGTTTGACTGCTACAGCTATACGTGATTCTAGTGGTTGGACACTTGATGCTGGTGCTCTTGTTTTAGCTGATGGTGGCTTATGCGCTATTGACGAGTTTACTGCATTACATGGTGCTCATCGTGCAGCAGTCCATGAAGCAATGGAACAACAAACTATTAGTTTAGCTAAAGCTGGTCTTATGGCTCGACTTAATTGTCGTTGTTCTATACTAGCAGCTGCTAATCCAACTCCAAGTTCTGTTGCAAATGGAAGTGAAGATTTCGGTCTACCAACTCCACTGTTAAGTCGTTTTGATATCATATGGCGGCTAGTTGATCCAATCGATTCAACGGAATGGGATCGTCGAATAGCTAACTTTGTCTTGGATTTAGATCAACCAACAAATGACGTTAGGAATAAAGGAACAACAAAAGTAATTATTTTTTTTTTAAATGAAGGAATCCCTGCTTTATAATGAAAAGAATGTAATTGAGTAGAAGTATGGGTGATTGGTGTAGAGACTTGAATTTTGAGTGGATGGATCACGGGTTTGAGCCGAGGTCTGAGCAGTCAGGTAGTATTATTAGCACCTCATACACAATAGGTGTAGCTTATTATCTACTCTGCGAATTTGCATAAGATTGCTGAGTGAATTTCGATTCTCGAAATTAAAGTAGCCCAACTGCTTAAACGTTAGTAGTTGTTACAAGATGCAAAGCGATTACCTACTTCAGTTTTAGATTCCTTAAACTAGTCAGCTAAATTGATCTTGGTTCTTCATTTTGTGTGGGACTCGTCGGCCGAATGTACCTGTATCCCAGTGAGTGATGTCATTCCTACTGAGGCTCGAAACCAGTACCCTTCGCTTCAAACGCTAAGCAACTGCGGCGTGATGGCCACCTCTTGTGCACTGGGTTTAGGCATCAGTGGGAACAACATCACTCACTAGGATGAAAGTACATCGAGCTGACGAGTCCCAAATAGGACAAAATGCACGTCCTGAACTCCTTCGCTAGTCGCCAAGATCAATGTAACATCATGAATACTTTCACCGATGATCTTCCTGATTGTCGTCGACTGGATCATGCAACAAACTGTGAGGAGTGAGAAGAGGCGCATACTCTGGACCGATGAAAAGATGCTAGAAGATTTAGATTTCACCGATGATGATTTATGTCTGATGTCTTGTCACACAAACTCGAAGATCTACAGGTGAAAACCAACAAGTTGATAGGAAAGGCGTGGCAGCGAAGGAAGACGGCATTCCCTTCAGGTAAACGTAGAGAAAACAGCGGTGATGAAGATACCCAACCAACAACAACAAGCACCAATCACCATCAAGGAGAGCAGCATCCACTCAACTACAAGAGGTGGGGGCACATGTGAGGACGTCAAAGCCAGGACCGGAAACACAGCAAGACAGGCCTTCCTTCTTTAATTTGAAATCAGTGTGGAGATCTCCTGCACTCCACTCAGCATAAAGTGTGAACAGCATCCGGATTTTCAACACTAATGTCAGTAGAGTCGCTGCTTCTATGTGATGGTTGAGACAGTTGGCACGTTACGAAAAGCATTTCCAAAAAAACTGCACACATGCATCATGAGAAGCTGCCGCCTACGCTCACTCGATACTGAAGATCGATTAGATGGCTAGAATAATAAGAATCGGCAACAAAGAACTCACTGAAGCAAGTGTACATCAATTAGATTGGACATACACTGAGAAGACCGTTTGGAGACATCACGACGAGTTGGGCATCTGAGCCGAGGGTGACGAGGAGATCATATGAGGAAGAAATAAAGACGTATGAGTAGTGGTGGAGCCAGGTTACAAAGACTGGAGAGAACAAAGTGAAATGGCGATGTGCTAGTAAACCCCTATGTTCCAATAGGAACCCAAATAGACAAATAATATAGTAAAATTATGTTACATGTAAGTGGCATGTAGATAAGCAGTCGAGAAGAAAAGAAATGATGCTTGACAGACGGCTTTGGTATTTGTACACCACAATAATGATGAGTCGTTATGACTGTCACACAGTCTATAGTGTTAGATCGAATTTTTCACCTCATCAATCTACTGAAGTGTACAGATACACAAGTTATGAATCGAAATAAACTTGGCAACCATATGTCCCATATTCTTACCGTAGGCACTAAGTTATACCTACTGTGTTAGGCAGCTAATCATACTAGATGACTGTCGAAGACTCGGTAGGCGAAGACACGTTGGAATCTGTGGGTTATCGGTTGAAAGAAAGTCGAATCCTTACGTCCATAAGCCATAGCTGATGTTGTGTCATAGGATATAGTACTATTTTGTACTGTAACAATGGCTATTATACTTTTTTACAGTTTAGAAGTAACATTCATCTAGGTACAAAATATGGTTTGGTCGAGTAGTTACAGTTCATTGTGACTGATTTGAATCCTGTTGTGGCTGGAGTTTTCATTTCACCTTCAATCATCGCCCAGTATTAATAATGCAAGTCTACCAAACCATTACTATCTCAAATGGTCAAAGTGATGCTCAATATGATGCTGCTCCCCTACTCTAATTCAATTAGATTTAGATTGGGGTGAAAAGTCTTGACTAATGGGTAGCCAGTGTGACTACGATCAACCGGTAGTAACGCGTTATAAATTCACATGATAGTTGAGCAAACTCCGTGGTGATTGATGAAGTGAAATAAAAACGTGGTCAGCAGTCGGGCTTTGTAGCTCCAGTTGGTAGAGTACCGGGCCGAAGATCTATCTATCTATCTATCTGTCCAAATTAAAGAAGGACCAGCCACTACTGCTTAACTGCTTAAGTTGCCACACCTCACATCACTACATCAAGTAGAAAAGCAATGAAGTGGGAGATAAAGAAAAGAAAATTCAGTCGAGAAAAAATATAAAGTACTAGAAGAGAGAGAGGAAGAATGAGAAAATGGTGAGATTGGATAAAGCGTCGTTAAGATGAGGATAATGTGTGTGGGGGTACATCTACGCCACTGACATCGCTTTCCAGTCATATAGCCTAAACTCTCCGACCGACCAGAGACCCGGTGACCGCTGGTTCGAATCCGGCCGTGGTCGGAATTTTCATTCCACCTTCAGTCATCACCCAGTATCAATAAAAGTCTGCCAAACCACGGCTATCTCAGATAATCAAACGGACAAATTTACATCTAACAAATTGAGTGTGGTGGGTTTGTGGAGAGGGGAGGGAGGAACAACTGGTGTTTCCCAACCAGATACTTGTAAAGGGAAATCAAAATTACACAAATAAACTAATGAATATTAGAGTGGGAGAACTGAATTAAATGTGTTGTCACCGAGTGGTAGGGTTGCGCGCGTGGGTCTAATGTTACTGAGACTCAATGGACACCTCAACTGAATACCTTTACGAGTGACCTCTCTCAGTACCTTTTGCTTCACTGAGCTGCGGAGAAATCAGAAGACAAAGACAGCCTTTGACTGCAAGAACAGGGACAACATTTATTGGGCAAATACATGACATATGTATATACAAAACTCTCAGAAAGTGAAGCCATAAATGAACCAATCAGATTTCTTGTATGAGTTCGAATTCCTCCAATAAGGTTCTCATGTCAGCGCATGCATAAATCACGACTTGAACATGATCTGATCATGACTTGAAGACAATTCCCCCCTATTGGCTGCCTTTTTGTCGCTACGTATCAAAGTTAAAGGGCAACGAAAGCATCAGTGTTTGTGTACGCTTAACTCTAATTTCAAGATAGCACCAACAACTACTTTTGTTGTCTGAAGAGAAGATGAAGGTTTACCCCGCCCTCCCCATATGGTAGTAGTCGATTTAACATATCGATGAAAAAACTGAGTATAGTATCCTAATCCCTTCTAAATGGGTTTGTCTCGATCAGCATGCTTATATCCAAATAGTGATAGTTTCTACTTTGTTTAGTCAATCATTATTTTGGTATTTATATCTCCTAATGAGAATATAAAACAAAATTAATTCGTTTCAATTGGCCTTGTACTATAGAATCCTGTTAATAGCTTTATCAAAGTTACAATAAACCGGAATTCACAATATCTTCCAAGCCCTATATATGGATAACTTGACAAGTATTCTCCTGCTTAAATGATTCGACGTTGTCAGAATTGTAGAATAAAGATGATTACCATATATGGTGTGTGTTGTGTATGAATTACAAATTGAGATTTGTATGTACACATTTGTGTTGATATAGGTCTTATCGTATTCATTATGATTATGTCAAAATGTAAGGGTTGGTTGAGTCCAGATCAAACTATGCTTTACTCCCTCCCTTATTCCTCTTTAGACAGTTATGTTTCTGCTATGAGACATTCTTGATAATTTCTAAAGCCGCCTTACTGAATAATTTCGATGTTGTCAAGGATTGTATGTACTGTACAGCAGTTCGCTCTGTTCTACGCTATGGCTGTGAAATATGACCATTGAAGGTAGAAAACATGAGAAGGTTTCAGATATCTGACAACCGTTGCCTTCGTAGTAAAGACCCTATTCCGTGGTGTCACCATGTGAGTAACGCACAAGTCATGCGTAGAGTTTTTGGGGAGAAGAGGTAAGTCAGTTGACGATGTTTTGAACCTTCATCGAATGAGATAGCTGACTGGGATGTGTTACGTAGGCCTAGTCACTGTCTGCCTCGTCACACAATGTTGGCCGAAATAGGTTCAGGCTGGAAATGGGCTCAAGACGATCAGACTGAAATATGGCATAAATGTATGAAGTCGTTGACTGTTGATTTGAGCCATATGGGGGCGATGCAGATTAGTCGGTTTGGGTCCGTGTGATAAGAGAAATGAGTGGTTGGAGCCTGACCCTAAGTGACGACATGGCTGAGAACCGATGGCATTGGCGTAGATGTACCCGCACACACATTATCCTCATCTTAACGACGCTTTATCGAATCCCACCACTCTCTATCTCTCTGTCTCTTTTAGTATGTTATATTTCTTTCGACTGAGTTTTCTTTTGTTCATTTACGACTTCACTGCCTTGTTTACTTGATGTAGTGATATGAAGTGTGGCAGCTGGGACGATTACGTAGTAACGTCTGGTTATATGTTGATTCGGATGGATGAATGGATGGTTGCCAGATGGGTATATCGATTGCACCGAAGTTGCGGTTACTTACGCCTTGCTGGTGAGTACTTAATAGAACAAAACCTAGGTCCCACACCTTCCTACCAGTTGCCTTCAACTAATGAACATCCTCGAGATTTCGACATTAATCATACAGAAATTTTGGTGATTCCCTTAAGCTGGAAATGCAGTTATGTTGTTATTTTTCCTTTGGGTTCCTACTGGAACATACCGCTTCTGTAACACGCCTCCATTGCTCTCTCTTCTGGCCAGTCTTCTCAACCTGGTGCCACGACTGCCTACGAGTTTTCATTTCCTCCCCACACTATCTCCTCCATGTCACCCTCACCTCGGACACCCAACTCTTCGTTTCCTTTTTGGATTCCACTCGAGTACCTTGCCTGGCGCGTGATATCCCCAGTCGACCTTCTCAGTGTATGGCCAATCCATCTCCGATTTCTTCTTCTGCGCATTTGTTGGTTGATAGATTCTTAGTTGGTTCGTTGCCAGCCACCTACAGTTCCTTGTTGCTTATTATTATTATTCTGACCATCTGATCGATCTTCAGTATCCAGTGAGCATAGGCGGCAGCTATTGATGAATGTCTGTAGTTTGTTGGAAATGCTTTTTGTGAAACGCTAAGTTTCTGAACCATACAGAAGCACTGACTTGACGTTGGTGTTGAAAAACTGGATGTTGTTCATGCTTTATGCTAAGTGCAGAATATCTCCACACTGGCTTCAGGTTAATGAACTCTGTCTTACTTTTTCCGATGCTGGCTGGTTTTGACATCCTTGTCTATGCCACCACCGCCTGTAGTTGAAACAGTGCTGCCTAGATAGGTGAAAGAGATTACTTCCTGTAAGTTTCTCCCATTGTTGGTGATTGGTGTTTCTTGTTAGTTCGGTATCTTGATCACCTCTGTCTTCTCTACATTCACTTGAAGTCCCGTCTTCCTTTGCTGCCGCTTCTGTCAACTTGTTAGTTTTCGTCTGTAGATCTTCGAGTTTGTGCAACATTAGACATAAATCATCGGAAATAAAGTTGGTTAGTTGTAAAACATGGGATTAGGGTGCGAAGAATATTAAGCGTTGAACCACCGTTGCTTTTGTAGCACTGACCATCTGTCGTGGGACTATCGCACCAGTAACATAAGAGTCAGGCGTAAAATTTTGATGAAAAGAGATAAGTCAGTTGTTGTTCATCAACTCAGATTTCTGGAACCATATAAGATGTGACATAATCATTTATGCGAGGTTGAAGTTTATGGAGAACCAGATGTTTTGTTGTCTTAACAATGATAAACTGAGCTGCATAGTTTTATGTTTTACTGAATACCAGATTTTAATCTCTTCTTCAGTATCATACTACTCATTTCCCCATCTATATGGTACTTTAAGAAATATATTTCCTTCTTCGGGACCAAGGAAAATATATTTTCATTTATAATGGTTTAGATTTTACTATTTATATATTATATAATGTTGTCAATTTTAAGCATCATCTTTGGTCTACAAATGATTTGAAAGAATATTTTGTATGGATTCGTGATCGTTTTAAGCCACAGTTAACAATGGCTGCTGCTAATCTTCTTCAACGTTATTATATTTGGCAACGAAGTCAAATGTCCAATTTCTTTGATGATACTATAACAGGTGTATATGGTAGACGAACATTACGTTTACTAGAAAGTCTTGTACGACTAACCAAAGCACATGCTAGATTAATGTGTCGAAATGAAGCTATTGTAGAGGTAAGATTATTTTTTAACTTGTTGTTCAATGATTTCTTTGGATAAATTTTTTAATGATTGAAATGAATCTGTATACGTTGTCATTGTTTGTCGATAAATTATTTTATCGATTCAATAGAGTGGAAAAGGCTATCAGATTAGATAACTTGAGATTTTCTTAATCATAATCATATGTGTAATTTATACAGTACTTTTGACATCTGATTTCTATTGTCCTGTCACCTGATACTATTTGCTTCTATTCGCAGTAAAGTTTTCTATATCTCTGGCATAGGTGAGTGTTGCGTCATTTCTATTACATATCTTGGGTGGGAAAAGATTCGGTAATCAATCCCTCTCTCTCTCTCTCTCTCTCTCTCCCTCCACCTAATTACATAAGTACAGTGGCTTTATCCCAATCCATTGTATGGTTGTGTGGTACTGCATTATTGATCTTATTCAGGTTTTTCATTCTGTATTTAGTTCAATTCCTATGTTTCACTCTCCTAATTGATCCCCAACCAGCCAGTTTAGTTTGACCTATGTACTTGACCTCACCAGCCATTGCATAAAACTTGATACATTATAATATTTCGCTTAATTGGTTCTATGCGATCCTTAAGCCACCCGATAAAGTTTATCAGTGAGTGAGTTTGTAGGTTTAAATGTCACCGTAATTCCAGCCTTGCTGAGAATCTTACGTGGAATTTCTCATGTACCTTCCTTATAGAGTAACACAATGGAGGCTGTGAACTCCTTTCTTCTTGTGTTGTTGTTATTATTCATACTCGTGTTAGTGTTATTATTTCGTTTCTTATGTGTTTGTGCGAATTTTTTTAGTAAACTGTAGGGGATAATTATTAACTATTTATGCTTTTTTTAATGTGTTTCGGTTCCTTGCACTGGAGTAGGATCCTCAACAAAGCTGGAATTAGGGCAGCATTTAAACCTACAAACCCACTCGGAGATAAGCTTTGTCGGTTGGCTTAAGTATCCGATAGATCTAATTACGCAAAATAGTCTAATGTACGATATTCCATGCAGTGACTATTAGGTCAAGTCCATAGGTGAAACTATCCGATCGGGGTCAATTGGAAGAGTGGAACATAGGAATTTAGCTAAATATAGAATGATAGACTCTGATAAGATCAATAATCTAGAAAGACACTCGGTTATTGCAATGCATCGATTAACACACAATCACACAGTAGAACGGGTGGGATAAAACCGCTGTACTTAAGTCGAAAATAATTAGGTGGAGAGAGGGAGAGATTGATTACTGAGTCTTTGTTCATCGGGTCAACACCCAGCCAACACGTGTAATATTTTAAGGGAGTTGTGGGGATCTACAAAAATATTTCAAGTTGTTATCCATCATAGACTGACATCAATTGGAGAAACAAAGAAAACCTGGGAGCACTGGACAGTCGTTTCGTCTTAGTACGGGACTTCTCAGCAGTGCGCACCCGCGACCTTAAGGATCCGTGGCCAGCACGTTATCACGTTACCATATCATGAGCTAACAGAAGTTGGAAATATGGACCCATTGGATTCTGACCCAGTGGCTCAGTGGTAACGTGCTGGCCACGGAACCTAAAGGTCGCGGGTTCTATCCCTGGCGGGGTCTTGGGTGCGCACTGTTGAGGAGTCCCGTACTAGGATGAAACAGTTGTCTGGTGCTCTCAGGTTTCCTTTGTTCCTCCAACTGATATCATTCTATGGTGAACAACAACTTGAAACATGTGTAATAGAGATGATACAACACCTACCTGTTCCAGAGATATGGACAATTTTACTACCAATAAAAGCAAAGTGTCAGTGACATAACTATAGAAGTCAGATGTAAAAAGTGCTGTCTGATTATGTTGATATGATTATGAACAGTAATAATCTTAGCTGTAAACGCTGTCATTAAGTGTTTGCTGTATATCAAATAAACAAATGTAACATGGAATTAAATTCTACCACAGTTTTACACACTTACATTAACTTGAGATTTTATTGCAAACGACTGAGAATCGAAGGTATTGAGGGTTAAAAGGCGGAGGATGACTTCTTCAATATATCTTATTTAGATACTTTTCTTATCCTTCTCTAACTTCATCATCATCATCATTATCAACACAGATGAGACACTACTGCATACAGGGGTTCAAGTTGCATCACCTTACCTCTCATATCAGCATATCAGCAAGTAATAAAGCGATGAAATGAAACATGAAGAAACGGAGGAAAATTGATCAAAAGTAGTAGCAATTAGTAAAACAGAGGAAGGAGAACTGATAAAACTTTGAATTCCGTATGATGATCAGGATAATGATAATGTGTTGATACTTCGGCGCCACTGACATAGATTCTCAATCATTACCAACTAGAGTCTCCAACCATTGGTTTCTCTTGTCCCATGGAGGCAAAGTAGGAAGTTCATATTTCCCTACATGGCTAAGACTAACAGTTAGAGAATCCATGCAATGATGTCATGTTGTAATCTGGCCACCCTGAATCTTTTTCCAGCGTGAACCTACTTCAGTCAACGTTATGCAACAGAGCAAACGATGACTAGACAAACGTAATACATGTCCTAGCCATTTGAGTTGATGAAAGTTCATGACATCATCATCATCATCATCTTTATAACACTGCTATATTATTGTGTGTGGTGCGGGCCTTGATGCCTATCTTGAGGGATATTTTACCTCATAAAAATATAAAGCATTTCGCTTTCAACCAAGGGTGTCATGATTTCGGACGCTCTCCGTCTACCGAGGTTCGGTTAACTAATTACCATGATTAGCCCACGTACTGTACTCACACACGATTACGGACGCCAATTACGAACTCTTATAATACTCGACTGAAATTATCTATTTGTTTTAAGCCGAAATTGAAATTAAGCTTGGTTGTTGGATTCCACCATTTCTCTTTAACTTGCCATTGGTAACATTCCCAAAACACCTCTTCTAATGGAAGTATATGGTAATAATTTAGACTTGCTACTTCGCAACGACGTCTTAACCTAGAGGATACAGACACTATCATTTTACCGTGCGATAACATACATTATCCGTAAGTATGATGTGTGCTTAGCGCCATAAAAACAGAAAATACCTCTACAAGATTGATAGAAGACTGTACCTCTACTCACTATTGATAATGAACCATTGGAAGAAATTGGGAAGTTGGTGTGCTGCAGTAGTTGTGTGAATCCTGATAAGAGGTGTAGCTGACTAAAATTCTAAGCGTATATCGAAACCGGAGTGGTATGAGCTAATCTCGGTTACTTTTTGATGTTAAACTTGCTGTAAACAACAGGATATTGTAACACACAGTTGCAGGCAATTCAGTCATGCTCCTATGGAATCTAACCTCGCCAACTGAGGATGTCCGATGAATCTACATTTTCTGAGGTTACATGATTTGTTTAGGCGTGATAGAAATTGTAGTCATTTGGAAAAAAAATTGTCTTTGGTGATTTGACGACTAAATCGTTCACGGTTCGCATATCCTGGGAATGATTTAAAGAAGTGGAGAGGTGGTTAGTGCATAACATGGCACCCTAATATGAAGCATGTGTAAATACCTCATGACTATGCAAAGGGGGTCCGATAACTACGGGGCTCAGTGGCTTAAGATGATATTAGATATGACAGAGTACTGGAGATCATCCCACAGCTTTCTTGTTTCTTCTACTACTGAAAAATGAAACGCAAGTAGTAATACTCTTTTGAATGCATTTTTAAAACCGCTCCTTTAGTAATCCATTTACCTTTTTATTTCAACACTACTTCCCTCTTCCTGTACCAACTTTTTGCTTTCATAATGTTACTTTCTTATTTTTATGGCACCTCTCATGTACTCATTACGTATTAAATTTTTGTCTTAAATAAATGTGTTGTAGTGCATCAGGTGGATATTTTATACATATGAATAATCATAGCGTTTTTAGTCGAAATTATGGATCCTTTCCCACAGAAACACTACGCAGATTGCATTTTAAGTTAGCCAACATAACAGCTTAATCGACAGATACTACTAAATAGCAAATTGAGTAGTTGAAAATCATTCAGAGTGATCTATCAATTTCGCAGGCCACATAAGAGTAATCTAAACACCGTGCGGTCATCATGCTTTAAAATCATACTTGATCAAGCGATGAATATGTCGCTATATGTCATTTCAATTATCTGATACTATTTGCTGAGCTTCACTTGGTCAGATGGATCCATCAAGCCATGGTTCAGTGGGCAATATAGTCGAAGCTAGCCAATCGTTTTTAAGATCAGCTGATTCCTAGAACAGAGGTAGCCAATATCCTCATTAACTATCGAATGATCAACGTAAATATAATATTGCTATGTTTTGCGAGCAGCTATGACCAGTAACGATGCACGATATCCACTGTCAGCCACAAACATTCAACAATCTCCTAGTTGATTCATGACCCAACCAATTGATAGAGGAAACACTATGTACATCCAATAACACGTATTGGGGTCGAAAACTAAACAACAAACGAAAATATATCTAATATATATCGAGATAGTTGGCCACCTGAAATGATCCTGCTGACTAGATAGATGATCCACAGTCTCTCTTGTCTGTCTGTCTGCCTGCCTACCTGTCTGTCTGTGTGTCCATCTAACTGTAGACGTGATAACATGAAGTGCATTTTGACTGCTCATTCCTACCAACTAGTCTTTCCTCTCCATCCACATATCATCTCCCTCTTCGGATAAATGTTATTTGCAGTCAGACTGGACAGCACTGTCTTTTCATCGCATCTATCTGACCGAATCACATCGAGTTTCTCCTTGTTCACTAGAGGATCAGTAGTCTTCTTCACATTATTTCCACTGGCATGTCGATGGACAGGGCATGAAAACAAGCTATCAAGTCTAGAGATTTATTTACCTACCGATCGAGAATGAGATTTGCAGTGATATCTGGAGGATGACCTTTTCAGACATAGTTGGTATATGTTGGCAGCAAAAGCCGTCCTCGTGGCTATCAGCGTGCGTTACACTCCTGGCATCCATGTTGTATAGGTGGACTAGATTCGACGAAATACAAGGCACCACAATGTTAGCAAAGCAACGAAGGTATCTCTTTCGACAGTTGGATGGTGTCGCATGAGTTACTGTTCCGATGAACAGATGAGATGAAACCAGATGGTAATGTGGAGGAATGAGATATCTGGCGAATTGTATGTACTCCAGAATCACCCTCGTCTCCAGATTGAGGTAAACTCGAATCACACTGGATGTTACCAATTGGTTGATATTCTGTGGTGTCGAAACTACAACCACGTGGTTTGTGTGACAAAATCATGTCACACACAGCATTGGTCGAACTCACGTGGACCAAGCATTCGAAGTAGGAGAAGTACGTTCTAGCAATCATCTTGGTCAGTAGAATCCATTTTGTAGTAGTCTTTGTAACAGCTTAATCAAGTATCGAAAGTCTGATTTGCATCAGGATCGTAGTGAAATTCAGTGATGCTATTGACAATACCATCAACTGAAGAGAGTATTAAAATTTGGCTTGGTAGATGATGCTTCAGTACTAGAAATTCGGGACTGCATATGAATCTTGATAATCTTTATTGGTTATTCAAGGAAGTAGTTCAACTCTAAAGAATTTGTTCCACAATATAACTCACCGTCACCACTGTTATGATTTGGAAACTGCTTTGGCGACTAACGATCCACGGATATCCACCGTCAGCCATCAACATTCAATAGTCTTCTAGTTGGTTCCTGACCGAACTAATTAATGGAAAAGATACAATGGATATGTAGAAACGTGTATTAGGGTTGAAAAACTAGTGATATTCATCAACAACTGCCTACGCTCATTACTGAAGATCAGATGGCCAGAAAGAATAAACAACAAGGAACTCACTGTGACCGGCAACGAAACCAACCAAGAACCTATTGCTCAGAAATATGCAGAGGAAGAAAGTGGAGATGGATTGGACATACACTGAGAAGGTCGACTAGGGATATCACGCGCCAGGCAGGGTACTTGAGTGGAACCCACATGGTAAATAATGAGTTGGGCATCGGAATCGAGGGTAACATAGAGGAGGTGATGTGAGGAAGAAATGAGAGCTTGTGGGCAGTTGTGGAGCCTGGTTCAAAAGGTTGTAGAGAACTGAGTGTGCTGGAGACGTGCTACTGAAGTCCTATATTCTACTAAGGAATTCAAGGGAATACTAATAATAATAATAATGAATAATAGTTAGTTCGCTGTTTAAAATAATCCTGTTGATCGACTAACCTACCGACTTGATAACATAAAGTACATTTCGATTAATCTCTCTCCAATCTGATGTCTTTTCTCTCTATCGCCATATATCTTGTTTTCATTTTGAAACAATTAGTCCCTTTTATGAATTTGGATTATCTGAAAAAAAACAGTTTGTCCTTACATTAAGCCTACCTTTATTATTATTATTATTAGTCCTTTGGGTTCCTAATGGAACATACGGCTTCAGTAGCACGTCTCTAGTGAACTCTGTTCTCTGAATTCTTTTGAACCTGGCTCCACGACAGCCCACAACCTCTCATTTCCTCCTCACACGATCTCTTCCATGTCACCCTCAACTCAGACGTCCAACTCCTCGCTTCCGATGGGGGTTCCACTCGAGTACATGGCCTGACGCATGATTTCCCAAGTCGGCCTTCTCAGTGTATGCCCAATCCATCTTCACTTCCTGCTACTGCATATTTGTTGGGTGATAGGTTCTTGGTTGGTTCGTTCCCAGAGCTCCGTGTTGTTTATTCTTCCTGGCCATCTGATCTTCAGTAGCGAGCGTAAGCAGCTGTTGATGAATGTGTGTAGTTTGTTGGGAATGCTTTTCGTAACGCGCCAAGTCTCTGAACCATACAGAAGCACTGACTTGACGTTGGAAGCCTACCTTGGTAATACTTATTTATTTTATCGTATTATCAAGATTGTCTTCAAGTCTTATCTTTTTTCCCTCTTTATTATCTTTTTATTATTGAATTCCTTGATTTCAAATTGTTATTCATCGAAGACTGACATCAGTTGGAGGAACAAAGGAAACCTGGGAGCACTGGACAGCTGTTTCGTCCTAGTATGGGACTCCTCAGCAGTGCGCACCCACGACCCCACCAGCAGGGGTCGAACCCGCGACCTTCAGGTTCCGCGGCCAGCAAATTACTATTGAGCCACTGGGTCAGAATCTAATGCCCTGCTGGTGGGGTGGTGGGTGCGCACTGCTGAGGAGTCCCACACTAGTCAGACGAAACGGCTGTCCAGTGCTCCAGGTTTCCTTTGTTCCTCCAACTGATGTCAGTCTACGATGAATAACAACTTGAAATATTTCCAAATCTCCACAACCCCCTCAAGAATTCCTTTATGTCATATTTGTCCTTCCCCTACTTTCAGTTTTTATATATAAAACTGCCTTAACAAGTAAATGTATGATCAGATTGTTCAAAATGTATAACGCTAATACACATTATATATTGTTCAGATAATCTATTTCTTGTTTTCATTATTTGTAGGATGCTGTAGTTATAATCTATCTAGTTGATTGTTCACTTTATTCAACTAGTTCTATTCGAACCAATGAATTCAACTCATGTATTACATTATCTAATTATATAACACCAGAATTGATTGTTTCATCTAATATACCAGAGAATGCATATTTTGATTATACAGAAATTGAAAAATTAGTATTAACCACTTTAAACAATCATCATCATCATCATCAACATCATCAAGATAATGTACATATGAAAGATGATGTTCATTTGAATAATTTTATGATACAATTGAATGAAAATACTAATCATATTGTTCAAGTAGAACCTTTACTTTCTTCAACTCAACTTATTCGAAATACTGATAAAAATGATGATATAGATAGTAATACAATAAAATTATATAACCAAAAACATTACAAACAACAATTTAATTTATCATCTTATAAAAGACTTTATCATCATTTATCAACTAATACAAATAATGATAATATACATCTCATATCATCAATGAATCAAGAGAATATAGTTACACCTACTATTCCACGATTAAAAACTTTTAAATGGACAGCATTAAATGAATCTGTAGATGAGAAAGACAATAATAATAATAATAATAATAATACCAATAATATTATTGGTATAAACCTTTATGGAATAAACATTTATCCTCCCAATCATTGGACATTTTAAATGATTCATTCAAACAAAAAAATTTACCTGGCGTTCAATGTTCAATTGTAGATAATTATAATGCTACTATTTCTGCCGTTAATAATAATAATGATGATGATGATAATAATATGATATCGTTTGGTTTTAATATGATGACTGATGATGAAAACACCCTTAAAATGAATTTGAAAGATGAAGATTTTGAAATAGATTTGTAGCGTGGAAAATATGCAAGTAAAACGTTTTTCTTTTTTTACTTCTCACCTCCCCTCCCCCTCCCTCCAAGATCTATTTATCTGAATAAAGTATTTTATGTTTTACTTGATAAAAGTTTGATTGGGTTTTGTGTATACTTCCTTGCCAGCTGTTCACATTGTGGAAGGTAATTTTTTCTTAAGATATCTGACTGCATAACCGATGGGATATCTACTTTTGAGACTCAATCATAATGTATGAGATTTGATTGTTTTAACTGTAGGAAGAGAAAAACCATATTGTTCACATTCGAAGACCATGGAGTAGGAAGGAGTGTAGTATTTTAGCAGCTGTCCTTTCCTAACTTTCCCTTTCCTATTGGGATGATAGCATTAGTGTGGCATTGTTCTTCATACAAGAGAAACATCTTACACTCAATAGTAAGACTTTGCTCTTGAACTCTTATCATGTTGTTGCAATTAACACTACACAGCTTATGAATGAGTTGACCGAATATCCTAGAGTATTTTTTAGTGTGATTCATGCTTCTCAATTGTAAACCATTGTTCTAGGATTATGTTTCAATACACGGTTCAGTTTTTGTTGGTGAAAGAATTTGTAGCTTTTAAAGAAAGTCGCATTATTACCAAGTGCGTTATCTGTTGATGAAATTTCAGTTTTCGAATCAAAACACTCGCCAATGCGGATAGGATATTGGGAAATGGACTCTTAAAAGTTGAATTATTTCCTCGAACATCAAATGTACACAATTCGTCTATTACACCAGTTTTAATACTTCCTTCAGTTGACGGTATCGCCAATAACATCACTGAATTTCACTACGATCCTGATGCAAATCAGACTTTCGATACTTGATTAAGGTGTTACAAAGACTACTACAAAGTGGATTCTACTGACCAAGATGATTGCTAGAACGTACTTCTCCACGTGAGTTCAACCAATGCTGTGTGTGACACAACCCACGTGGTTGTAGTTTCGACACCACAGAATATCAACCAATTGGTAACATCCAGTGTGATTCGAGTTTACCTCAATCTGGAGACGAGGGTGATTCTGGAGTACATACAATTCGCCAGATATCTCATTCCTCCACATTACCATCTGGTTTCATCTCACCTGTTCATCGGAACAGTAACTCATGCTACACCATCCAACTGTCGAAGGAGATATCTTTTTTGCTTTGCTAACATTGTGGTGCCTTGTATTTCGTCGAATCTAGTCCACCTATACAACATGGATGCCAGGAGTGTAACGCACGCTGATAGCCACGAGGACGGCTTTTGCTGCCAACATATACCAACGACATCTACAAATGTCATCCTCCAGATATCACTGCAAATCTCATTCTCGATCGGTAGGTAGACTTGATAGCTTGTTTTCATGTCCTGTCCATCGACATGCCAGTCGAAATAATGTGAAGAAGACTACTGATCCTCTAGTGAACAAGGAGAAACTCGATGTGATTCGGTCAGATAGATGCGATGAAAAGACAGTGCTGTCCAGTCTGATTGCAAATAACATTTATCCGAAGAGGGAGATGATATGTGGATGGAGAGGAAAGACTAGTTGGTAGGAATGAGCAGTCAAAATGCACTTTATGTTATTACGTCTACAGTTAGATGGACACAGACAGACAGGTAGGCAGGCAGACAGACAGAGAGACTGTGGATCAGCTATCTAGTCAGCAGGATTATTTTAGGCGGCCAACTGTCTCTATATATATTAGATATATTTTCATTTGTTGTTTGGTTGTTTAGTTTTTCGTCCCCAATACGTGTCATTGTATGTACATAGTGTTTCCTCTATCAATTGGTTGGGTCGTGAATCAACTAGGAGATTGTTGAATGTTTGTGGCTGACAGTGGATATCCGTGCATCGTTACTGGCCATAGCTGTTTCTAAATTATATTAGTTTGGCGTTCGTCAGTGTATGACATCTCTGACGTCAGCTTGCGAGATATTCTACCACCTGAAAACGGGCGGCTAAACTAATCTGCAGTTCGCTGTGTCCTGTTATAGAGCTGTGAATCTAGGCCGTATAATTTCGGGTGTTTGAAGTGATTACAAATTTCCGATCACAGATGTCTTAGTAGTATTACTGACGGATGAAGGGGTCAACAGGTCAGCAGTGTCGATGTTTGGCAAAGGCTACTACTTCCCGAGGAAGGAAAACCGATCGATGGAGTTGTGATCTTTCACTAACTGGTGTGGCTGAGATATATGTTTCGAATGCCGAGTCACCGTCTACCTCAACATGCCATGCTTGGATAAGTTGGGAACTATTACATTGGCTGTTAACTGATGATGAACTATGTTGTAGTTCGCCTAGACAGTGAATTTTCATTTGAGGAGGTGTTTCAGACAATCAAGTGGTCTTTATTGACTTTGGACTTCATTCTGTTGAATTAGAGTAATGCGAGTAAGGAGGAAGTGTGATTTGTGGTAACTAATAGTCGCAGTTCTTCATCTTTCCAGTTCTGCTTATCTTTGGTGTTCACATTTTAAAGTTGTGTAAGTATCGTATGTGTTAGGTAACAGATTACTTTGTAGGTTATAAATCTAAATCCAACTATTTTAAAGCGTAAAACAAAACTGATTTATGCTAAAGAGACAGGTCATCATCCATCAACATTGGACCAGACATTACTGCACAACACTCCGAGTTGCCACAACTCATATCACTATATCAAGTAAAGAGGCACTCAAGTGGAAGATGAAGAAAAGAAAATTTAGTCAAAAGAAATATAAAGCGCTACAAGAGAGAAACGAAAAATGAGAAAATTGTGGGATTCAGTATAGCGTCGTTTAGATGAGGATCAAGTGTGTGCGGGTACATCTACGCCACTGACATCAGTTCTCAGCCATGTCATCACCTGGAGTCAGACTCCAACCACTCATTTCTCTTGTCCCACAGACCCAAACCGACTAGTCTGCATCGCCCCCACATGGCTCAAATTAACAGTCAACGACTTCATACATTGATGCCATGTTTCAGTCTGTCACCCCACCTCCGTAGCCTTTTTCCAGCCTGAACCTATTTCGGCCAACATTGTGTGACGAGGCAGACGGTGACTAGGCCTACGTAACACATCTCAGTCAGCTATCTCACTCGATGAAGATTCACAACCTCGTCAACTGACTTATCACTGGTCCCTAAAACTCTACGTCTGACTTCTGTGTTACTCACGTGGCGACACAATGAGACATGGTCTTTACTACGAAGGTAGCTTGGTCAGACACCTGAAACCTCATGTTTTCTACCTTCAATGGCCATGTTTCACATGCATAGAGTTTATTGTCTTTATTCAAATCAGGTAACTCCAGGATGCTGAGATATGGTGTGGATAGTTCTGATTGTCTCACCTTCTTTGTGAAATGCGTACAAGAATTTTTCACTTACTCGGAACGGAAGCTGTACTTGGTGTTGATCCGATGGAGAGAGATTCGGTTACCAATCTCTCCCTCCCCTCCACCAAACTAAGTTAGTGTATAATACTGTCATTCAGCCCCATCCTCTTGTGTGATTGTATGCAACCGCTGGCGTAGTGATCGACGATCTTTTTTCCTAAATTTCTCATCTTATTAGGAGCTACTAATCTTGATTTAGCTAAGCTTTTTTGCTGTGTTATTCTAACTTACCCTTGTCGGCTACACTGACCTATGTATTTGACCTCACAATCATTGCAAAGGATTCTATTAGGCAAATTATTTTGCTTAATCTCATTAATAGGATCTTTTAACCTACAAAGCTGGTTTCTAAGCGAAATAGTTAGCTTAAATGGAATGCTTTCGAGGTGCCTTCTTCGTATCGTAACGGAGTACATGTCCTTAGGAATGATTCAAATGTAAGTGTGTACTATATCGCCTGGGTTGAATGATTCACATCGCCTGCAAATTACGGTTTATGGTTGGATGTAGTCAGCAGGCAACTATGCAGCTTAGCTCCATAATTTCTGCTTCCATCAGTAAAGTGTATCTCTACTATAGAAGTATAAAATCGTTTACTTCTTAACAGGTTTCAACTTGTCGTCAATTGATGAGTGCAAACGATATTCGGTGCAAGGATATAAGTTGTTTCAGATTTTGGGGATTAACTGATTTCCAGTCAATATTCATCACGAACCAACATCATCTAAGGAACCATTGAAAACTGGCCAGTACTGGAAACCTGTTTTGTCCCAGCAAGGGACTTTTCAGACGTGGTGTCAGGTTTCAACTAATACAAATAATGATAATATACATGTCATATCATCAATGAATCAAGAGAATATAGTTACACCTACTATTCCACGATTAAAAACTTTTAAATGGACAGCATTAAATGAATCTGTAGATGAGAAAGACAATAATAATAATAATAATAATAATACCAATAATATTATTGGTAATAAACCTTTATGGAATAAACATTTATCCTCCCAATCATTGGACATTTTCAATGATTCATTGAAACAAAAAATTTACCTGGCGTTCAATGTTCAATTGTAGATAATTATAATGCTACTATTTCTGCCGTTAATAATAATAATGATGATGATAATAATAATATGATATCGTTTGGTTTTAATATGATGACTGATGATGAAAACACCCTTAAAATGAATTTGAAAGATGAAGATTTTGAAATAGATTTGTAGCGTGGAAAATATGCAAGTAAAACGTTTTTCTTTTTTTACTTCTCACCTCCCCTCCCCCTCCCTCCAAGATCTATTTATCTGAATAAAGTATTTTATGTTTTACTTGATAAAAGTTTGATTGGGTTTTGTGTATACTTCCTTGCCAGCTGTTCACATTGTGGAAGGTAATTTTTTCTTAAGATATCTGACTGCATAACCGATGGGATATCTACTTTTGAGACTCAATCATAATGTATGAGATTTGATTGTTTTAACTGTAGGAAGAGAAAAACCATATTGTTCACATTCGAAGACCATGGAGTAGGAAGGAGTGTAGTATTTTAGCAGCTGTCCTTTCCTAACTTTCCCTTTCCTATTGGGATGATAGCATTAGTGTGGCATTGTTCTTCATACAAGAGAAACATCTTACACTCAATAGTAAGACTTTGCTCTTGAACTCTTATCATGTTGTTGCAATTAACACTACACAGCTTATGAATGAGTTGACCGAATATCCTAGAGTATTTTTTAGTGTGATTCATGCTTCTCAATTGTAAACCATTGTTCTAGGATTATGTTTCAATACACGGTTCAGTTTTTGTTGGTGAAAGAATTTGTAGCTTTTAAAGAAAGTCGCATTATTACCAAGTGCGTTATCTGTTGATGAAATTTCAGTTTTCGAATCAAAACACTCGCCAATGCGGATAGGATATTGGGAAATGGACTCTTAAAAGTTGAATTATTTCCTCGAACATCAAATGTACACAATTCGTCTATTACACCAGTTTTAATACTTCCTTCGGTTGACGGTATCGCCAATAACATCACTGAATTTCACTACGATCCTGATGCAAATCAGACTTTCGATACTTGATTAAGGTGTTACAAAGACTACTACAAAGTGGATTCTACTGACCAAGATGATTGCTAGAACGTACTTCTCCACGTGAGTTCAACCAATGCTGTGTGTGACACAACCCACGTGGTTGTAGTTTCGACACCACAGAATATCAACCAATTGGTAACATGCAGTGTGATTCGAGTTTACCTCAATCTGGAGACGAGGGTGATTCTGGAGTACATACAATTCGCCAGATATCCCATTCCTCCATATTACCATCTGGTTTCATCTCACCTGTTCATCGGAACAGTAACTCATGCTACACCATCCAACTGTCGAAGGAGATATCTTTTTTGCTTTGCTAACATTGTGGTGCCTTGTATTTCGTCGAATCTAGTCCACCTATACAACATGGATGCCAGGAGTGTAACGCACGCTGATAGCCACGAGGACGGCTTTTGCTGCCAACATATACCAACGACATCTACAAATGTCATCCTCCAGATATCACTGCAAATCTCATTCTCGATCGGTAGGTAGACTTGATAGCTTGTTTTCATGTCCTGTCCATCGACATGCCAGTCGAAATAATGTGAAGAAGACTACTGATCCTCTAGTGAACAAGGAGAAACTCGATGTGATTCGGTCAGATAGATGCGATGAAAAGACAGTGCTGTCCAGTCTGATTGCAAATAACATTTATCCGAAGAGGGAGATGATATGTGGATGGAGAGGAAAGACTAGTTGGTAGGAATGAGCAGTCAAAATGCACTTTATGTTATTACGTCTACAGTTAGATGGACACAGACAGACAGGTAGGCAGGCAGACAGACAGAGAGACTGTGGATCAGCTATCTAGTCAGCAGGATTATTTTAGGCGGCCAACTGTCTCTATATATATTAGATATATTTTCATTTGTTGTTTGGTTGTTTAGTTTTTCGTCCCCAATACGTGTCATTGTATGTACATAGTGTTTCCTCTATCAATTGGTTGGGTCGTGAATCAACTAGGAGATTGTTGAATGTTTGTGGCTGACAGTGGATATCCGTGCATCGTTACTGGCCATAGCTGTTTCTAAATTATATTAGTTTGGCGTTCGTCAGTGTATGACATCTCTGACGTCAGCTTGCGAGATATTCTACCACCTGAAAACGGGCGGCTAAACTAATCTGCAGTTCGCTGTGTCCTGTTATAGAGCTGTGAATCTAGGCCGTATAATTTCGGGTGTTTGAAGTGATTACAAATTTCCGATCACAGATGTCTTAGTAGTATTACTGACGGATGAAGGGGTCAACAGGTCAGCAGTGTCGATGTTTGGCAAAGGCTACTACTTCCCGAGGAAGGAAAACCGATCGATGGAGTTGTGATCTTTCACTAACTGGTGTGGCTGAGATATATGTTTCGAATGCCGAGTCACCGTCTACCTCAACATGCCATGCTTGGATAAGTTGGGAACTATTACATTGGCTGTTAACTGATGATGAACTATGTTGTAGTTCGCCTAGACAGTGAATTTTCATTTGAGGAGGTGTTTCAGACAATCAAGTGGTCTTTATTGACTTTGGACTTCATTCTGTTGAATTAGAGTAATGCGAGTAAGGAGGAAGTGTGATTTGTGGTAACTAATAGTCGCAGTTCTTCATCTTTCCAGTTCTGCTTATCTTTGGTGTTCACATTTTAAAGTTGTGTAAGTATCGTATGTGTTAGGTAACAGATTACTTTGTAGGTTATAAATCTAAATCCAACTATTTTAAAGCGTAAAACAAAACTGATTTATGCTAAAGAGACAGGTCATCATCCATCAACATTGGACCAGACATTACTGCACAACACTCCGAGTTGCCACAACTCATATCACTATATCAAGTAAAGAGGCACTCAAGTGGAAGATGAAGAAAAGAAAATTTAGTCAAAAGAAATATAAAGCGCTACAAGAGAGAAACGAAAAATGAGAAAATTGTGGGATTCAGTATAGCGTCGTTTAGATGAGGATCATATGTGTGCGGATACATCTACGCCACTGACATCAGTTCTCAGCCATGTCATCACCTGGAGTCAGGCTCCAACCACTCATTTCTCTTGTCCCACAGACCCAAACCGACTAGTCTGCATCGCCCCCACATGGCTCAAATTAACAGTCAACGACTTCATACATTGATGCCATGTTTCAGTCTGTCACCCCACCTCCGTAGCCTTTTTCCAGCCTGAACCTATTTCGGCCAACATTGTGTGACGAGGCAGTCGGTGACTAGGCCTACGTAACACATCTCAGTCAGCTATCTCACTCGATGAAGATTCACAACCTCGTCAACTGACTTATCACTGGTCCCTAAAACTCTACGTCTGACTTCTGTGTTACTCACGTGGCGACACAATGAGACATGGTCTTTACTACGAAGGTAGCTTGGTCAGACACCTGAAACCTCATGTTTTCTACCTTCAATGGCCATGTTTCACATGCATAGAGTTTATTGTCTTTATTCAAATCAGGTAACTCCAGGATGCTGAGATATGGTGTGGATAGTTCTGATTGTCTCACCTTCTTTGTGAAATGCGTACAAGAATTTTTCACTTACTCGGAACGGAAGCTGTACTTGGTGTTGATCCGATGGAGAGAGATTCGGTTACCAATCTCTCCCTCCCCTCCACCAAACTAAGTTAGTGTATAATACTGTCATTCAGCCCCACCCTCTTGTGTGATTGTATGCAACCGCTGGCGTAGTGATCGACGATCTTTTTTCCTAAATTTCTTATCTTATTAGGAGCTACTAATCTTGATTTAGCTAAGCTTTTTTGCTGTGTTATTCTAACTTACTCTTGTCGGCTACACTGACCTATGTATTTGACCTCACAATCATTGCAAAGGATTCTATTAGGCAAATTATTTTGCTTAATCTCATTAATAGGATCTTTTAACCTACAAAGCTGGTTTCTAAGCGAAATAGTTAGCTTAAATGGAATGCTTTCGAGGTGCCTTCTTCGTATCGTAACGGAGTACATGTCCTTAGGAATGATTCAAATGTAAGTGTGTACTATATCGCCTGGGTTGAATGATTCACATCGCCTGCAAATTACGGTTTATGGTTGGATGTAGTCAGCAGGCAACCATGCAGCTTAGCTCCATAATTTCTGCTTCCATCAGTAAAGTGTATCTCTACTATAGAAGTATAAAATCGTTTACTTCTTAACAGGTTTCAACTTGTCGTCAATTGATGAGTGCAAACGATATTCGGTGCAAGGATATAAGTTGTTTCAGATTTTGGGGATTAACTGATTTCCAGTCAATATTCATCACGAACCAACATCATCTAAGGAACCATTGAAAACTGGCGAGTACTGGAAACCTGTTTTGTCCCAGCAAGGGACTCTTCAGGCGTGGTGTCAGGTTTCTAATGGTTTTACGAATGATGTCGATTCGTGATGAATACCACCTTGGTAGAAATCACTCACCGGACATAAACGTAAGTGCTAACTAAAATCGAATTCACTTTGTATTAGGTATTGTTAGTCAGTATTAGCCCACTAAAAGTTTAGGAATGCATCGTACCAGACATATCCAAACCAGCAATAAGTAGGTAACTAACAGTTCTATTATCCCATCGCTGAATGGACCGAATTGATCGGTTCCTAATACAAACAACGACATTAAAACCATATCTATTGCATAAAAAGTGGTTATCGTGATTCGGTGGTCTAGTGGATAACATTCTGGCCTTTGAAGAAATCTGTTCCCAGTTCAAGTACTAGTGGGATCAACATCACCCACTGGGAGGCAGGTACGTCCAGCTGATGAGTCCCATTCAGGACGAAACGCGCATCCTGGATCCCAAAGCTAGTCACTATCCATCATTCATATAGAAGTTCGTTTATTTACAACATCACTTTGATGTTCATAGATAACACAGCTGCCTTAGTTTAACTAGCCGTTAGTTCATCGCATTCTGTATCTAATTCAGCTTCAATTTACATCAAGGTGAAGAGGTTTATTTAACGTCATACCAATAATTGGATGGTTACTGACTCTGATACTGTAACGCTTCAAGTTGTTTATTGAGTGCAATCATCAACCCATGTGTGTACAAGGCGGGATATTTAAAAAAGTAAGGCTTAACCCAAGCTGAGGATGCGATAAACTTGTTTATTTTGTAGGGTCTCGAAGTGTTTAGATAATCGATACTTTGGGAGAGTCAGATGAATTTTGTCAACGCTGATAAAAGTACTATGAAGGTAATATATGAATGATGGAAATTGGATAAATATTCACAAGTAGAAATTAAACGACATGAGAAAGCTGTGAGTGATTAACTACCACCACCTTCCTATCATCTATTGTATGGACGCCTGGAATCATCATATGAGTACTCCAACATGTATACACACACCTTTAGATATAAAAAGTTAAGTCAGTTGATAGGGTTTTCCATTTTAAACGACTGAAGTGATACAGACGTGAGTTATGCTCGTTTAACCACGATGTAGCCCAACAAGTCATATGAACTGTAGTAGGCTTAAGCTATAAGCTTTTATTGTTATCATTATTATAACAATAACATGGTACAGCAAGAACACTAAGAAATGCACTAAACAAAATAATATAAGGTGTCGCGAATCGCGGTCCTAATACCTCATTCATAACATCTTTGTCTTCAACAATATGTGACGTGACTCACTGACCGGTCAAATCTCTGCTCGGATACAAAAAGCTCGGTTGGCGTTTGCCAACTTACCCCACCTGCGGTGCCGCCGTGATATCCAATTGTTTGTCGATTAAAGGCCGTGTGTACTGTACAGCAGTCCTTTCTGTTCTACTCTGTGGCTGTGAAACATGGCCATTGAAGGTAGAAAACATGAGGTTTCAGGTGTCTGACCACGCTACCTTCATAGTAAAGACCATGTCTCATTGTGTCGCCACGTGAGTAACACAGAAGTCAGACGTAGAGTTTTAGGGACCAGTGATAAGTCAGTTGACGAGGTTGTGAACCTTCATCGAGTGAGATAGTTGACTGAGATGTGTTACGTAGGCCTAGTCACCGTCTGCCTCGTCACACAATGTTGGCCGAAATAGGTTCAGGCTGGAAAAAGGCTACGGCGGTGGGGTGACAGACTGAAACATGGCATCAATGTATGAAGTCGTTGACTGTTGATTTGAGCCATGTGGGGGCGATGCAGACTAGTCGGTTTGGGTCTGTGGGACAAGAGAAATGAGTGGTTGGAGCCTGACTCCAGGTGATGACATGGCTGAGAACTGATGTCAGTGGCGTAGATGTATCCGCACACATATGATCCTCATCTAAACGACGCTATACTGAATCCCACAATTTTCTCATTTTTCGTTTCTCTCTTGTAGCGCTTTATATTTCTTTTGACTAAATTTTCTTTTCTTCATCTTCCACTTGAGTGCCTCTTTACTTGATATAGTGATATGAGTTGTGGCAACTCGGAGTGTTGTGCAGTAATGTCTGGTCATATGTTGATTTGGATGGATGAGCGATAATGAAGGTGATAGTAACAATGATAATGATTAATTGGTTGATTGTGACCAGCAGAAGAATCCAGGACGCGCGTCTCGTCCTATCTGGGACTCGTCAGCTGGATGCACCTGCACTCCAGTGTTGTTTCGACTGGGACTCGAACTTCGTACCCATCGCTTCAAATGCCGAGGTGTTATCCGCTACGCCACGGAGGAACGGTAGCCACTCCTTGTACAACGGCTATTAGTTATTACTATTTATTGACATACTTGTTATTCTGCGTTGTTTGTTTTGTTGGATCGAATTGTTCGACCTCTATTGGCATATGGTCTTCTATGCGGATTCCTCGATATTGCCTGAATGTTATTTATGATTAGTCGGTTGGTTTTGGCTAGCAGAAGAATCCAGGATGCGCGTTTCGTCCTATTTGGGACTCATCAGCTGCTAGCCACATCCAACCAATTCATCATAATTAACATTCAGGCAATATCGAGGTATTAGCATAGGAGCCCCCACTGCCAATAGAAGTCGGACATTTCAATCCAACAAAACAACGGAGAATAACAAGTATGTCAATAAATATTAATGATTATAATAATAATAATAATAATAATAATAATAATCTGGACGACGAATTGTATCCGAAACATAATCCAGTAAGTGATACTCTACCTTCACCGATCGACATTTCTAATAAACAGACTAAAATGGAACTACAATCTAACACAGTCCCCAAGTTTTACTTCTATAATACAATGAAGCATTGGAATTTGTCGTAGAAAAGTATATTTCTTGATAAAACTACACGAAATCTCCAAACATTAAGAGTTATCCAATGAGATTGGACGAAGTAATCCTAATTGCAAATTGAAGTTGGTGTACTCCTAATGATTTCATTACTTTTCTGGGAAAAACTATCGTCTAAAATATATAAAAGAACAGGAAAACACACATATATACATCATTAAGCGAAAAGCAAAGATTTATAAGAAACTGCAATTGGTTAGTTATTTGTACTGGTTCAACTTTACCTGGTCAACATTTTTGAATTTCATAACAGAGCTTAATCAATTTAGTCTAGTACAGCAACAGGAAATTACAAGTAATACTCAAAAAAAACTGATACTGATTGTGCAAGAGGTGGTTATCGTGTCTCATTGACCTAATGAATAATCATTTTGTGTTCAGAGTGATTGGTACTAGGTTCGAGTCCCAGTGGGGAAAACATCGCTCATTGGGGTCCAGATACATATAGCTGACGAGTCCTACATAAGACAAAACGGAACTTCAGGACGTCACTGCTATTCACCAAGATGAATATAGTAAGAAGATGTTATTTGTGTGAATCGCGTAATGTATTTGGGTACGACATTCCGAACAGTTTGATCACACCTGTATATGAAAGGTTATATAGCTAAGGGGTAGGAAAATATTTATTGGTCAATTGAGATGACTATATTGAAGGTCGATATAATGATGAAAGTCAATAAAGCTAAATTTACCCAGGAAGGTCTAATTCTATGACAAATAGTTTCTGAACATATTATTATTATTTGTCCCTTGGGTTCCTAGTCGAACACAGAGGTTCAGCAGCACGTCTTCAGTGCACTCTGTTCTCTGCAAACTTTCGAACTTGGTCCATGACAGCCTGGAAACCTCATTTCTTCCTCACATCACCTCCTCTATGTCAGCCTCGACTCAGACGTCCAACTCGTCGTTTCCCATCTGGGTTACACTCGAGTGCCTGGCCTGGCACGTGATGTCCCCGAATCGTCCTCTCATTGAATGCCACATCCATCTCCACTTCCTGCTACTGCATATCTTTTGAGTGATAGGTCCTTGGTTGGTTCGTTGCCCATCCAGCCAGAGTTCCTTGTTTCTTATTCTTATTATTCTGGCCATCTGATCTTCAGTGTCAGTAACGAGCCAGCGTAGGCAGTTGTTGATGAATATCTGTAGTTTGTTGGAAGTGCCTTTCGTGAAGCGCCAAGTCTCTGAACCATCACACAGAAGCACTGACTTGACTGACATTGGTGTTGAAAATCCGGATCTTGTTCCACATGCTGAGTGCAGAAGATCTTCACACTGGTTTCAGGTTAGTGAAAGCCTGTCTTGCTATCTTTCCGATCCTGGCTGGTTTTGACATCCTTGTCTATGCCACCACCGCCTGTAGTTGAAACAAGGCTGCGTAGATAGGTGAAAGAGGCTACTTCCTTCTGAACATATTAGGATGGTTTAAACCATATAATAGCTAATGTCTCAACAAACTTCACAATACTTCCTCAACAAATCATACAGATGGCCTTGGATGTCCATTTTATGACCTATTAAATCTTCCTTCATAAATTCACTTTGAAATCAAGGTTACTTCACTATTAACTTCTTGTTGTTGTTACTTTGTTCATCTTTTCACCTCACCTTCAATCATTACCCAGTATCAATAATACAAGTATACCCAACTACAACTATCTCAGTGACAGTCAAAATGATCATCAGCTTGATGCTCCCTGTGTCTAATTCAGTTAGATTGCGATCAGGATAAGAAGTCCTGATTTGATTAGTGGGAGTCAGTTTAAGTAAGATTATGCGATAGTAACGTGTCACGAATGTAGATGGTAGTCGAGCAAAATCCATGGTGATTGTAGAAGTGAAATTCAAAAAAATCTCGTCAGGAATTAGGGTCTCGTAGCTCAGTTGGTAAAGTATCGAACCAGAAACTCAATAGTCCCGCGGTTTAAATCTCGCCACAGTCTAAATTTTTATTTGACGTGTAATCATCACTCAGTATCAATCTTCCAAACCACGTCTATCTCCGATGGTGAAATTGATAATTGTTTATTCTAAATAAAAGCAATTAATATTAGCGTAAAACTTGGTAACTATGATTCAATTTGATATACAGTACACAGTGTTACAGTGAGGAGATCTCCTGCACTCAGCATGTGGAACAAGATCCGGATTTTCAACACCAATGTCAGTCAAGTCAGTGCTTCTGTATGGTTCAGAGACTTGGCGCTTCACGAAAGGCATTTCAAACAAACTACAGACATTCATCAACAACTGCTTACGCTCGCTACTGAAGATCAGATGGCCAGAATAATAAGAATAAACAACAAGGAGCTGTGGGAACGAACCAACCAAGAACCTATCACCCAACAAATATGCATTGGAAGGAAGTGAAGATGGATTGGGCATACACTGGGAAGACCGACTGGGGACATCACGCGTCAGGCCAGGTACTCGAGTGGAACCCCCATGGGAAGCGATGAGTTGGACGTGCGTGGTGAGGGTGACATGGAGGAGACCGTGCAAGGAGAAAATGAGAGGTTGTGGGCTGTGGTGGAGCCAGGTTCAAAAGATTTCAGAGAACAGAGTTCACTAGAGACGTGCTACTGAAGTGGTATGTTCCATTAAGAACCCAAGGGACATAATAATAATAATAAGATTGTGTGGGGTGCTCCTTGCATTGCAATAACAGGGTGTTTTTCTTTTCTAGATTATTAATCTTATTCAGGTCTATTATTCTATATTTAGTTAAATTCACATGTTCCCCCATTTTAACTGACGCTGGCGGACGAATGTACCTGACCTCACTCGCAGTCATTACACGGAATTCGGTAGACTAGATTATTTTGCTAAATTGGTGTTCTATCGAATCCTTAAGCCAATTGACAAAGCTTATCACTAAGTGAGTTTGTAGGTTTAAATGCCACGTAATGTTTCTGATTTACCTTCCTCATAGGCTAACCTAATGGAACCTATGAACTCCTTTCTATTCATGTTGTCATTGTTATTCGTACTCATGTTACTGTCCTTATTTCGTTTTTTATGCATTCTTATGAATTTTTTTAACAAATTGTTAAGGATAGTTATTAGTGCTTTTTTTATATGCTTCGGTTCCTCGCATTGGCGTAGGATCCTCAACAAACTGGAATTAGGGTGGTATTTAAACCTACAAACCCACTTGGAGATAAGCTTTGTCAGTTGGCTTAAGGATCCGACAGAACTAATTAAGCAAAATAATCTAATCTATGATATTTCATGCAATTACTGAGTGACGTCAAGTGCATACGTCAAGGTCACTCAGAATAGCGGAACATACTAATTTAACTAAGTACAGAATGACAGTTACCAATAAGATCATTAATCTAGAAAGACATTCGGCTATTGCAGTGCAAGGAGTAGCACACATCCGAACACAATGGAGTGGGATAAAACCACTGTACTTAAGTCCAATATAATTAGAAGGAGACAGTGAGGGATATCGATTACTGAATCCCTGTTCGTCGAATCAATACTTATACCAGAGATATGAGAAGTTTTATTATTGTTATTATTATTTGTGCCTCGGGTTTCTATTGGAACATAGGGCTTCAGTAGCATGTGATTGCCTACAAGCTTTCATTTCTTCCTTACACCACCTCCATGTCACCCATACCTTAGACGCCCAGCTCGTCGTTTCCCCTTTGGATTCCACTCGAGTACCTGACCTTGCGCTTGATGTTTCCGAATGGCTTTCTCAGTGTATGCCCAGTCCACCTTCACTTTCTTCTGTGTACAAGTTAGGCGATAGGTCCTTGGTTGGTTCGTTGGCAGAGTTCCTTGTTGCTTGTTATTACTATTTTGGCCATCTAATCTTCAGCAACGAGCGTAGGCAGCTGCTGATGAATGTCTGTAGTTTGTTGGAAATATTTTTCGTGACGCACCATGTTTCTGAACCATCACATAGAAGCACTAACTTGATTGACGTTGATGTTTAAAATCCAGATCTTGTTCCACATGCTGAGTGCAATAGATCTTCACAGTGATCTCAGATTAATGAAAGCCTGTCTTGCTATCTTTTCGATCCTGGCTTTGACGTCCTCATGTGTGCCACCACCTGTAGCTGAAACGATGCTGCTTAGATAGATGAACGAGACAAATTTAAATTTCTCCCGTTGGTGGTGATCGGTGCTTGTTGTTGTTTGTTGGGTGTCTTCATCACCTCTGTCTTCTCTACATTCACTTGAAGTTCCATCTTCCTTCGCTGCCTCTTCTGTCGACTTGTTAGTTTTCGCCTGTACATCTTGGAGTTTGTGGTACAAGATATTATACACAAATCATCTGCGAAACCCAAATCTTCTGGGGGTCTTTTCATCAGTCCAGCCACCGTATGCCCGTCTTCTTCCTACTCACGGCTTGCTGCATGATCCAGTCGACCACAATCAGAATCAGGAAGATCATCCGTGATAGTAGGTGCCAGCCTTATCTTACTCCTTCCTGTCTTCACTTCAAAGGCGTCATTGAGATTTCCATTGTGGATCACTTGGCATCTGGCGTCTTCATATAGCTGTTGAATGAGGTTGATAAAGGTTTGTGGTATTTCGTGGTGTTGAAGCAACTGCCAAATTACTTCTCGGTCGACGCTGTCGAAGGCTTTTTCAAAGTCGATGAAGTTGAGGTAGAGTTGAGTTAGCTGCCATTCTGTGCTCTGTTCTATGATGATGCATAGTGTAGCGTTGCAATTTGATCCCCACATGATTTGTTCTTCCTGAATCCAGCCAGTCAGTCAGCCTGTTCCGGTCGTAATTTTATTCCAATGCATCCTTTAGTCTCTTCAAGATGATGCGGCATAAAATTTGCTTGGGGTTGACAGGAGCACGATTCCCCGTCAGTTCTTGCAAAGACTTAGGTCGCCCTTCTTCCAATCCATCAGCACGTACCTTCCCTTCCTTGCAAACCTTCTGCAACAGTGGTGTGAGCATGTCCACTGTTTTCTCTGTGTCCGTTTTCAATGCTTGCTTGTGGTGGAATTCCACCTGGTCCTGCTGCTTTCCCGCATTTTAGTAACTTTATGGCATTGAGGACTTCTGCTTTTGCTGAAGGGCCTGTGTTCACTGGTAGTTCTGCGGTTGCTGATGATGGTGTTTCTGGACGAGTTGCAGATGGTGGTGGTCGATTCAAGAGCTTTTCGAAGTGGTCAGCCCATCGTTTCCTTTGTTTCTCCTCTCCCTTTGGTAACTAGGTTTCCTTCACTATCTTTCATTGGTTTCATCTGTGTTCATCTCTTCCCTGCCAGACAGTAACTTGGTTATTTGATATAGTGTTGTCAGGTCACTCCTACTTGCAACCTGTTCTGCTTCTCTTGCAAGTGTGTAGTAGAAGTAAGTGTCTTTTGTGTTTCCATGCACTTTTCTTCACTTCTTTGTCCAGTGTTTTATAGGTTGTGTTCAGTTCCTCTGTTCGTTGTTCATCCCTGCACTGCACTGTTTCATCTACTGCTTCACCATCTTCCTCTTCTTGCTCTATCAGCTTCCATGTGTCCATCGAGATCCATTCCTTGTCCTGTTTCCTCTTGCTTCCTAATATGGTTATGCATGTTTCTTTTCATATAGCTGTCAAAGAGTTCCAGTGTTCTTCGACACAGATTCCTTCAGGGATTTTGGTCAATGTCTCCCATTTTGTCCTGATGACTGACATGAAGATGTCTTTTGTAGTTTTGTCCTTCAGTTTCTGTGTGTTGAACTTGAACTGTGGTCTATCACCAACTTCTTTGAAGGTTTTCAACTTGATTTTGAAGGTTCCCTGCACTAGATAGTGAGTTGTATGATTTTTAGTGTATCCTGGTGTCTTGTGAAATCTATGTCGCTTTGTTTATATCCTTGTGTTTGTACACACTGCCTCCAATTATCAATTCGTTGAATGTGCAGAAATCTGCAAACAGTTCTCTATTCTCGTTCATTTCACCTAGCGCTTCTCGACCCATGATAAGTTCTCTTCCTATGTTGTCCGCTCCGAGTTTAGCATTCATGTCACCCATTAGAATTTTGATGTCGCCAACTGGAGTCATGTCCAGTACTGATTACAGTTGTCTGTATACTTCCTCCTTCTTCTCTTCATTTGTATTATTTGTAGGTGGATAGCATTGAATGATTGTGACTTTCCTTCCTTTTGAGTTGAATCTTGCTTTCATGATCCTCCAGGAGGAGATTGGTTCCCACTGCGCGACAGCCATCGACGCTGTTTGGGATATCATGGTAGCCACTCCCTCAGTGCGGTCATGGTTTTCGTCTAGGTGACCGGAGTAGATTATTGACTCTCCAGTTGACAGTTTGGAGAGTCCACTTCCATTCCAGCTGCTTTCGCAGATTCTTAGTACTTCTATGCTATACCTTCTCATCTCTTTTGCAGTCTGGACAGCCTTGTCAGCTAGCTTTAAACATTGTGTCACATTCCATGTCCCCACGTTTACTTTCGCTTTCATCGAGGGAGAGAGGACACATCGGCCAATTGGCTTCCCGAAGGCAGGCTTTCACCAACCGGCGTCATTTTGTCTTTCCGATTCCGGTGAGGAATAAGTTTGTTTTTATTTTTAATATTTTGTCTATGCTTTGAAGTTTCTTTAGCGATGAATTGGTTTTACGGGGTAGGTTTGCTAACTCTATCCCCAACCTTCCCTCTTTATCCGGGCTAAGGAGACTGGGTAGTAACTAGTTAACTAGTTAACCAGGCGAAGTTTTAGGAAGTTTTACTACCAATCAAAGGAAAGAATAAAAAGGTGACAAGACTATAGAAATCAGAAGTGGAAAGTGCTATCTGATTGCACATTGATATGGTTATGAGCAATAATAATTCATGCTCGCAACATCGCCATCAAGTCATCATTATCAACATAGGACCAGGCATTACTGCGTAACGGTCCGAGTTGCCACACCTCATATCAGCACATCAAGTAAATAATACTGTTTCACTGACTATATGTTATAAATCAAATAAACTAATCTGATATGTAGATAAAAACAACTTTGAAAAACTTTTCAGTTTCATGGAATAACGATTGTTTCCAGGCATCTATGTATCCGCAGTTAGTACAACATTGTTCACCATAAGGTTCATTTATTCATCTTCATAGTTTTATCTTGATTATAGCAGACAAACGATACAAAATCTACATAGCAGTCAGTAGAAGTAAAGATGTATTCAGTGATTTAATTGCGCATTATGAATGTCAAAAACAAGATATTCAACGAAGAGAGGACTCTTTTCAATGAATCTATTCTCAAGCTGTATATATGTACACACATATGTATCTACCAGTTCACTCGCTACTATGGAGCAAGGTACATCGACTGTAGTCAGAGATTGATGTCAATATGCATATGAAAACATATTCCGGCCTAGTTTTATAAGGATCAAAAGAAATGCATCAGAAGTTCTATCCTTGAGCATATAATCGATTCCAACCTTTCAGCTGATCCGAACAAGGATTTTAAGATTGTCTATCGAATTCGCTCAAACATCTCACATTTCCTCCGTGTTCAACTTCTAAAAACAGTAGAGGCTTTGGGTATCCATGAACTGAAGATTGATTTTTGTGTGCAAAAGAAGTATGCACAGTCTTCGTCTCTACCTTGGTCGTAACTTATTTTGGTCTTTGTGTACTTCGTCCACTGTTTTTCTCTTTTCCCCTACCCCCTTTTCTATCAGATTAATCTTTGTCCTCATTTATCGTCATTATCACTTTATATTACCTGTCTCCTTTGCGTTCACTTGAAGTCCCGTCTTCGCTGCCTGGCCTCTTCTGTCAACTTGTTAGTTTTCGCCTGTAGATCTTCAACTTTGTGTCTAATGTCACACAAACTCGAAGATCTACAGACGAAAATTAACAAGTTGACAGAAGAGGCAGCAAAGGAAGACGGGACTTCAGGTGAATGTAGAGAAGACAGAGGTGATGAAGATACACAACCGACAACAATCACCATCAACAGGAGAAAGAAACTTGAAGGAAGTAACCTCTTTCATCTACCTAGGCAGCACTGTCTCAACTTCAGGTGGCACAGACGAGGACGTCAAAGCTAGGATTGGAAAGATAGCAAGACAGGCTTTCATTAACCTGAAACCAGGGTGAAGAACTTTTGCACTCAACATGTGGAACAAGATCCGGATTTTCAACACCAATGTCAGTCAAGTCAGTGTTTCTGTATGGTTCAGAGACTTGGCGCTTCACGAAAGGCATTTCCAATAAACTACAGATATTCATCAACAACTGCCTACGCTCACTCGACGCTGAAGATCAGATGGCCAGAATAATAAGAATAAGCAACAAGGAACTCTGGCTGGATGGGCAACGAACCAACCAAGGACCTATCACCCAACAAATATGCACAGGAAGGAAGTGGAGATGGATTTGGCATACACTGAGAAGGCCGACTGGTGATATCACGCGCCAGGCCAGGCACTCGAGTGTAACCCAGATGGGAAACGACGAGTTGGACGTCTGAGTCGAGGCTGACATAGAGGAGGTGGTGTGAGGTAGAAATGAGCGCTTGCGGGCAGTCATGGAGCCAGGTTCAAAAGTTTGCAGAGAAGAGAGTGAAATGGAGACGTGCTATTGAAGTGGTATGTTCTACTGGGAACCTAAAGGAGAACTAATTTATATTACTTAATCACCTTTGATTGTTTATGAGCGTTCTCACCCCTTTTTTTAATCTATATACACTATAAATGATTTGAAAGTCTTATGTAACCCCATTTTGTTATCATTCGACCTTTACGTTATCAACTATCAACATTATAATTATTACCACGATCATTATTATTGTTTCTCAACCCCCATTAAAAATATCGAGGCATCCGCATAGAAGCCCATAGGCCATTAGAGGTCGAACAATTCGATCTAACAAGACAAACAATGCAGAATAACAAGGATGTCAATAAATAGTAATAACTATCACCCGTTGTACAAGAAGTGGCTATCGTTCCTCTGTGGTATAGTGGATAACGACTTGGCGTTCGAGTCTCAGTGGGAACAACATCACTGGGGTACAGATACATTCAGCTGACGAGTCCCTAACAGGACAAAATGCACATCCTGGATTCTTCTGCTAGCCACAATCAACCAAATTTTCATAATCAACATTCATGCAATATTGAGGCATCGGCATAGGAGCCCATATGCCATTAGTGGTCGGACAATTCGATCCAACAAAACAAACAACGCAGAATAACAAGTATGTCCATAAATAGTAACCCCATTATTTCAGTTAAATCTTCTTCATGGTTTACAGTTTTTAAATATCATACATATACTAATGTACAGCTTGAGAATAAATTCGTTGAAAAGAGTCATCTTCACTGAATATCTCGTTTTCTAATGTCACAATGGGGAATAATGAACGCATTATGAATGTATCCTCCAAGAATAATGGAAAACCTTTACGCAAAAAGACATTAGGAAATTGAATGATAGGTCATTTCAACTGTAAAGGATATCGATGATCTAGTTGATAAGATTATACAACTACAAGTACAAGATTCAACTCTCAATGCATTTCATTAATTCACTTCTTCACTGATGAATTCAACAACTAATCACAGCCAAATATTATTTCAGGATAGTTTTTCGTTTTGAATGAATGTTAACGGAAAAGAATAGTCACCAGGATGGAATTGATGTAGACGTCTAGTGTTTAGTTCTTGGTATTGACTGCTGTCTGCCTACCAACTGTGAAGAGTGGCCACTAAGTTTGATTGATAAACTTTCACCACTGGTGGTCAATTCGTACACATTACCTGGTCCAAAATGGAGTCTGTTATGCTTTAAAGTACTTATTGGTAAAATCTCTACGTCGAACCAAGTGTAAACTATAGATATGCTTTCCTGATGAGTTCTGACAGGTATAAAACCTTGACTAAGGCCTAACTGATTACAAAATCTAAAAATTTTAGATTTTAAGCAATGTAATGAAATAATAGATAAAAGAAATGAACAGCCGATCCATCATACCTTTAATAATGAAAAGTAACACATGAACTTATCAAATTCGAATCCATTCAGCTTAATTTGACTAGCAAAGTATGTGAATTATGTTTATGGTTGTGTTATATTCTCTGAGTTGGATAGTTTAAACGTGAACCTTTCATCATCATCATCCTAGACGACATCATCAGCATAAACAGACAAAAAGAATACCAATGGGATCGCATCAATCAAGACTACTTTCAGAAGTAGTAATGCAACGATTTGAAACTGTAGCGTTGACATTGAACAAACCACAATATTCTATCCGTTGTGTAGATGACACGTTCGTCATCATTAATAGAAATGAATTGGAAATGACTTGCAAATTAATCAAAAACGTTTTTTTTTGGATATTCAAGAAAACTGAAGTATACTAAAAACCAACTCATACGGTCGCGTGTACTGCACAGCAGTACGCTCCGTTCTGTCGCTGTGAAACATGGCCATTGAAGGTAGGAAACATGAGAAGGCTTCAGATGTTTGACCACGTTGTAGTATAGACCGTATTCCATAGTGTCACCATGTGAGTAACACAGAAATCAGACGTAGAGTTTTAGGGAGAAGAGGTCAGTCAGTGGACATGGTTGTGAACCTTCATCGAGTGAGATGGCTGACTGGGAATGTGTAACGTAGGCCTAGTCACCGTCTGCCTCGTCACACAATGTTGACCGAAATAGGTTCAGGCTGGAAAAAGGTTCGAGGCGGTTAGAGTGTAGTCGTTGACTGTTAGTTTGATCCATGTGGGGGCGATACAGACTAGTCGGTTTGGGTCTGTGGGACAAGAGGAATGAGTGGTTGGAGCCTGACTCTAGGTGATGACATGGCTGAGAACTGATGTCAGTGGCGTAGATGTACCCGCACACATATGATCCTCATCTAAACGACGTTATACTGGATCCCACAATTTTCTCATTTTTCCCTTTTCTCTTTTAGTACTTTATATTTCTTAACTTGATGTACTGATAATGAGCTGTGGCAACTCGGAGTGTTGTGCAGTAATGTCTGGTCATATGTTGATTTGGATGGATGAATGGAACTCATAGACATCAAATGTTCAACTAAATTAGCAACAATACAACAGCACCTAATATCAGTTGTATAAAAACTCTTTTCAAAACGGTGATAATACACTGTTGTACATCAACTTCACGATGAAAAGAAGAAAACTATTCCTTACTTACTACCTAGAAGAATGGTTACCCACACAACTTCAACAAAAGATGGTTTTCTGATTCGTAGCCAACCGGAAAATCACCGTCGGAAATCGACGAACGGTTTATCACTAGATTTGTTAAAGCCTTTGGCAATCGATGTATCTCTTAAGCTCACAAAATCTCTTCACTCTCTGTTATCGCAGGTCAAAAGATACAATAGCAAAGGAAGACAAATCAAACGTTATCTACGAACTAGACTGGAGAAAGTACGAAAAACACTAGCGGAAATAATCGTCACTCCCTGACTGTGAAAATGGAAATATCCTGAAGAGAGAAAATACAAAGTATGTCATAGAATCTTAAGAAGCTTGGTATTCACATCAGTTAACAATCAACAAATATACTGACATTGACTCAATCTATCAACCAATCAGAAACAAGAGGCAGGTCAAATTTTAGGTTATCAAGATAACCAATGAAAAGACCTTGGGAGAATGAACCAATTACACACAAGGTCATTAGAACAAGCTAGTAAATAAATTGTAGAGAAAACCTAATTGGTCACTTCTTTCTAAAGTTTGTGTTGATGAAGTTGTCAATAAAAGCTTCACAGTGAGAACATAACACCATCAAAATTATCCTTCTCAGCTATACGAATGATATTCTGATTGTTTTTGTTTTTTAATGACAAAATCATGTCATGATATATCTTAAGTCATAGAAGTAAGAGAACAGTTTTAAGCTTACATGTTACTTTTGTAAAATACTCTTCATCAAATAATGGTAGATTATCACGTGTATTCTTCCATTTTATTAAATCAATAATATCTTTACGATTTGTTTGTGCAGCTATCAATGTATTAAGATATTGTGATTCTATTAGCTTAGACTTTGAAATAGAATACCATAATTTCAGTTGATTCATGGTAGTTGAGGTGGCGGCGGCGGTGGTGGTACGATTCTGTATACATTTCAATCCAACTTCAGATGCTTCTTTGGCTAAATCATATTTTTGTGTATTTATAATATAAAATTTAGCCAATATAACATAAGCTTCAATGAGATGAATTGAATCATTTAAAGATTTTGCACAATCGACAAGTTGATTATAATTCTCTTCTGCATTATCAATTTTTGATAAGCTTTATCGAGAAAAAAAAAAGAAAAGATAAAGACAATAGGCAAGTTAAGCGCTACACTGAATGATAACTTTATTGATTAGTAGTATAATGATAGAATCATTGAAATCTCATCAAATTTGAACGATTACTTGATGAATAGCCTGTAAAGTTGGCTCATTTAACAGGAAGTGATAAGGTGATAAATCTTTTCATCATGTTTATGAGTCATGTTAGGAGCAATGCATTTCAAGGATCATTGATCATACAGCACTTTCGATAGTCCTATCACTTCATACTCATGACTTCTATTGATAGTAAGATTTTTTACATATCTCTAGTTATAGACGGGTGTTGGTTGATTCGATGAACAAAAATTTAGTAATCAATCTGTCTCTTTCTTCACCTAATTGTATTGGATTTAAGTACAGTGGCACTATCCCATTCATCCTACTGTGAGGTTATGTGTTAATGCATATATTGCAATAGCTGAGTCCGTTTTTCAATATTATTGATCTTATTGGAGTCTGCCAGTCTATATTAAGTTAAATCCTTATGTTCTAACTCAACTCGACCGGCCAGTTTGTCCTATGTATCTTGATCTCGCTCGCAGTGATTACATGGAATTCGATAGATTATATTATTTTGCTTATTAGGTCCCATTGGATGCTTAAGCCAGCCGATAGAGCTGATGTACTCAGAAGAAGACTGTAATTAACCTTTCTTTACCTTGGTAACTGTATGTAATTTTAACATGTATATGTATGTATAGCCTTCCATTTCCTTTTGATTCCAGCATCTCTTATCGAATAAGAAATATCTGTAGTGAGGATTGTATTGATGAAGAAGACCTGTCGTTTATAAAAAGCACACTTGTCGAAAACCGTTACCCGTACCCCTTTAGTGATAAAAATATATGGGAAAGAAATACTAAACTGGTCATCCACTGGATATCAAAGAAAATATTGTTCATGAGCCTAGAATTTAAGGGTAACCAAACATTATCTATGCAAATCAATCAATAAAATTTTCTTTACCCAAAAACTTTAGTCGACTTTTACCAGGCGTAAACTATTCTCCATTTGTGTTAAAGATAAGCTTCATCATTTCGCCCCTTCGATGTACATCTACCAGTTCACCTGCTCTTGTGGAGCAAGGTACATCAGTCGTAGCCACAGAATGTTTTCTACACATATACAAGAACATGTTCCAGCTTGATTTTACAAAGATGAAAGAAAGTCTGTTAGAAGTTCGATTCTAGAATATTTGATTGATTTCCATCACACAATAAATCCAGACGATGACTTTGAAATTATTTATCAAATTCGCCCAAACCTCCCACGTTTTCTTCGTTTTCAACTCCTTAACACATCAGAAGCTTTAGTTATTCATGAAGTACTAAAACCTGATCTGCGTGTGTACAAAAGAAGTATGTACAGTCACTGTCTTTTACCATGGCCATAACATTTTCTCACCCTCATTAGTTTCTCTTCCCCCCTTTGTTAAGTTAACCGTTGTATCTTATCCTCTTTCACTATTATTGTTATTATAAATTGCCTTCAGTTTGATTAGTTTCTGGTGTTATTTCACTTAACCTTTTTCGAAGACATTGATTTCATCTTGACCAACTTGTCTAATCTTATTACATACTACTTAATTGATTTACCACTTTCGTCAATTTTTTCACCCCTTTCTGAGTTATGTACCTTCTATGAACCATCTTGTGTAGATTACGTAATCTCCAACTGTTATCGTAATCACAAGTACCTATACCATCAGCAAACAGTGTTTAGCTTTCCTCATAGGATATAATTTTTCAAATATCATATATACATACGATTGTAAACAGATTGAAAACAAATTTGCTGAGAAGAGTCTCTTCGTTGAATATCTTGTTCTTGATTTATTTATTTATTTTCAATTGATATTCATCACAGACTGACAAACATTGAAAATCTGGGAGTACTGAACAGCTGCTTGCTTCATCCTAGTATGGAATTTTTCAGCCTGCTAGGGATTGAACATTGTTAAGTAAACTGTTCTCACATTCGACATGATTTCTCGTACCGATCAGGACTTCTTATTTATAACAATTCATGTTTCTCGGTTTTGAAAGGAAATATGATAACATTCCTCAACTCAAGACTGTTACCAGTGACAAATATATTTAGAAGTAGTATTCATTATGGACTGATATCAGTTTGGGGAACCATCGAAGATCTGGGAACACTGAACAGCTGTTTCGTACCAGTATGAGACTCCTTAGCAGTACGCACCCACGACTCGGCTAAGGATCGAACTGAAGACCTTCAGGTTTCAAGGCGAACGCGTCAACCATTCAGTCACTGGGTCGGTTTTCAGTGGTTCACAATTTCCAACTTCTGTCAATTCACGATATAGCGCGATTATCACCTAGGGTCTTCAGTTAGCATCCACTTCACTTCTGACTGGTTGACCCCCTGAGGTCACGACTTCTCATTAGAACTTCATGATAGAATTTGGAAATTGTAAACCAATGAAAACCGACCCAATGACTGAATGGTTATTGCGTTCGCCGTGAAACCTGAAGGTCTTCTGTTCGATTCCTATCCGGGGTCGTGGGTGTGTACTGCTGAGGAGTCTCATACTGGTACGAAACAGCTGTCCAGTGCTCCCAGATTTTCATTGGTTCCCCAACTGATGTCAGTCCATGATGAATACTACTTCTAAATTAAAATCCTTATTCATCTAAAAAATACACAAATATATTTCACAAAAAAACCTTATCATCGTCTTCAATTCAACTTTTTAAAAGGTTAAGTATTAAAAATTTCATGAACATTACTAACAGTATCTACATGAAGAATATTTTTAATTCATACAAGATGATTGATTATTCAGGGTTTGTAATTGGCGCCTTCAATTGTTTGACATAGTTTATTAAAACAAAAACATTGAATCATTGAATAGTTTACCTTTCATTAATACTTCCTAGTAATTTGTATGCTTTTATCTTTTCTAATTTATCATCACATTGTTCAGCAGCAGTTAGATATTGTTCCGCATACTATGTTTTATCGAAAAAAAGAATAAGTAAAACAATAGTCACTTGGTGGTGATAATAAAGTAATCAAGCGTAACACCAGGAAGTTGAAATAGTTACACAATAAATTAAAATCTACTCTACAACGAAAGTGATCTAGATAATGTAATCAGAAAAAGTGAATGATAAATACTAAGTAGTTGTAAATTGTATTCCGATTAATAGTTCTCAATAATTAAATCAAAACAGTATTCGAAATGATTTACTTCATAGAAGTGAGCAAATTTTCATTGTATGTAATGTTAGAATCTAGACAAAACAAGGTGAGAACCTTGTAGATGGTTGCTTTGATTGAAGTTACAGCTGTCAACTTTCAGTCTCAATGAGAAAGTATATCTACTTGAAGGGTCTCAAAATAAGATAAAACACAGTTTATGAATTCAACTGCCAGCCACCAACAACTAAATGTAACACAAATCGACCAATCCATAAATATCAATAAATATTACTAGTTAGACCAAAAATATGGTTTGTATTGCCTTCCCATTACCTGAGGGAAATTTCTCGAGATATTTCGCTTAGATGTTATATGATAAATGAGCGTTTATTATTCATTGATACTAGTAACTTCCTGTTGTTATTTCTGTTGGCATATATGCCAAACGAGAGCAGCATCAATCACTGGGGTGCAGATATATCAGACTGAGAAGCCCTAGATAGGACGAAAGACACGTCTTGGATTCCACTGCGAAGCGAGTTACAACACACTTTTATTACGGGACGTAAGAATATTCCATGCTGATCATTACGATTCACAGCATAGACTGGAAGCAAGAAGCAAAAAGAAGATTCCTTTTAGAATTCTAACACTTCATCTATGTTCACAAACTGGTCACCAGATTGTAGCTGTTAGGTTAACCAACCAAGCTTTTAATGTGACAATCAAAATGGTTTGGATTTCCAAAGTGACATCAATTTCCTGAAGACGTTTGCAAATGTTTTGCCGATGAGTACCAGTAAAAGTGAATTCTATACCAAGTAAAAACGAAGTTATCACTTTCACTGTCTGAGATAGCCGAGATTTGGTAGATTATTGTTGATATTCAGTGATAATTGAAGGTGAAATGAAAATTTTGACCGCGGTCAGATTCGAACCAACGACCATCGGGTTTCTGGCCTGGTTCGGAAGATGTAATGCTAAATTGTATACAACATAACACTCATACTCACGTGTATTGCTCAAGTTTACCGCTTTTAAGAAAGTCGTTTTCTTATTGGTTAATGTCCCACTTTTAATATGCTAAATATTGTCTGGTCTCCCCAAAGGCACGTATATTATATGTAAGCGCAAGAGATTCATACTTTCATAATCTCAGTTACAGTAAACTCTCATGAGTTCAGTATTATTTTCTTCTTGTGCTAACTGACTGAGTTGTAAAGTAGTGTAACCTTCATTCAGTAACTAGATTATGCATTTTTAAGTAAGTGTATCCGAGAATCACAACGAAATTGTACTAGGAAGTAACATATTCATTCAAACAAAGATATGACAGCAATTCACAAAGATGTTACACTTGATGATACAACAATCCAAGTGGCCAGGTTATTTGTTTTCAGATATTATGAATCAGTGAATGACGATTTAAAGTAACACAACCAAAAAATGCTGAAGAGGTATTTATGCTTTATTTATCTGTAAACCTGTAACAGACTATTAAATTTTGTGGTGAACTTTCTCATTGAAAAGTAATGTGAGTGGAGAAATATTACAAATTTTCTCAAAATACTACTGATTATCTTAGTGTAAAGTAGTGGATACACTTTGACAGTTTTCAAGGGCGTACATATAATATATTAACTTGCTATATACCCCTAATTTTGTACATCTTTACCTGCTGTTTTGCCTATCATCTTAACCTACAAAGCTGTTTTCACACCATTACTTGTTTTTCTTCTCTCTCCTTTCAAGGCTGAATTCTCATTGGCTGTTAGAAGAAATGTGGGTTTAGTGTTTTCAAGGTCATTCGGAAAAGTATGTATTCAGCATCGTTGTCAACTGTACTGACTGTTGTTGAGACAATAAAAAGCTCTGTGTCAACGGTCTGCCTCCTCTTTTTGTCTTCACCTGTCTGTGGTATTGTTGTGGTGGTGGTGGTGGTTGACGTACTGATTCTTTTGCGCGTTAGGTTCATATCGTTCTACGCTCGTACTAGGCTTACATAGCTCATAGACTGTTACATTGTACTACCGGTCATAGCATAACTATACCCCCACTACTTGAAAACCGTTTCTAATCCCGTTCCCCACAAATGATGACGTCAGTTCATGACTAATAGTCTGGGCTATGTAGGGGAATGTATACATTCTGGTGAGGAGTCGACACGTTACAAAAGAAATCAGGGATTATCACATGGCACAAATGTATCCACGCATTAGTTTATTCTGAAGCATCATACTGAATTTCATGATTCTACACTGTTCTCTTTTCACTACTTTTTACAACTTCTGATTATTCCCCTCTTTACTTCTCTATTCCTTGTCTAGATGTCATTTCAGTTATGGGTTAATATGACACGTGACAGAGTTGAAGGATTACGTTGTAATTTCAGATTTCATGTTGTGTATTACTTATTCCTAATCATTTAAACCACTATTGAGTAAAGCATCATAGATGTGTACACAAGTGATACCATTCCATGGATTTTAATACAAACTAAATGTCACTTAGTATAATTGTTTTTTAAATCATACCGTCGTTGATTGGAGCGAATTGATCGGTCCCTACTGGCAATATAGAATCCCGATGGGAACATCACTCACCAGGAAGCAGGTACATCCAGCTGCCGAGTCCCAAACAGGACGCAACGCGCATCCTGGATTCCACTGCTAGCCACTATCCATCATTACTAAATTTCACTTATTAGGCTGCCGATTTCATTATTGAAAATATAACCTCTTTCTTAATATCTATCTATAATAATCTCAGTATTTACATGCATAGACTGTGATAGATATTTTCAAATGTGAGACAAATATCCACTGGTTACACTGGATTGAAATCTCATCGTATTGTGAACTAACAGGAGTAGAAAAAGTGGATCATTGAATCTCAACCAATTGAGTGAATGGTAATGCACTGGTTGGGTTCTATGCTTCATAAGGAAATAAGTGTATGCTGATGAGCAGTTTCAAACTGGGGAGAAACATCTACTCAGTATCCCAAGGTTTAGCATTTTTCTCCAACCAAAGTAAATCCATATTTTTATATACTACTTTGATATATATATATATATATATATATATATATAAACGTTATATAATTATGCATTTCAGTTTTTCAGAAGAGAAACCCTAACTAGGGTTTTGAAAGAAATCATGAAACAATGATTGTAGACCCTTGGTGACATGAATTGCAACCACTTAAAACGGTAAAGATGAATTCATACTTTATGATCGCTGAAATTATTAGCGTGGAAAAGTGAAGGTTATCAATTATCTCTTCTCTTGTGTCCTTTCTCTTCAGTTGAATTCTTTCTAACCTCAGTTGACGTTTTCTTCTAATAATTTGTTAGGAAGTGGCTAAAAAAGGAAATCATCATTCAAGGTCATTCGCCGTTGGGGTCGAAATATTTTCGTTTCAGATCCTGAGTATTATTATTATTATTTGTCCCTTGGGTTCCTACTGGAATATACGGCTTCAGTAGCACGCCTCCATTTCATTCTGTTCTCTAAAGTCTTTTCAACATGGCTCCACCACTGCCCACAAGCTTTCACTTCTTCCTCACATTGATCTCCTCCATGTTACCCTCACCTCGAACACCCAACTCGTCGTTTCGCCTTTGGATTCCAATCGAGTACCTGACCTGGCGCGTGATGTCTCCAGTCGACCTTCTCAGTGTATACCCAATCCAGTCCATCTCCACTTTCTTCTGCATATTTTTATTGGGTAATGGGTTCTTGGTTGGTTCGTTGCCAGCCGGAGTTTCTTGTTACTTATTCTCATTATTCTGGCCATCTGATCTTCAGTAACGAGCGTAGGCAGCTGTTGATGAATGTCTCTAGTTTGTTGGGAATGCTTTTCGTGACGCGCCAAGTTTTTGAGCCACATAGCAGCACTGGATTGACGTTGGTGTTCAAAATCCGGATCTTGTTCTTTGTGCTGAGTGCAGAACTCTACAGTGATTTGAGATTAATGAAAGCCTGTCTTGCTATCTTTCCAATCCTGGTTTTGACATTCTCGTCTGTGCCGCGCGTAGTTGAAACGATTCTGCTTAGATAGGTGAGAAAGGCTGCTTCCTTTAAGTTTCTCCCCTTCATGGTGATTGGAACTTCTTGTTGTTGTTGGTGGTGGACTTGTTTGGGTATGATCATCACCTCTGTCTTCTCTACATTCACTTGCAGTCCCGCCTTCGCTGCCCTACCTCTTCTATCAACTTGCTAGTTTTCGCCTGTACACCTTCCAGTTTGTGAGACATTAGACATAAATCATCATCGTTGGTGTAATCCAAATCTTCTTCTGGGGTCTTTCCATCGGTCCAGCCACCCTATGCACATTTTCTCTCTCCTCACGGTTCGCTGCATGATCCAGTCCACCACAATGAGGAAGATTATGGGTGATAGTAGACAGCCTTGTCTTCCTCCTGTCTACACTTTAAAGGCATCACTGAGCTTCCCATTGTGAATTACTTGGCATGTAGCGTCGTCATATAGTTGTTGAATGAGGTTGGCAAAGATTTGTGGCACTCCGTAGTGTTGAAGCAGCTGCCAAATTACTTCTCGGTCGACGCTGTCAAAGTCATTTTCAAAGTGGATGAAGTTGAGGTGTAGAGTTGACTGGCACTCTGTACTCTGTTCTATGATGATGCATAGTGTTGCGTTGCAATTTGATCCCCATATGATTTGTTCTTCCAGACAGCCGGGCTGTTCCGGTCGTAATTTTGAATCCAATGCATCCTTTAATCTCTCTAGGATGATGCGGCATGATATTTTGTTTGGGGTGAACAGAAGCTTGATTCCCCGCCAGTTCTTTCAGAGACTTAGGTCGCCCTTCTTTTGGAGTTTGACAAGGTAGCCCTTCTTCCAATCCATCAGCGCGTACCTTCCCTTCCTTGCAAACCTTCTGCAACAGTGGTGTGAGCATGTCCACTGTTTTCTTTGTGTTTGTTTTCAATGCTTGCTTGTGGTGGAATTCCACCTGGTCCTGCTGCTTTCCAGCATTTTAGTAACTTTATGGCATTGAGGACTTCTGCTTTTATTGGAGGGCCTGTGTTCACTGGTAGTTCTGCGGTTGCTGATGATGGTGTTTCTGGATGAGTTGCAGATGGTGGTGGTCGATTCAAGAGTTTTTCGAAGTGGTCAGCCCATCGTTTCCTTTGTTTCTCCTCTCCCTTTGGTAACTAGGTTTCCTTCACTATCCTTCATTGGTTTCATCTGTGTTCATCTCTTCCCTGCCAGACAGTAACTTGGTTATTTGATATAGTGTTGTCAGGTCACTCCTACTTGCAACCTGTTCTGCTTCCTTGCAAGTGTGTAGTAGAAGTAAGTGTCTTTTGTGTTTCCATGCACTTTTCTTCACTTCTTTGTCCAGTGTTTTATAGGTTGTGTTCAGTTCCTCTGTTCGTTGTTCATCCCTGCACTGCACTGTTTCATCTTCTGCTTCACCATCTTCCTCTTCCTGCTCTATCAGCTTCCATATGTCCATCGAGATCCATTCCTTGTCCTGTTTCCTCTTGCTTCCTAATATGGTTATGCATGTTTCTTTTCATATAGCTGTCAAAGAGTTCCAGTGTTCTTCGACACAGATTCCTTCAGGGATTTTGGTCAATGTCTCCCATTTTGTCCTGATGACTGACATGAAGATGTCTTTTGTAGTTTTGTCCTTCAGTTTCTGTGTGTTGAACTTGAACTGTGGTCTATCACCAACTTCTTTGAAGGCTTACAACTTTATTTCGAAGGTTACTTGCACTAGGTGGTGGTCTGAAGCTTCATCTACTCCTTTTCTTGATTTTGTGTCCAGTCAGATCTTGATTGGTCAAATAATTTTACTGAACAGTTTTGTCCTTGCAGCTGATTGGTGATTTAGTGGCTTCATTTTCTGTCTTCTGATTTTCGCGTCTCGATGAAGTATCAGGTGTGGGGGAGAACAGTTGCATTACTCTTATCCAGTCCAAGTATCTCGTTATGTTATTACTCGTTTCGATTGTTATTGGTACCCACGTCCTAGCCCGACACCAGCCACATCAGAATTGGAAGCCGTGGAACTGATGAACATGTGGTTGTTTTGCATGACGTTCTATTTGAGACTGTGAAAATATTCCTTACAGTAAATCAGTACATTAGTAGAAGAAATCTGTAACTGAATGGCTGATAAAAGTCTCGCTATAAACGTGCATATACACCCAATTATCAATAGATTTTCACACTGAAGTAAACGAATCATTTCATTTGTAGGTGATCTGCACTGATAATCCTATCTAACTTGACAGTGGAATGTCCGCCAATTGAAATCCAAATCTACTGAATGAAATCTACTTCTGAATCAATAAGATGACTACCAACTTTAAAAAAGGGGGAAGGAAAAGTAATTAAATTATGTTATGCTCTTTTACTTGATGTGCATACTTGATAGGCTAATTCATATTGTCCATCACTTTGATATACCTGACCAATTTGTTTGTTGCATAATCCTACAAGGTTTTCATTTTCTGCTATATTTCAGTTAGTTTGTTTTTAAATAAAGAGAGAAAAAAATAGAGAGAAAACTTAGTCAGACTGAAATTTTCCCTATGAGTTGTTTTGATATACTATGATTTAACGAGTTCTGTATATACACACCTATATTACGTCATGTCAAATTGAAAGTTAAGAGGGAACCAAGTCAAGGTTTGTGTGATTAGTCGCTAAATTCTCCGACTATCGATTTCAACAGTATACAAAAGTGAAAGCCACCTAGTGGGAGTCCTCGAAAGGTTAGAGATTAGCATTGATACTAGGTGATGATTGAAGATGAAATGAAAATTTGGACCACGACTGGATTTAAACCAGCGATAAGAGGGTTTCCGGTTCGTTGCTATACCAACTGAGTTAGGAGGTTCGACTTCACCAAGGATTATTTTGCCTTACTACCATTACTGCCACTTCATAGTACTCCTACTAACTGCCTACAGTCAAGACTTCTCAACCAAATCCGAATCTAATTGAATTAGAGAGGTGGGGAGCATTTTATTGGTTATCATTTTGATTGTGTGAGATAGTCGTGGTTTGGTAGACTACAATCATCACCCAGTATCAGTCATACGAGTCTGCCAAAACATGACTGTCTCAGAGGGTCAAAATGATAGCAGTTAGTAGTTGAAAACTGTCGAGGACATGTACATTGTCCTCCTTTTTGTGCTTGTAATCAGTTGTTTCATTGTTATAATTTATGATGCGTTGTTGTCAGGTAATTCAGTCTTATATAAATGGATGAATCACATCACCTGAAATATAATACGGACAATTAGCACTAGACTTTGTATTCTGTTGTAAGTGTTTGAATAAGTGGATCGAATTGTGTGACTCATCGTCTAAGTGGATTGCGTGTACAAAAGTGGACAAGTATATTCAACACAAATCTCGTTCAAGATCAGAATCACTTCCTGAAGACAATAACAATCACATAAAGTTATAACAAATTGTCATGGGGGTTAACTCAACAATCCCAATAACGCTAACCAATGACAAATAGTCTTGGTCTCATTATTTGTTAATCCTATCAGCTCATTGAATTGACTAATTCACCTATTCACTTTTTTAGACAATGCGCTACACACTTACTGTGTATGATACTAATTCACTGCACAAATCTTGGTTGGTGGAGTCGGATTCTAGCTCATGACCAATGGTTTGAAGTATCAAATCCTTAGACCAATGAGTCATATTTTCACAGTGAATATTATGATGGTGTAACGACATTGTAAACTGACGGTCGACTATAGTTCATAGTAAAGGAATCATCTTGTAAAGAATAAACGATAATCACCATGAAAACTATCAAAGAACTTACACTTCTTAGCGTAGATTAAGGCTTCATTCAAACGTGAAATAATTTCATTCACCTGATAATCTTCACCAGGTTTATAAATAGCTAAAATTGATTTACATATCTGTTGACAACAAATAGTATTTAAGAAGACTGTTGACTGATTTTCTTCAAAAGGATTTATTGAAGGTTTTAAAAATTCCAAATGTTTCTGTAATCTTCGATGTAAATCTTTATAAAGATCTAAGGATTGCTGGTACTTTCCTGGAGGGATCATTTGTCAAAAGGAAAAACAGGAAAAATCACTTAAAAATATCATTTCTTTTAAACATTAAATAATATAGAAAGTTGATCGTTTCACGTCATTACATTCAGTTTAGAGGTTTGTGGGGATTTATTTATTGATTTCAAGTTAGTATTTATCACGGGCTGACATCATTCTCAGAAACATTGAGAATCTAGAAGCATTGGAAAACTGTTTCATCCCAGGACGGGACTTTTCAGAAGTGTTGACTCACCACCAAAGTTGATTGTGAGGATGTCATCAGCCCTGATGATGGAAAATTTACGACAAAACGATTACGTCATCTTTGCTGTCCAAGAAAACGAGCTGCATCCGTAGGCATAAGTTAATCTGTGATAAGCCAGAGTTACCTAGGATTACGTACATTGGTATGTCTACGGCGAATTTAAACAGGAACAATGATAACGGAAATTCTCGATAAAATAAACCAAAAATCATTTGAAAAGTAAATGTTGACATCTGAATCAAAAATAATATCGTTTAAAATATCCTTCTATTTTGTCTGAGTCAATAGTTTTCAGTTACTTCTTTCACAAGTATGATACCAAAACTACTACAATTTATTTATGTAGATGATAAGTAATTTAGATGAAGATTTTCTTTCTTTCAATCATAACTGTTTTTAGACGAAAACTTTGCAAGGAAATGTGGTATTCATTTTTTACGTGGGGCTGAACTTCTAAAGATCATTCAACAATAAATAAAGAAAACCACTGTCAACTTTTAGTGAAGTTATAATCATCACAAAGTGTCTTTTATTGTTGTTAGTAAAAGTACTTCTTTTTTATCGAACAAGTAACAAAATTTAAGAAAGTGGTATTTACTAAGTTTACGAGTTTCGGAACAAATCCTCATCTCTTCAAACATTCACTTGACTTGTAGGAAGAAAAAAGATAGTACTTCGTTCTAGCCTTATTTTTAAACGATTTGCATCCCTCTTTATATTTACTTATGGTATATGTGACCGGATTTGCGTAGGTTTTACTTGAAAAATTCTGTCGGAAAAGATGAATTCATTATATTCTGCTTCCTTGTTTATCTTGGCTGTTTTAAATTTACGAAATTAACTTGAATTATAAATTCTTGAGGAATCATAATGCTTGCAGAAGTTAGTACATCTGATAATGGGAACGATCAGCTGATTAACATAGTCAATGATATTGGTTGTAGATTCTTATTTTATCTGGCTGTTGATTGGGTCTTATTTAAGCCAATCACCTGTTACCTATGTATTCTGAGCATTTCATTGGTTAATCCATCTTCGTTAAAATCAACCAATAAGAAATGAGAACATAAATGCTGTTTAACTTTACCTGTTTCATACAAATAAGTAGCAGTATGAAATATTGCTTCAAATAAACACTTTTTAAGTGACATTTTCATTTCATATAAATTTTGCTGTTTGTTTTGATTCTTATACAAGTTTTTAATAATTAAATAACTATTGTTAACAATTTTCATACATTTTTGTATATAAAATTGCAGTAACCAATCATCATTAGGATTTGAACGAAATAATCCTGCTAAGTATAAATTTTCTTTATAGACATCTTCTATTCTATTTAAACGAGAATAATTTTCTGCATTTATTAAGTGTTTCATTAATTCACAAAGTAGATGATATCGTTCAGTTAACGGTTGAACAAACCAATATGAAGATGAAATACCACCGTTTAAACGTCTTTTCTCTTCAAAGTTAATTAAATAAAATATTTCTGAAAATGTTTCATGATATCCATTTTGAAGAATGTTTATTAAAATATTTTCATGATATTTTAAACGATACCTAGAGGAAAAGAAGAAGAATGAAATTTATATTAGTCCTTGTATTTGCTCGTTGTTGATTAGATCGAACTTGTTGGTTTCCATTGGTATATAGACTCCTTGGAGGATGCCTTAATATTATCAGTTTGATATGAATGATAAGTAATGGCTAGTGATGAAATCGATGACGGACATCTCACCCTACTTAGGATTCATCACTTGGATATTTCTGCCTCCCAGTGGATGATGTTTCTCTCATTGAGACTCGAGTGAAGGGTCAATCACTTCAAATACCAGAGCATCATCTGCTACGTCACTGAGTTAGAATAGCTAGTTTTAACAAGAACACTATCGTTCACTGGGATACATGTTAATCTAGCCGATGAGTCTTCAACAGGATGAAATGCGCTTTCTGAACTTCACTGTTACTAACTATTCTTCATTACAAACTTTCATATCTAAGCTTCTTCACTGGGTTCATTGACCAAGTATCAAGTATATGGAAACTGATTCAAATAGTCTGCTAAAGAAGTTGTGGTTTGCATTGTGAAACATTCACAAAAATGTTATTTTGATTTTCTAAGAACACTGGAATCATATTCAAACTCACTTTTATAAACTTTCATAAGGTCTAATCGTATATGGATGTCAGTGTTCATATCTGTCTTTATACAATAAAATTCAGTGAATAAGTTCTCTTTTCATAAAAAGGAACAGGATGTGTATCAGTGAAGAATAAGCATTTCTTTACAACGACTACATTATCAAGGTGTATAGTTGTATTTATACGCAATAAAATGATAGATTATTACACTGAAAATGGTTGGACAAAAGTGGAAGCCTTTGCTTCACTTATTGCCGAATCGGATGGGGGCTGGAGAATATCAATCTCAGTCTAGCAGCATAGAAGCTACTACTGGTACACCTTGACAGACGGTTTGTCAGCACTTCCCCTATGGTGTCTCCTTTGAATTCTAGATTCATGGTTAAAATTTTCTTAGGGATTGTAATGCGATGGGGAGTGGTTCGTTTCTTCAGATTCCTATCAATAAATCTGTTAGGATTTCCGTTATTAGATAGTGTTGTTCTAAGAGTTTCGATCTGAACATCCACCGTGCCTACTGAAACAGATTTTATAGATTCTGGAACACAGTGAGTGAATCAGATTTCTTTTACAACTAAGAGGTACCTGGCGCGTGATGTCTCCAAATGGTTTTCTCAGTGTATATCCAATCCCTCTCCGCTTCCTTCTGCGTACATTTTGAGCAAAAGGTTGTTGGTTGGTTCGTTTTCAGCAAGAGTGGGTTATTTTCTCCTCATTCCTTCTGGCCATCTGATCTTCAGTATCAAGTGAGCGTAGGTGGCAGTTGTTGATGTCTGTAGTTTGTTGAAAATGCTTTCTGCGAAGCACCAAGTTTCTGAACCATATAGAAACACTGACGCTTTATGCTGAATGCAGTAGATCTCTACGCCAACTTCAGACTAGTGAAAGCCTGTCTTGTATTTCCGATCCTGGTTTTGACATCATCATCTGTGCCGCCGCCGCCGCCTGTAGTTGAAACGATGCTGCCCAGGTAGGTGAAAGAGACAACTTCTTTAGATTTCTCCCGTTAATGGTTATCGGTGCTTGTTGTTGTTGGTTGGGTATCTTCATCAGCTCTATCTTCTCTACGTTCACCTGAAGTCGCCTGCCTCTTCTTTCGAGTTGCTGGTTTTTGCCTGTAATCATATGAATACTTGTCAAGATCAAGTTTCATTTTAATTACCACAATTTTTCTTCAGATATTGGCTAAATTAGTTATAGCCTGCATTACTCTAATCAACATGAGTCGATCAGACTAAAGTAGATACAATGACTAGTTGATGTTTTCTTGTGTTCCTTGGCTTCATATTCCAGAACTAACTGACTGACTTCGGTATCTTCCAAAGGACAAAAGATAGACAATGTAAGTAAATCCAACAATGAATGACTGCGGAATCACTCTCTTCACTCTTTCAAGTGTAAACTAAGATAACCTCAAATTGACAATTCTTTTCACTGAATAAACTATCACATTGTGTAATTCCTTATGTTATTTGAACACAGTTTAACAGTCAATTGCTTTGTCACCTTTTTGAATTTAATCTAATATCTCAGTGTGAACATTATTTGCAGAATACGATGACATTGTTTTGTTTCACAAAGTTCTTGTCAGCTGCATACAACCTGTATAAATCTGTATACAATTACTGTAACAAATATAAGTAGTCCATTTTCGAGTTTCGCTACATACATTTTGAAATTGAGAATCTCACATCTATATTAATTGATTGGAGGCAGTCGATAAGAAGCCTCAGGGTTTCAAGCCACCTAGATAAGCGCTAGAACATTCGTAAGCACTGTTTACAGCTCATAAAACTGTCACTTTCAAGTTAGTCTTCATCATGGACTGATGACTGTGAAGAAACCATTTAAAACCTGGGTAGTTTTTTCCTCCAAGTATGAGACTCCTTAGCAGTGCGCACTCATGATCCAGTCAGAGATCAAACCCAGCAACTTCAGGCTTCGTAGGGATTATGTTAACATTAGGTCAGTAAGTTGCTGTCAACTGGTCCACTATTTCCCTACTTCCATCAGTTCGCGACAAAGAGGAAACGACGATTTGGGTGTCCGAGGTGAGGGTGACATGTAGGAGATCATGTGAGGAAGAAATGAAAGCTTGTAGACAGTCATGGTGCCAGGTTCAAAAGACTAGAGAAGAGAATGTGATGGTGTGCTACTGAAGCACTATGTTCCACTAGGAACCCAAGGGAAAAATAATAAAAAATCAGTTTGCGACATAGCGCAGTCTTCATCTTATTCCGGTGTTCCACGTCCAACATGATTTATCCCAACAGTCACAACTTCAGAAAACCCTCCTCTGGAAGAAATTCATTAATCAGTACTGAACTCTAATTCAATTTGGAGGTTTTTACTTATTCAAAGCGGAAACTGTATGTCTTTGGTATGATTTCTGGTGGAGCCATTGATGAAGACTGCTAGAGAGGCTTTTATTAGGACGAACCAACTGACCAACGCTTCTAGGTTTTCAATCGTCTTCCAGCTGATGTCAGTCTGTAATAAAATGCCAACTTAAAAGTCACCAGTTAGCTTGATGTTCAATATAAAATTTGAGATAATTGAAGGAATCTATTCCCTGAGATTGTAACCTTGAAATGATTCAGTTGACAAAGTCGCGTATCATTTATATTGAACCATTAGTAACACGTGAAATAGGCGAAAATCGGTTACAGTAGCAGATGTTTATTCACTCTTCATTACCAAGTGGTTATTCAGTAGCTTTTAATTGTTCTGCACATACTACTGAATTAAATATTCCTATTTAGCCATTAAGGAAGAGAGACTTCAGTGAAAAAACCAGTTTCCGGCAATAGTATCCTCAGCAGATGTGTAGTCACATTTAAACATAACTGGCGTAAACACGAACTGGCAAACAAATGTGTCAAGTTCTGTCAGTTAATTGTTAGTTGCAGATGGCCTGGAGAATAACACAGAAATAGAAGTTACTTAAGAAGTTTTAGAAAAATATTTAATACCATGAATAATTAAATGTTGGTTGAAATCAATAATTCAGGAATTCGGAACGAGTACGTAAACGATTGATAGTAACAAATGGAATGGGAAGTTAGTAATTGAGTTAAAACAGTTTATCGAGTAACAACATGGAAACAGAGACACAGTTTGCCTAGGAACTGGAAAGTGGCTGAGAACAATGAATGATAAAGTCAACCTTGGATACATAATCCTATTTTCAACTTTTGCATCGCCAGACCGTTGTAGTGCACTCTACCTCACTGTTTGGAAGCCCTACTACAGTGACAACTGACCGACGGCAACAGTTTGAATCTGTTACCTTCCAGAAGCTGATGATGCAAACGCATTTGTATATCATCCAACTTCTAACGATTTCGTAAAGAGTTTCATTGACATCTCAATGCTGCGCTAATGGCAGTCGACAATATAAAATAGACTGAATCTCTGCCATTGGTTCCTCTCATCATTCGTTCTACACTTAGGACAGATATACAGTGTACTCCTGCTGAGTTAATTTATCGTAGTAACCTGAGTTTGTCCGGTGAACTGGTCGCTTCATATGGTAGTAACCCAACTTCTACCGATATCCACGGTTGTGCGCAAACTCTTAAGCTTCACATGCGTCGTCTCCAACCCCCATTCACAGACGGGTGGAGTTGAATAAAAAACTCCAAGACTGTACACACTTCTTTAAGCATTGTGATGCTGTACGTTAACCTTTACAATCACCATACGACGGAACCTTCAAGGTTATCAACAATAGAACGTTTTTGTAATCGATAGACGGCAAGATACCATAAGTGTCGACGGCTTGAAGGCAGCGCATATGGAGACGACCCACTTCCCTGTACATAAACATGATTAAGAAAACCATTGCCGATAGACTCTATAAAAAAACTCATATAGTTGCAAATATCCTAAATCGTCTAAAAAAACCATCGCTAATAGCACTGACACAGTACTTTCTACACGTACTTGGAGGCGAGTGGACTGGCCTAAACGATATGCAGATTCTTTTTAATTAGCCCTTGTACAAATTTTATATTGTTGGTATATTTAACGTTGCACATATCTTTTTCTTGTATTTTTATGCCTAAAGTTTTTATTTGAAATTCTTATTCAGTACTAAAAAGATTGAAGACTCAAAAGTAAAACAAAAATGTTCAAGAGTATAAAAACGAGGAAGCTTTTTCGTTGTTCATTACTTATTTTACTGTATTCACCTCACTTTTGGTACGTCTTTGCTTTTTATTTACTATGCTAATATTCTCTTTGTAGAGTACAAGAAATACAGTTTATCCCTAATGATGTTGCTCGGATCGTTCTGGAGTTCTTTTTTGTGCCGATTTTCTTTTTGTGCACTCCTTCATAGATTAAGGATCAATAAGGAAAGGTAGACGGAAGCTTCAAGAGATTTTGCTCACTGTGAAAAGCTTTACTTTTAGATGCTAAACTCTCTTACCTCGTAGGTGTGTATAGTCCCACTAGCTTCGGAGATTCACATACCACCTATTCTATCACCAACATGGAAAGGTGTTGTGTAATCGCCTCGCAGCTGCTTTCTAGGGGTGAAGGTTGCCGATAACCCAACAACTTTCTAGAGGGGGATAACCTGTAATGCACCATCCTGGCACCAACATGCAACTAGGACCAAAATGAATAGATTAAGCTGAATTTACTAAATATTAACCAAATAAACTTCTAGCTCGCCTCAGGATGCTTAAGGTGTTTCAAGTTTTTTACGAGTGTACATCCGAACAGTCTTCGATGTAATTTTGCAGCCCATTTGTGTTGGTCAACATGCACATCCTCAGAGTCCCTAGCTCAGGCATATAAGCTCAGCCAGATAAGTTGCATGAAATTTTCTCCTAATGATCACTATCAAAGTTATTTTAATTGAATATATTACTCCTTCGAATTTATTCCTTAATACCAGTCCAGTTGATTTGTATTACGCTATCAGTACTTACACGTTAGATAAGGAGCTGATTAATCAGATACTAGAGCACATCGAATTAAGTAGGGTTGCTTAGGCGTTATGTAATGGTAACAATACCAGTCCCAAACACTAAGCAATGCAAAATAGATGTCTCCTAACACGTTTCGGAGGATTATGCTATATTGTGTAGACCACTCCAAACTAACCTTCTTGGACTGTGTTCGCTTTCAGTCAAATGTTATAGCATACCGCTGTTGCACGACGTTAGCCAGCCTCTTCTGCGTCGCAGAGAGAGGTATTGGCATCGTTCTTAGATAAACTGCCTATGCGTAAGGCGTATGTGTCCAGCTCCATAGGAGTACATCAATTTATATATGCATATGGAAGTGCCGAAACAGATCAGGAAATCAGTTAGGACCATTTGGAGCCTAGTATAGAAATTCTGAGGGCAGATAATGTAAGTCGTTTGGAGAAATTTCGAGAAAATGCAACAATGAGCACGTAGCGTCACACACTTCTCTAGAATGAGTAGCCTAGGGTTCGACAGGATTCATCACTGATGCTGGCCTTCGTAGTTTAACTGGACTCGCTGGACTAAAGGCCCTCAGCCAAGCATCCACGCTATTTGGCAAGTTTTTTGCCACGTTTCACTCCTCGTAATCGACCCCCTAGCCAGTTAGTTGCAAAGCATAGGTAATTTGGGACGACCTCGCAAATATACTATTCTATCCGACTACGGTAGCGTGTTCTTCCTTGGTCTCATATTCGTAGGTATATTGTGAGTGCGGATAATTAGTGATTGGCCTCCGCATCTGTCAAGTTCGCACCAGGACAATTCCCAAAACACTTTGTCTCCCCAGTCTTTAAAGATCATAGATATTTACTTCAAGATACGAGAATAACACATAGTCTGATGATAAAAAAGAAAAGCCAAAGTATGAAGGAGTTCCACAATAACTTCACTGTGTAATTACATGGTTTGAATTCTGATGGACCAAACACTGTAACGTTTAAACGCTATAACGAGAATAATTATACCCATGAATACAAACACCGTGGTGTTTGTCTCTAGAAGCGGATATTTACTCAAAAAGCAGCTTAATTTAAGTTCGAACGAAAAACTTGCCTACCAGTTTACATCAGATTTAGTGAGCTTTGGGATTTCGCAGCCTGCCACTTTTAACTTCAGGAGACATTCATCAGTTTTAACTTTTCTTGCCGACGGTTGCAGGTTATACGGCAGTTGAATCAGTTGCTTTTCATCCTGTTTGCCTTCGAAGTCACCTGATGCTTGATTACTTGGAGAACTATGAGGAATATTTAATATCTTACCTAACAAAATCCGCCATCCTAAAATGCGCGCAAGTGTTACCATGGTTTTCCAAGATATGCAATGTCCAATAACTATTTCGTGAGTTTCAAACTTCATGTTGTAGAATTAGTGAACTAAGGTACCTTGGGTTCCACGTCTGTCTTATTGAAATACGTTCTGAGTTTGAATGGCAACATTTATCTTCCCGGTTACGAAAAACCTGAAAGGAATGAGATACGATTAATTAATTAATCTGGTCTCAAGTTAGTATTACTGCATCTGATCTGGGGAAAGCTTATCAAGTACAGCCCATTGGTACCGCAGGACTCGGGGTGTGCTTCTAGCCTCCTTTTAAAAGTATCAGGGGATGGGGCTGTAACAACTGCTGAAGGGAGGGGATTCCACAGTCTACACACTAACTGCAAATGAGTTAGCACGGATCTTTGTACGTGCTCTCTCACACTCTATTCTTAACGGGTGACTCCTCAGGTCGCGTTTCTGACTGAAGCTTAGAAGGGACCTTCCTGGTAGAAAGCCATGCCGACGGTCGTTTAGGATTGATTTCTGAAGTAAGTGATCATGAAGCCAGTCATTTATGACTCTCTGCGTGACCCTCGCAACTGAAGAGATCAGGGAGATTGGTCTGTAGTTTTAGGCGAGTAGTTTGTTTCTACCTTTATAAATTGGGACGACAGCCACCCGTTTCCAATCAGAGGGTTACCTGCCTTCCAGAAACGAGCATTTGAAGAGGTTTGCTAGTGGAGAGCGCAGAACTTCGGCGCACTCTTTGAGTGCTCTTGGGTGAATCCCATCGATTCCTGGAGACTTATTCGGGTTCCGTTTCTTCAACATTTTCATAATTACAAGGGGTTTAAACTCTATATGGTTTGGTCGCTCTTTAATACAGGTGTCCGACAGAGGCGGGGTTTTGGCTCCCGAGTGACAGTTGTTTTGGAATTCATGAGCTAATGGGTTTGCAACTTCGGAGTTGGAATAGGGAACCTCCGAACTAATGGGGCCCTGTCAACTTAGTGAACTGTTACTCCCTTGTTTGGTCAGCGAGTACAGCATCCCATGATTCCCCTCCAGGGTTCTACAAAGTTGTGTCTAGTGGTTTATTCTGTCATTTCTGATCCTTACTGTACACTTGTTACGGATGTCTTTATAATTTAGCCAGTCAAAAGGGCTACTAGTGCACCTCCATAGATTCCGAGACGACCGTTCACGCCGTACTAGTTTGCACGTGCTTTAATTAAGCCAAGAGGAGTAGAACTTGTCAGTTCTTCTTGGGATAAGCGGAGTGTTGTCTTCCATCATCTGGAGGATTATATTCTTCAACAGACCCCATCTAGCATCAAGATCCAGTAGGTCACCGCAATTTAAGCAAGCGAAACCTTCTAGACCTTGCCGAACCTTCTCGAAATCAGTTCTCTTCTAATTCCTAGCTGGAGTCTGATGGGGAACGGGTGGCTTAGATACAGAAATATTGAAGGAGATAACTACATGGTCACTCAGGCCAAGAGGGCTGAAAACACTCAAGTTGTTTACCCCATTGAACTGATTTGTGAAAATATGACCTAGTCGGGATGCCTTACGGTCAGGCCCCCAGTGAGTACAATGGGAAACACTTTCCGTCAAGGAGTTTTCCAGCAAGAAATCCCGAAAGTCTTTTAGAGCAGTAGACGGACATTCTGAGGTAAAGAGTTGAGGAATGTTAAAATCTCCCATGATGAGGACCTGTGGGAAGTTCGGTTCCAGGGCTCCTCTAATGGACTGTATTAACATTTTATTTAACTTGGCATCAGCTGCAGGAGGGCGGTATAGAACTCCAACTAAACACGGACCTCTGCAACACTTAATACTACACCAGGGGACATCCTTAATGCCGATTCTATGGAACTGAATCTCATAAACTTTTAAGGAAGGGCAGGTGTAAAGAGCAACGCCACCTCATTGACTCTCCGGTCCATCGTTTCGTATTGGGCTGAGCTGTACTAAACGAACTTCCTCGTCTTTTATCTTCCCTGATAGCCATATTTCACAGAAAGCCATCATGCTAGGGCAATCCTCAATCAATAATAACCTTAACTCGAGTACCCTGGAGCGTAGGACTCATACATTGATGTAGGTACAGCGAGTAAGAATATGAAGGCCGGAGGTCCCAGAAACCGGTTGAGTTCGGGGTCAGTTGCCAACCTTTAAATGGCTTCCTTTGATAAATTTTCTCATACGGCGCTGGAAGCAAGGGCTATTGTATCCACCGATTTATTGGAGGAAATGTGTTCAAGCACAAGGATATCCACAAAGCGACATGGATTTCACCAGATGAACACACTAAAAATCAGATCGACTTCATCTCGATCTCAGTAAAATGGAGACGCAGCCTACTTGACACAAGGTCAAGAGGAGGAGCAGGTGTAGGTTTAGACCATTATCTAGTGCAAGGAACCTGTCTACAAAATCAAGTTGAAAGCCTTCAAGGAAGTTGGTGATAGACCACAGCTCAAGTACAACACCCGGAAACTGAAGGACGAAACTACAAAGAAAATCTTCACATCAGCCATCGAAACAAAGTGGGAGATATCAAGCAACATATCTGAAGAGACCTGTGTGGATGAACACTGAAAGTTTTTGAAGGAGATATGGAAAGAAACCTGCATAACTGTATTACGAATGAAGAAGAAAGAAGATAAAGATTGGATCTCGACGAACGTATGGAAGCTGATAGAGGAGAGGAGGATGCTGAAGCAGAAGATGAACCAGTGCAGGGATGAACGGTAAGAAGGGGGGCTGAGTGCAGTGTATAAAACACTGGACAAAGAAGTGAAGGAGAGTGCACGGAAGGACGAACGACACCTACTTCTACTACACACTCGCAAGAGAAGCAGAACAGGCTGCAAGTAGGAGAGACCTGGCAACATTGTATCCGATGACCAAGCAACTATCTGGGAGGGAAGAGATGAATACAGATGAAACCAGTGAAAGATGATGAAGGCAATCTAATCACGAAGGGAGCGAAACAAAGGAAACGATGGGCCAACCACTTCAAAAAGCTCTTGAATCGACCACCACCTGCACTTCGTCCAGGAATACCACCTACGGCCGCTGAACTGCAAGTGAGCACAAGCCCTCCGATGAAAGTCGAAGTCCTGAAGGCCATAAAGCTGCTGAAATGCGGGAAAGCAGCAGGACCAGATGGAATCCCACCACAAGCACTGAGAACAGACGCAGGGACAACGGCTGACGTGCTCACACCACTATTGCAGAAGGTGTGGAAGGGAGGAAAGGTGCCTGCTGATGGATCGGAGGAAGGGCTACCTTGTTAAACATCCAAAGAAGGGAACAGAAAGTCTTTGCAAGAAGAAGAACTGGCGTGGAGTCAAGCTCCTGTCCACCCCAAGCAAAGCATCAAGCCACAACATCCTGGAGAGGCTAAAGCATGTGCCGGACTCAAAACTACGACCCGAACAGGCAGGCTTCAAAAGTATAAATCATGCGCGGACCAAATTGCAACGCTTCGCATCGTCATAGAAAAGAGTATGAAATGGCGGTCAACTCTACACCTCAACTTCATCGACTTTGAGAAGGCCTTTGACAGCGTCGACCGAGAGGTGATTTGGAAACTGCTTCATTACTACGGAGTACCGCAAACCTTTATCAGCCTCGTTCAGCAACTGTGTGAAGACGCCACATGCCAAGTAATTCGCAATGGGAAGCTCAGTGATGCTTTTGAAGTGAAGACAGGAGTGAAACAAAGTTGCTTACCATCCCCTATGATATTCCTGATTGCGGTCGACTGGATCATCCAGCAAACAGTGGGGAGCGGGAAGGGGGGGGATACGCTGGACTGCGGAGAAGAACCTAGAAGATCTGGATTTCGCCAATGATGACTTGTACCTGATGTCACACAAACTTGATGATCCACTGGCGAAAACTGACAAGTTGACAGAAGAGGCAGGGCAGCGAAGACAAGACTTGAAGTGAACGTAGAGAAGACACGGGTGATGAAGACACCGCACCACCAACAACAACAAACTTCAACCACCATCAACGGGAGAAACTCAAAAGAAATAGTCTCTTTCACCTATCTAGGCAGCACCGTTTCAACTACAGGTGGGACAGGCGAGGATGTCAAGGTCAGAATCCGAAGAGCATGACAGCTGTTCATTAACCTGAAACCAGTGTGGAGATCCTCAGCACTCAGCATGTGGAACAACATCCGGATTTTCAACATCAACGTAGGTCTAGTGAGTGCTTATGTATGGTTGAGAGACTTGGCGCGTTACGAAAGCGATTTCCAATAAACTACAGACATTCATCAACAACTGCTTACGCTCGCTGCTGAAGATTAGGTGGCCAGAAATGATAAGCAACAAGGAGCTCTTGGAACGAACCAACCAAAAACCTATCACCCGACAAGTATGCAGAAGGAAATGGGATGGATTGGGCATACACTGAGTAGGCCGACGGGGGACATCACGCGTCAGGCCGGGTACTCGAGTGGAACCATCATGGGAAGTGACGAGTTGGACGTCGGATTTGAGGGTGACATGGAGGAGATCGTGCGGGGAGGAAATGAGAGGTTGTGGGCTGTCGTGGCGCCAGGTTCAGAATATTTCAGACAACAGAGTGGATTGGAGACTTACTACTGAAGCCGTGTGTTCCACTAGGAACCCAAGGGACTAATGATAATAGTAGATAGGCTTATGGCGTTCTGCTGTCTAGGAGAACACCAAATCAGAAAATGTAGCCGGCATTGAGCGTTAGCGTCCTTCGTTTACCCAATTCATTTTCCGAGCACTTTAATCTAACCTCCTATGATTTCCGCTTTTTGTAAAGCGCGTCAATATCGCGCTTTTACAGTCATTTACTAGTCGCGTATGAAAGCCTGGGTCCTTGGAGCAGACTCTCGTCATTTCATTCATTATTTAACTGGTTTGTTTTGGTGGTTCCTGATTTCGAGACCAGGAAATGGGACGCTGTCAAGTGGATGACCACCATCCTAGAATATTTGGCATCAACAGGTCTTCCCCTGAACCCCGAAATTGAAATGACTGCTTGAATTACTCAAATTTCTGGGCGGTCATTATGGCAGCAAAAATCTGGACAGACGGCAAAATCTAGGAGACCAACTCACCTATCAGTTCTGAAGTGAACATATTCGCAACAATGCCGTGCAACGGACTTCCCTAGTATTTGGTAGAACAAAGAATATAACTTCTTGATAATGCTGCATACCTTAACGTGAGCGGTATTGGCAACGCATTGCCGTTGGTCTGGAGTTCTTTATATGCTTATTCCTTTGGACCACAATATCTTATTCTGATAGCGTTAATCTATATTGCTGTGAATAATAACACTTGAACAGATATTCACTTGTATTACGTGATTACGCGATTACAGATTCCCCAAATGGTCACTGTGGATTCGTTTGGTCTCCGAAGCTACAAGCATAGGAATTTATGATAAAACAGACGTTAATCTAGCGTATCAAGGCATTATGAAGATGAATCAAACCCGTCGGCCGCTCGTAAAGGAAATTTGGAATTTTGCGCAACCCTGGTGCCACCAATGACGAGAAAAAGGTATGACTGAAAATGATCTAAAATTTAACACTCTGCATATGCTGAAAAGTGACATTTTGTGTTCGTTTCATAACTTGTGAGACGTCCTGATGTTTTTGATCAAATTTAATGGCCTCCTTTCTGTACCATTCAGTTCCGTATAATCCTTTACACTTTCCAACACATATCAATGTGATGATGCTATAAGCTGGCTTCTTTCATGTTAAATTACTGTTGTGAGAATAAAATATTCATTTATCTCCGTTTTCTTTGCCTTTTACTCACACAAATTTGTCTTCCCAGGCTATCTCTTCACTATCTCCAACTCTCTCTTACGACCAGTCGAGACGACTGTCTGGCAACCCGACATCGGAAAACGCAACTGCATCGCACTTACGGGTCAACTACCCAACACCCGACTGCCTGTCGGGCACATCAGAGCTATAGAGAGGAGTGGATGGACCTGCTGAAGTGGAATCCACCAGAGAACTGGAACCGCTCCTCAAGACCAAGCAGCCAGCACGAAGAAATCGACTGGTTTACTTATGCTCGTTAAACAGAGGCTAGACATTATTGGGAATGGATGACATAGAATTTTTCGAACGGACAGGGATATTCTGGAAGAGATACCTGTAAATGAATGGACTCGTACTAAGACTCACTAAAGTAGATTGTTTTTTTATCCAACTATAAGAAATTGTGGTGTATTTTTACTTGTGGGAAATGTCGTACACTATCAACTTAAACGTTGAGGTACATAACTAAAGTAGCAAGTAGTTTTATATGTTTATTTGGAGTGATGGTTTTACTTCTTTAAGTCTGTGAATCATGCTTTCACTCTTAATTGGCACTTTTTCAAAATGAAAAATTGCGCGGAAATGGGCAACCATCGAGCGAGGCTCTGTCACTTGAAAAAGTGGCCAAATTTCAGTGGTTACGGCTTTAGTCTTCGAACGGACTCTTACAAAAAGGAGCACAGAGTAGAAAATGTTGAGCCATTTTCACCCAGCCAGTCAGGAGGTCTTCTTACTGGTGATATAATCTTATTAGTCAATAGCAGAACCGTAGGCAAGTCAAGATTCAGGTTCACTATGACTTAAGCAGATCATCTTTCACATAATGAAGTTGTAAAATTGATCAAAGAAAAGTTGATGTAGAATTGCTTGTTGTACAGCCAAATGATCTGGCACATTTTCGAAAATTCGATGACCCTATGCATATGGCATCAAAGGACCCTATACGTTGCGAAACTTCAGAAGAGGTAATTAATTCAGCCTAAATAATTAAAGTGATACAATTTTGTAGTATTTTTAAAAGTATTTTACTTGTACGTACATATCATTTTCGACATCACTCATTTCTATGAACTAGCGTATGGTAGTCGATTGATTCTCTATACCTCATCGATGCATATTATGTTTGCAGCAGATTTTTAACCCCGAAGACCTTCATGTTAATGGCTAAGATAATGTATCGTCCTTTTTTTGTCAGCAGTAAATTTTCAGTATAATTTCAGTTGTTTATTCTTAGACGGTAGTTATATGAGATAGCTTCAGTCTTTGGTAATGAAAGGAAGTAGGCCAGTTAGTCTGGTATCATTTGGTTAGGTAAATAGTTAGAATTGTTGGTTTATTTGATAAAAAAATATGGATTCATACTATATTGGTTCAGTCGTGGCTTTTTACAGTTTCTTTGCTGGTCTCAGAGGCATATCTCAATAAACTGATTGTAATCAGTCACAAATACACATGTAGAGGAAAGATATGACATGTAAGCATGAAAATGGTCATTAGGCATGCAAAATGCTAATGTCTAATTACATTTTTCTGCACAATATAGTGGAATGGAAGGTCCAGTTGATCTAAATGTTTCCCATGGAGCAGGTTGGAAAAACCGACCACCAGGTTAGCACTTATCATCCAGAGATGTTGTAGCTCTACTGCCCACCTGAATGCAGTAATCCATATGAGTTTATTGGTATTTGCGATAAGGTATCCTGGACACATTATGTCTAACACTTTTGGGATTTCTGCGCACGGGCAATGGAATAAGGAAACCTTTACCTGCAACCACATCTTAGTGTGCAAATATTTTCATATCGAGACTTGCTATCACGCCTAAACCTTTTAGCTCCAAGGCCAGGAATAGTTATGTAGCATCAATGGGATGCTGGTCACCGTCGCCTCAGCTAGCATGCATAACTGCCTTTTTGTGAAGGTTTAATTCAGAATACTGTCTGTCGGACCAGTCCATTGGTTCATAAAAATCCAACTTTCGCTCATGCCTATATGCATCCATCCAAAAGTATACGCCAGTGGTAAATAACAGCGTTCAAGATATAGACACACCTCGTAATTTATTAGCAAAAATCAGGAAAAGGAGCAGATTCAGGATTATTTCTTAAAGAATCTCATTTACCACAGACTTTCATATAATTCATCTCTTACCCCCACTTTTTCCCTTGCCATCGTACTGGATGTTCGTTATCCAGAAAAACAATTTATCATCTGAAATGAAACTGTTGGTGCCCTCTAGTAATGTTAGTTAAGACAAATTAACAAAATCTTCACTGATGTTCATGTGCACCTTGTCTGTGAAAAGTTTTCTACCCCTTGGAATCTGAATTGTACTGGTGATCGGACATTATATGTGCAATATGCATATGCACCTTATGTTGGGTTATTTCTTCAAAGAATTTTATTATCCTTAGGGCAAGACTCACTAGGTGTTCAGTCCTCTGAAAGACTGAGGATCCTTTTAAAGCCCAGTAATAGGTTAAGAAGGAATACTTGCTTGGGAAGATAACAATCTGAGTTTCTCATCTTTGTAACCAGAGGATTTATCAGATGTAGGGTCAACAGGAAATTTAAAAGATGTCTCCTCCGTTATGTACAATGGAGGTATCAGTGAGACGATCCTGGTAAAACTACCTGGTGTATCACTATTTCGATCTGCCTAGAGAATCCTATTGAAGCACTTTGATAAGCATTCATCAATGAGCAGATTAGATTTTGTCAACCTTCTGACTTCACAGTTGAAGCCGGTGACAAGACTTTATCTCATCCATCGAGTTGCTTGTTATAAAAGAAAACAACCTTCTTAAGACAGTTTTGACAATCATTCACAAGTTGTATTCCATACGATTTTCTAATCCATCAAGTTACAGTTCAGCATATATTTTGAACTTCAGAAGGCTTAGCATTAAGCATTTATACTCCCGTTTCTAAGAATAGATTGAGCAAACTTTTTTAACTCTGGAAAGTTTTGGGTATTCTTATCAAGCAATTTATGGGAATAAGAAGGTTTTCATGGCAATGACTACGTAATAAATGGCACCATCACCTCTTGAGTGAAACTTTGAACCTATTACAAGCATTTGCAATGGTTGACTTATAAAAAATAGTCCAATAGCCACTTATACACGAAATATCTATGTGCTGCACATTTGGTCTAAGGTGAACAGTATCACAATGTGATTTATAAGTTCGAAGACAGAATAAATAAGTCATTGTCCAATACTGTGGAGAAGCACCGGAGATCAGTAGCATCCTTACGTCGATCAATGAAGAAAAAACCAAACAACATTGACTTATATTCTAAATTGAAACCTGTCGCATTCGGTACTTTGTTGAACAGACCAGACCATATAACCGAAAAAGATAACTCACTTTGAAATCAGTTACCCTAGCTTTCGATTGAGGTGCCATTCTATTTTCTCTGTTGTACATTTAGGCCCCCCTAACCACTAGAAGTAGATTGCCTCTCTCCTAGTTGTGTATGTGATTGAGTACAAGGTCACTGATAAGGTAAGATGGTTTAGTGAATTACCTGTTTAGGAAACGCGCGTTGATGGTTTCTACCTAGCTACTTCACGTTCATTACTATCATTTGCCTGCAAGATGCTTGAGGGTATGTCAAGCTCCCTACTGACATGACAATATTTCACCACCCTAGCAACTCATGATCGTAAAAATCCTAGCAAAATAATGTATCAAAATAAGCAGAGGTATAGTTTACACCTCTTATGAACAGTCTTTTAGACACAGCGACTGTGTATTAGGACCAAGTCCGTTTAATAAAGCTCCTGGTTTTTGAATTTTATTCCTACTATCATGGGCACTGGTTAAAAAGCAGTCACAAATCCACTAAGTATAGCCCAACTCCCTCACACAGGCCTGTGATACATTCGTTTGCAGAGCATTAAGTTGCGAAACACCTCAACTTTAAAATATCGCTTCTCTTCCTTTTGAGGTAATATCTGGGGAAAAGCTTCACATTTTTACATCTGGTTATTAAAGACGGTTATCCTTATCTTTTTGTTACTTAAAACTACTTCTAGGATACATAATGAATCCGGTTTCCCAGTCTAACGAAGTCTACCCCAAGAGACGTAGCAGACAAAACATGTGTAATTGTCACCCACCAAAAATTCCAGAGGATTCACTTGGACTTTAGTTTTATATATTTTTTTATATTCTAGATTAACCATATTTACAGCCTTCTAGACTCACTTCATAATCTTATTGGTGGTATTGCAAACCCAAGGGGAATTCGCAGTTATTTTCAGAATGATCCAGCCGGGGGCTTCATCATCATTGAAAAGCATAGTTAGACAGTTCTTTAACGGTCCAGTAAGTTTTTCAGCTAGCGTTTAGACTGATCTACGGTTCGTTTTTCTTATTGTTTACGCTTTGTTTGAACCAACCCTACAGCATACCTATCTAGGTCATGGTGGGCCAACTATGGCTTGTCTTTCTCTATTTTCCTAGTCTTTTTCCCATTATATTAACTCCATCATAATCATAGTCCATTCTTGTTGAATAACTGTCACAGCCTACACTTGACTGAAGGTTTTTCACCAGTAGCATACTTATAGCCCTTTAGATTAGGAAAAATTGGAACTCGCAGTAAAAACTGTAAAGTCACAAACAAACTGACTTTCTATCACATTTATTTGTAGCCAGTAGCCAGGCAAATCCAAACTCTATCGATTTAACAGGCATACTCATCACACTACATTCACTCACCAGATGCATTACTGACACTCTAAATGATACCGGATGCAGTTATCACTAATCATTCTGTTAACAGATTACAAAAAGTTCAAATGGAAGGTATTATCTATGTAAAAATATTTAGCAAACTACTTTTTTCATATATACATGACAAAAACTTTTGAAATGGAATTTTCATACAAAATGTTGTTTCGAAAATAGACAGTAACTATGGGTATTAAGATAAAGTTGATCAGAGTAACTTCTGATATGATAAACACAACAAAATGTTCTTAATTTAGGACAGTAAGTATCACTGTCTGCTTTAGTGTGACAACGAAACTGGAAAGCAAGTGTCTGAAATTACCTTAAGTGGTTTCTTGTTAGAAAACATGTTCCTGAACCTTATCAAAAGTAAGTCAAACAGCCAACCCAGGTACTTATTTATTCCTATCCTATTCCTATCTGAGACTTGCCAGCTGGATATACCTACCTCTCGAAGTCAAAACCGATCACTTCAATAGCTGGAACGATATCCACTAGGCCAATGAACCACGATAGCAATTCCATGTGCGACGAGTATAGCATAGTATTAATGTTACTTACTCTCAAGGAGGTTGGAAAGCTGATGAGGCGACTATTATAACACCTATTACTATTATTATTATTATCATAATAATAGTAATAATTATTATTATTATTCCCCTTGGAATCCTAGTGGAACATGCCGCTTCAGTAGCACGCCCCTATTGTACTCTCTTCTCCCCAAACTTTTGAACCGGGCTCCATGACAGCCCAGAAACTCTCATCTCTTCCTCACACCATCTCCTCCATGTCACCCTCACCTCCGACACCAAACTCGTCGTTTCCTCTTCAGATTCCACTTGAGTACCTAGTCTGTCGCGTGATGTCCCCTATTCGCCTTCTCAGTGTATGCCTAATCCAGTCAATCTCCACTTTCTACCTCCGCATACACATTGATTGATAGGTCCTTAGTTGGTTCGTTGCCGGCCGGCCAGCCAGCCAGCCAGCCACACTTCCTTCTTGCTTATTCTTATTATTCTGGACATCTGAGCTTCAGTATCCAGGGCAGGCAGCAGCTGTTGGTGAATGTCTGTAGTTTTTTGGAGATGCCTTTTGTAACGCCCTAAGTCTCTGAACCATACACAAGCACTGACTTGACTGATGTTAGTGTTGAAAATGTGGATGTTGTTCAGGCTTTATGCTGAGTGGAGTGCAGTAGATCTCTACACTGATTTCAAATTAATGAAAGTCTGCCTTGCGGTCTTTCGGATTCTGGTTTTGACGTCCTCATCTGTGTCGCCTGTAGTTGAGACGATGCTGCCTTGTCTAGGTGGGTGAAAGAGGCCACTTCCTTTAAGTTTCTCCCATTGATGGTGATTGGAGCTTGTTATATTATAACACCTAGCTGTTGAAATTCGATTTTTCCTATTTTCTATCCAAAGGACATTAGCATAAATGTCACGACAGTTTTCTTGACTACCAAAGAAGTGATTTTTGAGAGTTTATTGATTGGACATTTGTTTTAAGTTATATTTTAACAGATAGTTATACATGATCACATTTGATTGTCTCCAAAGGACAAATAATCGCTTACATTACAGTTATTGTTGAAAGATTTACGCATATATGTTAGCCTATTTCATAAGATTTAAGCATCTTAACATCATGATTACACTTCAGCAAAAGGTTTTCAGTCATCGGAAATAATCATGGCAAGTGAATTGAACTATATTGTTCACTGCAAACATACACCCAGTGGTTAAGTTCACCGGGTCAAGTTAAGATATAATGATTTGAAAATATTTTGCCATTGGGGCAAAATGAATATTCATTATTTTGGTATACCTATTTCCCAATGAGAATATATATCAACTGACGCTTCACTATTGAATACCGCTAACAGTTCTAAACAAAGTTATAGCAAACCGAAATAAACAATATCCTTCTAGCCTATATATGATAACTTGACAAGTGTTCTTCTGTATGAATGATTCTACATTGTCATAATTATAGAATGTAAGATGATATCCATTTGTAGTATGTTGATCCTACTTAGTGTGAAGAGATTCTGTTATAAAACGTTTTTTTAAAAAAAAATTTCTAAAGCCTTTCTGAATAACTACGATATTGTCAAACAGTCGACTGTATGACCTGAAATTATACTGTTTAGAGCTATGTGTAATGTGTTTTCAAGTTGTTTTCAGTTCCACTGGATTTCTAAGGGATGGGATGGAAGCTTTCCGATGTTCATTTTTCCTAATTTTCATTTCTCAAGAAGTTTATCCTATGTGTAGTGTATATTTCATCACAGTCTGAGCATTTTTATCTTTATCAACACAATTCGATTATGAATCTAGAGGGATCTTGTCCTTCAAATGAACTAAGGGTAGTGTGCAATGTGTTTGATGCTCTGTAAAACACTCTGATGTTATTGCAGTTGTTGAGGACTCTCCTGATTTCATCCAATGTCTGTGATCTGCACAGGATAACTATTGTTGAGACCTACGATCTACAAGTAGTTTCACGGTCTAATTTAATATTGTTTTCTATTTTGCGAATGAATTTCACCGGATAATTATTCATCTTAAGTATCTTTTTCACATAGTTTAATTCCCAGACTCTTTCATTTTCATTCGTTACTAGAATATGTGCTCTCTTTAAGAGACTAGAGTCAACAGAAACTTTCGCATTAATTGGACGTGATGAGTTGAAATCTAACTATTTGTTCGGAAGTGGTGCTTTCTTGAAAATGGTTCTACCTAAATGTCCATTTTCTTTCTTCTTAACAAGACACAATCAAGGAAAGGCAATTCTATCTTATTCTTTTCTCTCTCTGAGTTGAACTTCATACTGGGTGATTTAGAGTTCAGATGATATAAGAATCCCTGGTACAATAGTGGACATGCTCATACCACTACTGAAAAAGGTTTGCAAGGAAGGTAAAGTACCTGGAGATTGGAAGAAGGGCTATCTTGTCAAACTCCCAAAGAAAGGAGACCTAAGCCTTTGCAACAATTGGCAAGGAATCATGCTGCTATCTAGGCCAAGCAAAATATTGTGCCTCATCATCCTAGAGAAAGTAACTAATGCGCCGGACTTAAAATTACAACCGGAACAGGCTGATTGAACTCAGGAAGAACAAATCGTGTGAGGACCAAATTACAATGCTACACTACGCATCATCATAGAATGGAGTATAGAATGGCAGACAACTCTCTACCTCAACTTCATCGACTTTGAAAACACCTTCGACAGCGTCGACCGAAAAATAATTTGGCAGCTGCTTCAACACTATGGTTTCAGTGCCACAAACCTTTATCAACCTCATTCGAAAGGTATATACTATATGATGCTAATATGCCAAGTGATCCACAATAGAAAGCTCATTGATGCATTTGAAGTGAAGACAGGAAGGAGTAAGACACGGTTGCCGCCTACTATCACCAATGGTCTTCCTGATTCTGGTTGATTGAACTGGACTGGATCATGCAACAGGCAACTGTGAGTAGCTGTGAGAAGATGAGCATACGTTGGCTGCACCGATGAAAAGATTCTACAAGATTTGCATTTCGCCGATGATCATTTACATTGAATATCGCACAAACTTGAAGATGTACAGGCGAAAACCAACAAGTTGGTAGAAGAGGCAGGTAGCGAAGATGGGACTTCAAGTGAATGTATAAAAGCCAGAGGTGATGAACATACCTAAGCAACAAGAACAACAGCATCAACCACAAGCACCACTCACCATCAACAGGAGGAATCTAAAGGAAGTTATCTCTTTCACCTGCCTAGACAAGGCAGCATCGTCTCAACTACAGGCGACACAGACGAGGACGTCAAAACCAGAATCCGAAAGACCGCAATGCAGACTTTCATTAATTTGAAATCAGTGTAGAGATCTACTGCACTCCACTCAGCATAAAGCCTGAACAACATCCACATTTTCAACACTAACATCATTCAAGTCAGTGCTTGTGTATGGTTCAGAGACTTAGGGCGTTACAAAAGGCATCTCCAAAAAACTACAGACATTCATTAACAGCTGCTGCCTGCCCTGGATACTGAGGCTCAGATGTCCAGAATAATAAGAATAAGCAAGAAGGAAGTGTGGCTGGCTGGCTGGCAACGAACCAACTAAGGACCTATCACTCAACGTGTATGCGGAGGTAGAAAGTGGAGATTGACTGGATTGGGCATACACTGAGAAGGCCGATAGGAGACATCACGCGACAGACTAGGTACTCAAGTGGAATCTGAAGAGGAAACGACGAGTTTGGTGTCGGAGGTGAGGGTGACATGGAGGAGATGGTGTGAGGAAGAGATGAGAGTTTCTGGGCTGTCATGGAGCCAGGTTCTAAAGTTTGGGGAGAAGAGAGTGCAATAGGGGGCGTGCTACTGAAGCGGTATGTTCCACTAGGAACCCAAAGGGAAAAATAATAATAATAATAATAATAATAATAATAATAGGTGTTATAATAGTCGCCTCATCAGCTTTCCAACCTCCTTGAGAGTAAATAACATTAATACTATGCTATACTCGTCGCACATGGAATTGCTATCGTGGTTCATTGGCCTAGTGGATATCGTTCCAGCTATTGAAGCGATCGGTTTTGACTTCGAGAGGTAGATATATCCAGCTGGCAAGTCTCAGATAGGATGAGGCACACTTCCCAGATTCCACAGCTAATCACTACTCATCATTAATATGAATAATAAGTAGAATAAATAAGTACCTGGGTTGGCTGTTTGACTTACTTTTGATAAGGTTCAGGAACATGCTTTCTAACAAGAAACCACTTAAGGTAATTTCAGACACTTGCTTTCCAGTTTCGTTGTCACACTAAAGCAGACAGTGATACTTACTGTCCTAAATTAAGAACATTTTGTTGTGTTTATCATATCAGAAGTTACTCTGATCAACTTTATCTTAATACCCATAGTTACTGTCTATTTTCGAAACAACATTTTGTATGAAAATTCCATTTCAAAAGTTTTTGTCATGTATATATGAAAAAAGTAGTTTGCTAAATGTTTTTACATAGATAATACCTTCCATTTGAACTTTTTGTAATCTGTTAACAGAATGATTAGTGATAACTGCATCCGGTATCATTTAGAGTGTCAGTAATGCATCTGGTGAGTGAATGTAGTGTGATGAGTATGCCTGTTAAATCGATAGAGTTTGGATTTGCCTGGCTACTGGCCACAAATAAATGTGATAGAAAGTCAGTTTGTTTGTGACTTTACAGTTTTTATTGCGAGTTCCAATTTTTCTTAATCTAAAATGAGAGTTTCTGGGCTGTGATGGCCATCAGGATCCTGTCCGGTGCTCTACCAGCGGAGCTACGACGTCCGACTGCTGAGCATAGTTTTATTTAATTTCACTCATCAACCGGTATGAATACTAGTCTGCGAAACTACTCAGGGCTGTCCGAAATAGTCAAATGATAGTCAATATAATGCTCAAATTCACTTAGATTTCGATTGTGATGAGAAGTCCTGACTGGTAGGCAGCCAGTGTTAATACGCTCAAGGTGTAATAACGCGTCATGAATTCACATTGTAGTCGGGCAGAATCCACCTTGTGACTGAAGTGAAATGAAAAGAAATCTGGTCAGCAGTCAGACCTTGTAGTTCAGTTGGTAGAGCAGTGGGTCGGTAACCCGATGGTCACTGGTTCGAATCCGGCCATGGTTCAGATTCTCATCTCACCTTCAACTATCAGCCAGTATAATTATTAGTCTTTCAAACCACGCACAGCTATCTCAGATAGTCAAATGGTACAATGAAATTGTATTCTAGTATAATGATAAATGTTCAATATTATCTTGTAATCATTTCATCATTCATCACTCTCTACAGGAAATGAATCAACTTACTGGTGCTGAACGACACTTGATCAAAGCAGATTCAGATACATTGAATGAAATTTATGAGCGTAAACGTCAATTAGCAATAAATCACTTAATTGATCCCCGAAATCAACATAGTAATATCGGTGTTGATGCTATTCCAGTTGGCGGTAAATCTTGTATAAATTATGCTTACAATAATGAGTTAGAAAGTTAAAAAAAAAAGGGGATAAAGAAACAAGAGATAAACAATATTTAGTATAATATTATCATAGTAAAAGGTGAGTATTTTATTTGTTATCTGCTTGAGTTATGATTTCATCTAACCTGTTATTCAAGAACGAAATATTCAGTGAATTGGAGACTCCTTTCCACATTGTTATACTATTATTATTTTTTATATGTCCCTTGGGTTCCTAGTGGAACATACCGCTTCAGTATAACGTCTCCATTCCACTCTCTTCTCTACAACCTTTTCGACCTTGCTGCATGACAGCTCACAATCTCTCATTTCTTCCTCACACGATCTCCTCCGTATCACCTTCGCTTCGAAAGCCCAACTAGTCGTTTCCCATCTGAGTTTCACTCGAGTACCTGACCTGACGCGTGATGTCCCCAGTCGGCCTTCTCAGTGTATGCCCAATCCATCTCCATCTTATTCTGCATATTTGTTGAGTGATAGATTCTTGGTTGGTTCGTTGGCAGTTAACCAGCCACAGTTCCTTGTTGCTTCTTCTTCTTATTCTGGCCATCTGGTGTTCAGTAACGAGCCAGTGTAGGCAGTTGTTGACGAATGTCTGCAATTTGTTGGAAGTGCCTTTCGTAACTCGCCAAGTCTCTAAGCCATACAAAAGCACTAACTTGACTGACGTTGGTGCTGAAATCCGGATGTTGTTCCACATGCTGAATGTTGAGGATCTCCACACTGGTTTCAGGTTAATGAAGGCCTGTCTTGTTGTCTTTCCGATTCTGGCTGGATTTGACGTCCTCATGTGTGCCTGTGCCGTGTGTTGTTGAAACGATGCTGCCTAGATAGGTGAAGATGAGAGCGGCTACTTCCTTTAAGTTTCTCCCTTTGATGGTGATTGGAGTTTGTTGTTGTTGGTGGTGGTTTTGGTGTTGGTTGGGTATCTTTATCACCTCTGTCTTCTCTACATTCACTTGAATTCCCATCTTCCTTCACTGCTCACCTCTTCTGTCAACTTGTTGGATTTTGCCTATGGATCTTTGAGTTTGTGTGACACTAGACACAAGTCATCGGTGAAATCCAAATCTTCTTCTGGGATCTTTTCCGCGGTCCAGCCAGCGTATCCACCTCTTCTCGCTCCTCACAGTTTTTTGCATGATCCAGTCCACTACAATCAGGAATATCATGGGTGATAATAGACAGCCTTGTTTTACTCTTGTCTTCACTTCACTTCGAAAGCATCACTGAGCTTCCAATTGTGAATTACTTGACATGTGGCGTCTTCATATATTTGTTGAATGAGATTGATAAAGGTTTTGTGTTACACCATAGTATTGAAGCAGTTGGCAACGTACTTCTCAGTCGATGCCTTAATCGAAGACCTTTTCAAAGTCGATGAAGTTTTGGTGGAGGGTTGACTGCCATTCTGTACTCTGTTTGATAATGATGCGAAGTGTTGCAATTTGGTCCGCACACGATTTGTACTTCCTGAATCCAGCTCATCCTTCAGTCTCTCCAGGATGATGTGGCCTAATATTTTGCTTAGGGTGGATATTTTGTGTATGTTTTATGAAATTGCTATCAATCTGTATACTGAATATCCTATCTGTTTGTACTGCTAACTAGCTCATATGATTCCTTACGTAGTCTGTTTTCTAGAAATGGTGGAGAATACCAAAATAACCCAACTTCTTTAGAGAATTCATTCAATCATCATTTATGTGAACTATTCACCTGAAAAGATAAGGTAACTGAACTACAAAATACGAAATCACCATTTAAATATCGGAAACCTTTCTTCTTAAAGACCATCAGAATGATTGCTTTTCGCCTTCATGTAGAATGATAATCTTTAGTAAAATTGTATTTATATGATACCGTCGTCGATTGGACCGAATTTATCAGTCTCTATTGGCATATGGGCTCCTGTGTAGATGCCTTGATATTGCCAGCGTTCTATTTCTGTTAATGATGGATCGTGGCTAGCGGTGGAATCCAGGATGCGCATTTCATCCTATTTGGGACTCAACAGCTAGATGTACCTACTTCCCAGTGAGTGATATTGTTCCCACCGGGGTTCGGACTGGGGAACGATCGCCTCAAACGCCAGAGCATTATTCACTACACCACCGGGCCATGATAGCCACTTCTTGTGCGACGGGTATAGTTTTTAGTATAGTTGTTTCTATATGATGTAGTGTAGTGGATAATGCGCTGGCGTTTGAAGCGATCGCTCCAGAGTCCAAATCCCGCTGAGAACAACATCACTCACTGGGAAGCAAGTACATCCTAAATGGGACGAAATGCGCATCGTGGATTCCACTGCTAGCCAAGATCCATCATTAACATAGAATGATAATGTTGTTGAAACCTGGAAATATGAACAGGGCGACTTTATTCGTGTTACTGTGGACAAAAATTAGGTTCTGTAATTAATATAACAATTCATTTTGGAGGTTTGTGGGGATTTTATCTACTGACATCAGTTGGAGAGTCATTGACATCTGCTTCATCCCAGTATGTATCTCCTTAGCAGTGTACACCCACAACCCTGCCAGGGATCGATCCAAGGCAGCATTTTCTGTTGATTCGTGACACTGCACAACCTTCATCCAATGTCATTGATGAGTACCTGTCATCACATCGGAATTAGTTTGTTCCGCAAGTTATGACTTCTGTCGAAGAGAAGCAGTAAATGTGGACCATTGTATTCCGGCCCAAATTCTTACTGGTTATATGTTGGCCAATGGACCTGAAGATCCTGCGTCCTATTCCTGATGGATTCATGGTTGCAGACTGCTGAGGACGTCTATATGAGAACGAAACGACTGTTCATTGCTCCCAGGCTTCAATTGTTTCTCCATGATAAATACCTACTTGAACTTCAGTTGTGTGTTACACAACAAAGTAAACGGTACTCTTTCCGAATCAGAACTTCATCCAATCATGATAATCAGTTTCCTGTTGTCTAGTCTTGAGTGCTAACCGAATTCTATTGATCGTTTTGCAGTGTAGTCATATGGCTTTACTCTATTTTACATGGTTGAAGGCAGTCGTTAGGAAGCTGTACATCATCTAAGTTTCGCTCTTGTTGGAGGCTCGTCAGTAAGGCATACCTGCAGCCCCCAGGAAATCGATATTTCCCGCTTACAATACTAGTCAATAGCTTGAAGTGAATAACTTTTAGAAAAAAAATAGCAATTTCAAATTCTTTCCAGCTTTCTAATTGGGTCGTGAACGTCCCATTGTCAGACTAGTTGACTCCTTCAGCGATGAACTCATAAAAATGTAATAAACATCAAAATTGACAGATTAAACGGTATAGTTATTATCTTGATCCTGAGCTGCTTATCTTCTTTAGCTTTGCACAATCAAAGATAATCACACACAATTGTTAAAGCTTTGATAATCCAGGTTGTTTGAATACAAATTTCACCGTGTATCACAACAATACAAGATTGATGATCATCTCCTGCATAACCTGTAGATCGCTTGGTATTGGTTAGTAATGGCAGCCAGGAAGTGCGTATCGTCCTAACTGATATTCTTCAGCTGAATATACCTGTATCTCAGTGAAGTGACGGTGTTCTCATTGAGGCTAAGACCCAGCACCTATCACCTTAAAATCCAAGACGTTATCCACTTAGCTACTGATTTATGAAAGCCACCTATTATGCAGTGAATATTATTTACTATTTACTGATTACTACATCTGGCCAAGTTGATTGATCTGTATTGGTGCACAGGAACCTGTTCAATTGTTCTGATATTGCCTTAGTTCCCACTTTCATGTACTTTATTCGATGGTGCCTAGTAGGGGAATGTAGAATGCACATTTCATTCCGTTTAGATTTGCTTAGTGAAATTGGATATAGGAAATTCAGTTCCTTGAATTATGAGAGGGTAATACTTTTATGAACCTTGCCTGATTGTGGTAGACTGGATCATGCAACAGACAACTGTGAGAAGCGAAAAGATAGGAATATGCTTTTTGAGCGATGAAAGGATTCTACAAGATTTGCATTTCACCAATGATCATTTACATCTAATATAGCACAGACTCGAAGATGTACAGGCGAAAACCAAGTCGGCAGAAGAGGCAGCGAAAACGTGACTTCAACTGGATGTAGACAAGACGGAGGTGATGAAGATACCTAACCAAAACCGGCATCAACAACAACAAGCTGCAATCACCATCAAAGGGAGAAACTTAAAGGAAGTAGCCTCTTTCACCTTCACCTATGTAGGCAGCATCGTTTCAACTACAAGCGTCGGCACAGACGAGGATGTCAAAGCAGACGGGATCAGAAAGACAGCAATACGGGCCTTCATTCATCAATAGGAAATCAGTGTGGAGATCTTTTGCACTCCACACACACCGTAAAGTGTGAACAATATCTGGATTTTCAACACCAACGTCAGTCAAGTCAGTGCTTTTATGTGATGGTTCATGAACTTGGCGGCGCGTTACGATGAGCATTTCCAACATCGATATCGAGTATTGAATACACGATGGTTTGTGTATCCGTTTTCTCTCTGTGAATGTCGTGTGAGTTTTTTGCTTAGTGTTTAAGCAGGAAGATGATATGTATTTCAATAATACAAGAGTAAAACCTGAGCAGTGTGGTCGATGGCAGTTCCATTACAGTTTTTTTAGTAGGAATGTTACACATAGTGAAACAGTATCGTTTACTGAATTGAATATATGAAATACTTCCCGATTTGGCGAGTGAAACTTGCTGAAGGGTCGTAATGATCGTCTCCACATCATTCAAACTTTAGTAAATTGATCGCCGAAGTGATTATAAATGATACTGTTCCCTTGTGTGACATTTTTGATAAACAGAGTAAAATGCAACGGAATCGAATTCCCATTTCGTGTGCTCTGAATCTTCTACACACGACTCAGTCAATTTAAACATTGTGTACAGTCAGTATAAGTCATCTGATACATATTGAGAGTTAACTCAGCGTCACATACATTTTTTCACATCTAGACAACATTATATATTAATCTGGGAAGTGAGATGAATGACAAATTTCACGACACAATCAACCAATACACGGAACTGGTAACATAGCAAATTAGACCATGAAATCAATCAGTTAAGACAGAGAAAACAATACTATGTAGTAGTAAAAACAGGAATATGATTACAGTTTGAGGTGGTAATAGTTCCGATTGAAAGTGGGAGAAAACCAAAGATGGTGTGCAACGTGTATGTACTAATGAATGAAGCACAAACTCCTTTCGTACATAGTCGTTTGGTTCCAGTCGACGGATTACTGCTGTTTCTGCATAACGTAGTAATGGACTATGTTTTTGTCTATTGATTACCTTGAAAGCTATCTTCGAGTTAACGGTATGACCTGTATTATGGATTTGTTTATCAATGTCTGTGCTTGGTAGCGTCCCACGTTTCAATGACAGGCTTTTCAGTATATTTCAAGTTGTTATTCATCGTAGACGGACATCAGTTGGAGGAACAATAGAAACCTGGGAGCACTGGATAGCTATTTCGTCCTAGTATGGGACTTCTCAGCAGTGCGCTTCCAACTGGAATTACTTCTAAATCCCCACAACCTCCTCGAAATTCAATTGAACTCGTACTCTTTGGTGACTAGATTCAAGAAGTGATTCATGAAGTTGGAAATGAGAAGTCGTGACCAGTGAGGCTAGCCTCATGGTCGTGAGGACAGTTACTCAACGATAACATTGGGTGGCAGTTGCTCTGTATCGTGAACTGACAGAAGTTGTAAATATGGACCACTGGATTCTGATCCAATGTCTCAATGGTAACGTGCTGGTCGCGTGACCTGAAAGTCTCGGGTTCGGTTCCTTGCGGGGTCGTGGGTGCGCACTGCCGAGGAGTCCCACTGTAGGACGAGAAAGCTGTTCATTGTTCCCATGTTTCTAATATTTCTGCAACTGATGTCAGTCTACGGTGAACACCAACTTGGAATGTAGATTCTAGTCGTCGCCATTTTTGCATATTTACATTGACTACTTGATATATCCTGAATTATTATTATTTGTCTTTTGGGTTCCTAGTGGAACACATTTCGCCATTTCACTCTTTTCTCTAGAGTCTTCCCAACCTGTCTCCACGACTGCCCACAAGCTTTCATTTCGTCCATACACGATCTCCCTCAGCTCGCACGCCCAACTCATCGTTTCCCATTTGGGTTCCATTTGACGGTCTAGCCTGGCTTGGCACGTGATATCCCCAACCTATCTTCTCAGTATATCTCCAAAACAATCCACCTCCACTGTCTTATGCATATTTGTTGGGCGATGAGTTTTTGTTTGGTTCATTGCCAGCCATAATGAGTTTCTTGTTACTTATTCTTATTATTCTGGCTATCTGAGCTTCAGCATCCAGTGTAGGCAGGTGCTGATGATGTATGTCTACTGGTTGTTGAAAATGCTTTTCGTAACGCGCTGCCAACTCTCTCAACCGTTACATTGAAGCACTGACTCACTTGAGTGAATTAGTGTTGCAAATCCGGATGTAATTCATACTTTATGGTGAGTGTAATGTAGTGCAGTGCAGTGCAGTAGATATCCACGCTGATTTCAGATTAATGAATGAAGGCCTGTCTTGCTACCTTTACGATCCTGTCTTTGACATCCTCATCTGTGCTGCCTGTAGTTCAAACGATACTGCCTAGGTAGAGAGGTAGGTGGAAGAGATAACTTTTTTCAGGTTTCTTCTGTTCATGGTGATTGGTACTTGTTGTTGTTGTTGTTGGTTGGATGTCTTCATCATCTCTGTGTTCTCTACGTTCACCTGAAGTTCCGTTTTCTCTACCTGCCTCTTCTACCAACTTGTTGGTTTTCGCCTGTACATCTTCGAGTTTGTGCGATATTCAATGTAAACGATCATCGGCGAAATGCAAATCTTGTAGAATCTTTTCATCGGTGCAGCCAACGTATGCTCATCTTCTCACAGCTACTCACAGTTGCCTGTTGCATGATCCAGTCCAGTTCAGTCAACCAGAATCAGGAAGACCATTGGTGATAGTAGGCGGCAACCGTGTCTTACTCCTTCCTGTCTTCACTTCAAATGCATCAATGAGCTTTCTATTGTGGATCACTTGGCATATAGCATCATATAGTATATACCTTTCGAATGAGATTGATAAAGGTTTGTGGCACTGAAACCGTAGTGTTGAGGCAGCTGCCAAACTACTTTTCGGTCGACGCTGTCGAAGGTGTTTTCAAAGTCGATGAAATGAGGTAGAGAGTTGTCTGGCATTCTATTCTCCATTCTATGATGATGCGTAGCATAGCATTGTCGTTTGGTCCTCACACGATTTGTTCTTCCTGAATGCAATCAGCCTATTCCGGTTGTAATTTTGAATCCAGTGCCTTAGTTAATCTCTCGAGGATGATATTTTGGTTGCTTCGGGCGGACAGCAGCATGATTCCTTGTCAGTTGTTGCAAAGCATTAGGTCTGCCTTGTTTGTGAGTTTGACAAGTTTTCCCTCCTTCCAATCTTCACGTACCTTACCTTCTTCCCTAACCTTCTACTGTATTTGTGTCAGTATTTCCACTGTTTTTTCTGCCTCCGTCTTTAGTGCTTTTAGAGGACTTCCATCTGATCCCGCTGCTTTTTCGGCTTCCAGCAACTTTATGGAGTTCAGGACTTCACTTTTGCTTTTGTTGAAGTGCATGTGTTCACTGATATTTTTATGGCTGCACTGCTAGTGGTATTTCTGGATGAGTTGTAAGTGGCACCACTAGTGATCGATTCCTTCACTATCTTTCATCGGTTTCATCTATGTTGATCTCTTCCCTCCCATATAGTAACCTAGTTATTTGATATAATTTTGTCAGGTCTCTCTTACCTACAGTCCTTCATGAAGATTTTGTCAATTTCTATATATTAGAGGATTAAAAAATTAGCTGATAATAAAGTTTTTTGATGAAAAATAATGATTAACTATGATATAATTCTTGATATCTTCTCTACTTAACAGATATTCCAGGTTGAATCAAAAACAGTAATGTGTATAATCATCACCGCAAAAGTACAATTCTGCGCCAACACAAATGTTTAAGGGTGTCAATAGCTACATCATATTTTCTTTCAATTCACTATAGTAGAATATTCAAATGTCAATGGTATATAGAATAATTCTAAGTTTCTTCTTTGACTCCTTTTCCTTCCTCAAAATAGTCGTCACTATTATTATTATTATTATTATTACTAGAGTTCCACTTCTCCTGATACATATCATAAAGTTTTGACTGTATACACAGAAATGAACAAGATCATCGAGCTTCTGGAGCTTCTTCCCCTACCCCAACCCTCCACCTTCAAACCACTTCATACACAATCAGCGAGGTTTATCGAATACTTATACATATAGAAATGTTTGAAACTCATTATCTCAGTATAACATATTGCCATTGTTTCATTCCATGTGATTCGATTATTCTATTGACAAATTAGATAATAGTCAACAGTAAATGACTACTAGTTTATTATTAAATAAATATATATACATCGAATTTGTTCTACTCAAGTGAAATATCTTTGTGTTTAAATGAGTCCATGACTTCATGAACTTCATGGAGCTATACAAATTCATACCCAGTGAGTGATTCATGTAGCTACTACTCAGAATTGATTCTAGTTTATTCATGTAGTTTGCAATAAGGACAAAAATTCAAAGTAGTACAATACTAGGATACAATATAGACTCTATCTGTAGGCCTACTGGAGTGACAGACGGTTGAATCATTGTGAAAAGATTAGTATTCTCATGACTGTTGAAATAGGTATACTTAGAGTTCTATACTGGTTGATATTCATCAATATCGTCACATATAAGCTTTACTGTTGCATAAAATGAAACATGAATGTATGACTTAGAGATTACAGGTTTTTATTCCACGTCATCAACTGGATCAAACAACTAGCTATGCGCATCGTGGCTAAATGATCTACTGGATAGCGATGTGATGTTTGGGGCGACTAGTCTCGAGTTAGTAGGAACAACATCGCTCATAGGAAGATAGGTACATTTAGCTGACCAGTCCTGGATAGGACGAAACGCTTACCCTCTATTTAACTGCTGGCCACTACCCATCATTAGTACATAAAGACAAGATCTGAAGGAATTTATGTGACAAGTACCAAGTGCCTAAGGTTAAATATTTAACGTCATTTGTTAGTTTGCTTCATTAGTGTTAGCCGACGAACTTTGGAATACCATTCCAGGAGATCAGGTATACTACTTTAGGAACTCGAATCATTTTTAAAGGCTTTAGTGCTGAAATACAGTAGAGAAGATGTAGGAATATTTGGACAGGGATTTGAATGATGAATGAAATGTGAGAGGACTTGATATTCACTGACTGTCCATTCTGAGAATGGTCATCTCTTCTTCTTTATGAAGGTTTTGAACATGAAACTAGATTTGTTTCGCTTGACTGAAGTAACTAAGTGATATCATCGTTACACATGATCCTTTGGAAAACTTAATATTTCGGATTATATTTTTTGAGTTTGCGTTATGAAAACAGATACCACTGGAAGTGAAATACCTCAAGGTAGTGACAAATATGCTATCTTTTTCCAGGTGGACATTTTTTAATCCCTTCTTCTCATATGAAAGTAAACATCAGCATGAAGTGCTGATTATCCTCAGGGAACACTTTACCACTATCATAATCCAACCAGCCACCAGTTGTACTTCATATTCTTGCTTGCTAGTCTAGCTATTTACACTTCCCTAGTATGAAAGGAATTCAAGAAACATTTCTGAGTTATTATGATATGCCAAGTTGTTATTCATCATAGACTGACATCAGTTGGAGGAACGAAGAAAACGTAGGAGCACTGGACAACTGTTTCAGCCCAGTAGTATGCGACTCGTCAGAAGTGCGCACCCAGGACCCCGCGATCTTCCGGTTTCATGACCAGCACGTTACCATTCAGCCCCACTGGGTCAGAATCCAATGGTCCATATTTCCAACTTCTGTTGGTTCACGATATAGAGCAGCCGCCACGCAATTTTATCGTTAAGTAACTGTCCTCACAGCTATCAGGCTTTATGATATGCATGTTGGATTACAACACTAACTTTTAGAGTACTGAGCTCAAATTTAAACTTTCAATTTAATTCTTACAAAATTAACCTATTAAAATATGTAATATATTGTTATATTTTATAAATTTTATTATTTTCTTCTTTTTTTGAAACAACTTTGTTCGAATCAATTAAGGCGCGCTTCTATTCAATGTTCAATTTGCATAATTATGTTAAATAGTTTAAACAAGGAAGAATGTATGATAACTTCAAGGTCAAATAAATTTGCATTGTGTCTTATTTATCTTTCTAATCATATATGTGCATATAAAGAAAGTGAAATTGGAATAAGTTTATGAATAAAGAAAATAAAAATAAAGAAGTCCAATCATTCAATCTTGAAACTATGCATGATTTATTCATAAACTTATCTTGTTGTATAGTATAAAAAGTTTTTGGTATAAAAGTTTGTCAGTAGTAGTTGTATATTTTTTTGCAAATTGGTAGAATCATTTAGTTATATTTTTACGTCGAAAATGAAGCTAATATGACTCTATTTTCATCGTTTATCCTGGTTAGGTAGTTTGGTGATGGAATTCTTTAATGATCACTTCGAATCCTAGATTGATACTACTACTACTACTACTACTACTACTACTACTACTACTACTACTACTACTACTACTACTACTACTACTACTACTACTACTACTACTGTACGGTAAGCTGCTTGCAACTTTGAAAGTAATAACTTTCGATTGGTGAGGCACATAAGTTGTTCTGAATAAGCGATCAGTTACATATGGATAAATTATTATTTCATATACACATTCTCTTTTATGCATTTGAGTATTGAAAGGAAAGGTAGGGATTAGAACAGAATAATATGGTAACATTTTGTTTCACTGATTTTTAGTCAGCTGCTTACATCCTAAAAGCGTCTAATTATCTTATTACAAAATAGGTGGGGTATACATTTTGGTACTTACTTAACGTCAGTTGATAGGTTGACAAGTTATGAACTTTCACTTACATATATGCCTGAAGAAAGGTTTTAGTAATAAGAGATTACATAAGTAGTTTAACGAACCATCTAGTTGATGACAAAGTACACACGAATCATGTAGTAATAAAATGGGTTGTAGTACTTTGCTATTGCGATCATGGAAATTATGTAGAAACACAAAAAAAAATATTCAGTCAAGAGATGATCCTATCATAATGGCGGTAGAAGATATCCTAGACTACTTCAAGGTAATCAACAAACAACATAATTCGAAACATCTCATGTTCACTGAGACTATAGCAATGGAATTTTGAGTTCTTAGCGAAGTAATGATAAGTTTTTCTTTGTCTTCTAGTCAAATAGTTTCGCGTTCAAATTTATCGATTTTCTACATGGTTTTTTTCGTTTGAATGAATATCACCCAGGGGATCATCATAACCAGTAAAATTGAAATCTTATATTTCATCTTGCAAACTTATTGACTTCATAAAGAGTTTCAAATTATTCTTATGATGAAAGGGAGCCAAAATAGAAATCAACATTTTAAGTCAATGGTTACTTAGCCAGAGATTTTTGAGGTTCAGTTTTTGATCTATGCTGATGAATGATCAGGATCAGTATTTTCTTTTTTGGGCAGTGGTTCAGTGGATCAATGAAAATAAGTAATTTGATCCTACTTCTGAAGATCTTTTTACTGACACAATAATTGTATATGCATGATGCATTTTTTCCCCACAAAAATCTATCCCTCTGTGACAAATCCACAGTTGTTGTGATGTTAGCCGCCGTCACGTGCTGACTCACACTTGATCTTCTGTTTCACTTCAAAAGTATAAGGTCGAGTGTACCTTAGCACCACCACAACCCGGAGTGGGTTTGCCGTGATTTGGAAAGCCTGTTATCGGTACGATAGGCAGATCTACTGTACGAGCGAGACGTGCTACCGTAGAAAGAATTACTAAACCCTATTTCTTTCCTCATACCGTACACCTTCTCGTACAATTTAGTGATGTGAGCCATAGTGTCACTTGTTGAGTGAAGGTAGGGGTATTTGTGCGAGTCCGTGGCAGTAGATTTTGCAGCTGAAATACTCATGTTGGACTTGGTATAATAAGGCACGACTTGGATAATAGCAAGATTACAATACCAAATAACCAACGTAACCTTCGTGCCAAAAATGAAAATAAATCACCGTAGGTTAGATAAAGTACTAGATATAGTAAGAGAATGATCCCGTTGGGCTCATCATTTGTAGGGGACTGGTTTTGTTGCTTATTCAGTACCGTACCTGACGTTTAAATACTGATAACGAAACACAAATAAAAAGGACTAGTAATCATGGATATATTTGAAAGAGCAATATGCATTTAATTAGAATAAATTTGATAGTGATTATTAGGGGAAAAGTGTTTACAACTTACCTGGCTAGTATGACTGAAATAAGGACACTGAGGATGGGCGTGTTAACCAGCACAGAGTTAAAAATGGCATCGAAGCCTGCTCAGATGTATAGTCATTAAAGCTGGAACGTTATTCAGTTAATATTTAGTTAATTCAGTATAATCTGTTAATTTTAGCCCCGGTTGCATTTGGGTGCCAGAAAGATGCACTACAATTCTATGGCTTACTGATGTATGAATTACAGAGGAGATGGGACAATCGTTGTTTGTTTATTTTAACAGCATATTAGTGTGTTGAATATGGTTATCTGTTTACTACTCAGTAAGTAGTCTGCTATTCGAATAATTATTAACATAAGTTTTGAGGACAGTAATTATTGATTTACAATTGATGAGTGATGTCATAATCATTAGGAGGGTAGTCTTTAAGCACTTCGGTTACTATTTATTATTGTCTGTCGCTTGTGTTCCTAGTAGAACATAAGGCTTTAGTAGCACGCCTCTATTGCTCTCTCTTCTCTACAGTCTTTTCAACCCCTCTCTACGACTGCCCACAAACTCTCATTTCTTCCTCACACGATCTCATCCATGTCACCCTCACCTCCGACACCAAACTCGTCGTTTACCCTTCGGATTCCACTCACCGGTATAGCCTGGCCTGGCACATGATGTCTCCAGTTGGCCTTCTCAGTGTATGCCCAATCCAGTCCATCTCCACTTTCTACCTCCGCATACACGTTGAGTGATAGGTCCTTGGTTGGTTCGTTGCCAGCCAGCCAGCCACAGTTCCTTGTTGCTTATTCTTATTATTCTGGCCATCTAAGCTTCACTAATGAGTGTAGTCAGCTGATCATCTTACACCATCTGATAATTCTGCCTGTTTCTTTTAGTATTGTTATGATTTTATACCCGACAAAATCGAGAAACGTCAGAATAGACAACGGTGCAACTGTTTTATCCGAACTCTAAACCGTTACATAATCACCGTGGGCTGTGAGAATACAACCTATTGACTGATCACCTTATGAAATATGAATTATAATAACCTCCTATACAGTAAAGTATAACCTTGAAAATTCATATCCAACTTCTTGATTATTATTATTATTATTAGTCCCTTGGGTTCCTAGTGGAATATAGGGCTTCAGTAGCACGTCTCCAGTGACCTCTGTTCTCTGAGATCTTTTGAACCTGGTTCCACGACAGCCCACAACCTCTCATTTCCTCCTCGCACGACCTCCTCCATGTCACCCTCACCACGGACGTCCAACTCGTCGCTTCCCATGGGGATTCCACTCGAGTGCCTGGCCTGACGCGTGATGTCCTCAGTCGGCCTTCTCAGTGCATGCCCAATCCACCTCCATTCCTCCTGCATATTTGTTGCGTGATAAATTCTTGCTTCGTTAGTTCGTTCCCAAGGCTCCTTGTTGCTTATTCCTACTATTCTGGCCATCTGATCTTCAGTAGCGAGCATAAGCAGTTTTTGATGAATGTCTGTAGTTTATTGGAAATGCCTTTCGTGACGCACCAAGTCTCTGAGCCATACAGAAGCACTGACTTGACTGGTGTTGGTGTTGAAAATCCGTATCTTGTTCCACATGCTGAGTGCAGTGCAGAAGATCTCCAAACTGGTTTCAGGCTAATGAACGCCTATCTTGCTTTTCCGATTCTGACTTTGACATCTTCGTCTGTCCCGCCTGTAGTTGAAACAGTGCTTCCTAGATAGGTGAAGGAGGTTACTTCCTTTAAGTTTCTCCCGTTGATGGTGATTGGAGTTTGTTGTTGTTGCTTGGGTATCTTTATCACCTCTGTCTTCTCCATATTCACTTGAAGTTCCGTCTTCCTTCGTTGCCTCTTCTACCAACTTGTTGGTTTTCGCCTGTAGATCTTCAAGTTTGTGTGACATCAGGTACAAGTCATCGACGAAATCCAAGTCTTCTAGGTTCTTTTCCGTCATCCAGCGTATCCCCCTCTTTTCGCTCCCCACTGTTTGCTGCATAATCCAGTCCACCACAATAAGGAATATCATGGGGGATAGTAGGCAACCTTGTTTCACTCCTGTCTTCACTTCAAAAGCATCACTGAGCTTCCCATTGTGAATTACTTGGCATGTGGCATCTTCATACAGTTGTTGAATGAGATTGATAAAGGTTTTTGGTATTCCGTACTATTGAATCAGTTTCCAAATTACTTCTCGGTCGACGCTGTCAAAAGCCTTCTCAAAGTCGATAAAGTTGAGGTAGAGAGCTGATTGCCATTTTATGCTCTGTTCTATGATGATGCGAAGCGTTGCAATTTGGTCTGCACATGATTTGTTCTTCCTGACGCCTGCCTGTTCGGGTCGTAGTTTTGAATCCAGTGCATCCTTTAGCCTCTCCAGGATGATGTGGCTAAATATTTTGCTTGCTGTGGGTGGACAGGTGAGTGATTCCGCACCACTTCTTGCAAACACTGAGGTCTCCCTTCTTCGGCAGTTTGACAAGGTAACCCTTCTTCCAATCACTAGCCAGGTACCTTCTCTTCCTTCCACACCTTCTGCAATAGTGGTGTGAGCGTGTCTGCTGTTGTCTCTGCGTCTGTTCTCAGTGCTTCTGGCGGTATCCCGTCTGGTCCTCCTGCTTTCCCGCATTTCAGTAGCTTTATGGCGTTCAGCTTCTTGAAGCTGATGTCCAATTTGAGTTTCCAGGCTTAATCTCCTAAATTTATAAGATATTTATACCTGTAAATTTCAAGGTAGTAAAAGAATAGACATTTATAAATCTAAATCTCCAATCTGTCCTAAAATTCGATAAACTTCCATATTATTTTACTGGTAATAAGAAGTACAAAGCTTTCTAGAACCTTTGAACGCTAGAAAATTTGAGAACAATAAACTCACTCCTGATTGGTTGCTTCAAGGATGATAGAATCCTTTTCTTCCATCATTTTGTTTTCTAGACAACAGCTTTCCTCATAATATTCTAAGGTAATTAATTTGAAGGCGGGACTACAAGTGCAAGTAGAGAAGACAGAGGAGATGAAGATACCCAACCAACAACAACAAAGTCTAGTCACCATAATCGGGAGGAAATTAAAGGAAGTAGTATCACTCACCTATCTACGCAGCATCGTTTCAACTACACACACCACACGCACACACCAGCATATCAAAATCAGCCAGCATCGGAAAGATGGCAAGACAGACATTCATTGACCTGAAACCAATGTGCAGATCTTCTACACTCAGTCAGCAATAAGTATGAACAACATGAGGATTTTCAACAGCAACGTCAGTCAAGTCAGTGCTTCTTCTATGTGATGCTCTACTTACTTGGCACGTTACCGTGAGCATTTCCAACAAACTACAGACACTCATCAACAACTGCCTACACTGGCTCCTTACTGAACACCAGATGGCCAGAATAATAAGAATGAATGATGAGGGACTGAGTGTTGGTGGCTGACTGGCAACGAACCAACCAACAATGTATCACTCAACGGATATGTAGAAGAAGGAAGTGGAGATGAATTGGATTGTGCATGGAGTGAGAATACGATTTGGTGACATCACGTGTGAGGCTGGTTACTCGATTGGAACCGAGATGTGGAACGACGAGTTGTGTGTTTGAGGTGAGGATGATATTGAGGAGATGGTGTTAGGAATAAATGAGAGGTAGTGGGCATTTGTGTATTGAGGTTGGGCAGATTGTAGAGAATGGAGTGTAATGTAGAGGTGCTACTAAGTGTGTATGTTCCACTAGGAATCGAAGGGACAAATACTAATAATAAATTTATGCCCAATCGACAACAGAGATGAATAAACATTGCATGTCCCTTCGTGCATTATAATCATACTAACTGCCAGGTCAAAATTTCATATCCCAATCTTAACCAATATTAACTAGAAAAAAGGACTAATATACTGTTTGTTGGCTGGATTATCTGACATATCGATACCTAATTCAGTTCAGTTTTGGTTAGAATAAGAAGTCGTGATTACAAAGAGTAAATTACACAAGTATATGATAGATAGTTGGGTGAAAACCACGATGACAGATGTGAGATTAAAATCAAGTTAGCAGATGAGTCTAGTAGCTCACCTAAATGAGTACCGGGTAGATATCCATTGGCCATTTATTCAAATACTACTGTGAATAAGATACTCATTTTGTCTACAATTACTCCAGAAAGTGCATAAAAGTTATTAAATTTTGGCCGAATACCAACTTGAAAGTAAAAAATTCTTAAAACTTCTAAAATGGATCTTAATGAATGTAGTTAATGATTTCATCAAAGTAAGTGGGAAAAAGTGACGGTTGATACGAGCTTTCATGTCTGTACACGTGATGTTTCCTAATCTAAAACGAATAGGGCGCCAATGATGCAAGGTATACGGAGATGTTCCAAAATTTGCCAGATTTCTACTTCATAAATACATCTCAACAAGGAATTCTTTGGAAAGGCATGACAACAACTAAAAAAGCTCTTATGAATCTATTGTTATCTCATTTCAACCACACGAGAGTGTTGATAAAACTTAGCGGAAGAAACTCATTAACCTACACAGAATTAATTGTATACAATGAAATCTTCCTGAAAGTTGTTATAGAATACTCGATGGAAAGACAAGTTCCAGCGAAAAAAATTTACATTTATGCCTTCCTATACATCTTTCATTTATCAAACAGAAGTAAAATATAGATTAAGATACCAGGCAAATCACTTAAATGTACTGTCAACAAGCAAGTTGAATTAAAACTTGGACACTGCTATTACTATTTGTCTCCTGGGTTCCTAGTGGAACATACACACTCAGTAGCACCTCTACATTACACTCCATTCTCTACAATCTGCCCAACCTCAATACACAAATGCCCACTACCTCTCATTTATTCCTAACACCATCTCCTCCACATCACCCTCACCTCAAACACTCAACTAGTCATCTCACATCTCCGTTCCAATCGAGTAACCAGCCTCACACGTGATGTCACCAAATCGTATTCTCACTCCATGCACAATCCAATTCATCTCCACTTCCTTCTTCTACATATCCGTTGAGTGATACATTGTTGGTTGGTTCGTTGCCAGTCAGCCACCAACACTCAGTCCCTCATCATTCATTCTTATTATTCTGGCCATCTGGTGTTCAGTAAGGAGCCAGTGTAGGCAGTTGTTGATGAGTGTCTGTAGTTTGTTGGAAATGCTCACGGTAACGTGCCAAGTAAGTAGAGCATCACATAGAAGAAGCACTGACTTGACTGACGTTGCTGTTGAAAATCCTCATGTTGTTCATACTTATTGCTGACTGAGTGTAGAAGATCTGCACATTGGTTTCAGGTCAATGAATGTCTGTCTTGCCATCTTTCCGATGCTGGCTGATTTTGATATGCTGGTGTGTGCGTGTGGTGTATGTAGTTGAAACGATGCTGTCTAGCTAGTGGGTGGAGGAGGCTACTTCCTTTAATTTTCTCCTGTTGATGGTGATTGGAGTTTGTTGTTGTTGTTGTTGGTGGTGGTTGTGTTGGTGTTGGTGTTGGTTGGGTATCTTCATCACGTTTGTGTTCTCAACGTTCAGTTGAATTTGTGTCTTCACTGTCTCACTTCTTCTGTCAATTTGTTTTTTTGCCACAAGACATTATGCACAAGTCATCGGCGAGTACCAAATCTTCTTCTGGGATCTTTTACCCGGTCCAGCCTATCCTCTTCTTCTTGCCTTTCACTTTTTGCTGCATGATTTGGTCGAACACAATGAGGAATATCATAGGTGATAGTAAGCAACTTTGTCTTACTCCTTTCTTCACTTCAAAGGCATCATCACTCAGCTTCCCATTCTAAATTACTTGGCATATGGAGTCTTCATATAGTTGTTGAATGAGACTTATAAATGTTTGTGATATTCCATAGTGTTGAATCAGCAACTGCCAAATTACTTCTCGGTCGACGCCTTGATAGAAGGCCTTTTCAAAGTCGATGAAGTAGAGATAAAGAGTTGACTGCCGTAGTGAGAGAGTAGTTAGGAAAATCAGCAAAACTTGAGGCGGTTGTCTGACAATGTTATCATTTTTTTTTCTAAAGTTAAACGTTATATCTTATAATTCAGCAAAATAGCTGGTTAACATTACTAACATAAAAATCTTTATAATTCCTTAGCATAACACGAAAAAAGGACGAAATAGAGATTAAACCATTTTTGCTAAGTGTAATTTCGTACCTTTATATTATGCAAATGTGTTTTTCATTAAGTCAGGAGTTAATCGAAATAAGTGAGTATGTAAACAATACAGTTAAACAAATAAGACTCGATCAATATAAAGAAAACACCTAGAAAAGTATTCATACCCTTTTAAAATTTCTATATATTCGATTACAAAGGTTTACAGTGTAATACTATGACATGCTAATCATTAGTGTAAAAAGTATGCACCTTGTTAAGGTAAACTAAAATTGTATAATAACCTTAAGGAACTGTACATGTAAATTGATTTTCTTGTAATATTACTCATCAGTAATGACTGAGAATACTTCATCACATTCTGTGAAACAAATTTAACTAACAGTATTATTATGTTAAGTAATGATGGGCAGTGTGGCTAACAGTGGAATCCAGGATGCGCATTTCATCCTATTTGGGACACGTCAGCTGGATGTATCTGCTTCCCAGTGAGTGATGTCGTTCCCACCGGGACTCGGACTGGAGAGCGATCGCTTCAAACGCCAGTGCGTTATCCACTACACCCCACCGAGCCACGATGGCCATTTCTTGTGCGACGGCTATAGGTTTAGTGTTATTGCTTGTATTACACCGTCGTTGGTTGGACCGTTGATTAGACTGCCCATCATTGCTAAACATAGTTAAAAGACAGGCAATATCGAGGCATCCGCATAGGAGCCCATATGTTGACAGAGACTGATCAATTCGGTCCAGTCAACGACGGTGTAATACAAGCAATAGCATTAACATTATTATTATTATTATTATTATTATTATTATTATTATTATTATTATTTGTCTCTTGGGTTCCTAATGGAACATAGGGCTTCAGTAGCACGTCTCCAGTGCACTCTGTTCTATGCAAACTTTTGAACCTGGTTCCACGACAGCCCAGAGGCTCTTATTTTATCCTCTTATGATATCCTCTATATCATGCTTGGACGCCCAACTCGTTGTTTCCCATCTAGGTTCCACTAGAAGGAAATTTAACCAACAAGCAATCACAAATGAGAAGTTACTTGTGTATAGATTATTGCATAATAGATTACTGGAATATAAGGGTAAAACATTGACAATGGCATGAAACGTATTCCCACCTAGGTTAAACAGGATTATTTTTTAGATAACGTGCTATTCGGACACAGTTCATTGTCCATATTCATATCAGGTAACTAACTCCACAACTTCGAGACTCACTTTAAATAGTCCTAATTGCCTCTCTTGCTCTGTGGTGACAAGAGTAGTAGAATTCTCCATATATATCTCGGACAGGTGCAGAATCCCTCTCGTCACTGTATGTATTTGGTGTTGAATAGATAAACAAAGATCCAGTTAGTTATCAATCTCTCTCTCCCTCCATCCAAATAAGTTAATGTTTAAAACTGTAGCTCTATCTCAAAATATAGTCAAGTTTTTCTCAACATTCCTTATCCTATTCAGATTTACAAGTCTTGGTTTAACAAGGTTTTGTGCTCTCTTATTCTAACCCACCGTAGTCAATAACCTAATCGGTTTAATTAACCTGACAATCATTAGATGGGAATTGGTAAACCAGAATATTTTGTTCCATTACATGAACAGGATCTTTTAACCTATAAAGCTTGTTTCTGAGAGAGTTATTTTTCGTTTATATACTATTCCAATTATATCCGCGGTTAGTGAGAATTCTTCGTAAAGCTTTTGAGTTGCCTCCTCTGTATGGTAATACAGCGCAGGTTTTGAATTATCTTTCAATTCTCTTTCGATTTACTATGAAATTATTTATAAATTTTAATGGGATAATTATTGAGACACAAAGTAGTCTTCATGTGTCTAATTTCCTGTCGTAGATTTTCACATCTATTAGTAAGCACTTCCGCCCTAACACTTCAGCATTTAACTAAGCCTAGTTTAAATGAGATGGAATGAGATGATTTGAAGTTTGAGGAGCTATTCGAATGCGAAGGTTTCACAGAGAAACTAGTCTCTTCACTTCCATCTTTTTTTCCTTTGATCTTGATATCCTAAATTGTTAGGTCACCTTCATCACTTTCTAAGTCATAGGTTATTAGGAGTGCATTGCAATGGAACTGAATCATTCAAAAGCCATTCGTTCCCAACTATCCGTAAATATCTGAGACGATGGAAGATATTGGTTGCACCATGAGAGCACCTTCAGTTAGTTTATATATTCTTTTTCAAACTTGAAAACCGCACATGTCTGTCACAATCGTACTTTCTTTCTCGACTGCCACTATAGTTTGATGTGTATGTATATTGTCGTGATGAAGGTCATTTCAGACTGCCTCTTAAGTCACGTCGATCGATTACAGTACTATGATTAGTCATTGATGGATGATTGTGATTTATGATCTGCTATTGGTTTGTATGATACGGAAAAATGTTTCAGGGAAGCATGACTGACTGACTAAATTACAAGCACTTAGTTGTATTGTGTTCTCTGAGATGAATTGTTTAATCGCTAAGCTTTCATCAACTTTCCTCTACACAACATCACTAACTTCAATATGAAGTGAGCTGTCAATATCTCTCCCTCAGTGATTTAGTAACTTCCCTTGAAGAAGTGGTCTATGATTGCTTGTTTCTCCTGATTGTTGTATCATTGACTGTATAGAATTTCCTGTTGGGTAGCCCTCCGCTTCACCTCTGAACTTTGGTTGATAGATTGGGTCCACGTCTATACATCTATTGATTGCTCACTGACTGACTGACTGACTGATTGACTGACTGACTGACTGACCTGAATACACAGTTTCTAGGAATTCTCTCATATTCTTTGTGTTTCATCTCTTACTCTAAAATTTCTACATTGTCAAATCTGAATTCATGTCAATAGTAGTCATCCACATGCATTGAAATGATTAGCGATGAAATGTCATGTGTGACAGTTAATAGCCAGTTGGTGTTCATGTAGATGAAGGTGAAGGTGGACGACCACCTTGTCCAATGTAGTGCTGACTACAGTTATTCCAGTGGATTTCGTAAATGATATTCGGTCTGTCTTCTTTGGTTGCTGCGTCATTTGGTCTGCATTATAGTGTGTAGAGAGAATTTGTTGGTTTATGAGTGACCACTCCAATTCCAAGTGGTCTCAGTAATCTTGTTGTGATTTCTGATATATTCTTCATGTATGGTAGGATGATGCGTTTATTGATTAGTGTGGATGACATTGTAGTTGATGATGTACGGGATAGGCATGTTCTGATAGTGTTTCGTGGGTAGTCGTTCTTCTTTAGGATGGACACCAAGTAATTTTCTCCGTTTCTCTGAGAAGTTGTTGTGCTGCAGTGTGTTCTCGCTCTTATGAATAGAATCTGCACGCAAGTGATCTTGTGGCTTGCTGAGTTGTTGCTAGTGTGGTTGAGGATTAGATCAGTCGATGTGTGTGTTGGCTTCCTGTGCACTTGGGTTTCCAGCTTTCCAGCATTTATCCTATTGACTAGAACATGCAGGAATGGTAGTTGGTTGTTTGACTCTTTCTCCATTTTGAATTTGATGTTATTGAAAACGATGTTGATCGAATTGTTGGTGTTTTCCATATCGTCCTTCTTAATGATGATGAAAGTGTCGTCCACATAGGGAATCCATAATTTTGGTTTAATCATAGGTAGGATGATGGCTTTCAGTCTCTGCATCACTGCTCCTTCAATTAGCTCGGATATCAGTGACCCATTAAGGTTCCTTTCATCTATTTTTATATCTTGCCGTTGAATTGGAAGTATGTTGTCATACAAAGGCCGATGAGTTCGATCAGACTTGAACATTTAAGTTTTGTGCATCCTGTAAGGCTTATGTCTTCATTAAGCAGGAGGGACATAGTTTCCTTGGCCAAATGGAATTCGATAGATATGTATAGCGCTATGACATCGAAGGATACCATTGGTTTGTTCTTTTTTTCTGTGTTAATGCTTTTGATCTTTTCTAAGAATTCCTTTGGTAACTTGATGGAATGTCCGCATGGTTGGACGAGGTGTTTCAGTTTTCTCAAAAATTCTCTTGATATGTTGTATGTTTGAGTTCCTGAAAGTGAGACAATCAGTCGTAAAGGGATGTCTGGTTTGTGTATTTTTGGTCTGCCGTAGAAGTGAGGAATGACAGGTCTATTCGATTTCATTTGGCCAGGGAAAGTATATCTCTGCTGCTCAATGAAGACACAAGACTCACAGAATTCATATAAGTTAAATGCTCAAGTCCCTCTTTATCCGGGCTTAGGACCGACTAGTAAACTAGTGAACTAGTACACTAGGAGAGATTCTGCCAACATTAACACTACCATTATTACTGTTAGTAGCAGGATTATTATTCATAACACCTCTGTTAATACTGGTGTTCCTGTTTTTCGTTTCAATTTCTCATGATGTTATTTATCTATTTAGGTGAGTAGATATTGAGACGTAAGATATTCTTGATGTGTCCAATTTCTTGTCTTGTATCACCACGAAATATATTTCGGTTTTGGTCAAACAGGGTTATTCACTGCATGATGTTTCGGACACAATTTATTATCCACAGTCATATCGCAACATCTCTATAACTTCAAGACATGCTGTATATAATGCCAGTTCACTCTTCCTCTTTCTAACACATAAAAGATCCAAGACAAGGAATTCAATGCATCACAGATGGCTTGTTCATGTAAACTTGAAGTGGTAAATTTATGAATAAAATCATGAGAAATTGTTGGAAATAATATGACTGTCAATGATAAAACTGATGTTAGTACGATATATGATGTTAGCATAATTTGACACACTTGTAACATTCATGCTGCATGATGATTGGAGATGAAATGAAGGTTTAAGTCGTGGCGGGGATCGAACCAGCACCCCTGGGTTGCCAGCCTAGTTCTTTGCTAACTGAACCATTTTCAATCATCCGTCAATATTGAAAATAGTACTGTTAGTGATAACATTATAAATAGTGAATTCCAAACCTTTAAAATTTTACCACATCAAAGAGGCATCTCAGAGAAATAATACAGCATTCTCAAAACTCACTTAGATTACATACACATAGGTTAAAAGATCCTATTCATACAATTAATGAGAATAACTTGCTTTACTAAATCCCTTGTATTGATTATACGGTCAACGAGAGTCCATTAGTCTTTCCGAGAACAGAAACCTGGCTAGATTAAACTTTATAGATCCTAGTAGGATAAGGGATCTAGAAAAAAGCTTGGCCATAAATATACACCCAATAAGATGGGGTAGATTGATAGTTCATGAAAACTAGTTGATTGGGGGCACAGAATCATGACCTATTCTTTGTATATGCAATCAGCAGTAAATACACGCAACAGAAATGATTCTAAGTATGTTAAATCTACCTTCTTGCATTATACTTCTGCTTTAAACTCTTTTCCTAGACCCTTTTTATTAAACAAGCTTGCCAGTATTCAAAGTGTATCCTGGATTGATTTACATTTTTCTTAGAGAAGACAGTACACTGTATACAAAGGTGTACGTTCTACTTCGTTGCTTAGTGAAGCCAGTATGTCTCAAGGTGCTGTTCTTTCTCCTCTCCTCCCCCTTCCTCTTTCTTTTTTCCACTACTTACCAACCTCAACTAAAGCCAACTTTGTTAAATATGCTGATGGCTTGACAGTATCCATGCTGATCATCTCCTCTTCTGATTGTTATCTGCTTAACAACTTCTTAAAGTTTACTGATCTTACTTAAATGATCACACACTCAATCCCTCCAAATATCAAATCATTCATTTTATCTGAATACACGAAAAAGACGTTTTCACATTGGTTCAGTCACATGACTTGTCTTCTAGATGGATCAGTTATACAGAATGTAGCAAGCGCAGTCCATCTTGACTTGTTCCTTTCTTCTAATCTTTCTTGGTTCCCTTTCTAGGAAAATACTTCGCTTGACCTTTTATATTAAGGAACTCATACTGTCTGGCATAACTCAGCTTACTCAATCTACTCTTTCATTTTATCAATTCTTGTGTTTTGTCTATACTTACTGATTGTTCCACCTTATTCTTTCTTGGACAGCGGGAAAAAGACTACGGTGAATTGTGTAGGATTTTGAAGGCTGTTAGTAGAGCGAATGGTATACCCTTAACTGAGCTGATAAATGCCGTCATGGATAGGCATCTGAACTCTTGTAGACAACTGGCTAAAAATATCTTGTCTACTGACAAGCAACTTCTGCATCCACACCTTTCTCCACGTCTTTCCTTAGGGAAGAAAAGAAGTAAATATACTAGACTGTGTGCAAGCACAACTACATACAATACTTCAAGCATAACGCATTTAGCTTGTGTATTGTGTGAAGAAAATCTTGTTAGACCACAGTCTTATCAATCAACTCTGCAACAGCGGACAGTTATCATGTTCCAGAAGTCGTTGAACATTTCCATAATCCTGTTATTTGTTATTCTTTAACATACATTGTTAAACAGCACTATTGTTAACCATTCAAAAAAGTTTCACAATAGGTACATTTATGAAATATCATATGCTGAGAATTCCTTATTGTTAACAATATTTATGGTTGAGAATACTGGATCATGAAGCAAACAGTGACGAGAGAGAAGAGAGGGATAAGCTGGAGAGGGGAAAAGATCCCAGAAGAGAATTTAGATTTTGCCGAGGACTTGTGCATAATGTCTTGTGGCGAAAACTCGAACATCTACAGGCAAAATACAACAAGTTCACAGAAGACGTGAGGCAGTGAAGACACAAATTCAACTGAACGTTGAGAACACAAAGGTGATGAAGATACCCAACCAACAACAACACAACCACCACCACCACCAACAACAACAACAAGCTCCAATCACCATCAACACGAGAAAATTAGAGGAAGTAGCCTCCTCCACCCACTAGCTAGACAGCATCGTTTCAACTACACACCCCACACGCACACACCAGCATATCAAAATCAGCCAGCATCGGAAAGATGGCAAGACAGACATTCATTAAACTGAAACCAATGTGCAGATCTTCTACACTCAGTCAGCAATAAGTATGAACAACATGAGGATTTTCAACACCAACGTCAGTCAAGTCAGTGCTTCTTCTATGTGATGCTCTACTTACTTGGCACGTTACCGTGAGCATTTCCAACAAACTACAGACACTCATCAACAACTGCCTACACTGGCTCCTTACTGAACACCAGATGGCCAGAATAATAAGAATAAGTGATAAGGGACTGAGTGTTGGTGGCTGACTGGCAACAAACCAACCAACAATGTATCACTCAACGGATATGTAGAAGAAGGAAGTGGAGATGAATTGGATTGTGCATGGAGTGAGAATACGATTTGGTGACATCATGTGTGAGGCTGGTTACTCGATTGGAACGGAGATGTGAGATGACGAGTTGAGTGTTTGAGGTGAGGATGATATTGAGGAGATGGTGTTAGGAATAAATGAGAGGTAGTGAGCATTTGTGTATTGAGGTTGGGCAGATTGTAGAGAATGGACTGTAATGTAGAGGTGCTACTGGGTGTGTATGCTCCACTAGGAACCTTAGGGAAAAATAATAATATTATAATAATTTTTCTTGCTAACATATGAGATCTTGAATGGAGACCTGTTTTCCCATGTTATAACGTCAGTGTTCAGAAATCCCTAATATTCGAAAACTGATTACTTTCATTACATTAAGAAACTGTGGTAATGGTATACGCTTGTTATAAGTTTAACTTTTTTCCTTCGAACTATGATTCTGTATAAACAGAACAAATCCTGTTTATGTTTACACATAAAAGTTAAGTGAGATTATTCTCCATGTGTCCACCAACTCCTCGGATACTTATTACGGTTTCGTATGAAAAGGATCTGAGAATATCATATTTCTCTGACCAGAAGAAACGGAAGAGGAAATGTTAAAATTGCTTGTCATAAATATTCTTTAAATTGATGATATACACACCCCTCTGTAACCTTACTTGAGTATGGTGGAATAGAAATCTCATTAGGTAACTGTTTAGCAGGATTTGGCAGATATATTTTCAGGCTGCAGCTGATTGAAAGGCCAGTGAACTGGGCGAACGTCTCCGGGCACAAAAAGATATCAAGATTTTGTTCCAAATAATTTGGTTTGACTGAAAACTGAAGGGTATCGATGCCTGCCTGCATTGAAGCTGAAACTGGCGTTGCTTACTCCTGGTGATACTTTCCTAGCCGTTGGGCTGTTCTGATAGGATAGAAGTTGGCCGGAATGAACAGCAAACAACGTTTTTATTAACTGTACAGTGAGAAGCTATTTAGTTGCTTGAGTCGAACCCTTCTCAGAATATCCCTAGGATCGTCAGATTATTATTATTTCTCCCAAGGGTTCCTAGTGGAACATACACACCCAGTAGCACCTCTACATTACACTCCATTCTCTACAATCTGCCCAACCTCAATACACAAATGCCCACTACCTCTCATTTATTCCTAACACCATCTCCTCAATATCATCCTCACCTCAAACACACAACTCGTCATCTCACATCTCGGTTTCACTCGAGTACCCAGCCTCACGCGTAATGTCACCAAATCGTATTCTCACTCCATGCACAATCCAATTCATCTCCACTTCCTTCTTCTACATATCCGTTGAGTGATACATTGTTGGTTGGTTCGTTGCCAGTCAGCCACCAACACTCAGTCCCTCATCACCCATTCTTATTATTCTGACCATCTGATGTTCAGTAAGGATTCAGTGTAGGCAGTTGTTGATGAGTGTCTGTAGTTTGTTGGAAATGCTCACTGTAACGTGCCAAGTAAGTAGAGCATCACATAGAAGAAGCACTGACTTGACTGACGTTGGTGTTGAAAATCCTCATGTTGTTCATACTTATTGCTGACTGAGTGTAGAAGATCTGCACATTTATTTCAGTTTAATGAATGCCTGTCTTGCCATCTTTCCGATGCTGGCTGATTTTGATATGCTGGTGTGTGCTTGTGGCGTGTATGGTTGAAACGGTGCTACGTAGATAGGTGGGTAGGTGGCAAAGACTACTTCCTTTAGATTTCTCCAGTTCTTGATAATTGGTGTTTGTTTTTGATGCTGTTGTTGGTTGAGTATGCTCGTCACTTCTGTCTTATCTAGGTTTACTTGAAGTCGTGTCTTCGCTGCGTCACATCTTCTGTCAACTTGCTGGATTTTGCCCGCAGATCTTCAAGTTTGTTTGACATTGGTCTCAAGTCATCGACGAAATCCAAATCTTCTTCTGGGAACTTTTCCCCTGTCCAGCATATCCCTCTCTTCTCACTCATGACAGTTTGTTGTATGATCCAGGCCGCCACAATCCGAATAAGGAATATCATGGGTGATGGTAGACAGCGGCCTTATCTTACTCATGTCTTCACTTCAAAGGCATCATCACTCAGCTTCCCATTCTAAATTACTTGGCATTTGAAGTCTTCATATAGTTGTTGAAAGAGATTGATAAAGGTCTGTGATATTCCGTAGTGTTGAATCAGCAACTGCCAAATTACTTCTCGGTCGACGCTAACGAAGGCTTTTTCAAAGTCGATGAAGTTGAGGTAGAGGGTTGACTACCATTCTATACTCTGTTGTATGATGATGCATTGCGTTGAGGATCGTTAGAGTTTATGTTTTATCTAAGATCCAGTTGCTTTACAATGGATACTTTCCAGTCCTTAGTAAAAATACTATTCTGTCAATCAAGTTATCAAGCTAGTTTAATAACAGAATGATATCAGCTGGAGAATTACTGACATCTTAGGAGCATTCAATAGTTGTTTCATCGCAAAGAAAAGAAGAGACAATTCAGCGAAGAAAACTGTTTTTCAACGACTCATTTTCTGAAGCTGTACAATCATATGTATGCCTAGTCACCGATTGCCTCGTCACACAGTGTTGGCTAAAGTAGGTTCAGGCTGGAAAAAGGCCCGACGTGGCCAGACTAAAACATGGCACCAATGTATGAAGTCTCTGACTTTTGGTTTGAGCCATGTGTGGCGATGCAAACTAGCCGCTTGGGGTGTGCGGGACAACAGAAACCAGTAGATAGAGACTCTAGGTGATGGTACGGCTCAGAACCAATGTCAGTGGTGCAGATGTATACATCCTCATCGTAACTACGCCATACTGAATCTCCTCCTTTCTTCCTTCTCCTATTTAATATTTCTTTTGACTGCATTCTCTTATCTTCATCCTTCACCTGGCTACCTTTCTACTTGATGTACTGTACTGAGCTTTGGCAACTCGAACCGTTAAGCAGTAATGCCTGGTTTTATGTTGATATTGGTGATGATGATGATGATGTATGCATTGCAAACATATTACAGTCATTTACTAAACAATAGTGTATAATTGCATCATTAGGCTAACATTAAAAACTAGAATCAAAGCTGAAAAGTGGTTACGTAACAACCTTTTAGACAATGAAAAAAAAGTGGGCAAGAAAATAAGTTTGTAAGATGAAAACTGTTAGTGAATGTGAAATGAAAACGAAGGCGAAGAAAGAAACAAGGATTATAAGATAGGAGACTGAACATACTTATTCTACAACCAGAGATCAGGCTTGAATTGGTAATGTGTACAACCGCTGGAAGTGTACTCCTTTTAACTCAGTAAATGACTTTGAAGAAGGACTCTGGTAGAGGTATATGTCCAGAGTTGACCAAATGTACCAGAATTGATCTGTTAATTGTATCACATTTTCTCCTGTAGATAAATTTGAAGAGTGTGCGCTCTATGCAACCAACATAACTAGTTCCACAGGGATATGTAAATTTTTAGACACACATTGAGGTGTTCCAAAATGACGACTTAGCACCTTGAAACCATTTGCTGACTAGAAAAGCTGATCTGTAGCTTTGAAGAGAAGAATGTCTTCTTCAGAGATCTGGATAACTGATTCTTCAGGATCTCTACTGCAGTATCACCTTTGAAATCAACTTTCATAAACAAGGTCATCTTTGGAACTGTGAGTACTTGCTCCGTGTTCTATGTTAACTTTAAATTTTTCTCCATAAATCTGAATGGATATTCATTTTGTATGAGGATCTTCTGTAGTTTGTCTTATTCATCACTCATGTGAATCTTTCTAATTTCTGAAGATAAATAATGGATCAGATTCCTTTTTCTGTTTAGAAGCACCCAGTCATGGAAATTCAAGTAGTGTCCATTCCATTTAGGCTTGCTATAAATCAATCTCTGAGGAGAACCAACCATTTGGTTTCTGTTTCAATAAAACATCGAGAAAATGAAATTTTGATTTCTCTTCAAATTATGATGTGAAGTTGATCGATGGGTGACAGGCATTAAAAGCTTTAAGTACAGTTCCAGTATTTGTATTTTGATCAGATATGATAAATGTATAATCCATATATCTATTATAGAGTTCGTGAATGGAACATACTATTCTCTGGGCTTATTACATAGCAACCATCCAAAATCGGTATAATAGAGATGACCCTATAAAGACCACATCCTTTTGTCTGTATAGCTCGTTGTTCAATCTAAACTGTACATTGAAAGTACATCTTTGAAGCAATTCTTTTAAACAATCCTTTGGGATATCTATGCAAAAATTATCTTCAATGAAAGTATATAGAAAACAGACAATTCCTATGAGAGGGAGATTCATAAAGAAAGAAACCACATCAAGATAAAACATTTACTTACTGGATACATGAATATTATTAGTTGAGTCGAAAAAATAGAAAAAAAACCTACATGCTGTTTGAGGTTATCGTCACTTAGTGATAACATAGTATATCATGCCGAAAACTGAATGTAGGAGAAGACCCATATACGATATCCAGACTAATTGAAGAAGCAGTGATGCAGAGACTGAAAGCCATTATCCTACCTATGATTAAACCAAAATTATGGATTCCCTATGTGGACGACACTTTCATCATCATTAAGAAGGATGATATGGAAAACACCCACAGTTCGATCAACATCGTTTTCAACGACATCAAATTCAAAATATAGAAAGAGTCAAACAACCAACTACCATTCCTGCATGTTCTAGTCAGTAGGATAAATGCTGGAAAGCTGGAAACCCAAGTGCACAGGAAGCCAACACACACATCGGTTGATCTAATCCTCAAACACAGTAGCAACAACTCAACAAGCCACAAGATCACTTGCGTGCAGATTCTATTCATAAGAGCGAGAACACACTGCAGTACAACAACTTCTCAGAGAAACGGAGAAAATTACTTGATGTCCATCCTAAAGAAGAACGACTACCCACGAAACACTATCAGAACATGCCTATCCCGCACATCATCATCAACTACAATGTCATCCACACTAATCAATAAACGCATCATCCTACCATACATGAAGAATATATCAGAAATCACAACAAGATTACTGAGACCACTTGGAATTGGAGTGGTCACTCATAAACCAACAAATTCTCTCTACACACTATAATGCAGACCAAAGGACGCAGCAACCAAAGAAGACAGACCGAATATCATTTACGAAATCCACTGGAATAACTGTAGTCAGCACTACATTGGACAAGGTGGTCGTCCACCTTCACCTTCATCTACATGAACACCAACTGGCTATGAAACGTCACACATGACATTTCATCGCTAATCATTTCAATGCATGTGGATGACTACTATTGACATGAATTCAGATTCGACAATGTAGAAATTTTAGAGTAAGAGAGGAAACACAAAGAATATGAGAGAATTTCTAGAAACTGTGTATTCAGGTCAGTCAGTCAGTCAGTCAATCAGTCAGTCAGTCAGTCAGTCAGTCAGTCAGTGAGCAATCAATCGATGTATAGACGTGGACCCAATCTATCAACCAAAGTTCAGAGGTGAAGCGGAGGGCTACCCAACAGGAAATTCTATACAGTCAATGATACAACAATCAGGAGAAACAAGCAATCATAGACCACTTCTTCAAGGGAAGTTACTAAATCACTGAGGGAGAGATATTGACAGCTCACTTCATAGTGAAGTTAGTGCTGATGATGTCGCTGTCTATAAGGAAGAGGATGAAAGCCTAGCGATTAAACAAGACAGCTCAGGGAACACCATACAACCAAGCAGGAGAAGACCATCAGATGGAACTTTTGAGGGACCATATAATTGAGGGGTTACAGAATCAGATGTTTGCAATTGCTCAAACAGTTCATGGCTGATGACAGATCTACGCTTCACTGTTTTTACGAATCTGAATGAACTATCGTTCAATTTGCTTAGTAGTGTCCATCTGATCAGACTGTCCGCTAAGATAGAAAGTAATTTAGGGTTAGAATCTGGACTCTCCATGAGAACAATAGCATGGCGCTGAAGCGGACAAGCTGGTAATAAATCGTTGTTCTTCAAGATTTCATGAGGTTGCTTTCAATGTTCTTTTGTTAATGGTCGTTTGCCATTCCCTACTTTTGTCAATTAATTTATACCTCTACTTTCATCTGGTGTGATCCTAGATACATGCCGGTGAAAAGTCACATACGAGGACAAAACAGCTATCTTGCGCTCCAAAGTTTTCATTGATTACTCTAAATGATATCAGCCCACGATAAATACCAACATAATGTCAATACATCTCCACAAACCTTCAAACTGAATCAAGTTACAAGTTCGATCAAGAAGTTATGTGATTCACAATCAGCAATTTATTTATTTATTTTTTCTCGTTGATCTTTTTGGCTCGTAGTGGAACATATGACTTCAATAGCACGTCAACATATTACTCTCTTCTCCGCAGTCTTCTCAACATGCCTTCACAACTGCTCACAAGCACCAATTTCTTCATCATACAATCTCCCCCATGTCATCATCGTCTCAGATGCCAAACTCATCGTTTCCCAGTCACCTTCCACTACATGGCTTGATCTGATGCGTGATGTACCCAAAACATCCACTCACTTCATGTTACATTCTATCCAATCTAATCCAATCACACTTTCTCCAACTACATACAGGTTGTGTGCTAGCTTCTTCGTCACCTCGTTCGTTGACAGCCAGCCAGCAAGCCAGCCGACCAGCCACACTGACTTCATTCTTGCTTATTATTATCATTCTCACAATACCATCTCCATCTTCACTATCCACTCAGCGTCAACGTCAACGTCAGTGGTAGTCGCAGTGGCAGTCACACCAGTTCATCGTGTGTGTGTGCAGTTTGTTTGAAATGCTTCTCGTCACACACCACCAACTCTCTCAATCATCACACTGAAGCACTGACTCACATGAGTGAATTTGTGTTGCGAATCCGGATGTTGTTCACAGTGTAGGCTGATTGGAGTGTAGTGTAGTGCAGTGTAGTAGATGTGCACATTGATGATTTCAGATTAGTGAAGGGAGATGTATCTTGCCTATCTTGGTGTTTTTCTGCTGCTGACTGGCTGGCTTAGACATCGTTATGTGTGCCGCGGCCGCCGCGGCCACCGCGTATATTAGAAACGTTGTTGCGTGGGTATGGAGGTAGGTGAAGGAGACAACTTGCTTTAGATTTCTGTCTACCGCTGATGGAACATGAGTATTTCGGTTCCTTATTTAGGTTGTCTGAATATTTAGTCAGGCTCCTAGTTCAATTACTTAAGCATTTTCTTAAGCTTATCTTGACAGATATAGAATGAAACGAAATCCTATCCTCTCTATCCGAGTTTGCCGGTTCCCTAAAAGTATTAGTATTAATGCTTCTCTCTTTTTTCCTCTTGATTTTTGGAGATCAACATAAATAATTCTCCTTCATTATTTTCTAACTCATTAGTGAATTGGAATACGTCTACCATGTAGGTCAATTAGACTGTATAGGTTGAAGCTTGAAAAACTTTACCCTACATTGACATGATTAGTAGCAATGAATTCTACTCAAAGTATCCTCTAGTAAATAGCATTGCACCACTGTGTGTTGAATATATCAGTTAAATAATCTAATATTGGAGTAAAGACGAAACTGGTATTTAATCAAAAACACTATTTTACACCACTTACTTCTAACCTTTTAGACACTGATACTCAACTCTTTGTTTTTATAACTAATCTTCAACTGTTTTATAGTGTTGGACATTTAAAATTACATGAAGATAATATGGGATCAAATTGCAGTGCTGAGCTACGCATAATCATAGGACAGAGCGCAGAGTAGCAGCCAACGCCCTACCTCAACTTTTTAGACTTCGATAGCGTCGACTGAGAAGTATTTTGGCAGTTGCTAAAACACTATGGACTTACTGCCACAAATCTTTATCAACCTCATTCAAAAGCTATATCCTACATGGTGCCACATGCCAAGTGGTCCACAATACAAAGCTCAATGACGCCATTGAAGTAAAGACAGGAAGGAGAAAGAAAAGGCTGCCGCTCACTATCACACATCATCTTCCTCATTCTGATTATGATCGACTGGATCATGCAACACACGACTGTGAGTAGCTGTGAGAAGATGGGCATACGCTGGCTGCACCCATGAGAAGACGACACGAGAAGATTTGGATTTCACCAACCATGATTCATGTTGAATATCACACAAACTCGAAGATGTACAGGTGAGAACCAACACGTTGATAGAAGAGGCAGGTAGCAAAGGAAGATGGGACTTCAAGTGAATATAGAGAAGACAGAGGTGATGAAGATACACAAGCAACAACAACAACAATAACAGCAACCAATCACCATTGACGGGAGGGAGAAATCTGAAGGAAGTAGTCTTCTTCACATACCCAACTACCAACTAGGCAGCATCACTTCACCTACAGACGGTGGTGGCTCAGACGAGGAAGTCAAATCAGCCAGGATCGGAAAGACAACAAGATAGGCCTTCCTTCATTAATCTGAAATCAGTGTGGAGATCTACTGCACTCAGCCAGCAATAAGCGTGAACAGCATCCACATTTTCAACACCAACATCAGTTAAGTCAGTGCTATCATATGGTGTGGAAACTTGGCACATCACGGAAAGCACTTCGAACAAATTACAGACACTCACTGACGGCTGCCGCTCACTCTTATTTGATACTAAAGATGAGATGAGAAGGCCAGAAAGAATAAGGAACAAGGAACTGTGGTCTGGCAACCAACCAACCGACCAAGAAGCATGCAGAGGAAGAAAGTCGAGATGGACTGGATTGGGCATACACTGAGAAAGCTGATTGGGTCGTCATGCCCCAGTTCACGCCGTCGAGTGGAATGCAAATGGGAAACGACGAGTTAGGCACGTGAGCCGAGGGTGAAATGGAGGAGATGGTTTGTGAGAAAGATTTCAAAGCTTGTGGGTAGTCGTGGAGCGAGGTTGAAGAGACTGCAGAGAAGAGAGTTGAATGGAGTCGTGCTACTGAAGCGGTATCTTCCACTAGGAACCCAAGGGAATAATAATAATCATAATGTCATATTTGACCTTCCTCCACTTCCAGTTTTGATATATAATGCCTTAACAAGTAAATGTGTCGTGATCAGATTGATAGAAATGTATAGCAAAAACTACATCACACATGTTTCAGATAATCTGTCTTCTAATTATATTATTCGAAGTGGAATACATTGAAAAACACTAGTAATTAACAATCGGCCTCCAGAATTTCTCAAAACATCTATCAGAGCTTATTAAAGAAGGAGTTATCACATTCATGATAATTGTAATATACATGGGAAGGAATCATATCCTCTACAGTGTTGTCATATAGAGGAACGTATAATACGCTGTAGTGCCAATGAAACACCATGTAATGATTGTGAGGTCAAGTAAATAGGTCAGTTAGAATAACAAAACACAGAAAAGATATACTGAAACAAACAATGGTAGATTCCTTTTAGTGTGTTTATGAGCAATATCACACAGTGAAACAGTAGCAGTATCCTCAATGTGCCCAATCATCGCAGACATATTTATGCATAGTTGAGAAAAAGTGGCCCTTCAAAAATTTAGTCCTACTCTAAAGATATGGTCCAAATATGTAGATGATACGTTTACATTGCTGAAATCGGAACACATCAATAGGTTATTGGCACACACAAATTCAGTAGTAAATCCAATCAAATTCACCTGCGACTTACAAAGTCATCAAGGTCAGCTACAAATCTTCAATTGCAAGATTAAACAAACTTAAGAAGGAAATCTGAGGACTAGGCTCTATACAAAACCCACCCATTCAAATCTCTACCTACACTTCGAATCCTCCCACACCATTCCAGTTAAAGTAGGCTTAGTTAAATGCTTAAGTGATACAGTGATAAAGGTTACTAGAAGATCAGAAAATCAGTGACAAGAAGTTAGACACATCAACAATAACCCACGTCTCAATAATTATCAACCTACATTCATCAATAAATTCATGAGAAATCGAAAAAACAAACATTCACAGTGGTGGTAGTATCAGTAGTAGTAGTAGTAGTAGTAGTAGTAGTAGTAGTAGTAGTAGTAGTAGTAGTAGTAGTAGTAGTAGTACAAGTGTTATGAATAATAATTCCACTACCAGTGGTAATAATCGCGATAGGGTTAAGAGAATATTCAAAGCATCCACCATGTCACCATATGAGGAAGGCATCATATCATCAGAAGCATAACGAAGAATTCTCAATAAGGCTAACTGGGATTACAGTGACATTGATACCAACAAACTTGCTTAGAAATATGTTTTGTAGGCTAAAAGATTCTATCGATGCAATTAAGCAAAATTATCTGGTTCACCAAATCCCTAGCAATGATTGTGAGGTCAAGTACATAGGTGAAAGCAGTCAGTCGATCAGACAGCGTCGATCAGAATAACACAGCACTAAAAGTTAACTAAATCAAGATTAGTAGATCTTAATAAGATAAGAAATCTAGATAGAAGCTCGAGTATTGCTGTGCGTGTGACAGTTTTGTAAAACTAACTTAGTTGGTTGGAGTGAGGGAGAGATTGATAACCGACTGGATCGTTGTTTATCGAATCAGCACCAAATGTATGTGGTAATAGAGATGATTCTGCACCTGTTCCAGATATATGCAAAATTCTACTACCCTTATCATCACAGAGAAGGAGAGAAAATTAGGAATATATAAAGTCTGTCTCGAAGTTGTGGAGTTACCTGATCTGATATGAATATGGACAATAAATAGTGTCGTAAACGTAATCGAGTAAATGATACTGTCCCATCACTGTGTGTGTTATATTTCTAATAAACAGACTAAAATGGAATTACAATCGACCACAGTGCCCAAGTTTTACTGTTATATGAATACAAATAGTATACCATACTAAGATGAGTAATTTAGAGAAGAACTCGGCTATCAATGTTCATGCACTAATCCATAATCATACTACTGAGTGGATGAGATAGGGTAAATAATTCGTTATCACTGTGCCATAGTTGCCCAAGTTTTTTTATCGATTGATTTGACAATCATTGTATCATTTTCTTTTGAAGAAATAAATTAAAAAGTACTTTTGTAAAATTCAATAATATTTCACGTGGCATTCAATGATATTTTTATGAATGAATGGTAACACAATAAACTTGGGGGTGATAAATCATCAGAATAGTACGACTCATGGTCTTGTACTCTAAGCTAAAATAAGCCTTTTTTGGGGGAAAGGAAGCAGTTATCATTATATCCTATGATAAATAATTTCTTGTAATTGTCATTCCTTAATGAATATTACCTCAGAGTGATTACTATATTCAAAGGGACAGTAGCCAATCAGAATGCTAGCAGGTTATCTGAAATATGATCCATTTGTGGAACAAACAGACGGATGGAACAGTTGAAATATACACACACACAGTGATGGGACAGTAGCATTTACTCGATTACGTTTCGCATACAATTCATTGTCCATATTCATATCAGGTAACCGACTCCACAACTTCGAGACAGTCTTTATATATTCCTAATTTTCTCTCCTTCTCTGTGATGATAAGGGTAGTAGAATTTTGCATATATCTGGAACAGGTGCAGAATCATCTCTATTACCACATACATTTGGTGTTGATTGGATAAACAAAAATCCAGTCGGTTATCAATCTCTCCCTCACTCCAACCAACTAAGTTAGTTTTACAAAACTGTCACACGCACAGCAATACTCGAGCTTCTATCTAGATTTCTTATCTTATTAAGATCTACTAATCTTGATTTAGTTAACTTTTAGTGCTGTGTTATTCTGATCGACACTGTCTGGTCGACTGACTGCTTTCACCTATGTACTTGACCTCACAATCATTGCTAGGGATTTGGTGAACCAGATAATTTTGCTTAATTGCATCGATAGAATCTTTTAGCCTACAAAACATATTTCTAAGCAAGTTTGTTGGTATCAATGTCACTGTAATCCCAGTTAGCCTTATTGAGAATTCTTCGTTATGCTTCTGATGATATGATGCCTTCCTCATATGGTGACATGGTGGATGCTTTGAATATTCTCTTAACCCTATCGCGATTATTACCACTGGTAGTGGAATTATTATTCATAACACTTGTACTACTACTACTACTACTACTACTACTACTACTACTACTACTACTACTACTACTACTACTACTGATACTACCACCACTGTGAATGTTTGTTTTTTCGATTTCTCATGAATTTATTGATGAATGTAGGTTGATAATTATTGAGACGTGGGTTATTGTTGATGTGTCTAACTTCTTGTCACTGATTTTCTGATCTTCTAGTAACCTTTATCACTGTATCACTTAAGCATTTAACTAAGCCTACTTTAACTGGAATGGTGTGGGAGGATTCGAAGTGTAGGTAGAGATTTGAATGGGTGGGTTTTGTATAGAGCCTAGTCCTCAGATTTCCTTCTTGTGTTTGTTTAATCTTGCAATTGAAGATTTGTAGCTGACCTTGATGACTTTGTAAGTCGCAGGTGAATTTGATTGGATTTACTACTGAATTTGTGTGTGCCAATAACCTATTGATGTGTTCCGATTTCAGCAATGTAAACGTATATGTAACTGGCATGGAATTATAATATGTCATAGTGCATAAGTTTTACTCGTACATAAACTCAATCACTTGTTGTTTTGCTGAACAGGATATAATGTCACCATTTGAAAATACCTACGAAATCACTAACACAAAGTTTATTTGCATCATATAATAAGAAAATCAGTTTTCTATTGATTTGCAAATTGTAAGTGGTGAGTAGAGGCTAACAGGGGATCTCTCCATGCCCCATAGTGTTTGTTATCCGCCAGGTCAAGCATTCACGGTAGCATTTTCTGGTGCGATAGGTACAGTTTTCATGTTGTTACAATTTGATCATCCTATCATAGATAAACCGACTCTACGAGTTGAATTTTCGCACTGGGTACACACCACCGATGAGCTCAACCTCCAAACGAGTTAAATGGCTGTTTGATGTTTAGTTTAGTCTGGTCTGACTAGTGAAATACTCCAGATCAACCTGACTAGTTTCTGACTAATTGTTTATTAGTAGTTTAAAAGGGGCACTGCTGATAGATATAAGTAGTATATGTTGAGACGGCGGCAGAAATCATAGGGAATTACTAACAATATTTCATGACTACTGTACCACATGTTGTTAATAATGAACATGCGTTCCTTCGTCTCTGTTTTCTCCTTTCCTTAAGTTGCATCTTTAAGTCTACCCTTTTTCAGGTTACAGAACATATCACAGTTGAAAGGTCGGAGCTCGGTTTTTTTAATCAATCGTTTCTTTACTGCCTTCATATTGATTAAAACTTGTTTGTCTTTACTCAAATATACCTTATTGATTGTGTTACTTCGTGTCATGCACATGCTTATTCCATATTAGATTAGTCTATTTTGATGTAGCACATAGTGATATTGCAGACATTCATCAACAGCTGCCGCCTACGCTCCTCCGATACTTAAGATCATATGGCCGGAATAACAAGACTAAGCAACAAGAAACTCTGACTGGCTGACTGGCAACGAACCAACCGACCAAGAAGCCATCACCCAACGTGTATTCGGAAGTAGAAAATGGAAATGGATTGGGCATACACTGAGAAGGTCGATTGGGGACATCATGCACCAGTTCACGGCATCGAGTGGAATTCAAATGGGAAACGACCAGTTGCGCATCTGAGGTGAAGGTGACATGGAGAAGATTGTGTGAGGAAGAAATGAAGGCTTGTGGGCAGTCGTGGCATCAGGTTGAGGTGACTGGTGAGAAAGCGGTATGTTACACCAGAAACCCAAGGGGAAAATGACAATAATAACATATAGTGGTATACTTTTTTCTACTGGATGACGTTCGATTATTTGTCGTTTGCGTTCCTAGTGGAATATACAACTCCAACAGCACGTTGCCATTTCACTCTCTCCAATAAACTCATCTACAAATCGATCCAACACTGGCAATAAGCTTTCACTTCTTCCTTACACGATCTTCCCCATGTCATCATCGTCTCAGATGCCAAACTCATCGTTTTCCAGTCACCTTCCACTACATGGCTTGATCTGACGCATGATGTACCCAAAACATCCACTCACTTCATGTTACATTCTATCCAATCTAATCCAATCACACTTTCTTCAACTGCATACACGTTGGGTGCTAGCTTCTTCGTCACCTCGTTTGTTGACAGCCAGCCAGCCAGCCAGCCAGCCAGCCAGCCAGCCAGCCAGCCAGCCAGCCAGCCAGCCAGCCAGCCAGCCAGCCAGCCAGCCAGCCAGCCAGCCAGCCAGCCAGCCAGCCAGCCAGCCAGCCACCCAGCCAGCCAGCCAGCCACCCAGCCAGCCAGCCAGCCACCCAGCCAGCCAGCCACCCAGCCAGCCAGCCACCCAGCCAGCCAGCCACCCAGCCAGCCAGCCAGCCAGCCAGCCAGCCGACCAGCCACACTGAATTCATTCTTGCTTATTATTATCATTCTCACAATACCATCTCCATCTTCACTATCCACTCAGCGTCTGCGTCTGCGTCAACGTCAACGTCAGCGGTAGTCGCAGTGGCAGTCACACCAGTTCATTCTGTATGTGTGCAGTTTGTTTGAAATGCTTCTCGTCACACACCACCAACTCTCTCAATCATCACACTGAAGCACTGACTCACTTGAGTGAATTTGTGTTGCGAATCCGGATGTTGTTCACAGTGTAGGCTGATTGGAGTGTAGTGTAGTGTTGTGTAGTGTAGTGTAGTGTAGTAGATCTGCACACTGGTGATTTCAGATTAATGAAGGAAGATGTGTCTTGCCTATCTTGGTGTTTTTCTGCTGCTGACTGGCTGGCTTAGACATCGTTATGTGTGCCGCGGCCGCCGCGGCCACCGCGTATATTAGAAACGTTGTTGCGTGGGTATGGAGGTAGGTGAAGGAGACAACTTGCTTCAGACTTGTCTCTCTCGTTGATGGTGATTGGTGCTTGTTGTTGTTATTGTCATTGTTTGGATATCTTCATCGCCTATGTCTTGTCTACTGTAGGATGTCCCGTCTTCATGACTTCGTACATAACCTCCGAGTATTGAAATGTTTCTTACCATTCAATGTTATCCTACTCATTCCATATATGGATTTTAAGCATCAAAATTATAAATTATACTTAGAATTTGAATATAATGAACTTCAATGTCGCCAGTAAAATTTGTTTAAACTACATTATTTATGATTTATAGTTATACTGTTCAATTTCAGTGTTTACTTTTTAAATATGATCTTTACATGGATAGATAGTAATTTTGTTGTAAATGATTCAATTGAAGCAGATAGATAAAAAGTATGTCACATTATAGAAATGATATATTTCAATGTTCAAGTAGAAATGATCATTCAATGTTCAATGTACAATACCCGCTTATTGTTCAAATTGATCAATTGAATGAATGAATATATATACAGACAAGACTGACATTTATAAATTTTACATTTTTTTCGTTTTATTTTCTATATAACAGACATTTATAACAAGATAATAAAATCTATTGAATACTCTTCATAAACGAATAGCAAAGTGAAGTAACTCTCCTCTTATCACTTTCTGTATAATCCACACACACACACACACACATCAATGTAAACTTGAAGTGAAAATGAATCTCGATTTTCAATTACTACTCTAACAACAGGTGAAATATAGGTTAGTATACACACATACACACACACACAGAGCTAAACAAAATATGAGAAGTACTCTGGCTTAAGTAAAATTTGCGTCGATTATCAATCAATTAGATAATTGTCAGATTCAGTTCATTGAAATAATATTCAATGTTTCAATGACCATGAATATTGAATAACTAAACAACAATATACCTATTTATTCATTAACAATAACAAGGCATGTGTCAGAGAAGAACAAGCATTTCTCTTCAACAACAACTTCATCATTATCAAGATGTACAGTCGTATTCACACTCAGTAAAGTGACACATAATTCCACTGAAAACAGAGTTGCTCAGTCAATATGCAAAATATATAATCGGTGGAAGGTTGGTGGTATTTGTTCAAGTGGAAGAGATAGAAAATGGGTCACTGTGAATAAGGATGGATGAATTGATAACACGTGGTGAGATAACCGACTAGTGATGTCAAATAGCTGTAAAACGGTGATAATTAGGCTGAAACATGCGAAATAGGTGAATGAATAAGGAATGAATTGATGGTGAATGGTGAAATATGGATCAAATGTTGTCAATGGAGTGAAAATTGGTGATAATGTTGATGCATTATGTATGAAAACTAGAAGTGGGGGAAGGATGCATATGACATAAAGGAATTCAATAATAAGAAAGATAATGAGAGGAAAAAAAGATAAGATTTGAAGACAATCTTGGTAATACGATAAAATAAGCATTACCAAGGTAGGCTTAATGTAAGGATAAACTGTTTTTGCACACACAATGGGGGGGTTACATTTATTTATGGCTAGCACCTCAACAAACTTAAGTATACGCCTCTGACAGTTTCTTTACAAAATTGTAAAGGCTGTTTTGATATCAATTCTATGACTCTTATCAATGATATCTTTTGCAATGGATACGGATGATGGTTGTCTGTTTGTAAATGTGTGATCAGACTGTTCAAAATGTATAGCGCTAATACATCACATTTTCCAGATAATGATGATGATAATAGACGAGAAGTATACCAAAGTGAAGCGAACTGAGATTGACAAAATCAATAAAATGAGAATTGTTAAGGCCAAGGTAAAGAAAGTAGTTTCACAAAACGTTTCTGAATGCAAAGTTTTAGTTTTCGTTCATGTATAGCTAATCGTTCAGCTATGCATAAGTGGTGGAAACGTAAACCTTTGAAGTATTTCAATTTAACTTTGTAAATTATTTCAACGGATGAATCTCCAGGTGGTGAATGACCTAATTCAACAAGGTGTTCATATATGGATGAAGTCGTTTTCCTTAACTCTCCTCTGGTAAACCAAAACGGGTAGTATTCAGCAACATGTTTTGTGTATCTACAAGTTCATATGCTCCTGTGGAGCTGACTATATTGGACGTTGTAAGAGGGCCCTCCGAAAACGTGTTGCTGAACACTACCCAGTTCGGTTTACCAGAGGAGAACAAAGGAAAACGACTTCATTCATATGTGAACACATTGTTGAATTGGGACACTCAGCATCTCGAGATTTATCCTTTAACATAATTTACAAAGTTAAATTGAACTACTTCAAGGGTTTACGTTTCTATCACTTATGCATACCTGAAGCATTAGCTATACATGAACGAAAACCGAAATTCTGCACTCAAAAAAGTTTTGTGAAACCACTTTCTCTACCTTGACCTTAATAATTCATTTTCTTGATTTTGTCAATTTTCAGTTCACTTCTCTTTGACATACTTCTCTTCTATTATCATCATTATCACCAATTTTCACTTCATTGACAACATTTGATCCATATTTCACCATTCACCATCAATTCATTCCTTATTCATTCACCTATTTCGCATGTTTCAGCCTAATTATCACCGTTTTACAGCTATTTGACATCACTAGTCGGTTATCTCACCACGTGTTATCAATTCATCCATCCTTATTCACAGTGACCCATTTTCTATCTCTTCCACTTGAACAAATACCACCAACCTTCCACCGATTATATATTTTGCATATTGACTGAGCAACTCTGTTTTCAGTGGAATTATGTGTCACTTAACTGAGTGTGAATAAGACTGTACATCTTGATAATGATGAAGTTGTTGTTGAAGAGAAATGCTTGTTCTTCTCTGACACATACCTTGTTCTTGTTATTAGACAACAATATTCATCATAGATTGACGTTAGTTGGAGTATCTTGAAACACTTAGAAACACTGAACATCTATTTCATCCCAGTATATGCCTCGTCAGCGAAATTCACCGACGACACCTCTAGTGTACGAACCCAAGACTTTCAAATTTAGCGGTCAACACATCAATAATTTACTCATTAGATCGGTGTTTAGTGATCCATATTTCCTGTCTTCCATAAATTCGCGAACTTTGGCAAGCGCTTCATTTCCGACTAGTTGACTTAAAAAGTCATCGCTTTTAACTAGAACTTTGGGATATCTATCATCAATCATATCACTAATGAACACTACACAATAACATACTTTGATGTTTATGAGGATTTTTGCAACTATTATTAAAATAATGGTGAACGTAGAGAAGACAGGGGTGGTGAAGATACCCAACCAACGACAACAAAACAAGCACCAATCGCCATCAACGTGAGACAGAAATATAAAGCAAGTCGTCTCCCTCACCTACCTCCATACCCACGCAACAACGTTTCTAATACACGCGGTGTCCGCGGCCGCGGCGGCCGCGGCACACACAACGATGTCTAAGCCAGCCAGTCAGCAGCAGAAAAACACCAAGATAGGCAAGATACATCTCCCTTCACTAATCTGAAATCATCAGTGTGCACATCTACTACACTGCACTACACTACACTCCAATCAGCCTACACTGTGAACAACATCCGGATTCGCAACACAAATTCACTCAAGTGAGTCAGTGCTTCAGTGTGATGATTGAGAGAGTTGGTGGTGTGTGACGAGAAGCATTTCGAACAAACTGCACACATACATGATGAACAGATGTGTCTGCCACTGCGACTGCCACTGACGTTGACGTTGACGCTGACGCAGACGCTGAGTGGATAGTGAAGATGGAGATGGTATTGTGAGAATGATAATAATAAGCAAGAATGAAGTCAGTGTGGTGGCTGGTCGGCTTGCTGGCTGGCTGGCTGGCTGGCTGGCTGGCTGGCTGGCTGGCTGGCTGGCTGGCTGGCTGGCTGGCTGGCTGGGTGGCTGGCTGGCTGGCTGGCTGGCTGGCTGGCTGGCTGGCTGGCTGGCTGGCTGGCTGGCTGTCAACGAATGAAGCGATGAAGAAGGTATCATCCAATATGTATGTAGTTGAAGAAAATGGGAATGAACTGGATAGGTGTGAACATGGACAGAGAGGATGGTTTGGATACATCATGATTCAGATCACGCCAGACTAGGCCGTTGAGTGGAAGCGAACTGTAAGACGATGAGTTTGGCTTCCATGACGATGATGACATGGGGGAGATCGTGTAAGGAAGAAGTGAAAGCTTATTGCCAGTGTTGGATCGATTTGTAGATGAGTTTAGAGGAGAGAGTTAAATGGTGACGTGCTACTGAAGCCGAATATTCCACCAGGAACCCAAAGGACAAATAATAAAATAATAATGAATAAAATAGTGTCTTTTTAAAGTTTATCTTTAAAATAAATTTTACTGCACAGAATTAAGTTGTCTGCTCATCTCTTCTTCAAAATAACCATTTCGGCATGTGCATGTATGTGTGTGTGTGTTTTCAATGTTAGCTGCCTAAATTTATACGCAGTATCGACTGTCGACTGTCCTCAATACTCTTCCATACATACACATACTGGATCGTTCCTCAGTAGATAAATTTATTTGATTCATTCTAGGTGCATGACAATCAATCAATCTTCTCTGAAATTTGGTATATTCTTGACTTAACCCCAGTCATTAATTTCTTATAATTATATCTTGTTATGAATATCTTATTCATGCGATTCTGTTTATCGAGTCTGAATGGTGATTTTGATTGCGATTGACCTAGTAAATACTTTAACCTAGTATATGGAATCCATTCATGCAGTGAGTCACACCATTTGGTCATTCAAACCGTTTATAATGGGACATAAAGTCTGATGCCTATTATCTCTACCTGTTCCCGGTGATCAGTATCAGCTGTATATACAAAATATTTTTCTATTCGGCTGTTATAACACCAAGCATAGTCAAGTTTGATATCGGAGAAAAACTCACGTTAAAATAATATCAGAAAAATTCCCCGTTTTTGGCTAGGTAGTTGAAGTTGCCTGATAAATAATCATATTCAAAACAGCTGCGATATATGTTAGCATATGCGTCTAAAATCTGAAGGAAAACGATGCTCTGTCAAACGCCATCACAATAAACGTTATTTCCATTTGGTTACTGTAGTGTTGACTTGTCCCACAGAAATGCGTGTAGTATATTAAGCGATCACTGTAAGATAATTTGGATTCAGAACCTTCTGCTTACAGCTCCCAAATACTCATCTTCGAATGGAATACCTCTCAAATTCTAGTCAATAAGCCTAGTCGTCATAATGAAAAATAAGTCGGTGCAGTTTAGTTAAAAGTGAGGGTGAAAAAGCGTATCACGACCAGTCGATCTGCTCAACCAAATTCTCCAGGAAGTCAGTAAGTATGCTTTCTCAGAGACAGTATGGATGACAGAATCTTTCAGACTGTACATATGGTTTGATGATGAGTAGTACTGAAGCAGACGAAACCGCGAACAATCACATCATTATTACTTTTCCCTTGGGATCTTAGTAGAAGATACCGCTTCAGTAGCACACCTCCATCCCACTCTCTCCTCTGCAGTCTTTTCAACCTGGCTCCACAACTGCCCACGTGCTTTCATTGCTTCCTCAATTGATCTCCTCCATGTCACCCTCGGCACAGACGCCCAACCCGTCATTTCCCATTTCCCTTCCACTGGACGGCCTGACCTGATGCGTGATGTCCCGAACGGTCTTCTCAGTGTATGCCTAATCCATCTCCACTCCATTCTGCATGCACGTTGAGTGACAGCTTCTTGGTCGGTTGGTTGATTGCCACACCACAGTTCCTTGTTCCTTATTCTTTCTGGCCTTCTCATCTCATCTTTAGTATCAAGTAAGAGTGAGCGGCACCTGTCAATGAGTGTCTGTAGTTTGTTCGAAGTGTTTCCCGTGATGTGCCAAGTTTCCACACCATATGATAGCACTGACTTAACTGATGTTGGTGTTGAAAATGTGGATGTTGTTCACGCTTATTGCTGGCTGAGTGCAGTAGATCTCCACACTGATTTCAGATTGATGAACGAAGGCCTATATTGCTGTCTTTCCGATCCTGGCTGCTTTGACTTCCTCGTCTGAGCCGCCACCGTCTGCAGGTGAAGTGATGCTGCCTAGTTGGTAGTTGGGTATGTGAAGGAGACTACTTCCTTCAGATTTCTCTCTCCCGTCAATGGTGATTGGTTGTTGCTGTTGTTGTTGTTGTTGTTGTTGCTTGGGTATCTTCATCACATCAGTCTTCTCTACATTCACTTGAAGTCCCATCTTCCTTCGCTACCTGCCTCTTCTATCAACGTGTTGGTTCTCACCTGTACATCTTCGAGTTTGTGCGATATTCAACATGAATCATGGTTGGTGAAATCCAAATCTTCTCGTGTCGTCTTCTCATCGGTGCAGCCAGCGTATGCCCATCTTCTCACAGCTACTCACAGTTGTGTGTTGCATGATCCAGTCGATCACAATCAGAATGAGGAAGATGATGTGTGATAGTGAGCGGCAGCCTTTTCTTTCTCCTTCCTGTCTTCACTTCAGTGGCGTCATTGAGCTTTGTATTGTGGACCACTTGGCATGTGGCATCATGTAGGATATAGCTTTTGAATGAGGTTGAAAAAGATTTGTGGCAGTAAGTCCGTAGTGTTTTAGCAACTGCGAAATTACTTATCGGTCGACGCAGTTGAAGGCCGGCCTTTTTAAAGTCAATGAAGTTGAGGTAGAGAGTTGACTACTATTCTATACTCGTGATCAATCACAGCTTCGTTTAAATTGCCTCTAGAAATGTTGTTGTGGAAGGCCGCATCTAATCATCAAGTTAATTGACTAAATTTGAGAAATTAACCAGTGAAGATTGTTAAGTGTATAAGATTGGATCGTCGGATTATCAGCTTTTGAATGAAACAAACCTGCATCAGGTCAACAAACCATATAGATGATTGTTTTTGCACCATTTTTTATGTATAAACCTAGGTTCTAGCCTCTCCAAAAGGAAGGAAGCCAATTTCATAGTGGTGATCAATGAAAGGAAGTAAAATGATGGTAGTATTATGTAACCGTATCAAGTCAGTCAATTGAATTGATTCCTAGTGTCAAACTCCTACGGTGCAGATCCTTAGCATTCTTCATACATTCTGAAACATAAAAGATGATAGAAATAACGTACAGCTCACTATTGTCATATAACAAATCTATATCGTATTATTCAATTACCGTGACCAGAATGAATAAGATTTTTACAAGTTTTCATCTACATTCACTGGTCCCATTGATTTTACGCATTTTCAATGTTTCAATGTAAATAATTAGTTTAAACAAACCACTATTTAAATGAAACTGATTAGGTATAGAGAATAACATAACTTATGTTTGTTTATTACGTCAAACGAACATTACCTCCATTCATATGCATATATGAAAGCATATAAAGCTGGTGAATTGAGAGAGAGATAGAATTATAATCGAATCTTCTTAACCGCAAATAAAAAGATTTATAGTTTAACAGCTGAAGTTCTTTCAAAAGTTAAGTATATCGTCAAACAACTGACGAATAATGCTGAACCCATAGATCGCAGCCACGACCAGAGAAAGATTTATTGAGTGTTCTTTGATTGCTTGAAATTTTCAGCGTATAACTCTTCTTAATGTCAAACAGATCCTTCATTCACAGACTTAGTGATTAATCAGAAAAAATTGAAACTGCTTGATGATTGAAGGTGAAATAAAAACTTGAATCTTGGCGACATTTGAATTAATCGTAATCCAGTTACCTATCCGATATTCTGTCAACTCAAATAAGAGGTTCAGCGGCTAACATAGTCCTCGCAGGAATCAGAGAGACAAAATGACCTCGTTTGGTGAAAGCCTCCAGGAAGCCAGTCGGCCCATGTGTCTTCTCTCGATGAAAGCAAAAGTAATGATGGGGACATAGAATGTCCGTACCATGTATGAACCTAGCAAGGCTGCCCAGATTCCAAAAGAGATGAGGAGATATGGCATAGAAGTGCTTGGAATCTGCGGGGAATAAGCAGATGGAATGGAAGCGGACTCTCCAAACTCTTAACTGGAGAGTCAGTAATCTACTACGATATTGTCACCCAGACGACAACCACGAGCACACTGAGTTTCGGAGTAGCTATCGTGATGTCTCCAAGAGCATCGAAGGCTCTCATGCAGTGGGAACCAATCTCCTCCTACAGGAACATAACAGCAAGATTCAACTCAAAAGGAAGGAAAATCATAATCATTCACTGCTATGCACCTACAAATAATGCAAATGAAGAGAAGAAGGAGAAATTCTATAGACAACTGCAATCAGTTCTAGACAAGACTCCACTCTAGTTGGCGACATCAAAATTCTAATGGGTGACATGAATGCCAAACTGAGAGCAGACAACACTGGAAGATAACTCATCATGGTTTGAGAAGCACTCGGTGAAGTGATGAACGAGAATGGAGAACTGTTTGTAGACTTCTGCTCATTCAACGACTTTGTGATTGGAGGCAGTTTGTACAAACACAAGGATATTCACAAAGCGACATGGACTTCACCAGATGGACATACTACATTAAAAATCAGATTGACTTTATCTCAATGTAAAGAAAATGGAGATGCAGCCTACTGGACACGAGGTCAGTTTAAGAAGGGGAGCAGATGTTGCTTCACACCACTCACTATCTAGTGCAAGGAACCTTCGAAATAAAGTTGTAAGCCTTCAAGGAAGTTGGTGACAGACCACAGTTCAACACCCAAAACAGAAACCGAATTGAAGGACGAAACTACAAAGGTTATCTTCATGTCAGTCATCAGGAAGAACATTGGAACTCTTTGAAAGAGATGTTGGAAGATACCTATATAACCGTGTTAGGAAGGAAGAATAAAAGAGATAAGGAATGGATCTCGACGGACACATGGAAGTTGATGGAGGAAGGAGAGGAGGATGGTGAAGCAGAAGATGAAACAGTACAAGGATGCACAACGAAAAGAAGAACTGAATAAAACGTATAAAACACTGGACAAAGAAGTGAAGAAGAGTGCGCGCAAAGACAAAAGTTACTTCTACGAAACACTAGCAGGTGAAGCAGAACAGGCTGTAGGTAGGAGAAACAAAGATCCGATAACACTATGTCAAATAACCACGTTGCCATCTGGGAGGGAAGAGATCAACACAAATGAAACCAATGAGAGATAGTGAAGAAAAGCTAGTTACCAAAGGGAGAGGGGGAAAAAAGGAAACAGCGGGCTGACCGTTTCAAAAAATCTCTTGAATCCCCCACTATTACCTGCAACTCATCCAGAAATAATACCAGCAGTGGCTAAACTACAATTGAACGCAAGCCCTCCGACGGAAGTCGAAGTCCTGAGCGCCATAAAGGTACTGAAGTGCGGAAAGCAGCAGGACCAGATGGAATTCCTCCAGAAGCACTGAAAACAGACGCAAAGACAACAGCGGACATCCCCACACCACTATTGCATAAGGTTAGGAAGGAAGGAAAAGTACCTGGACATTGGAAGCAGGGCTGCCTTGTCTAGCTCCCAAAGAGGGGAGACCTAAGTCTCTGCAAGAACTGGTGAGAAATCATGCTCCACTCCTGTCCACCCTAAGCAAAATATTATGCCGCATCATCCTGGAGAGACTAAAAGATATGCTGGATTCAAAATTACGACCGGAAAAGACTGGCTAGCTTGCTGGATTCAGGAAGAACAAATCATGTGTCTATCAAATTGCAACGCCACGCTTTGCATCATCATAGAACAGAGTATAGAATAGCATTCAACTCTACACCTCAGCTTCATCGACTTTGAAAAGGCCTTTGACAGCGTCGATTGACAAGTAATTCAGCAGTTGCTAAAACACTACGGTTTTAGTGCCAATTATCTTTATCAACCTTATTCAATAGTTATATGAAGATGCCACATGCCAAGTGATCCACAATGGGTGGCTCAGTGACGCTTTTCAAGTGAAGACAGGAGTAAGACAAGGTGGCTGTCTACTATTACCCATGATATTCCTGATTGCGGTGGACTGGATAATGCAACAAACTGTGAGGAGTGAGAAGAAGGGCATATGCTGGAACTGGTAAAGACCCCAGAAGATTTGGATTTCGCCGACGATTTATGTCTAATATCTTGTAGCACAAACTCCAAGATGTACAAGCGAAAACTGACGAGCTGACAGAAGAGGCCAGGCAGCGAAGGAAAACAAGACTTCAAGTGAATGTAGAGAAGACAGAGGTGATGAAGATACCCAACCAACGCCAACAACAACAGCATGGACAACAAGCACCGATGACCATCAACGAGAGAGAGAAATCTAAAGGAAGTAGTCTCTTCCAACTACGTAGACAAGGCAGCATCGTTTCAGCTACAGGTGGCGGCTCAGACGAGGACGTCAAGCAACCAGGATAGGAAAGATAGCAAGACAGGCCTTCAATAATCTGAAATCAGTGTGGAACTCTACCGCACTCGGGTACTCGAGTGGAATCTAAAGGGGGAACGACGAGTTGGGCGTCTGAGTCGAGGGTGATATGGGGGAGATCGTGTAAGGAAGAAATGAAAGCTTGTGGGCATTTATGGGGGCAGGTTTTGAAGACTATAGAGAAGACAGTGAAATGAAAGCGTGCTACTGGAGCCTTATGTTCCAGCAGGAACTCAAGGGAATAGTAATAATTGTGTTAATTTTTGTATTTCTCCACCCATTCTTCGGCCTTATATCAGTTGACTTGAGACAATTATATGTGTTTGTTGGAGGGAGGGGGGATCAAATTGTTCAAAATGCAGAGCACAAATATACTACACAGATTGTTCAGATAAACTTCATCTTCTAATTATACTATCGAAATTCATAAAAGGGATTAACTGTTTCAAATTTCTCCAAAGCTCAAAACTGATTCATCCATTAAAGAGGTTCAAATAAATGTAATTATTATGTTAAATTATTATTATTATTTGTCCATTGGGTTCCTAGTGGAACATACCACTTCAGTAGCACGTCTACAATGCGCTATGTTCCCTGAAGTCTTTTCATCCTGACTCCACGACAGCTCACAAGCTCTCATTTCCTCCTTGCACCATCTCCTCCATATCACACTCACCTCGGACTCCCAACTAGTCGTTTCACATCTCGGTTCCAATCGAGTACCTGGTCTGGCGCGTGATGTCCCTGAATGATCTTCTCACTGCATGCCCACTTCCTTCTTCTACATATCCGTTGAGTGATAGGTTGTTGGTTGGTTCGTTTCCAATCAGCCAGCCAGAGTTCCTTGTTGCTTATTCTCTCTGGCCATATGAGCTTCGATTATGTTAAAAGTGCCTTTTATTTCCTATATCTTTATGACACAGTCTCATTTGATAATCTAAATAAAAACAAAACTGACATCAGTTGGAGGAACAAAGGAAACCTGGGAGCACTTGACAGCTGTTTCGTCCTAGTATGGGACTCCTCAGCAGTGCGCTATATCGTGAGCTAACAGAAGTTGGAAATATGGAGCATTGGATTCTGACCCAGTGGCTCAATGGTAACGCGCTGGTCGCGGAACCTGAAGGTGGCGGGGTGGATCCCTGCTGGTGGGGTCGTGGGTGCGCACTGCTGAGGAGTCCCATACTAGGATGAAACAGCTGTCCAGTGCTCCCAGGTCTCCTTTGTTCCTCCAACTGATGTCAGTCTTCGATGAATAACAACTTGAAAAACAAAACTAGTAATTTTTCTACTAAAATTCAATTTTCTTTTAAAAATAATTGAAATGAAGGAGTATAGTAATCAGTAGGATATAATATGAATAATCATCGCCAAACGTTTATAGTCAGGGAATATTCTAGAAATATGTCATCAATCTTATTTCACCTTTCTATTATCTATCTGATCACTGAATTAATCCATGCTCAATGTATCATATATGAATTGATAGTTAAGTTAATCCTTCACTTAGAGGATTGTTCCAACTTCATTATTATGATTATCATTTTGGTATTGTTTAACACCAATCATATTCAACTTTGATGATAAAGGAGGCTTAAAGTTTATTGGTGTAAATTTTTGACCTTTTTTAGTCGTTAATTGTTCAAATTTCTTGATAACAGATGAAACAGGATGTACAATATCACTTGAATATTCTTCATCAATTTGATTATTGTTTCTAATTTCTTCTGTATAATCACTATGAATATTAGAAAGAGAATTCTCCTTTTGAATACTTTTTGATCGAAAATTAAACATTTCTTGTGAATTGATACTACTTAAATCATTGAAATAAAAACGTATCATACGTTCACGTTCTTCAGCGAATTCTTGTTCTATAAACTACAATTTCAAAAAATTTATGTATTTAAAAACATGCTACTTTATACAAAATTAAGTAGTATAAATCATAAACAACATATTTTAGTGAGTACATTCAAACGTAAATAAGTTAACGGTTTTAGTGAATATTAAGGTACAAATAAAAGTCGAAATACTGACAATCAGTTGATAAATCCACTTGAAAGATACATCAGCCTTACCAATTCGTTTTGACTCAAGTACTGATGAATGGAATAGAGAATATGCTAACTGATCCTCTTTGTCATCATGTCTATTACAATAAGTTTCATCAGCCGTCTACCCACCGCACGTAAAATCAGTTCAGTTAGGTGGTTAATAAGAACTTATTGACTTTACGCTAGTAATCATCACGGAATGATGTTGGTTGGAGGATCATTGAAAACCTATGAGTATTGAATAGCTGTTTCGTTGTAATATGGGACTTCTTAGAGGTGCCCCTCATAACTCCACCAGCGACCGGATGGCTAGTGGTATACTGTGTCCTTCACCTAATTCTATGGCTTCATGTCTGTTCTCACATCTGATTTCATTCGCTCCATTGAGCATGATTTCTGAGTCGTTCATGTAGAGATGTTATTAGTCAGTAGTTTGCTTAGTTGTAGCTAGCAGAAGAATCCAGGACGCGGGTCTTGTCCTATTTGCGACACTTTAACAAGATTTACCTGCCCCCCAGTATGTGATCTTGTTTCTCCTGTGACTCAAACCTCATAGCTATTGCTTCAAACATCGAGGAGTTATCCACTACGTCATGGAGGCACAGTAGCCACTTCTTGTCATTGTTAACAAGGAAACTCAGGATGAATTCCACATTTTATACACATAGTCCGTTGATGAATCAATCAATGACTTCAATGAAGAATCAAATTTACCTCATCTCACAGCTTCTATCCAGATATGAGAAGTTTAAAATTATATCGACAGTACTCAGAAAAAATAAATAAGTGAAACACTTAACTGGAATCGGTAGTCAATACTTGTAGCTCAAGATATGGATGTTCCAACAGATTTTTCCTTTACTGTGGCGTTTCACCTGTCAAATGTTATGGTGTAATGTAAGACATCATCATCAACGCATCACAGCTTCATAAGAAAGTCAAATAATTGGTTGCGTGTAGGTGATTATCGAAAGTTCACCATTATTATTATTTGTCCCTTGGGTTCCTAGTCCAACATACTGCTTAAGTAGCACGTCTCCATTCCACTCTGTACTCTGCGATCTTTTCAACCTGGCTCCACAACAGCCCACTACCTCTCATTTCTACCTCATACCATCTCCTCTATGTCACCCTCACCTCGGACGCCCAGCTCGTCATTTCCCCTTCGGGTTCAACTCGAGTACCTGGCCTGGCACGCGATGTCCCCGAATGGTCTGCTCAGTGTATGTCCAGTCCAATTCATCACCAGTTCCTTCTTCATATTTGTTGATTCGTTCCCAGAGCTCCCTGTTGCTTATTCTTATTATTCTGGCCATCTGATCTTCAGTAACGAGTCAGCGTAGGCAACAGTTGTTGATGAATATCTGCAGTTTGTTGGAAATCCTTTTTGTAACGCGCCAAGTCTCTGAACCATATAGAAGCACTGACTTGACTGACATTGGTGTTGAAAATCCAAAGAAAGTTCACCATATAACATGATTACAAACAAACGTGTGGATAACTGAATATTAAGCTTTCGATCCAACCCTTGATAACAACTCAATTAGCAAGTAGAAAGAAAGGGTGGTAGGATAGAAGAAAGCGTATCGCAACGTATATATATATATATATATATATATATATAACATATATATATATATATATATATATATATATATATATAATCGTATACAAACAATTATAATGATCTTGACTATTTCCAGTTGTTTCTGGAACATTCCTTGTTGATTCTACACGAACGATAACGCATCTTTCTTAGAAACCTCGAAGCATTCTGATAGGATATCGAGGGCTCTCAAACATATATGGTTACTTCAATCACAATTTATCCACTTAAAAAACAATCAATTTATTGATTTTTAATTGTTTTTCGGCATAAACTGAATTCATTTAGAGGAATGTTGGAAACTTCAGAGCATCAGACAGCTGTTTCATCCTAGCACGAGATTCCTCAGTAGTGCACACTTATGACTCCACTAGCGATCCAATGGTTCATATTTCCTTCACGTGATGCATAACGTGACCTCATTTATGTATATGAGCTGAGCTTGAATGAAAGTGCAAAATGTAAGCATATATCTCATCTTCAGTAGCTTCACGGTGTGTTTCAACATTTCTTGCCGTTGAAGGTAATGGGCAGAGTACCCTATTTGTTTACATCACTGAGTGAGGTGTATCTGCAGCTTCAAGCCAACCAACTTTCTGTCAGAGATATAAGTTCATACAATCAAGTTATACGGTCACAGACATCATCAGTAAGCAGTTTGAGTTCTGACTTATCTTACCTATCACCACCATTTACTTCTCAACAACTCACTCAAGTGAATATTGATTAGTTTGTAATGGTCATTACCTGTCAGCGTTTTTAAAGTCAACTGTTTCTATTATATAAGATGTTCCCGTTTCATAGATATATGAAAACACTCGCAAGGACTGTCTAAGCTTTTTAAGTTGCCTTCTTTTTCGCCGTAGATTATTCATCGTCAGTATTCATATCAAGCCGCATCATCCTGGAGAGGCTAACGGATGCACTGGATTCAAAACTACGACCGGAACAGGCAGGCTTCAAAAGTTTAAATCATGTGCGGGCCAAATTGCAATGCTTCACATCATCATAGAACAGAGTATAGAATGGCAGTCAACTCAACTCTACCTCAACTTGATCGACTTTGAAAAGATCTTCGACAGCGTCAACCGAGAGGTAATTTGGAAACTGCTTCAATACTACAGAATACCACAAACCTTTATCAGCCTCATTCAACAACTATATGAAGACGCCACATGCCGAGTAGTTCACAATGGGAAGCTCAGTGATGCTTTTGAAGTGAAGTGAAGACAGGAGTGAAACAAGGTTGCCTACTATCCCCCATGATATTCCTTATTGTGGTGGACTGGATCATGCAGCAAACAGTGGGCAGCGAGAAGAGGGGATACGCTGGATGACGGAAAAGAACCTAGAAGATCTGGATTTCGCCGATGAGTTGTGCCTGATGTCACACAAACCTGAAGACCTACAGGCGAAAACAAACAAGTTGGTAGAAGAGGCAGAACAGCGAAGAGAAGACTTCAGGTGAATATAGAGAAGACAGAGGTAGAGGTGATGAAGATACCGCATCAACAACTCCAACAACAACAACAACAAACTCCAGTCACCATCAACGGGAGAAACTTAAAGGAAGTAACCTCCTTCACCTATCTAGGAAGCACTGTTCCAACTACAGGCAGCACAGGCACAGACAAGGATGTCAAAGCCAGTCAGGATCGGAAAAGCAAGACAGGCGTTCATTAGCCTGAAACCAGTGTGGAGATCTTCTGCACTACACTCAGCATGTGAAACAAGATCCGGATTTTCAACACCAATGTCAGTCAGGTCAGTGCTTCTGTATGGTTCAGAGACTTGGCGCGTCACGAAAGGCATTTCCAATAAACTACAGACATTCATCAACAACTGCCACCTACGCTGGCTCATTACTGAAGATTAGATGGCCAGAAAGAATAAGCAACAAGGAGCTCTGGGAACGAACCAACCAAGAACCTATCACCCAACAAATATGCAGTAGCAGGAAGTGGAGATGGATTGGCCATACACTGAGAAGGCCGACTGAGGACATCACACGTCAGGCCAGGCACTCGAGTGGAATCCCCATGGGAAGCGACGAGTTGTGTGTCCGTGGTGAGGGTGACATGGAGGAGATCGTGCGATGAGGAAATGAGAGGTTGTGGGCTGTCGTGGAGCCAAGTTCAAAAGATCTCAGAGAACAGAGGTCACTGGAGACGTGCTACTGAAGCCCTATGTTCCATTAGGAACTCGAAGGACTAATAATAAATAATAATAATAATGATAATTCATATATAGGATTTCAAGCTTCGATACATGTCTGTTAACATGACTTTGTGAATCCATCACCTTTACAAGTACTCGTGTACATAATGTTGTCTAGTTTACATAATAGAATTCAAATTAATGCAAAAAAGTTGATACTAATCAACTCACCTTTTGATTAGCTTCCAGTGTAACAGATAAATAGGCTGCACGATTATTGAAATCTATTTGACATCGTTTCACAGCTGCATTTTCACTTGATGTTAATATTTTCAACTGTTCCACATGTGATTTCAATAGATTTTCTGTTAGACAATGTTGTTGTTCTAATAAACTTGTCCATAGTTCACTTTGACGGGTGGTTAGTATATTCAAAACTGTTTTAGGAAGAGATTCATACGCCTAATAACATAAATAGATAAAAATGTATTTGGTGACTAGATTAAAACAATTTTCAAAATTCAATGTTCAACATTTCTATTTCTTCTTGATCTTAGAAATATATATTAGTAAAGTATTATCATTACTATAAGCTTTATCAACCTCATTCAACAGCAGCTATATGCTATGCTGTATGATGCTGCATGCCAAGTAATCCACATTCGAAAGCTCAGTGATGCATTTGAAGTGAAGTGAAGACACGAAGGAGTAAGAAAAGGTTGCCGCCTACTATCACCGATCATATTCCTGATTGTGGTCAACTGAACTGGACTGCATCATGAAACAGAAAATTGTGAGCAGTGAGAACATGGGCAAATTCTGGCTGGACCAATGAAAAGACTCTAGAAGATTTGGATTTCATCGATGATGATTTATGTGTAATGTGTTGTCGCACAAACTCGAAGATCTACAGGAGAAAATCAACAAGTTGGCAGAAGAGGTGAAGCGAGTCAGTGAAGGAAGACGGGACTTCCTTCAGGTAAACATGGAGAAGATGGAGATGATGAACATACCCAACCAACAACAACAACAACAAGCACCAATCACCATCAGCAGGAGAGACGTAAAGGAAGTTATCTGTTTCAACTACCTGCCTAGACGGCATCGTTTCAAATGCAAGCGATGGAATAGATGAGGATGTTGAAACCAGGATCGAAAAGACGGCAAGACACGCCTTCCTCTCTTAATATGAAATTAATGTGGAGATCTACTGCACTCCACTCTACTCTACTCAGAATATAGTGTGAACAACATCCCGATTTTCAACACTAATATCAATCAAGTAAGTCAGCACTTCTATGTGATGGTTGAGAGATTTGGTGGCGCGTTATGAAAAGCATTTCCAACAAACTGCACACATACATCATGAACAGCTGCCACCTACACTCACTCGATACTGAAGATGAGATGGTGAAAAACAAGAATCAACAGGGGACTGTGGCTGTCAACTAACCAACCAACCAATCAAGAAGCTATCATCCAACGTGTATGCAGAGGAAGAAAGTGGAGATGGATTGGAGATACTTTGAGAAGATGGTTTGGGGACATGATGCTTTATGTCAGGCCGTCGAGTGGAAGCGAAATGGGAAACGACGAGTTGGGCATGCGAGCCGAGGGCGGCATTGGGGAGATCATGTGAGGAAGAAATTGGAGTTTATCGGCAATGATGGAGCCACGTTGAGAAGACTGTAGAGGAGACAATGGAACGGCGACGTGCTACTGAAGTGGTATATTCCATTAGGAACCCAAGGGAAAAATAATAATAATAATTCTGAAATCCCTTATTTCTCGAATTTGAGGATACTGAGGAGTGATAGATAAATTCTACCAATGACCTCCTAATGTAATAACTGAAAAGGTGAGAAAGTCATGTTGACTAATCACAAGTTGTAAGAAGTATGAATCAACTTCATTTCGATTTCAGAAATCATACAATTCCTTCTTAGCGACAATCACGTAAGTCGCATTTAAGATCAAGTATAAGGCAGCAATTTCTTATCAGGAACGTATCTCCGTTCCATGAGCAATAATCCACACTTACTAGCCCTAGTCATACTATCTTGTGGTTTTACTTATAGGATAGCAAAGAAATTCAGGACTGGCGTCTCATCCAATTTCGGATTCGTCAACTAGACGTACTTGCAACCCTTACACTTCATATGCCAAAAGGTTATTCACTAGACCGCATTTTTTAGTGAATAGTGGAGTTAGTGTACTACGAAAATGCATTTTTCAGATATAGGAAGAGAAAATTCAGCCCTCCCCTCCAGCCACTACAAAATATCCAATAAAACACATATTGATCTACTGATTTCCCTAGCCAGATAAGGGTTATCGAAACACGAAACGAATACTTCTCCAGTTTTGGATCGAACTCATCAGTGATGTGTCCAGTATAGCCAAACCAGTTTAATTTGTTCCAAACTATAAAACGCTAAAAGGCTACAACCAATAAAGTAGAAGTCATAGATCGAATGGTTAAATTTTCTCAAAATATTTTAACTACTGACAAATTAAAAGTAACTGAAACAAATAAATAAAAATAGATTGCGGGTGACAACAAATGGCTGTATCGGCCCATTTGAAAGTCACTCTACTATTTCGTTGTAAACAGTTTCGTCTAGCCTGCTTCATATTGAACAGGCAGATTACAGACAAGATTGGTCAGCACAGAAGGATCCAAGATTTTTGAGGATAAATGTAGTAGAACAACACATCCTAAAGCACTATAGATATTAGTTTTCTTCAATTAGTAGTTACAAAATTCGATATCTCTTGCTGAAATACTTCATACAGTCTACTCCTAAATGCTTATGGCCAACCAAGTCTTACAGGTGATCAGTCGCAGCCCAATTATTTCAGTGGTAACGTCTCTGACTGTAGGACTAGGTGAAATGAATATGAATCTCAGTTAGCATATCATTTCTATCGATATCATAGATATGCCTTACTGACGAGTGCCAAAAAGTACGAAACCTTGGTTCAGAGCTTCTTGCAGACTATATTACTAAGATTTGTTTCAAAACCATTTTCTCTGAAGTGTGATTGATCTCAGGGTAAGAGGTTTCTTAACTGAATTAGATCATGTCACGAGATGGTGAGACTTTGGAATTATATTAAATGGTAACTTGATGATATCTGCGGTGCATATTCGAATTTCTAAAGGCTAATTGTTTACTCTCAGAGTGTCGTTAGGAAAGACTCGTGGATTCCATCAGTTTCTTCTCAATTAAGGAATGCAAACAACTGAATGTTTGCAGGGATGAGAGCAGCTGAAATGTAGACTGATAAAAGGTGTACTCAAAGACTGCGAAAAGTGGTGGGTAGCGAAATCTAAAGTGATGGAAAAAGCAGAGGTGATAGGCAACATTAGACAGTTATTCAGACTTATCGTGTAAAACTGGAGTGAAAAAATTAAGGAATATCAAGGAAGAATGGATCTATTATTCACGCGTGGGAGAGACGACTGGAGCGATGGGCAGGACACTTCGGAGAGAGATTCGATTGGGATCCAACAATTATTCCTTTTGCTCACTGTCCAGTCAAACTGTCAACAGATCATCGAGATACAACATCCACCACTTACAGAAGCAGGGAGTGCTGTAAGCAATCTGAAATTAGGCAGAGTAGTAGGACTGGACTGATTTATACCATTGGTATTTTAGGACAGTGGTACAGGATTATTGTCAAAATTAACAGAGCTGTTAACTGGTGTGTAGTAGGAGTAGAATATGATCCCCTTTGACTGGTTTCAAACACTCATTGTTGCAGTCTTCAAGAAAAGCGAGAAGCGCCCTTGTCATAACCACAGGGGATTCTATGTCCAAGTGGAACTCGAGAACAGCAAGCTTGAGAAAAACAAGTAGGTTTCAGACCTGGACGTGGGTGTATTGACCAAATATTCACTCTCCTTTAGGTTCTGGAACATAGACATGTTTACCAACGTCCGACACTGTCTGGATTTCTCCACCTGAATGTGGCATTCATATAATTGACTATAATCGATTATGTAACCGTATGATATACTGAACAATGAGGTATTTGAACCAAATAGTCACCTATCAAGTAGTCAAATTCATAAATCAAGTTATTTGATAACAACAACAACAACTTCAAACTACCGCTATCATAATGTCATTTTTTTTAGTATAACACAAAATTGGACATTGAAAACTCACAGTTATTGTGGAATGAATACTTTGAGTTGATTTAGCTCTACGTATATTCTCTTTTTGTTGTTGTTGTTGTTGTTGATGGTGAATAGAAGTATGTGAATTTGATGGAATTTCTACAACCTTCACTTTTGAATATTCAGGTATTGTTGTTTGTTTTACTCGATTTTGATGTTTTCCATCTGAATGTTTTGATCTATAATCATTTAATGATGTATGTGATAATTGATTGATCTCATCAATAGATGTTAATATAATTGGAGAATATGATTGATTTACTTGTTGATTAGATGTATCAATATCACCTGGTGTACATTCATCAGATAAAGTATATGATGATCCTGTCAATTGTTCCATCATTGATATAGGTCTTTGATGATGGTGTTGTTGTTGGTGTTCAGTATTCTCCATTGATGCTGATAATGATTCTATTGTATAATCTGATCTATTTAAATGTTCATCTTTTCTTAAAATATTTTCTAGAACACGTATAATTTGTTTTTGACCTTTTACTGATTCTTTAACTAATTTACAAGTTGTTTGTCTTTCAATAGCCTGTGAAGTAGACATATGTTTCAATGTCTCTTGACATGTTTTATTACGTAAATCTAATTCATATTTATGTATTTGAATTAACCACTTTCGTTGTATATCATAATATCTTTTCATTTGTAATCTTGCTAAATTTCCAATTGCCATAATTCTACGTTGTTTTAATTCACCAAGATTAAGTAAGTAAGCTAAATTTAAATTGTTCAATGAAAAGATAAAGAGCGGGAAAATCAAATTTTGAATGATTAAATTATACAGTATAAAAAGTTAACAACAATCTTTTTCTCTATCAGGAGTGAATTTAAGTTCCTGAGGCGCCAAACTCTGAAGTCTGTAGAGAATATTTAATATTTCATCAATCCTATCCAAATCAACATAGGACTAAGGCATTACTGCGGAACAGTCCAAGTTACCACAGTTCAGTACAGTACATCAAGTAGAAAGATAGTGAAGTGGAAGATGAAAAAAAGAAAATTCACTCACAAGAAATATAAAGTACGAAAAGAGAGAAAAGAAGAATGAGAAAATGGTGAGATTCGGTATAGCGTCGTGTGGGAATACATCTGCGCCACTGACATCGGTTCTCAGCCATATCATCGTCTATAGTCTCTAGCCACTGGTTCCTCTTCTTTTGCTCGCCATCAACCAGGTAGTTTGCATCGCTCCCACTTAACTCAAACCAACAGTCAAACAATTCATTCATTGGTGACATGTTTCAGTCTAGCCGCCTAGAGCCTTTTCCAGCATGAACCGACTTCGGTCAACAACATGTGACGAGCTACACGGTGACTAAACCTACATAACACACTTCAAGTCAACCATCTCAGTCGATGAAGGTTTTCAACCGTGTCAACAGATTTACCTCTTCTCCCTAAAACTCTGCCTGACTTCTGCATTACTCACTTGGTGACACCACGGAATAAGGCCTATACTACGCCGGCGACACTGGTCAAATGACTGTAGCCTTTTTCATGTCTTGCGCATTCAATGGCCATGTTTCACTGCCATACAGCATAACAGACCGGACTGCTGTGCAGTACACGCATCCGTAATCGACAAACAACCGGATATCACGGCATCACCATAGCTGCCGTAAGTCGGCAAAGGCCAGTCGAGCCTTTTTTATCCATCCAAAGATTCCATAGGCAACCGACCAAGTCACCAGAGCTGATCCTACTTCCAAGGTAAGCGAAGTGGTCAACACACTCAACCACTACACTCTCTGTTGTTAGCCGTGGAACAGTTGAAGAGCAGTCCTGGAGCAATGATTGGCATTTTGTTATTGAGGAACGCATCGCAAACATTCTCAAATTGCAACTCAGAGTGTACAGAAGACTCTGTATCTTGTCAGCGTATTCACCTAACAGGAGTATGCCATGTTATCTGCATATTCTAGTTAAAACAAAAATTCCCCTGCGGTTAGGTTAACCTCTGTGTAATCAGGTGACGAAAGGGAGACATCCTTAGGAATATCTACCATCAAATTCAATAAGAATGAAGACAATGGAAACCCTTGGCACACACCAATCGACAAGTACAGCTCCCCAGACATCTCACCAAAGGCTCTAACACACCCACAAGTGTTCAAGTAGAGAGTCATCAATAAGGTGATGTATTTACTCGGCACGCCTTCCAGTGACACACATTGCCATAACACTTTTCGATAGATCAGTATTTGATATACACGATTCCAATTTATTCATGTCATCATGTCGAATGTCTACTATTACGTAACTGTCAATAATTCACAACAATCTTCTCATGTTGAGTTACTCTTTATCAACAGAATTCTATCGATTTTAGCATCATTCACTACTTACAGGTAATGAAATGCCGATGAGATGTTTCACTTCCTCTTTCGACTTGTCAGCTGGATGAACATACATGCTTTTAACGGATTCCCACACCTCTTATTTCTTCACCTGAACGTACAGAAAACACAGGTGATGAAGATATTCAACCAACAACAAACACCAATCACTGTCAACTGCAGACAGAAACCTAAATGAAGTAGTCTCCTTCACCTTCATCTCAGCATCGTTTCAACTACAGGCAGCAGCACACATAAGGACGTCGAAGCCACGATCAGAAAGACAGAAACACAAGCCATTCTTCATTAATCGGAAACCAGTGTGGGGAGATCTACTGCACCGCACTGCACTCCACTCCGCTACACTCAGCATAAAGTGAGAACAACATCCAGATCTTCAACACTCACTCACTTACTCACTCAAGCAAGTCAGTGCTTCCTTCTGATGGTTGAGAGACTTGGCGTGTTACGAAAAGCATTTCTCACAAACTGCACACATACATGCTGAACAGCTGCCGTCTACCCTCACTCGATACTGAAGGTCGATCAGATGGCGAGAATAATGAGCAACAAGGAACTCATTCTGGCTAGCTGTTCACCGACTAACCGACAAAGAAGCTATCATCCAACGTGTATGCAGAGGAACAACGTGGAGATCCATTGGATTGGATTGGACATACACTAAGAAGAGGGTTTGAGAACCCAGTCAGTCTTTACTTCTTATATCAACTACTTGCAGGAATCTTAATTCACACCAAGTGCGATCATGCCTAAAATGTAACTAATCTAAATCAAACAACTGGAGATGGAAAATCAGCTTGTCAGACTATGATATGACTAAATAGTGAAAAAAACATATCGATTAGATGAAATCTAAATTATCAGTGTTGATCAAAGTCTGTCAGTTAAGGAATCCAATTTGTCTCTCAATTGGTAATTATTCAACACGGTGACATTCTGTTTTCTCCCACTAAACATAAACAAAGTCAACACAGAAGTTCACACATTGGTTAAACGCTGTAAAGGAATCATCAACAAATAATTAAAAGACTGAACAGCCTTGATTTTCTCCGCTTCGTTGAAGAAATAGGAATTAAGAGGTTACACAATGGAACAGCACCTCCCCCTCACCAACCCGTCGACCATCAAACTCTCGCACAACACTCGGCTTTCAAGACGAACACCTTACCATGCACACAATAGAACAGAGACCGATGCTTCACATTTTTCGATTACACTCAATTCATGTTTCCCAAAAAACCTGTACACACTGTTTCGCTTCGACCCCTGGTAGACACAATCATGGGTGAGCACTACTACTCAGGAGTTGCATACTAGGAAGGAGCAGCTCTCCACAACTCTCAGTTTTTTCATGATTCTCCAAGTTGGTGTCAGCCCAGGATGAATACCAACTTGCAATCAATAAATCTCCATTTACCGCCAAATTCACATTTCCTTTATTTTACACTACACTCTGAATTCCAGTTATTATCAATTGCTAAATGTCAAGTGGTACTCATCTGCAACCTCAGCGAAACTGATATTCTGCCTGGCATCCAAACTCTTGTCACCTAATGCTGAGATCAAAGATGCTACCACTGGGCTAGTTGGCTAACAGTGACCTCCTGTAGAACTGCATCAGGCACATTGAATGGTCACTGGAGGACAGTCAACTAACTTCATGTTCTCCAGTCCTCCTCGGTGATCATCGAATTCTGTCGATCATCTTGCAATTTGGCCACCAGACTAGGCAGCCACCTCAACATCCCAATCCACTTCGATTGAAGTCGATCAACACTCAGGACTACACAACATCAAATTGATTACCCTCCAGTAATTACTCTTTGAATCATCAATGGATGAATATTATTCTATACGGTGGTCGACGACACAACGCAAATCAATTGCCAGTTCAAATTTGGAATATTTAGCCAACTCTGGACATGTAGCTCCACCACAATCCTCTTTCAGTCTCATCTACATAGTCAAGGGGAATACTCCAATCAGAAGGTGTACGCTTTCGACAGTTGTGCACTACGGTAGAACCACTAGTAATTCACCAATTCAAATCTGATCACTCTGTACAAAAAGTCTGCTCAATCTCTTATCTTACAATGATATTAACAATTTAACAGTTTTACTTCAATTTCATTATAATCAATTAGTTGACTATTATCACCTCTTCATTATAACCCTTGTGTTTCCCCATACACCACCTTCTTTACACCAAGTCGATATTCAATCTCACATCCAACAACAATTTCCACCTTATCAAACTGTATCCCCCACCACCCTCATTATTCCCACTATCTAGAAGGTTATTATACAACCACTCTACATTCTTCATTTCACTTTGAACATCATCTACCCTAATGACCTAACTATATATACCCTGTTGGTCGATAACATACACCGTTATATCTGCATCACATATATATACATGAATACGATTGATTGTACAGCTACAGGAAATGATGTCGTCGATAAAGAAAGAATTTCTCCACTGAGCTATCACCTCCTCTCTTCTTCACCATTGAATTCAATTACACGAAATCTCTTTTCAAAATTCAACTTCCATTGCACAACAATCTTCTCATAATCAAATATCTTATCGTCTTCATCTACATTCATGTGACTGACAACTTTACTATCCACCCCCCCCCCCCCCCACTTACATGTTGAACGTGTCCACCAACTGACTGATTGGTGATCAACTCACATGTGGTAAACTCTCATTCCAGTCACATACTGATGGTTTCATAGGTCGTTGTTGTTGTTGTTGTTAGCAGCTGATGAGAACCTGACAAAATGAAACCATAAGATTTTATTCTGCTCAATTTGTTTTTCTAAACCACTTCTCAAGTTGATACACAAGGCAAACATGCATCAAACATCCATCAAATCCACTATGAATCCCTCTGAACAACTCAATCTACAGTCCACTAACATAGATTAGGCTTCACACAATCAATTATCCACAACTATCGAACATCCATTTCGCTACAAAACAACCTTCAGTTGGTTAACTTACTCCAGGCACTTTTCACTTCTTCACTCATAAATCAATATTTCTCAACCTTCAGTGTACCAACTCATTACCAGTCTCCATTTCAACGTCAACTTATGCTCAAACGGGAAAAACAACTCCAATACATCACAAAATCTACAATTCCCTGACTCATTAGAATCTACTCTGTGTTGGTAAATAGTACATACTATACGAAGTTTCTTTGAAGAAAATATTTGGTCAGTGAGTGAGTAAGTGGCCATTTATTTACCTAACTAGAAAGCAATTAGTTGGCACAACTATCTATTGTATTGTGGTAACAACCAAAAGAATCAATTTGTACAGTGTTCAATTTCGTGGAAGATTTTTGGAGTCTATGGATAGGAAACTCTGCAGTTAGTCGCCGTTCTTGGTGACACTTGAAGAGACTTAACTGACGCTAAAAACTCAAATCTGCCTACCTTAGCTGATTCTCAAAGCTAATTGGCCATTTTACAAGATTAACTGATAGACTTATTTCACTGTTGACCACTAAGGATGGTCTAAACAGCTGGATCAGTTACCAACTAATGATTAATTCATGTATAATGCTAATTTACACAAGAAATATGAACGTCCAATGTTTTGGAATCCCATGAAGGACACTCATACAGAGAATAAAACCTTTAGGTACTCTCAGAGAACTTAATACCTTCAGGCTTCTTGATGAGTATGTCATCATTAACCAGTTGTTCAGAATTGATTGTCTTAACTGTTTGTAGCCTTGAAATTCAAGGTTATGAAATCTTCAGTGACCAATCATATTTCAATGTGAAAATGGTCCATTGACTATTCATAATAAAGATGTTAACATAGTCGAATTCTTTTAGGATGAATGGAAAGACATCGAATCCACGAAGAGGTTATCCTCTGGCGATTTTCAGTCTACTGACGTTGAGTAACTTTTTCTAGATGACTTTGTAGTTGATGATGTACGAGATAGGCATCTTCTGATGAAGTTTTGTGGGTAGTCGTTCTTCTTTAGGATGGACATTAAGTAATTTTCTTCGTTTCTCCATTGTGTTGTTGTACTGCAGTGTGTTCTCACTGTTTTCAACAGAGTTTACACGCAACCAATTTTGTACTTTTTTCAGTTGCTCTTTGTTTGACAACATACTCCCAACTTAGTGGTAACACATCAAAACAGATGAAATGAACTTCAATGGGATCACTCATATCCGGAGTAATTTTAGAAACAGTGACGAAGACACTGAGTGGCATCATTCTACCTGTGATTAAGTCAAGCATTTGGGTTCAATGTGTACATGATACGTTTGTCATCATCAAAACGATGGTTTAGGAAACACTTACAATTTGATCAACAACGTTTTGAATGACATCGAAATTCCGATGGAGAAGGTGTTGAATAGCTAACTACCGTTCCTGGATATTTTAACCAGTAAGACATGCCGGGAAACTGGAAGCCCAAGTGTACAGGAAGCCAATACACAACGATCAAACATCATCTACAATAGCAAAAACTAAACAACGCACTAAATTAGTTGCCTCTAGACTATATTCAAAAGAGTGAGAACACACTGCAGTACAACAACACAATGGAGAAATGAAGAAAATTACTTGATGTCCACCCTGAAGAAGAACGACTACCCACAAAACTTTATCAGAAGATGCCTATCCCGTACATCAACAACTACAAAGTCATCCACACAAATCAATAAATGCATCATCGTGTAGTACATGAAGATATCAAGACAAGATTACTGAAACTACTTTTTGGAATTAGTGTGGCCACTCATAAACCAACGAATTTCCTCCAAACACTATTATGCAAACCAAAGGATGAAACAATCAAAGAGGACAAACTGGATATAATTTACGAAACCAACTGCAGTAACTATGGTCAACACTATATTGGACAAAGCGGCCGTCCTCTTCGCCTTCATCTACAAGAATACCAATAGGCTATTAAATGTCACGACATTTCGTCGCACATAGATAACTATGAACATCAATTCAATTTTGATAACGGAGGAATCTTGTAAAGAGGAGACACGAAGATTATCATAAGAGAATTCCTAGAAGCTTGCCATTCGGGTCAGTCAGTCAGCAATCAATGGATGTATAGACATAGACCGAATCTATCAACCAATGAGAAAATTGTTAATTGACAGGAAGGTCAGAGGTCAAGCAGAGGAAGAACCAACAGGAAAATCTATACAGTCAATAACACAACAATCAAAAGAAATAACCAATCAGAAACCATTTCCTCAGAGAGAGATATTGATAGCTCACTTCATACTGAAGTTAGTGCTGATGATGTCGTCTAGAAAGAGTACGAGAGCTCTACGGTTAAACAACCCAGCTGAGAAAACGCATTACAACCAAAACCATCCACTTGAGATATGAATATTCTACACGATTTCAAAATTGACTAATTAGAATATATAATCAGGCTCCTGGAGCTCGTCGACCAATTGAAAATCATTGTGGATAGGCTATAGTGGCGGCGAAAACGGGACTTGAAGTGAGTGTAGAGAAGACAGAGGTGATGAACACACCCAACCAACACCATCAACGAGAGAAACCTATAGGAAATAGTCTTTTTCACCTACCAGCTAGACAGCATCGTTTCAACTACAGGTGGCACAGACGAGGACGTCAAAGCCAGGATTGGAGAAGCAAAACAGGCTTTCATTAACCTGAAACCAGTGTGCAGATCTTCTGCACTCAGCATGCGGAACAAGATGCAGATTTTCAACACCACTGTCAAGTCAGTGCTTCTATTTGATGGTTGACAGACTTGGCGCGTTACGAAAAGCATTTCCAACAAACTATAGATATTCATTAACAACTGCTACCTACGCTCACACGATACTGAAATTGAGATGGCCAGAAAGAATAAGCAACACGTAACTATGGTCTGGCAGTGAACCAACCAACAACCTATTGCTGAACAAATATGTAGAAGGAAGTGGAGATGGATTGGGTATACACTGAGAAGACCATTTGGGGACATCACGCTACAGGCCAGGCAATCGAGTGGAATCCAGATGAGAGATGACAATTTTGGCATCCGAGGTGAGGAAGACATGGAACAGATGGTGTGGAGAAGAAAGGAGAGCTTCTGAGCAGTTGTGGCGCCAGGTTCAAAAGATTTCACAGAACAGAGTGGAATGGAGAGGTGCCACTGAAGTGGTATGTTCCACTAGGAACTCAAGGGACAAATAATAATAATAATATACTATAAAAACATAAATTGTTCACTAATCTAACGCATAAAATCTTTGATAAATATGCAAAAAGTCACTAATTCAAGTGTCCTTGAACAACAAAATAAATCGATAAAAACAGAATATATTTCATAATAACTGATTAATAGGGTGAGTATTTCATATATGTGCATAGACAAAACAATTGTAGAAGGCTATCGACTATCATCTTACAGATAAGAGAAGAAAGAAAGGAAGGCATTGGTGGTAGGAGTGTGTAAGAGAAAACAACTGGATAACACAAAAGGATAGTTTCGATTTTATTCAGTATAATTTTTATCTGATCTTTGATCACATTCTTCTTTCTTTCTTTCGGTTTTTTTTTATATTTATTCTGTTTTTACGCATAAACTATACAAGTCGAGTTGATTAGAATTAGCACAGATTATGTTTGTATACAGGGTGGATCACTTTACAAACATTCTACTTCTTCGTTACATCATTGTGTGCATTGTAAAAATTAGTAGTAGTAGTAGTGTGTAAACGCTTGAAGTAACCATGACAACAGATATGACCAGATTTTCGATGATGATGATGATGATATAGCTAAAACAACAAACACCTCAACTTAACAAAAACATGCTAAAATCTAATTAAATTAGCATATTCAGTAGAGAATTTTTTTTTCGATTGACGACTAAATACTCAAAAAACGTTTAATTTAAACACTTGGAAATATATAAAAATTTTTTTTAAAAAATGTGCCGTTTGTTTTGATTATGCAATACACACATGCATTCTTAGAGTACAAATCATTTCATTACACACGAATCCTATTCAATGCTTCACTTTATCAAACATTGAACATTGAAACGGTTCAATATTTGAAAAAGCTTTACATGAATCTGATTGGTCAATTCTTAGTTATTTGTGTAATATGATATTTGAATGTATTTGGCTATAACTGATGAAATAATCAAGTTGTGTAACGAAAATAGATGAGATATAACTCTCTATTTATACAGTTTATCGAATATTATTACTCATGAAAAGAGATGAAACATTTTGGAAGTTGAGCATTCCATGAAATTCCGCGTTTCTTTTTACTAGAGTCATTGTTTATAATGATGACCTCTCTAGGCAGCTGAATGAAATTCTACAATTGATAGTCATACATACATCTATGTAAAAGCTTTGACTGAAATGTAGATAACCACTTAGGCGAACATTAGCTTCTAACTAATGCAAACTCATATTCTTCTACGCTCAACCTATCCCTCTCTACAATAGTATACTTACAGGTGAAAACAAAACAACCTATCAACAACTGGTCGTTACAATCGAATTATACTGTCACTACAAATTTCAAGCCACTTGAAGTGCTACACTTGAGAAATTCAAGAAATAACCTTGTTGGTATGTGTTTTCTTCAGTAAATCATGTACCGAACAGAAGTATCACTCGCAAGATAAAAATACAACTATACGGCACTAAGGCAGACTGTAGTTTACGCGCGCACACACACACACACACACAGTGAAGGGAAAGTATCATTTACTGGATAGCGTACCATTTATTGTCCATATTCATATCATTTGACTAACTCTACAACTTTAAGACACAGTTTATAGAGTCCTCATTTTCTCGCCTTCTTTGTGATTGCAAGGGTAATAGCATATTCCATATATATCTGGGAGAGGTGCAGAATCCATCCTGTCACTGTATATATTTGGTGCTGATTCGATAAACAAAGATTTAGTTGGTTATCAATCTCTCCCTCCATCCATCCAACTAATTTAGCTTACAATACTATCGCTCTGTTACCCCACACTGTTGTGTGATTGTCTCCAAGTTATTCTAATCGAACTTGGTCAACTACTTTCACCTATGCATTTCATTTCATAATCATTGCTAGGGATTTGGTAAACTAAATTATTTTGAATTGTTGTATCGACAGGATCTTTTAACCTACAAAGCTGTTTCTAAACGAGTTTGTTCGTTTAAATACCAGCCACTTTAACCCCAGCCGGCGTCATTGAGAATTCAACGTAATGCTTCTGAGATGCCTTCCTTTTATGGTAACACAACACAGGCTTTGAATTCGCTCTTAACCCTGTTGCCACTATTACCATTAGTAGTACAATCATTACTCATAACACTTGTATTACTACTACTGATACTACCACCATTGTGAATGTTTGTTTTTTCGATTTCTCATGAATTTACTCATGAATGTAGGTTGGTAATTATTGAGACTTAGGGTATTCTTGATGTGTCTAACTTCTTGTAGTACATTTTCTGGTCTACTGGTAAGTTTTTTCGTCGTATCGCAAATGAATTTAACTAAGGCTACTTTAACTGAAATGGTGTGGGATGATTCGAAGTCTAAGTAGCCATTCAAATGGGAAAGTTTCCTACAGACACTAATCTCTAAACTTTCGTCTTATGTTCGTTTAATCTTGCAATCCAACATTGCTAGCTGAGCCTCATCACTTTCTAGGTGAGTGGTGAACTGGATTGCATTCACTACTGAATTTATATGTGCCAAGAACCTATTGATGTGTTCCAATTTCAGTACTGTAAAATACATCATTTACACATGAAAACTATATCCTTTTAGGGGGTCTAAATATTTGAAGGGCCATCTGTTCATAACTATCCATTAATATGTCTGAGATGATAGGGGATATTGGTGATCCCATGGCTCAGCTATAGCTCTGCATGCAATTACACACAATCACACAACAGTGTGGGGTAACAGAGCGATAGTATTGTAAGCTAAATTAGTTGGATGGATGGAGGGAGAGATTGATAACCAACTAAATCTTTGTTTATCGAATCAGCACCAAATATATACAGTGACAGGATGGATTCTGCACCTCTCCCAGATATATATGGAATATGCTATTACCCTTGCAATCACAAAGAAGGCGAGAAAATGAGGACTCTATAAACTGTGTCTTAAAGTTGTAGAGTTAGTCAAATGATTTGAATATGGACAATAAATTGTGTCCGAAAGGTACGTTATACACTAAACGATAATATTCCTTCACTCTGTGTGACATATCCAATAAACGGACTAAAATGAAAATGGAGGTGCCACCTGACTTAATTCTTGATGAATATGGAATAAATGTCTTTGTATCACAGTATCATTATGGCGTTAGTAAAACATTCGTTTTTAAATGGAACGGAATTCCGCATGTTTTGACTCATGAAGTAACGGTGTGAACCACAGTGTCACGTTGGTATTCGACATCCAGATAAGTGTAGCAACCCTTAACGTGTTGGTTTGTAGTTGAATCCATAGTTTCATCCAATTTGGTACTAGTAAGCTGGGTATACCTGGGAAGTAAGATCAACCCCAGTGGGTTAGTTGTCGATGAGATTTCTGCACGGATACAAAAGGCTCGATTGGCTTTCGCCAATTTGCGCCACCTATGGCGCCACCGTCATATCCATTTGTCTATTAAGGGTCTTGTGTACTGCACAGCAGTCCAGTCTGTTCTACTGTATGGCTGTGAAACATGGCCATTGAAAGTGGAAGATATAAAAAGGCTTCAAGTGTTTGACCACCATTGCCTTCGTAGTATAGGCCGTATTCCGTGGTGTCACCATATGAATAATACAGAAGTCAGGTGTAGAGTTTTAGGGAGAAGAGGTAAATCAGTTGACGAGGTTATAAACCTTCATCGACTGAGATGGTTGGCTCTGACACGTACTGCGAATGCCTAGTCACCGATTGCCTCGTCACACAGTGTTGGCTGAGGTGGGTCCAGGCTGGAAAAAGGTCCGAGGTGGCCAGACTAAAACATGGCACCAATGTATGAAGTCTCTGACTGTTGGTTTAAGCCATGTAGGACGATGCAGACTAGGTTGTTGGGGTCCACAGGACAAAAGGAACCAGTGGTTGGAGACTGACTATAGGTGACGAGATGTCTGAGAACCGAAGTCAGTGGCGCAGATGTATACACATATTAACCTCATCTTAACTACACTATACCGAATCTCACCATTTTGTCACTCCTATTTCCTTTCTTCTCGTACTTTATATTTCTTTTGACTACATTCTCTTATCTTCATCCTTCACCTCACTACCTTTCTACTTGATGAACTGAAGTGAGGTGTGGCAACTCGGAGTGTTACTCAGTAATGCCTGATCCTATGTTGATAATGGTGGTGATGATGATGATAGTGAGTGACGGTTCCCCTACTGTGACTGCAGCCAAGTGGATAGGGCTCTGGTGATTAAAGCAATGGGTCCCAAATTTGAGTCTCATTGAGAACATGATAAAACACTGGGATGCGGTTGGACGCAGCTGAAGAGTCCTATCTACAACAAAACACCGTTAAGCATCTCTTATATCATAACAAACGACTAATATCCCTATGAGGAACTAATTCAACCTTGTGAGCTTAAAAAGTTATTTTTCACAATATCAGCTAACTTGCGTACGGTTTTGGCATCAGACTACATGACTGGGCACTAGTGCAAGGCAATTAGAAGCTGCAAAGTAATCAATTTCCTGCTCGATAGAATTCCGTAAGCGCTCAGAAATCTACAACATGGGGTTGGTTATTCTCTAGTGACTAGACAATGTATCCAATACAGTCCAACAGTAAGTTAATCACGGCTTGAGAGGCACAGTAGTAATGTCTCTGACTGCAGCAATGAGTCACCTAGATTAGAGTTTCGTAGGCCACATAAATTAGTTCCTTCAAGGTGCTAAATGGAAACAACCATGAAACCTAGGTCACGTAGAACTTCCTGTCAACTACCAGCAACAAAGTAACATCTTTGACGTTTCTGTTAGCATACGGACTTCTAGAATGACAGTGAATGACAATATACGGATAATGAGGGAAAGATAAAAGAAATCACGATTATGATCCGATTGCTAACTGCATAATGTTGCTTTTCAAGCTTCTTTCCAACTCCTTTATTCCTGATTATCGTCAGAAAAACATTCTTATGAGTGAAGTACATGATTCTGTCGCCTGAGGACGGAAGGACAGATCATTTTCATATGTCATCAACTGCAACAGGTATGGTAATTACATGTCTTGTGCTCGATTAATAAAACGTTGGGAGTAGGAACCGGTAACCAATCACAGATAGGTGAAGGTCAGACCAATAGGTCATGTGTGCAAAAAAATTGTATTCAGCTTAAACCACGTGGTTTTAGTCATAAGAGAAAGAAGGAAATAACGGACTAGTTAACAGTCAGTCAGTGTGAGAATTAGCTGATAGGTTCACTTGTTAAAAAAAATTACATCTGAGGTTGAGAAGCGAGCATAGAATGGCAGTCAACCCTCTAACTCAACTTCATCGACTCGAAAAAGGCCTTTGATAGCGTCGACGGTGAAGTAATTTGGCAGCTACTTCAACACTACGGAATACCACAAACCTTTATCAATCTCATCCAGCAACTAGATGAAGACGCCACATGCCAAGTAATTCACAATAGGAAGCTCAGTGATCCCTTTGAAGTGAAGATAGGAGTAAGACAAGGCTGTCTACTATCACCCATGATCTTCATGATTCTGATTGTGGTGGACTGGATCATGCAGCAAACAAAGAGGAGCGAGAAGGAGGGGTTACGCTGAACCGGAGAAAAGATCGTAGAAGAAGATTCGGATTTCGCCGATGAATTGTGTCTAATGTTACACAAACTTGAAGATCTACAAGCGAAAACTGACAAGTTGACAGCAGAGGCAGAGAAGGAAGACGGGATTTGAAGTAAACGTAGAGAAGACAGAGGTGATGATGAGATCCAATAAACGCCAACAACAACAATAAACACCAATCACCATGAGAGAATTGGCGCGTTACGAAAAGCATTTCCAACAAACTACAGATATTCATTAACAACTGCCTACGCTGGCTTGTTACTGAAGATCAGATGGCTAGAATAATAAGAATAGGCAACAAGGAACTCTGGCTGTCTGGCATCGGACCAACCAAGAAGCAACCTATCACTCGACAAATATGCAGAAGAAGGAAATGGAGATGAATTGGATTGGACATGCACTGAGAAGATCATTCAGGACATCATGCTACTGGCCAGGTACTCGAGTGGAACCTAAGTGGGAAACGATGAGTTGGGCGTCTGAACCGAGGGAGACATGCTGTAGATTGTGTGAGGAAGAAATGAGAGGTTGTGGGCTGTCATGCAGCCAGGTTGAAAAGATTTCAGAGAAGAAAGTGTAATGGAGACGTGCTACTGAAGCGGTATTTTCCACTAGGGAACGAAAGGACAAATAATAATAATAATAATTGAGAAGCACCCTAAATGTGGTATAAATTTAATTTCTAGGAGTTTTTAGGGATTTAGAAATATTTCAAGTTGATATTCATCGTAGACCGACATCAGTTGGACGGACAATAGTGCGCATCCACGATCTCGCCAGAGAACTGACAGAAGTTGAAAATATGGACCATTGGATTGTGATCCAGTAGCTCAATGGTAACGTGCTGGCCACGAAACCTGAAGGTCTCAGGTTCCACCTCTGGCAGGGTTGTGGGTGCACACTGCTTAGGAGTCCCATGCTAGGAAGAAACAGCTGTTCAGTGCTCCCAGGTTTCTATTATTCTTCCAACTGACATCAGTCTACGATGTATACATTTATCAATTACAAAAATTTAAATGATATATATATATATATATAGCTAGTAAATTTATATACCTCTGCGTAATTCTTGTCTTTCAAGTAAAAATTTCCACTCCATTTCAGCGATAGAATTTCTTGAATCCATTGTACAACAATAAAATCGTTCTGCCAGTTCATTTTTAATCTGTTGAACATCATGTCCAAATTTGGTTAAACCTTTATCATTATTATTATTATTATTATTATTATTATTATTATTATTCAATGTATATTCACTTTTACTAAGATGTTTTCGTGAACCAATACTTGAATGTATTTTCTCTGATTGAATTTTGTTTACATTTGAAATATTATTTAAAGATGGTGATGTTGATGATGATAATAGAGAGGATACTGTTGGTAGCTGAGTAGATATATTTCCTGGTAATTCATCATTATGTTCAGATTGTAAATCATTCAATGAGATAATTGAACTCCTTTTATCACTTAAAACATTAAGATGAGTAACACTATGCGATTTGTTTTGATATAATCTCTTTAAATTCTTTTTCTCTAATCTCTAGATAAAAAATGGAATAAAGTGAGTGTACTTTATGTTGAAATCGTTTTTCAAGGTTATCATAAAGGTTAATAATAATGGTCTTATTCTGTAAACTATTTCGTCAATGTCCTACAGAATTATCAGCACATCATATAGTATCAATTGGAAAGAGACAGTTTATATGTATACATTATTATTTGTAATTTAATAATTCCCATTGTAACATTAAGAACAAGATATTCAGCGAAGAGACTCTTTTCAACGAATTTATTTTCAAGCTGTACAATCGTATATATATGGTATTTGAAAAAATTATATTTCTTGAGGAAAACTAAACACCACATGATGATGATGATAACAGTAATAATAGAACGGATGATGACATAGGCATTTGTTAATGATGAATCGTGGCTAACAGTGTAATCTAGGATGCGCATTTCATCCTATTTGGGACTCGTTAGCTGGATGTACCTGCTTCCCAGTGAGTGATGTTGTTCGCACAAGAAATGGCTATCGTGGCTCCATGATGTAGTGGATAACCTGCTGGCGTTTGAAGCGATCCCTCCCGAGTCCGAGTCCCGGTGCGAACAACATCACTTACTGGGAGGCAGGTACATCCAGCTGACGAGTCCCAAGTAGGATGAAATGCGCATCCTGGATTCCACTGCTAGCCACGATCCATCATTAACATAATTAGATTGCTGGCAATATCGAGGCATCCGCACAGGAGCTCAAATACCAACACAGACCGATCAATTCGGTCCAATCAACGACGGTATCATATAAAAACCCTTATAGTAATAGGCATTTGTGATTATAATAACAATTGAAGTGTGAATGATAACGAATGAATTATGTAATATATATGGAATGGTACATAGAGAGTATATAACTCAGAGGGGGGTGAAAAAAATTGTTGAAAATGGTAAATCAATTAAGTATCGTGTAATGGCATTAGACAAATTGGACAAGATGAAGTCAATGTTTTCTAAAAGGATTAAGACAATTAAGTGAAACAACACCGGAAACTAATTAAAGTGAAGGTGATTATAATAACAATAATAGTGATAAAGGAAGGATACAAAGGTTAAATTAACAAAGTGGGAGGGGGAGCTGATGGGGTGGGAAAATGTTATGGCCATGACAAAGACAGTGACTGTACATACTTCTTTTGTACACATAGATCAGGTCTTAGTTCATGAATAGCTAAAGCCTCCGCTGTTTTAAGTAGTTGAAAACGAAGAGAACGTGGGAGGTTTGGGCGAATTTGATAAAAGTCATCGTCTGGATTTGTTGTGTGATCAAAGTCAATCAATTTGTTCTAGAATCGAACTTCTAACAGACTTTCTTTCACCTTTATAAAACCAAGCAGGAACATGTTCTCGTATACATGTAGAAACATTCTGTGGCTACGGACGATGTACCTTGCTCCACAAGAGCAGGTGAACTGGTAGATGCACATAGGGGTGGCCAAACGAGGAAGCTTGTCTTTGACGCAGGTGGAGAATAAGTTGCGGCTGGTAAAAGTCTCACTATGTACTCTCTATGTACCATTCCATATATTACATAATCTATTTGTTATCATTCGCACTTCAATTGTTATTACAATCATAAATGCCTATGTCATCACCCGCTCTATTATTATTGTCATCACCATATAGTGTTTAGTTTTCCTCATGGGATATAATTTTTTCCAAATACCATATATATACGATTGTACAGCTTGAAAATAAATTCGTTGAAAAGAGTCTCTTCGCTGAATATCTTGTTCTTAATTATTATTTGTCCCTCATGTTCCGAGTGGAACATAGGGCTTCAGTAACACGTCTCCATTACATTCTCTTCTCTGAAATCTTTTCAACCTGGCTGCATGACAGCCCACAACCTCTCATTTCTTCCTCACACGATCTCCTATATGTCACCCTCAACTCGGACGCCCAACTCGTAGTTTCCCCTTTATATTCCACTGGCCTGTCGCGTGATCTCCCTGAATGGTCTTCTCAGTGTATGCCTAATCCATCTCCACTCCCTTCCAATGGATATTTCTTGAGTGATAGGTTCTTGGTTGGTTCGGCCAATCGGCTTCCTAAAGACTTTCACCAGATTCCAGTGAGGAGTAATTTTTTTTTCTGTTTTATATTTTGTCTCTGCTTTGAAGTTTCTGTAGCGGTTGGATTGGCTTTACATGGTAGGGTTTCTAGCCCTATGCGCAACCTTTCCTCTTTACCTGGGCTTATGACCGGCTACAATAATACATAAATAATAACATGCTCATCATCATCTTCAGTTAGTTTGCTTTCAAAAACAGAAGTTGACTAGTTACTTCATCTATGATGCTTTCTTCATCGCACAGGAGATCAGCTAAATACGTACGGTATTGTAGAGTATTTACATTCTATAGTATGTGCATAGAACCTAATGTACTTGCTCCTTGCCTTTCCAGATGACCGACACACAAACAGCTTCGAGTGAACAGGATGTTGGTCATCTGATAAAATAACTCCCCCAATGGTGCTTACATGAGTGAATATGTTTGTCCACCACAGTTTTAATTAGAAGGCTTAGGGGTACACCACTACTAGTTCTGATGATAATCTTCAAAGTTCTACACGATACAGCATAGTCTGTTTCAGAAACATGGGAAAGAATAAAGGAGAATCGACTAGATGCAGGAGTTTATAAAACACACGATGAGAGGCTGAGTTATACTATATACATGTAGCATCCTAATATGGAAAGTTAGGCGGGAAATTCTTTTGGAAATTAGTTAGATATGAGAGGATGAGGAAGGGTCCGGAGAAATCGATACACCAAGATAAATCATACTTGTAACATTCCCTAATACTCGCCCATTAATAGAACAGGGATCATGAGAACTAAGCAGTTCACATAGGTTATGTTCACGTGTGAAACTAAAGTTTATGGTGTGACATTTAGAAGAATTAAGCATAAGATCATTCACACAGGACAATCGTCTAACAGAAGATAGCAAACCATTCTGTTCGGAGCGATCTGTTGAAGAGGAGACAGATGTGAAAACTGTAGGATTAATAGCATATGTGATGAAATTTATCCTAACTGGAGATGGTAAGTCATGGGGAAAGAAAGAGAAAAGATAGGAGGAAAGGACAGCTCTTTGGCAAACACCAGTCATAGTAAGCAATGAGTTGGAGCGATTACCTTTGTATGTTGTTTCCTTTCAGAGAAATAGGAATGCTGCCAGCTGATTATCTGGGACTCAGTATTAGTCCAGTGTAGCATGTCCAGTAAAACAGGTCTTGGGATATAATCGAATAGGAAAGTGTAGTCGGAAAAGGCACGCCTGACATACTTGGCATTTCTATCACGATTATAAGCAATATTGTGTTATAAGAGAGTGGTGGCATTCAAAGTGCAGGTTCATAGTATTATTACTATTATTATTGTTTTGACTATCTGGGATAGCCGTATTTTGGCAGACTAGTATTTACACTGGGTGATGATTGAAAGTGAAGCGAAAATTTGAACCCCAGCTGGATTGGAAACAACAACCACTGGGTTCCCGACTCGATGCTCTACCTGGCTAGGCAACCAATGTGAGCGATAGAAACGCATCATGAATTCAAATGGTAGTCAGGTAGAACCCTTGGTGATTGATGAAATGAAATAAAAATCTAGTTAGCAGTCGGAATTCATAGGTCAGTCGGTAAAGCATTGTGTCAGAAATCCAATGGCCGCTGGTTTGAATCATTACCCAGTATCAATAATATTTTTAATATTCTGAGTAATGATTTTCAGTCTAAAGTTGACTATTACCACTTTGACTGTGGGATATATCAACCCGTATAATCACAGATTTTCTGAAGAAGTTCAAAATAATTTGATGGAAATTACTTTTCTTGTGAAATACAAACGATTACTTCTCAGTGTTCAGTTACTTTTCAATTACTTTTCAATTAAATTGAAGAGGATACTGAAAAGCTGGTCACAGATTCGTACCCTAGGTAATAATCTGTCTTATCTGTAGTCTAAGGGATTGTAATACTACAACTTAGCACCAAAATACTGCATTATGTAGAGTATAGTTAAGAGAATTTAAACGTCATCCTAGCAGACGCTGAAGAAATCAATTACGCTTTGGTATTTCTTCTGGAAAATTACTTTTGGGTTCTTAGTGGAACATAGGGCTTCAGTAGCACGCCTCCATTTCACTCTCTTCTCTCCAGTCTTCTCAACCTGACTACACAACTGCCCACAAGCTTTCATTTCTTCCTCACACAATCTCCTACATGTCACCCTCGACTCAGACGCCCAAGTCGTCGTTTCCTATTTGGGTCCCACTCGACGGCCTGACATAAAGCGTGATGTCCCCAAACCATCTTCTCAAAGTATCTCCAATCCATCTCCACTTTCTTTCTCTGTATACACGTTGGATGATAGCTTCTTGATTGATTGGTTGGTTAGTTGACAGCCACAGTTCCCTGTTGATTCTTGTTTTTCACCATCTCATCTCCAGTATCGAGTGAGTGTAGGTGGCAGCTGTTCATGATGTATGTGTGCAGTTTGTTGGAGATGCTTTTCATAACGCGCCACCAAATCTCTCAACCATCACATAGAAGTGCTGACTTACTTGATTGACATTAGTGTTGAAAATCGGGATGTTGTTCACACTATATTCTGAGTAGAGTAGAGTAGAGTAGAGTAGAGTGGAGTGAGTGCAGTGCAGTAGATCTCCACATTAATTTCATATTAAGAGAGGAAGGCGTGTCTTGCTGTCTTTTCGATCCTGGTTTCAACATCCTCATCTATTCCATCGCTTGCATTTGAAACGATGCCGTCTGGGCAGGTAGGTGAAACAGATAACTTCCTTTACGTCTCTCTTGTTGATGGTGATTGGTGCTTGTTGTTGTTGTTGTTGTTGGTTGGGTATGTTCATCATCTCCATCTTCTCCATGTTTACCTGAAGGAAGTCCCATCTCCCTTCACTGACTCGCTTCACCTCTTCTGCCAACTTGTTGATTTTCTCCTGTAGATCTTCGAGTTTGTGCGACAAGACACTAGACATAAATCATCATCGATGAAATCCAAATCTTCTAGAGTCTTTTCATTGGTCCAGCCAGAATTTGCCCATGTTCTCGCTGCTCACAATTTTCTGTTTCATGATGCAGTCCAGTTTAGTTGACCGCAATCAGGAATATGATCGGTGATAGTAGGCGGCAACCTTTTCTTACTCCTTCGTGTTCTCACTTCACTTCAAAGGCATCACTGAGCTTTCCAATATGGATTACTTGGCATGCAGCATTATACAGCATAGCATACAGCTGCTGTTGAATGAGGTTGATGAAGATTTGTGGCACTAAAAACCGTATTGTTGAAGCAGTTGCCCAAATTACTTCTTGATCAACGCTCCTATAGAAGGCTTTTTCAAAATCGATGATGTTGAGGTAAAGAGTTGACCTTTTCATAAAACACAGGAATGTTATTAGATATCTCATCGGTTGCTAGGGTAGCCTTTAAAGTCATTCTTAGAGTTCAAACACTTATCCTACTGGTTGAAACTCTATATCGATGAATCATAGCTATGCAGTGTCATCACCACTAAATATTCATAAAAATTGTGCCTCTATTCAATTTACATTTTATCGGCTAAATGAGTTAAAAATTTGTTACAGGGAGAAAAATTCAGTTGAAATGTGTACATACGTCTTCTTTCCTCTGACTACATGGATAGCTCAATGTTACATACTTAATCACGAAATATATTTGGTCTACGACTTCCCTACCCCCCCTCCCCTCCCTTGACACATCCACACTCCCAGTTTCACTTCATGTCGAATCAGAATCAACAAGGAAACATCCCATGTGATTAGTTTCATGAAATGAAAAAGTACTATCAAACACAGCAAACTGGAGAACGGTTACTTAATTTCCATAATGAGTAATGATACCATCTAAAGTGTTGTAACCGTAAACGAATCAATCTTTATGAAGCGTATTTTTGTCTCACCGGCTTTCCATCTTTAGAGTCTTTGAGGGATGCCCTAGAAAAGCATGAAGAAGAGCCTACGTCAAGTTTGCTTGTTTGTTTTAAGGCTAGTGAACGCCAGTCAATAGAGCGTATAGTGACAAGAAGGTCAGTTCTGTTTGTTTTCATGATATATTTCATAGAATATTCCTAAAATACTCATTGTCCAGCATTCATGCTCGCCATGTTTCTGGACAGTAACTTGGTGCCTGTTAACTCGCAATCATCCCTGGAATTCACTCCTTTATGACAATAGTTCTTCGACCAGGAAGTTGACAGCAGTATAAGGCCATTGCACACCTGCATTTAATGTTGTTGGTCTCGTTTATACTTACATATTATTCATAAGCTAATTTACTGCAGTTATTTGATAACAACAAGAAATGCTTCACACTGTCACTTTTTAGAAGCATAAGAAATTAGATGAATGCTGTCTCTTAATCACAACTGAAATGAAATAATTTTCCCTGCTGTCATACTTCAACTTCAACAGAAAATCCAATCTGAATAAAAAGTTTCGAAGTGTACTTTGTAAATGTTTCCCATCTGAACGTGATAACTCAGTTTAGTACTGGTTTTCGAAGATCACCTTAAAGTTAGTCAAAACTACCAAGGCGAAGTAATCAGTTTCTCACTAAGATTATCCTCAAAATTACAGCTACCAGTGTATTGAAGGTATCCTGACCAACAGTGAACTGGATGGTTTGAAAAAGCTGGGGCACCGAGTTAATATGATTCATTGTATATGAAAAGATCATTAGGGGATATCACACAGAAGGCCAGTTCCTCGAGTGGAACCTAGATGGGAAACGATGAGCTGGGCTTCCGAAGTGAGGGTGACATATAGAAGATTGTGAGGGGAGGAAAGTAGAGCTTCTGGGCTGTCGTGCAGCCAGGTTCAAAAGATTGCAGAGAATAGAATGCACTTAAGACGTGCTACTGAAGCCCTATATTCCACTAGGAACTCAACGAACAAATAATGATTGTATGAGGTGTATTTTTACTGGTGTAATCCTGACCAATGTCAAATTCATACTCTTGAAAAGGATCTTCCTAGCAAGATTGAAACGTTGAAGAATAATTCACAAAATATTGGTCAACTTTGTTATTTGTTCTAATATACTACGCCGAATTATTACCAAAAGTAAGTAAGTAAGAATTTAGTTACAGTTATAAATTACACTCAATACATATTGATTTCGGTGACTACCAGGATGCATGTTCCATCCTAATTAGGACTCGTCAGCTGGATCTACCTGTATCCCAGTGAATGATACTATTCCCATTGTGGATGGAACTCATTACCCATCTCTTGAAACGCTAGAGTGTTATCCATTAAGCCGAGTTTCAAATAAGACGAAATACATGTCCTGAACTCCTCTACTAGTCACCGAGATCAATGTAAAATTATCATAACAACACAACATTGTCACTATAGTTTTTATGTTTTATATTTTGTCTATGCTTCAAAGTTTTTCCAGTGGTTGGATTGGTTTTACGGGGTAGAATTGCTAGCTCTATGTCCAAATTTCCTTCTTTACCCTGGCTTGGAACTAGCTAGTAACTGGTGAACTACAAATTTTAAATTTATTTCGGATTTAATCTCAACTTGATGGAGATTACTTTCTTAAAACAGAATGTAAAAGACAAGTGATGATGATTTTCTAAGCCAGGTTTAAATACAGATAGCTTATCTGGAGTCAACCAATCAGATTCCTACCAGTGTTTCCTAGTCCAATAGAAAAGTATCTTGACCACACAAACACATTGACCTTTATAGAGAGGAATCAGCCAATCATTTTTCATTTCCAATTTCTTGCTTGAACCCTAAATTAATTAGGTAGGAGAAGAGTGTCGGATAATCAAACAGTGTCGACAGTAGGAGAACTTTTCTACCCTGACTTCTTCGTCTCCAGCTCTGATAACTTAACAGAATCATTTATTTTGACGGTAAATATTAAGAGTCAGTGGAACAGACACCTTGAAAGTTGGTTTCATGCTTTTTGGCATGCATCAGCAAGGTGTATATGTAACCAATGAGAAAAACTGTTGTTCTGTGGCCTACTCAAATCCACTAAATTAAGTGACTTAACGCTGTACACCACTGTGCTTTACTATCATCAGTTAGCTGACAATGTTTAATGCTAAAATCGATTACATTCCAATGTTATACCAGTTTGTCTAATGATGAAAAGACTTTAATCAGTGTCGAAAACTACCGATCAAACAGTTTCATCGGTTAAAAGTTAATGATCAGTATGCGTAGAATTATTCATCTTCCTCTCTTTAATCATTAGTATACAATTAATCAATTGTATAACTATCTCTTTTATTATCTATAAATTTTCGGTATATTTTTCAGTCATTTCTTTAGTTGGTTTCCTAATTGTTTTCATCAATTATCATCCAAGTAGATAACTTGAAAATGAATCATTTCTTAATAAACAGATTTGTAGTTCTTAGCTTGAAACCATTAATGAAGAGCTAATTGAAGTGAAATTCCATCTAATAATCATCATCATTATCGACATAGGACCAGGCATTACTGCGTAACACTCCGAGTTGCCACACCTCATCTCATATCAGTACACATCAAGTAAAAAGGTAGTGAGGTGAAGGATGAAGATAAGAGAATGCAGTCAAAGGAAATATAAAATAAGAGAAGAAAGAAAAGAGGAGTGACAAAATGGTGAGATTCGGTATAGTGTAGTTAAGATGAGGATAATATGTGTATACATCTGCGCCACTGACTTCGGTTCTCAGCCATCTCGTCACCTATAGTCAGTCTCCAACCACTGGTTCCTCTTGTCCCCCACCGACCCCAACCACCTAGTCTGCATCGTCATACATGGCTTAAACCAACAGTCACAGACTTCATACATTGGTGCCATGTTTTAGTCTGGCCACCTCGAGCCTTTTTCCAGCCTGGACCCACCTCAGCCAACATTGTGTGACGAGGCAATCGGTGACTGGGCATACGTAGTACGTGTCAGAGCCAACCATCTCAGTCGATGAAGGTTCACAACCTCGTTAACTGACTTACCTCTTCTCCCCAAAACTCTACATCTGACTTATGCATTACTCACATGGTGACACCACGGAATACGGCCTATACTACGAAGGCAACGGTGGTCAAACACCTGAAGTTTCTTCTGACTGCTATCCTCCTCCTCCATCTAATAATAATAATAATAATGATAATTTATTTTATTCCAAACAATTTTCTAAGATACAGTATAATTATTTTTATATGATACCGTCGTTGCTTGGACCGAATTGATCGACCTCTATTGGCATATGGGCTCCTGTATGGCTGCCTCGATATTGCCTGAGTTCTAATTGTATTAATGACGAATCGTGGCTAACAGTGGAATCCAGGATGCTCATCTCGTCCTATTTAGAGCTCGTCAGCTGGATGTACCTGCTTTCCAGTGAGTGATGTTGTTTCCACCTGGATTTGGACTTGGGAGTGATCGCTTCAAACGCCAGAGCGTTATCCACTACACCACCGAGCCATGATAGCCACTTCTTATGCGACGGGTATAGTTTTAGTATAATTGTTTTTATATGACACCCTCATTAGTACAATTAGAAGGCAGGCAATATCGAGGTATCCACACAGTAGCCCATATGCCAATAGAGACCGACTAATTTAGTCGAAGCAACGACGGTATTATATAAAAACAATCATACTAAAACTATACCCGTCGCACAAGAAGTGGTTATCGTGGCTCAGTGGTAGCTGTCGCTTTGGAGTCCGAATCCAGGTGGGAACAACATCACTGGCTGGGAAGCAGGTACATCCAGCTGACGAGTCCCAAATAGGACGAAATGCTCATCCTGAATTCCACTGCTAGTCACGATCCGTCACTAATTTTCTAAGACAGTTTGGAATTCCCAGCCAGATATATTGCAGTAACAACAACAAAATAGATGTGCATTTGCATACTTCATTACAACATTTCGAAGTGTGTTATTATAAACATTTAAGTAATGTTATTCGTTGTAGACTGACATCAGTTGGAGGAATAAAGGAAACCTGGGAACACTGAACAGCTGTTTCGCCCTAGTATGTGACTCCCTAGCGGTGCGCACCCACGATCCCGCCACCTTCAGGTTCCGTGACCAGCACGTTACCATTGAGCCACTGGGTCAGAATCCAATGGTCCATATTTTCAACTTCTGTTAGCTCACGATATAGCACAACCACCACTGAATGTTATCGTTGAGTAACTATCCTCATGATCATCTGGCTTTGCTCTCACCGGTCATGACTTCTTATTGGAACTTCGGGATTACCTCTCGAAGCTAGTCACCAATGAACGAGAATATCTTACATTGTTAATTAAACTATTGAAATGAGATTGCTGACTATTACAAAGTTGTGAAGTGAGTTCTGTTCTAACACCATTTTCCTCGCATATTATACGTACTAGATAAGATAGGTGCAATTGAATTCTTGTACTTGACTTTAAAAGTGTACACTCTGATTTACTTTCATCTTGTCCTCTCTGAGATACAAGAAGAGAGCCGTGAATGATGAAGTGGATGCTAAGTGTCAGTTAAAATGACTGTAGCTAGTCTCTTGCTGGAATTTAAATGTTTATCAACTACACTGTTAATCATTTGAACCAGAGGCACACCACTTACACTACTGACTGATGGTTTTTAAAGCCCTACACAATATAACACATAGCCCTCCTTTAGCAGTAGACTAGTAAAGATCAACAAGGGATAATTAAGCAGAATAGGTAAAATGCAGGAATTAATAAATTGTAAAAGTAGAAGTTGAGTTTTACCCGAGAGCTTCAGTTTCTTTATGTAATAAGTTAAACGAAAAATTCTCTTTACAAGTCAACAAGATATGAGATGATCAACAGAGATCAGACGTAAAACTCAATCTAAGATAGTTAACAGTCGATTTACTTTCTGCAGAAATACCATCAGTACTGCTGCATAAGACGTCATGAGATTTAAGCAGTTCACACAAGTCCGTGTTATTTACGCCTGGGACTAAAATTAACAACCCGACATTTAGAAGAGTTTAACTTGATACCGCACCACCACCACCACCAACAACAAACTCCAATCACCGTCAACGGGAGAAACTTAAAGGAAGTAACCTCCTTCACCTATCTAGGAAGCACTGTTTCAACTACAGGCGGCACAGACGAGGACGTCAAAGTCAGAATCGGAAAAGCAAGACAGGTGTTCATTAGCCTGAAACCAGTGTGGAGATCTTCTGCACTCCACTCAGCATGCGGAACAAGATACGGATTTTCAACACCAACGTCAGTCAAGTTAGTGCTTCTGTATGGTTCAGAGACTTGGCGCGTGACGAAAGGGATTTCCAATAAACTACAGACATTCATCAACAACTGCCACCTACGCTGGCTCGCTACTGAAGATCAGATTGCCAGAAAGAATAAGCAACAAGGAGCTCTGGGAACGAACCAACCAAGAACCTATCACCCAACAAATATGCAGTAGCAGGAAGTGGAGATGGATTGGCCATGCACTGAGAAGGCCGACTGAGGACATCTCGCGTCAGGCCAGTTGCTCGAGTGGAATCCCCATGGGAAGCGACGAGTTGGACGTCCGTGGTGAGGGTGACATGGAGGGGATCGTGCGAGGAGGAAATGAGAGCTTCTGGGCTGTCGTGGAACCAGGTTCAAAAGATCTCAGAGAACAGAGGTCACTGGAGACGTGCTACTGAAGCCGTATGTTCCACTAGGAACCCAAGGGACTAATAATAATAACTTGACATCATGTGAGAGAGAGGCCACTGGTCATTTACAGACAAGAATCTATTTAATTCAAATTTTAAAAACGCGCGAGAGTTTATAATATGATTAAATGACATAACTGAACGATTAAAACAATACAGGAAGGAAAAATTTGATGTAATATATTCTTTGATAAAATGAGGTAGCCTAAAGTTCAAGCAAGCCTGCACATTAAGCCAATTTCATGAGTTACTTCAATCAACGGTCTACATCATCTAAGAATCCTTTCGAATTGCGAATATGTGACTATGCCTCACCTTGGCAGACCATAAACTTGACTTTTCACCATTATATAACGTCTTGGTAGCAAAGCAATACAGATATGTGTTGATATAGAAACACATAGATACTGTAAATTGATAGCCGATACCATACTTCGTCATTTCAGTCAACTGAACATTATACTATGGTCCACAATTATTTAATTAATTAATGATGAACAATGATTGAATTAAATGGATCATATGGCGGGTGAATTGGACTTATCCTTATGGGTCAAATCTACTCAAATCTCATATAGTCCTACCTCTGTTCGGCTTCCGAAACTAATAACAGAGATCAAGTAGCACTAAAGGCAACTCTATACACGGTCCTTAAGAAAAGTGTCCATATCACTCTTTCGTACAGAGACGGAGTTGAATAGTATCATTTTGAGACGTAGACTGACATCACGCATTAAGAAAACATATTACCTGGCGAATCTTACCATTGTGGAGAAAATAAAACACATATTTCACAAAAAACCTCAACACTGCATCAGTGATTATGTCACATCCCATTATGTTTACCAATTTACATGTGTGTGTGGTCACACATACATGAGGGAGGAGTAATCGAGTCATGCAGTTGAGGGTGGGAGAACATGTGCCTAAATGGCTCCAACAACAAATGGAGTGTGAAACAGTGATAAACGCTGGTGGGAGACGACCCTCTTCATCTATAGCTAAACGTATCATAGAAACACGTCACAAAGTTAGTGTTCAAACAGCTTTCAAAATTCTATATAGAAACAGTCAGTCAATGATGTATTCTGAGATTTGTGGAAGCCATAGCCATACACAAATTCAAACCACCTTTATGTGTACAGAAACAGTTTGTTCTTCCACTACACCTTCATCTTGGTAAACTTTGTTAGGATCAACTATGTCACTTCCTGTTTGTTCTCATCTTTCATAATTTTAATTCCCTATTGTGTTAATTGTTGTATTTGTCCCCCTCCCTCCCCCAGTCCTCGGTTTAATATATACTGACTTGACAAGTAAATGTGTGATTAGATTGTTCGAAATGTATTGCGCAAATACATCACATTGCTCAGATAAACTTCGTCTTCTAATTACGCTATTGAAATAGTAGTAATAATAGTAATGATCGTTTTATCCCAGAAAATATGTTTAATACAGTCTAGGATTTTTAGTTGAAAACTCCCAGAATAATATTTTCAAACAAAGTTATCATGTATAGAACAACTCAGTAGTGGGCACCCATGACCCTGCCGGGGATCAAACCCAAGTCTTTCAGTTTCTGCGGCCAACACGTCATCATTAAGCCACTTGGTCGGGACCTAATGGAATCTGGATGATGTTCATAATAATACTACTAACGATAATGATGAAAGGCAGCGGTTTGTGTTGGATTAGCGTATAGTGTTTAGGGATAGAAGAATATACTATTCAAGATAAGTATTCAGAGATTATAAAGATGATGTAATTTTATGCATTCAAAAGTCCATTTCTGTTTAATATGACATTTTTCCTTTGCTTTGTTATGAATTCCAAAAACCATTAGTTATGAACATTTCAAAAATCCCAGGATATATTTTAGAGATTAAAACAAACTTATAAGGAAGAATTTCATATAATGTATCTTTGATAGTCTAAACTTCAAACAGGTCGCTAAATGACTCTCTTTCAGAAGATCACATTAAACTAACGATATCATCATGTATAATAATTGTAATTTAATGACTGTACTAGCTTCAGTGAACATAAGAGAGGTTTGCGACATCAATCTGACAGTTATTTTCAACGCAGCCTACTAAAAGATAAAGGAGGTTCCCATCGACGTGAAATGAAGCACAATGAGAAATCATACTGGATGGAGATAAAAATCTTAAGCAACATGTATTTAACGTAAATTTCACAAGCTTGCTCTTTATGTATGGTATCAAGAATTGTGTAATCGCACACCTATTCATACGTACTTAGTAATGTGAATCTATTTTATATTAAACACAGTATATTTTACAGAATTCCGCCTAGCTCTCTATTTTTCATGTCTATAACATTAAAAATTTGAAGCTTAGTTCTAGTACCAATGATTAACATAAATCTCTATAGGCGACATCGACGATCACATGTATACTAAACTGTCTCATATCATTGGAAAATAATCTTTTCAATATCCTTCGAGAAAAAACACTTTGTGAAAAGTTGGAGTTTGCAGCCTATAAAAACACTATCTAATGAAGTTAGCAAAACACCATGTTATAGAACACATCAAAATACGAAGAATTAAAAATTGTAATGTTTATCAACTTACCAATTCATACTCCAACTTCTTCTTTAATTTTCGTTTGCCTTCTTCAATTTGGGAATGGAGAACCCTTAATTGCTTTTTGTGTGATTTAAGCAATTCCTTGTGATTTTTAGAATATTCCTCATTTAATCCCTATGTGAAATATAAACACGAGTGATAGAAGTTACTCTTTCTTCATTCAGATAGGTTTCCAGCAAATTTTGTCTCCTTTCCTTACATGTCCTTTGAAAATTTCGAAGATCGAGAGCTATTTCCTTCTCACAAAACATAATGGATTTGTAATGTAGATGTCGCTGAATATTCACACAATATCCACCATTACATAGATATAAATATGGAAATTTAGAACATAATTCTTATATTTCGTAACTATTTATTGAAATAGGCTATCATAACTTATATCACAATTTGTTTTACCGTGTCACTGGACTTAACTTCAAGGTCATCTCTGGTGCGAATTGAACTTAATTGTAGTAGGTTTATTTCAAGGTTTGTTTTCTATTTGTTTGACCATTTGGGTTAATAATGCAATAATAATTAATGTGTCTGGCATAAACCATAATATAAAGACGTGGAGGTCACTAATAGTCGTACCAGTTGAAAAATATTTTGAGCTGTTATGTATTTAACGTGATTTCTCGACAAACCTTTCAGTTACGTACCTGTCTGAAAAGGTTTATCGCATTTTTACTCTCGTTTCACTCGTTTTGAGCTAGTGACCAGAGTTTCGCAACCAATTTACACTAATAAGCTTACCACTGACAAAGTTTTTATGGGATGTGTTAATGATTATAGTCGGCTTCTGACTGATATCTGAAGCCGATTACAACCATTTTCAATAATGTGTATATGTTCGCCTCCTTTTAAGACTTTTTTAACTCTCAGTATTCTTGGGTTCAATCTTGTTCCCAAGTTTCTAATATTGTTTTCAGAGGACTAGTTAAGTAATAAATCCTTCCAACTCTAGGGTTGTTTGTCAGTTTACAATTTAACAATGAAAAAGCGAGCATTGGTGACAAATTCGAATATGTTACTCTTCTTCATGACTGGCTTTAGTCTCGTTCAGCCTACTAAACTTGAATTATCACCAACTTAAAAACAGAGCACAAATTGTCAGTAGACATCAAAACTAGATATACCACCCAGGGGGCAAAAGGGTTACCAATGAGTGTTGTTTATTTACAATGAAACTCCATGAAGTACGATGCTGACTAGACTTTCCATGTTTATATTTGGGTGAGATATTCTGGCTGAATGATCTACATGAGACTTTAAGCAGCTTGGATGCTCGACATTCAACCAATGAGTTGCAGGTTGTAATTCTACTCCAGTGGTTAAGGCATGAAGTGTCTTCGGGGAAAAAAAAGTTCAGCTCGTTGGCGTCCATACTGACGTTTTCGTTTCTACGAACACCAAAGTAGATTCATGTCACATCCAATATATTGTCTAGTTTGTTATTTGAAGTCTGACATGTAACGTATTAGAACAGTATTAGATTTCAAATTTTAATGTTAACTGGTAGCTCTGTAATCAATTATTGCATCTTCTTTCCCCTACGTCTAAATTGCATTTGCTCCAGTTCCACTTATGTCCTTATTATTTTTGAAGTTCCCATTCCTGTTTATCCCTTTCCAGAGGCTGTGTGTACCACTGATTTAAGGTATCCGTCTCACAACATTCGAAATGAATCCCCTAAAACTGTTGATCTACTCTAAATAAACGGTATTTAATGTCAACCCTTAACTTGTGGAGATGGCCATGTGAAGCAGCAAACCACTAGGATCCCAGAAATTATAAACATCTATTCATTTATCTGTCCATTATCGTTCATACTTCAGTGTGCAGCAGCATTCTTCCCTATGGTTAAGGTTAACTGACTTAAAAAAGTGCTAGTGGATTATGCATATGATGTATTCACTTAGTTTACTGAGCCCCTTAAAGCTTAAAATCTGATGGTGGTTCCTTTAATTCAGTCCTTTGCGTTCCAGTTTAAGATCACCAAGTAAACATACTGAACTGTCACATAACTAGTGACAAGCGTAAAATAGACACTAACTGTACTATGTTGTTCCTCATTGACAACTAAAAAGAATACCTGGTGGCTGTGTAGATCTGCTATCCAGTGACACTCTTCGATCTTATGGAGACTTGGATGAGGTTACGACAGCCGGTTATGTCTGTCGATGTTCACCATCACCTTTCCAGTTCAGCTTTGTTGTAGATGTACCAAAGGATGAAACTCGAGGTGTCTCCAAATTTATGAGGATTGACTGACTCCTACGACGCACCTGGTTGCCTTGCAAATACCCAGAAGACATATTCATGCTAGTTGAAGACGCTGACGAAATACAATGTTCTAAACGCTTTGAGCAGAAAGCTGAATACATTTGGCATTTTGAACTTGTTGAGCGTTATCTACTTAATGTTTCAGGTCCGATTTGCACCAACTCCTCTTTTAAGGATAGTGAAGGACGTGGTCGATTGCACTTACCGCCAGTTTGGGAGTTACATCATTCCTAAAGACCCAGTTACCACCAAGACCTCAGCTCTAACACGAAAACCCAGTTTAGCATTTGCCTAATTACATAGTCTCTGGCACCAGGATAATATGGAACTTCTTATTAAAGAGATAGTATACTGCACATCAGTTGCCTGTGTTCCTTATATGGCTATAAAAATCGAACGTTGAAACATGTGAACTGATGACAGGTTTAGCAACATAGATGTTTACTCAGCATTACCTATGTGGAGAAACCAGTGAGGTGGTAGTATCAATCCTAGCCAAAAGGCACTCGCCAATAGGGCCTAATTCCCCATCAGGTTCTGAACTAACACCGCTTCGCAAATGCTTCAACATCAATTCTACCACTATAGCAACCGGAAAGCTAAATATGTGATAGTACCACATACAGCCGTTCGTAACAAAACTCACGATTCGTTGACTAACAGAATCCACGTAGAATCTCCCACACACACCCATCACGTCAAGTGGTCACAGTTCAGAATACTACACAAAGTATAGCTAGATAGAAAAAGAGTGACATCCAAGTAGACGAAGTAGTCTGACACAATAAATAATCTGAAGATAACACATAGTGCGAATATTCAAGCTTCAGAAGATGTTTTAAGAGTGAATAAATCCGCACCACTGCCACAGACTTACAGCCATGTCACCAAGAGTCCTCAACCATTGATTCTTTTCGTTCCCTCGACCCCAATGAGGAAGTCTACATCTCTCCACATGGCTCGGAACAACAGTTGGAAACTTCATCGACTGGTATCACGTCTTCGTCTCGCCACCCTGAACCCTCTTCCAAACTAATCCAGCTTGCCGTAATATGGGACGTCAAGGTAGCTAGGTGGTAGATAGGCATAAGTAGTACATGTCCAAACCATCTCAGTCGATGAAGGTTCACAACCTCATCATTCGACTCGCCTGTCTTGTCTATCACCCTACACCTGACTTCAACATTGCTCACACGGTGATTCCACCAAACGTGAGCAATCCTACGAAAACACCTATAACCAATACCATATAGTCGATTCGTGTCTTGTACACTTAACAATCATATCTCACAGTCATACAAGAGGACAGAATGGACTGCAGTGCAGTATCGTCGTCCTTTGATAGATAGTTGAATATCTCGCCATTGGGTGCCACAAGTTGCGAAATGCTAATGGGGCGTTGTGTATCTGAGTTGAGATTTCGCCAGCGACCAACCTGTTCGGACTAATGCAACTTCCAAATAGAGTCAAGTGGTCGACAATTTCATTACCCGACTCACTATCATTAAACTGGGAGCATTTGCAGCAGACCAGTCCCGGTGCACCAACTTACATTTGACAGATGACAGCAGCACACAACCCAAACATACTCACATTTCTACTCAATGCATCCAGGAAACTCTGTATTTTGTCAGCGTCTTCACCTGGCAGCACAATATCGTCTGCATACTCCAAGTCAATCAGATGGCCCCTAACGAGTAGATCGGTTTCAGTGAAGTCACAAATACCTGAACTAGTACATCTGGGACGACGTTAAATCAAAGCGGTGACAGTAGGCATCCCTGGCACACACAACTAACTGCCATCATTCCTGAAGACAACTCTCCATAAACCCTTACACGGTTATGTGAGTCCGAGTCGACAGCTTTTGATTAGGGTTACATACGTACTCTGTACAGTCAGACACTGTAACAACACCTCACCATCGACAGTCAAATGATGCCTTTAGGTCAAGAAGTATGGGAAGTGTCAACCACTGGTCGTTAGGGTTGAGGCTAGATGTTGGGCAACTGATGCGTTGTTGAGGCCCAGTTGAACTGTCCTTCTAAGTGTTCTGCCCAACGTTCTAGCCCCCTATCCTGAGACTTTATCAGTGTCCCATCCTTTACAGTGACCGTTCCACTCACTATCGCCTTCTTCTTGTCTATATCCTCAATAAGCTTAAACTGTTGCCGAGTGTTACCCAACACTGATGCCTTCTCCATCTCTGTCATTTTCCCCACTCACCACTACTCGTGGTCAACATACATTTGAGTTATTTTCACTCTTTGTCGTGGTCACACACAGATGGAGTCAGTCTTCTCACATCAATCAGTTCGGATGACATCACGGAAATCCAATGATGTTTGATAACCTTCATGTGTATGTTGGTTACTAATTGTCCTTAATGCAATTTCTACAGCAGATATTAGATTACGTCAGGTTTCCTCAAGATGAGGATTCCTGGTTATGTTCAGATAAATGCTCAGCTATCTCTTCCCTAATTTCGGACTTCATAATCTCATCTTACAATCGAGCATAGAAAGGCTTTGCCACCTGTTTTCTGTGACGAGTAAGGTGCAAACATGTACAGGTCTGTACCAGCGCGTCATCGGAGTCCAGACTAGTACTTCAGAAAAAGCGGTAGTCCTCCTCCTATCCTCTATATCGATGGGTTATAGCTGTGTGGTCTGTATGTGTCTGTTGCTCGTTTGAAGTCAGTGGACGCCATGTGAGACATTGTATCCTTATGCTTAAGTTTAATGCTTGACAGAAGAAAGTAAATTTTGTAACAAGATTGTGGTGGACGATCATCGTTGTCACGGTATTCCATGAATACCTCCCAAATACGTTTCTGATTGGCTCAACTTGCCTACGTAAGCGTGAATGTCGCCTGGCATTATGATTACATCTGAAGGTGTTTTTTCTGTAGCTTATTTGATAGTTCTTCATAGAATTCATCTTCTGCATCATCCCAGCTACCGTCTGTGGATGCGTAGGCGGAGATTACCAATAGCTATCAGTTGATCTTGCAATCCTCCCTTGTATTTGAAGATTGATTTACTTGAGCAGCTCAAAGACGGTTGTTTACTGGTATCCGGTCGGGATGCGCACTTCATGCTCTGCAACTCAATGCTGTGCCTACACCAGCGAGTCGACGAGAGTTAGCTATTGGGTCTCCGGACACTCCCGAGGTGTTTTGAAAATTCATTATAATAGCCAGGTGAGGTCAACTCAATAAGCACACTGCAGTTTCGTTGGCTATGATAGTTGATAATGGTTCCAGAGTGAAAGGTTGGGTAGGGCGTAAGAGGCTGTTGTCTCTTTGTAACTTTTAGTATCAGGATGTGTAGGCAAGGGACAAGACTGGGTCGATGTGGGTAGGTTTTATTAGATTAGGTCTTGTGAACTACTCGAAGTATGTTGGCTATTGACACTTCCCAACTACGCACACCGTAGGAGGCTAGCTCTTCTTAAGTTAACTAAAAGAGAAAAACATTTGTGTGACCGCAGAGCCAATGTAATATCTGCTTAAGACCTGTCACATACAGCCTTTTGTGGGTTGTTGTTTTCAGGTTTGATTTCTGTAACCCCGAACAGAGAGAACACATCCCGCCGACACTGAGAAACTGTGGGTCTGGGAGTGTGTTATTTTTAGTGCCGACCATTCCTAATTTCTCCTTTCGTTGAGAAGGGAGCATCAGTGTGGTACTGCCACCTTACTGCAGCACCATTACTTTGCCTTCAAACCCCTATGATAGTGTAGCAATTTACACCCCAACGGTGACTGCTTTTCGTCTTACCACTACACAACAGACATTTCTGGCATAGTAGGACATCGAGGCACCAAGCGATCCACTAGTATATCTGGTTGTGTCAATGTGATATGCAAACCCGACGACCACGACAAGGTAGCAGCTACCGGTCTGGCATAAACAGGGTGGCGTGCATGCGCATATGGCATTCAACTCTCTTCAAACGTCAGAGTGGTCATAACAAGATGTGACACCAGTCTATGAACTTTGTGACTGCTGGTTTGGGCCGTGTATCGTTTGAGTTGCCTAGTTGTAGTCCTCGACACCATTGGCAACAGTGGCTGGAGATTCTCGATGAAAAGCCTGAATATCGGTCAGAAGAGTGCAGGTGTATTCACTCATCAGGTTCTTGTCAACCTTGATAGGCGGTGAAGTAATACAGTGTGTCGACCACTTGACTCTATTTGGAAGTTGCATTAGTCCGAACAGGTTGGTCGCTGGCGAAATCTCAACTCAGATACACAACGCCCCATTAGCATTTCGCAACTTGTGGCACCCAATGGCGAGATATTCAACTATCTATCAAAGGACGACGATACTGCACTGCAGTCCATTCTGTCCTCTTGTATGACTGTGAGATATGATTGTTAAGTGTACAAGACACGAATCGACTATATGGTATTGGTTATAGGTGTTTTCGTAGGATTGCTCACGTTTGGTGGAATCACCGTGTGAGCAATGTTGAAGTCAGGTGTAGGGTGATAGACAAGACAGGCGAGTCGAATGATGAGGTTGTGAACCTTCATCGACTGAGATGGTTTGGACATGTACTACTTATGCCTATCTACCACCTAGCTACCTTGACGTCCCATATTACGGCAAGCTGGATTAGTTTGGAAGTGGGTTCAGGGTGGCGAGACGAAGACGTGATACCAGTCGATGAAGTTTCCAACTGTTGTTCCGAGCCATGTGGAGAGATGTAGACTTCCTCATTGGGGTCGAGGGAACGAAAAGAATCAATGGTTGAGGACTCTTGGTGACATGGCTGTAAGTCTGTGGCAGTGGTGCGGATTTATTCACTCTTAAAACATCTTCTGAAGCTTGAATATTCGCACTATGTGTTATCTTCAGATTATTTATTGTGTCAGACTACTTCGTCTACTTGGATGTCACTCTTTTTCTATCTAGCTATACTTTGTGTAGTATTCTGAACTGTGACCACTTGACGTGATGCGTGTGTGTGTGAGGTTCTGTGTGGGTTTCGTCACTCATTTTCTATTTCTCCCTCCACCATATACCTTTTTCCACTGTATTATGTACTTTTTATCCTCTTTTTCTGTATGTATGTTACCTCGAAGTGATCCACTTGTTTTCGAGGGTCTGCCTTGATTTGTTCGTATTTTGATCTTGAATTTGTGAGCACTGCACCCTTAGCGGATAATTGGCGGCTTCGAATACGGTTCCATTTATCCGATATCTGGGCAGCAAGTTAGCACTATCACCTCTCACAGTCGGTTTGTCTTACTATCTGCTTCCCCATGGCACATTATCTTACTGTGAAGTGCTTTCTCAACATTGGCGAATGTATGTTTGCACTCTGCCTCTCATTTGAAACTTTAGCAATGACTGGAATTTGTTGTGTTTTAATAGTTGCCTCAGTGCTGGTGACGTTATTCTACATAAAATTTCTTATCACATACTGAAGGTCAGATAGAACAATCTGTTTTACTTTCAAAACTTTCAAAGTTAGACTAATTGTAAATTCTCCAGTGTACTTTAGTTCCATGTGAGGAGATCTGCTGTATATTTGTGAGATGTGACCTCTCCTGACTGGAAAGTTCTAGTCACTTTGTGATGATTTGTGTTTCCGTATGCTTGCTCGTATCCAACGGCAACTTTTGACTACTTTTCATGTTCAATGTTGTGGTGAGACATGAGATAGATAGATCCCTAAGGAACGAGTGTTATCACCATGGTAAAATTAACTTATTTGGTTTGGATATCATTTGCAAATACTGTCATATTGGCTTTCGCACTGATTATTGTAGCAATGGGTAGCAATGAAAGGAGTGTATACACACAGTGCATGTCATTGAAGGTTCCTTACTTGAATTTGTGTAACGATTGGTCAATAATTGTAGGAGGTATAAGAATGTTTAGAGCTTTCGTCCACTGTTGCATTCGTAGCTTATGACCGATAGTCTCTACCTTGACGTGGTGGTCGAGCTTGTATGCCACAGTAAACTATGTTGACCGGAACGCTTCCTCACTTGAGAACCTGCCATACCAGAAAGGTCTGTTGAACAGTGGTGAAACAAAAAGACAGTTACCATTATCGTGTAAATCCCTTGACCATGATGTGGTCTGAGGGCGAAGTCGTACTGCTGGTTGAACGGGAGTGTGGCAGCAGGAAGATGTTTTCCGTGAATGGTCACAAGTGCCACACTGATGCTATCTTTCCTATAGGAAGAGGGCAGGTTAGAAAACATCAGGCTCAGAAATCACATATTCCCATCACCCCACGGCATATGGACCACTGAGACATTTGTTCATAGTCGAATTCGAAAGCAAAAGCTGAACTCTCGAACTTACTAAAATGTCTTACGTGATCGGTTTCGAGCAGATATCCCATGGCTCTGTTGTCACGCATTAACCCTTCCATTTCAGGTACCTGAAGAAGAAATAGACTGTCATGATGTGGGTAACCGGGACGAGTCAACCGCCCTCACAACTTTGTCAGCACTCTACTTCCTTAAGATTACTGACCTTCTTTCAGCTCTGCAGCTCTTGACACTAATATGAGTCCATGGAAGAGCATCACTGGCCTCCTGAAACCGCGCTTCAAACTACCACTTGGCACTTTCAACGTCCTCACCCTCCGTCTAATCAGCCAACAAGTTTCGCTAGCTGAAACTAGCATCTCAAACCATAGACGTGTGCTGTGTTTGTAAAACACATCCAGTATTCAAGTGCTCTTATTCACTTAACCTCACTCGGGGAGTATGGCGAATTCGAGTTATTTGGAGATTGAATGACAGGTGTAGGTACAGCATTAGGAGGTGAGACAGGAAGTCCACTGCTCAACTAGATCCCAGCCGACAGTTCTCTGTACACTGTTCGACTGAACAGCACAGTAAGGACTAAAAAGAACAGTAAGAATAGTCATTGTCTCATCATAATCTCTGCTTACGTGCCCACTGACTGCAGTTCAGAAGAAGTAAAGGATTAGTTCTACTGAAAACTGTCTAACCTCCTACTGAGAGCGAAACCTCCATACATAGTTGTTATTGTTGGTGATTTCAGTGAACAGGTGGGTAGGCCAGGTCAGACACAAAAGGCATTTCAGTGGCAGTTTCAGAATCTCAACCAGCTGAACAAAGAGATAATGATGATCGCCTAATATGACTGTGCTCAAACAACCACCTACTTCTGACCAGCACAAACTTCAGTTATAATGAGAGACACTACACAACTTCTCGGTGGACAGAAATGGACCACACTACTATCAGTCATCACTGGAGTGGCTCGATTTCGAGATTCCACTCCTTCAGGAACACTAGTCAGGACAGTTACTACGCGTTGGTTTGAGGGTGTGTATGTCTGCATGTCAATGGACGTAGGAAAACTTTAGTAACAACACGATTAAGAGTGCAGATGGACAATGGGAGCAGAAAGGTCTTTCACAGTGGGAAACTGGCTCTACAGTTTTCGGAACACAGCAATATCACTCATCCAGAAGAAGCTTTGTACCATCTTCAGTCTGCTGTAAAAACAGCAATAATGGCCATAACCAACTCTCAGAGCATGGTTATAAAAGACTGGTGGATCCTATCAGCTCCTCTTCAACTAATGGATGTACACGAATGAATGTTTGTAGACTTCGACTACAAGAGTAGTGGAAGTAACTGAAATATAAATTGACAAAAGGGGGTGAGTAGTGAAGGCTAAAGCGATGGAAAAGGCTCGCGCAATAGGTGACAAGAGATAGTAGTATACGCTAGCAAAGAAGCCTTGCTATGCTCGATTGTAAGATGAGATTATGAAGTCCGAAATTAGGTAAGAGATAGCTGAGCATTTATCTGAACATAACCAGGAATCCTCATCTTGAGGAAACCTGACGTAATCTAATATCTGCTGTAGAAATTGCATTAAGGACAATTAGTAACCAACATACACATGAAGGTTATCAAACATCATTGGATTTCCGTGATGTCATCCGAACTGATTGATGTGAGAAGACTGACTCCATCTGTGTGTGACCACGACAAAGAGTGAAAATAACTCAAATGTATGTTGACCACGAGTAGTGGTGAGTGGGGAAAATGACAGAGATGGAGAAGGCATCAGTGTTGGGTAACACTCGGCAACAGTTTAAGCTTATTGAGGATATAGACAAGAAGAAGGCGATAGTGAGTGGAACGGTCACTGTAAAGGATGGGACACTGATAAAGTCTCAGGATAGGGGGCTAGAACGTTGGGCAGAACACTTAGAAGGACAGTTCAACTGGGCCTCAACAACGCATCAGTTGCCCAACATCTAGCCTCAACCCTAACGACCAGTGGTTGACACTTCCCATACTTCTTGACCTAAAGGCATCATTTGACTGTCGATGGTGAGGTGTTGTTACAGTGTCTGACTGTACAGAGTACGTATGTAACCCTAATCAAAAGCTGTCGACTCGGACTCACATAACCGTGTAAGGGTTTATGGAGAGTTGTCTTCAGGAATGATGGCAGTTAGTTGTGTGTGCCAGGGATGCCTACTGTCACCGCTTTGATTTAACGTCGTCCCAGATGTACTAGTTCAGGTATTTGTGACTTCACTGAAACCGATCTACTCGTTAGGGGCCATCTGATTGACTTGGAGTATGCAGACGATATTGTGCTGCCAGGTGAAGACGCTGACAAAATACAGAGTTTCCTGGATGCATTGAGTAGAAATGTGAGTATGTTTGGGTTGTGTGCTGCTGTCATCTGTCAAATGTAAGTTGGTGCACCGGGACTGGTCTGCTGCAAATGCTCCCAGTTTAATGATAGTGAGTCGGGTAATGAAATTGTCGACCACTTGACTCTATTTGGAAGTTGCATTAGTCCGAACAGGTTGGTCGCTGGCGAAATCTCAACTCAGATACACAACGCCCCATTAGCATTTCGCAACTTGTGGCACCCAATGGCGAGATATTCAACTATCTATCAAAGGACGACGATACTGCACTGCAGTCCATTCTGTCCTCTTGTATGACTGTGAGATATGATTGTTAAGTGTACAAGACACGAATCGACTTTATGGTATTGGTTATAGGTGTTTTCGTAGGATTGCTCACGTTTGGTGGAATCACCGTGTGAGCAATGTTGAAGTCAGGTGTAGGGTGATAGACAAGACAGGCGAGTCGAATGATGAGGTTGTGAACCTTCATCGACTGAGATGGTTTGGACATGTACTACTTATGCCTATCTACCACCTAGCTACCTTGACGTCCCATATTACGGCAAGCTGGATTAGTTTGGAAGAGGGTTCAAGGTGGCGAGACCAAGACGTGATACCAGTCGATGAAGTTTCCAACTGTTGTTCCGAGCCATGTGGAGAGATGTAGACTTCCTCATTGGGGTCGAGGGAACGAAAAGAATCAATGGTTGAGGACTCTTGGTGACATGGCTGTAAGTCTGTGGCAGTGGTGCGGATTTATTCACTCTTAAAACATCTTCTGAAGCTTGAATATTCGCACTATGTGTTATCTTCAGATTATTTATTGTGTCAGACTACTTCGTCTACTTGGATGTCACTCTTTTTCTATCTAGCTATACTTTGTGTAGTATTCTGAACTGTGACCACTTGACGTGATGGGTGTGTGTGTGAGGTTCTACGTCGATGTTTTAAGTTAGTGAGTGAGTTGTTCGCTTCTACGTTGGACGGCGTCGAGCACCTTTTGTGAAAATCGTCTTGGTACATACCTCTTATGAGCAATACTATCAAGGCTTTTAATGAATTTTTCGATTGAATCTGTTGCATAGTGTGTAGTTACTTGTCTTCTGTCTGTTTCATTATAACTTATATTCTACTTTCTTTCAGACGGATGTTGACTTCAGTTGAAGTCAGCTCTCATTCGCATCCTCTAAAATGGGAGGATTTATCTGTGGAAATTTATTCCAAAGCAGAGTGTGTCCGTGCATTGAACAGCTTATCACCTAGTCTACGACAAACTCAACTGAATTTCTCACCAAATGAAATCAAGATATGTAAACAATCCAAGATCTTTGATCAAAAGGAACTATTCAAATCAGAGGATCATGGATATCATTCATCGTTTGCGGATCATAATTTCTCAAAAACGCCTATTAAACAAGAACCATTGACTTCCGATATTGTGTCTACTCAGGCCTTAAATCAAAGTTCAAATGTTTCAACTAGTCCTCGAATACTCAAACAAACTACATTGACTGGAAGTATAAGTCCACTAGCGGAAAATGCATTTAAGAAACCTCCTACCAGAAGGAAAAAAGTCAGCGGTACTTCGAAAAAGTAAGTTTTTTTCCATTGTTGTTAGATGGTGTGTGTGTGTGTGTGTGTGTGTGTGTGTGTGTGTGTGTGTGTGTACAAGAGGTGTTGGGACTCATGAAACGTTTCAGCTACCCAACGTAGAATAGATTTGAAGGTGTAACCAAGTTGATGAGATGTGTGAACGCAACAACCTGTATCGCGAACCAACGTCAGCCTCACTGTGTAGTCTTTACTTGGAGGCTAAAGAAACCAAGCTGAAACATGGCTCTAACTTACTAGGGCCACTAAATGAATTGATAAATTATGCACTGACTAAGCATAAATTCCTGAATACAACTTAAGTAAAGCTTATAACTAGAAATTTGTTATCATTATGAAAGAAAGTGAACTCTGGGTAATCAGGTAACACTATTAACCCTCATGTACAAGACATCCAATGTGTAATTCGCAGCTTTACACACCGATGTGTATCTGAATAGTGAATTTCATCGTATCACATTACTGAACAATTTTCTAGTGGCCCTTATTTATTGTGATTATTGGATAATCAATCATACGCCCTACACCTGATGAGTGCTAAGTAGTGAATAAGTCTGCACTTCTTTGATAGATTTTCAGACATGTCACCATGTCAACCACTGATTTCTTTCGTCTCATAGACCTCATCCAGGCAGTCTGCATCTCTCAACACTACTCAGAACTTTATCGAGTAATACTACGTCTTGGTCTCGCCACCTTGAACCCTCTTCCAAACTAATCCAGCTTGCCGTAATATGGGACGTCAAGGTAGCTAGGTGGTAGATAGGCATAAGTAGTACATGTCCAAACCATCTCAGTCGATGAAGGTTCACAACCTCATCATTCGACTCGCCTGTCTTGTCTATCACCCTACACCTGACTTCAACATTGCTCACACGGTGATTCCACCAAACGTGAGCAATCCTACGAAAACACCTATAACCAATACCATATAGTCGATTCGTGTCTTGTACACTTAACAATCATGTTTCACAGTCATACAAGAGGACAGAATGGACTGCAGTGCAGTATCGTCGTCCTTTGATAGATAGTTGAATATCTCACCATTGGGTGCCACAAGTTGCGAAATGCAAATGGGGCGTTGTGTATCCGAGTTTAGATTTCGCCAGCGACCAACCTGTTCGGACTAATGCAACTTCCAAATAGAGTCAAGTGGTCGATACATTCCGCATTATCAAACTGGGGAGTACTTGCAGCATCATGAATAGGTAGTTGGATATCGTGGTTCACCGTATTTGGACTCTTATTTATTGCTATATGAAATCTTCAATAAGAGAGATATTTTACTGTTGATTTTGAATGTGACTGGTCCCGTAGATGATATGACCCAGGAGTTGTCCATCGGGAAAGATGAAAAATTAGGAGATGAGCGAAAAAAGTTCAGTGTTCAGTTGAAGAGAATATGACACTGGTGAAGGATTATGAGCGGTCAATGCTTACTATAGAAGGTACTTATCAGAGAGAATAATTTCATAATTGATACTTCATTGTATGAGTCTATTCTTTATCACCTCTAGGAGTCGGTAAAGCAGCATTGTTGAATGTGTTACTTTCATCTGTCAGGTGTGTAATGACAGTTTTTAATCGACACTAAGGAAACACTCTTCATTGGATATTGAATACTGTCTTATAGCTTGTTCATCTGCGTAGTTGATTGGAATGAATTATTCGGCTAGTATTGGTAGATAGGCGGCATACTCCTGTGGGGTATGCGATGTAATATTCCCCGTATTTTCAAACTCCATAGTAGCAAGTGATAGAATCGAAGATGCACGTTTCGTCCTACTTGGGACTTGTCAGGTATATGTATGTGCCTGCCTCCGAGTGAGTGATGTTTTCCCCACTACGACTCAAACCTTGGACCAATCGCTTCATTTCGATCTAATCAAAGATGGGGATTCATAAACCATAACATCGAAGACTATACTATGCTCCTCGTACAATTGGTGATTATCGTGACATAGTGGTCTAGTGGGTGGCGATCTGGCGTTTGAAGCAAATTAATGCTGGGTTCAAGTTTTAGTGGCGACAGCACCATCCACTGGTAGACAGGTACACCCAGCTGGTGAGTCCCAAATAGGAAGAAACACGTGTCCTGGATTCCATTACTACCCACTATCCATCGCTGATATTGAGTGAGTACTCATTACAAAGCACTTCATCAGTTAATCTTCTATACAGAGGTAATCTGTTGACTGACAACTATTTGATATTGTTCTACGGTCCTGGCTTTCTGCATTCCCCACTATCGTCGTCACTCAGGAGTTATCTTCGGTAATCTAACTGCTGATAACACTATCTAACGATTGCAGTATGAATGAATGTTTAGATCAGTAGTTGAAAGAACCTATAGCCCAGTCTCACGTTGATCGTATTCTAGAACCTCAACGACTAGGATTATGCTGTATGCATTTTGCAGGAATCGATCACTAGATGGTAAACTGGTCCAACTGTCTAGTCTATCCTTGGTGGTTAGCAGTGATAAAAGTCTATCAGTCAATGTTGTAGTGTGGTCACTTGACTTGGATAATCAATATTGTGTTACAATGGATTTCAATGTTAAGTATTAAAACTTAGTTGACAAGAAACCTATGACCCTCTGTTGATTTCGACTGTGTACACAGGTGAGCTGGTCGTGACCTCAATCATCTCGGAGCGAATTCACAGACTTCAGGAATAAAGTAGGGAGATTTGAGTTTTTAGCGTCAGTTAAGTCTCTTCAAGCGTCACCGAGAACGGTACCTAACTGCAGACTTTGCTATCCATAGACTCCAAAAATCTTCCACGAAATTGAACACTGTACAAATTGATTCTTTTGGTTGTTACCACAATACAATAGATAGTTGTGCCAACTAATTGCTTTCTAGTTAAGTAAATAAATGGCCACTTACTCACTCACTGACCAAATATTTTCTTCAAAGAAACTTCGTATAGTATGTACTATTTACCATCACAGGGTAGATTCTAATGAGTCAGGGAATTGTAGATTTTGTGATGTATTGGAGTTGTTTTTCCCGTTTGAGCATAAGTTGACGTTGAAATGGAGACTGGTAATGAGTTGGTACGCTGAAGGTTGAAAATATTGATTTATGAGTGAAGAAGTGAAAAGTGCCTGGAGTAATTTAACCAACTGAAGGTTGTTTTGTAGCGAAATGGATGTTCGATAGTTGTGGATAATTGATTGTGTGAAGCCTAATCTATGTTAGTGGACTGTAGATTGAGTTGTTCAGAGGGATTCATAGTGGATTTGATGGATGTTTGATGCATGTTTGCCTTGTGTATCAACTTGAGAAGTGGTTTAGAAAAACAAATTGAGCAGAATAAAATCTTATGGTTTCATTTTGTCAGGTTCTCATCAGCTGCTAACAACAACAACAACAACGACCTATGAAACCATCAGTATGTGACTGGAATGGAGAGTTTACCACATGTGAGTTGATCACCAATCAGTCAGTTGGTGGACACGTTCAACATGTAAGTGGGGGGAGGGGGTGGGGGGTGGATAGTAAAGTTGTCAGTCACATGAATGTAGGTGAAGACGATAAGATATTTGATTATGAGAAGATTGTTGTGCAATGGAAGTTGAATTTTGAAAAGAGATTTCGTGTAATTGAATTCAATGGTGAAGAAGAGAGGAGGTGATAGCTCAGTGGAGAAATTCTTTCTTTATCGACGACATCATTTCCTGTAGCTGTACAATCAATCGTATTCATGTATATATATGTGATGCAGATATAACGGTGTATGTTATCGACCAACAGGGTATATATAGTTAGGTCATTAGGGTAGATGATGTTCAAAGTGAAATGAAGAATGTAGAGTGGTTGTATAATAATCTTCTAGATAGTGGGAATAATGAGGGTGGTGGGGGATACAGTTTGATAAGGTGGGAATTGTTGTTGAATGTGAGATTGAATATCGACTTGGTGTAAAGAAGGTGGTGTATGGGGAAACACAAGGGTTATAATGAAGAGGTGATAATAGTCAACTAATTGATTATAATGAAATTGAAGTAAAACTGTTAAATTGTTAATATCATTGTAAGATAAGAGATTGAGCAGACTTTTTGTGTACAGAGTGATCAGATTTGAATTGGTGAATTACTAGTGGTTCTACCGTAGTGCACAACTGTCGAAAGCGTACACCTTCTGATTGGAGTATTCCCCTTGACTATGTAGATGAGACTGAAAGAGGATTGTGGTGGAGCTACATGTCCAGAGTTGGCTAAATATTCCAAATTTGAACTGGCAATTGATTTGCGTTGTGTCGTCGACCACCGTATAGAATAATATTCATCCATTGATGATTCAAAGAGTAATTACTGGAGGGTAATCAATTTGATGTTGTGTAGTCCTGAGTGTTGATCGACTTCAATCGAAGTGGATTGGGATGTTGAGGTGGCTGCCTAGTCTGGTGGCCAAATTGCAAGATGATCGACAGAATTCGATGATCACTGAAGTTAGTTGACTGTCCTCCAGTGACCATTCAATGTGCCTGATGCAGTTCTACAGGAGGTCACTGTTAGCACAGCTAGCCCAGTGGTAGCATCTTTGATCTCAGCATTAGGTGACAAGAGTTTGGATGCCAGGCAGAATATCAGTTTCGCTGAGGTCGCAGATGAGTACCACTTGACATTTAGCAATTGATAATAACTGGAATTCAGAGTTAGTGTAAAACAAAGGAAATGTGAATTTGGCGGTAAATGGAGATTTATTGATTGCAAGTTGGTATTCATCCTGGGCTGACACCAACTTGGAGAATTATCAAAAAACTGAGAGTTGTGGAGAGCTGCTCCTTCCTAGTATGCAACTCCTGAGTAGTAGTTCTCGCCCATGATTGTGTCTACCAGGGGTCGAAGCGAAACAGTGTGTACAGGTTTTTTGGGAAACATGAATTGAGAGTAATCGAAAAATCTGAAGCATCGGTCTCTGTTCTATTGTGTGCATGGTAAGGTATTTGTCTTGAAAGCCAAGTGTTGTGCGAGAGTTTGATGGTCGATGGGTTGGTGAGGGGGAAGTGCTGTTCCATTGTGCAACCTCTTGATTCCTATTTCTTCAAGGAAGCGGAGAAAATCAAGGCTGTTCAGTCTTTTAATTATTTGTTGATGATTCCTTTACAGCGTTTAACCGATGTGTGAACTTCTGTGTCGACTTTGTTTATGTTTATTGGGAGAAAACAGAATGTCACCGTGTTGAATAATTACCAATTGAGAGACAAATTGGATTCCTTAACTGACAGACTTTGATCAACACTGATAATTTAGATTTCATCTAATCGATATGTTTTTTTCACTATTTAGTCATATCATAGTCTGACAAGCTGATTTTGCATTTCCAGTTGTTTGATTTAGATTAGTTACATTTTAGGCATGATCGCACTTGGTGTGAATTAAGATTCCTGCAAGTAATTGATATAAGAAGTAAAGACTGACTGGAGGTACCATCCTATCGCCTAGTCACCAGTGGTTATCCTACAATGCATTTGATCTGTTGTAATAAAAATGGCGGAGAGATAATTTGAATAGCTAGTAGTACAATGCAAGATGGACGTTTCATGTGGTTTGGGAGTGTTGAACAGCAGACGACATTTGGGTGGGACGAAACACTGGTGGACTGTATTCCACTGGTAAACACCAAGAAGATTAAAATAAATGATGAGTTTGTAGGGAGTATGGAGGCATCTGCCTGCATATTAGGGAGCCCATCTATCAACAGAAGTTGAGCAATTCGATGTTGTATAGCAACGGGAAGTTTCATGTATATATGAAAATGAATGAATGGCTGTGTTGTTTTCTAAAAATAAGTCTGTTTAAAACAGCAGGTATTAAGTGGCAGGTAGGAGAAAGTTTAATTCGAAGGTTTTATATGAACTTTTTTGAACTATGTGACACCAAGTGTGATGCAGCATCATATGATTTCGTCGCTTACCAATACAGAGGCGTGAGGTAAGTGTTACCACAGCGTATACCAGAGTATGTGATGTGGGTGTTTTAAAGCACTAGCTTAATGGATATCTGTCTGGTATTTGAAACAAGATATGTATTTATTGATATTTATTTGTCCATTGGGTTCGTAATGAAACATAGGGCTTCAGTAACACGTCACCATTTCACTCTCTTGTCTGCAGTCTTCTTTCTTAACCTGTCTCCACGACTCCCCAGAGGCTTTCATCTCTTCCTCACACAATCTCCTCGATGTCACCCTCTGGTGAGACGTCGAACTCGTCGTTTCCGATTTTGGTTCTACTCAACAGCCTGACGTGGCCTTGCCTTGTGGGACGCGTGATGTTCTCAAACCGTCTTTTTAGTGTATGTCTAATCCAATCCAATGGATCTCCACGTTGTTCCTCTGCATACACGTTGGATGATAGCTTCTTTGTCGGTTAGTCGGTCAACAGCCAGCCAGAATGAGTTCCTTGTTGCTCATTATTCTCGCCATCTGATCGACCTTCAGTATCGAGTGAGGGTAGACGGCAGCTGTTCAGCATGTATGTGTGCAGTTTGTGAGAAATGCTTTTCGTAACACGCCAAGTCTCTCAACCATCAGAAGGAAGCACTGACTTGCTTGAGTGAGTGAGTGAGTGTTGAAGATCTGGATGTTGTTCTCACTTTATGCTGAGTGGAGTGCAGTGCAGTAGATCTCTCCTCACTAATTTCAGATTAATGAAGAATGGCTTGTGTTTCTTTCTGATCGTGGCTTCGATATCCTTATGTGTGCTGCTGCCTGTAGTTGAAACGATGCTGAGATGTAGGTGAAGGAGACTACTTCATTTAGGTTTCTGTCTGCAGTTGACGGTGATTGGTGTTTGTTGTTGGTTGAATATCTTCATCACCTGTGTCTTCTGTACGTTCAGCTGAAGAAATAAGAGGTGTGGGAATCCATTAAAAGCATTTATGTTCATCCAGCTGACAAGTCGAAAGAGGAAGTGAAACACTTCAGCAGCATTTCATTACCTGTAAGTAATGAATAATGCTAAAATCGATAGAATTCTGTTGATATAGGTAACTGAACATGAGGAGATTGTTGTGAATTATTGACAGTTACGTAATAGTAGACATTTGACATGATGACATGAATAAATTGGAATCGTGTATATCAAATACTGATCTATCGAAAAGTGTTATGGCAATGTGTGTCACTGAAAGACGTGCCGAGTAAATACATCACCTTATTGATGACTCTCTCCACTGTACTCGAACACTTGTGGGTGTGTTAGAGCCTATGGTGAGATGTGTGGGGAGCTGTACTTGTCAATTGGTGTGTGCCAAGGGTTTTCATTGTCTTCATTCTTATTCAATTTGATGATAGATATTCCTAAGGATGTCTCCCTTTCTTCACCTGATTACACAGACGTTGACCTAATCGGTAGAGATGGCATGACATAGTCCTGATACATAGTCTTCTGAACACTTTGATTTGAAATTTGAGATTGTTACCTTATGCATATAATTATTTTGACTCCTTTTTTGTTGTTGTTGTTGTTGTTTCGCTTTTCTTCATGACTATTATTAAAATTACAGGTCCCAAGTTAAACGTTCACACAGTGTTGATTCATCCAGCCGTCAAGGTGAATACACTAATCCATATGAAACACGCAAATGTAAATCAACAACTGTCAGTCCGAAGAAAAATGTTCGCTTAGCTGATCAGCATTTAGATAGTATTCAACAGAATAAAGAGAATAAGAGTAAATCACAATTTCAAACACAACTAACATCATATGGGATACGTAGAACAGCTCGTCAGTATGCTAAAGAAATTGAAGTAAGCCTTTCGTTTTGTATAACTTTACTATGGCTACATGTTTTCATACTGTACATTTTGTGTATTACTCACCTTTGATGTGATACTTCAGTTGTTGTATTCCTTGATATAAATACTCGTCTGTGAATGCATTCCTTAGACATATTGAAAGGTGTAGGCTTTTTAGTTAGATTCCCCTTGATAACTAAATCATCATTATCCAGATCAACATAGGACTAAGGCATTATTGCGTAACGGTCCGAGTTACCACAGCTCAGTACAGTGCATCAATTAGAAAGGTAGTGAAGTCACAAGAAATATAAAGTACGAAAAGAGAGAAAGGAAGAATGAGAAAATGATGAGATTCGGTATAGCGTGGTTAACATGAGGATATTGTGTATGGGCATACATCTGCGCCACTGACATCGGTTCTGAGCCATGCCATCACCTAGAGTCAGTGTCCAGCCACTGGTTCCTCTTATCCCGTTGACCCCAACCACCTAATCTGCATCACCCCACATGTCTCAAACCAACAGTCAGAGACTTCATACATTGGTGCCATGTTTTAGTCTGGCCACCTCGGACCTTTTTACAGCCTGGATCCACCTCAGCCAACATTGTGTGACGAGACAATCGACGACTAGGCATACGTAGTACGTGTCCCAACCATCCCGGTCGATGAAGGTTCATACCCTTGTCGACTGATTTACCTCTGCTCTATAAAATTCTATACCTGACTTATGCATTACTCATGTAGTGACACCACAGAATACGGCCTATACTACGAAGGTAACGGTGGTCAAACACCTGAAGGCAGCCTTCTCATGTCTTCCACTTTCAATGGCCATGTTTTACAGTCATACCAGTAGAACAGACCGGACTGCTGTACAGTACACGCGACCCTTAATAGACAAACGGATATCACGGCGACACCATAGGTAGCGTAAATTGGCAAAAGCCAACCGAGCCTTTTGTATCCGTGCAGAGATTTTGTCGGCTGGTCCTACTTCTCAGGTAAGTGAAGTGGTTGACCCACTCAACCACTCTCTATTGTTAACCGTGGCAACTCTGAAGACCAATCCTAGAGCAAAAATTTGCATTTGGGTGGTGAGAACCGCATTCCAAACATTCTCAAATTCTACCCAAAGTGTTCAGAAGACTGTCTGACTGAAGCTTTAAACTTGACTTGAACATCGCTTACTATTCAATAACCTTAATACATGTTAATGAAAGTGATTGAGACCCTTAAGGCTGATTATATCACCAACCATCCTTTAAACATCACATCGACATCTTGTTCCTTGTTGCTCTGGAATACTCAGTCTTTCCTGAGGATGTGAATCAGTCAGTTGGTTAAGCAATTTCGATATGGTACATCACTGAAAAATTCCTTACAGTACATCAACATAAAACGCAACAATTCAAAGAAAGTCAAGAGGAAGTAAACAGGATAAACAAAAGCCATAAAAAGAGTACAGCATGTAACCAAGTACCACATAATAGTCAAGATGAAGATAATTTGTGGATGCATCCCCACCTCTATGATCTATTCTGAGCCATTTCACGCAGACTTTCCAATCAACAGTTTTAGTTATCTAGTCGCCAATTTCCTTATCACACAACGTTGGCTGAAGTAGGCCCAGGCTGAAAAAGGCCCAAGGTGACCAGACTAAAACATTGCACCAATGTATGAAGTCTTTGACTGTTGGTTTGAGCCATGTGGGATGGTGCAGATTAGGTGGTTGGGGTCGGCGGGACAAGAGGAACCAGTGGCTGGAGACTGACTCTAGGTGATGGCATGGCTGAGAACCGATGTCAGTGGTGCAGATGTATACACACACACATTATCCTCACCTTAACGACGTTATATCGAATCTCATCATTTTCTCATTCTTCCTTTCTCTCTTTTCGTACTTTATATTTCTTGTGAGTGAATTTTCTTTTCTTCATCTTCCACTTCACTACCTTTCTACTTGATGCACTGTACTGAGCTGTGGTAACTCGGACCGTTATGGAGTAATGCCTTAGTCCTATGTTGATCTGGGTGATGATAGGGATAATGATGACAGACTACCACACTTCCCAGTAGCATACAAGCAACAGGTGGTTAGAATATGAATGACATCAAAGTAGATGCAGTTGCATCAGAGAATAAGCAATTTGAATATTACGGTTAGTTTAAAAGATCTCCAGGAGTGAATAAATCAGCGCAATTTTCACCGATTTTCAATCAAGTCACCAACAGTTCTCAACCACCCCAACTAGGTAGTCGACATCTCCCTATGTCTTGGTCTGACCATCCTGAAACCCCTTCCAACCTAATCCAACGTGTCGTAACATGGGACGTCGAGGTAAGCAGTGGATAGACATATGCAACACATGTCTAAACCATCTCATTCGATTAAAATTGACGACTTCAATCGACTCGCCTGTCTAAGTCTAGCACACGGTGATTCCATCAAACGTGAGCAATCCTACGAAAACACTTATAACCAAAAACCTTAGAATTTTCACTTCCAAATGTTATTCTTATGTCAACCTTACTGTGAATGCTACTCAGTGTTTGTGATACTCCTTCTGTTTATGTGGCAACGCTATAGACGTGTTAAATGGCATTTTACTCCTGTTGGTATCATTGTTCACATCACTGCCTCTATCTTTTTCATCCAGCCTCATGAATTGGCTGAATAAATTTAGGAGTACAGTGATGTATATATATATATATATATATATATATATATATATATATATATATATATATATATATATATATATATATATATATATATATTTGTCCGTTAGGTTCCTAATGGAACATAGGGCTTCAGTAACACGTCTCCAGTGCACTCTCTTCTCTGCAATCTTTTGAACGTGGTTCCACAACAGCCTAGAAACTCTCATTCCTTCCTCACACCATCTCCTCCTTCATGTTACCTTCACCCCGGACGCCCAACTCGTCGTTTCCCATCTGGGTTCCACTCGAGTACCTGGTCTGGCACGTGATGTCCCCGAATGGTCTTCTCAGTGCATGCCCAATCCCATCCATCTTCACTTCCTTCTTCTACAAATTTCTTGGACGATAGCTTCCTGCTTGGTTGGTTCGTTGCCAGCCAGCCAGCCAGCCAGCCAGCCAGCCAGCCAGCCAGCCAGCCAGCCAGCCAGCCAGCCAGCCAGCCAGCCAGCCAGCCAGCCAGCCAGCCAGCCAGCCAGCCAGCCAGCCAGAGTGAGTTCCTTGTTGCTTATTCTTATCATTCTGAGCATCTCATCGATGTTCAGAAAGGAGACAGCGTAGTCGGCAGTTGTTGATGAATATGTGTAGTTTGTTGGAAATGCCTTTGGTAACTCGCCGCCAAGTCTCTCAACCATCACATAGAAGCACTGACTTGACTGATGTTGGTGTTGAAAATGCGGATGTTGTTGATGCTTTATGCTGAGTGGAGTGCAGAAGATCTCCATACTGATTTCAGGTTAATGAAAGCCTGTCTTGCTTTCCCGATGCTGACTGGCTTTGACGTCCTCGTCTGTATCTGTGCTGCCTGTATTTGAAACAGTGCTGCCTAGTTAGGTGAAAGAGGTTACTTCCTGTAATTTTCTCCCGTTGATGGTGATTGGAGCTTGTTCTTCTTCTTCTTTTGTTGTTGTTGTTGTTGTTGGTTGGGTATCTTCATCACCTCTGTCTTCTCTACGTTCACTTGAAGTGTCGTCTTCACTGCCTACCTCTTCTATCAACTTGTTAGATTTTGCCTGTAGATTTTCAAGTTTGTGTGACATTAGACATAAGTCATCATCGACGAAATCCAAATCTTCTAGGTTCTTTTCTGCGGTCCAGTGTATCCCCCGTCTTCTCGCTCCTCATAGTTTGTTGCATGATCCAGTCCACTACAATCAGGAATATCATGGCTGATAGTAGACAGCCACCTTGTCTTACTCCTGTCTTTACTTCAAGGGCACCACTGAGCTTCCCATTGTGAATTACTTGGCATGTGGTGTCTTCATATAGCTGTTGAACGAGGTTGATAAAGGTTTGTGGTATTCCGTAGTGTTGAAGCAACTGTCTGCTAAATTACTTCTCAGTCGACGTTGTCAAAGGCCTTTTCAAGGTAGAATTCTTTCACATGTTTACTTTTTTATTTAAATCTTCTGACGTACTGGTTACATCTCTAACCGTATTATATCAACGTTTAACTTAACCTGCATAAAACGTCTGTTGGTCTCCGTCAGTGATGCCCACTGTCTGTATTCTTGTTCAAGTTTGCTATTGATGTCCTTATGGAAATATCCTTCTCATCATGTGACTGCACAAACATTGAATTGATCACAGGAGAATATTTGGTAGATCTGGAATATTCAGGTGACATAGTCGTGTTAGGTGAAGACGCTGACATAATCTGAGAATGTTTGGGATGCGTTTCTCGTCAACCAAATACAAATTGTTGCTCCAGGACTAGTCTTCGATGGTGTCCCGACTAACAATAGAGAGTGTAATGGTTCAGTGTGTTGACCACTTCACCTACCTGGGAAGTGGGATCAGCACTGATGCATTGATCAGTGGCCGGGGAAATCTCAGCCAAGATACAAAATGCTTGGTTGGCTTTTGTCAACTTACGCCGTCTGTGGCGTCGTCGTGATATCCGATTGTCCATTAAAGGTAGCTCTTACTGCACATCAGTCCGCTCTGTTTTACTCTGTGGCTATGAGTAATGCAGAAGTCAGGTATAGAGTTTTAGGGAGGAGAGGTTCTGAACCTTCATCGACTGAGATGGATAGCTGAGACATATTTTACGTATGCCTAGTCGCCATCTGCGTTACCACACAATCTTAGCCGAAGAAGGTTCAGGCTGGAAAAAGGCTCGATGTATCCAAACTGAAACATGGTATCAATGAATGGAGTAGTCGACTGTTAGTTTGAGCCATGTGGGCGATGCAGATTGGGTGGTTGGGATCCATGGTACAAAAGGAACCAGTGGTTGGAGACTCTAGGTGACGATATGGTTGAGAACCGATGTCAGTGGTGCAGATGTATGCCCATACACATTATCTTAACCGTTTTACTTAATCTCACCATCTTCTGTTTTACTGCTTTCTTTTTTGTTTCTTCATTTCCCATTTTATTGTCTTGTTTACTTGATTCGCTGATATGAGATGAGGTGTGGCAACTTGGATTGTTATGCAATTAATGTCTAGTCGTGCGTTGATCTTGATGATGATGATGAGTGGATACAGAAACATGAATCCCTTGACCTATCAATGATAAGCTTTGCAATCATTGTCCACGTTTTTTGAGGTCAGGATATTCGATTCACTTTGAAATATGCATCCTTTCTATGTATATTTAACCACACGTACATTTCGATTGGGGTATACACTGGGATTTGGCATTGTTGTTCACGTGGTATAAATGTCTAAGAAAAGGTGGTGGTGGTTACCTATTGCCTAACCGCATCATCTTTATACCCTTTTGATAGAGAGATGCAATAAGTCCTTTGCCCAGGGATTGTATTATGAAAATCCCCATTGTATAGAAGCTGGGTGATAAAGTAAAGTGTAGCTTTCGTCTATCTAACCACTTTACACTGAGTAATACATTTTCTGAATGGTAAGTTATTCTTTGATAGTGTTTCAGTCAATATTCTTGTCTTATCTGTGTATATTCCTTGAAATAACCGCTTCGAATTCTCTCCTTGTTGTTATATTGTTTTATTCTAGCGTGAACGTGAGAATAATTTTCTTATCGCATTAAAAAACAATATTGAAACTGGAATGAAGGTAAGCGTATTTCTTTGATTTGATAAGGAGAACAGTTAAATCATTACATAATTCACATTCACATATTTCTGTGTGTATAGTTTTTCAACTTCTTGCTTGACTGTAGTGTTAATAAGGTGATTTCCCCTAGAAATCATCATTCAGCTAAGATCACAATGTGTGATGAATAGGCGAAAAATACTACTTCAACCACTTAAATCGTTAAATATCACTTGGATTGATGTATAGATTAGAATAGTCTAAACACTGGATGGCCCCTCGTTCAAAGCTGAGCTCATCAGTGGTGTACCTAGACAAATGACTGACAAAATCATCGTTGAACATCACATACAAGTACATCAGTCCAACTTGTCATATGGGAGGATAGAAAAAGAGTGATATCGCCGACTGCGATAAGTAGTCTCCCTATATGACTTAGACTAACAGTTAGAGACTTCATCGACTGATAACACATCTTCGTCTGACCACTCCTAACCTACTTCCAAATCTGTCTTGCTTTTCCGATGCTGGCTGGTTTTGACGTCCTCGTCTGTGTCTGTGCTGCCTGTATTTGAAACAATGCTGCCTAGATAAGTGAAAGAGGTTACTTCCTGTAAGTTTCTCCCATTGATGTTGATTGGAGCTTGTTGTTGTTGTTTGTGGCATTGGTTGGGTATCTTCATCACCTCTGTCTTCTCGATATTCACTTGAAGTGCCGTCTTCGCTGCCTACCTCTTCTATTAACTTGTTAGATTTTGCCTGTAGATTTTCAAGTTTGTGTAACATTAGACACAGGTGACACATTTGTTTTTAGAGTAGGGAAAACAGACAGGAGATTATGAAATTAAATGTAATTACGTAATACAGGATAAATGTATTGCAACGTAGGAAACTGAACGAATGGTTATGGAGATAGAATTGCGATTATGTAATACGGGATAAACCTATGACATAGTAGAAAAATGAATAAGAGGAACATGTGCAGTTACCTCATACAAACTGAACCTGTGGCAGACAGCGCTTTATGATGGCCATTGCAAAGATAACGGTTGGACGTATCTTTTTTTGCGCCCATAACTCTGGTTTAAATTTCTGGATGGCTAGTGCTTCAGCTATAGACAAATGTCCACGGACACTACCTAGTCTGGCTTGGAATCGGACTTGACGGCGCGTTACGAAGGGGATTTCCAACAAACTACAGGTATTCATCAACAACTGCCGACTACGCTGGATCCTTACTGAACATCGATGAGATGGTCAGAATAATAAGAATAAGCAACATGGAAGTCACTGTGGCTGGCCGGCAAGGAACCAACCAAGCAAGAAGCTATCGTCCAAGAGATATGCAGAAGAATGAAGTGGAGATGTGTTGGATTGGGCATGCACTGAGAAGACCATTCGGGGACATCATGTGCCAGACCAGGTAGTCGAGTGGAACCCAGATAGGAAACGACGAGTTGGATGTCCGATGTAAGGGTGATATGGAGGAGATGGTGTGAGGAAGAAACGAGAGTTTCTAGGCTGTTGTGGAACCAGGTTAAAAAAATTTCAGAGGAGAGAGTGCACTGGAGACATGCTACTGAAGCTCTATGTTCTACTAGGAACCTAAGGGAAGAAAATAATATTAATAATAAACAGAAATGTGTATTAATTAACTTCTTTTAGTTATTGAATATATTTTGCCCCCCGCGACGGGAAACAATTCTGGAACATTCTGCCCAGTGTAAAATCTATTCACGAATGTACAGCTTAGTAAATGATATCGTCGAATAGAAAAGTGTCTATGTGTTATCTTTTAGGTTAGACGGTGTCAATCCCTAAAACGAATAAGATTTGTTTCATCTCTGTCAGTCATCCACTGATAACGTTTATTCATAAAAATGTCACTTTGTATCGGGAATTGATAAAAGTGGGCTCATATATATGAACCATTAGATTTCAATTCATCCCTTACAAAGAAGCTGAGATGTATATTGCTAAGGTGTATCACACTGGAACGAAATAGTTGTCTAGTGCTTTCAAACTTTCAATAAGTCATCAAATAATATCGATGCATGATGAAAACTGATCTGAATCCAATGAAGCCTTGACATAAAAACTCACCAACTACCAAGCAAATTAATTTTCCAAATAGAATTAACACTTACTTATAAGTAGTACCCGATGACTTGTGCCTGATGTCACACAAACTTGAAGACCTACAGGCGAAAACTAACAAGTTGGCAGAAGAGTCAGCGAAGACGGGACTTCAGGGGAATATAGAGAAGACAGAGGTGATGAAGATACCGCATCAACAACAACAAACTCCAGTCACCATCAACGGGAGAAACTTAAAGGAAGTAACCTCCTTCACCTATCTAGGAAGCACTGTTTCAACTACAGGCGGGACGGACGAGGACGTCAAAGTCAGAATCGGAAAAGCAAGACAGGCGTTCATTAACCTGAAACCAATGTGGAGATCTTCTGCACTGCACTCAGCATGTGGAACAAGATCCGGATTTTCAACACCAACGTCAAGTCAGTGCTTCTGTATGGTTCAGAGACTTGGCGCGTTACGAAAGGGATTTCCAATAAACTACAGGCATTCATCAACAACTGCTACCTACGCTGGCTCGCTACTGAAGATCAGATGGCCAGAATAGTTAGAATAAGCAGGAAGGAGCTCTGGGAATGAACCAAGCAAGAACCTATCACGCAACAAATATGCAGTAGCAGGAAAAGGAGATGGATTGGGCATACACTGAGAAGGCCGACTGAGGACATCACGCGTCAGGCCAGATAGTCGAGTGGAATCCCCATGGGAAGCGACGAGTTGGACGTCCGTGGTGGGGGTGACATGGAGGAGATCGTGCGAGGAGGAAACGAGAGGTTGTGGGCTGTCGTGGAGCCAGGTTGAAAAGATTTCAGAGAAGACAGTTAACTGGAGACATGTTCCATATTCCTATGTTCCACTAGGAACCGAAAGGACTAATAATAATAATAATATGAGTAGTATATAAAAAGAATAGTGAAATATTTTGCAATGATTTATATTCACATATTTTATCTGAAAAAAATTTCATTGAAAACCATAACACATTCATACATTAGATTATTCAAACAGAAGAAAAAGGTCGTGGAATAATTGCTACTCGATCATTTCATGAAGGAGAATTTGTTGTGGAATATGCAGGAGATTTGATATCTGAAAAGATAGCAAAACAACGTGAAATAGAATATAAACGTGATCCATCTATCGGATCTTATATGTTCTTCTTTGTATACTTGTGAGTTATATCTTCTTATTGTTTAAATCAATAATTGATTGATATCATTCGATTGATTTTATTGTTCCCTTTATTATTATAACCTTTTTATGGTTTTTATATCCTGAGATTCATCTAGCAGAATGTTTTTCGACATTTTGAGTAGGATAAGAGGAGTGATTACGATGAATTTTTGCAGTGGTTTATATCAAACTATTTATCAATTTATTGATTCGAGTCTCGAAAGAGTAGGCTAACATTTATCGCCTCCAATGTTAACCATTGGATACTATGGAGTGAATTAAATCAGATATATAATATGGTGATAAGAAGAGAATTATAGACTAATTGTTCACCTAGCAACAATAATGAAGATAGTTGATCAATTAATTTTATCTTATATCGTATCCTAGAATGAAACAGTATTATCAATAAGGATCGTATCACTATGAATATCATTGTTCCTAGTGGAACATGTCACTCTCGACTTAGATGCCCAACTCATCATTTCCCCTTCGGATTACATTCGATGACCTGGCCTGACACGTGATGTCTCCAGTCGGCCTTCTCAGTGTATCCCCAATCCATCTCCACTTTCTTACTCTGCATACACGTTGGGCAATAGGTTGTTGGTTGGTTCGTTGGCAAGCCAAAGTTCCTTGTTGCTTATTCTTATGATTCTGGCCATCTGAACTTCAGTATCGAGTGAGTGTAGGTGGCAGCCGTTGATAAATGTCTGTAGTTTGTTGGAAATGCTTTTCTTGACACTACAAGTTTCTCAATCCTATAGCAGTACTGACTTGACTGACGTTGGTGTTGAAAATCCGGATATTGTTCATGCTTTATGCTGAGTGCAGTAGATCTCCACACTGGTTTCAGGTTAATGAACGCCTGTCTTGCTGTCTTTCCGATCTTGGCTACCTTTGACATCCTCATCTGTGATACCACTGTCGCCTGTAGTTGAGACGATGCTGCTTAGATAGGTGAAAGAGTCTACTTCCTTTAAGTTTCTCCCGTTGATGGTGATTGGTGCTTGTTGTGGGTCTTTTCATCGGTCCAGTCAGCATATGCCCATCTTCTCGCTTCTCATGGTTTGCTGCATGATGCAGTCGGTCATAAATGTGGAAGTCATAGGATACTAGAAAACTTCTCAACAAGTTTTTTTTTACTTGTTAAATAAGAGAAAGAATACCGAAACATTATTTTAGTAATTTTATTTTCTATTATCATATATAGAGGTCAAAAATATTGTGTAGATGCAACTAAAGAAACTCCACGTCTTGGTCGACTTATCAATCATAGTCGATTAAAACCGAATTGTATTGTCAAAGTGATACCTGTGGATGGTATTCCCGTCTAGCATTATTTGCACGTAAACCAATTTCACCTGGTAAGTTGTTGAAATTATCTTTCATAAATTATTTTAATCATAAGGTATTTATTGATGAATCAATTATTAGAGAAAATTCTTTTTCTCCTAGATATTATGTTCATGTGTACTAGATATTATGTATGCTTCTAATTAAGCCGCTAACTTATTAACTGTATACCACCGACTTCAAAACTTTAGATGAAAATAAAGAGAGAATGAAAATAGATCTGCTTGGTAGAGTTGATTGCTTTCGAAAAGACTGGAAATCATCCGATACATGTGTCTGTATATATATGTACGATATGTGACCTTGTCCAGAATTTGGAACATTAGTATATTAAAAGGACAACATCAACCAATCAGCGAATTACCTTGAGAAAGGTCAGATAACATGAACTGGCGTAAAAAAAGGCGCGAAAATGACAATTTAAAAACGTTTAGATAAATAAATAGTTTTCTTTTTACAAATATGACCCTTCTTATCAATAGTTTACCATTGTATACACTGCTAGGGATTGAATGGAATGGGGTTCGAACTACAAAACTCTTAAGCTGAATTATCGAGTAGTCAATACTTATATTTAGTGTATCCTTATTTTAAGCATTAGCATTTCTTGAAGACTGGATTATGTAATAAACCGTGTGGAGTGAGAAGACGGAGGTACTATGGACCGGGTAAAAGATCCTAGAAGATTTGGATTTTGCCGATGACTTCGTGTATAATGTCTTGTTGCACAAAGTCGATGATGTACGGATCTCAAAAACTTACAGATTGACAGAAGAAGCACCAAAAATGGGACTTCAAGTGAATGTAGAGAAGACAGAGGTGATGAAGATACCCAACCAATGCCACAAACAACAACAACAAGCTCCAATCACCATCAGTGGGAGAAACTTAAAGGATGTAGTCCCTTTCACTTATCTAGGCAGCATCCTTTCAAATACGGGCGGTGGCGGCACAGACGAGGACATCAAACCCAACCAGCATCGGGAAAGCAAAACAGGCTTTCATTAACCTGAAACCTGTGTAGAGATCTTCTGCACTCCACTCAGCATAAAGCATCAACAACATCCGCATTTTCAACACCAACACCAGTCAAGTCAGTGCTCCTATGTGATGCTTGAGAGAGTTGGCGGCGCGTTACCAAAGGGATTTCCAACAGACTACAGATACTCATCAACAGCTGCCGCCTACGCTGTCTCCTTACTGAAGATCGATGAGATGGCCAGAATGATAAGAATAAGCAACAAGGTAGTCACTCTGGCTGGCTGGCTGGCTGGCTGGCTGGCTGGCTGGCTGGCTGGCTGGCTGGCTGGCTGGCTGGCTGGCTGGCTGGCTGGCTGGCTGGCTGGCTGGCTGGCTGGCTGGCTGGCTGGCTGGCTGGCTGGCTGGCTGGCTGGCTGGCAACGAACCAACCAACAACCTATCACTCAACAAAAATGCAGAATGAAGTGTAGATGGATTGGATTGGGCATGCACTGAGAAGACCATTTGGGGACATCATGTGCCAGACCAGGTAGTCGAGTGGAACGCAGATGGGAAACGACGAGTTGGGTGTCCGATGTGAGGGTGACATGGAGGAGGAGATGTTACAAGGAAGAAGTGAGAGCTTTTGGGCTGTCATGGAGCGAGGTGGAAAAGATTTCAGAGGAGAGAGTGTAATGGAGACGTGCTACTGAAGCCCTATGTTCCATTAGGAACCCAAAGGAAAAATAACCATAATTTCTCGATGCTGTGTTTTAATGTACATTAGTCAGGAGATGTTGATAGTCGTAATACAGTAGTAATTTCCACTGGTGACGAAAGTCTTACCATCGTCATCATCATCAAGATGAACATAGGACTGGGTATTACTGCTTAACGGTTCAAGTTGCCAAATCTCATCTCATATCATCACATCATGTGACAAGGCAATAAAATGAGAAATAAGGAAACAAATAAAAATCCGTCAAATGAAGTTTAAAGTACTAAAAGAAAAGAAGAGGGAATGCGAGGAAGATGAGATTAAGCATAGTGGTTAGGATGAGGATGACATCGTTCTCAGCCGTGTCATCACCTAGAGTCTCCAACCACTGCCTTGAGGCTCATCCAGCCTGAACCTGCTTAAGCCAACATTGTGTTATGAGGCAGACGGTGGTCTCAGCCACCCAGTCGCATGAACTGACTTACCTCTTCTGCCTTAGACTCTACACCTGACCTCTGTGTTACTCACGTGGAGATACCACGTGATCAAAGTTTACCGATGTAGAAACGAGATGTAATGAGTAAGCAGAGTGTATACTATAGTTTGAGCCTTATTAGGTTTCTATTTTCAAAGTAGTATTTATGGTGAACGCGTTCACCGTGATATCTGAAAGTTCGAAGTTTGATCGCTGGCAGTTTCGTGGGTGTGTACTGCTGAGGAGTCCCATACTTGGACGAAACAGCCGTCTAGTGCTTCCATGTGTTCAGTAGTTCGCCAAGAGTGACCTATGATTGATGTATACCTCTTCTTAAGAAGCCAATCAGGGCTACCTTCTTATCACCTTGCAACATCTAGCGGTGAAGATTACTCAAGTCCTATGGACTCGGTCGCTACATGGAGGTCATCCCGTTAGTGACCAATTCGTGTGTGTATGTGGGGGACTGTCTGGTTTCTGTCACTGAGGCTAATCTAGTGAATGAATGGTAATACATTTTCTACACTCTACCCATTCTATTTTAGTAGTTATCCTCTACTCGTGTCAGTTAGTAAGATGTATTACGCAATTTTTGATTGTAATTTAATGGATGGAGGCAACCGGCAAGAAATCCTGGGCTTACCAGTTAGATGTATTTGTAACTTTGGTGGAACGGACGTCTCACCTGAAATTGGAACCCCGGGTAACCCAGTACTCTAGTCAACAACGTTACGATTAAGGTATTGGGGCCGCGATTGCAGTCTTTGATTGTATTGTTTCCCACAGACAGATCACTCATTGAGGTCTGAAATTTTCTCCTGAAGTTCTGTCATCATATATTCCATGAATACAGTTTTCGATTACGAAATGAAATATTGATTTGAAACAGCAAAATAAGAATTCTGGTTAGTTGTTTGGAATGGCTTGGAATTCTTCAATAGCTCAGTTTTTTTGTAGTCAGTGTAGTCAGTTGTCAAATCAATGATAACACTGCTCTTTCTCTGCGTCAAGCTGTCGCCCCCCCCCCCTGCTGATTATATGTTTAAACTCATCCTACTCCAAGATAATTTCTATAACTTGGAAGTTGAATTAAGTCAGTTGGCAACGAAATCTCTGCATGGATAAAACAAAAGGTGTTGGATTGGATTTCAACAACATACTCCATCTGTGGCACCGCCTCGTTGCCTTATAATCTATTAAGGGTCAAATATACTATACCGTAGTCCGTTCTACTCTATGGCTGTGAAACATAACCATAAAGGGTAGAAGAAATTAGAAAGCTTTAGGTGTTTGACTACGGTTGCTTTCTTAACATAAGCTGTGTTTCGTGATGTCATCATATGAGTTATACAGAAGTCAGTTCCAAAGTTTTGGGCAGGCGAGGAATAAAAGTCATTTGATGCGATTGTGAACCCCCATCGACTCAGATAGTTGGGATATGTCTAGTCCACTGTCTGCCTTGTCGTCTAGTGTCGTCTAACATAGTTTCAGGCTGTAAAAAAGCTTGGAATTGCCTGATTAAAACATGGAATCATTGCATGAAGTTGTTGACTGTTAGTTTAAGCCATGTCGAGCGATGCAGACTAACCGGTTGGAGTGTACGAGATTAAAGAAACCAGTGGTTGGGGACTTTAGGTGATGACATGACTCAGAATCGATGTCATTAGTGCAGATGTATCTCATTATCTCCCCATTCTTCCTTCCTCTCTTCTACTACTTTCTACTTCCACTGACCGACTTTTTTTCCCTGCTTCTTTTTACATCTTATTGTCATGTTACTTGATGTGCTGACATGAGGTGTGGTGCGGCAACTCAAAGCGTTACGCATTAATGCATAGTCCAGATTATGTTGTATCACATCGTACACATCTCGTCCTTGAGACTTCCTTATAACTAAGCTATGATTAACATTTCACTGTATTAGTGGAGAATATTTGTAGCTCAGGTGGATGATCTTGGTTGTATTGTGTTCTCTGAGCTGGATTATTCAGTCCTGGGGCTTTCATCATCTTGCTAGACGACATTATCAGCACTAACTTCGGTATGAAGTGAGTTGTTACTATCTCTCTGTGAGTGTTTTAGTAGCTTGCCTTGACGAAGTGGTCTGTGATTGATTGTTTCCTTTGATTGTTGTGTCGTTGACTGACTCTACAGATTTTCCTCTTAGCTATTCCTCTGCTTGACCTCTGACCTTTCTGTCATGTATCATTTTTCTCACTGGTTGATAGATTCAGTCTATGTCTATACATCTAATGATTGTTGACTGACCTGAATGCCAAGCTTCTAGGAATTCCCTGATTTCATTGTATTCCATAACTCTCCAATTCACACTGAGCTGAAAGTATATTCTATGCATAAACAGGTTCATTATGTGTATTTCTTCACTCGATTAGTTTGATTGGGTTGGTAGGGAGCTCAGGGTGGCTGAATGAAGACGTGTCATCAGTCGGTAAAGTCCCTGACTATTGGTGTGATCCATGTGTGTGTGTGTGTGGGGGGGGGGGGGGGGGTTGTAGACCACCTGCCTGGGATCTCCGACACCATAAGAATCAATGGTTGAGGAGTCTTGCTGACATAGCGGAAATCCGGTGACAACGGCATAGATGTATTCACACTTTAACATTTTCTGAACCTGGAATACTGTTGTCTTCAAATAGTTTCTTTTCTTACGCACATCTATTTTTGCTTTGATATCATTCGTTTGCTGTTGTTATAGTAAAGTGTAATAACTTGAGAGGAATACAGTTGTGTCTAAGGTTCTACTTTGATTTGTATATCTGTGCCCCTTATCTTTCATCTTCTTTCTTTGAATCTGGATCTGTGCCCACTTAAATTATTCTATGAGAATATTAGGTTGTATAGTTTCTATTGTTTGATTAATCTTACTGATCAACTTCAGTTATAGGCATAAAATGTAAGTCGTTATATCTATAGAGAATATGGATTATATCGTAGACTTTCGATGATCCAAGGAAAAATTACTTTTGTTAAAGTTTCATCTAATTATAAAGTGATCATGATGAAAATTATCCATTCCAAATTACTTTGCTAATTTATCTTTTGTATAAAAGGTTACCAACTTGTTTAAGTTGTAGGATTGCGTCATATTGCAGACACATACACACACACACACACAATTGTATCACTGTAAGGTGCCATACCTCACATTAGTAAAGAAAGAACTTGTGGATAGAATAAGACTGATATCAAAGTAGACGACATTATACCACGACTGCCCACAAGCATTCATTTCTTCCTTACACAATCTCCTCCATGTCATCCTCACCTCAGATGCCTAACTGGTTGTTTCTCATTTGAATTCCACTCGACGCCGTGAACTGGTGCATGATGTCCCCAATCGGCTTTCTCAGTGTATACCCAATCCATCTCCACTTTCTTATTCTGCATATACGTTGGGCAATAGGTTGTTGATTGGTTCGTTGACAAGCTAAAGTTCCTTGTTGCTTATCCTTATGATTCTGGCTATCTGAACTTCAGTATCGAGTGAGCGTAGGCGGCAGATGTTGATGAATGTCTGTAGTTTGTTGAAAGTGTTTTTCGTGACACGCCAAGTTTCTGAACCATCACATAGAATCACTGATCATGTTCATGCTTTATGCTGAGTCCAGCAGATCATCATATTGATCTCAGGTTAATGAACGCCTGTCTTGCTTTTACGATCCTGATTTTGACATCCTCGTCTATGCCGCCTGTAGTTAAGAGGATACTGTCTTGCCTAGGTAGGTGAACAAGAAAACTTGCTTTAGGTTTCTCCCGTTGATGATGATCTGTTACCAAGAATCGTCAACCCTTAATTCTTTTCGTCTCGAAGATCCTAGCCAATTAGGTTACACCTCTACCATATGACTCAAACAGACATTTAGAGACTTTACAGAATTCGGCGATGTTTTAGTTTCACCACTCTGAACCTCCCTCCATCCTAATTAAACTAGTAAAGTGACCAGACAAATAGACAGACATGAATAACCTGTCTATGCTTACCTTATACTGGAGATTTATTCAACCGCAATGAAATGTTATTCATAACTTAGTTATCGGTATGTTTGTATCGATGTGGAAATGTCATATTGAAATGTTACTCATAATAATCTACTTTATTCATGGACTGACATCAGTTGGGGAACCATTGGAAATCTGGGAGCACTGAACAGCAGCTGTTTCGTCCTAGTATGGGACTCTTCAGCAGTGCACATCCATGACCCCGCCAGGGATCGAACTCAAGACGTTCAGGTTTCACGGCGAACGCATTAATCATTCAGCCACTGGGTCGGTTTCCGGTGGTTCACAATTCCCAACTTCTGTCAATTTACAAAATAGCGTGACTATCACCGAAGGTCTTAAGTTAGCATCCACTTCACTTCCGATTGGTTGACCCCACACGTCACGACTTCTCATTAGAGCTTCATGATATCCATGTGGAAGCAAGTCGGTAATGTGCACTATACAGTAATGTATTTTTGAGATAAATAGGGATTTTTCAATTTAGAAGTAGTATTTATCATGGGCTGACTGCTGAGGAGATCTACACTAGGACGAAACAGCTGCTGTCCAGTGCTCCAAGATTAGTGATGGTTCCCCAACTGATGTCAGTCCATGATGCATACTACTTCTAAATTTCAAATTGCGTTATCATAAACACTTAAGTAATGTAAAGAATATTGACGGAAACGAGAACATTTCACATTGTTAATTGAATGATTGAAATGAGATTGTGAACTGTTACGAGTTGTCGAGTGAGTTCTGTCCTAACATCCCTTTTATCCTCTTATATTATGCGTGCTAGGTAAGGTAGGCGCAGTCGAATTCGTATACTTGGCTGTATGAGCGTACACTCCGATGGAGTTTCATCTTGTCCTCGCTGAGAGAAGATACCAATGGCGAGAATTGTGAATAATGAAGTGGATGCTGACTGTACCTAGTTGCTTGTTCCTAGTTGTCACACCTCATGTCACTACATCAAGTAAACAAGTCAGGGTAGAAAAGAAAATTCAGTCAGAAGAAATATAAAGTACTAAAAGAGAGAGAAAGGAGGGATCAGAAATGCTGAGATTCGGTATAGCGTCATTAAGATATGGATGATGTGTGTGGGCATACATCTGCACCACTAACATCGGTTCTCAACCATGTCTCCAACCACTAGTGGTTTCCATTGTCCCACGGACCCCAACTGGTTAGTCTGCATCGCCCCACATGGCTCAAGCCTACAGTCAGAGACTTCATACACTGATGCCATGTTTTAGTCTGACCGAGAACCGAGAGCTTTTTTCCAGCCTGAACCTATTTCTGCCAACATTTTGTGACGAGGCAGTTGGTGACTAGGCATACGTAACACATGTCCCAGTCAGTCATCTCAGTCGATGAAGGTTCACAATGGTGTCAACTGACTTATGGTGACACCACGGAATACGGCGACCTATACTACGAAGGCAACGGCGGTCAAGCACCTAAAGCCTTCTCATGTTTTCTACCTTCAATGGACATGTTTCACTGCCATACAATAGAACAGAGTGGATTGTTGTGCAGTACACACGACCCTTAATAGACAATCAGATATCATGGTGACAACACAGATGATGGCATAAGTCGGCAATAGCCAGCCGAGTCAAGATGGATCACGCTTATTACATTCTCCATTACAGAGTCATCTACAAGACAAGTATCATGAGATTGAAGTAATATACTGACGTCAAAGTAATCCAATTTTTCTCAAAAACTGTTATTATATAAAATAATTAATTATTACCCAATTATTTGTTTTTTCTCTTCCAGGTGAAGAGCTGTTATACGATTATGGCGATCGTGATAAAGAAAGTCTACAAGCACATCCATGGTTAAAGACGTAGCCAATCTCTATGTTTCGTATATACAAAGATGCCAGAACCGATCATGAAGATACCGCTGACGATGATGTATAAATGTAAACAATAGAAGAACCTTAATAGTTTCAAACAGTACCAATATGGTTTCTGGTTCATCTGTTTAGTGATTGCACACCTACTCTATGTTCATTTTTTTTTAGATGATGTAAAACCGTGAGTATTTTGCTTCTAGTTACCTTTACGTTGACTTCAGTGTTAAGAGTTCCATCTTCACTGTTTCTCTTTGTGTGTATTTGTCTCCTCTTCTCTTCGCCGACTCCAGTGTTTCTTGTTTCAACACATTTCTTTGGAATGTCTGTTTTCGTAATTCCATTCCAGTTATATAGTTGTGTTCTATTGTTACTGATGTTCAATGCATATTTTTTTATTCATATAATGCACCTGTGTGTGTGTGTGTATGACCTTTGAATTGGAAAACAACCAATAGGCGGGAACTACAGGTGTTATCGGCGTTGCTGATTAGAACAAATATAAGTAGTATATGTTGAGAGGGTAGCACAATGGGTAAGGATTCTGCACTCGTTGTTTTCCTGCATGATGAACGACCCGTACTTGGTCGCCACTGTTCCTGTTCTCGTGTTGATGACTGCACCCACTTCTCTCAAAAAATCAGCACCTAGGTTTGTCCGTTGTAGCCGCGTGGTTATAATCGATGGGAATCTAATTTTCCGATCGACACAATCTGATAAGCCTGCGATTTCTAACGCATGCTCCCCAACCCTGCGGACCATTAGCACATATGGCCTTATGTTCTAAGACTGACTGTTATCTATCAGCGAGACTGCGCCCCCCCCCCTCCCCAAACATATTGGAGCCTTCAATATCCACACCCTCCGTCAAATCGGTCAAAAGGCTTCGTTGGCAAAAACTCTAGCAACTCGGGCCATGGATGTGTGCTGTGTTTGTAAGACACGCATACAGGACCCAAGTTTGGTTATTCACCTGACCGCTCTCGACCAATCTGGTGAGTCCGCAAAATTCGCCCTTCGAGTCTCCGGAGATTCGATGGCTAGCTCTCGTGGTGTTGCAGGTGCAGACAGAGCACTAAGCACTAGGGCAGAAAACTCACTGCTAGACTGGATCCCAGTTGATAGTCGCCTCTGCGCTATGAGGCTGAACGGCACAGTAAGAGCTAAAAGGAATAGTGAGACTCGCCGTTGTCTCTTTTGAATCTCTGCTTACGCACCCACTGACTGTAGTTTGGATGAATTGAAGGTCGAGTTCTACCGTAAACTGTCTAGCCTCCTCTCGGAAGCCGAAAATTCCGACGTAGTGGTTGTTGCAGGTGACCTCAACGCACAGGTGGGCAGACTGAGTGAGGCAGAAAGGCACTTTCGGAGTCTCGCCTGAACGTACGGATAACGATGATCACCTACTCCAACTGTATTCAAATAACCGCCTATTTTTATCTAGCACAGATTTCAGACATAAACAGAGACACTGTCTGGCGTGGCGTCCACCGTGCTCAACTCAGCGATGGATACAAATAGACCACATTGCTATTAGTCACCGCTGGAGAGGATCAGTGGAAGACTGGATAGTGACCACGCATTGGTCCAAGTGCCTATATACCTGCGTCTCAATAGACGTAAGAAAAACTTGGTAACAAAACCACTACGAGTGCTGCTGGACAACGAAAACACCGAAACCGTGTTCAGTGAGAAGTTGGCTAGACCGTTATCGGAACAAACGACTATCACTCATCCAGAAGAAGCTTGGTGCCATCTCCAGTCCGCTGTAAGAGCAGCGCTGAAGACCGTAGACGACTCTGAAAGAGTAGCTAAAAAGAGCCAGTGGATATCAGCAGCTTCTTCCGAACTATTGGATGCGCGTGAACGCATCCCTGCAGGCTCTGAGTACAATGAAAAGGGAGCACAACTTGAAAGTAGATTGAGAAAAAGTCTACGCAACGACCGCGAGAAGTGGTGGGTAGCGAAGGCTAAAGAGATGGAAAAGGCAGCGGCGATCGGTAATAGTAGACAGTTATTTAAACTTATTAAGAAGACTGGGGGGAAAAGATCAACAACAGTTAGTGAGGCTATAGCAGAGAAGGATGGATCTGCCATTCACTCGCAGAGGAGACGACTGGAACGATGGGCAGAACACTTCAAGGAACAGTTTAACTGGCCTCCAGCCACCATTGCTTTGCCCGCTATCCAGCCGGATAGTGAATGGAACATTGAGATAGGTTCCCCATCACTAGGAGAAGTCGAGAAAGCAGTAGGTAGCCTGAAACGAGGAAGGGCAGCAGGACCAGACAGACTAACTTCAGAGGTATACAAGGATGGTGGTAAAGTGCTCTTAGTCAGGTTAACGGATGTATTAACTAGTATATGAGAATCAGATACGATCCCCTCTGACTGGTCTAAATCACTGATTATCCCAGTCTTCAAGAAAGGCGAGAAGTCCTCTTGTGATAACCGCAGAGGAATCAGCCTGCGAACATAGTATCCAAAATCCTAGGTTCTATAATTCTCCGACGCCAGAGTGGAGCTCGGGAACACCAAGCCCGAGAAAACCAGGTTGGATTTAGACCCAGCCGCGAGTGTATCGACCAAATATTCACACTGAGCCAGGTTCTGGAACAAGGACACGCTTACCGATGCCCGACAATAGTTGTATTTCTCGACCTGAAGGCGGCATTCGACTCCGTTGATTGAGAGGTCTTATGGCAATGTCTCTCACCGAAAGGCGTGCCTAGTAAGCACATCACTTTATTGAAGACTCTCTACTCGAACACTTGTGGGCATGTTAGAGCCTATGGTGAGATGTCCAGGGAGCTGTGCTCATCCAGTGGTGTCCGTCAAGGCTACTCACTGTCTCCATTCTTATCCAGTTTCATCACCGATATTCTTAGGGAAGTCTCTCGTCACCAGGTTACAAAAGCGTTGACGCAACTGCAGGAGAATTTTCGTTAGACCTAGAATATGCAGATGACATAGTCCTGTTAAATGAAGACGCTGACAAGATGCAGAGTCTTGTAAACACTTTGAGTGTCAATTTGAGAATGATCCCATATGCAGACATACACGCCCTCAAACCAACGCGTAGTAACTGTCCTGACTAGTGTTCCTGAAGGAGTGGAATCTCGAAATCGAGCCACTCCAGTGATGACTGATAGCACTGTGGTCCATTTCTGTCCACTGAGGAGTTGCGTAGTGTCTCTCATTATGGCTGGAGTTTGTGCTGGTCAGAAGTTGGTGGTTGTTTGAGCACGTCATATTAGGCGATCATCATTATCTGTTTGTTCAGCTGGTTGAGATTCTGAAACTGCCACTGAAATGCCTTTTGTGTCTGACCTGGCCTACCCACCTGTTCACTGAAATCACCAACAATAACAACTATGTATAGAGATTTTGCTCTCAGTAGGAGGTTAGACAGTTTTCAGTAGAACTAATCCTTTACTTCTTCTGAACTGCAGTCAGTGGGCACGTAAGCAGAGATTATGATGAGACAATGACGCTTCTTACTGTTCTTTTTAGTCCTTACTGTGCTGTTCAGTCGAACAGTGTACAGAGAACTGTCGGCTGGGATCTAGTTGAGCAGTGGACTTCCTGTCTCACATCCTAATGCTGTACCTACACCTGTCATTCAATCTCCAAATAACTCGAATTCGCCATACTCTCCGAGTGAGGTTAAGCGAATAACTACACTTGAACACTGGATGTGTGTTTCACAAACACAGCACACTTCTAAGGTTTGAGATGCTAGTTTCAGCTAGCGAAACTTGTTGGCTGATTAGACGGAGGGTGAGGACGTTGAAAGTGCCAAGTGGTAGTTTGAAGCGCGGTTTCAGGAGGCCAGTGATGCTCTTCCATGGACTCATATTAGTGTCGAGGGCTGCAGAACTGAGAGAAGGTCAATAATCTTAAGGAAGTAGAGTGCTGACAAAGTTGTGAGGGCGGTTGACACGTCCCAGTTATCCACATCATGACAGTCTATTTCTTCTTCAGGTACCTGAAATGGAAGGGTTAGTGCGTGACAACAGAGCCATGGGATATCTGCTCGAAACCGATCACGTAAGACATTTTAGTAAGTTCGAGAGTTCGGTTTTTCGCTTTCGAATTCGACTATGAACAAATGTCGCAGGGATCCATATGCCGTGGGGTGATGGGAATATGTGATTTCTGAGCCTGATGTTTTCTAACCTGCCCTCTTCCTATAGGAAAGATATCATCAGTGTTGCGCTTGTGACCATCCACGGAAAACATCTTCCTGCTGCCACACTCCCGTTCAACCAGCAGTACGACTTCGCCCTCAGACCACATCATGGTCAAGGGATTTACACGATAATGGTAACTGTCTTTTTGTTTCACCACTGTTCAACAGACCCTTCTGGTATGGCAGGTTCTCAAGTGAGGAAGCGTTCCGGTCAACATAGTTTACTGTGGCATACAAGCTCGTTCACCACGTCAAGGTAGAGACTATCGGTTATAAGCTAGGAATGCAACAGTGGATGAAAGCCTTAAACCTTCTTATACCTCCTACAATTATTGACCAATCGTTACACAAATTTAACTAAGGAACCTTCAGTAGCATGCACTGTGTGTATACACTCCTTCAATTGCTACACATTGCTACAATAATCAGTGCGAAAGCCAATATGACAGTATTTGCAAATGATATCCAAACCAAATAAGCTAATTTTACCAGGGTGATAACACTCGTTCCTTAGGGATCTATCTATCTCATTTCTCACCACAACATTGAACATGAAAAGTAGTCAAATGTTGCCGTTGGATACGAGCAAGCATACGGAAACACAAATCATCACAAAGTGACTAGGACTTTCCAGTCAGGAGAGGTCAGATCTCACAAATATATAGCAGATCTCCTCACATGGAACTAAAGTACACTGGAGAATTTACAATTAGTCTAACCTTGAAAGTAAAACATCTCTCCACACGGCTCGGAACAACAGTTAGAAACTTCATCGACTGGTATCACGTCTTCGTCTCGCCACCCTGAACCCTCTTCCAAACTAATCCAGCTTGCCGTAATATGGGACGTCAAGGTAGCTAGGTGGTAGATAGGCATAAGTAGTACATGTCCAAACCATCTCAGTAGATGAAGGTTCACAAATTCATCATTCGACTCGCCTGTCTTGTCTATCACCCTACACCTGACTTCAACATTGCTCACACGGTGATTCCACCAAACGTGAGCAATCCTACGAAAACACCTACAACCAATAATACCATATAATCGCTTCGTGTCTTGTACACTTAACAATCATATCTCACAGTCATACAATAGGACAGAACGGACTGCAGTGCAGTATCGCCGTCCTATGATAGATATTTGAATATCTCACCATTGGGTGCCACAAGTTGCGAAATGCCAATAGGGCTTTGTCATCGAGAGTCTCCAGCCACTGTTCCAAATGGTGTCGTGGACTACAACCAGACAACTCACACCACACACGGCCCAAACCAACAGTCGGAAAGTTCATGGACTGGTGTCACATCTTGGTATGACCACTCAGACGTTTGAAGAGAGTTGAATGCCATATTTGCATGCACGCCATCCTGTTTATGCCAGACCGGTAGCTGCTACCTTGTCGTGGTTGTCGGGTTTGCATATCACATTGACCCGACCAGCTATACTAGTGGATCGCTTGGTGCCTCGCTGTCCTACTATGCCAGAAATGTCTGTTGTGTAGTGGTAAGACGAAAAGCAGTCACCGTTGGGGTGTAAATTGCTACACTATCATAGGAGTTTGAAGGCAAAGTAATGGTGCTGCAGTAAGGTGGCAGTACCACACTGATGCTCCCTTCTCAACGAAAGGAGAAATTAGGAATGGTCGGCACTAAAAATAACACACTCCCAGCCCCACAGTTTCCCAGTGTCGGTGGGAAGTGTTCTCTCTGTTCGGGGTTACAGAAATCAAACCTGAAAACAACAACCCACAAAAGGCTGTATGTGACAGGTCTTAAGCAGATATTCCATTGACTCTGCGGTCACACAAATGTTTTTCTCTTTTAGTTAACTTAAGAAGAGCTAGCCTCCTACGGTGTGCGTAGTTGGGAAGTGTCAATTGCCAACACACTTCGAGTAGTTCACAAGACCTAATCTAATAAAACCTACCCACCTCAACCCAGTCTTGTCCCTTGCCTACACATCCTGATACTAAAAGTTACAAAGAGACAACAGCCTCTTACACCCTACCCAACCTTTCACTCTGGAACCATTATCAACTATCATAGCCAACGAAACTGCAGTGTGCTTATTGAGTTGACCTCACCTGGCTATAATAATGAATTTTCAAAACACCTTGGGATTGTCTGGAGACCCAATAGCTAACTCTCGTCGACTCGCTGGTGTAGGCACAGCATTGAGTTGCACAGCAGAAAGTGCGCATCCCGACCGGATACCAGTAAACAACCGTCTTTGAGCTGCTCAAGTAAATCAATCTTCAAATACAAGGAAGGATCGCGAGATCAGCCGATGGCTATTGGTAATCTCCGCCTACGCATCAATAGACGGTAGCTGGGATGATGCAGAAGATGAATTCTATGAAGAACTATCAAATAAGCTACAGAAAAAACACCTTCAGATGTAATCATAACGGCAGGCGACATTCACGCTTACGTAGGCAAGTTGAGCCAATCAGAAGGGTATTTGGGAGGTATTCATGGAATACCATGACAACGATGATCGTCCACCGCAATCTTGTTACAAAATTTACTTTCTTCTGTCCAGCACTAAACTTGAGCATAAGGATACAATGTCTCACATGGCGTCCACCGACTTCAAACGAGCAACAGACACATACAGACCACACAGCTACAACCCATCGATATAGAGGATAGGAGGATGATTACCGCTCTTTCTGAAGTACAAGTTTGGACTCCGATGACGCGCTGGTACAGACCTGCACATGTTTTCACCTTACTCGTCACAGAAAACAGGTAGCAAAGCCTTTCTATGCTCGATTGGAAGATGAGATTATGAAGTCCGAAATTAGGGAAGAGATAGCTGAGCATTTATCTGAACATAACCAGGAATCCTCGTCTTGAGGAAACCTGACGTAATCTTATGTCTGCTGTAGAAATAGCATTAAGGACAATTAGTAACCAACATACACATGAAGGTTATCAAACATCATTGGATTTCCGTGATGTCATCCGAACTGATTGATGTGAGAAGACTGACTCCATCTGTGTGTGACCACGACAAAGAGTGAAAATAACTCAAATGTATGTTGACCACGAGTAGTGGTGAGTGGGGAAAATGACAGAGATGGAGAAGGCATCAGTGTTGGATAACACTCGGCAACAGTTTAAGCTTATTGAGGATATAGACAAGAAGAAGACGATAGTGAGTGGAACGGTCACTGTAAAGGATGGGACACTGATAACGTCTCAGGATAGGGGGCTAGAACGTTGGGCAGAACACTTAGAATGACATTTCATCTGGGCCTCAACAACCCATCAGTTGCCCAACATCTAGCCCGAACCTGAATGAGGCGTATATGTCGGTGGTCCAACTCCGCTTGAAGTTGAGAAAGGTGTATCGAATCTGAAACGAAGCAAGGCAGCAGGACCTGATCGCTTCTCCCTGAAGTTTTTAGGGATACCAAGAGTAACATATGTGCTAGGTAATGTGTGGGAATCGGAGTTAATACCGTCAGACTGGTGTACTTAGCTGATCATCGCATTCTATAAGGAGGGAGAGAAGTCTCCTTTTGACAACCATAGGAGACTTAGTTAGACTAATACTATGTGCAAGATCCTACAGTCAATAGTTATCTATGAAAACCAGTCAGGTTTCAGAAACATGGACGAGAGTGCATGGTTCAAATCTTCACCCTCCGATGGGTTGTGGCACACAGACATACCTACCGACCAAGAAGGGAGAGAAGTCTTCTTTCAATAACCATATGGGAATTGGTTTGACTGATATTGTGTGGAAGATTCTACGGTCCATAGTTAACTGGTGTTTAACTGGAACTCAAGAAAACCAGTCAGGTTTCAGACAGCGCGACAAAGGTGCATCGATCATATTTTCTCGCTCCCTCTCCCCGATAGGTTGTGGCACTTAGGCATACCTACGAGCCAGCAGCCAGTAGCTCCCATATTTTTTTCATCTTAAGGCGACATTTGATTCAGTCGATCTTCAGGTGTGTAACTGTGTCTGATTGTAACTAGTGTACCGAGCAAGAGTATGAAACTAATCAAAGCTGTCTACTCGAGTTCATTCAACCGTGTAGGAGCTTATCGAGTGTTGTCTTCAGAAATGACAACAACTAGTAGTGTTCGTCAGGGTTGCCCACTGTTACCGTTTCTATTTAACTTCGTCATGGACGCAATAAGGGACTTAACGTCGGTAGGTGTGACTTCACAAAGATCTACTCCTTTGAGTATGCAGACGATATTGTCCTGTTAGGTGAAGGAGCTGACGAAATGCAGAGTGTTCTGAATGACTTGAATAGAAATCTAAGTATGTTTGGGACGCGTTTCACTGTCATCTGTCAGTTGTAAGATGACGCTACAAATACTCCCAATTTAATGATAGGTGGTTAAGTGGTGGAATACGTCGACGATTTTGTACATACTGAAGGATTCGCATCAGCCTGAACGGGTTGGTTGCCAGCTAAATCTCAGCTCGGAAACACAAGACCGGTTGGCATTTGCCAGTTTACCTCACCTGTGGCGTCGAAGAGATATGTGGCTATCTATCAAAGGACGAGTGTGCTGCACTGCCGTTCGTTTTGTCTGCGAAACATGGCAGTTAAAATTTGAAGAAGTGAAGCGTTAACTGGGTTTTGATCACAGATGTCTTCGAAGCATTGCTTGGGTTTGGTGAACTCAATGTATGAGGAATGTCGTGGTCAGAAGAAGGGTAGTAGTTAAGATAGGCTAATCGATTGATGATGTTGTGAACCTTAGGCGACTGAAATGGCTTCGACATTTACTGTGCATGCCGAGCTCCCACCTACCTCGACGTCATACACTGATAGAAGTTGGATAGGTTTGGAAGAGGGTTCAAGGTAGCCAGATGAAAACGTGACAGCAGTCGATGAAGTCTCTTACTGTTGGTGTAAACCTTGTGGGGAGATGTAAACTACCTGACTAGGTTCGTCAAGATGATAAGAATCAGTGTTTTGCAGACTCTAATTGAGATGTTTGAAAATCGGTCACAATGAGAGTACTGCGTGTGATTTCCAATTGGAACTCCACCAACCATTGAAATACTGATACCTTTGACTGACAAGTTCTAAATTAAACGAATGAAGCATCCTAGATATTTACTCCCAGGCATATAGCTTTGGCATTAGCTTGCACACATTAATGTTTCGATGATTTCATTCACCATATCTGCTCAATCTCAATTTATACATCTTTTGTTTCAAAAGTCATTTCAGTGACTACTTCAGTTCCTAAAGTTATATGTTATGGCCGCTTGTACAACTTAACAATCTACAAACCTAGCAGACTACGAACCTTACATGCAAACGAATCGACTATAACGAGAATCAGTTAACAGTGATGCTGAATATATATATATATATATATATATATATATATATTTCTAAATGACCTTGACAACAGCATATCCACATACAGTTAACAACCAATGAGAATTCAGTCTTGAGAGAAGAAGGAAGAAAAACTAGTAACGATATATGTATGCATATTGAGAAATTATTCGTCAATAATATTGAGATTTTATTGGTCAATTTGTTAATGATATTAAACAGTTGAGGCAGTCAATTGGGAAAAGTCATATGGAAATGTTTCTGGGATTCACTTCAGCAAAATTGTTGATTATTTAAACGATCATATGGCTTATGAAACGCTAGAAAGGTGTTTATAACAGCAAAGAAGGATGATTTTAGGAATAATAGCTTGACAGAATAATGCTATCAAACAAAATATTAAATGCCAAGTAATTCACAACGGAAAGGTTAGTGATACCTTTGAAGTGAAGACAGGAAGGAGTAATACAAGGTTGCCGCCTAGTATCACCGATGATCTTCCTGATTGTGGTCGACTGCATCATGCATCAAACGGTTAGGAGCGAGAAAAGGAGGATACACTGGACGGCGAAAAAGAACCTAGAAGAAGGTTTGGATTTCACCGATGATTTGTGTCTAATGTCACACAAACTCCAAGATCTACAAGCGAAAACTAACAAGTTGACTGAATAGGCAGGGCAACAAAAACAGCACTTCAAGTGAATGTAGAGATAACAGAGGTGATGAAGATACTCAACAAGTAACAACAACAAACACCAATCACCATCAATGGGAGAAACTTAAAGGAAGTAGCCTCTTTCACCTACGTCAGCAAGACAGCATCGTTTCAACTACAGGCGGCACAGGGACGGACGAGGATGTCAAAGCGGGAATTCTGAAAAGCGAGACAGGCGTTCATTAACTTGAAACCAGTGTGAAGATCTTCTGCACTCAGCACAAAATGTGAACAAGATCCAGATTTTTCAACACCAGCGTCAAGTCAGTACTTCTATTTGATGTTTGACATACTTGGCGGCTCGTTACGAAAGGGATTTCCAACAAACTACAGACACTCATCAACAACTGCCGCCTATGCTGGTCCTTACTGAAGCTCAGATGGATAGAATAATAAGAATAAGCAACAAGTAACTCTAGGAACGAAGCAACCAAGAACCTATCATCCAACAAATATGCAGAAAAAGTAGAGATGGATTGAGCATACACTGAGAAGGCCGACTGGGGACATCACACGTCAGGCTCTCGAGTGGAACCCAGATGGGAAGCGACGAGTTGGGCGTCTGAGGTGAGGGTGACATGGAGGAGATGGTGCAAGGAAGACATGAGAGCTTATGGGCAGTCGTAAAATCAGGTTCAAAAGTTTGCAGAGAAGGGAGTCGAATGGCGACATGATATTGAAGCGGTATTTTCCATTAGGAACCCAAGGGATAAATAATAATAATAATAATAATAATAATAATAATAATAATAATAATAATAATAATAATAAAGAAAACGTGTACTGAGACAAGTCAGTTAAACAGTGACAATTTATGAAAGTGAAATTATTGAACTTTAAACGAATAAACATGAGAAGAAAAAAAAAGAAGACTTAGGTAGATACTAAACTATTTATTTAGTTGAACAGAATAACAATATCATATATATATACATATACAGATTGTAAAAATTATCATAGACCTGATAAGTGATTAATGTCAAATACATTTAATTATGTATGACTAACCAATCAAATTCATCAGTCTTCATTTTGTCAGACCACTATATCATTCAAATGATTGGTGGAAAAGATATAGGCAGATTAACAACATCCAATCAGGTGTTTAAAAAACAATAGTATAAAACGTATTCAACATTATTATTATTATTATTATTACTGTCAGTACTTTTTTTCAAAATAAAAAAAAACCGAATATGTGTGCATATATCATAAGTTTATCTACTATTTTTGACCATCATTTTGGGCAAGTAGTCGATACAAGTGTTCATCACTTAAACAACCTTGTATAAATTCTTCTTTTGTTAAAACACTATCTGAATTAATATCCATTTTAGTAAAAATTGCTTTTGTACGTTCACTTGGTGTCTTATCATTTTTCTCATCAATATCACCAACCATTAAATGTATAGCCTGAATAACAAATAATAATAAACAACATTTAAAAAAAAACAACAATGGGTGAATAATGTAGGGGTAATCTCATTGTGAAACAATAAAATATTGACACTCAGTGTGCAACAAGTATAGAAATCTGAGATTGATTATACCACGAAATGATATAAACATCTGAAATCTTTGACTATTCGTCTTAGTTATATACGGAAGCAGGATATATTGGACCCAGAAGAAGATTTGGATTTCGTCAACGAGGACTTGTGTCTAATGTCACACAAACTTGAAGATCTATAGGTGAAAACTAATAAGTTGACAGAAGAGGCACGGCAACGAAGACGGCACTTCAAGTGAATATAGAGAAGACAGAAGTGATGAAGATACCCAACCGATTCCATCAACAGCAGCAGGCTTCAACCACCATCAGTGGGAGAAACTTAAAGGAAGTAGCCTCTTTCACCTACCTAGCCAGCGCTGTTTCAACTATAGGCGGCACAGACGATGTCAAAACCAGCCAGCATCGGAAAAGCAAGACAGGCTTTCATTAACCTGAAATCAGCGTGGAGATCTATTGTACTGCACTCAGCATGTGAAACAAGATCCAGCTTTACAACACCAACGTCAGTCAAGTCAGTGCTACTATATGGTTCAGAAACTTCGCGCGTTACGAAAGGGATTTCCAACAAACTACAGATATTCATCAACAACTGCCACCTACGCTCACTCGATATTGAAGATCAGATGGCCAGAAAGAATACGTAACAAGGAAATGTGGCTGTTGACGAACTAATCAAGAACCTATAGGTCAACAAATATGCAGAAGGAAGTGGAGATGGATTGGACGTACACTGAGAAGACTATTTGGGGATATCATGCACCAGGCCATCGAGCGCAACCCAGATGGGAAGTGACGAGTTGTGCATCTGTGGTAAGGGTGACATGGAGGAGATTGTGTGAGGAAAAAATGAGAGCTTGTGGGCTGTCATGGAACCAGGTTCAAAAGTTTGCAGAGAAGAGAGTACACTGGAGACGCTGCTGAAGCGGTATGTTCCACTAGGAACATTAGGGATATATATAAGGAAGCAGTTTCGTGATTTACTATACTGCTGAGAAGTGTACCAAAGATTAGACATATCAGCATTCTTTCTGCTCATTTCTGTCTAGATTGATATTGTCTAAGCTATTATTTGCTTGGTAATGACAAACAGCAGAATCTACATTGCATTTTTCGTCCTACGCACGGCGCATCAGGTAGGAGTGATCGTTTCGTTACTAGGACTTGGATTGAACACATATCATGTCAGACAACATAGCTATATCTAACCAATCACCTTTTATTCAGTGGGTATCTTATTGTCAGTATATGCGAGAACAAGGAATTTAAAAACATTCGAGCTTTAGAAGACATCAATAATTGAATACATCTCCACCATTAAGAACGATCTTGAGTCATGTCAATAATAGTTCTCAACCACTGAATCCTGTGGCTTCAAAGCACCCCATCTAAGTAGTATACATCCCACTGCATCGCTCAGTGAAAAAGTCCAAAACCTCCTGCACTAATATCACTTCTACGGTCAGGCAATACTGAAACATATTTCAACCTAATTCAACTTCCCCTAGTATTGCGATTCGAGGCAAAGGGTGGCTAACCATACGCAGCCCAATTCTAAGCCACCTCAGTCGATAATGAGCTACATTAGAGATTAATAATTATCATTTATCCCTTGGGTTCCTAGTGGGACATAGGGCTTCAGCAACAGGTCACCATTTCGCTCTCTCTTCTCTCCAGTCTTCTTAACCTAAATCCGCCACTGCCCACAAGCTCTAATTTCTTCCCCACACGATCACCTCCATGTTACCCTCAGTTCAGGCGCCCAACTCGTCGTTTCACCTCTGGCTTCCATTCCATAGCCTAACGAGTAATGTTAACAAATGGTCTCTTCAGTGTATGTCCGATCCAATCCATCTACAATTTCTTCTGCAGTTTTGTTGGGCGATAGCTTCTTGGTTGGTTCATTACCAGCCAGCTCAGACCTCCTTATCGTTTAGACGGCAGCTGTTGATGATGTATGTCTGTAGTTTATCGGAAATGCTTTACGTCATGCACCAAGTCTCTCAACCATCACCTACAAGCACTGACTCACTTGACTGACATTAGTGTTGGAAATGAGGATGTTGTTCACGCTTTATGCTGAATGCAGTTCAGTGGAGTGGAGTGGAGTGGAGTGGAGTGGAGTGGAGTGGAGTGGAGTGGAGTGGAGTAGATCCCCACACTGATTATTTCAGATTAATTAGGGAGGGTGTGTCTTTCTGATCGTGGCTTTGACATTGTCATCTGTGCCACCGCTGCCGCTGCCGCCACCACCTGTAGTTGAAACGATGCAGCCTTGCCTAGATTAGATAGGTGAAAGAGACTAGTTCCTTTACATTTCTCACTTTGATGATACTTGTTTGTGCTTGTTGTTGTTGTTGTTTGGGTATCTTCATCACCTCTGTCTTATCTACTTTCACCTGAAGGAAGTGTCGTCTTCATTCGCTGATTCGCCTCTTCTGCCAACTCCTTAGTTTTCTCCTGTAGATGTTCGAGTTCGTGCTACTAGACAATAAACACAAATCATCATCGGCGAAATCCAAATCTTCTTTTGTCAAACAGCGTATGCCCATCTTCTCACAGCTCCTGACAATTGTCTGTTGCGTGATCCAGTCCAGTCCAGTCCAAGTGACCACAATCAGGAAGGTGATGGGTGATTGCAAGCAACCTTGTCTTACTCCTGAACATTAGAGACAGCAGGCTGATTCGCTTCACATTACCGACATAGTAGGAACTAGTCTAGTGTTTGGATGTGAAAAACGTAGATCCATTCTTGTTGTAAACGAATGACAAAATTTCCTTCAGGTGAAAGTAGATAAGACAGAGGTGATGAAGATACCCAAACAACAACAACAACAAGCACAAACAAGTATCATCAATGTGAGAAATGTAAAGGAACTAGTCTCTTTCACCTATCTAATCTAGGCAAGGCTGCATCGTTTCAACTACAGGTGGTGGCGGCAGCGGTGGCACAGATGACAATGTCAAAGCCACGATCAGAAAGACACACCCTCCCTAATTAATCTGAAATAATCAGTGTGGGGATCTACTCCACTCCACTCCACTCCACTCCACTCCACTCCACTCCACTCCACTGAACTGCATTCAGCATAAAGCGTGAACAACATCCGCATTTCCAACACTAACGTCAGTCAAGTGAGTCAGTGCTTGTAGGTGATGGTTGAGAGACTTGGTGCATGACGTAAAGCATTTCCGATAAACTACAGACATACATCATCAACAGCTGCCGCCGCCGCCCACTCGATACTGAAGATTAGATGGTGAGAACAATAAGAATAAGCAACAAGGAACTGTGGCTGGCTGGCTGGCTGGCTGGCTGGCTGGCTGGCTGGCTGGCTGGCTGGCTGGCTGGCTGGCTGGCTGGCTGGCTGGCTGGCTGGCTGGCTGGCTGGCTGGCTGGCTGGCTGGCTGGCTGGCTGGCTGGCTGGCTGGCTGGCTGGCTGGCTGGCTGGCTGGCTGGCTGGCTGGCTGGCTGGCTGGCTGGCTGGCTGGCTGGCTGGCTGGCTGGCTGGCTGGCTGGCTGGCAACGAACCAACCAAGAAGCTATCAGCCAACAAGCATACAGAAGAAAGTGGAGATAGATTGGATTGCATTGTATTGGATTGGGCATACACTGAAACATACATACACTGGGGACATCACATGCCAGGTCAGGCCAGGCCAGGCCAGGTCATGGAATGGAAGCCAGAGGTGAAACGACGAGTTGGGCGTCTGACCCGAGAGTGAGATGAAGGAGATCTTGTTAGGAAGAAATGAGAGCTTATGGGGCATGGTTGAGCTAGGTTAAGAAGACTGGAGAGAAGACAGGGTGAAATGGTGACGTGTAGCTGAAGCCCTATGTTCCACTAGGAACCTAAGGGACCAGTGATAATAATATTAATTATTTATCCATTCATTTTTTGATAGGTTGGCGTTTAAAGTCATCTAAAATAGGCCGCCTTAATTATTTATGCTTTAGGTTGCCTGGTGAATACATTGTCTGTTTTTAGGCATTGTAATCTCGCACTCTACGCTTTCTGTAATATGTCAAGAAGCTGTTTTCAGTGCGAAGTATGTTTCATGTTCAATGTGTCTAACCACTTGTTCGAGTTCTGTTGCAGCTAAGCTTTTTGTTTCACTTTCACTTTCCATCCTATGTCATAAATATCAGTCTCGCAATCTATAGCTGTCTCAGTTAATCTCACCAACAATTGTGAAGTAATTAAATCAGGAGGTTTGTGGAGATTTATTGATTTCAAGATAGTATTCGTGACGGACTAGCATCATTTGGGAGAGAACCATTGAGAACTTGGGAGCACTGGGCAGCTGTTTCGTTCAAGTAAGGGACTCTTTAGCAGAGGGCACCCATGACCTTACTAGGGGTCAAACCAAATACCCTGAGATTCTACTGGAAGGGAGTCCAGGAATGTACACTTTCCTGGTTCTCAAGAAGCTTTATGTATGCCAGGCTACTGAAGTACACGTGGATTTTTGATGCTTTACGATAGCATATGACTGTCAAGATGGTAAAAGTAGGGGAAAAGTGTTTAAAAGTGTGACCAAGTTGTTGAAAACTGAGTACCTAAACCAATACATTACATCTTTACTATATCTCAGTTAATAATGGAGAATATTCGAACGGGTATATTTTTTCAACTTTGGTGCACCTTCGATATCTGCTAATGTCCTCAATCGTAGCAGATATATTTATGCGCAGATAGGAAAACATGTCCATACACACGTTTAATACTGCACCTGAGATATGATGGGGATATGTGGATGACACATTCACGAATGTGTTGAAATCAGAACATATCAACAGTCTCCTCACATATATAAACTCAGTAGTTGGCGTAATGCAATTCACTTACGAGGAGGTACAAGAGGAACAAGGGGAATCGCCTACACTGGATTGCAGGATAAAACGAAGGATAGTCGGTGGTGTGGATACTACTATCTACAGAGAACCAACACATTCCAACAGGTATCTACACTTCAAATCATCCCACACAACGTCAGTCAGTTATGGTGGATTTAGTCAAATGTCTAAATGATCTAGTCAGACAACTGAGTAGTCAGTGTAACGACCATAACAAGGAATTGAAACACATAAAAGAAACACTAATAGTTAATAATTATCCTCTACAGATTATTGAGCAATTCGTACAAACACAGAAGAAATGAAATAACAGCAGTAACATGAGCTCGAACAATAACGACAACATGAGTAGAAAGGAGTTCACAGTCTCCATTGTGTTACCATATAAGGAAGAAAGGTACGCAAGATCCTCAACGAAGCTGGAATTAGGGTGGCTTTGTGTAACCTACAAACTCACTGAGAGATAAGCTTTGTCGCTTGGCTTAAGTATCCGATAGAATCAATTCAGTAAAATAATCTAATCTATTAAATTCCATGTAATGACTGTGAGTGAGGTCAAGTACACAGGTGAACCTAGTTCGTTTGGTCGGTGTCAGTTAGAATAGTGGAACATGGGACTTCAGCTAAATATACAATAACAGATACCAATAAAATCAATAATCTAGGAAAACACTTAGCTACTGGAATGCATGAACTAACCGACAACTACACAGTACAGTGGGTTGGATGGAGAGAGAGAGAGAGGGAAAGATTGATTACTGAGTGTTTGTTCATCGAATCAACCAACACGCATGTAATGGGAATGATACAATACTCACCTATATCAGAGATATGAAAGATTTTACTACTAAGAGAAGCAAAGAATCTCAGATGACAGGACTATAGTTTGATATGATTATGAGCAATAATAATTTATCCTAGAAACCCCGTCATCCAGTGAATAATTTTATATGGAATAAAATTCCACCCTAATCCCTATGTTTTATACTTATATTCTTCAGTACACCTTTCTGTTAGACTGTTCAGACTTTTTGGAAAATATGCCTTGAGATAGTCAATTCATTTTTCTGAGGTGTATTCACCCCGGGGTAAACTACTACTGAATGAAAATCACAGTCTAGTAGTTCAGTGTTTATATGAACATCAGCCTGAGAGTATTTTCTGTTAGTGTCAACGTTAGATATTACAGATAAACTTAATAAACAAGCTCACACACTGTTACTTTGTGTGCTTCAGCCTCCTTCAGAGGTTTTCACAAGTCCAAATCATCATAATATTATTGCCAGTTTGAACAAAGTTGTTAAGTATTGGATTATACTTCTGGCTTTGACTCTATCCCTAGACCCCTTCTATTGAATAAACTTACCAATACTCAAAGTGAATCCTGGATTGTAAATTGGCTTGATTTACATCTTTCTTAGAGAAGACAGTACACTCTATACAGAGGTGAACGTTCTACTTCGTTGCTTAGTGAAGCCGGTATGTCTCAAGGTGCTGTTCTTTCTCCTCTCCTCTCCTTTCCTCTTTCTTTTTTCCACTACTTACCAACCTCAACTAAAGCCAACTTTGTTAAATATGCTGATGGCTTGACAGTATCCATGCTGATCATCTCCTCTTCTGATTGTTATCTGCTTAACAACTTCTTAAAGTTTACTGATCTTATTTAGATGATCACACACTCAATCCCTCCAAATATCAAATCATTCATTTTATCTGAATACATGAAAAAGACGTTTTCACATTGGTTCAGTCACATGACTCTTGTCTTCTAGATGGATCAGTTATACAGAATGTAGCAAGCGCAGTCCATCTTGACTTATTCCTTTCTTCTAATCTTTCTTGCTTCCCTTTCTAGGAAAATACTTCGCTTGACCTTTTATATTAAGGAACTCATACTGTCTGGCATAACTCAGCTTACTCAATCTACTCTTTCATTTTATCAATTCTTGTGTTTTGCCTATACTTACTTATTGTTCCACCTTATTCTTTCTTGGACAGCGGGAAAAAGACTACGGTGAATTGTGTAGGATTTTGAAGGCTGTTAGTAGAGCGAATGGTATACCCTTAACTGAGCTGATAAATGCCGTCATGGATAGGCATCTGAACTCTTGTAGACAACTGGCTAAAAATATCTTGTCTACTGACAAGCAACTTCTGCATCCGCACCTTTCTCCACGTCTTTCCTTAAGGAAGAGAAGAATTAAATATGCTAGACTGTATGCAAGCACAACTACATACAATACTTCAAGCATAAAGTATTTAGCTTGTGTCTTGTGTGAAGAGAATCATGTCACACCATAGTCTTATCAACCAACTTCACAATGATGAACAGTTATCATGTCCCTGAGTGCGGACCAAATTGCAACACCTCGCATCATCATAGAAGAGAGTATAGGATGGCAGTCAACTCTCTACCTCAAATTCATCCACTTTGAAAAGGCCTTCGACAGCGTCTACCGTGAAGTAATTTTGCAACTGCTTCAACACTAAGGTTTTAGTTCTACAAACCTTTATCAGTCTCATTCAACAACTATATGAAGACACCGCATGCCAAGTAATTCACAATGGAAACAAAGTTCAGTGATCCCTTTGAAGTGAAGACAGGAAGGAGTAAGACAAGGCTGTCTACTATCACCCATTATCTTCCTGATTGTAGTGGACTGGACTGCATCATGCAACAAACAGTGAGGAGCGAGAAGAGTGGGATACGCTGGACAGGGGAAAAGAACCCAGAAGAGGATTTCGACTTCTCCGACGATGACTTTTGTCTAATGTCACACAAACTTGAAGATCTACAGGTAAAAACTAACAAGTTGACAGAAGAGGCACGGCAACGAAGATGGCACTTCAAGTGAGTGTAGCGAAGACAGAAGTGATGAAGAAACCCAACCAACAACAACAACAACAAGTTCCAATCACCATCAATGGGAGAAACTTAAAGGAAGTAGCCTCTTTCACCTTCACCTATCTAGGCAGCACTATTTCAACTACAGGCGGCACAGACGATGTCAAAACCAGCCAGCATCGGAAAAGCAGGACAGGCTTTCATTAACCTGAAACCAGTGTGGAGATCTACTGCACTCAACATAAAGCGTGAACAACATCCGGATTTTCAACACGAACGTCAGTCTAGTCAGTGCTTCTGTATAGTTCAGAGACTTGGCACATTATGAAAAGCATTTGCAACAAACTACAGATATTCATCAACAACTGCCACATAGTCACTCGATGCAGAAGGTCAGATGGCCGGAAAGAATAAGCAGCAGGGAACTCTGGCTGGCTGGCAACGAACCAAATAACAACCCATGGCTGAAGAAATATGCAGAAGGAAGTGGAGATGGATTGGATTGGACATACACTGAGAAGATCGTTCGGAGACATCGCGCGCCAGTCCGGGTACTCAAGTGGAACGCAATGTCAAAAACTTAAAATAATTCCAAATCTCCACAACTCCCTCAAAATTTAATTGAACTGGTGCTCATTGGTGACTAGTTTCGAGAAGTATTCGCGAAGTTCCAATGACAAGTCGTGACCGGTGTAGTCAAAGCCTGATGGCCATGAGGACAAATACTCAGCGATGACATTGGGTAGCGGTTGCGCTATATATCGTGAGCTAACAGAAGTTGGAAATATGGACAATTGAAATCTTACCCAGTAACTCAATGGTAACGTGCTGACCACGGAACCTGAAGGTGGTGGGGTGGATCCCTGCTGGTGGGGTCGTGGGTGCGCACTGCTGAGGAGTCCCATACTAGGACGAAACAGCTGTCCAGTGCTCCCAGGTTTCTTTTGTTCCTCCAACTGATGTCAGTCTTCGATGAATAACAACTTGAAATAATTCCAAATCTCCACAACTCCCTCAAAATTTAATTATACAATTTTAGTTGAAATAAAGTGGTGAATAGTATTAGCGGATTTTCCTCTCATTACTTTCCCGTGATGTAGAGGAGATTAGTGTTAGTCACGATAATAGTAATAATAATAACAATAATAATAATAATAGTGATAATAATGAATCAAATCTATCTTGCTTGTGTTCTTTTGATACAGAATTACTGAAGTTCAGACTAGTGTTTCTGTTGTGTATTTTAAGCCACTCTTTCTGTTTATGAATTAGTAATTGCCAATAGGCAGCTAACTGTATATATATATATATATATATATATATATATATATATATATATATATATATATATATATATATATATATATATATATAGTTTGTTAACCTCTGCTGAGGGTTTTTTGGATCTGCTTTAAGCATAGTTTATGATCATTGACTTTCACATTTACCTGTCTGGCTGTTTCCCCTACATATACGGCAGTACAATCTCCGCATTTGATTTCATAGACACAGTTCTGCTGATTTTCTTTAGGTGCTACATCTTTAACTTTCATTAAGTTAGAACGTAGGGTATTTGTTGTACGGAAGTAAACTTTTATATCCTGTCTGTTGAGAATCTTTCTTATCTCTTCTGAAGTCTCCTTTCTGTATAGGATTATGATAGTGCTTATCAAGTTCTTTGAATGTATCTAATTTCTTGTCGTAGATTTTCTGGTCTACTAGTAAGCTTTCCTGCTCTATCCCTTAAGCATTTAACTGCTTATTTATATTTCTTGTTCCTTGGGTTCATAATGGAACATACCGCTTCAGTAGTACGTCTCCAGTGCACTCTGTACTCTGAAACTTTTGAAACTGGCTTCATCACTGCCCACAAGCTCTCATTTCTTCCTCACACGATCTCCTCCATGTCACTTTTAGCTGGGACGCTCAACACGTTGTTTTCCGTCTGGGTTCCACTCAAATACCTGGATTGGCGCGTGATGTCCTCTATCGGCCTTCTCAGTGTGTATCCAATCCAATACATCTCGACTTCCTTGTGCATATTTGTTGCATGATTGGTTCTTGGTTGGTTGGTTGCCAGTCAGCCAGAGTTCCTTCTTGCTCATTGTTTCTGGCCACCTGAGCTCAAGAAACGAGCGTAGGCAGTTGTTGATGAATATCTGTAGTTTGTTGGAAATGCTTTTCGTGACGCGCCAAGTCTGTCAACCATCACATTGAAGCACTGACTTGACTGACGTTGGTGTTGAAAATCCGAATGTTGTTCACGCTTTATGCTGAGTGCAGAAGATCTCCACACTCGTTTCAATTTAATGAACACCAGTTTTGCTGCCTTTCTGATCCTGACTCTGAAATCCCCGTTTGTGCCACCTGTAGTTGAAACGGTGCTGCGTAGATAGGTGAAACAAGCATTTAACTAAGTTTACCTTAATGGAAATGGAATGAGAGGATTAGAAGTCCAAGTAGCGATTCGAATGGGAAGATTAAGTTGAAAGATCCAACTGATGTAAAATAAGCAAAATAATCTGGTTTACCAAATCCCTTACACTGATTGTGAGGTCACATACAGACGTCAAAGTAAACAACCAAGATCAATTAGAATAACATCGCACAAAAGCTTGGCTAAATCAAGATTAGTATATCCTAATAAGATGGGAAATTTGAAGAAAAACTCTGCTGCAGCTCTGTACACAACCACACAGTAAGGGGGGGGTGCAGAGAGAAAATTCTTAAAATAAGTTAGTTCGATGGAGGGAGAGATTGATAACCGAATCTCTATCCGTCGAACCAACACCAACAAATAAATACAGTAATAGAAATGATTCTATACCTCTCACAGATATATGTGGAATATGCTACTACCTTTGTCATCACAAACAAAGAAAGACAATTAGGACTATATAATGTCAGTCTCGAAGTTGTGGAGTTAGTTACCTGATGTGAATAGTAGAAGTGTGAGTAGTACTACTACTAGTAGTAGTCGTGCGAGTAGTAATAGTAATAGTACTGTGAGTAGTAGTAGTAGTAGTAGTGTGAGTAGTAGTAGTAGTGTGAGTAGTAGTAGTAGTAGTAGTAGTAGTAGTAGTAGTAGTAGTAGTAGTAGTAGTAGTAGTAGTAGTAGTAGTAGTAGTAGTAGTAGTAGTAGTAGTAGTAATCCCGGTGTTATTAATAATAATTCTACTAGTAATATTGATAAGATTATCACCAAGGTTGGATGTGATGTGTATGGCATTTGAGCCAACAAACTCGATTAGAAATAAGCTTTGTACATTAAAAAATCCTGTTCATGCAATTAAGCAAAATAATTCAGTTGACCAACTCTCTTCTAATGATTGTCAGGTTAATTAAACCGATTACGGTATTTGACTACGATGGGTTAGAATAAGCGAGTGAAAATCCTTGCTAAGGCAAGACTTGTAAATCTGAATAGGATAAGGAATGTTGAGGAAAGCTCAGCTATGGGTTGGGATAGGGTGATAGTATTGAAAATTAACTTAGTTGGTTGAAGAGAAAGAGACAGATTGATAACCGACTGGATCTTTGTTTATCAAATCAATCACAACTACTCACAGTAATAGGAGTGATTCTGCACCTCTACCAGATATATATATGGAATATGCTACTACCCTTGTCATCACAAACAAAGAAAGACAATTAGGACTATATAAAGACAGTCTCGAAGTTGTGGAGTTAGTTACCTGATATGAATATGGACACTGAACTGTGTCTGAATAGTACATTATCCAGTAGATGATACTGTTCCTTCACTGTGTATGATATTTATAATAAACAGACTGAAATGCAATCAATATTCATAGTCATTCGTAGGTACAAATAATTTTGGGATTAAAATTGTATAATTAGCCATACTAATGGGAGATATTCTTTCACTTGTTATGAGAGTGACTGTACAGGTTAGGGTTAGGCGAAATCACTGAAAGACTCTTATTAACTTTGGTTTCGTTTAATTTGACGGGTTGATTAGAAAATCAGATTATCTCTTCGAAATGACAATGTGTATATGTGTCTTCTGTACTCAGCATGTGAAACAATATCCGGATTTTGAACACCAACATCAAGTCAAGTCACTGCTTCAATGTGATGGTTGAGAGACTTGGCACGTTACCGTGAACATTTTCAACAAACTACAGATATTCATCAACAACTGCCGCCTACGCTGGCTCGATATTGACGCTGAAGCTCACATGGCCAGAATAATAAGAATAAGCAACAAGGAACTCTCGCTGACTTGCTGGCAACGAACCAATTAACAACCTATCACCCAACAGATATGCAGAAGGATTGGGCATACACTGAGAAGGCCGACTGGGGACACCATGCGCCAGACCAGGTACTCGAGTGGAACCCAGATGGGAAACGACGAGTTGGGCATCCCAGCAGAGGGTGACATGGAGGAAATTGTGTGAGGAAGAAATGAGAGGTTGTGGGCTGTCATGGATCCAGGTTGAAAAGATTGCAGAGAAGGGATTGTAATAGAGACTTGCAACTGAAGCGGTACTTTCCATTATGAACCCAAGGAACAAATAATAATAATGTGTCTTACTGCTTTACTCACAGACACACAATGATATCAATCATTGAATGACAACACTATGAAGTATTAGCACTGAATCATCTTGTCTCGAATCTTCAAAACATCAGTCTTCAAGATTTCATATACTAGGAGACCAGTAAACGCTTTCAGAGAACACGGTCTTCACAAGCATAAATCTACCCTTCCATTCATCCTCAATTGAAAAATACAAAAAAAAAGCCCAATAAACTTACTTTAATAATTTGTGTCATCTCGTACTCTTCAATAGTTCCATTTCTATCAATATCATACAATTGGAAGGCTAATTCAAGTTTTTCTTCTGGACTACCAGACTGTGTGATGCTTATCGCCTAGATTATGGATATAGAAAAGACATAAAAAAGCAAAACATTATGATTAACAGATATACTACTAATAAAGGTTGTAGTAGTATACCTCTGTAGCACATCAATTGTGTTATGTATATTTATATATATAAATATTTTTTATCACTTGGAACCTAGGGCCTTAGTAGCACGTCTCCAGTGCACTCTCTTCTCTACAATCTTTTCAAACATGACTCCACGACAGCCCACAACCTCTCACTTCTTCCTCATACATCTCCTCCATGTCACCCTCACCTCGAACGCCGAAAACATCGTTTCCCCAAATGGGTTCCACTCGAGTACCTGGCCTGACGTGTGATATACCCGAATGGTCTTCTCACTGTATGCCCAATCCATCTCCACTTCCTTCTGCATACTTGTCGAGCGATAATTTCTTGCTTCATCGGTTCGTTGCCAGCCAGAGTGAGTTCCCTGTTGCTTATTCTTATTATTCTGGCCATCTAATCTTCTGTATCAAGTGAGCGTAGGCGGTAGTTGTTGATGGATATCTATAGTTTGTTGAAAATATTAGGCTAAAATGATAAATTTCGTTTGACATTTCTTGTATAAACATAAATATGATTATCATATTCATTTGATATTTATAAAGAAAATAAGGTCAATGAACAAGTGAATTCTGTTCGTTTCCAAGTTATCTAATAACCTTTCATGCAATAGGATACCTGTTAGTTTATATTTCAATGACATTTTAAACTAAGTTTTGATGTGTAAACGTTTGTAGGTGGATGACAGAGTTATGATTGAAACTTTCGATATTTAGTACCATTTCAGTACTGATAATCTTCTCTTTGACATTCTTTTTCCAGTGTTTGAATAACATAAGGTTTAAGGTGTCATATCCTTGTTTATCTATCACTATATATGTATATATATGTATCCGAAATTCCTCTACGATGAGTTATGATATCACTGGGAAAAGTTGATGGAAACTGTGTAAACCACTTGTAGTCTACCACCTAGGAATTTTGTCGGTAGAACATCTTTGCCATATCTGTAGTGCAAACATGAAACCAGATATCATTCGTACCATCTGTAGGTTTGACAATAATTGTTCCTTGACCTTCAGTAATCTCGCCAACGTAACTCATACATCACTGCACTATACAAGTTACATGCATATGCCCTGCTACGTATTGGTAACAGGATGAGCATTAGGCGGTATAGTCGAATGCTTTTCGCATTATAACAGCCTACTATTCCTCAATATTCCACTGCTGCATATCAACACTATGGTTTTAGTCATGTATCTCGGCTCTAACAGCGTAGTTTTCATCAGAAACATGAAACACATTTATTCATAACCCTCTCAATATATATCCCTGAACTCCTGTCGAATGTCAAACAATGAACTGTCTCCCTTCCAACTATCACTAGTCCTGATCAGTAGATAAAATTGTCACTTGATGATAGTTTAATGACTCAATCCTAATCATTCAGAGATCGGTTACAAATGTCTAAAATACATTATGAAATAACCGATTCAAACAGGCACCAGCCAATACAAGAAGACTGGTGTACACCAACAACAGAGACGAATATGTATAAAAGACCGGTGTTAATCACTTTAGAGTTGCATTATCCTCTAACCACTACACCATTATTCACAGGTTTCTCAAAAAACATCTCATCTATCAAGCTAAGCACTACTATTGGAACTAATTTTGCTCTTGTCTATTCGATACTGAGTATCTAACAAAGACTCCTCAAGTCTCTTATCTCTTGTCTTCTCCTTGTCATTAAATCACACTTGTTGTTTACCTTGATGAAAACAGCTTGAGGTAGAAAGCATAAACTGTCTGTGGCAAGCCCAGTCGAAATTTGTTTATTTATATTAAACTTTACAACATTTCATCGCGTATCCTTCAATCTCCTTGAATAACTGTGTACATGTGGTCAACTTTGAAAATGTAAAGATCTTAGAAACACAGGGGAAACACAAGGAATATCAGAGAATCCGTAGAAGCTTGACATTGAAGTTTGTAAGCAATCAATAGATATGTAGACATAGACAGAATCTATCAACCAATAGGAAAGAAGATGAACAGTTACAAGGTCAGAGATAAGGCAAAGAAATAGCCAATAGGAATGAAGATCTACGCGATCAATGACACAATAATGAAAAGAAACAGCCAACCAATCACAAATCACTTCCTTAGGGCAAGCTATTGAATGACTCACTGAGAGGTAATGAGAGCTCACTTTTCAAACTGAAGTTAGCGGTGACAATGTTGCCTAGAAAGACTGTGGAAGTTTCGTAGTTGAACCATCCAAGTGAGGCAACGTAGCACAACGAAAATAAACATCGTTTTACTGAAATTTTAACTAGAAGTTGCTTACGGACCCTATCCATTGTATGGTTTACAGTATTCTATCATGCATCAGTATTAACTTTCCACTGTCTTCTGAATTACAATACCGGTCGTTTTTTATGAAACCCACCCCACGGTAAACATACTTTTTATGATATTGATTGATCACTGGAGAGTAACCAATTTCATATTGTCCATTCCTATGTGTATAACGAATTCTATCGATTATTTTGCAATGTGGTTGTCAAGTTAGGAAACTGACCATCACGATACACTGGCACAGATGTTAGTCAAATGAAGGCAGTCAGCCAGAAGTTCCGTGCTACCTACGTTTTGCTCTTTCTCGTACTCGGTGATAGTTTCGAATCTCAGGCAATAGATCATTTCCCTAGAGGTTGTAGTCACAACTTACTAATAAGTGCCCAAAAGCAAGAATTTTAGTCGTAACAGAGATTTTTGACGATCACCTCCATCCAACTAACATACTCTGTAATGATATGCGATCTTTAAATGCGTCACTGTTGTTTTTTTTTTAGTAACTACTCATTCCGAAGATATGAAATGTGGCTTTTGCAGACTCAGAAATTCACCGATATCTTTGAGTATACTGGTGGGTTGCCTGTTCTGTCTGATATTCAGAATAGAGATAAGGGGCAGAAGAAGACAACAGGGTAAGCGGAATCATTATATATCACTAACTATGAAATTGATGACAACATCTAGAATCATCCAGTTGATGCTGGTTCAGTTTACGCCAACATTTGACATTTTATCGTGGACATTTCATCACCAACGTTGAGGATATCAGAAAGGCTGGCAATGAAGCGTCTACATAAGAATATCAGAGTTGAAAAAGCAGCGAACCAGCATTCTCTTCATCCTCATCTATAAATCTATCCTATCAAGAAGGTGATGTTCCTAAAAATGTCGTAAGTAATCACTCTATTCCTCGTTCTAATAGTTGTGTTTAGATAAATCATACTGTCCTCTGGAATCAAAATTACAATCGGAACAGGCTGACTGGCTTCAGGAAGAATAAATCATGTGAGGATCAAATTGCGACGCTACGCATCATCATAGAATACAGCATTGAAACCCAGTCAACTCTCTACCTCAACTTCATTGATTTTGAAAAGGCCTACGATCGAGGCGTCGACTGAGAAGTAATTTAGAAGTTGCTTCAACACTACGCTTTTAGTGCCACGAACCTTTATCATCCTCATTCAGTAGCAGCTACATGCTATGCTACATGATGCTACAAGCCAAGTGATTCACAATGGAAAGATCTGTAATGCCTTTGAAGTGAAGGCAGGAAGGAGTAAGACAAGGCTGCCGCCTACATTCACCAATGATCTTCCTGATTGTGGTAAATTGGACTGGACTGGATCATGCAACAGACAACTGTCAGGAGCTGTGAGAAGATGGGCATATACAGTTTGACAGATGGGAAAACCCAAGAAGATGCTGATTTCGCCGATGATGATTTGTGTTTATTGTCTAGTAGCACAAACTCGAACATCTACAGGAGAAAACTAAGGAGTTGGCAGAAGAGGCGAATCAGCGAATGAAGACGACACTTCCTTCAGGTGAAAGTAGATAAGACAGAGGTGATGAAGATACCCAAACAACAACAACAACAACAACAACAACAACAAGCACAAACAAGTATCATCAATGTGAGAAATGTAAAGGAACTAGTCTCTTTCACCTATCTAATCTAGGCAAGGCTGCATCGTTTCAACTACAGGTGGCGGCGGCGGCAGCGGCAGCGGTGGCACAGATGACAATGTCAAAGCCACGATCAGAAAGACACACCCTCCTTAATTAATCTGAAATAATCTGTGTGGGAATCTACTCCACTCCACTCCACTCCACTCCACTCCACTCCACTCCACTCCACTCCACTCCACTTCACTGAACTGCATTCAGCATAAAGCGTGAACAACATCCGCATTTCCAACAGTAATGTCAGCCAAGTGAGCCAGTGCTTGTAGGTGATGGTTGAGAGACTTAGTGCGTGACGTAAAGCATTTCCAATAAACTACAGACATACATCATCAACAGCTGCCGTCTACGCCCACTCGATACTGAAGATTAGATGGTGAGAACAATAAGAATAAGCAACAAGGAACTGTGGCTGGCTGGCTGGCTGGCTGGCTGGCTGGCTGGCTGGCTGGCTGGCTGGCTGGCTGGCTGGCTGGCTGGCTGGCTGGCTGGCTGGCTGGCTGGCTGGCTGGCTGGCTGGCTGGCTGGCTGGCTGGCTGGCTGGCTGGCTGGCTGGCTGGCTGGCTGGCTGGCTGGCTGGCTGGCTGGCTGGCTGGCTGGCTGGCTGGCTGGCTGGCTGGCTGGCTGGCTGGCTGGCTGGCTGGCTGGCAACGAACCAACCAAGAAGCTATCGGCCAACAAGCATACAGAAGAATGTGGGGATAGATTGGATTGCATTGTATTGGATTGGGCATACACTGAAACATACATACACTGGGGACATCATGTGCCAGCTCAGGCCAGGCTAGGTCGTCGAATGGAAGCCGACGGCGGTGAAACGACGAGTTGGGCGCCTGAACTGAGGGTGAGATGGAGGAGATCTTGTTAGGAAGAAATGAAAGCTTGTGGACAGTTTTGTAGCCAGGTTGAGAAGATTACAGAGAAGAGAGTGAAATGGCGACATGTTGCTGAAGCCCTTTGTTCCACTAGGAACCCAAAGGACAAATAATAATAATAATAACAATAGTAATAGTAATAATAATAATAATAGACAAATGATATGTCTGACTACATGAACACTACTCATGAACAGGGAGATTTAGGATATCAACTGCAGAATTCAAATTATTTTTCTACAGCTAATCGAAAGCCAGAAAACTATGAATGTAAACTGAGGTTATTCACATATGTCGTGCAAAAAATGCTGCTTTATTTTTCAAAATCTTGTATTTCGTAGCCAAAAACCACTAAGTTTGGCTTCATTCTCAGCACTACATGATAAATTCCCTAGGCTTATTGAACCTGTCATCCCTACATATCAAAGAACAGAAAGATGTATATAAGAGGAAAAAGAATTTGAAAACAAAGTTTCGTCGGAAAGTCAAGCTTCAGTAGATATCAGAGAGTGAATACATCTCCACTATTGTAAGCTACTTTGAGCCAGATCACCAAAAATCATGAACCACTGATTCGTATCGTCTTTTGGTCTTCAACCTGATAGCCTACACCGCCATACATGGCTAACGTCAACAGCTGGAGACTTCATGGATGATCTGGTCACTCTGAAGCTTCTTTCAATCTAATCCAAATTCCAACAGCATGGCACGTCGAGGTATGCACAGTAAATGTTCAAACCATCACAGTCTCTTAATATCCATAACCTCATCAATTGACTTGCCTATCTTATCTAATACCCTTCACCTGACTTCAACACTTCTTACACGGTAATTCTACCAAATATGACCAATCCCATGAGGATATCTGTGATCAAAATCCTGTAACTGCTCTATTTCTTCTACCTTTGACAGCTATAATAGAAGATACAATCACCTGCAGCGAAGTATACACTTGTCCTTTGATAGGCAGACAGAGATGATATCAGTTTGGAAATGACGACCACTCTATAGATAGTAATAAAAAAGATAACAGGTGATTCACAGGAAATGGTCAGTGTTACAGATCATAGCAAGGTTCGAAACATCATCCATTCAATTTTCTATCCCAGGCTGTCCAAAGAATGGTCAGCAATACCTATCTGAAATAATATTTAAGCAAATCATCTGCTTACCAGATACATGAATATCGTCGACAGAAACGATAAATTCAAGTTAGTGTACAACTCTGTGACTACAAGTTTCTTTTTAAACTGGTTGAAACATGGTAGGCAGACATACATCTCTGACATTGTAGGATGAGTTGTTCATATCCACTAGTGGACATCATGTAAGTATACACAGGCTCTTAGAGAGGAGATTTATGCAACTTTCAACGATATATCGAAAACCAAATAAGGAAACGCTAATCCTGTTCATCTTTGATACTGTTATGACGTTAACCCGTCTGTAGCAGGATGGGTGGGGATTCTGCCTTACACCGATCAAACTCAGCTTCTGTGAGCTAAGACTGTTCGATAATTCTGTGTGGTAGACCACTTTTATCTCAACTGAACTGTTTGCATCTATCGGAAATTGTGATGTATTACAGTGTATGTTTAAGTACGATGGGAATAATAGCTCACTGAGTAAATTACCTGTGACTTTAACATGTTGGACACTTGGTAACCTAACATTTTCTATGGTTTTCACACTTTTCTGACATAGAAGTTGGTTAGAAGAAGTTGAAGGTCTAGGTGAAGAATAATCGTGTTAGTCTGATATCTACTGAAGATTATAACTGGCAGTGTGAAGTTCAACAGATCGCCTAAACAACTGACTTGGCTCCATATCATTCACATGACTGAAACTTGAAATCTATTGTGATGATACTGTTTGAAGCTTTCCGCCATTGTTCACCTTTGACGTCTATACTATGCTAACTATGTATTCAAATACATTATATAGCACAATTGCCTGGTTTATTAACCAACAATTGTTTCTCATATACTGCAGTAATTGAGTCTTTAACACGGTAAATAGTTCGAAACCAAGTTTTCTCGACACTGTCATTATAATTGCTGTTTTGAGAAAATCAGTTAGCAAGGGGGAAATCCTAAAATGTTTAATAAGAAACAGCCAACTACTAACTACAAATTAAGTAGTAAACTATAGGTAGCACATAACAAAACTTGTTAAAAGTTGAAGTATACACTAAATTTATTTCCACTTTTATTTTATTTATTCAGTACTTCTAATTAAATAAAATTAGAGGCAAAAGTAATGAAGTGGAACAGGTGTAAGTGTTGTACATCTCATCATCTGTGCTGTATATAATGTTGTTGTTGTTGCTGTTGTATATCTGTTTTCTTGAGGAAAAAAGAGAAAAGTTGGCGAAAACAAATGTGCAAATATTTCACTTTCTCTTTATAAAACATTCCTATGATTGTATACTTTCATGGAATTTTGGATATGTTCACCAAATGGATAGAGAATAAATATCATTTTAATTTGAAAGGTGTTCTTATGACGTTTTTCTTTCTCTATTCCCATATTCGCCAGTCAATAGTTCTCGTCAACGTCGACAACGATGTTGTCTTTGTTGATCCACCTATGTAGGAGACAGACTGATGAATATATCTTCAGAGTATGAATCATCTATGGTATGTAGATTATGTAGATACACCTATCCACCTGTCTGCCTGCCTGTGTTACTGACTAATCACAATGTTTCAAGTTGTTATTCATAGTAGACTGACATCAGTTGGAGGAACGAAGGAAACCTCAGAGCACTGAACAGCTGTCCCAGCCCACTAGTATGGGACTCCTCAGCAGTGCACACTCACGACCCCACCCCCCAAGGATCGAATCCCCCACCTTCAGGTTCCGTCGACAGCACGTCACCATTGAGCTAGCCACTGGATCAGAATACAATCGTCCATATTTCCAACATCCTTCACCTCACGATATAGCCCAACCACCACCCAATGTAATCTTTCAGTAACTGTCCTCACGACCATCACACTTTGCACCCACCAGTCACCACCTGTCATCAGATCTTTGGGAATACCTCTCGAAGCTAGTCACTAATGAGCACCAGTTCAATTGAATTTTGGGGGAGTTGTTGGGATTTGGAAATATTCCAAGTTGTTATTTATCGTAGACTGACATCAGTTGTAGGAACAAAGGAAAGTTGGGAGCACTGGACATCTGTCACAGCCCAGTAGTATGGGACTCTTCAGCAGTGAGCAACCACGACCTTCAGGTTCCATGGCCAGCACATTACCATTGAGCCACTGAGTCAAAATCCAATAGTTCATATTTCCAACTTCTGTTACCACACAATATAGCCCAACCGCCACCCAATGTCATCGTTCAGTAACTATCCTCTTTCTTCCTCCAACTTATGTCAGTCTACGATGAATAACAACTTGAAATATTTCCAAATCCCCACAACTCCCTCAAAATAATCACAATATATTCAATATTCATATTTTTGTAGTCTTTATACTATACGGTGTCATTAGTCGAATAGCAAGTTAGCTTTTCTCATTACTTACTTCTAACCTGAGGTAAAGACATTATTTTCCAGGATATTTTTCCTTAAGCTAACTTCTACTGTTATGATGCTGAAGAATAGTAGCTACTGAGCGCACTGTACCAATCACACAGTCAGAAGGTCAGACAAGAACAGTTCAACTGGCTCTAACAAGTGATGATTTGGTCAAAGTATATTGACTAAGACTGATCTAGCTGATAGATATGATAGACAGTGGCTAGCAGTGGAATCCAAGACATGTGTCTCATCCTAGTTAAGATTCTTCAGCTGGATATATCTGTCTCTCAGTGCATGATGTTGTCTCCACTGAGACTTGAACCCAGGACCGACAGATTCAAACACCAGAGAACTATCCACTGGACAATAATTACTATTTGCGCGATGCATATAGTTCATATAGTTCATAAAAAGATAGTTTCTTTTCTAAAACATCTTATTATCTCTCTGACACACTTGAAAATCAAAAACAATCCTTTACTGTTTCATCTATCAAAGTTTGAATAAACACTGGTTCTGATGAAAAACGCGTTGCTCATTACCTGGTAGACATTCATATTCTTGAAAATGATTGGTGGGATTAAACAAGCATGATGAGTAATTTTGATTTAACCTTGAACCCAACCAATCATCAAGCAGGCAATAAAATGATATATACTTTATACGTCAATATTGAAATCTTTACAAAGTATTGATGAGATAAAAACACTGGATAATTATTATAAATTAACTTACTGTTAAAAATTCATTGAAATCAATACTTCCACTAGCATCTTGATCAAATGTTCGAAATAAATGCTCATAGAATAATTTAGCTTTACCATCTGGAAAGAATTGTGTATACATGCTTAGAAATGTAGAACGATTCAATAGACCTGATGGACAGTCTTTCTGTCAAATAAAAAGTAAGTATGAAATAAAAATCGATTATCTTCATGAATGATTCATCATATGGAATAGATTTAAACGTGAAAACGTATATATATTCTTGCACCAAGCAGATAGAGTGTAGAGGTTATTAATTAGGTTAAACATAGTGAAACTTTAACATTCATACTGCATAACTGATTGGCAAACATTTTAGTCAGTGTTGATGATCACTTCTACAACAGGTCATCTATATACTGAATAAGTTAGTGTACAAGCTTCTGAGGACAGTATTGATTGATGTATGCTTGAAACTCTGAAGAATCACCAGTCTTCTCACGGTATCAAATAGACCTTATTGATAAGTGTAAAGAAAGTGCAAAACCTGTGGTCAGTTCTAAGGATAGGAATAGCTATCATATCTAGCCATGGTGACTAGGGTTGTGGTCGCTTAAAGGAATGTTTTGGATACACAACTTCTTCTTATGATAATATCATAACATTTAAGTTGTCAGGATCGTTATGAGCGATCAAATAGTGTAGATGCCTTGGTATAGCCCATTTACAAACGGTACTCGATTAGTTCTGCCCAACCGAATCAACAGCGGAGGATAGTAATCAGTTATATGCAAGTTTTCACGTTGTACAAGGAGTGGCCATCGTAACTCAATAGTCTGATGGGTTATAGTTTGGTGTTTGAAGTGATGTGTACTGGGCTAGAGTTTCATTGTGAAGCCAGTCATTCTCTGGGATCCAGGATTACTTGACTGATGAGTCCTAAATCAGGAGAAACACATTTTATGGATTCAACTACTGGTCAGCATTCTGTTAACAAAAATATGCATCGTTAGATGTTGTACTTTGGAAGAAACTTAAAGGAAGTAGTCTCTTTCATCTTTCTAGGCAACATTGTTTCAAATACAGGCAGCACACACAAGGCCATCAAAGCCAGCCACGATCAGAAAAGCAAGAGAGGTGTTCATTAACCTGAAACCAGTGTGAAGATCTTCTTCACTCCACTCAGCATAAAGCATCAACAACATCCGCATTTTCAACACCAACACCAGTCAAGTCAGTGCTTCTATGTGATGGTTGAGTGATTTGGCGCGCTAGGAAAGGGATTTCCAACAAACTACAGACATTCATCAACAACTGCCGCCTACGCTGACTCGTTATTGAAGATCAGATGGCCAGAATAATAAGAATAAGCAACTAGGAACTCTGGCAACGAACCAACGAAGCAAGAACCTATCACTCAAAAAATGTACAGAAGGAAGTAGAGATGGATTGGGCATACACTGAGAAGACTATTCGGGGACATCATGCGCCAGGCCAGGTCGTCGAGTGGAATCCAAAGGGGAAACGACGATTTGGGCGTCTGAGGTGAGGGTGATATTGAAGAGATTGTGTTAAGAAGAAATGAAAGCTTCTGGGCTGTCGTAGCTCCAGGTTGAAAAGATTTTAGAGAACAGAGTGGAATGGCGACGTGCTACTGAAGCCCTATGTTCCACTAGAAACCCAAGGGACAAATAATAATAATAAAATGTACATATTAATGAGATTCAATAAACTATGATTGCCTGAAGGTCATAAACCAAACTGTTAGTTAAAATACACATTGGTTCAGTTTATGACTGTCCTTGACACAATCAAATTTAAATTATCAACTACAAAGCTGATAAAGGTCGATATCAGGTGGATAAAACAGAAATCAACATTTTAAGTCATTACCTTCTGCGTTAGAAGTTTTTTAGCTTCTATTTTCCATCTCTGTTACTGACCAATCAAGATGACCTTAGTCATGTGATTGGTGCTTCAATCGACCAATCAGAATAATTCATCTAGTCTCTCAATATCTTCGTATGAATTTAAAAATAGTATATATATACATGAATCCATAATGTTATGAGAATCGTTCTGACGTTTATCGTGTAATATTCTCACGGTTCAATGAAACCTAAGGAATTCGGACGTGGAACGGAGGTGTTTTTGATATACACTTCGAGTACATCAAAGTTTCAGTATTGTTATTAATTTCGATAGTGTAATTAAAAGACAAAGTTTATCTGAACAACGTGGATGTGTGATGTATTTGCGTAATGCATATTTCGAACAATCTGATCACACCTTCATTTGTCTCAAGTCAACTGATATAACACAAAAGAGTGGGAGAATAAACACAAAGATTAAGATAAGCAGGGGATTGAAATTAAGATGAGAACAAGCAAGAAGTGATTCAGTTGGTCTTAATCATGGTAAGTTATAGCTTCTGCAAATCTCAGTATACGTCTCTGACTGACTGTCTGTATACAAAACTTTGAAAGCTGTTTAAACAAACAAGTGAGGTCTGGTAAAATGCTTGTTTAATAGGATCTATCGTATCAGCATATCAAATATGATGGATGAAGACATCAAATTACTGACTAAAATGCTTATGGAAAATGGATATCCGACGAAGTTTAGAAACCCTTGTAGAGCACGGAAGCCAACTTTATACACAGTTCCGAAGAAAAGCGTCCATATCACTCTACCATAGAGAAAGGGCAGCTGACGTGGACTGACATCAGCCATTAATAAGACATATTATGCAGTTAATCATTGGAGAAAAACCAAAACACATGCTTCACCACCAACTTAAACACTGCATCAATGATTACGTCACACCTTATTGTGTTTACCAGTTCACACGTGAGTGTGTGCGTAGTCAAGCATGCATTGGGAGGAGTAATCCAGTCATGCAGTTCAAGGTGGGAGAACATATACCTTGTAGTATCACATACTTCCCCAGAATCAGTAGCCTAGGGTTTGACGAGATTCAACATTGAGGCTGACTTTCATAATTTTATCGGACTTAATAAGCTGAAGGCACATGATCAAGCATCTACGCCATTTGGCACGCTGTCATGTCACGTTGCACTACTCACAGTCAACTCCTGTAGCCAGCATCGGGATTTTGGCACGACTTCGCAAATATACCATTCCATCTGACTACGCTATTGTTTTCGTTCTCAGTCTTATATGCGTAGGTATATTACAAGTAGGAATAATTATTGATTGACTTCTGCGTCTTTCAAGTTTATACAAGAACAATTCTTTCAACCTAAATGGCTTCAAAAACAAATAGAGTGTGAAACCATGATAACCACTGGTGGGAGATGAACCTCTTTGTCTATAGTTAAACGTATCATAGAAACAGGTCACAGAATTAACGTCTAAACAGCTTTCAAAGGTTTATATCAAAACAGTCAGTGAGGGATATAGCCATACACAGATTGAAACCACCTTTAGGTGTACAAAAACAATTTGTTTTTACACACTACACCTACTTTGGTAAACTTTGTTATCTTACCGAGATTAGGATCAACTAGGTCACTCTTCCAATTTTGTTCTCATCCCCTTCTTATCTTAATTGTTGTATTTGTCCTCCCAGTCTTCGGTTTAATACATATTGACTTGTGCCAAGTGAATGTGAGGGGGAGGGGATCAGACTGTTCAAAATGTGTATTGCACAAATACGTTGCACACTTCAGATAATCTCCGTCTCTTACGCTATCGAAACCCATAAAAGGGTCTAACTGTATCAAGTTGTTATTAATTGCCTAACTGTATAACGCACTCATAGTCACTTCAAAGATCTATCGATTAAGTCTTATAATCCATCCTGTATGCTGTTTTACAAGTCTGAGGTTATTCATGAGGTTATACTGCACCTGGACTGTTATCCTATTGGCAGTCAGCAGTAGGACGAACTTATGGTTATGGTGGCAAAGATTTCCAATGGTATTTTAGTCTGCTTGGTAACTAGCAGTGAAATCTGGGAGGCGCGTTTCGTTTTATTTGGTACTCATCAACTGGATGTACCTGCACCTCCAGTGAGTGGTATTGCTCCCAGTGAGACTCGAACCTCTTACCCTCTCTCCTAATCACCTGGAAATTTCCTTCCAGATGCTTCACACTTTCATCTTATCTTCATTCACTCGTATACTGTTTACACTTCACTTCCATCATCTAGTTCTCTGAATTCTACCACCTCTTCTTCTTGGTAGACGACGGTCGACTCAAAACCACTGTATAAACAACTTTCCGGAAAACTGCCCAAAACTCTCGGTATACATACCATCATGAGATTCCTTCTCCACTGGTCAGTAGTATCTCAACTAACATCACCATATACGTTCTATATTCGTATGAAAAGTTCTGATGAATAATCTCTGTGATTACTTATCAGTTTCTACAAATTGACATGAAGCCTATTGGTGATTACCGCATGGAAACCGGTCTTGTAGGTGTTATCCTATCACAGATTAGTGATATGTATCATTTTATGCGTTAATTTCTGTCTGATTAAGAGTACAAGATGGTAAATGGAACCCCCTTTATGGGTAACCTTGCATAATTTAGATCCTAGTTCATTATTATAATGTTTGAACGATTATTAGTTGCAGTTTACCTGTAAAATAAGCTAATTACTAATTATCAGGATTATAAAATGCCTGATTTGAGTTCGATTCCTGACGGGGTCGTGGGTGCGCACTACTGAGAAGTCCCATACTACTGGGCTGTGACAGATGTCCAGTGCCCCCAACTTTCCTTTGTTCCTACAACTGATGTCAGTCTACGATAAATAACAACTTGGAATATTTCCAAATCCCAACAACTCCCCAAAATTCAATTGAACTGGTGCTCATTAGTGACTAGCTTCGAGAGGTATTCCCAAAGATCTAATGATAGATGGTGACTGGTTGGGCAAAGTGTGATGGTTATGAGGACAGTTACTGAAAGATTACATTGGGTGGTGGTTGGGCTATATCGTGAGGTGAAGGATGTTGGAAATATGGACTATTGTATTCTGACCCAGTGGCTAGCTCAATGGTGACGTGCTGTCGACGGAACCTGAAGGTGGGGGATTCGATCCTTGGGGGGTGGGGTCGTGAGTGTGCACTGTTGAAGAGTCCCATAACGGGACGAAACAGCTACTGCCTAGTGCTCCGAGGTTTCCTTTTTTCTCCAACTGATGCCAGTCTACGATGAACTTCAGCATACTGTGTCGTTAAGGTTTTTCGATGTATATTTCTACACTCACAAATATACACATAGACAGATATTCTTCCTATGTAAACCATAATATTGGCAATAAATGATGATTTGATCAATTTCCAATGTGTTGGCAATGATGTTAACACTTTTTTCGATATGTTTTTTGTTTATGAGTTACAAAGTTTATCATACTAATACCGAAAGATAATGTAATGTTAACAATTATCTGGAAGGTATTAGTTACTTCGATGAACACTAACTCGATAATTATAAAAAGTGACTATTTCTAAAACATGTTGAAGTGAAATGAATATGTCTTATTGTTTATCTGGAAACCCTACTTGATCAAGCAAGAGTTCATACTTATCTGCGTTCATCAACAGGGATTATCTGTAACCTTACTGATTCGAATCTGCTTCAGTGAGTACTGAAATCAAAGACTCAACTAGACCTCCCTTACGACTGAATTGTCTACATAAAGTGTACACCAGTGGATAGCTAACCAATCTAGTTGTCTAATCCTTACTGCTTCGTATTGAGCAAAATCTGTAGATCAGGCTTTCCAATGCGATTATTTGATTGGTAGACTTAAATCAGGGCTAAACACTGCAGCACTAGGTAGCTACATAATTTACCTCCTAGTGATCGATTCATTTTTCCCAAACAATTGGTAGACTGAGAATTTTATTTCAGCTTAACTTATTGAAATCCTGTCAGGAAATACGATGATGTCGAAGAGAATCGATCTCCAAAGACTTTAGCTCATTAAAAGTCCACTTCCGCTGCTTAACTTCAAGGTCATTTCTGGTAGCGTTGTAAATATGCATGGTCATAGTTGCCCCTAATTATATGTGGTTGAATCAAGGTTTATATTGGTGTGATCAATAATTATTCTGATTTGTGGTTTATATATATATATATATATATATATATATATATATATATATATATATATATATATATATATATGATATAATGCCTCGACGTGATACGATTCGTGAAAAAACAATAACTTCTCAATATCACGACATTCAGCTGACGCCGGGAGAGGAAGACAAACTGGGATTGGAAGTATATTTACTTCATCCGAATGGTGTGGTTATAGCTGAAAGTTCAGTCGTTTATATACTTTCTAAAAGACCTTGATTCAAGAGAACAAAATAGCATATTAAAAGTGTAAAATGAACTAATCAGCGTTTAGTATCTTATACCGCGGTAAAAAGGCGCGAAAATAATCTTTAAATGTTACAGTGAAAATATATGCATATCATAAATCAGTTTGTTTTTTGAGGATCGGAAATCTCTAAAAGTAGACCAGGGTCACAATCCTTGCTATCGCATCAGAGATGAATCAAACACATGTTTGGAAGGTGAATATTTAAAACGGAAATACATAGATACTATTGAATATCAGTCGATAGTATCCACAGTTTAAACTGATAACTGTGTCAATCTCCGGTACAGTCCGAAATGTGATCGCTAAACTATCTACATCCTGAAGAAAAGGTTCGAGTGAAGTGTTATGTCCCTTTTTAAACTATAAGAGTAAATTTAATGACAGTGGTTCGAAGAGTCGGCTGACGAAGGTTCTCAAGGTACCCTCAAGGAAGTAGTCATTGTATACAAGCTCCTCGATGTAGATATTTTCATAATAAAGTCTGATTAGAAATTTTGACTAGATATCACTTAGTACTTACAATATGCTTTTGTAGATTCTGAAGGAGATCTTAAAAAGGACTGTCGTATCTAGATAATGATGCCGTAGACTGTATGACACGTCTTCGTTTATGAACTGTGAAAAGCTGATGGTATGTCAACTTGATGGTTTATTGGTATGCAGAAGAAACATTCGACTGCCAATGTAGAAAGTTTACAAACTGTGAACCACTGGATAGGTTATGGCATTCCATATTTTTTGCATTCAGGAAATCTGATACATTCGGTTTCACCTCATGAAGATCTCATGTTGGATAGGCATATCACTTGATTAATGTAACTTTGTAGAAGAACTAATGTTGAGCAATGGCAAGCACTGGAATCCAGGACGCGCGTTTCGTCCTATTTGGGACTCGTCAGTTGCATGTACCTGCCTCCTAGTGAGCGATGTTGTCCCCACCTAGACTCGAACTAGGAACCATCAGCTTCAAATGCTAGGACATTATCCACTAAGCCATTGAGTCGCGATAGCCACTTCTTGTGCTACTTCAGTAGAAGTCAGAGTGGAATTCCACTCTCTAGTTAGGTATTTCATGATGGGAAGTCACTCTTGTTGATAAAAGGCTCCCTCTTATGCTGGGTACGTTGAATAGTTACGAATACGTTTTTCATGGTGGTGAATAAGAGGGTTGAATTTAAGCAATACCCCACCAAAACTACTCAGTGTAATCTCAGAACACTTCCGACTGTCAAACTTCAACCCATTCAAATTCGTTAGTTAACTGGATCGTTTGATTGTACTCACCTCTCTGTGGCCAGATGGACGCGGGATACGTCTTACTAAGTCTCTACAATCTAGGATAAGAGAACCGACTCCTCTTCCCAAAAGACCATCCCCCTCTTACCATATTGAATCAACTTCAGAGGCTGCTCCATGGCTACTTATGCAGCTAAGACTAGGATGAACGATACGTAGCATTCGAATCGCGTACCACACAACTTTGCAAAGTAAACCACACTTAAACAACAGTAACAATCAGAGTTGGGGAGTTGGATTCCGTTAACTTTCGATTGCCTACTCCTTAAGCACTGGGCGGAATCCTGACAGTCAGCTAGTTGGTCCATAGTTTGGAAACCCACGCTACTAATATGCACATGCCCCTTGTTGACCTCAGTTACCGATATATCAATTCTGACGGTGTACTGGTTGATGTCCGATAGCGTCACATTGACGTTCACAGTAGTTGCATAACGGGGCTCGACTTGTATATAATGGTGCACAATAGATCCCATTTTTTCTGACCATCAGGCCAAACACACATACACAATTCAAGTGACCTGTGTATAACATCTTCAAGTTGATGCTCTGGTATGTAATTATGGCAGAGTTGTCCAGCCATATTGAGTAAGTCATAGTTACTCCCGGGAACTGGAATATCGAGATATGCATACAATGAATTCCTATAAAAATACAGATTAACTATCTCAGTCATCTCTAATCTTAAATGAAGTGATCAAACACGCTAATAACAACAGTTGGAGATACTTTAAAAAAACTAGGAGCACTGAACAATCTCCGGTACTCAGAATATACACCAGTCAAGATGTTACAACTTAGCCACTGGGTTGAAATCTGGTTGCGTACAGTTTTTTAACTTGACTAGTTTGTGATACAGAATGACTAACATTCACTACAATCGATGAGTATTTATCCTTACATGCAACTTTTTAGCTCCGATGGTTACAAGTTCTCATCAGAACTTCAATAGATCTCTACAAACCTCCAAAGTGAATAGTTTTCCAGGGCTCATTATTGATATGCTTCAAGATGATATTTTCTAAAATCAACAGAAAATGTTGACTAGTGGATCTCAACTAAGTGAATAAATTGTAATATGTTGGACGTGGAACCTGAGGGTTCGATCTTTGGCAGGCGCCTACCATACTAAGACGAAAAAGCTATCAAGTACTACTCAGTTTTCAGTGATTCTCCAGTTAATGTCAGTCTATGATGAAAACCAACTTGAAATAAATAAATTCTTAAAAAACCTCCAAATTGAATTAGTTCCACAAATGATATGAATTCTTGATGAAAACTAGTGTGAAATTAGCGAAATCAAAATGTACCCAACAACCCCATGAACATTCATTCATTAGACAATGAGCTATACCTATTTTATGTTGGCTTATGATGCTACTTGGCTGCTTAAAATTTGACAGGTATAGCGGGGCTTAAAACCCATCAAATGCCCAAACCATTAAACCACGATTTCCTCGTAAAAATAACTCAATCTCATCTAACTACCAAGCAAAATATGATTAATAAAAAATCTTCACAGTTTACATTACATATTCTATTTTATTTTTATTATTATTAGTCCCTTGGGTTCCTAGTGGAACATAGGGCTTCAGTAGCACGCCTCCAGTGACCTCTGTTCTCTGAGATCTTTTGAACCTGGTCCCACGACAGCCCACAACCTCTCATTTCCTCCTCGCACGACCTCCTCCATGTCACCCTCGGACGTCCAACTCGTCGCTTCCCATCGGGGTTCCACTCGAGGGCCTGACGCGTGATGTCCTCAGTCGGCCTTCTCAGTGCATGACCAATCTATCTCCACTTCTTCCTGCATATTTGTTGCGTGATAGGTTCTTGGTTGGTTCGTTCCCAGAGTTCCTTGTTGCTTATTCTAACTACTCTGGCCATCTGATCTTCAGCAGCGAGCGTAAGCAGTTGTTGATGAATGTCTGTAGTTTATTGGAAATGCCTTTTGTGACGCGCCAAGTCTCTGAGCCATACAAGAGCACTGACTTGACGTTGGTGTTGAAAATCCGTATCTTGTTCCGCATGCTGAGTGCAGAAGATCTCCACATTGGTTTCAGGCTAATGAACGCCTGTCTTGCTTTTCCGATTCTGACTTTGACGTCCTCGTCCGTCCCGCCTGTAGTTGAAACAGTGCTTCCTAGATAAGTGAAGGAGGTTACTTCCTTCAAGTTTCTCCCGTTGATGGTAATTGGAGTTTGTTGTTGTTGTTGATGGTGGTGGTGGTGCAATATCTTCATCACTTCTGTCTTCTCTATATTCACCTGAAGTCCCGTCTTCGCTGCCTCTTCTATCAACTTGTTAGTTTTTGCCTGCAGATCTTCAAGTTTGTGTGACATTAGGCATAAGTCATCGGCGAAATCCAAGTCTTCTAGGTTCTTTTCCGCCGTCCAGTGTATCCCCCTCTTCTCGCTGCCTACTGTTTGCTGCATGATCCAGTCCACCACAATCAGTAATATCATGGATGATAGTAGATAGCCTTGTCTTACTCCTTCCTGTCTTCACTTCAAAGGCATCACTGAGCTTCCCATTGTGGATTACTTGTCACATATTCTAGTGGGTGACATATAATAACAGAGGTGACTGTTTACTTGTCAGTGAAAAGAAAAATGAATCAAATTTTCGAATTATTCATCATATTATATGGAACAGTAGACGCCGATTGACAGATATCTATCTACAATCAAAACATTCCATGTGCCACACACACACACACACACACATACACTACTGTTCAACTGTCAAACCATATGACAAACCCTCAATGTATCCATCTTCTATAAAAAGTATAGACAACTTCACAGTATTTCAGTCGTTAAACCTGAATTGACTATTCATTGGCAAGGAAAGAATAGCCTAAAGATTGGTTGGATTATTTTAGCCTACTTCAAAATAGTTCCACACCACTATTGCAGAAGGACTAGAAGGAAGAATCGATCGACTGGAAGAAGAAATACCTTGTCAAACTCCTGAAGAAGAGCGACATAAGTCTTTGCAAGAACTGGCAAGGAATCGTGCTTCACCCTGTCCACCCTAAGCAAAATATTATGCTGCATAGTCCTAGAGAGACTAAAAGATGCACTCGATTCAAAACTACGACCGGAACAGCCTGGATTCAGGAAGTACAAATCATGTGCGGAGCAAATTGCAACGCTACTCTACACATCATCATAGAACAGAGCATAGAATGGCAGTCAGCTCTACACATCAACTTCAACTACTTTGAAAAGGCCTTTGACAGCGTCAATAGCGCCGACAAGTAATCTGGCAACTGCTTCAACACTACGGAGTACCGCAAACCTTTATCAACCTCGTTCAACAGTTACATGACGACGCCAAATGCCAAGTAATTCACAATGGAAAGAAAGTTCAGTGATGTCTTTGAAGTGAAGACAGAGGTAAGACAAGGCTGTCTACTATCACCCATGATATTCCTGCTTAAGGTCGACTGGATCATGCTGCAAAAACGGTGAGGAGCTAGAAGAGGAAGATACGCTGGACCGGGAATAAGATCCTAGAAGATTTGAATTTCACTGATGATGACTTATGTCTAGTGTCGCGCAAACTCGAAGATGTATAGGCAAAATCCAACAAGTTTAAAGAACAGGTGAAGCAGTGAAAACGGGACTTCAAGTGAATGTAGAGAAGACAGAGGTGATGAAGATACCCAACCAACACCATAAACAACTACAACAAGCTCCAATCACCATCAGTGGGAGAAACTTAAAGGAAGTAACCTCTTTCACCTATCTAGGCAGCACTGTTTCAACTATAGGCAGCCCAGACGAGGACGCCAAAGCCAGCCAGGGTCGGAAGCACAGCAAGACAGGCTTTCAATAATTCGAAATCGGTGTGGAGATCTACTGTACCCCACTCAGCACAAAGCGTGAACAACATACGGATTTTCAACACCAATGTCAGTCAAGTCAGTGCTTCTATATGATGGTTGACACACTTGGTGTGTCACGAAAGGCATTTTCAACAAACTACAGACATACATCATCAACAGCTGCGCCCACGCTCGCTTGATACAGAGGATCAGATGACCAGAATAATAAGAATAAGCAAGAAGAAACTCTGGCTGACTGGCAACGAATCAACGAAACAAGAACCTAGCGCTCAACAAGTATGCAGAAGGAAGTGGAGACGGATTGGGCATGCACTGGGAAGACCATTGGGGGACATCACGCGTCAGGCCAGACAGTCGAGTGGAACCCAGATGGGAATCAACAAGTTTGGTGTCCGAGGCGAGGGTGACATGGAGGAGATGGTATGAGGAAGAAATGAGCGGTTGTGGGCAGTCGTAGCGCCAGAGTGGAAATATTGCAGAGAAGAGAGTGAAACGGAGACGTGCTACTGAATCCGTATGTTCCATTAGGAACCCAAGGGACAAATAATGTTACTAATAGTATTCACCACATCACTTGGAGAAAGATATAAAACCTGAAGTCCCTGAACAGCTACTTCGGTTGAGTAAATGAATACTCAGAATGCCGTAAACCCCACGAAACCAAGGATAGAAATCAAAGCCTTTAGGCTTCATGGAGAACCCAATAACAACTCAGCTACTAGGTCGGACCTTAATAGTTCACAGGGAACCCTATTCACTTCAGACTGCTTAATCTCACATGTTATCGCTTGTCATTAAGAATTTGCGATATCCATCTCAAAGTATGTCAATAGTCAGCAGAGTGATTAATGCGTTCGCCATGAAACGTCAACATCCTGAGTTCCATTCCAGTCGAATCTTGAGTGCAAACTGATGACCAGTCGCATACTTCATTCTTTCAACATCTTCAATACATCTCCCACTTATTTCAATCCATAATAAATATCACTTCAAAAATCCACATCTCATTTCATAGACTTTACACACCCACAAAAAGTCGAAATATGAAGTCAGAACGACTGACATACTCATGTATAAACGCAATATACATGATCACCGTGATGTCAGAAACAGACACAATGAAATGGAGACTATCACCAGTTCAGATGATAAAGATAACATTCTCTTGACTAACTTGTCAGATGGGTAATTCTGGAGTTCAATTTAATTCAGTTACACAGTTTTCTGCAAGACATTTTAAACAAGAAGAGACAAGCAATGTGGAAATTTTGTGAGAAAGCAAGGCTGGTAAAAAAATTACTTGAGACCAGGCTAAAAATTCGCATCAATCTACGAAGTCTTTGACAGGCTGTCGTTTGATCCATGTAGACGAATGTCGATATGAAAGTTCAGGTTGTGATCAATGTGACAGCCGAAATCGCGGTCTTTAACTCCGCATGATGTGCCTCAGAATTTACAACAGTGACATAGATGCATACACTTATTGTTCGTATCACAGTTACATGGAATGTCGACATCATTTTATCCTTTCTTTCCAACTAACAGTGAGAAGCTTCTAATGAATATAATCACAGGAATAGTAATAATGGTAATGATGGGCAGTGGCTAGCAGTGGAATTCAGGATGCGCATTTCATCCTACTTGGGACTCGTCAGCTGGTTGTACCTGCTTCCCAGTGAGTGATGTTGTTCCCACCGGGACTCGGACTCGGGAGCGGTCGCTTCAAACGCCAGCGCGTTGTCTACTACACCACCGAGCCACGGTAGCCACTTCTTGTAATAGAATAATAATAATAATAGTCAAAAATCTACCACACAAATGTGTTACGCAAAACATAACAAAACGTGAAAAGATAAACAATAAAGGGATAATGTATTTTTGAGATGAATGGGGATTTTTAATTTAGAAGTAGTATTCATCATGGACCGACACTGTACATCGACCGTAGCCAGAGAATGCTTTCTACACGCATACGAGACCATGTTCCTACTTGGTTTTATAAAGGTGAAAGGAAGTTTGTTAGAAGTCCGATTCTAGAACATTTGATTGACTTCCATCGCTCAACAAACCCAGACGATGACTTTGAAATTATTTATCAAATTCGTCCAAACCTCCCACGTTCTCTTCGTTTTCAACTCCTTAAAACAGCGGAGGCTTCAGCTATTCATGAACTAAGACCTGATCTGTGTGTACAAAAGAAGTATGTGCAGTCACTGTCTTTATCATGGTCATAACATTTTCCAACCACCAACCCCCACTTTATATATATATATATATATATATATATATATATATATATATATATATATATATATATATATACTCTCTATGTACCATTCCATATATATTACATAATTCATTCGTTATCATTCGCACTTCAATTGTTATTAAAATCACAAATGCCTATTAGTATAAGGGTTTTTATATGATACCGTCGTTGATTGGACCGAATTGATCAGTCTGTATTGGTATGTGAGCTCCTGTTCGGATGCCTCGACATTGCCAGCAATCTAATTATGTTAATGATGGATCGTGGCTAGCAGTGGAATCCAGGATGCACATTTTGTCCTACTTGGGACTCGTCAGCTGGATGTACCTGCCTCCCAGTAAGTGATGTTGTTCCCACCGGGACTCGGACTCGGGAGCGATCGCTTCAAACGCCAGCACGTTATCCACTACATCACGGAGCCACGATAGCCATTTCTTGTGCGAACAACATCACTCACTGGGAAGCAGGTACATCCAGCTAACGAGTCCCAAATAGGATGAAATGCGCATCCTGGATTCCACTGCTATCCACGATTCATCATTAGCAAATGCCTATGTCATCATCCGCTCTATTATCATTGTCATCAACAGCATATAGTGGTTAGTTTTTCTCACGGGATATAATTTTTTCAAATATCATATATATACGATTGTACAGCTTGAAAATAAATTCGTTGAAAAGAGTCTCTTAGCTGAATATCTTGTTCTTGCTGTTACAATGGGAATTATTAAATTATGTAATTGCCCAACCACTTAGAATAGACTTCAATGGTCAAGTGATTTGACCTTCTGTCAAATCATTTATTATATAATAAGGTCATTGACCAGTCTAATCTATAGATGAGCTAACTGTACTGGCTAATGGATTGATTATGCTATAAAGTACAGTGTATCATACAGTAGTTTAGTCTAAATTGGCTGACATATATTTGTATAATAGAAGCCGCGATTCTGTTTACACTCTAAGGAATATAATAATCCCAAACTTCATCCAATTTCCCTTTAAACTGTATTAATTGGTCACGGGAGTACAGACCTAATTCTATCGATCATATTTGCAATGTGGCAACCAAGCTACGAAGCTCAGCATCACACTGCACATCAGTAGATGTTAGTTGGTTGGAGGTAGTCGGCAGGAAGCCCTGGACCTAGGTTTCATGCTTTTTGACACTCATCAGCAAAGCGTATGTGTGACCTCGACGGAACTGATATCCCACCTGAGATTTCAACTCGCGTCACCCAGTATTGTAGTCAACGATTTTACCACTGAGCTATTCGGGCCGCGATTGACCTCCTGTAGGACTGGCTTACATGTATTGATTGGTCATGCGAGCGCAACCAATTTCATGTCGTCTAGTCCTGGGTGCAGACCGAATTCTATAGATCATATTTGAAATGTGGCAACCCTTTAAACTTTGTGATTTATGATCAGATGGAAGCCAGTTTCATCATTGTCATTTCAGGGTTAATTACTGTTAGAAAAAAAATCCCTACAGTTTATTTCAAGCATGTGAATTTACCCGATGGATGGTGACTAGCAGTGAAATCCAGGATGCGTTTCTCGATGTATTTACCACTCGTCACTAGGATGTACCTGAACCTTAATGTGCGACGTTGCCCCCTCAGGGACTCGAACTCGGGACCGATCGCGCCGGACGCCATAGCACCATCCACTACATTACCGGGCCACAACAGTAGTTTGATGCACGACAGCTATAGTGGCTCGGTGGTCTAGTAGGTAATGGTGTGGCGTTTGAAGCTGTCGGTCGCGAGTTGGAATCCTGGTGGGAACAACATCGCCCACTCAGAGGCAGGCACATCCAGCTGACGAGTCCCAAAGTAAGCATCCTGCATCCCACTACTAAAACTATCTATCACTACTATAATTAGAATACACGTAATATTGAGGTATCCGCACAGGAGCGTATATGCTAATAGGGACCGATGAATTCAGTTGTAGAATCAACGACAATACAAGCAATAATACTGAGTAATCTGTCTGCCTATTTGATTTCTGATGATGGGAAACTCAAGAATACTTAACCTTTTCTCAATGAAGTCTGATAGTGAAGATTTTACTCCCACGAAAGATGAGAACAGTTGAGGACTTTCACATATAAACATGACAGGCTTAAGCGTTACCCCATAGTTGCTAGCTTGTCCAAAACCAGCCTAAGGATCACTGCAACGAACTACAGTCATCTATCTGCGATCCTACAATACTTAATATACACATCAGTCACACTGCATCCACCACAATCGTCACTCAGTCAACAAAAAACACTCCAGAACTCCGCACCACCGCCTTCACCAATCAACCATCAAACACATACACACATACACGTAATAAGCCAACTATCAACAACACACATCACAATTGTAAATTCAATAAGACCTCATGCTATACACTACAAAACATTGAGTGATAACACTAGCATCACTACAGCACTCTGTTGGATCGCATCGACCACGACTCGCTCCGTAAGGCAAAACCTCGTCATAGTCGACAGCATCTCCAACTCACTCACTCACATATACACACAGAAACACATAAATTCTCAACACTATCACCAGACGACTGAATCAACTCACTTCAATCCACCTTATTCCCTGAATCATTTGCTCACTCCATCTCTCACCATCTCCTTCACGCATCCACCCAATACATCATATAACCATAATACAAATACTTAGCTGGAACTGTAAACTTTCATACAAGCTGAATAATCCTCCTGATGAATAGGTAAGCATCAGACTTTGTATTCTGTTGTAAACGGTTGAAAATGCGGTTAGAATAGCATGACTCATCCTGTATGTGAATTGAGTATACACAATTTGACATGAGACCAATCACATTCAAGGTCAACGTTTAGACTGAATAAGTAAAATCACGTGAATCAGACAAATACAATAAGATAAAGTTATGGTAGCACTTACCGATTACCTGAGGAACAAGACAATTAAGAGTCGATTCTATGCATAGATTATGGTGCATACCATTGTACCGTACTGTATTAGATTTATGGTATCTCAAATGACAGAGAGGAAAAATTTTTTGGTCAAGTAATTAAGATTTATTCAATCTGGAGATTTGTAGGGATCTATTCATTGGTTACAGGTTGGTAATCATAACAGACTCATATCAGCTGGAGTAACACTAAATACCTGGAAGTACTGGACAGATGTTTCGTCGTAGTGTGGGACTCCTCAGCAGTGCCAACTCATGACACCTCCAGAGATCGAACCCAGGACCTTCTGCTTCCATGGCCAATAGGTTGCCATTGAACCACCGGGTAGGAACCCAATGATCATCACTTCTTACTTCTGTCATTTCATGATAAGATTTAGTAAAACTATTCATGAAGTTAACTCTTTAACTCAATTTCATCGACTTTGAAACGGCCTACGATCGAGGCGTCGACTGAGAAGTAATTTGCAGCTGCTTCAACACTACTGTCTTAGTGTCACAAACGTTTATCAACCTCATTCAACAGCAGCTATATGCTATGCTATATGATGCTACATGCCAATTGATTCATAATGGAAAGATCTGTAATGCCTTTGAAGTGAAGGCAGGAAGGAGTAAGACAAGGCTGCCGCCTACTTTCACCGATGATCTTCCTGATTGTGGTCAACTGGACCGGACTGGATTGCAACAGACAACAGTGAGGAGCTGTGAGAAGATAGGCAGACGATGTTTGACCGATGAAAACCACCCAGAAGATTTGGATTTCGTCGATGATGATTCGTATCTGATGTCTCATGTCGCACAAACGCGAAGGTGTACAGGCGAAAACTAACAAGTTGGCAGAAGAGGCGAGGCGAGTCATCGAAGGAAGACGGGACTTCCTTCAGGTGGACATGGAGAAGACAGAGGTGATGAACATACCTAACCACCACCAACAACAACAACAAACATCAATCACCATCAACGGGAGAAATCTGAAGGCAGTTGTCTCTTACACCTACCTACCTACCTAGACAGCATCGTCTCAACTACAGGCGGCGGCAGCACAGATGACGATGTCAAAGCCACGATAGGAAAGACAGCAAGAGAGACCTTACTTCATTAATCCGAAATAATCAGTGTGGAGATCTTCTGCACTCCACTCCACTCAACGTAAAGCGTGAACAACATCCGCATTTCCAACACTAATGTCAGTCAAGTGAGTCAGTGCTTCTATGTGATGGTTGACAGACTTGGTGCGTGACGTAAAGCATTTCCAATAAACTAAAGACATACATCATCGACAGCTGCCACCTGCGCCTACTCGATACTGAAGATCAGATGATGAGAATAATAAGAGTAAGCAACAATGAACTCAGTGTGGCTGGCAACGAACTAACCAACAAACTATCACCCAACCTGTATGCAGAAGAGAGTGGAGATGGATTTGATCTGATTGGGCATACACTGAGAAGGCAATTCGGGGACATCATGCGACAGGCCAGGCCGTCAAGTAGAATCCAAAGGGGAAACGATGAACTAGTCGTCTGAGCCGAGAGTGACATGGAGGAGATCGTGTAAGGAAGAAATGAAAGCTTGAGGATAGTCGTGGCGAGAGATTCAAAAGACTGCAGGGAACAGAGTGGAATAGAGGCATTCTACTGAAGCCGTATATTCCACTAGGAACCCAAGGGACAAATAATAATAATGAATATAAATTCACGAAGTGTCAAGGTTCCACGTTTAAATCAGCTATGGATGGAACCAGCAATGTGCACTGCCGAGAAGTCCGAGAACAAAGCGAAACAGTTGGTTCTCCAGTCAACCATTTATTAGAGGTAAACAAACCAATAAAAATCGTTACTGTACAAAAAAAAAATGAAGAAATCAGGAAACACAAAATGTTTATATGTAAAATGGTAGGAAAGAAACACTTACAATGAATCCTTTATACCACTTCTTTATTTGTGCCTCAGTGAAATGTGTTTTAGCTGAGAGTCTCTTCAATTCAGATTTAGTAATCCCTTTACTTGAATGAACAGCACCCATTTGAGTAGAGATTTATTGATTTCTATTATCTTATAATTTATTGATAAGTTGTTCAAGGTCAAAATGAGTAAAACCACTTTGAAACATTGAAAGTTTTCTAGAGCGGTATTTTGAATAATACAGTAAGGTGACTACTACTGCGTCTATAGACGTTTTTTTCTCTCATATATCCTGAATTGACCAACAAAATTAGTTTATTCAATGGAAGTTCATCATTTATTTCCTTCAAATCTACTTGGATAGGATAATAAGTAGCTGTGCATAAGCTTACATGTAGACACGAACACACATACTTATTTGGTGTTTTTTCTTCTCCTATTCAATGTCCAATAACAGTGAAACATTTACCCATTGTAGGTGTATGTGTGTGTGTGTGTGCCTAGCTGACTATATTCAATGAATATTTCAGCCTAATAACTAACATCCGTACACATTGATCAATATTTTGTGCAATCAAAAAATCTGCCAAATTCTAAGCGTAGGCGTGATGTATGTGTAGACCAATGTGAGTGAGGTTGACCTTGAACTGGAATCAAGGTCAAAATATCCCTTAACTATTCGCTTATTATATTAACCATTATATTGTTTGTATGCATTAATATTTGAATGATAGACTGAAATATTTCAGCATATATTATTGACTCAGATGATAGACTGTCTGTCTATAAAGCAATTGACGACACAATGTAGAGATGAGAGAAAAGAGAAGAGGAAAGGAATTTTTGGTGAAATATAATAGGAAATTAGAAAAAGTATTTCACGAATAATAATGACAGTGGACTTGTTAACTTTCTTTCTGGTTTATTAGTATCATAGAATAATAAGCCAACTGTTCTCTTCCTACAGGGGAGTATACACTGAAAAGAAAGTATTAAAGATCAAAACTTATTCAAAACTTCTATCCTTTTTCACTGAATTTCATTGTTACTTATGGATAAATCAGTTTCATATGAATTTATGCTTTAAAAACTAAATTACTAACGGTTTTCATCAACCAAATTTTCTTAATCAATAAATCTGGTCGATGCTGGATTTCTCAGATCGATTAAACACCACATCTGCAATCTAACATAGGTAATGCCTGTTCATTTTCTACTTCTTCGTGAGTGAATTGAACTGTATCTTCTACTGAGTCGATATGTTCCGATTACAACACAATAAATATCTCAGGTACAGAATTATACGTTTGTAAAGGTATGTCTTGCCAACTATTCATAAATATACCTGCTAAGATATGGGATACTGGCGATCACAATGGGATCAAAATGGGATTTAAACTTACAAACTCACTCAGAGATAAGCTTCATCAGCTGCCTTATGGTTCCCATAGATCCAATTAGGTAAAATAATGTAACCTATGAAATTCTATGTAATAATTGTGAGGTCAAGTACATGGGTCAAACTACTAGGTTGGGGTCAGTTAGAAAAGAGGACTCAGCTATTACAATGCATGCATTAACACACATAATCACATGTTGGGGGTGGGATAAAACCACTGTACTTAAGTCCAATATACTTAGGTAGAGAGATGGAGAGATTCATTACTAAATCTTTATTCATCAAATTTTTGCTACCAATAAAAACGAAGCGTATGAGGTGATAGTGTAACAGGCGTTGCTAACAAGAATGGATATAAGTAGTATATGTTGAGAGGGTGGTAGAAATCGTAGGCAATTACCAGCAATGGGTAAGAATTCCCCCAAGAGAAACGTAAGAGACAAGGCAGGTGTATGAAGAGGAATTGAAGCACATTTTGCGAATGACTGTTCTAGTGCATGATGTACCATATTTAACGACTATTGTCCCACTTGCTGACAGTTATTATTCCTCCTATCGTACCTGTCTTCTTGTTTCTTTCAGTAAGACTGTAAAAATCAGATGCCGAAAGTAGTGTGATCATAGGTGTCCTCGTAGAATTGCTCATATATGGTGAAATTATAATGTGAGCAATGTTGAAGAGTACCGGACAGGGTAGAGTAGGTCAGTCAATTGATATGGTTGTGAACCATCATTGACTGAAGTGGCTTAGATATGCTCTGAGTATACCAAGCAACCACCTAGAGGAAAGCTGAATAAAGTTGGAAGAGGTTAACAGTGGCTAGATCAAGACCTGGCTACAATCTATGAAGTTTCTGACTATTGGTGAGCTGTGTGGAGAGATGTGGACAGCCTGGATGGAGTCCACAGGGCGAAAAGACTTTTAGTGATATGGCTGAAAATGGGTCAACTTGGTTGAGATATGTTTACTCTATAACGAAGGTAAATACACTTGGTGATTATACAAATTTCGAGACTTTTACTCGTCTTACTAAACTGTGTAAAGAACTCTGCAACATCCGAAAGGAAGATTAAGCAACATCGATTTTTTATTGTTTCTATATCTGCTTTTCAAGATTGTCACCATAGATCAAAATCACGTAAATCACAAGCTGAAGTTTGCTGGTACCATAAGTAAGTGATATGATGTCAAGACTGAAAATTGTATTCAATTTTACACTGTTGTTACAAGGCAGTTTTGAAACGTCTAAGTCATCATGTAATGGTGATTGACATTACAAGGAAACTACTTGCCTATCATCTCTTCTAAATATCAGATTATCGTTCTGTTTTACATTCTTGGGCCAGCAACAAATAAAGTGATTGTACCTGATTTCTCTATAGCTCTGTGTTGCCAATTATGATGTAATGTTGAAAATTCTTCTACCATAACGTTGGACTGTATAGCTCTTTACTATATGTTATAATTATCACTATCTGTATGCATCTCTTACACTACTAACAGACAGATATCAGTCGAATTGTTTGAAAGTGAACTCATGCATGTATGCAGTGCCAAAGTCTCAAGGTTAACCGGCATAATCTTACACCTCTTGGAACATTTAGCTAGGCAAATTTGCGGGTTTTCTTATATTCATTTAAACATCATACTTCTATTTTCACTCTCAAATAGTTAGTCCTATCTCTTCATATGTGCTGAGAAGTTAACCATGTGACTGAAGGCAGTCACCACCAATGGGAAAAACCTTAAAGAAGTTGTCTCTTTTACCTACCTAGGCAACATCGTTTCAAAGTGGAGATCTACTGCACTAAGTACAAAGAACAAGATCCAGATTTTCAACACCAACATCAGTCAAGTCAGTACTGCCATATGGTTTAGAAACTTGGCGGCACGTCACGAAAAGCATTTCCAACAAACTACAGACATACATCATCAACAGATGCGCCTACGCTCGTTTGATACAGAAGATGAGATGACCAGAATAATAACAATAAGCAACAAAGAACTCTGGCTGACTGACAACGAAACAACCAAGAACCTACCACCCAACAAGTATGCAGAACGAAGCGGAGATGGATTGGGCATACACTGAGAAGAGCATTCCGAGACATCATGCACCAGGCCAGGTCGTCGAGTGGAATCCAAAGGGGAAACGACCAGTTGAGCGTCTGAGTTGAAGGTGACGTGGAGGAAATCGTGTGAAGAAGAAATGAGAGCTTGTGGGCAGTCATGGCGCCAGGTTGAAAAGAATGGAGAGAAGAGAGTGAAATGGAGGCGTGCTACTGAAGCGGTATGTCCCACTAAGAACCCAAATAATAATAATCTATCATAATAGCAAATCGACAGCGGCAGTTCGAATCTCTTACATTTCAGAGGCTGGGAATGCAAAGGAATTTAAACCATTGTATATTATCCAACTTTTAAAAGCCTAGCAGAACACCCATATTGTTTTCTTATGGCTTTCTCAATGGTAGATGACAACGTGAAATAGACTGAATCTATGCCGTTGGACGACGAAACATTCGCATCGAGTCATACTGAAAGAAAGAGATAATTCAGCGAACAAGTTTTTCTCTTCCGACGTCACTTTTTAGAACTGTACAATTGTATTCATGTATATATCACATAAACATATAACAGTCTATCATTGACCAGTATGGTATAGTTACATCATTAGGCTAGTGGTAAAAAGCGAAATCAGGAATGGAAAGTAGTTGCGTAGTAATCTTCTAGACAGTAGAAATAACGAGGAAGGCAAGGAGTTTGACAAGGCGACTACTACTGTTAGGTGTGAAATGTTGAGATTTGGTGTCCACTTGACAGAAGATAGATAGATGTGTAGAAGGTGAAGAATGAGACAAGGGTCATCATGAAGGTGTTAATAATAAACCAGTTAATGATAATGAAATTGAGGAGAAATTCTGTGTTAAGACTATTTATGGTAAGATAAGAGATTGAACATACTTCTTTCGCGCTTACAGATTAGGCTTGATTTGATGAATTACCAATGGTTCTCAGTGCACAACTGTTGAAGGTGTACTCCTTTTGGACCATTCCATTTGACTCTATAAATGGCAGTGAAGGAGGACTCTGGTCGAGGTATATGTCTAGTGTTGACCAAATGTACAGTCATTGAGCTGCTAATTGATTTACATTCTTCCTTCGACAACCGAGCGGAATAGAGCTCAGAGATACATAAGAAAGTGTGCGTATTGTGCTGTCTGTATAACTAGCTCCACAGGAGGAAGTGAATTTGTAGACACACATTGAGGTGGCCCAAGGTGACAAATTGTTCTTAACGCACTCTGGAACCATTTGCTGACTAAAGAAGCCAATCTGTAGCTTCGCAGAGAAAAATGTTTTCTTCAGTGATCTGGATAGCTGATTCTTCAGGATCTCTACTGCAGTATCACCTTTGAAATCAACGTTCATAAACAACGTCTTCTTTGGAACTGTGAGTACTTGCTCTGTATTCTGTCTTAACTTCAAATTCTTCTCAATAAATCTGAATAGATATCCATCTTGTGTGAGAATCTTCCGTAGTTTGTCCAATTCATCGTCGATAGTAACACTTGTGCAGACTATTCTGATTCTTGAACATAAAGAATGGATCACATTCCCTTTTCTGCTAAGAGTCAACCAGCTATGGAAATTCAAGTATTGTCCATTCCATGTGGACATGTTCTATGATGATGCGCAGCGTGGCGTTGCAATTTTATTCGCACATGATTAGTTCTTCCTGAAGTCAGCCAGCCTGCTCCGTTCGTAATTTTGAATCCAGCGCATTCTTTAGTCTCTCCAGGATGATGCGGCTTAATATTTCGCTTGGGGTGAACAGGAGCACGATTCAGCACCAGTTCTTGCAAAGACTCAGCTCAATTCGCCCTATCTTCGGGAGTTTGACAAGGTACTCCTTTCTTCTAATCGATTGCCAGATACGTTTCCTTCCTTCCAAACCTTCTGCATTAATGTTATGAGCATGCCTGCTGTTGTCTCTGTGTCTGTTTTCAGTGCTTCTGGAGGAATTCCACTTGGTCCTGTTGCATTCCTGGTTTTCAGCAACTTTATGGAGTTCAAGACTTCATTCCTGCTTTTGTCGGACGGGTTGTGTTCACTGGTGGTTCCGTGGCTGCTGGTGGTATTTCTGGACGAGTTGGAGGTGGTGGTAGTCGAGTCAAGAGCTTTTTGAATTGGTCAGCCCATCGTTTCCTTCGTTTCTCCTCTTTGCTAAGTAGGTTTCCTTCACTATCTCTCAATGGTTTCATTTGTGTTGATCTCTTTCCTACCAGATAGTAACCTGCTTATTTGATATAATGTTGTCATATCTCTGTCTCTCCTACTAGCAGCCTGTTCTACTTCACTTGGAAGTGTGTCCTAGGAGTGTCTTTTGTCTTTGCGCGCACTCTTCTTCACTTCTTTGTCCAGTATAGTTTTTTATAGGTTGTGTTCAGTTCCTCTTTTCGTTCTTCATCCCTCCACTGTACTGCACTGGTTCATCTTCTGCTTCACCATCAGCAGCTTCCTCTCCTCTATCAAATTACATGTCCCGTCGAGATCCATTCCTTGTCTTCTTTCTACTTCCTTCCTAACAGGGCTGTACAGGTTTCCTCCCACGTCTCTTTCAAAGAGTTCCAGTGTTCTTCCACGCCCGATCCTTCAGGGATGTTGCTCAATGTCTCCCATTTTGTCCTGATAACTGACGTGAAGATGTAATTTCTTCCTTCAGTTCAGTTTCTGTTCTGGGTGTTTAACTGGAACTGTGGTCTATCACCAACTTCTTTGAAGGCTTTCAGGTTGATTTGGAAGGTTCCTTGGACAAGACCCATCATAAGTTCTCTTCCTATGTTGTCCGATCCTCCTAGTTTGGCATTCATGTCACTCCACCCATTAGAATTTTGATGCCGCCAACTGTAGTTTTGTCCTGTACTGATTGCAGTTGTCTGTAGAATTCCTCCTTCTTCTCTTCATCTGCATTATTTGTAGGTGCGTAGCATTGTATGGTTGTGACTTTCCTTCCTTTTGAGTTGAATATTCATGTCATGATCCTGATTATGGAGGAGATTGGTTTCCACTGTATGACAGCCTTCGATGATCTTGGAGAATTTGTGATGGCCACTGCAAAATTCAGTGTGCTTGTGGTTGTCGCCTGGGTGACAATATCGTAGTAGATTATTGACTCTCCAGTTAAGAGTTTGGAGAGTCCACTTCCATTCCATCTACTGTCGCAGATTCTAAGCACTTGTATGCCATACCTTCCCATCTCTTTAGTAATCTAGGCAGCCTTGCTAGGTTCATACATGGTGAGGACATTCCATGTCCCCATTCTTACTTTAACTTTCATCGAGAGAAAGAAGAAACATCGGCTAACTGGTTTCTTGAGGGCTTTCACCAACCGGCGTCATTTCGTCTCTCCGATTCCAGCGGGGAATAAGTTTATTTTTGTTTTTTATATTTTGTTGGTGCTTAGACGTTTCTTTATCGATTGGATTGGTTTTACGAGGTAGGGTTGCTAGGCCTATGCCTAACCTTCCCTCTTTATCCGGGCTTAGAACCGGCTAGTGAACTAGTTAACCAGGCGAGGTTGTCTACTTTTGATAGATAGATGTAAAGAAGATGAAGAATGAGACAAGAGTTATAATGAAGGTGATAATAATAAACCAGCTAATTATAATGAAATCGAAAAGAAATCTTGAAAGTGTTAAGATAAGAGATTGAGCATACTTTTTTTTGCACGTAGAGATCACCTTTGAATTGGTGAATTAGTAATGGTTCTGCCATGGTATACAACTGCCGAAACCGTACTCCTTTTAAACCGACTGATTGAAGGCAAACCTTGAGAATAGTGAACTACATTCAAAAGTTGATAGTTTCTATCTATACAAAAGATGTGGATGATAAATTCATCATATGTGATCAAAATACAAATAATGGGACTGTAGTTAAGATGAAACTGGAGGTGGTGATAGAAATTTACAAATAAAGTCAGATCCTTGTTATTGTACAATCAGTAGTGAACAATCAATAATCGAAAAAGAATCACCACAAGTATTACTGCAGGCTCCCTATAGGTGAATAAGCAGATTACATACCGAAATGTCTATTGGCACTAGAAACCGAAATTCCAGTAGGATCTATTTGTTAGGTGTAAATTAGACGTAGGCATTATATACACAGTCCAGTCAACTAGCAGATATAGTTTTGCCACGACTCATCATCATCAACTGAGGACCCAGAAATACTGTATTACGGTCCAAATTGGCACACTTCATATCACTACATCAAGTAATAAGGTAATAAAATGGAAGATGAAGAAGGCAAGAAGAGTAGATCAAAAGCAGTAGAGAGAAGAGAGAACGGAGGAATAGGAAAGTGATACGATTAAGCAAAACCGTTTTCAGCCATGTCATCACCCAGGCTCTCTAATCACTGGTTGCTGTTGTCACGTGGATCCCAACCGTGGGGTTTACATTTCCTCACACTATTTATGCCAACAGTCATGCAGTGATGCCATGCCCCCTATTCTGGCTGCCGACAACCTTTACCCAGACTAAACCTACTTCAACTAACATTGAGTGACGAGGATAACGGTGACCAGATATGTGTAACCCATGTCCTAACCATCTCAATCGAAGAAGGTTCACAACCGTATCAACTGTCTTACCTCTCCTCCCCAAAGCTGAATTTCTATTGGATTACTTAGGTGAAGTTTACTCTGTAGATCATGATGATGGAGTGCTTAATAGTGGTGTCAGCACTACCCCACCAACGGATACAGTGTTCACAACAAAAGAGTCTTACCGCTGCTCATTAATCTTCAACCTGGAAAATCCACGGGTCCTGATGGGTTACACCACAAATTGCCACCTTTGCTAGCGGATATTATTGCTGAGTCAGTCACTGATCTTTCCAATATGTCCCTATCTCAGAATTGCCTCTCTAGAGACTGGAAAGATGCCATAATCAGCCTAGTTTTTAAGTTTGGTAGTTGCCAGTTGGTGTCTAACTATCCTCCTTGTGAGTCTAACTAGCATAGTTATTAAGATTTTAGAAAAAATAATTCGTGATAAGATACTTAAACATGTTGAATCAACCAATTTTTTGGCACCACAATAACACAGTTTTCGTACTACGCACTCCTGTTTAACAAACCTCCTTGTCGCAAGACAGGAATGAGTTACAGCCCGTGATTGCAAGCTGCCAATAGATGCCGTGTTTACAGACTTCAGTAAGGCAGTCGACAAAGTGTTGCATGTCAAATCGATAGAAAAGCTCTCTTCTTTCGAGGTTTAATGCTTAATTGCAAGCCTGAATTAGGGACTTTCTGTACGAAAGAAGGCAATGAGTGAGAGTAAATGGGATAATGTCCGAATGGAAACCTGTGATGAGTGGAGTTCCCAAAGGAACAATCCTAGGTCCACTACTTTTCTTCTTATATACCAACGAATTACCAAAAATGCACAATTCTTCGGTGCTGCTATTCGCCGACGATGTTGAGATTTGGAGAGCCATATGCAGTGATGCGGATAGGTATGCATTTCAAGCAGATTTGGATGAAGTAGTAGGTTGGTTCAAACGTTGGTGCTCGGAAATTTACTTGAATAAAAGTGCAGTAATGCACATTAGTCATAGCAATTGTTTCGAGTATTCCATTGATGGTACACCACTACTCCCAGTCTTTGGACTGAAAGACTTAGGTGTCATCTTTAGTCATGATTTGAAAGCCTCAGCGAACTGTAACGCAGCCGGAGCGAACGGCTTCCGCTTTCAAAAGTTTTGATCAGGACATGTTCAGAATACTCTATTCTACTTACGCTAGACCTCACTTGGAATACTACATTCAGGCGGCCAGCCCATGCCTATAAAGATGATCCTAACGTACCCGAACGCGTTCAAAGGGTATGTAATAAGCTTGTAGCAGGCCTTTCGAATCTGTCCTATGATGAACGACTAAGTTTATTCCCAGTCTTACCGTAGAAAACGGGCTTATCTCATACTGGCATTTCGTATCCTTAATAATGACTTCAGTACTGATATGTCCTATCTTTTCTCCCCTGTTAAGATTGACTATCTCTGAAGACATCACAAGGAAATTCAAAAACCGCGATCGAATCAATTTAGTGTGAATTTGTGCTTCTCCTATCGTGTAGTCAACGACTGGAACTCTTTACCTCAGCAAGTAGTATCAGCACCTACTGTCAATGCGTTCAAGGAGAAACTAGATCTTCATATAGATATCTTCTGCAAGGACTAACACAAGCCAACTGGCCTACTATCCTTATAACTGAATACTAAAACTTTGAGCCTGACTTCTGCATTACTGACATAGTGGCACCAAGACACACAAACTATGCTATGAAGGCAACAGTGGGCAAACACTTGAAACCTTCTCATATCATCTACTTTTAATGGCTCTATTTCACTGTCAAATAATATAAAACAGAGTGAACTGAAGCGCAGTACTCTCGACCCTTAGTCGATAAATGAATATTGTTAGGTATGCCTATTATCCTTATATTCCATACTTACCATCTAAACTCCTTTCTTTCACGCTCGCTGGTCACAATTCACTTAACCTACTAGCGTTCTGATTGGCATCTGTCTCCTTAAATGTATTAATTACACCTTACCATTCATGGTTGTTGCAAACTCTATAAATAGGGTCCATACTGCAAATCACTTGGATTGAAATATTTTCAATCTTCATCTCTCAATTGTTCATTCTTTTAACTCTGCATCGTAAAAGATGTACAGGCGGTGACATAATTGATTTAAGTTGGAAAAAGTCAATCAAGAATTTTGTATTCGTGTAGAGATTTCGTCGGCCACTGACCCGCCCATTAGGACTGATCCTACTTTCAAGGTAAGTTTTGTGTTCAACGCACTCAACCATTTCATTGCCAATTGATAGTCAGGGCACCGGTAAAGACCAGTCCTGGAGTAAAAATTTGCATTTCGGTGGCGAGAATCGCATCCCAAACATTCTCAAATCATCGTTCATGGTGTTCAGTAGACTCTGGATCTTGTCAAGGTCTTCACACAACAGGACTATGTCATCTGGGCATTCTAGGTCTACCACGCAGTTTCTTGTTATTACGTCAATCCCTGTAAAGTCAATCGACGAAAGGGAGACTTCTACAAAAGTGTCTATGACAAAATAGAATAGGGACGAAGGGATTGGACATCCTTGACGGACACCACTCGGTGTAAACAGGTCACCAAAGGCTCTAACACGTCTACGGGTATTCGAGTAAAGATCTTTTTACAGAGTGGTGTACTTATTCGACACCCTTTTTAATTAGAGACATCGCTATAAGACCTCTCGATAGACGGAGTCGAATACCATCCAGAAATACAGCCAGTGTGGAGCGTCGATAAGTGTGTCCGTGTTGTATAACCTTACAGAGGGTGAATATCCAATCGATACACCCACGGCGAGATCTGAAGCCTATGTGACTTTCTCAGGCTTGCTGTTCCCGAACTTCACTCAGATGCCTGATGATTATAGAACCTAGAATCTTAGATAATCATAGGAGGACTTCTCGTCTTTCTTGAAGACTGGGACAATCAGTAATTGTGACCAGTCAGAGAGGTTCATGTCTCACTCACACATACTAGTTAACACCAGTCAATGTGATCAATAGACGTCTACCACCATCCTTGGAAACCTCTGAAATTAGTCCGTCTGCCCCAAGCTACTTTGTCTTGTTTCAGGTTATCTGCAGCCTTCTCGACTTCTGCAAGTGTTGGGGATTCTATCTGAATATTCAATTTAGGATCCGACAGGACAAAGGGAAACGAAATAATAGCTGGAGGCCAGCCAACCTGTTCCTCGAGGTGTTCCACCCATCGTTCCAATCGTCGGAGTTGACAGTGAATCAGACTTATCCTTCTCCGCTATAGTGTCACTAATCACTGACATTTTCGCTCCAGTTTCCTTGATAAGTCTAAATAACCGCCTACTGTTAACTGTCGACATTGACTTTTCTATCTCTTTCTTCGCTAGTCACCACTGTTCGCAATCATTGCGTAAGCCTTTTGTCAGTGTATATTTAAGTTGTTTCCACTCCTCATTGAGGTCGGAACATACTGGGATGCATCCATTAACTCAGAGGCTGCTGAGATCCACTGGCACCTTTTAACTACTCTCTAAGAATCGGCTGCAGTACTCATTGCTGTCTTTACAGTGAACTGAAGATGGCTACAGTGCTGTTGTTGTTATCTATCTAGCCAGCTTCCCACTAAAAGCAGCCTTATTACTTTCACTGTCATCGAGCCGGACTCGCAATGTTCTTCCTCCTGTAGTTTTCCGAAGTCCATTTAGGCGTCGGCGTATACGCACCCAAACCACCACGTGGTCGTTGTGCAAGCACCTGCTCCAGAAGGAGTGACAGTCTTCCACCAACTTTCATCAACAATAACTGACAGCAATATGATCTGTTTCTGTTCACTACTCAGTTGAGCTCAGTGCACGCCACGTCACACAACACCTCTATGTCTATAGTGTGTGCTAGCTAAAAATAAATGGTTGTCTGGGGACAGTTATCGGAGTCTATCGCCACTATCTTTTTGTCCTCCTGGAATTCCGAAATTGCCTTTCCACCTGACTTAGCCTGGCGTATTCACTTGTACATTGCAATCGCCTGCAATATCAACCATACCTGAGTGCTTGACTTTCAGCAGGAAGTTAAACAGTTTTCAGTAGAACTCATCCTTTACTTTTCCGGACTGCAGTCAGCAAGTCCTTTAGCAGAGATTACAAAAAGACAGCGGCAAGTTTTTCTGTCCCATTTTTCCTACCTATGCCATTCAGTTGAACAGAGCACCGGCAAATGTCAACTGGGATTCATTCGGGCAGTGTACTTTCTACCTTCACATTTAAGGCTATTGGCACTCGAAAGGTGAATTCCGCAGATTCACCATAATGGCCGCATGAGTCTAAGTAAACAACCCCACTTGAGTCCTATATAAATGTTTCACAAACACATGATAAATCCATAAACCGAGATGCTACAATTTCGCTTACTGGCCTATTTGACTGAAGGTGTCAACATCGGAAGCCCTAGTGTGTACATTGGAGCGCGGTTTCAGGAGACCGATGATGCGGTTTATTGAACTAATATCGTTTTCAGGAGTTCCAAAACTGGAAAAAATATAAGGTGATGTAGGATTATTGACAGAGACAAAGGAAGAATAGGTGAGGATGTGGACAGAGATCTCGGGAACTTTAATGCTGAAAGAGATGTGAAGGCGGTTGACACTTCCCAGCTACCACACAGTTGAATGAGATTTCTTAAGGTGCCTGAAAAAGTTAGTGCAAGATCGCAGTGCCCAAAAAACATCTGCTTGAGTCCTACTTTTAAATCCGACTATGAAACCAGGTCACTGGCATCAGAATGACATGGGGTTTGGTACTTTTGGGGCCGACCTCTTCTGACCACCCTTTCTCATAGGGATGGCACATCAGCGTAGCGCTGCTGGTCATCTACAGAAAACACCTTACTGCCGTGAAATCCATTAGTCAGTAGTTCGACCACTCTTGGACTCTCATCATAGCGTAGAAATTTACACTATAACGCTAACTGCCCTACCACTATTCAACTTATCTTCTTGGTATTGTAGGGCTTCCAAAGAACAATCGTTCTGCCAGCATAGCTCCTCGGGTCATTATGATATGCGAGCACGATCACCACGTCAAGGTGGCAGCTATCGCTTGGGTTTGGCAAGAGTAAATCGTACCATTCCTGTAAATTATGGTAAACCATTCTACTGGTCGATTCTCCGCTTATCTCACGTTAATATTAAAGTAGCACCCTGCATTTTTTCAAACTATCAATTTACACTACTTACTAACAGTTAGTAGTGAAATTCACCATCCCCGACACTGTTAAGATTCTATTTTCTTCAAAAATTAACATTCTAGGTTATTTCTGTGATGCTATATCTTTCTTTGAATAACTTTATCTTACGCCTCTTGATAGTAACCCTGTGAATCTGCACACTTTCCACTATTTAATTAGTGGGAAAAGAAAGACATGTGCAGAATAAAATGAGATCATTTTATTTCATAGCCTTTCATCAGCATTGTTCAAATTTGTCAAGGATATTAGATGTATTACTTCCTACTATGGTTTGATTTGGACAACTCTGCTGTTTATTTTGACGGACCTTTTGTATCGGGCTTTCGACAGAGATAAAAGTCTACAAACACCTCACAACTTGAGTTTTGCAATACATTAGTTAGAATTTGAAACAATCAGTCCCTTTTATGAATTTGGAAGACGTAGATTATCTGAACAATGTGTGATGCATTAGCGCTATACATTCCAAACAATCTGATCACACGTTTACTTGTTAAGGCATTATATATGAAAACTGGAAGTGGGGGAAGGATAAATATGACATAAAGGAATTCAATAATAAGAAAGATAATGAGAGGAATAAAAGATAAGACTTGAAGACAATCTTGGTAGTACGATAAAATAAGCATTACCAAGGTAGGCTTAATGTAAGGACAAACTGTTTTCGCACATACAATGATGGGCTAAATTTATTTATGGCTAGCGCCTCAACAAACTTAAGTATACGCCCCTGACAGTTGCTATACAAAATTGTAAAGGCTGTTTTAATATCAATCCAGTGACCTCTTATGAATGATATGTTTTGTAATGGATGCGGATGATGGTTGTCTGCCATCTGCGCTTATCAATGTATGTGAATCCAGCTGCTTTCGTAGCCATTTTTGAACATGTTCCCCTACCCTCAAGTGCATATCACGATTAGTCCTCCCTATGTATGTTTGTCCACACACACATGTAAATTTATAAACGCAGTGGGATGTGACGCAATCGTTTATACAGCATTGAGGTTAAGGTTGCAGCAATTGTTTGGTTTTCTCAACTATGACAAGCTTAGCTGCATAGTACGTTTTGCTAACAGCAGACCTTAACCTTCGTTTTAATATTATGATGTTAGATCCTCCTTTGTATGGTAACGCCTTTCTTCAGAACGGAGTACAGATCAGATTTGAATCCTTGCTGATTTTTGCAGCGGTTAGTATTTTGACATCATCCATTGAGTCTTCCGTACAAATACACTGGATCCTTTTAAATAGGCAAGTTAGCAAACCTCACTTGTATTGGGTTGGACAAAAGCTATGGAAACTTAAATACTGACCTGTCCAAGTAGGTTTCCTGTAGATCGACTGTTTTATTGAACCATCATTTCTGCGACTTAGGAGTATATCCAAGAATGGCAGACGGTTTTCTTTTTCTTCTTCACTTGTCAGGCTTATGTTGTTTTGTACGTTGTTAAGTCTTTCTAACAAACATGTTGCATCTTCATGCTTATCACATATGACGATTATATCATCGACATATCTTTTATAGAGAGTAACTTTATTGATGAAATCGCCGGTCAAGCCTTCAGTGTGTGACATGTAAATATCAACTAGCAATGGTCCTTAGGGACTTCCAATGGCTACACCATCTATTTGTCAAAAATGTTCACCTTCAAATGTGAAAAAAAAACTTTATCAGTACACAATAACAACAGCTCTCTCAAACACGTTAAGGGGATAGGGAAAGAAGGATTATATTAGTTAAAAATCTTATGTATTCGATTTTACGCACAAAACGAGTGGTTGATTAATTTATCGATGAATAACATGATCAGTTTGATTTCGAATTTCTGGAAAGAAATTCACCAATCATATATGAGGATATGAACCTGTTCCTCGATTATATTTAAAAATCTCCGATTCAGTGACAATGTAATCAGTCTTACGCCACAGACTGATGTATTATGCAACTAAGGTTCACTTGAGAAATGCTACTCAAACAAAAGACAAGCCATATAGTCCTACTTAATCCGAACGTCTTGAAAATCAGCTGTTCCTGTGGAAAAAAGCGGAAGTATTCTGCTTAGATGGTTCATTCAACAATCTGTTGTTTTCGATATAAAATCAATATGAAGCTCAATTTTAGCCTATATGGCAAACAGTAACCATGAGACAAGCAAGACCAAAGTCATCAGTATAACCCTTCTCATACTAGTGACTGTGGACTTTCGATGCAGATGGTGCGTGCAACCCCAACTTCCACCCTGGCTACGTGAGTTTTGACAGAAAAATTAACCCTGGGTTGTTTAATGGTGAAGTTTTCGTCGTCTTTCTAGACACTAACTTCAATATGAAGTGAGCTGTCAATATCTCTCCGTGAGTGATTTAGTACCTTGACCTGACCAACTGATTTGCGATTGGTTGTTTCTTTTTGACTGTTGTGTCATTGACTGACTCTACAGATTTTTCTGTTACCACTGTTCCTCTGCTTCATCTCTGACCTTTCTATCGTTTATCATTTTTCTTATCGGTTGGTAGATTGGGTCTATGTCTATACATCTATTGATTGCTGACTGACTGATGTGAATGTCAAGCTTCTAGGAATTCTCTCATATTCCTTGTCTTTCCTCTCTCCGTCCAAAATTTCTACATTGTCGAAATTGATTAGCCATTTGTACAATAATAATCCCTTCACTACTCTCCTCGATCAGCAAATATATAGACAAAATTAGTTATCGTTTGCAAGATAGGAAGCCGTTTCTAGGTGAGTCAAATCGGTTTAATTTAATGCCAAAAACTAGTAACCCCAGTAGAACGTATGGTACTATTAAGATTTACAAGTCAGGATATCCAATCAGGCTTGTAGTAAATTTTGGTGCTAGGTCCAATAAGAAATTATTCGAAATCTCGACTTATTAACTCTTATGACTTAAAGTATAGATTAGACGACGTAACTAGCCTTTACACAAATATACCGATTGACATGGTTCTACAGGCAGTTAGAAATGGGCTTAAAGATGACAAAGAACTCACGCATCGAACTAAGGTGCCGATCGAAGAAATTATACTAGGAGTAAGATTGTGCCTAACATCTACACTTTTTAAGTTTCAAAATAAAATATACAGACAAACTGAAGGGGTTGTCATGGGATCACCATTATCTCCTATTGGTGCAGACATATTTTTAGAAAGTTGGGTACGGATGGCCTTTCAAACATTGACGCCTACTCCAAAGATATGATTCCGATACGTACATCATACGTTTACAGTACTGACATAAGAACACACTAATAGGTTCTTGGCACATATAAATTCAGTAGTGAATGCAATCCAATTTACCTGTGACTTAGAAAGTGAAGATGAGCTAGCAATGTTGGATTGCAGGATTAAACGAACACAAGAAGGAAATCTAGAGAAAAGTGTCTATAGGAAACCTACGCAATCGAATGAGTACTCAGACTTCCAATCATCCCACCCCATTTCAGTTAAAGTAGGCCTAGTTAAATGCTTAAGTGATACAGCGAAAAAGGTTACTAGAAGATCAGAAAATCTGCGACAAGAGATTAGACACATCGAGAATACCCTACGTCTCAATAATTACCAACCTACATTCATCAATAAATTCATGAGAAGTCGAAAAAAAACATTCATAGTGGTGGTAGTATTAGTAATACAGATGTTATGAATAACAATTCCGCTACTAATGGTAATAATGGTGACAGAGTTAAGAGAGAATTCAAAGCCTCTGTTGTGTCACCATACAAGGAAGACACCTCAGAAACATTATGAAGAATTCTCAATAAGGTTGGTCGGGATTTGGGTGGCATTTAAACCAAAAAAACTCGCTTAGAAACATGCTTTGTAGGTGGGAAGATACTATTGTTCCAATAATGCTAAATAACTTCGTTTACCAGATCTCTTGCGACGATTACAATGTCAAAGTAGTTGACCTAGGTCAATGAGCATAGCAGAGCACAAAATGGTGAGATTCAGTATAGCGTGGTTAAGATGAGGATAATGTGTGTGGGCATACATCTGCACCACTGACATCGCTTCTCAGCCATGTCATCACCTAGAGTCAGTCTCCAACCACTGGTTCCTCTTGTCCCACCGACTCCAACCACCTAGTCTGCATCGCCCCATATGGCTCAAACCAACAGTCAAACACTTCATACATTGGTGCCATGTTTAGTCTGGCCACCTCGGACCTTTTTCCAACCTGGACTCACCTCAGCCAACATTGTGTGACGAGGTAATCGGCTACTAGACACACGTAGCACATGTCGAAGGTGACCACCTCGGTCGATGAAGGTTCATAACCTCGCCAACTGATTTACCTCTACTTCCTAAAACTCTATTGATCTTAGGTAGGAATTCATCATGCAGTGACATAAGTTGGATGAACATTGAAAATCTAGGGGCACTGGACAGTTGTTTCATCCCACTAGTATGCGTCTCCTAGGCAGTGCGTACCCATGAACCCCGCCAGGGTAACACATGCTGACCACAGAACCTGAAGGTACTGGTTTCAATCGCTGGCCAGTGTGCACTGCTAAGGAGTCCCATACTTGTGGGATGAAACAGCTCCCTAGTCTTCCTTCATGGTGAATTCCAACTTAAAAACAGACAGATATTTATAAAATCCATTCAAACTGCTGATAAATTTATGAAAATAACGAGCCTCTATAATAACTTGAAATTATCCATAAGACAAAACAAGGGAATAATCGAAAACAACAAGTAAATCATTGTCATCAATAACTGCAAAAAAATGTGAATAAACATACAAAAACATATTTCAACAAACATGGCAAGAAATAATCTTCCAAAACGATGAACATACAACACATACTTCGGCTCTCATGATTATTGTTTTTATCATTATAAACAGTAGTAGTAGTGGTAGTATTGGTTGTAGTAGTGGAGTGAGTAGTAGTAGTAGTAGTGTGAGTAGTAATAGTGGTGGTAGTAGTGTGAGTAGTAGTAGTAGTAGTAGTGGAGTGAGTAGTAGTAGCGGTGGTGTGAGTAGTAATAGTAGTGTGAGTAGTAGTATCGGTAGTAGTAGCGGAGTGAGTGGTAGTAGTACTAGTAGTGGTATTGGTAGTAGTAGTGGAGTGAGTAGTAATAGTAGTGGTAGTAGTGTGAGTAGTAGTAGTAGTAGTAGTGTGAGTAGTAATAGTAGTGGTAGTAGTGTGAGTAGTAGTAGTGTTGGTAGTAGTAGTAGCGGAGTGAGTAGTATCAGTAGTGGTGGTAGTAATAGTAGTAGTAGCGGAGTGAGTAGTAGTAGTACTAGTAGTGGTAGTAATGATAATAATAATAATAGTAGTAGTAGTAGTAGTAGTAGTAGTGGTAATAGTGTGCTAGCATAAGTAATATCTTTTTTACAAGTATTGAAAATGATTTGGATGAGTGTACAAAAAGGAATTCAAATTACTCATTGTACATAAACCGCTGAGAGTATGATGCATTGAAATTTCTATACTATTTTCAAATGCTCTGAAAGTATAATTGAAGAAAAGAAAAGAGATTAAAAATCAGTTAATATTTGTTTTTAACTACTCCTTAACACCATCATATACTTTCAAGGTCATGAAATATTTTCCCAATTCCTCCTCCCAAAAGAACATGAATAGTTAGGGAAATATTCATATTATGTATAGTAATGATGGGCAGTGTCTAACAGTGGAATCCAAGGTGCGCATTTCGTCCTATTTGGGACTCATCAGCTGCTACTCACTATCCATCATTACTACCATTAGAGCACCGGTAATATCAAGGCATCCGCACATGAACCTATATACTAACAGAGACTGATCAATGCAGTCCAATCAATGACAATGTCATAATTCCATATTAGATTTGTTTGTTTGATTGATAACACACAGTAAGTGATACAGTATTATTTACTTAATGACGACGTTATGAATACTACTTATCACTGCTTATAGTCATATCAATGTGTAATCATACAGCACTTTCAATAGTTGATTCTATATAGTTATATCCCTTTATATGAGTGTTGTTTTTATTGGTAGCAAAATTTTCCATATCTCTGGTGTAGGTGTTGCATCATTTCTATTACACATGTGTTGGTTGGATGTTGATTCGATGAATAAAGATTCACTCATCAATCTCTTCCTTTCACTCCACCTAATTATATTGAACTTGAGTACAGTGGTACTATCCCGCTTCACCCTATTGTGCGATTGTGTGTGTTAATGTATGCATTGCCAGAGTTGGAGTCATTTTTTCTAGATTATTGATTTCGTTGGGTTCTATCATCCCAGATTTAGCTGATTCCGATCGGTTAGTTTGACCTATGTACTTGATTAGGTCATTTTGATTAATTGGTTCTATCGGATCCTTAAGACAACCGATAGAGGTTATCATTTCTTTGTCCAGTGTTTTATACGTTGTACTCAGTTCCTCTTTTCGTTGTTCTCATCTCTCCACCACACTGGTTTATCTTCTGCTTTACCATCTCCCTCTCTTCTATCAGCTTCCATATGTCTATCGAGATCCATTCCTTGTTTTGTCTTGTTTCCTCTTCCTTTGTAATACGGTTTTTTTTCCACATGTCGTTCAGTGTCAGATACTCGAAGTCAACAATTGATCCTAATATTCTGTCAAAGTGCCACTGCACACACTAATATAGATGTAAAACTTCGGCACTGTAGTAGAATTTAATTCCATATTAGATTTGTTTATTTGATTCATAACCCAGAGTGATACAGTATGATGTATATGATGACGTTCCAAGCATAAATTATCATCGCTCATCACCATATCAATGTAATCATACACCACTCTCGACATCTGATTTCCATAGTCCTGTCACCTCACAATCTTTCGTTTTATTGGTGACAAAATTCTCCGTATCTCTGGTATATATGTTGCGACATTCCTGTTACATGTCTTCCACGGGCGTCGATTCGATGAACAAAGATTCAGTGATCAATCTTTTACTCTTACTCCACCTAATTATATTGCACTGAAGTACAGTGGTTTCACACACCACCCTATTGTGCTGTAGTGTGTTAATGCAGGCATAGCAATAGCCGAGTGCTTTCCTACATTATTGATCTTATTTAGGTCTGTTACTTTATATTTAGCTAAATTCCCATTTTCGGCTATTCTAACTGACCCCGATCAACTAGTTTGACCTATGTACTTGACCCCACTCACAGTCATTACATGGAATTTAATAGATTAGATTATTTTGCATAAGCCGACAAAAATTATCTCTAAGTGAGTTTGTAGGTCTTCGAATGCCACCCTAATTTCAGCTCTGTTGAGGATTCTACGTAAAGTTTCTGAGGTACCTTCCTTATAGGGTAACATAATGGAGGCTATGTACTCCATTTTTCTCGTGTTGTCGTTACTAGACGCACTTATGTGATTATTATTTTTCCATTTTTTCTGTGTCTATAAGAATTTTTTTAATAAACTGCGGAGGATGATTATTAACTATTAGCGCTTCTTTTACGGGTTTCAATTCCTTGTTTAGGTTCTTGCTATGACTAGTCAGTTTTCTAGCTGTATCATTTAGACATTTGATTGATCCTGCCTTAACTGACTGACATTGGATGGGATGATCTGAAGTCTAGATACCTGTTACAGTGTGTCAGTATCTCGTAGACAGTAGTACCGAAGCCACCATCTGTTCTTCGTTTTATTCTGCAATCTAACATAGGTAATTCTCCTTGTTCATTTTCTAGCTCCTCGTTAGTGAATTGGGTTGCGCCTACTACGAGTTTATATGTGTGAGGAAATTGTCGATATGTTCCGATTTCAACGCAGTAGTGAATGTGTCATCCACATATTGCCACCATATTTTTGGTGTAGCACTAAACGTTTGTAAAGCCATGTTTTCCCAACTATCCATAAATATATCTGCTACTATTGGGGATATTGGCGATCCCATTGCTACTCCTTCTGTTTGTCTGTATATTTTATTCTAAAACTTGAGTTTGACTAATATTGAGTTCAAGATCCCTCATAATTAGTTATCCAATGACTAACTGAAGTTCAAAAATAGCAAGCCTGAGAAAACGAGACAGGTTCTTGACCTAAGTCTCGGGGATGCATTGACGAGATTTTCACCCTCCTACAGATTCTGGAACACAGACACATTTGCCATATTTCTTGACCTGAGGGTGGTGTTTGACTCAGTCGATTATGAGGTGTTGTGACAGTCTCTGATTGTGAAGCGAATACCTAGGAAGTATATATACCGGTAATTGAACCCCTCTACTCGAACTCATGCAGTCGTGTCACCCACTTATGGAGAGTTGTTATCTAAATTGACGACAACTAGTTTGTGATGTCAGCCAATGATGCCCACTAGTTACCGTTCCAAATTAACTTCATCATAGATGCAGTTCACCTAGTTGACTTGGAATATGAAGACCATATTGTCCTGAAAGGTGAAAAAGCTAACAAAATGTAAGGTTTTCTGGACATGTTAACCAGAGCTCTGAGTATGTTTGGCATATGTTTTGCTGTTACCTGTCAAATGTCACATGATGCTAAAGGACTGGTCTGCGACCACTTCCAACCTTATTGATAGGGAGTGAAATGGTGGCATGTGTCGACTACTTCACTTACTTACTTGAGAGCTACATCAATCCGAACAGGCTGGTTGCTGACGAAATCTGAGCTCAAATGAAAAAGGCACAATTGGCATTTGTCAACTTACGTTACCTGTGGCGTCGGCAAGACATTCGGACGAGTATACTACGCTGCCATTCCTTCTATCCTGTTGTATAGATATGAGACATGCCCGTTAAAAGAGATATGCAGCGAATACAGCGTTCCGACTATGGATGTCTCCTTAGTATTGCTTGCGTTGCTGGAATCACTGTAAAAGCAATGTTCAGGTCAGACGAAGTGTACTAGACAAGACAGGCGAGTCGATTGATAAGGTTGTGAACCTTAATTGACTGAGATAGCTTGGACATGTACTGTGCATGCCGAACCACTCCCTACCTAGATGTCTCATCCTACGGAAAGTTGGATTAGGTTAAAAGAGGGTTCAGTGTCGTCAGACCAAGACGTAACACCAGTCGATGAAGTCTCTGAATGTTGGTCTGAGTTGTATAGAGAGACATGGAGTGCCAACGTAAAGTCCTGGAGACGAAAGGGATTACAGTAGTTGAAGACTCTTGGTGACATGGCGGAAGATCGGTCACAATGGTGCTCGAATATTCGCAACAACTATTGTCTTCAGATTATTATTCTCTTGCACTCCTTTTCCATCACCTGTTCTTTGAGTACTACTAATGTGAAGGGAGGCAACTTGAGTCGATTTTGTCAGTTAGTCAGGGGGCGTAAACCAATCGGAATGCAGTCAGTAGGCTTGTATGCATTTGCGCAGCGATGAGGGTTAATAACACTACTTGACAGGCTGCTCAAACCTCGGTAGGTAGATCGGTGTTTCAACTTGTGACTCATAGCTCCACTGAACAACGAGTTGCTTCAACTACATATTAATGAGGAAGGCAACTGTGTAAAAAGTTCTATTGCTTACAACTCTACCACAGTATTTATCGTTATAAATAATGATTCAAAACAGGAGAGCGATTTCATTGGTGCTAATTTTTGTTGCTTACTTCATACTCGTCATTTCCAAGGCCATATTTGTGCTAACTGGTGACCTCCAGTTAGTGTCGTTTTGTGTGTGCTTTATTGCTTCATATCAAATGTAAAACAAGAGAGAAGGTTGTAAACAAAACGATAAGGATTGTAACTACTCACAATGTATGTGTTTGCAACGAACTGGGGCACAACCTTGTCAATCATTCGGGGAAAAAATTGAAGTGCTAATGTGTTTAAAAGGGGGTTAGGGTAGTTAATCCAATTTACACGTATCTAATAGTCTAGTATAGTTAATGAAGACTGAATCAATCAACCAATCAATATCAACATAGGATCAGGCATTACTGCGTAACACTCCGAGTTGCCACACCTCATCTCATATCAGTACACATCAAGTAGAAAGGCAGTGAGGTGAAGGATGAAGATAAGAGAATGCAGTCAAAAGAAATATAAAATACGAGAAGAAAGAGAAGAGGAATGACAAAATGGTGAGATTCAGTATAGCGTGGTTAAGATGAGGATAATGTGTGTGGGCATATATCTGCATCACTGACATCCGTTCTCAACCATGTCATCACCTAGAGTCAGTCTCCAACCACTGGTTCCTCTTGTCCCGTTGACCCCAACCACCTAGTCTGTATCGCCCCATATGGCTCAAACCAACAGTTGAACACTTCATACATTGGTGCCATGTTTTAGTCTGGCCACCTCGGACCTTTTTCCAACCTGGACTCACCTCAGCCAACATTGTGTGACGAGGTAATCGGCTACTAGACACACGTAGCACATGTCGAACGTGACCATCTCAGTCGATGAAGGTTCATAACCTCGTCTACTGATTTACCTCTACTCCCTAAAACTCTATCTATACCTTACTTCTGCATTACTCATGCGGTGACACCAAGGAATACGGCCACCTATACTACGAAGGTAACGGTGGTCAAACACTTGAAGGCAGCCTTATCATGTCTTCCACTTTCAATGGCCATGTTTCACAGCCATACAGTAGAACAGAGTGGACTGCTGTGCAGTACATGCGACCCTTAATCGACAATCGGATATCACGGCAGTCCCATAGGTGGCGTAAATTGGCCAAAGCCAATCGAGCCATTTGTATCCGTGCCGAAATCTCATCGGCAACTAACCCACCAGGGTTGATCCTACTTCCCAGGTAAGTGAAGTGGTCAACACACTCAACCACTTCACTCTCTATTGTTAGCCGCGGCACCGCTGAAGATCAGTCCTGGAGGAAAAATTTGCATTTAGGTGGTGAGAAACGCATCTCAAACCTTTTCAAACTGCCACTCAAAGTGTTCAGAAGACTCTGAATCTTATCAGCGTCTTCACTTAACAGGACTATGTCATCTGCATACTCTAGGTCTAACGAAAATTCTCATGTGATTAGGTCAACATCTGTGTAATTAGGTGACGACAGGGAGACCTCCATAAGTATGTCCATGATAAAATTAAATGAGAATGGAGATAGTGAGCATCCTTGATGGACACTATTCGATGAGTATACCTCCCTAATGAAGATTGAATAGGGTTATAGGAATTGCATTCATATATTATTTTATTACTATATCATATTGTATATTTATGCATAACTTACTGAATATTGCTGGAATGAATACTCGACTTCAATTCACGTAAAGATTCTTGTATACTTGAACAATCATAGGTGGATTCTTCATTTTCACTTAGAGAACGAATTTGTACAAGTAAACTAATAAGTTTAGTGATCAAATCGACTGTCTTTAGATTGCGAAACTTTTGAGCCTGTAATAAGAAAAAAATATTTTTAGAACAAAAATTTAAGGATAATGTAACACGAAAGTATAATATATCATCGAACTATGAAGGTATTGTGTATACAGATATATACACCAACTGTTGGAAACATTTGAAATCAACTGCTTAAGACACTGAACGAAACATACTCAACAAGCCACGGCTAGTGATCTACCTGGCTGGCCAAACTTCAATATGTGGAGCGGGGTTCGAACTCATGACTCATTGGTTGATTATCATCTCCCTTAACTACAGTAAGTCGCAACTCCCCTCCAAGACTCTAGGGGGAGATCATTCCAATTCCTCTCCATCACCGTGACCATCTGTCGAAGTTTGTACCATCACAAAATTGATGTTACTTGAATTGGTGATCTCTTATGCTGTACTGATGTGCACACTTTCATTGCTCTGTGGACGTAATTGTGAAACTAGTAAAACGTACTCAAATATTTATTGTAGTAATATTTCTTAATAAAATGATCTAAGAAGGACTTGATTCCCAGATTAATTTTCGTATTGATGAGTGGTGGTGGGGTTATGCTGCTTGAAACTAACAGGACATTTGAGTTACAGCAGAATTTGAAGTAGTAACCATCAGAATACCAACTATGCATGCTCTGCCTGTTAAGCTAAGATGTTCTGTTACAAAACATTATGCCTCAATTTCGATGTTCACTTTAAAAGTTGCGAAGTGGTTGAGTGCCTGGGAAGCAGGATCAGCCGTACCTTGGTGGTTCAGTTGCCGATGAAATCTCTGCACGGATACAAATGGCTCGATTGGCTTTGGCCAATTTACCCCACCTATGGGACTGCCGTGATATCCAATTGTCGATTAAGGGTCGCATGTACTGCACAGCAGTCCACTCTCTTCTACTGTATGGCTGTGAAACATGGCCATTGAAAGTGGAAGACATGATAAGGCTGCCTTCAAGTGTTTGACCACCGTTACCTTCGTAGTATAGGTGGCCGTATTCCTTGGTGTCACCGCATGAGTAATGCAGAAGTAAGGTATAGATAGAGTTTTAGGGAGTAGAGGTAAATCAGTAGACGAGGTTATGAACCTTCATCGACTGAGATGGTCACGTTCGACATGTGCTACGTGTGTCTAGTAGCCGATTACCTCGTCACACAATGTTGGCTGAGGTGAGTCCAGGTTGGAAAAAGGTCCGAGGTGGCCAGACTAAAACATGGCACCAATGTATGAAGTGTTCAACTGTTGGTTTGAGCCATATGGGGCGATACAGACTAGGTGGTTGGGGTCAACGGGACAAGAGGAACCAGTGGTTGGAGACTGACTCTAGGTGATGACATGGCTGAGAAGCGATGTCAGTGGTGCAGATGTATGCCCACACACATTATCCTCATCTTAACCATGCTATACCGAATCTCACTATTTTGTCATTTCTCTTTTCTTTCTTCTCGTATTTTATATTTCTTTTGACTGCATTCTCTTATCTTTATCCTTTACCTCACTGCCTTTCTACTTGATGTGTACTGATATGAGATGAGGTGTGGCAACTCGGAGTGTTACGCAGTAATGCCTGATCCTATGTTGATAATGATGATGATTTTGAAATTCTAGGAGAACATCTTAATCCTTTTTTTAAACAGATTGAAACTATATGTTCCCTTGTTTTACTTTATTTCAAAGTGGTATGCATCATGAAATGACGTTAATTTGACGCGAACTAAAAACAAAAGTTGGGAGCATTGGATAGTCGTTTTGCTCGCAGTATTGGAACTCTTCACAACGAAGCACATGATTGCCCTATCTAGTTTTCGGTGGCTTTTTCAAATGATGTCGGATTATGATGCATAATCACTTTGTAAGCAATCAACTAATCAGTTACCAAAGACCACTATGGGATACTTCTAAAAAATTGTAGTTTTTCTTGGCCTTAATGGATGAGTCTACGATTCAAATTTCACACCGGCTACTTCGGATTGTGTAGTCGCATATTGGTGTTGATTGACATCAACTGGTCCAGTGCAAAACTGTGCCAATGAACTCGGTAAACGTACATACATACACACACACATACATACATACATACATACATACATACATACATACATACATACATACATACATACATACATACATACATACATACATACATACATACATACATACATACATACATACATACACACATACATACATACACACATACATACATACATACATACACACATACACACATACATACACACATACATACATACATACATACATACATACATACATACACACATACACACATACATACACACATACATACATACATACATACATACATACATACATACATACATACATACATACATACATACATACATACATACATACATACATACATACATACATACATACATACATACATACATACATACATACATACATACATACATACATACATACATACATACATACATACATACATACATACATACATACATACATACATACATACATACATACATACATACATACATACATACATACATACATACATACATACATACATACATACATACATACATACATACATACATACATACATACATACATACATACATACATACATACATACATACATACATACATACATACATACATACATACATACATACATACATACATACATACATACATACATACATACATACATACCATATATACCATACCATACATACCATACCATACATAGCATACCATACATACGTGCCATACATACCATACCATACCATAGATACATACATACACGTCCATGTAGTAGGCAATGAGTTATACCTATTGTTGTATGAAGGATAATGATATTACCTGATCACTTACACTTCGGTCGAAAGTCAAGTACCTAGATTGATGAGTCAAAAACTATTCAACAGGCATATATATATATAGACACTAGACTTTAACTCACCTGCATACTTTTAATTCGTGTAACAATTTCATAGGCATCTTCATCACAACGCTGTTTGAAATCAGCTGCTTGTTCCAATGGTGCTACACCATGTTCTTGTGCAATCTAATAAACAAAAGAAATATGCATAGATAGGATACTTGGATAAAATACAACAGATAAGAATGGTAAAAGATAACGTTTATCTTATTGAAGATAAGAAAAACTATCTAATGAATTATTAACTCAATTCTCTCTACTCCGCAAAGTCCATTCAACTTTTCATGAAGTAGAGAATACTAATGTGTCAATAGGGAACAGTTTCAAACATGTTTATAAACCAGAAGATATAAAGTATAACTGTTAGATGAATATACAATTTGAAAAATCTAGTCAGTGGTTGAGTAATGAATTATAGATTTTCGATAGCGTAATTAGAAGATGAAGTTTATCTGAACAATGTGGGTGATGTATTTGCACAATACAACATTTCCAACAATCTGCTCGATCAAACATTTACTTGTCTCAAGTCAATATACCTTAAACCGAGGACTGGAGGGAAAGGGGGAAAAATAAAACAATAATTAACACAACAGAGGATTAAAATTAAGAAAGATGAGGACAAACAGGAAGTGATATAGTTGATCCTAATGTTGGTAAGAAAACAAATTTTACCAAGGGGTAGGTGTAGTGAAAGAACAAACTGTTTTTCTACATATTAAGGTGGTTTACATTTATGTATGGCTATGGCTTCCACAAATCTTAGAATACATCCCTGACTGACTGTTTCTATAAAGAACTTTGAAAGCTGTTTGAACGTTAATTCTGCGACCTGTTTCTATGACATGTTTAGCCATAGATAAAGAGAGTCTTCTCCCACCAGCGTTTATTACTGTTTCACACTCCATTTGTTGTCGAAGCCATTTAGGCACATGTTCTACCACCACCAACTGCATTGCCCAATTTCTCCTCCCTCATGTATGTGTGACCACACACACATGTAAATTGGTAAACACAATGGGATGTGACGTAATCACTGATGTAGTGTGTAGGTTTTCGGTGAAGTATGTGTTTTGTTTCTTCCACAATGGTAAGATTTGCCGCGTAATATGTTTTCCTAATTGGGTCATGTCAGTCTGCGTCTCAAAATGATACTATTTAACTCCCTCCTGTATAGTGGAGTGACATGGACGCTTTTCTTAGGGACCGCGTATAGAGTTGCCTTTGGTGCTACTTGACCTCTACGATGGTTTATAAACTTCGTCGGATATCCATTTTCCATGAGTGCTTTGCTCAGTAATTTGATGTCTTCATTCATCGCATCTGGTGTACTGATACAATAGATCCTATTAAACAGGCATTTTATTAGACCTCGCTTGTATTGGATTGGACAAAAACTGTGAAAATTCAGGTGTTGTCCTATCCATGTAGGCTTTCTGTAAACTGACCGTCTTATTGAACCATCTTCTAATCGACTCGGAAGTATATCTAGGAATGGCAGTTGATCATTATTCTCTTTCTCACAAGTCAGGCGGATGTGTGTTTGTACGGCGTTGTCTATTCAGTAGACAAGCCATATCCTCATGCGTCTCACAAATCACTATGATATCATCAACATATCTCTTGTAAAGAGGAAGTTTAGCGATGAGAACACCAGCCAGATTTTCGATATATAACATATAAATATCAGCTAGTAGTGGTCCTAATGGACTACCCATAGCTACACCGTCAACTTGTCGAAAGTGTTCACCTTCAAATGTGTGGTGGACTTTGTCGGTACACAACAATAATAACGATTAGCGTTCTGTGTGACTACATATCTCCTAGAAACCTCCCATTTCCTATTACTCCAGCCTTTTTGAAGGAGTTACTTGAATTTTCACAGTTTTTGTCCAATCCAATACAAGCGAGGTCTAATAAAATGCCTGTTTAATAGGATCTATTGTATCAGTACACCAGATGCGATGAATGAAGACATCAAATTACTGAGCAAAGCACTCATGGAAAATGGATATCCGACGAAGTTTATAAACCATCATAGAGGTCAAGTAGCACCAAAGGCAACTCTATACGCGGTCCCTAAGAAAAGCGTCCATGTCACTCCACTATACAGGAGGGAGTTAAATAGTATCATTTTGAGACGCAGACTGACATGACCCAATTAGGAAAACATATTACGCGGCAAATCTTACCATTGTGGAAGAAACAAAACACATACTTCACCGAAAACCTACACACTACATCAGTGATTACGTCACATCCCATTGTGTTTACCAATTTACATGTGTGTGTGGTCACACATACATGAGGGAGGAGAAATTGGGCAATGCAGTTGGTGGTGGTAGAACATGTGCCTAAATGGCTTCGACAACAAATGGAGTGTGAAACAGTGATAAACGCAACGGCAGAATTACCACTGAACACAGGCACTCCGACAAAAGTAGAAGTCCTGAATGCCACAAAACTGCAGAAATTAGGGAAAGCAGCAAGACCAGATGGAATTCCTCCAGAAGCACTGAAAACAGACGCAGAGACAACAGCGGACATACCCACACCACTATTGCATAAGGTTAGGAAGGAAGGAAAGGTACCTGGACATTGGAAGCAGGGCTGCCTTGTCTAACTTTCAAAGAGGGGAGACCTAAGTCTCTGCAAGAACTGGTGAGAAATCATGCTGCACCCATGTCCACCCTAAGTAAAATATTATGCCGCATCATACTGGAGAGACTAAACAATGCTCTGCACTCAAAATTACGACTGAAACAGGCTGGCTGACTTCAAGAAGAACAAATCATGTGCGGACCAAATCGCAACGCTACTCTACGCATCATCATAGAACAGAGTATAGAATGGCAGTCAACTCAACTCCATCTCAACTTCATCGACTTTGAAAAGATCTTTGACAGCGTCAACCGAGAAGTAATTTGGCAGACAGTTGCTTCAACACTACGGAATACCACAAACTTTTATCAATCCCATTCAACAACTAGATGAAGACGCCACATGTCAAGTAATTCACAATGGGAAGAAAGTTCAGTGATCCCTTTGAAGTGAAGACAGGAAGGAGTAAGACAAGGCTATCTACTATCATCCATGAATATTACTGATTGTGGCCGACTGGATCATGCAGCAAACAGTGAGGAGCGAGAAGATGGGCATAGGCTGGCTGGACCGATGAGAAGACCCTAGAAGATTTGGGTTTTGCCGATGACTTATGTTTAGTGTCGTGCAAACTCGAAGACGTATAGGCAAAATGCAACAAATTGAAAGAAGAGGTGAGGCAGCGAAAACGGGACTTCAAGTGAATGTAAAGAAGACAGAAGTAGAGGTGATGAGGATACCCAACCAACATCACCACCAACAACAACAAGCTCCAATCACCATTAACGGGAGAAACCTAAAGGAAGTAGTCTCTTTCACCTACCTAGGCGGCATCGTTACAACTACAGGCGGCACAGGCAGAGATGATGACCTCAAAACCAGGATCGGAGAAGCAATACAGGTTTTCATTATTCTGAAATCAGTGTGATCTACTGCACTCACCATAAACAACAACATCCGGGTTTTCAACACCAACGTCAGTCAAGTCTGTGCCGCTATGTGATGGTTCAGAAACTTGGCACTTCACGAAAAGCATTTCCAACAAACTATAGATATTCATCAACAACTGCCGCCTACGCTCGCCCCATATTGACACTGAAGATCAGATGGCCAGAATAATAAGAATAAGCAACAAGGAGCTGTGGCAGTAACGAAACAACAAGAGAACCTATCACCCAACAAATATGCAGAGTAAAATCCAAAGGGGAAACGATGATTTGGACATCCGAGACGACGGTGAGGAGATTGTGTAAGGAAGAAATGAAAGCTTGTGGCGCCAAGTTGAGAAGACTGCAGAGAATAGAGTGTGCAATGGAGGCGTACTACTGAAGCCCTATGTTTCAGTAGGAACCCCAAGGGAAAAATATTAATAATAATAATAATAATAATAATAACAACAACAACTAGATGATGAACCAAAGAAAAACACACATAATAAACAACTTTTAAAAATACATTTAATTAGGCTTACTTCATTAGCATACTGTAGTACATGAACCAAGTATTGATTTAATTCCTTGTTAAGGCGTTCCAAGTGCATAACTAATGTGAGATAAGTGTGTTGAAACTCTAAGGATAATTCAGCTTTGTTTGAAATCTATATTCAAAGTAAGGCATATCTATACTACTAACCTTTCTTTCAGCTTCATCATTCAAATCTTGTAGTTCATCAACACAACGCTTTTTAACTTCTAAGATTTTTGACAGTTTTGTCTGTAAAAATAAAAGTAATTTTAATGAAAATTATTAAAAAAAAAAAAGAGATTTTACTTATCATATGAAATTTAACATAGAGTAGTTGTACTGGACGATAAAACATTCATGTGAAAATCTGTAGCTAGCTGGATGTAAATGTTCGGTTTTATTTACCCAATGGATTGGTGGAGGTGTTGTTCCCTGGCTTGGGGAGTTGATTTTCAATCAGTCGGTCATGGCTTTGAGCCTCACCACATCTACCGAGGTTCAGGTATTATTATTATTATTTGTCCCTTAGGTTCCTAGTCGAACATAGGGCTTCCGTAGCACGTCTCCACTCCACTCCACTCCACTCTCTTCTCTGAAATCTTTTCAACCTGACTCCACGACTGCCTACAACCTCTCATTTCTTTCTCACGCCATCTCCTCCATGTCATTCTCACCTCGGATGACCAACTCATCGTTTCCAATCTGCGTTCCACTCAATGGCCTGCCTTGGCACATCATGTCCCTGAATGGTCTTCTCAGTGTATGCCCAGTCCAATCCATCTCCACTTCCTTCCAATGCATATTTGTTCAGCCATAGGTTCTTGGTTAGTTCGTTTCCAGAGTTCCTCGTTGCTTATTCGTATTACTCTGGCCATCTGAGTTTCAGTATCAGTATCGAGCCAGCGTCGGTGGTGGCAGTTGTTGATGAATGTCTGTAGTTTGTAAAGTGGAGGATACAAAAAAGGCTTAAGGTGTTTGACCACCGTTGCCTTCGTAGTATAGGCCGCCGTATTCCGTGGTGTCACCATGTGAGTAATGCAGAAGTTAGGTGTAGAGTTTTGGGGAGAAGAGGTAAATCAGTTGACAAGGTTGTGAACCTTCATCGACTGAGATGGTTGGGACACGTACTGCGTATGCCTAGTCACCGACTGCCTCGTCACACAATGTTGGCTGAGGTGGGTCCAGACTGGAAAAAGGTCCGAGGTGGCCAGACTAAAACATGGCACCAATGTATGAAGTCTCTGACTGTTGGTTTAAGCCATGTGGAGCAATACAGACTAGGTGGTTGGGGTCCACGGGATAAGAGGAACCGGTGGTTGGAGACCCTAGGTGATATGGCTCAGAACCGAAGTCAGTGGCGCAGACGTATACACACATTATCCTCATCTTAACAACGCTATACCGAATCTCACCATTTTGTCACTCCTCTTTCCTTTCTTCTCGTACTTTATATTTCTTTTGACTGCATTCTCTTATCTTCATCCTTCGCCTCACTACCTTTTACTTGACGTGCTGATATGAGGTGTGGCAACTCGGACCGTTACGCAGTAATGCCTGATCCTATGTTGATAATGATGATGATGTCTGTAGTTTGTTGGAAATCCCTTTCGTAATGCGCCAAGTCTCCGAACTATACAAAAGTACTGACTTCATGTTGGTGTTGAAAATCCAGATCCTCTTCTTTATGCTGAGTGGAGTGCAGAAGATCTCCACACTGCTTTCAGGTTAATGAAAGCCTCTCTGGCTTTTCTGATCCTGGCTGGTTTTGACATCCTCGTCTGTGCCGCTGCCGCGTGTAGTTGAAACAGTGCTGCCCAGATAGGTGGGTAGGTGAAAGAGGCTACTTCGTTTAAGTTTCTCCCGTTGATGGCGATTGGAACTTGTTGTTGTTGGTGGTGGTGTTGGTGTTGGTTGGACATCTTCATCACTTATACCTCTGTCTTCTCTATATTCACTTGAAATCTCGTTTTCGCTGCCTCACCTCTTCTTTCAATTTGTTGCATTTTGCCTATACATCTTCGAGTTTGCGCGACACTTAACATAAGTCATCGGCAAAACCCAAATCTTCTAGGGTCTTCTCATCGGTCCAGCCAGCCTATGCCCATCTTCTCGCTCCTCACTGTTTGCTGCATGATCCAGTCGACTACAATCAGTCAATCAATCCTTCCTGTCTTCACTTCAAAGGCATCACTGAACTTTCCTCCCATTGTGAATTACTTGACATGTGGCGTTTTCATCCAGTTGTTGAATGAGATTGATAAAGGTTTGTGGTATTCCGTAGTGTTGAAGCAACTGTCTGCCAAATTACTTCTCGGTTGACGCTGTCAAAGATCTTTTCAAAGTCGATGAAGTTGAGATAGAGTTGAGTTGACTGCCTTTCTGTACTCTGTTCTATGATGATGCATAGAGTAGCGTTGCAATTTGGTCCACACATGATTTGTTCTTCTTGAAGGCAACCAGCCTGTTTCGGTCGTAGTTTTGAATCCAACTCCAGGTGATAAATATCCTAATCCCTCATACAATAAGGTTATTGAATGCATTTCAATTTCGATTCGACTCAATCCATTCATATTGATTATAATTGTTAGCTGATTGAAGATTGCCTGGATAGTCTAATTAAAAAAAATGCTGTAGTCACGTATATACTTGACCTGAGACTAGAATTCTTAAGAATAAATCTCTCTCTCTTAATCATCTCTTACACATTAAGACTATAAATGCTTGAACATGATCAAATTTATAAGCAAGCATCAATCATCCTAAATCTGTTCACTTAAAATAATCATAGATATACAGTACAATTTTGGGATATTCAAGATTAAGGAACAGTTATTCATCTTATCTCAATTTGTGTGGATGCATAATTCACTGATCTAAGTACTCAACTTTCAACCAATGAGCTTTAAGATTCCAACCCTACCTACTCTAATCTGAGAAGTCGGAGAGTAGTATCACCAACCATTAGACAGTGTGGTTAATCGTGTATAGTGTGTACATATATCAATCAGTACCGCATAGCCGAGTAGTATAACACCGGTTCATGAAGTTAATGCCTATCGCTTATGAATCTGTAGTAAAGTAAGGATATAAAAGAAAACGAATATTACGAAAACTAAATTTATACAGTTTTACAACTGATGAATATATAAACTAAGCAAAAGTATCTTACCACCATGACTAGAAACTTCATTGGATAGCCACCGTATATATCAGCTTCATTGAGTAGCAATCGACCGCCTGAAGGTTCATTCAATGATAATGCAGCACTTCCCATCGATGCTGCAACATCACCACTACTAATTGCAGGAAGTTTCAATGGAGCAGATAAGAGATTATTACTGGCCATGAAGCCTGATGTTCTTGTAGATGGACTACCACCTACAGCTCCTCCACTAGCTGCAGCAGCCTCTGATTGACATAATGGACAATCATGGACAGTTAAATCACCAGATCCACTACCACTTTGATTCATTCCGTGTCCAAACTTATGATGGTGCATATGATGACGTTTCCCCTACACACAGTAAAGAATAGAGGGTATACTCATAATTTAAAGATGAATAACTCAGTCCTTCAATATCAGTTGTACTAATGACTCTGATCAATATGACTGATGGAATCTGACTCAGGGAATAGCAGACAAATAACAAAATATACTTCAACTTTAATAAAAATATATTAGAAAAGATTTCTACCTAGAAACTTATCTACAGCAAAAGACTACTGGATGTTATTTTACAGGAGATTCTGTCTAGAATACGCTTGGTATCCCTAAATAACAGTGATCAACAACAACAACAACAACGAATTCATGCTTTCTTATAGGTATGGAACTATATCCGTAGAGCCTAGGCATTATCACTGAGTATAACATAAGCCATAAACCGAATAACCTTTAAAATCAGTAATGCTATAACTATACTGCTAGAGACAATTTACCAACAACTAAATTAACATACAGTTGTATTTATGAATATAAAGATATCAGTGAACTTGCATATGTCAGTTCTCATTCAGCTATTGTCACACTATAAAATGTACCCAAAAATGTATGCAAGGAGGTATTTAGGTCTTAGATAACTGAAAAATGACATTCTTCAGTGAAAAAAAAATTTAATCTATATAGAGATGAGGAAAAAAAAGTAGCTTTTATCAACCACCGTTTAGCTGGTTGGTTATTATCACACATCAGGATCCACTTTTTGAGATGTTTTTATTAGAGATTAGGTTTTTTTTCAATAAAATATCATTTGAATCTATAGAATGTTCACGTCTACCGTAATATCAACAGCATTAAAAACTTGTATATACAAGGTTTACAGTGGAGATGTAGACGAATGGCTTAGGAAGTCGACTTTTAAGCAATGGACACCGGGTTCGAACCCCTCACTCCCACCACTACACCGACTTCAACGTAGGCATCCAAGTAGGATTACAAGAAGTGTAGCTCATATCCTTGTACATAAACATGTAACGGGTTGAATTACATTACTTATTACCAGGTATGGCAAAAATTGGTGAGTGCTTTACCAATTGTCAAGTGGTTGGTTATCTGATAATCAAAGCACTCAACTGCCACACAAAATAAAACAGTAAACATACATAGGGAGGTCAGTGAGACAACTAAATACTTCCTTGAGAAGGAATACAAAGGATGATGATAACTACAGTCATACTGAAAGTTTTGGCCATATAAAAAAACTAGTTCGGAGGGTAATCAAACTACCAGAACGCTCTTGACATTAACGCTGTTGCTTTGAAGCAGATAATTATTTTGCGACCACACGATCAGCATAATCAACTAGTCATTTGAAAAACGAGAGCGTACAGGTGAGTAGTGACTAGTGACTTTTCTTCCGCCCAACAGATGAACAAGGTTAATTTTTGCATGACATCATGAAATTGGTTTAATACACCAATAACATGCAAATATTAATTCTAGAACTGCATGGGAATCAATGAGTTATTATGCCTCTGCTTAAACTACACAGAGACAGTCAGTAAGGTAGATGGTATGCCGATAAAAAATCCTCAAAAACGCCTGGAACGCTGAGCGGAACACTTTGAAAAGCAGTTTAACTGGCTCTCAGCTTCAGTGTGTCGTGTTCCATGGCCAGTTAACACTGACCCACCAAACGAAGCGGAGGTCAATAAGGAACCCCAAGGCAGCCAGCCCAGACAACTTACTCCATGGCTGAATGAGTGTTCCAGCACTCGGAAATGAAGTCATTATTGTACCCATCTTTAAAAAAGGTCGACGCAATGTAGGTGACAACCATCAGGGCATTAGTCTGTCACAGTCACATCGAAAATATTGGCTGTCGTCATACTTTGTAGACGTGCGAAAATGATTCGTGAGGAGCAAGTCGAGTTCCGTTCCGGTTATGGATACGTTGACCATGTGTTTACTCTCCGCTAGATGCTTGAACATTGGCAGACGTATTGTAGACCAAAGGCCGTTGTGTTTCTTGACATTAGGGTTGCCTTTGATTCGTTGTACTGTGACAGTGTCTATTAGAGAGGGGCGTACCTAAGGAATTTCTCAACATCTTGAAAGCCCTATATAATAACGCCTCAGGTAGAGTGACGGCATACAACCACCTGTCTCCATTGTTCAGAACCAGCAGTAAGGTTATGCAGGGTTGCCCGATTTCTCCATTCGTCTTTAACTTTACCATCGAAGATATTCTTGAGACAGCTCTAGAAGAAGTGCGTGATGATGGTGTAGATCTAAAACCCGAAGAACGGCTATTCGACCTTGAATATGCGGATGATATCGTCTTACTGTGTGATAACATAAAGGCTACTCAAGTCACACTTAATCAGTGATTTGGACCATTGAAGTGAAAAATATTTTTCTAAGTTTAGCAGGAGCCTGTGCTTGCACTCACCCTTGGTGGTGAGCCATTGGGAAAGTGGGAAAGTTCGTGTATCTGGGTAGTTTTGTGAATCCTGGTGGGGGTGTGTGATGAAATTTCCAAACACATATCGAAGGCATACGTCAATCTGGGCCACCTTTGGCGCCATCGCGACGTTAGTCTGGTCGTAAAAAGTTGGGTTTATAACCCTTCGGTGAGAGCAATTCTGCTCTACGCCTGTAAAACTTGGCCTCTTCCTGCTGAGGGTGACCGATAGCTCTGTGTGTTCGATCATTGTTATGGCCGTAGAATAGCTCGTATCCAGTGGCATCACTGTGTAAGTAATCCTAAGGTACGACAGTGTACGTTTAGGTATGATGGAGATCATCATTCAATAAGTGAAGTCATTTGGAAACAGCGGCTTCGATGGGGATGTCGTCCCAACGGCTTCTTGTGAATGGATGAAAAAAGTGGATAGGTTGTCAGTTTATAACATGGTGCCGTGGGATGAAGGATAGTTGTATCGGGAGAGCATCTGTCAGTGCACCACGACTCTCTGGGTGAGGTCCGAGAGTTCACGCAGCTGAGTAGCTTGAGACGTTATCAGATATGGTTCACAACAGAAACTAGTGGTGGTCATGCTGTAGCTTCTATCTTCTGCTGCTGAAAAGCAATGAACATTTTGTTTGGAATGTACCTTACTGAATTTCCCTTCCAATCACGGAATTGTTTTCCTTTCTTACTTATCCATTTCTCATAGTTGATGCCTTGACATTGTTGTTACACTAATTTAGGTGATGCATTTCTTGGTGTCCTTTTTCTACCATGTCTTTATTTTAATATTTACGATTACTATTTGTCCCTTAGGTTCCTAGTCGAACATAGGGCTTCCGTAGCACGTCTCCACTCCACTCCACTCCACTCTCTTCTCTGAAATCTTTTCAACCTGACTCCACGACTGCTTACAACCTCTCATTTCTTTCTCATACCATCTCCTCCATGTCATTCTCACCTCGGACGACCAACTCATCGTTTCCCATCTGGGTTCCACTCGACGGCCTGCCTTGGCACATCATGTCCCTGAATGATCTTCTCAGTGTATGCCCAGTCCAATCCATCTCCACTTCCTTCCAATGCATATTTGTTCAGCCATAGGTTCTTGGTTAGTTCGTTTCCAGAGTTCCTCGTTGCTTATTCGTATTACTCTGGCCATCTGAGTTTCAGTATCAGTATCGAGCCAGCGTCGGTGGTGGCAGTTGTTGATGAATGTCTGTAGTTTGTAAAGTGGAGGATACAAAAAAGGCTTAAGGTGTTTGACCACCGTTGCCTTCGTAGTATAGGCCGCCGTATTCCGTGGTGTCACCATGTGAGTAATGCAGAAGTTAGGTGTAGAGTTTTGGGGAGAAGAGGTAAATCAGTTGACGAGGTTGTGAACCTTCATCGACTGAGATGGTTGGGACACGTACTGCGTATGCCTAGTCACCGACTGCCTCGTCACACAATGTTGGCTGAGGTGGGTCCAGACTGGAAAAAGGTCCGAGGTGGCCAGACTAAAACATGGCACCAATGTATGAAGTCTCTGACTGTTGGTTTAAGCCATGTGGAGCAATACAGACTAGGTGGTTGGGGTCCACGGGATAAGAGGAACCGGTGGTTGGAGACCCTAGGTGATATGGCTCAGAACCGAAGTCAGTGGCGCAGACGTATACACACATTATCCTCATCTTAACAACGCTATACCGAATCTCACCATTTTGTCACTCCTCTTTCCTTTCTTCTCGTACTTTATATTTCTTTTGACTGCATTCTCTTATCTTCATCCTTCGCCTCACTACCTTTTACTTGACGTGCTGATATGAGGTGTGGCAACTCGGACCGTTACGCAGTAATGCCTGATCCTATGTTGATAATGATGATGATGTCTGTAGTTTGTTGGAAATCCCTTTCGTAATGCGCCAAGTCTCCGAACTATACAAAAGTACTGACTTCATGTTGGTGTTGAAAATCCAGATCCTCTTCTTTATGCTGAGTGGAGTGCAGAAGATCTCCACACTGCTTTCAGGTTAATGAAAGCCTCTCTGGCTTTTCTGATCCTGGCTGGTTTTGACATCCTCGTCTGTGCCGCTGCCGCGTGTAGTTGAAACAGTGCTACCCAGATAGGTGGGTAGGTGAAAGAGGCTACTTCGTTTAAGTTTCTCCCGTTGGTGGCGAATAAGCATAAGCATCACGGAACTCTGGAAACGAACTAACCAAGAAGCTATCGCTGAACAAATATGCATTGGAAGGAAGTGGAGATGGATTGGACTAGGCATACACTGAGAAGATCATTCAGGGACATGATGCGCCAAGGCAGGCCGTTGAGTGGAACCCAGATGGAAAACGATGAGTTGGTCGTCCGAGGTGAGAATGACATGGAGGAGATGGTATGAGAAAGAAATGAGAGGTTGTAGGCAGTCGTGGAGTCAGGTTGAAAAGATTTCAGAGAAGAGAGTGGAGTGGAGTGGAGACGTGCTACGGAAGCCCTATGTTCGACTAGGAACCTAAGGGACAAATAATAATAATAATGATAATAATCTTTGTGTACTACTGTAAAGTGTGGCAAATTGAACCGATGCAACTGTCCGTGAGATTTTTCTGTAAACAAATACACCCATAACAGCTAGCGTATCTCATATAAAATTAGATAATGCTGGTTGTAAACAGAATGATACGTGATATAAGTATGAAATATCATATTCAATGGTCTATAAGGTCTAAAGGTAATGGCGATCGAAAAAAAGTGTTTAAATGAAAACGTGGCTCCAGACTTTGAATTCAGTGTGCGCCATACTGAGTCGTAGACTACTGAGATGCTAAGAGGTGCAATTCGAAAGTCAGCAGTAACACTCTAACTTCATTTCGTTTACTTAAAACTTGGTTTTTCCTTTCATTATTTAACATTTATCTCTTTTTTATATATGTCTATTTCATTTTTCCACACAATTAAAAGTGTACACTCACCAGTGGTTGGAGTTCTTAATACAAACAACATTGATCACGGTGAAGTAGGTATGCGCACGTCTGATTTCCTACTCCAGTTTCAGAAATCTTGTCATCATGTCTTCGACTCCCTATTATTTTTATTCATGATTACTTTAATAACAGACGACATCATTATTAGTATTCATTTACCCTCTCACTTGCTCATCTGCTTTAACTGTCTATATTGATAGTTGGAGTCCGCGGGACAAGAGGAACCAGTAGTTGATGACTCTAGCTGATGACATGGCTCAGAACCGATGTCAGTGGTGCAGATGTATCCCCATAGACATTATCCTCATCTTAACCACGCTATACCGAATCTCACCATTTTCTCATTCTTCCTTTCTCCCTTTTCGTACTTTATACTTCTTTTGACTGAAGTTTTTTATCTTCATCTTTCTACATCACTATCTTTCTACTTGATGTGTACTGATATGAGGTGTGGCAACTCGAACCGTTACGCAGTAATGCCTGTTGATATTGATGATGACGATTGATGTGTAATGCAAAGATTAGGCTCGATACCCAAAAACACAATGTCTCGTCATTTATTCACATCAATTTGTAAACTTGTGAGAAAAGTTGGTTGTTGCATACACTAAAGTTCTCTTATAAACAGGGTTGAACTCAAAAATCAGTACCAAAATTACTGACTCTGTGGGATAGACATAAGAGTATAATAAAGAAGTATAATAACTGATTAAGAATTAAGTGATTACAATAATGTAACTGAACCATATTTAAATCAAATGAAAAGGGGTGATTAATTGTTAAACCAACTAGTTACCTGTAGAGCGGATTGAGCCAATAGTCGAGCTGGACTCATAAAAAGATTACGGCTGGCTTTATGTTGAGTTTTATATGCAGACAAAGGAATAGTTTCTTGTGGTAAAATACTTAAAACTTCATAGTCAGGTATTGATCGAGTGCCAAGAGCTGGTTTATCGAATGTTACTCGATAACAATGTCTGAGAGCGTCAATAGCATCGACTTTCCCAGTGTATAAACCATCAGTTGGATAACGAACTCTGTAATTCATTTAAATTAAATAAATACTGAGAATTACAAGAAAGTTTAACATATTTTAACGGAAAAATCCCAAAACATATTGAAAATATGCTTTAAGGGTTAGTTCTTTGATAAGATGATGCTTTAAGTGAATTATTCAGATATATATATATATATCAACCACATTCATGTGTGCTGTAGGCAATTAGCCATATATTGTGTGACCATTAATGATATAACGTGGCCATCAAAATTTTGGCAGACAGACAGACAGATAAAATCAACGTAGGATCTGGTATCAGTGAGTAATGATCCAAGCTGCCACACTTCGTAGCACTACATCAGTCAACCAATCAATCAATCAATATCAACATAGGAACAGGCATTATACTGCGTAACACTCCGAGTTGCCACACCTCATCTCATATCAGTACACATCAAGTAGAAATGCAGTGAGGTAAAGGATAAAGATAAGAGAATGCAGTCAAAAGAAATATAAAATACGAGAAGAAAGAGAAGAGGAATAACAAAATGGTGAGATTCAGTATAGCATGGTTAAGATGAGAATAATGTGTGTGGGCATACATCTGCACCACTGACATCCGTTCTCAGCCATGTCACCACCTATAGTCAGTCTCCAACCACTGGTTCCTCTTGTCCCACCGACCCCAACCACCTAGTCTGTATTGCTCCACATGGCTTAAACCAACAGTCAGAGACTTCATACATTGGTGCCATGTTTTAGTCTGGCCACCTCGGGCCTTTTTCTAGTCTGGACCTACTTCAGCCAACATTGTGTGACGAGGCAGTCGGCGACTAGGCATACGCAGTACGTGTCCCAACCATTTCAACCGATGAAGGTTTATAACCTCGTCAACCAAGCACCAAGATAAAAGAAATCATCAAAAACCAGTCAGATAAGCGACCGCTTCACGTGGCTTATTGGCCTACGAGCTTGACATCTAAATAATGAATCATATGGTTCAAATCCTACTACATATACATTTTGACCTAGACACAAATTAGTTCTCAGCTTAGTATTTATACACATAGAATTTCTCAGTTACAGTAGTCAGAATTTAAGCCTGTTATTATAGTTGATTGTTATTTGTTCTAATATACTACGCCGGGATTATACAAGTAAAAATACACCTTATACAGTGATTACCTTAATGCCTAATACACCAGTACTATTTAGAGCTTTCAAAACGATTTTGTGCTTGTTTGGAGGTCAGTTACTTCGACAATTAACAGTCATAACTGAATCGACTCCTTAGTCTTTATTCCTCAGAGGAATTTATAATTATCTCCATCATAATTTTGTACAGTGTAATCAATCAAGTTATTTTTTCAGGGAAGTAAGTTTCCCGAATAGCTACTCTGAAATAAAAATCTTGCCTGAAAAACAGTAGCCGTAAAACAAATGAAGACAGAAAACTGATTCACTTTCGTTGGGATTGTGCTAAGCCATCGTGATGGATATCTTTGTAAAAGTTATGAATACCGAGACTCTAGTTATTCGGCCATGTTGTAGCTAACAGTTCCCTTGATGTTCTCTCCTGTTTCTCCCCTCCATATTATTATATGACTGAGACTAAAGTAGGAGTTAGTGTCAATCTTGTTATTTGTCGTTTTCAGAAAACCTGACTCAACCAGTCAACATTTTCAGTACGATGCGAACCATCCATCCAGATCAACCTAGGACCAGGTATTACTGCGTAACGGTCCGAGTTACCACACCTCATCCCATATCAGTACATCAAGTAAAAAGGCAGTGAGGCGCAAGGTGAAGATAAGAAAATTCAATCAAAATAAATATAAAGTACGAAAAGAGAGAAAGGAAGAATGAGAAAGTGGTGAGATTCGGTATAGCGTGATTAAGATAAGGACAATGTATGTACACATCTGCGCCACTCACATCGGTTCTCAACCATGTCACCTGGAGTCTCCAACCCCTGGTTCATCTGGTCCCGTGAACCCCAACCACCTAGTCTGTATCGCCCCATATGGCTCAAACCAACAGTCAGAGACTTCATACATTGGTGTCATGTTTTAGTCTGGCCTCCTCAGGCCTTTTTCCAGCCTGGACCCACCTCAGCCAACATTGTGTGACGAGGCAATCGGCGACTAGGCATACGTAAAGTGTCTGAAAGAGATTTGTGTGACCGCAGAGCCCATCGGACATCTGCTTCAGGCCTGTCACACACAGCCTTTTGTGTATGATTATTTTGAACTTTTGTATTTTTGGGGCCGGATGGTTGAAAAGAAACGACAAATGAACCAACACCGCTAGCCCGGCAGACCGTAGGGCATGGTGGAGTATGTTGTTTTTGGGGCCAACCTTTTCTAACCGCCTCCCATTGAGAAAGCAGCATCAGCATGGCCCTGCTGGTCATTAAAGGGAAACACCTTACTGCTGTCACACCCCATCCAGCTAACAGCAGTACGACTTCGCCCTCAGACCCCCATCATAGTGTAGTAATTTACACCACAACGGTAACTGCTTTTCGTCTAACCACTATCCAACAGACCTTTCTGGTATGGCAGGACCTCGAGGGAACAAGTGTTCCACTAGCACAGCTCGTTGGGTCATTGTGATATGCAAGCTCGACCAACACGTCAAGGGAGCAGCTATCGGTCGAGACGATGCGAACCAACAACAAGCAAACAGATTATTTAAGACAGTTATACAGTCAATATCACTGTAGGGTCTAATACTACTGCTTAACGGTCGGTCTGTTATCACATATATCGGTACATCACGATACAAAGCAGCGAGATGAAAGATAGAGAAATAGGAAAAGAAGTAATCAAAAGTTGTAATACGCCATAAAGAAGCACAGACAGAATCAACGTAGAAGTGCATCAGTTCAATTTGCCACACTTCACAGTACTATACAAAGAGCAGGTGTGTAGAAAGAATGGTATCCAAGTAGACGGAGTTGAGTGAGAGAATAAACAATCTGAAGATAACAGTCAGTTCAAATATTCTGGCTTGAGAAAATATCAAAGAGTGAATACATTTGCGCCATCATTGCAATTAACTTTTTAACCATGTCACTAAGTTCACAACCATTGATTCCTTTTATCTTGGGCACCCCAACCAGACAGTCTGTATCTTTCTATACGACTCAGATCAACAGTCAAAGACTGCATCGACTAGTCCCAGGTTTCGGTCTGGCCAGCGTGAACCCTTCTCCAACTTCCCCTAGCATGGGATGTCGAGGTAGGTGGTGGTTTGGCATGCTCAGTACATGTCCAAGCCATCTCAGACGACTAAGATTCATGAGGGAAAACGGGCTGAAATAATAAAGAAATATGACATGACGATTTCGATGAAGATAACGTGTAGACGATGTAACTGGGCCATGGAGATTGATTCTCATTTATATCACAGCTAGTTAGCCTGTTCTTCAGCTACTTACATTCTTATTACATCTGGCATTCTCCGAGTATTTCGGTCTATTGAACCATTATTGAAGTGACTCACGCTTTGCTACAGAAATCGAACCAGCAAATTAGTGTTACGCAAAGTTTTGGTCACACTTAACCTCACTTCATTATAACTATATTTTTAATGAATATTTACACACAAAGACGTTATTTAGTCTGGGTGTGTAAACATTCATTACAAAAATATTTATAATAAATTCTCTCCACAAATCTTTTCGTGGCCAAAGCTTTCTATAGTATTCCACACTACAACATGTTCGGTAAATTCGCAAAAGTGGGTATCACTGAACCACTCAGCATGCTTTACAGCATGTCTAGAAGATAGAGAATTCTGTAAGCAGAATCCGATCAGCCTAGAGGAGTGCAACAGGAGTTTCTTAAGGACCCATTCTTGGGTCACTCTTAGTTTTACCACTCATCAATGACCGTGACATTAAAATTTCGTCTATCTTCCTGTTTTCCGACATCAAAATATGGAGGACAATAGGTAGGAAAGAAGATTTTAGGATACCTCAAAAAGATCTGTCACAGCTGGAGTCCTGGTCAGCTGCCAGTAATTTAGGCTTCAACCTGGAGAAATGCGAAGTGACGTATCTTTGTATACCAGAAGCGATGAAAACCAGCTACAGCCCCAACAAGTGCGCAATCACCAAGGTGTCCATAGAGGACCTAGGACTAACCTTCTCTGATACACTGGGTACTACTGCCAACTATAACGGAATGGCAGAAAAGGCGAACGTCATCATACACTTTCTAAGAAGGCAGGTAGAAGCGCCAACTTGTTATTACTTATGGTGTTTAAAACCTATGCTAAACCACACCTAGAGGTATTTAACATGACAGCCCACCCCCTCTGCTAGAGACACGAATGCTCTCGATAAAGTACAGAAAGAGGCGAGAGGATTGGCTGTCAGACAGACAGGCAAAACATATGCATCACGCATCAGAGAACTCGACTTATTCACCTAAAGCTATCGAAGGAAAAGATGTGATCTAGTAACAGCCCACAAGATCATTCACCAAGTGGACCACTCCAACAGGTCGACATTAACGGCCAAAAACTGAGTTTTGTAGGAACCCCATTAGCATACCCCACCACTAGATAAAGATGAAAGACCGAACTACTCCTCATCCAGGGTATGTGCCTTATGGAATGCTCTACCGAAAGTAGCCACAGCTACATCAGTTGACTCCTTCAAAGACTACTGGATAAATACGTGAGCACAAACGGCTTACCACGAACATCTGTCGGTAGCAACTGTAGATATGCTCATCCCCCTGCATTCCCCAACCCTAGTATATGCAATAAGACACATCCCTTCCCCGTATTATTGCCATTAACACATTTCTCCGTAAGTACTGGTCACTCCTTTTTCTCATTCCCCAAGCCCTATTTCTAGCACCCTTTAAGTAACGTTTAATGCCTACTTGCATGTGCATACAAAATAGTAATTGTCAAAGGTTAATTGATGTTATCAGCAGCCCCATTGCCCTCCCGAACAAACCAAGATACAAGATGCAAGAATAAATACCTGCAAATAGACAATCACTACTTCCGGGGCTACAAGCAGGAAAAACGTTAAGACTACTGAGACCACTCAATAACAAGAACCGAACCTTAAGACCTAGGAGCGATAGCTTAAAAACTACAAGTCTTCTCTAATCGCACTATTGACGTTGGAAACCAACTTGTCTAACGGAACATCCACAATGTGTCCAAATATGGGCAGAACTACAGACACGATAATTCTACCAATGCATTACTATCTCAACAGATGGACAAATCGACATATAAGTGAAGAAAAACTCGGAGAATAATAACAGAAACTGGTAAAAACAAAACGTGTACGAATAACGCTTACCTAGCCGTTATTTTAGTCCCGATTATTAACGGCATTGGAACGTGCATATCGTCCGGAAGGTCTCTTAAGAATTCCAGCTGCACTGATCTTGTGGCCTGTAAAGTACGTATTTTTTCCCTTTTTTCGTTCAGAGAACGACGTTCTTCATCAAAAAACGCCGTGGAACAACGACGAGGTTTCCCCATCAAACGTCGTAGTAATGACCAATGGGCCCGAGATAATCTTCGAGTCTTAACATTTGGAAAACTTTCACGGAGGCAAATACGGAAATCATTCTCACCTAGTAGTAAAGGTCTGAAGGAATAATTTGTTTAACTTTCACCTACCTATCCAAATTGGAATAAAACCATTCATAAAACACCCATTTGTGGGCTTTTGGTAATTTTAGAACATTACGTAGACGAACAGCATTTGTTTGTGCCATTCTTCTTTCTGGGTGGTGCATTTGGGAACGCCATGGCATATGCCCAATCATTGACTTATGCTTAAACCACAAAATGTTACAAATACAGGCATACTAGTTTCTGAGGTTTTCTGACTTTCTGGACCGTTTCCTCTGGTTGTACATGTGGTCTTGGGGATTGAAGTAGTCGAGGTTTGTAGCTAGTTGGTGGTTCGTAATAGTCATCTGAATAGTATCGGTTTTTCTTCCGAATGCGAGGAGGCTAGAACAATGTTATGGAGCGCAGAGAAACACCTACATTTTTTCTGTAAGGACTGTTGTACTCTTCCCCTTCATCCCCAGAATCTACAAAAAGAGATAAACTTCCAAATTCTACTTACAATTTTGGACATCCGACGACATTTTGAATCAAAATGCCGGTGAGCAATGAGTAGAAAAAGGCGGAACGTGTTCAATGGCCCCTTCACCCGTAGCTTGTTGCACCCAGTTCCATCTTCAAACTTTGCATTTACACTAATAAAAAGAGCAGATCAGTTTTATGAGTGTTCATCGTTGTAGTAATATTCTTAATTACAGAATCACGCCTCACAATGACGTCGCGAAAACATGCTGATACTCTCAGCTATTTCTTGCATGCATTGCCGTAGCACATTTGAAGCCCATAATTTGCGATTCTAGGTCTTAGAAACGTCTGTGGTTCGAATTGCCATGCTGACGTCTTCATACCAAACAATGATAAGCAACCATTAATACTAGACGAGGTCTCAGTGCACACCATGCTACTTGGCAACAGCTCATCGCCATTGGGTCGGATAGATATTTCGATGACAATTTGATGCCCATTGCTCTGGGATGCGCACCCAGTCACGGCGTAGTGTCATGCAGGTCCAGGTAGACGTATGAAAAGTCGGTCTTGAAATCAGTTTTCACAGATCAATCAAAGGGCGCTACAAACCGAAAAGAGTATCCACTATTTGTCCCAAGAGATCAAAATCTGCTCACTATCCTTCACTTGCTCATCTGATAGCCAGTGGGCTACACATTTCGCATGAGGGCAAATGATTCTACCTGGCTGTACAAACATATGCAGGTAGAGTAGGTTTCGAACCCATGGCCTGTCTGTTATGAGTCAAGAGCTTAGACAGATGAACCACAACTCCTTCACTGGCCATTAGCGACCACGTCGTAAGTTTGTTTAATTTCAGAATGCAAGGTTTCATCGATGATGGCGATCCTCCTCGACCAGGTGTTCAGTAGGTGGACACAGCAACTACGGATACCGTCGCTTTGGCTGACCAGTCTCTTGATGTAGGTTGTTCGATAGAGAAGGCTTTGAAAATGTTTCGGTGTAAAAAACGGGTAACAACACCACTTATCCCTCTGTCTATCCCTCAGAGACCTTCACGCAGACCAACATATTTAAACGGACAAACCCAAAGATCTTTAAAGTAAAAAAGTGCTCTTGTGATTTTTAAAAATACTTCAGATGGTGATGAATTCTGCCTGGAATATTGTAAGGTTGAATGTAAATGTGAGTCCGCACCCGGGCACGTTGCATAAAACACTAAAATTCGGTAAAGGATGATTGTTCTATGTTTCTTAAGCGCTTGTTCTCTCATTAAGAGAAGGACTGGGACTGGGGGCATTGTCTCATTCATGAAAAACAATATAAGAGAAAATAAGTAGACAGTATTTGCCTGGTACACGACCCAACGATTTGCAGGAGTTCCTCTTACTCAAGCCATGCTATAAAGACACTTCAAGTTACTCCACGAACCACACCAATTGTTTCGGCCTTTTGCTCTTCAAAACACATTCCTCAATAAAGATACCCGATTTCAGAACAATAGTCTTATTAACCGAACCCACAGTGTTACTAGCTGCTGAATCATAGTGTCCTCCCTAATCCCGGACGTAGGTCAACCATGCATGCCCATGTTCATCATGGTGCTAGTCATGACAGTGACCTCCAAAGATATCCATCTCTGTAGCGACAAAAATATAGAATACGAGGTGCTTATCGAGCGCCTCGGATCCACTTCACGGGACGATTGCTTCACAACAGCCTCATTAGCGGGCACACTTTCACTTTTCTGCAAAAATGCAACGTTTGCACCCGTCAAGGGATGCGACTCGTTTATCACGCAATGGGATGGTCTGCAATGACCTACCAATGATTTGTGAACAATTTGGTGAATCAACCACGAATTCGACCCTACCACTTCCAAATCCTCTGGTTTTGCCCTACCTATTATTATTATTTATTTATTTGTTCTGTGGGTTCCTAGCGGAACATGGCGCCTCAGTAGCACGTGTCCACTTCACTCTCTTCTCTGTAGTCTTTTGAACCTGGTCCCACGACTACCCACAACTTCTCATTTCTTCCTCACACGATCTCCTCTATGTCACCCTCGGGCGCCCAACTCCCCGTTTCCCATCTGGGTTCCACTCGACTGCTTTGTCTGACGCGTGATTTCCCCGAATGGTCTTCTCAGTGCATGCCGAATCCATCTTCACTCTCTTCAGCATAATAGTTGAACGATAGGCCCTTGGTTGGTTCGTTGCTAGGCAGCCAGAGTTCCGTGCTGCCTATTCTTATTATTGTGGCCGTCGGAGCTTCAATGATGAGCGTAGGCACTTGTTGACGAATATCTGTAGTTTGTTGGAAATGCTTTTCTTGACGCGCCAGGTCTCTGAACCATCACATGGAAGCACTGACTTGACATTAGTGTTGAGAGTCGGGATGCTGTTCACGCCTTATGCAGAGTGCCGAAGGTCTCTACACTGGTTTCAGGCTAATGAAAGCCTGTCTTGCTTTTTCGATTCTGCCTGGCCTTGACGTCCTTGTCTGTGCCGCCACCTGTAGTCGAAACAATGCCGCCTGGGTGGTAGTTGAAAGAGGCTACTTCTTTGCGTTTCTCCCATTGACGGTGATTGGAGGTTGTTGTTGTTGGCGGTGGCGTTGATTGGATATCATCATCACCTCTATCTTCTCTACGTTCACTTGAAGTCCAGTCCTCGCTGCCCTGCCTCTCCTGTCAACTTGTTAGCTCTCGCCTGTAGATCTTCGAGTTTGTGCGACATTAGACACAGGTCATCGGTGAAATCCCAGCCTTCTAGGTTCTTGTCCGCGGTCTAACCTATCCCCTTCTTCTCGCCCCTCACTGTTTGCAGCATGATCCAGTCGGCTACAATCAGGAAGATCATGGGTGACAGTAGACAGCCCTGTTTTACTTCTATCTTCACTTGAAAGGCTGTACTGAGCTTTCTATTGTGGATCACTTGGCATGTGGCGTCTTCATCTTATTGTTGAATGGGGTTGATAAAGGTCTGTGGCACTAAAATCATAGTGTTGAAGCAGTTGCCGAAGTACTTCTTTGTCCACGCTGTCGAAGACCTTTTCAAAGTCGATGAAGTTGAGTTAGAGGGTTGGCTGCCATTCTATACTCTGTTCCATGATGATGCGTATGGTAGGGTTGCAATTTGGTCCGCACATGATTTGTTCTTCCTGAAGTCAGCCAGCCTGTTCCTGCAGTAGTTTTGAATCTGTTTGGCTTCTCCAGGACGACGCGGCGTAATATTTCGCTTGTTGTGGACAGCAGCATCGTTCCTCGCCAGTTCTTGCGAAGGACTTAGGTCACCCTTCTTCAGGAGTTTGACAGGGTATCCTTTCTTTCAATCGCCAGGTACCTTTTACTCCACTTAATACGGGTTTATGTACCGGCACGGAGTTTACTGTCAAACGTGTCGCAGAGGTTGTGAATGGACCTGAGACTATCAACAGGTATGGGGAGGGATGGCCTAATCTCAGTAGCCCTTAAACTAGTCGCCACTCAGTATAAACCCAAGTACACAATTAATGGAGTTGTGCGAAGAAGTATCCTTAGGCGTTTGCTTCTATTATTCATACTGATAATGCGTAACTGCTTCACTACGGGTAGGCCGCTCCTATAGGCTGATGATGTGAACGCTATATATTCCTATCACGCCAGTGAGCTAAGCAGTACTTGAACTACCGCTTAGAAACATTTCAGCAAAGCTGAAACATGGTGTGAAGATTCCCACCCCAATTTTAACACTGATGGGTGCGGTTTGCCTACTAAATGCAGCGATTGCTCTGACTTGTCACTCAACGTGTGTGGACAAAAGCTACCTGGACGTTTGTCGACGCTAAACCTTGGTCTCAGAAATTCTAATGACCCAACATTAGCTGAACAAACAGCCTGCACCCTATCCAAGGCCTGCAAACTGCTTGAATGTAGCATTCGTTACGTTTACGATGCTGAATAAAGAGTTTTATCCCACAAAGTGTGCACCTGTCCACTTTCAGAACACTGCTTATTTATTCTCAGAGGCCTCGGTGTAAGTTGAGAACTGGAAGTAGAGGGAGAGCTACGCCACTTCACGATAAGAACATAGCCAACTGACTGCGGTCAAAGACTACCTCTCCGGATGTGGTGCACTAGGACTAGAACTCCTCTGGAAGTAGCAACTGAAACTGATTAATGATTAGTTTTCAAACACATGCACTGTCGAGGTCCGGAAATGGAACAAGTTTTGACGCCACCCTGAAATCTACGCATTAGTAAACTAATAGCTGAAACATGCTGCCGGATTAAGTTGCGTGCTAATTTCTTTCCCATTAAATTTCTTCACAAAAGAATAGGCTTGCTGTAGAAACATGTGCTACAACCTCATCACCGTTCCACACTTACTAATCCCCTCACAGGCGATGAGCCCGTCGCTCACTCAGCCACAGTCTATGAGTTCAGGGCTAATACGAATATACTGGGGCCTCCAAATATGTAAAAACTATGTTATCATTCTCAGGCACTGTTTGCCCCGGTAAACTCACGGGTGTTCAGAAAGTGCCTGTGATTACTAGTTAACCTTGATGCGCTGTGTGGTTGCAAAAGCACGAATGAACGTATTGTATACAAGGTCTTCTTGTTCCTTCTTTCTAATGAACGTTGCGTATCTAGAAACTTGTGCGAGCCTTGCCCTGAAAAAACAGTGACCTTGCCAATGCAGCTGTGGTCCCCCACTCTAAATTTAACTGTTACGGAGCCCAGAGTACAATCAGTGAACACAAAAGTCCAGGACAACATAGGAAAACAACTCCTGTATTTGGAACTGATGTTTTTTTGTACAGTTGATCGTAACACCACAAATGACCGGCGTTCACTTAGAACATTTACAAATTAATGCCGTTACAGTAATACAAAATACTCCTGATCGTATGTCTCCTGCATCCAAAGTGAGTTAACAGCCAAGACGCAGCACAGCAAAACTGTGGTGAACCTGTAACGACCAGCTGTTGGTATGTTTTTTATTCTCGCCTGTATTTAGGTACGGGCGTGTTGAGCGGTGTGAACTTGGCGGTGGCCACGAGAATCTGGAGAGAAAACAGGAGAAGAAGATAAGCAGAAGACTCAGCAAACATGCAGGATGCGCTTAGATTTAATAACAAAAGATGACTTACGAATGATAGAGCCTGACGACGAAGAGGTAAGGCAGTCAGGAAATCGAAACTGGAAGGCGAATGAGCTAGGCTTCGAATGCGTTATGAAGCAACCAACGGAAAACTATTGTGACCGAACAAGTGCGGATGTTCCGATATCTAGGCACCATAGAAAATGTGTTTGGGCCACCGGGTAACAATCTGGAATCAATATAGCACCGAATACTCTCTAGTGAGGGCAAAACTGCCCTGCAGCGTGTGTGCTGGTTGTGCTACTTTTCCGTAACTTTTTATCAACCCTGCCTTACCTGATGTGCTCTAGTACCTGCTTAACCAGCACCTCACCTAACGTGTAAGTACTGACAACTAAGCACAGATCAAAAGAACTGGTTTCAGGAATATATTCGAAGAAGTAATATATTTATGGTAATGTAAGACAAGAAATAACGGTAAAGTAGATATTTAATTAGAATAAATGTAATATTAATGAATGGGAGAAAAGCTCTTTCAACTTATCTGGCTAGTATGACTGAGCTAGGGACTCCGAGTACGTGCATGCTAACCAGCACAAGGGAACATGAAATGGCATCGAAGCCTGCTCAGATACATGCTCGTCAAAGCAAAACTTAAAGCACCTTGAACATCCGGAGGCGAGCTAGAGGTTTATCTAGTTAATTTAATTTGATCCATTTGTTTAAGCCCTAGTTGTATTTTGGTGCCAGGAGTGTGAACTATATCCCTTTAATGTTGTGGTTTCTAGGGTCTTAGTGTAATAATCTCCATTTCTAATATATGTATAGACTCGGCTCCGGGATCAGTATCGGGCCACTGGAACAGGTTGCAGACCAGTTGTGATTATATGGTGCGACAGGTTGGACGTCAGGCGACGTAAACAAGACGTCGGTCAGATAATGTAAGAAAGTGGCCGAATCATAAAATCATAGGAGTTGGGAGTCCTAGAGGTGGGATAGACTGGCCTAAAGTAAGGGTTAGTGGTGACGAAGACCCTTATGTCGGGCTATAATTAAACAAATGAAATTGGCAGGTATTTCGTATTTTTAGCCGTCAGTGAGGCATATCTGCAGTCTCTGGGGGGTTAGGCTTCTTTTAAGATCCAAACACATGACTGGCTACCTGAAACCAGTTGACGATGGCAGTTATCTTTAACATGGACGAGAAAACACAACCACAGTCCATTGAAAGGATTCATTTTGCAGGTTATATTCTTTGAGCTAACCTTGATGATGTTTCAGTAGCGCCACACGCTTCTCCAGAACCAATGGCCCAGGGTTCGACGAAATTTAACGATGATGCTGACGTGTGTAGTTTAACTGGACTCGTGAAGTTGAAGGCAGTCGGTTAGGCACCCTCGTCATTTGGCACGCTGTCGTGTAACATTGCACCGCTCGTGATCGACACTAGCCACTTAGATGGAGCACGCCGGTATCTTGGCACGACCTTCCAAATACACTATTCCACTCGACTACGTTATTGAGTTCTTTCTTGGCCTCGTGTCTGTGGGTGTACAACAAGTTGGAAAAATTATTGATTGGCCTTCGCGTCCGTCAGGTTCGCACCGGGACAACTCCTCAGTATTCTCTGGGCTGGATGGTTTAATAGTGGGGCTTAAATTCTCATCCTACACATCATCTGCACAAACGTCAGAAAGAAGTGAGCTGTATGCTTTTCCCCACGTTGCATTTCTTAGCTTTCATGTTGTCTTTGTGTATGAAAGGTTGTTTCTGTCAGGCTCCTGTCATTGTCTTCACACCTATTTTGACTGGTTGTCCTGATGAACCAATATCTGACCTTCTTGCTATTTCCTGCTGACTGACGGAATGGATCAGGTCAGTAGGTCTGCTGACCGCTGACTGACTTGAATATCAGGCTTCCGACAGTCCTCTGCGACCCCTTGCATCCACCCTATCTAAGATTTTTACATTCCTACAGTCAAATTCATGTCCATAGTTGTCCGCAGGTGTTGGTGCCAGTAAAGATGTGTCGTAACACCTCACCACTAGTTGATATTCATGCAGGAGGATAAACAGAGGGTGACCACTCTGTTGGATGTAGTGTTTCCTGTAGTCTACCTTTTAGATAATGTTTGGTTCGTCTTCTTTTCCCATCGTATCTCTCGGTTTGCACAACAGGAGTAGAGGGACTTTATGGGCTTGTGAGATACGGCGATTTCAAAAGTTTTAAATATTCTAGTCGTGATCTTGGAGACGTTCTACATGGAGTATAGGATAATCCGCTTGTCGGTTTTTGGGGCCGATTGCTCAGTTGATGCACGAACGAACAATATTGTTGTCAGTTATTCTCATCAAGCTTTACTCTGACATACAGAATTTTTCTCATGTATAAAAGACTAAGCTGAACGTGGTGGATTCTTTAGCGTGTATCAACAAGGAAGCGAATAGCGGGTACCTATATACCACCACCATAAATACTACTACTAATTGTTATGTGGATGATGATAAGAACAAAAGGAACACCTAGACAAACATTGTCCGTCAAAACCTAGAAAAATAAGAGTTATGTAATACTAAATGACGAAATGTGTAGATGACCAAAGTCCAAAGAAACAAAAGAGTTTACCATGTGAATCATTAGGAGTATGGAGGGGGGATAAACAAAACACGGCTTGCTAAGCTCTGGAGTCACCATGTGAGTGGCTGAACTCTCACTAATTCAGAGATGAAAACATACAAAGTTTGACAAATTTCACTTTAAAAAGGAAGTTCCGGAGACCACGTAACCGTTGGTAGCGTGGTGTTTAAGCATTTAACTCCCTACAGAACTGCTACCATCTCTTCGCAACCATTCAGGGCAGCCTTCTTCATTCCAGATGGACGGAACTTGATTTACTCTAAACTTAAGAAGGCCAGGTAACTTTGATGGGGTTTGCACAGCTTCGAGCATTCAGTTGCCAGAAAAAGCGTTCCAACTGACTTGCTGGTAGTTTTGTTGGGTGCCAGGGTGGGGCTCCTTCACAGAAGTGTCTTCATACCGGTCGATTTCCCACCTACCGTTTGATAAGACAACAGTTGTGTTAGTGTAATGCTCGCCAACCGTTATCACCTACTAGTAAGGTGAAGATAGTGGAACCCTCAGCAACTCTTTTTAACCCCCTGCACGTTGCGTTTAACAGTGTTTAACCAGTAGAACTGGACTACTGGTGAGGCTTTAGATAAGATTTCCTAACGGGTGCTGTATTGTCCAAATTATTGGCAGATATGCTTCCAATATGCCAGACTTTGTGATAGTCTGAGAGCAAAGTGGTAAGATGAAAGTGCGTCGGCTGAAATCGAGTCGATTTGAGGTACCAGAGGTGAGTGATGGTGTGGGATGGAAGACAGCATGGAGAGTGAAGGGACAGATAAGTAAGTGATATAATGGACGGACATTACTTCATCTCCGTGGCCAGTTTTAAGTCATACTGCCCATGACATCCAGAAGTTGCTTTTCAGCAACTTCGTCCTATTCATGTAGGCTGAACTTCTTAACAAACTTCCCACTGGCAGTTGGTCGTCCCACTGATATGTGCACAGATTATGATGAGCTGAGTTTCCAACTCTTGAGTGACGGGCTCACAAACGAACGGAAAGCTTTGTACAGAAGTGCGCTAACTCAATGTACCACAATTCACAGCAGAAACAGAGAGTGACCGGAAATAGAATGGTAACAAAAGAAACATAAGTGAGTTTGCAAGGAAAGGGGATGATTCAAACAAGTAAAAGATGAGTATATCTGTACCACTTTGGTAAGAACTGAGTCGTTTTACTGAGAATCTTCGAGCACTAATTTTTGACATCACAGAAGCCACAGCGTTGAAGCCTACACTTTCCTTTGATTCAGGTAAACGGTCAGCGATCATTGATCTCAGTCTAGACCCTTTCGGTTTTCTACCGACCTCATCCTAATTCGGCTGAAACTAGCTGTGAGGCGGGTGGTAAATAGGCATGCATCACTGGGTAAGTTCTACATTGAAAAGAATTATAACTATTTTTACTGATTCCAACCAAAAAAGCATATACAATCCGTAGGTGGATTTATTTCTGTTCGTCGAGAACTCATAGTTGTTGGGCGACTTTCGAGATGTTAAAATAAATGTCTCATGTTTAGGTCGCTGACCCATTACCGGAATCCCATCCTTAGATAGCGCTTCCGTAGTACTTTTACTTGTCTGAATATGCAGGAGATAAAAGTGTCTGCAAACACTCAGCTTAATAATAATGGTGATAATAATAATAATATATTCCTAATAATGAATTGTACGAACACATGCCATTTTTATAGGCAACATCTGAATGCTGTCTCCTTATTGAAGCCGTAAAAGTTTAGAACAAAACAAATCATAGTGCCACACAAAGTTTTCTGGATTTTGCCTGTCACAGATATTGGGTAAAAGCGATATCGTTAACCGACAGCGGTGAAAATTAATGAGGGTACAATCACTCTGTGTGAGAAGCAATAGTGACTCATGAAATCTATAAGAGCATATTGCGCACTGAATGTTGAGAACAAATGAATATGGAGATATGTCTTTATTCAGCAAGCTTGTACTGTCTACAGATGGCAAACGAAACTGGAATGGACGAGCAGGGCATATCTGGGTCTGGTACTGTATGGTGTCATAGAGAGTGAAGCAAGTGTTGTCTTAATGAAGTAAACTGTCATTTAAATAAATAAAGCCAGGGATGGATTTCTATCCAGCTACTGTTGTCATATCGTGGCGGAGAATATAAGAGGTTTCACCATCAAACCACTCAACAAGACTTTATGGGCGGCGAATCATATGAGGTCATTTTTAGTTAGCTTCGTTTTCAGGTGAATGGCTGTCGGGACTGAAAGAACTTGCATGTTTGGATGCAAATGGCACTTTATACCAAGATTTCCGGTTGCTATCCCAATTGGAGCTATGTATTTAGGAGAGGTTGTAGTGTGAGATGAATTGTCTAGCTCCTGGTGATTTTGCATCTCTAGGTGGTAAAAGATGATAGTTCTCACGCGTTGAATAGAAGTTTGAAGTGTAACTCAGTGGTATGTTCCGCCCATCGTAATCTGCATATAAGGTGATAAAGGGAAACACAGAGGCATGAGGAGTGAAGTTAGTTGTCCTAGAAATTGAGGAAGCACTGTTGTCAACTGGAGTATCTAAAGAGGGCGTGAGGAGTAAGGGGCTATATGATCCAATATTCCATTTGCAGAATACCTTTGGAGTTTTATGTATTACGCTGAGGAACGTACTTGATGAAGCAACGAACAACATCCAAAACAGTTAAAGTGGTGCTGGATCATGCTGACATGTCTCTGTATAGTTATCTGTTAGTAGAAGTAAAAACACTGGAAAAAGATAGTCGGTGCAAAGCAATACCGAATATGGATACAGTTGGCTTTGAGTGTGAGGTAGGCCAGTAAATAAAAAATAGTTAATGGTATGCAATATGATTTGCAACTGTAGTGCACATTGTGTTGTTCATGCAAAATAGTATGAGTCCGCGTGGTTGGATGGTCAATACGAATAATGATGCAAAGTATTTAAACAGATGCAGCATGCCACGACTTGAACGACTGTTGAAATGAAGGCTGAAATCGAACCTGATACTGTTTTATAAGCTTCTTAACAAACTAACCCGTGGTAAATCCAGTAACATGTGGTTCAGAAATGAAACTGCCTATGGCTTAAAGAAACGAAACAGAAACAGAAACAGTTGGGCATTTCAGAACATTTACAAGGCAGAAGCTCTGTATGATAAAATGTACCCTGATATGGAACATTTACGTCAGGAAGCACGTAAATCAAACGCCCTGGCTTAGTTTCTAACAGCCAAACCCCACATTTCATGGCAGCATTATAAAAAGTACCACCGATACAGCTACTGGAACTGTAGCGGCCAGAATCCAATAATCTTGGCCTGAACGCGGGAAATAACTGGGCGGTGCCGACTGGCGTGAATCTGACTAGTTCCCGCGTTCTACTGTATAGCTTCCTAACTTCCGCGAGTGACGCACAGTCAAAGGTTGGATTAAAATATCAAAACACGGTTTGTAGTAATTCAATAGTAGATTCGTAACAAAATCTGTGGCACTATCAAAGCAACAATAAGTTATATCAAAATTACAAAAATGCCTCAACAGTGCCGTTGGGTAATTACACAGTCCAAAACGTTCTCGGGTGCAAATACGTACTACACGGTTAAAACTGGTTAAACAAATACAACTGTTAAGTACCTGTCGGTCAATAGGAATATTCCCGACAAAAGGGATCGAAACTCTGCCTACAGGAATCAAATCAGCAAACAAACGTTCCCAGTAGACGGTCAAAAGACAAACAGTTAAATCACTGCGCAACTGCAAGTTGAACCAAAACAAAATGTCGGGCGCAGTAAAACAACATCACCTTGTCAACAGTTCAGCGTCACATAACAGGAGAGTGAAACATTTATGATAAGTCTCAAACATACAAAGGCAAATGCCGAGTGCAAAGTCAAATAAGACAGTTAAACAGGCAAATAACATCACGCCGACTAGGGTCAAAGGTATGTCGCGACTCACGAGGGGAGTATTTGTCAGACGCCGAGCTGAGGGAAAACGTTAACGGTTTGTGGTCTGTGAAAATAATGAAATCACGACCTTCCACAGAATGTCGAAAATGGCGTACAGAACAGTACATGGCTAGGAGTTCCCTACCAAATGTACTGTATCTTGTTTCCGCGTCTTGCAGCCGCCTCGAGAAAAAGGCTAACGGTTGCCACTGGTTGTCAGTCAACTGTTGCAAAACTGCTCCAATTGCTGAATCAGATGCATCAACAGCAATACTCAGAGGAGCATTGGGGTCATGATGCATAAGCATGGTTGCGTTCGAAATGGCTTCCTTGACTTTGGAGAAAGCAAGTCTAGCCGCGTTGTCCAGAGACACGAACTTCGCAGTTCCTCGAAGTAGATCTGTGAGTGGTCTCATGACAGAGGCACAGTTAGGGATAAACCTTCGGTAATAACTTACCAGGCCATTGAAAGTGCGGAGATGTTTCACAGTGGTCGGCTCTGGATAGTTTGTGATAGCCGCCACTTTATCTCTCAATGGGCGTATACCTTTGTTGTCAATGGTATGCCCAAGGAAGCTGAGTGATTCAACTCCTATTTCACACTTCTGTAAGTTAACTGTGATGCCATGTTTTTTGAGTCTTTCGAATGCGAGGTCCAAATGTTTAAGGTGTGTTTCCTTATCTGGACTCGCAATTAGACAGTCATCTATGTAGACATGAACAAAATTCAGACCACGGAAGACGTCGTCCATAAAGCGTTGGAATGTTTGTGCTGCATTCCGAAGACCAAAAGGCATGCGCAGGAATTCAAACAGGCCAAAAGGAGTAATAATGGCTGTTTTCGCGATATCTTCTGCTGCCATAGGTATCTGGTTGTACGCTTTGACTAAGTCGATTTTCGAGAAAATGTTCATGCCGCATAAGGTTGCGGTCAAGTCGTAAACGTGGGGTATAGGGTAGCAGTCCGGAGTTGTTTTGGCGTTAAGCCTTCGGTAATCACCGGTCGGACGCCAGTCGTTGCTATCCTTTTTGGGCACCATGTGCAATGGCGATGCCCAAGGACTGTTCGACGGTCTGATAATGCCCAGTTCCAGCATATGGTCGAATTCATTTTTCGCCGTTTGCAGCTTATCGGGGGCTAAACGGCGAGCTTTGGATGCCACAGGTGGACCTGTGGTTGTGACGTGATGCATAACATTGCTGGTTATGCACGGAAGAGTGTGTTTCGGTTGTTGTAACTCTGGATATTTCTCCAGAACTGCCTGGTAGGACGCGTCGCCTGATTGTTTAGTCCTAACGATGGCTAAACTCGGACCTACATAGGTGGTGCCGCCAATAGATAACTTTGTGTTGTTATCTATCAGTCGTCGACGGCGAGCATCTACGAGTAGATCGTAATGGTTCAGCAAATCTATGCCAATGATGGGCATAGAGACGTCTGCCAGGAGGAAAATCCAGTGAATAGGTTTGCGTAAACCTAAGTTGAGGTAGGCATACCGTCTCCCGAATGTCGCGATTGCCTTGCCGTTGGCTGCTTGAAGATTGAAGGATGGGTCGAGATGACGCTCCTTTGTCGTTGCTGGAAGAACGCTAACTTCTGCGCCGGTGTCGACGAGGTAGCGGACTTTCGTTTTAATGTCGGTGACGTAGAGCAAACGGCTTTTTCCGCCGGCTACGGTTGCCGTGAGCACGTGCCGGCGTGACCGTTTCCCGAGTTTGTGTCCTTCTTAAAACGGCATGGTTTACGACATTTTCTGGCTTCATCCCCGTAAGTGTTATGAAACCAGCACCATTCAGGGTTTTCCACCCTGTTGGGTTTCGTTTTAGGGCTACCACGCGACTTGCTGCGATGCGCCAAGGTGCGTTTCTGTGAAGTGCTACGTGATCTAGGACTTCGAGATCGTAGCAACCGTTTCACAGAGTTGCACAACTTGGTCACCTCCGAATCCTGGCGCTCTGTTTTGTCGCAGATAGAATATACGTTGGAGACGGGTCTGCTGGATATCTCCAGTATTTTATCTGCTGAGGCTGCCAGGTCGTCGAGTGGGACTGACTGGAGTGTCACCAACACGGTTTGCACCGGTTGTGGTAGTTTCGAGAGAAATAGTTCTCGGAAGAAACCATCGTCAAATGTTCGTGCACCGATTACTTCTCGCATGCGTGCGAGGACTTCAGTAGCTGAGTGGCTGCCTAGCTCGATGTTACGAAGCAATTCGTCTAGACGTTGGCGATCTGTGAGATCGCTTTTCTTCAAGAGTGCGGCCTTTAGAAGTGCATAAGGGTCACTTACTTCAGGATTAAACATGTTTGCTGTAACAAACCTGTTTAATTCTCGCGGTAGTGAACGTATGACAGCAAGAAATCGAGATGAGGATCTGAGACACCCTGTTCTCGAAAATCGGCCTCGGCATACAGAAACCATGTTTCTGCATTGTCTGGCCAATATGGCACGAGTTGGATCGTGTTCGAGGTCGGCTTAATACGAATAAGCTTGGGAGTGTGGTCGGACATGAGAAAGTGTAGTAAATGGATATATAAATGTTATCGAAATGAAAACAATAAACAAATATAAAATGGAACAGGCTCACCAATTCAATACTTGTTATTGGTCGGGATATGTGATCACGTCGGGATATTTGATCACGTCGGGCTCACCAATTTAGGATTTGTCCTGGTGCGAACTTGACAGACGCAAAGACCAATCACTAATTATTCGAACTTGTTATATACCCACGAATACGAGACCAAGGAAGAACACGATAGCGTAGTCGGATGGAATAGTATATTTGGATGGTTATGCCAAAATACCGATGCGTTCCAACTAACTGGCTAGAGAGTCGAATACGAGCAATGCAACGTAACACGACAGCGTGCCAAATGGCGAGGATGCTTGACCGGATGCCTTCAGCTTAGCGAGTCCAGTTAAACTATCAAGGTCAGCATCAATGTCGAAAGTCGTCAAACCCTAGGCTATCGATTTTGGGGAAGCGTGTGACGCTACAGGTACACCATCCAAAACGAGGGTAAAAATGTTAAAATAAATGTCAGTACAATCAAATAAGGGTGATCGGGGGGATTTTCAGATCAATTTTTCGTTGCAGAAACCACAGACACAAATGGACCCCTTAATATATTAACGATTTCCAATCACAAAGGCACAAAAGCTAAGACTGTTTTAACTATTTTTTTCTCCCACCGAAATTTTTGATGGCAGCGGTATGAAGAATATGAAGAAAATGGATTATGATGGAAACTTACCGAGTTACCTGGAAATCTGAAAACTGGAAGAAAAATGGATTTAACTAAAAAATTTGAAGACCTACATCGTCAGGATAACCTTCCCTGATGACAACAGGAACCAAATGAGGACAATACGCTACCGATTCTTAACATTCCATTATTTCTCAAAGGAATGAAACTGTGCCACCACGAAAGTTACTATCCAATGAACAAGAATTACCGGTCTCATTAATTCATTTGACTTTCACCATATAAACATGTATCTATCCTCGAACTGCTTGAATTTTTGGACGATCATAATGGTAGCGGAAACCTGTACAAACAGCTAAATCTAAGAGGTCAAATCACCTATCGACTCTAAAGGAAAATATTCACAGCGGTGTTATGCAACAGACTTCTCTAGTACTTCATCTAACAGTAAATATAACTCCCTGATAATGCTGCGTGTTTTAAGTTGAATAATGTACAGAATCCGTTCATAAGTGCATATACGATGTCGCTGTCGGTAATTCTCTTCCCAAAGTGCTAAAACTCACCTGTAGGGAATTCAGTCGTTTGAAGAAGTATAATGGCTGGCGTTCACCACCAGAAAATTCCTGAAGAACTGCTCGAAAGGCTACTTCTAACGTATCCGTCATACGTGATACACTACTGTTAACATCATCATGAACAAAGTTTGACAGCTTAAAGCCTTTTTAAGCGTATGAAGTGCTCCACGTGTCGTATCCATCATATACAGTCTTTTTGCATGACCCTTCAGTAAATCTGTTAGTGGTTAAGCTAACTGTTCATGATAAGGGAGCAAACGATGAAAAGTAATCACATAGAGGAACCTGCCGGAATATTCTGGTGTCAGGTATTGGCTACTGGCTGTTACTTCACTGGGTACTGGCTCGACATCATCCGGCCAACAATGTTTTCTAGAAATCGAAGAGAACCCAACTCAAATCCAAATTTTTGTGTATTGGCTGTAACACCACATCAGGATAGTCCCCAAAAAGGTGTTTGAAGGTGCCAGAAATGTTCCCTCTACGGGGTGCTTGCTATTGGCGTGTAGTGAGCATAAGCACTGACGAAAGGTAAACCATTTGCAATTTGGTCTACAAATCCTTGAAAAGTTTGGAATCCATTTGCCGGACCGAAGGGCATTCCGATAAAATCGAATAATCCGAAACGCATATTGATTACTGTTTTTGGAATGTCGGAGAGCTCCATAGGCATGTAATAGTATGCTCATAGCAGGTCAGTCTTCGGGATGTTAGCCTTTGGAAAGGAACTAGTCAAACCTTGTATATATGGGATGGTTATCAGCAACTGTCTGCTTGTTTAGTGCTCTGTAGTGAACGCATGGTTGCACTTCGCCCGAAGTCTTAGGAACCATTTCTAACGGCGATGACCACGAGCTCCCTGATGAATGCATAACTTTCAACTGCAACAGTTAACCGGATTATTGTTTGACGATGTGCAGCTCCTCTGGAACTGATAGGTGTGTTTTGATGGGACAGGTGAAACTTTAGCGATAATGTGATGAGTAACATTACGTTTCAGCGCACAGCTTGTATAGACAGCCAGTTTCAGTTTCAAAAGTGCCTTCAGCAGGTTTTCCTGGGTACAAATGTTGGGTCTAGTGGATATCAGTAAGTTGATGGTTTCGGTATCTATGGTCAACCCCGTGTTGGAAAAATCATGTTGACGATGAACTAGCTCGTGGCGACTGCTGTCTGCCAACAATCCGTATCACAGTGGAAAATCGATGTGAATAACCAGAGAAATTATGTCAGCGATGACGAACTTCCAAGTGAATATGGCAATAGGCTCAAAGTCTAGCAGCAATCCTCTAGCCGCACATGCTCATTTAAGGTTTGTTGGTAGCCTGCAATGTTATTTCTTGATCAGGTCTTTCAGTGGTGGTTGGCGGGACTACTCTCTTCCGTTCAGGTTTTCACCAGAAACTGGGCACCAGTACGTTTTTCAACAATGCAAAATACACTGCTGTGCGACTGGCCTATGTTACCGACGGTAGTTGTCACTGGCTACCGACCTTCAGCCAAATGCAGGCTCTTACTGTAATCACATTTGCGTTTAGTCTGTTCACCATAATTGCGGTGGTACTAGCATGTCGAATTCTCTGTTCGTCTAGGAGATTGTCGAAGTATCAATGGATATCTATTTGTAAAAACTATTCTTGACCATATCTGTGTACTCTAAAAGTTAACTTGTCCACAAAGCACTTATATTTTATGCGTTAATGCCATAATTTTATCTGTTTGAAAGGTATACATAAACTGTGACACTCAGGAAAATTTTTTCTTCCCCAAATCCAATCTGCATTAGCTGCCAATTAGTCTACGTCAAAGTCATCCTTTCCAAAGGTCAGTGAGAGTTTGTTTTATGTTTCGAGGTGACCGCCTGAGGCACAGCCGGTCAAAAAACCTACTGTTTACTGTTTGGTTACCCAGTATATTATACCTCAGTCGATCTGGAGGTTTGTGGAGATTTATTATTTGATTTCACGTTGGAATTCATCATGGACTGACATCAGTTCGAGGAATATTGGAAACCTTGGAGCACTTGACAGCCGTTTCATAGTAGTGTGGGACTCCTCAGCAGTGCGTGCCTGCCGCCTCATACCACCAGGGATCGAACCCAGGGCCTCCGAGTTCCACTGTCAGCACGTTACCACTAAACTATCTGCTGGGTCAGAATCCAAATATCTGTATTTCCTGCTTCTCTCAGTTCACGACCCATAGCGCCACCTACGTGGATTGTGGTCGTTGGGTAGCTTTCCTCATGTTCGACTTGGATGACTTCACTGGCCATGAGACTTCTCACTGGAACTTCAGCAGTAACCTCTTGAAGCTAGTCAACAATGAACGTTGGATGAATTTCAACCTAAAATCAATTGAGAAATCTCCACAAACTTCCGGATAGGATTAATCAAGGGCTCATTGGCAACTAGTTCTGAGGGGTGATTCTCGAAGTTCCAATAAGAAATCGTGAGCAGTGGAGTCAACCAAGCTGAACATGAGGACAGTTACTCGATGACGACTTTGGATGTTGTAGATCAAGCTATATTTTGGAGAAGGGGAGGCCTTGTTTGCCGCTTCAACAATTTTTAGCGTATCTCGAATGAACTTACAGGTAATAAGATGATAAACGAAGAAGAATGCCCTTTCCAACTTGATGAAAGTTTTGTTTGAGTCTTACCAGTACAGCCACTGTCATTCAACATGCCACATAAAATATTTCTCAGTGAGTGATAAATACAAGTAACAAATAAATGAGTTTCTTTCACCTTCAGGCCAAATTCTTTTCATGGCATCAAATTATAGCTTGATTTAGACATCAGTAAACTTTGCTTAGCATATTCTTTCTTTATAATTTACCCAAAAACATAGTCATTGTTGTTAACGCTTCAAAATTGAGGCCACATCCATTCCTTACATCACTGAAAACTATTCATTCCCTCAGTGGAGTCAAGAAAGTTGCTAAATGAAGAGACGCTCCTTATCAGACTTGAAGTTTTACCTCTTCTATCACTTGTGGGGATGCCTCATCTGTCACTGTTGCAGCTGATTTACAATAACAAGTTTTAAAGTGTCCGGCAGGCGCTAGTCTCCCTTTTTTGCACTACTAAGGAGTTACTGGTCGTACATGCTGCCCTTAGGAGTTTCAGATACGTGTTAAGAGGCATGTTTTTTAGGCAGTGAAAACAGGTTACATAGCATTGAGCAAAGCCTCACCAACCGGACGAGATAACCACTTACCACATGAGATATATACAACAAATCGGGTTCATATCCTGATTTGGGCGTGATGTCAGACATAGAAGACGCCAGTATTGCCACTTATAATAGGCAGAAATCTACTTTGTCCCGATATGGTCATCGATAGTTGTCAGACTGACAAAAAGACCATGTAAGGTAAAAGTCGATCAGGATCAATTATACTGGCTGCTGACAAAACCCTTGGCAAATCAAGGTTCGTTAATTCTAATAAGATAAGGAGTCTAGTAGAAATATCAGTCATAGCTTCGCACGAGATTGTATGCAATCAGAAAATAGGATAAAGCATAATACTAGTCGTCGAAAGCAACCTAACTGAATGGAGAGGCAAGCTGATAACCGAGTCACTGTTCATCGTAACAATAGCACCTGCTAGCCGTATCACAAAGGATGCGGAAAAATCAAAACTGCAGGCAGCATGTCTTGAGGCCGTGGAGTTACTTTGATATAATTGTTACAAACTTTGTCTGGTTGTAGTCTCAAGCACGTGGTTCTACTGATCCAGTCAAAAGGCTGGCCCTGCACTAGATTGCTCTCGAATTTACCTGCCCGGCCTTCACCGACACTATCGCTTGCCCTGTGCGGCCTACTCGGCCGTTTTCAACAGAACACAAAGTCTGGTGCCTTTTGTCCGTAACTGTTCCTGGTGACTCGATTCATCTTTATGTTGCCATATGCCTCCAGTTTTGCATGACCCCACCTGCTGTTTTGCCCATGACCTTAAAATAACCTACATGGCTTTTTACACACCATCACCACTTTTTCTTCCCTCTACTCTCAAGGCTAAACGCTCATCGGTTGTCAAATGTTGCCACCCGTATGTGGATTTCATGCTGTCAAGGTCATTTAGAAATGTAGGCATTTGGCACCGACGCCAACTGTATTGACCGTTGCTGGGAGAGTAAAAGCCCTCTACCGACGGCCCATCTTCCCTTCTTGTCTTAGCGGGTCACGGTACCATTTTTGTTGTGGTGGTTGACATTCTGATCTGCATTAGAGTCAGTTCGTCTGTGCGTCAAGTTCGTATCGACCGTAGACTGCTAGGCTGGTGTCGCTCGTAGACTGTTGGGCGGCACTACTGGTAATAGCGTATATACAACTAAATTACTTGACCACAACACGTCATAGAATATGGGGTATTGCCCAGCAATGGGTTCCACTCGATACACACTTTTGCCTGAACCATGAATCATACATAAATGGATAAGTATTCAATCTGAGGCTCTTGAACCGAGCTACGTAAATATGTTATCAATTAGGTGGTATTAAAACAAATAAAATAACACAAATCGTGAAACTATTCTGACATTCAAACCCTTCGATCCTCGGCCAATATAACGATGCTTATGGATCAAACACTTTTCAGAAGATAACACTGTTTCGCAGTGTGGTATATCTAAAATGTTAACTAACATGGGAGTGCATTCTACCATAACACCCTCGTTTTACTCCTATATTATAGTGCAATTACAGAAGTCTGAGTGCCTGAAAACAACTTCAAAACCTTTTTGAAAATTCGTGTGAAACTAACGCATGAAAAATATAGCCGAACAAAGTATTTGCGGGAACATTTGGATAAAGCACAAACGGGATAGACATCCAAGGTCTGAGAATACAAGTGAACATACATTTGGACCATGGGCCACTTTCAACGGTTTAGACCATCCTCGCATATGCACGGATAGATTTACTGGTTGGCTGGCTGGTGTCCCACCATCAGACATTTCAACCGAAATGTTCAACCTGGATGTTAGCTATTAACCGGATGTGTGACATATTGTTGATTCCTCGGATCATTACCAATGAGAGGAGAAAACAACCGGAAAGTTACTTATTTCAACAATCCACCGGCTTTTTCGACGTCAGTAACATACGCGCCACAGTATATTCCACTGGTCCCAACAACAAGGTTGAAGGTCTACACAGGTGAATCAGAGTTGCTGTCACTGATACTAAAGCTGAATATCCATGAACACACTACCACCATGGTGGCTGTTTACCTGAGATACTTGGCATGAAAGCCTGATTGAATCTGGGAAGAATCTCAGCAGTGCAGCCTATTCGATCACACATAGAAACAAATTATGGTGGAGAAACTGGCAGTCATAATCCAATTTTTGTCTAACCAATCTACACGGGACACAAGTAATCAAAATGGTAGATTCAGAAACTGTTCCAAATGTGAAGACACCTCTATTACCTCCAGCACAAGAACGAACTAAAAGATGCAGAGACAAGAACACAGTGTATCATATTTAACACACTACTAAGTATGAAATACAATTCTAGTCTGCTGATATTGTATTCTTTGAGCTGGATGGTTTAATCGTGAAGCTTTCATTCTCATTCCAGACAGCATCATCAGAGTGAACTTCACACCTGACTCTGATGACACTGAGCGTCGTTCGCTGCTTCTGCCAATCTCTTGCCACTATCTCCATACTCATTTCGATTGGTTGCCCTGCTTAAGTGAACTATAACCCTCTTGCTGTTTCTTATTGGTTGGTAGATTGAACCTTCACTGTATTTAACCTCACAAAGACCAATACAGTTAGATGGTAAACCATTTTCATGTTCAGAAAAATTTAGTGATTTAACTTCAGCAGTCTTGGTTACAATGTAAACCCCACCACTCCACCTTTTTTGGTTTCGTGATAATTGTGAGTTCAAATAATTGAGTTTCGTTCAATTCCTATCTTTGTTTCCCGACACGTCTCTTAGCCTAGCTCATACATTTGTTATATTATACAATCTGTTGGCGGGCTTGTTCTGGAACAGTCATTAAAACTGCACAGAAATCTATTCAACTATCCTATGATGTTATAATGCATTCCAAGAAATTTTTGGGCTCCACTATGAATACTTTATTGCTTAACCTTAAGGTATCTTGGTATTTCAAGGGAGTATTCATTACAGATTTATATCAAATGGAGAACTATCACAAACGATGGGGTAGCGGACATCTGTTTTGTCTGAGTATGCAACGTCTAGTTATGTACAGTGTTCACTAGCGGGGGGCACCCAATATAGATATCCCGAAGTTTTAATGAGATGAAATGACCTGTATGGTCAACCAGCCAGAAGGGAAGCGGGTACCAACTGAAGACCTTGGAAGAAGTAAAAAATTGTGGACCGGTGAACTGGGGCCCAGTGGCTAGATGCTTAATGCATTCTCCATGAAACCCGATGGTCTTGAGTTCGATCGCCTTTTGGTCGGGTTATGGATGTGTACGTTTGAAGAGGCCTATATCAATACGAAATAGCTGTCGAGTCCCACCAGGTCCACAATGATTCTGCAATTAATGCCATTCCGCGATGAATATTATCTTGAAATAAAACTCCAGCATAAACTGAGTCTATATTGACGTTTAACTGGAATTCTGACCTTAGCCTGTGAGCGGCTGTAAAAAACACCATGTAGTATATCGAATCTGTTTCACTCTTGAGATTCGTTTATCTCAGCTTACTGTTAAGTTATGAAAGGGATCAAATGCGTAAAACTTAACATTTTTACTGTCTAACGATTGGTATTACGATTGTATTGATAGTTACTTATAAGAATCCATATAAGTAGTGTGTAAGCCAACACTGAAAGTGACACCGACCAACTGGTGAGCGATCCAATCATAGAGTGAGCGGTATTGTATTGGGGTAGAAAGGAAGGACGTCGAGGAATGACATACAGAACAACAGGTGATTTGGACGTCTCTTCTTAACACCTATCAACTAGATGTTACTGCACCCCAATAAGTGATGATGCCTCCAATGACACTCGAAGCTAACACTTATCTTTTACAAATCAGGCACACAATTATGAAAGCCATCTCTTTTCCAGTGAGTATCATTTTTAATCTATTCGCGCATGTAATTTCCTGTTATTTCTCATACTGGAGTGAATCGATCTCTCGCTCCTAGTATATGGGGCACTCATGTAAGTGTATGGGAGACAAAATCACAAACTGATAGGAAGTGGTCACATATGGTGATCAACATTCAAGGTCATTAGCCTTTTAGATAGAAGTGCTTCTCGCTTCATATTTTGATTTATGTCTATATATGGACGACACTATTTTATTGGACGATTCGGCAGCCTATGGGGTTGTTTCCTCTTTTCTTTGACATAGGACATTCTTTATGCGTGTGGAAATTGTAAACATATGCCATAGCTCATCAAATGAATTCGTCGTCATCATCCTTTCAGTCACCGGCTAAGTGTCTTTAAAGGCCACCCTAGCAACTACTGAAATGATTAGTCAGGCCTCAGTACTTCGCCTAGGAAATGTAATTGGCTGTCTCATAAGTTGTTAGGGTAGGTCGGCACTCGGTTCTACTATGCCACTGAGTTCAGTATCGTTATTTCCTACGTCTTATTCCACTCAGTCATTTCACAAACTTCAACCCGTTCTGTTACAGAATGGAATCTTCACTACAATTCTCGACATTTGAAGTCACTAATCCTGAAATACATTAGTGAAGGGAATATAATAATGATGATGGTTGGAGGCGATTGATTCAAGGTCAGAATTCATCATGGACTGAAAATTGGGAACCTTGGAGGATTAGACAGCTGTTTCGTCACAGTATGGGGCTTCTCAGCAGCACGCCCCCATCACCCCACACCACTAGGGATCGAACCCAGGACCTTCAGACTCTACGGATCGGAATCCAATGGTCCTACATCTGCCAGTTCGCCTTGTATAGCGTGACCTACATGGAGTGTCGTCATTAAGTAACTGTCCTCATGTTCGACTTTGTTTGACTTCACTGGTCGTGAGACTTCCCACTGGGGCTTTAGGAATCACCTCTCAAAGCTAGTCATCAATGAGCGCTAGATTAATTCTATCCGGATCCCTGGCTGGGCGGGGTCATGGGTGCGCACTTCTGAGCAATTCATGCATACTTTTTAGTGCTTTCAACGTTCTCGTTAAATATGAAAACGAAATATACAACTGTATGTATTTATTGTCTTCTTGAGATCTATTCAATATTCAATGTGGTGAAGGCACAAACGTTAATAAAAATCATGACCAACAGATGTTTGTTTCAACCTTATGCAGATACTTTAAACAGTTTGAATCATCTTTTAAAATACAGGGCATTTAAACATTAACGTAGATAAAGATAACAATCATAAGGTAAATGGTTTAAATCGACAACAAAATGTCCAAATCAGTAGCATTTGTTGACAAATATTTGTTCAATGTACAATGATCGCATCTATCAAATGTTGAAAGTTGAACACTGCGCGTAAGGCAAGAGTTTTCATTAATTTTGTTGTTGTTGGAGTAGATCTGTTTCAGTTAATTAATGCAACACATGTATATATACATACATACATATTATCTATCTTCTTGTAGTGAAACATCCACAGAATCTTCCAGAATTCTTAAAACATAGTCGTCTCTTATTCAGACCTTTTTCACTATCTCTGCCAATAATACTGAATTTATCAAATGATGCAAATAAATTTTGATCTGTTAAGAAAAATGAAAACAAAACATATTTAGACAATAAATCATATTGTTTAACTAAGTATAAGTAAGGAATTAGACTCCATGAAATCACCTTAGTAGTTGACTGAAGTAATATGGATCACAGTTGGTACAACGGCCATGCAGATCAAGGCATTTGTCAAACAGTAGCCTTTCAGACTACTGTTCGTCATGGACTGACATCCGTTGGAGAAGCATTAAAAAACTTGACATTTAAACTTATTAACTTTATCAGAGATCAGCTTTGTCGATCAGCTTAAGCACCCAATCGGACCAATTAAGGAACACAATCCAACCAATCAAATCCTATGCAATGACTGTGAAGTTAAGCACGTAGATCGAACTAAGTGGTATGGGACAGTTAGATCATCCGAATATAAGAATTTAGCTAAATATAGGACAACAGACGCAAATAAGATCAATAATCTAGAAAAAAACAGTAATTCAGCTTCCCATAGGCTGTGGTTTAGTATGTACACCTTATGTCCAAACCATATTAGCCGATAAAGGTTCATAATCTCATCAATTGATTTTCCTCTCTTGCCTACTACTCTTCGTTTAACCTCGACATTGGTTACGAGATAATTCCATCTACCGCAATCAACGCTACAAAGTCACCTATGGGCATAAACGCGTCGTCACTTCAAAATTTCAGCTTTGATTATCCAGTAAGTATCGAAAATATGCAAAGGGAATGATTGAATGTCTATTTCAAGTAATCAGTAAATGAATGAAAAGAAATAGAAGTGTAAAACCATGACATGAAAGATGTTTAAGTATCTTTGATATGAATATATATACATGAATATTGATTAAGTCCTACTGGTCAAGTGAGGACCTTGATTGATGAGTAAAACAACTTCATACACTAATGTACTTTGTTCATTGTATGATACTTGAAGTGGATTGGATGAAGAGTAGCTTATCTTATAGTTTGAAGTAGAATGAATCGATTAACGATAGAAATTAGCAAACAATAAACTGGCTAAACGTTAGATGAAGACGAAGTGGATGATTAATTACTAATCAATTTTTTACAACTTTCATATCACCACTTGGCATCAACTAGATAAGAAGGTGTAGCCAGTAAGTTTGCAGTATTCAATACAATTAAGTCTACTAAGTGGATACTTCATATTGTTGTATTCTTCTAGAAGTCTATCAGCTGAATATACGATGGATGTTTCGTCCAACCTAAGACTTGTCAGCTGAATGTACTTATATTCCAGTGAGTGATATTGCTCCCATTGATGTTTAGACCCATTACTCTTCTCTTGAAACACCAGATCATTATCCATTAAGCAAATGTGGCCTGACGGCCACCTCTTTTCCAATAGGTATCAGTTGTAATTTCCCGTCGCTAGAAATGGTCGAATTCCTTGACCTTACAAAGGAGAGAGTAAGACGGTACCCAGAAAAGGTGTATTCAATTGAATTTGATATTCACTGAATGACTCCATTCAAGACAACCAATTTAGAATGCGTAGAGCAATTCCTTTGTCATCTGTTTACAAATAGATATCAATCACCTGTTAACTTTAACATATTCTTTAAAAATTCCCACTACAAATCAAAAACCAGTAATATAGGTGTAAAACTAGGGCATAGTGGTAGAAAGTAATTCCATATTAGATTTGTGTATTTGATATACAGTATATAGTGTGATACAGTAATATTTATATGATGATGACGCTTCTATCACTAATTATCATTGCTCATAATCATATCAATGGAATAACACAACACTTTACACATTCGATTTCCAAGGTCCTGTCATCTCATACTCTATACTTTTATAGAAAGCAAAGTTTTCCATATCTCTGATACGTATAGGTGTGTTGCATCATTCATATTACATGTGTTAGGTGAGGGTTGATTAGATGAACAAAGATTCAGTGATCAATCTCTGCCCCTCTCTCACTCCACCTAATTATGCTGGAATGGAGTTCAGTGGTTTTATCCCACACCAGTGTACGGTTGTGTTAACGCATACATTGCAATAGCCAAGTGTTTTTCTAGATTATCCACCTTATTCAGGTCTGTCATTGTATATTTAGCTGAAGTCCCATGTTCCACTATTCTAACTGACACCGACCAAACGAACTAGCTTCACCTGTGTACTTGACCTCACTCACAGTCATTACATGGAATTTAATAGATAAGATTATTTTGCTGAATTACTTCTATCGGATCATTAAGCCAGAAGACAAAGCTTATCTCTTAGTGAGTTTGTAGGTTACACAAAGCCACCCTAATTCCAGCTTCGTTGAGGATCCTACATAAAGTCTCTGATGTACAATCCTTATACTGTAACACAATGGAGACTGTGAACTCCTTTCTACTCGTGTTGTCGTTATTGTTCGAGCTCATGTTACTGCTGTGATTTCATTTCTTGTGTGTTTGTACGAATTGCTTAATAATCTGTAGAGGATAATTATTAACTATTAGTGTTTCTTTTATGTGTTTCAATTCCTTGTTATGGTCGTTGCACTGACTACTCAGTTGTCTGACTCGATCATTTAGACATTTGACTAAATCCACCATAACTCACTGACATTGGATGGGATGACTTGAAGTATAGATACCTACCTGTTGGAATGTGTTGGTTTTCTGTGGACTGTAGTATCCAATTAACCGTCTAATCTTCGTTTTATCCTGCATTCCAACACATGCGATTCTCCTTATTCATTTTCTACCTCCTCATTAGTGAATTGGGTTGCGCCTACTACTGAGTTACCATGTGTGAGGAAATTGACGATATGTTCCAATTTTAACACAGTGGTGAATGTCTCATCTACATATCGCCATCGTACCTCAGGTGCAAGATTAAACGTTTGTTAAGTTATTTCTTCCCAACTTTTCACGAATGAGGATATTGGTGATCCCATTGCTACACCTTCTCTCTGTCTATATGTTTTGTCATGAAACTTGAAGACTGTGGAGGTCAGACACATCTTTACTTCTAATATGATCCATCAGCCGATATCTGATTTGTGTGAGTAAGTCTTGAGTCAATATTTAGTTGATTTCTCACTACTTCCACTTCTATATTGATTGGTATTCTAGCATAGAGACTGTGAGGTCAAGTACATAGATCATGTAAGGTGGTCGCGGTCAATTAGATTATCCGAACATAGGAATTTAGGTAAGTATCGAATGAAATACCTCAATCAGATCATCAATCTACAAATAAACTCGATTATAGCATTGTATGCATTAACACACCACCACACAATACGGTGGGGTGAAACCGATGTACTTATGTGCAATATAATTAGGTGGAGTGAGAGAGAGAGAGGGGCAGAGATTGATCACTGAATCTTTGTTCATCTAATCAACCCTCACCTAACACATGTAATATGAATGATGCAACACACCTATACGTATCAGAGATATGGAAAACTTTGCTTTCTATAAAAGTATAGAGTATGAGATGACAGGACCTTGGAAATCGAATGTGTAAAGTGTTGTGTTATTCCATTGATATGATTATGAGCAATGATAATTAGTGATAGAAGCGTCATCATCACATAAATATTACTGTATCACACTATATACTGTATATCAAATACACAAATCTAATATGGAATTAAATTCAGAAACTATTTCTGCGTGTGAACAAAGAATATTCTTTACGATAACTTATTCTTTAAGTCCTACATATTCCTCTGTGTCTCTTGGCTATCATCTGGGGCTCAGATTGTGATTTGTTTATCTTGTTCATATGAGCATGCATCATTGACTGTTACGTTCCATCCATGTTTTGATTTCCTTCCTGTAGTTGGATTATTATTATTTTTTGTGCTTTGGGTTCCTAGTGGAACATAGGGTTTCAGTACCACCTCCCAATTTCACTCTCTTCTCTACAGTCTTCTTGACGACTGCCCGCAAACTTTCACTTCTTCCTCATGTTATCTACTCCATATCACCTTCAGGTCAGATGCCAAACTCGTCGTTTCCTATTGAGGTTTCACTCAAGTACCTGGCCTGGCGCGTGATGTCCTCAGTCGGTCTTCCCAGTGTATGCCTACTCCAATCCATCTCCACTTTCTTCTGTATACACGTTGGGCAATAGCTTCTTGGTCGGTTGGTTCGTTGACAGCCATAGTTCCCTGTTGCTTATTTTTTCTGGCCATTTGATCTTCAGTATCGAGTGAGCGTAGGCAGCAGTTGTTGATGAATGTCTGTAATTTGTTGGAAATACTTTTCGTGAAGCGCCAAGTTTTTGAACCAAATAGAAGCACTGACTTGACATTAATGGTGAAAATCCGTATCTTGTTGTTTGTGGTGAGTACAGTAGATCTCCACAGTGATTTCAGATTAAGGAAGGCCTGTCTTGATTTTCCGATCCTGGTCTTGACATCCTCGTCTGTGCCGCCACCTGTAGTTGAAACGAATCTGCCTTGGTGGTAGGTGAAAGAGACTATTTTTTTAAAGGTTTTTCCCGTTGATGGTGATTGGTACTTGTTTTGTTGGTTGGGTATCTTCATCACCTCTGTCTCCCCTACGTTCACCTGAAGGAAGTTCCATCTTCCTTCACTGCCTCACCTCACCTTTTCTACCAACTTGTTGGTTTTCACCTGTAGATCTTCGAGTTTATGCCACAAGACATTAGGCATAAATCATCGGCGAAATCTAAATCATCTATGGTCTTTTCATCGGTCCAGCCAGCCTATACCCATCTTCTCGCCCCTCGCAGTTGTTTGTTGAATGATCCAGTTCACCGCAATCAGAAAGGTCATTGGTGACAGTAGACAGCCTTCTCTTAATTCTGTCTTCACTTCAAAGGCATCACTGAACTTCCTTCTTATTGTGAATTGGCATGTGGCGTTGTCATATGGCTGTTGAACGAGTTTGATAAATATTTGTGGCACTAAAATCGTAATGTTGAAGCAGTTTCCAAATCACCTCTCGGCCGACGCTTTGATAGAAGGCCTTTTCAAAGTCGATGAAGTTGAGTTAGAGGTTTGACTGCCATTCTATACTCTGTTGTATGATGATGCGTAGTGTAGCATTGCAGTTTGATCCTCACATGAAGCCAGTGTGCTAGCCTGTTCTGGTCGTAATTTTGAATCCAGTGCATTCTTTAGTCTCTCCAGTATGACGCGGTTTAATATTTTGCTTTTTGTGGACAGAAGCATTATTCCACGCCAGTTCTTGCAAAGACTCAGCTCAAGTCTCCCTAACTTTGGGAGTTTGATAAGGTAGCGCTTGTTTCAAATCGATTGGCAAGTACCTTTCCATGCTTCCAAACCTTCTGCAGTAGTGGAGGAATTCCACCAGGTCCTGTTGCATTCCTGGATTTCAGCGTTCAGGACTCCATTCCTGCTTTTGTCGGAGGGCTTGTGTTTACTGATAATTCTGTGGCTACTGGTCACATTTCTGGACCAGTTGCAGGTGATGGTGGTCGATTCAAAAGATTTTTGGAGTGATCGGCTTGTTTCTCTTCTTTGCTAACTAGGCTGCCTTCACTATCTTTCATTGGTTTCACCTGAGTTGATCTCTTCCATCCCAGATAGAAACCTGGTTATTTGGCATAGTGTTGTGAGATCTCTCCTACTGGCAGCCTGTTCTGCTTCACTTGCAAGTGTGTCGTGGAAGTATCTTTTGTCTTTGCTCTCATTCTCCTTCACGTCTGTGTCCAGTGTAGTGTTTTATAGATTGTGTTCAGTTCCTATTTTCTTTGTTCATCCTTGCACTGCACTGATTCATCCTCTCCTTTACTATCTTCCTCTTCCTCCTCCATCAACTTGCATGTGTCCGTCAAGATCCACTCCTTGTGTTATTTCTTGTTCCTTACTAATACAGTTATGCAGGTTTCCTTCCACACTTCTTTCAAGGAGTTGCAGTGTTCTCCCAAGCAGGTTTCTTCGGGGATGTTGCTTAATATCTCCCATTTTTTCTTGACATCTGACTGACGTGAAGACGTTTTTTGTGGGTTTGTCCTTCAGTTCAGTTTCTGTTCTAGGCGTTAAACTTAAACTGTGTTCCATCATCACCAACTTCTTTTAAGGCTCTCCCTGTATTTAGACAACATGCGTATATTCAGCTGGTTAGCAGACTTGTTTTCTTATATAGTTTGTTTCAACATTACGGGACATTCAGCCGTTGTCTGTATCGTATAATTGGCACGTAAGCGGTGTTAAGGTGAGCAGGACAAGTGTTGCACATGGTACACGCTCACTTACTCTAATCCACAGTGTGTATTAATGTTGGGTAAATTAAGAAGAGAGCTGAAGATTGTGAAACATTGATAACAGTAACAGTAACACATGAATTTCGCTCACTGAAGTGTAGGCAAAATGATTATAACCTTTACGCTTTGGTAACTCTTCTTCTTTTCGTCTTCTTTACAGGTATAATTACTTTTTAGCTCCATTCTAGTGGTTTAAAGTATTCTCAACTTCTTTACTTCCGTGCTTCACGGCATGTTTCCAACATTCATGAATGAAGCGATCTTTACTTCATGAATTACACACCGTCAGTGTTTGCGAATTTCAAACTCTCAAGACAATCTGCTTCCCATTACTCGTTTCAATTATTCAGAGTTTTATAATAAATTACCAACTCACTAACTAGTTAATGGATAGTTTCAAGTTGTTATTCATTGTAGAGTGACATCAGTTGGAGAAATTAAGGAAACCTGGAAGCACTGGACAGCTGTTTCGTCCTGGTACGGGACTCTTCAGCAGTGCGCAGCCACCGCCCCGCTAGGGATCGAATTCAATTGAACTGGTGCTCATTGGTGACTAGCTTCCGAAGTTCCGATGAGAAGTTTTGACCGGTGTAGAAAAAGCCTGATATCGGTGAGGATATTTACTCAGCGATAACATTGGGTGGCGGTTGTGCTATATCGTGAGCTAACAGAAGTTGGAAATATGGAGCATTGGATTCTGACCTAGTTGCTCAATGGTAACGCGCTGGCCGCGGAACCTGAAGGTCGTGGGTGCGCACTGCTAAGGACTTCCATACTAGGACGAAACAGCTGTCCAGTGCTTCCAGATTTCCTTTGTTCCTGCCTAACTGATGTCAGTCTACTATGAATAACAACTTGAAATATTTCCAAATGTCCACAACTCCCTTAAAATTTAATTGATAATTCTTAAGAGACATGAAAATATTCGAAATGATGATATATACTACTTAAGTAGTCAAAGTGAATATAATAGAAAATATTTACGAGAATATGCAAATCAGTGCATTTATATACAAAGTAATTAAGCTACTCATTTAAATATATCATATTATAATTATTAGTAATATTTTTGTATTACTACTCTTGTTTAAATGTATTATTAATTACTTTTGACCTTGAGGAGTAAATCATAGTTTTATTTACTTTTTATATGTTGTATTGTTTTCAAATGTATATGAATATGTTATGATTTAAGCTAATGAAATGGGTGGAGTAAATGTAACAATGGACAGGGGAACAAACATTAAGGCAAGTTAATGATATATGCATAAATTTGTAGAAGTTAGATGAGTTTAATGGAGACTATCATTAATATCTTGTCATTTTATTATTTTGTATATCATCCTCATTATTTGATGAACATATATATCAAAATATATTTTATTCCCTTAAATAAGTTAATATTTCTAATAATATTGAAGGGGAAGGGGAGTCATATGTAGAATAATCAATGGATGGATGTAACCGGAATCGTCATGTGATTGATTGTCTTGAATACCTTCTAGGAAGTTTCTAACTGCATCATATGACGACTCAGTTTGCTAGATAGACAAAAAAAAATGAGCACTTCAAGAAGTTGTAGTGGACTGGACTGCATCATACAACAAACAGTGACGAGCGAGAAGATGGGGATATGCTGGACCACGGAAATGATCCCAGAAGAAGATATGGATTTCGCCGATGACTTTTGTCTAATATCACACAAACTCGATGATGTACAAGCAAAAACTAACAAGTTGACAGAAGAGGTGAGGCAGCGAAGATGGGATTTCAAGTGAACGTGGAGAAGACGGAGGTGATGAAGATACGCAAGCAACGCCATCACCACCACCACCAACAAAAACAACAACAACAAGCTTCAATCACCATCAACAGGTGAAACTTAAATGAAGTAAACTCTTTCATCTATATAGGCGGCACTATGTCAACTACAGGCGACAGCCACACAGACGAGGACGTGGAAGCCAGCCACGATCTGAAAAGCAAGACAGACCTTCCTTCATTAATCTGAAACCAGTGTGGAGATCGACTGCACTCCACTCAGCATGAAGTGTGAACAACATCTCGATTTCAACACCAATGTCAGTCAAGTCAGTGCTTCTGTATGGCTCAGAAACTTGGCGTGCCACGTAAAGCATTTCCAACAAACTACAGATATTCATCAACAACTGCCACCTACGCTCACTCGATACTGAAGATCAGATGACCAGAATAGTAGGAATAAGCAACAAGCAACTCTGACTGGCTGGACAACGAACGAAGCAAGAAGCTATCACTGAACAAATATGCATTGGAAGGAAGTGGAGATGGATTGGGAATATACTGAGAAGACCGACTGGGGATATGACGTGCCATGCCAGGTACTCGAGTGTAACCCAAATGGGAAGCAACGAGTTTGGCTTTGGAGGTGAGGGTGACATGGAGGAGATCTTGTGAGGAAGAAATGAAGGCTTGTGGGCAGTCGTGGAGCTAGGTTCAAAAGTTTGCAGAGAAGAGAGTGAAATTGAGACGTGCTACTGAAGCGATATGTTGCACTAGGAACCCAAGAGACAAATGATATAATAATAAATTTGATATAGCCAGGGCTTATTAATCTAGTATTATTCCTCTGATGACGCCATTTGAAGTATAAATTATCATCGCACATCATAATATCAGTGCAATCAAACAGTATTTTCTACATTTGACTTTTATAATCCTATCACCTCTTATTCTTTGTTTCTATTGATAAAAAAGTTCTCCATATCTGTGTTATACGTCAGTGTTGCGTCATGGATAAAGCCACTGTACTTCAGTACAATATAATTAAGTAAAGAGACTGAGGGAGATTGATTACTGAATCAGCCAAGAGATGCAGTGGGAATGACGCAACACTGACATATACCACAGATATAGAGAACTCTTTTATACAAACTTTTGAACCTAGCTCCACGACTGCCCACAAGCCTTCATTTCTTCCTCACAAGATCTCCTCCATGTCACCCTCACCTCCAAAGCCAAACTCGTTGCTTCCCATTTGGGTTACACTCGAGTACCTGGCATGGCACGTCATATCCCCAGTCGGTCTTCTCAGTATATTCCCAATCCATCTCCACTTCCTTCCAATGCATATTTGTTCAGTGATAGCTTCTTGCTTCGTTCGTTGTCCAGCCAGTCAGAGTTGCTTGTTGCTTATTCCTACTATTCTGGTCATCTGATCTTCAGTATCGAGTGAGCGTAGGTGGCAGTTGTTGATGAATATCTGTAGTTTGTTGGAAATGCTTTACGTGGCACGCCAAGTTTCTGAGCCATACAGAAGCACTGACTTGACTGACATTGGTGTTGAAATCGAGATGTTGTTCACACTTCATGCTGAGTGGAGTGCAGTCGATCTCCACACTGGTTTCAGATTAATGAAGGAAGGTCTGTCTTGCTTTTCAGATCGTGGCTGGCTTCCACGTCCTCGTCTGTGTGGCTGTCGCCTGTAGTTGACATAGTGCCGCCTATATAGATGAAAGAGTTTACTTCATTTAAGTTTCACCTGTTGATGGTGATTGAAGCTTGTTGTTGTTGTTTTTGTTGGTGGTGGTGGTGATGGCGTTGCTTGCGTATCTTCATCACCTCCGTCTTCTCCACGTTCACTTGAAATCCCATCTTCGCTGCCTCACCTCTTCTGTCAACTTGTTAGTTTTTGCTTGTACATCATCGAGTTTGTGTGATATTAGACAAAAGTCATCGGCGAAATCCATATCTTCTTCTGGGATCATTTCCGTGGTCCAGCATATCCCCATCTTCTCGCTCGTCACTGTTTGTTGTATGATGCAGTCCAGTCCACTACAATCAGGATGATGATCGATGACAGTAGACAGGCTTGTCTAACTCCTTCCTGTCTTTAATTCAAAGGCGACACTGAGCTTCCCTATTGTGAATTACATGGCGTGTGGAGTCGTCGTATAATTTTTAAATGAGAATGATAAAAGTTTGTGGTACTCCGTAATGTTGAAGCAGTTGCCAAATTACTTTTCGGCGCTACTGATGCTGTCAAGGCGTTTTGAAGTGGATGAATTTGAGGTTGAGTGCTGACGTCCACTCTATACTCTGTTCTATGATGATCTGAAGCTTTGCGATTTGGTCCACTGTATTTAGCTTCAATATAAGTAGGTGGAAGGAGAGACAGATTGATTGATGAATCTTTGTTCATTGTATCAACACGCAAAAGATGAAACAGAAATGACGCAACACCTATACCAGACATATGGAAACTGTTACTACTCATAGAAACGAAGAAAGTCAGGTGAGTGACATAACTATAAAAATGAAGTGTGGAAAATGTTGTATGACTACATTGGTTTGGTTATGAGAAACAATAATTTATACTGAGGATGCCGTCATCAAGTGAATGATACTGTATCATTCTGTGGGTTGTATGTCAAATAGCTAGTTGTTATATCAAAGAACAGATAACTCTAAAGAAATTGACGATTAAAAGGAGAATCATTATATATTATAGCCTTAAAAGAGCATACCAAAGTGGTTATGAATAAAGACAACTATATCAAAATGGTGGAATACTTACTGATTGACCAAAATCTACACCAACCAATAAAGCGGTATCTTACTGAAGAATTTGACTCTTACATTCAAAAAAGATCTTTCAAAAACTCATCAAAGCAGGACAAATTACAAAAGAAGAGTAGTGTCGAATGAAATCCAGTGGATCTGTTCCCCCCCAAAATAGCCAAATTAAACATTTCACAACATTCAACTGTTTCACTTTCAGGAACCTCAACAAACCATCTTTTAACAGAACTCTTTACAAAATTAAAACGTCTGACATAACCGTATAACCAATCCATCAAGTCTTCGAATTGCATTTTCTTTAGATCTAGAATATGCAGATGACATAGTCCTGTTAGGTGAAGACTCTGACAAGATGCAGAGTCTTCTGAACACTTTGAGTGGCAATTTGAAAAGGTTTGAGATGCGTTTCTCACCACCTAAATGCAAATTTTTCCTCCAGGACTGATCTTCAGCGGTACCGCAGCTAATAATAGAGAGTGAAGTGGTTGGGTGTGTCGACCAATTCACTTACATGGGAAGTAGGATCAACCCTGGTGGGTTAGTTGCCGATGAGATTTCTGGACGGATACAAAAGGCTCGATTGGCTTTGGCCAATTTACGCCACCTATGGGACTGCCGTGATATCCGATTGTCGATTAAGGGTCGCATGTACTGCACAGCAGTCCACTCTGTTCTACTATATGACTGTGAAACATGGCCATTGAAAGTGGAAGATATAAAAAGGCTTCAAGTGTTTGACCACCGTTACCTTCGTAGTATAGGTCGTATTCCGTAGTGTCACCATGTGAGTAATGCAGAAGCCAGGTATAGAGTTTTAGGGAGTAGAGGTATATCAGTTGACACGGTTGTGAACCTTCATCGACTGAGATGGTTGGGACACATACAACATATGCCCAGTCACCGACTGCCTCGTCACACAATGTTGGCTGAAGTAGGTCCAGGTTGGAAAAAGGTCCGAGGTGGCCAGACTAAATATGGCACCAATGCATGAAGTCAGTGACTGTTTGTTTGAGCCATGTGGGGCGATACAGAAAACTAGGTGGTTGGGGTCAACGGGACAAGAGGAACCAGTGGTTGGAGACTGACTCTAGGTGATATGGTTGAGAACGGATGTCAGTGGTGCAGATGTATGCACACATTATCCTCATCTTAACCACGCTATACCGAATCTCACCATTTTGTCATTTCTCTTTTCTTTCTTCTCTTAGTTTATATTTCTTTTGACTGCATTCTCTTATCTTTATCCTTCACCTCACCACCTTTCTACTTGATGTACTGATATGAGATGAAGTGTGGCAACTGGGAGTGTTACGCAGTAATGCCTGATCCTATGTTGATAATGATTTTTTTGATTTATTGAGTCTTCGATACAATTTTTGGAAAGTATCAAACATATGCATGTTGGCAACTACGAATTGATAGTGTCTTTCAACATTACACCTGAACTGAAACGAAAATTGTTGGGGATACAATGAATCTCCTTTTCAACAATGATACAAACCTCTTGGAACACACACGCGAATACTATACTCACAGTTGCTGGAACTAATTGATGTATGCCTTCGAACATATTTTTACTTCATCGGCTAACTCTGCAAATAAACAGAGGGAAATCGCCTGTCTCATGGGTCATTGCTGAAGCAGGTGTGAAGAGATTGGAAACTGTGGTATTACCGTCGATCAAGCAAAAACTTTGGGTTCAATCTGTGGATGAGACGTTCGTCACCATTAGAAGAAACGAACTGAAAAATATGCACAAATTAATCAGCAATATTAATGATGGATCATGGCTAGCAGTGGAATCCAGGATGCGTATTTCGTCCTAGTTGGAATACGTTTGCTGGATGTATCTGCTTCTTAGTGAGTGATGTTGTTCCCACCGGTGTTCAGACTCGGGAGCAATCGCTTCAAACGCTAGAGCGCTGTCCACTACACCACCGAGTCAAGATAGCCAGTTCTTGTGCGGCGGGTATAGTTGTAGTATAATTGTTTTTATAACCAAATCCCGGTGGGAACAAAATCACATCCAGCTGACGTGTCGCAAATAGGAGGAAATGCACATCCTGCATCCCACTGCTAGCCATTATCCATCGTTACTGTAATTAGAACACAGGTAACTTTGAGGTGTCCGCACAGGAGCCCATATGCTAATGGAGACCGATCAATGTTGTCCAATCAACGATGGTATGATAGAAAAATCAATTATACTCAATCAATAATATTTTTCCCAGCATTAACTTGATGATTGAAAAGGAGTCAAATAAAAAACTGGTATTTTCTAGATGTTCTGATCATTAGAATAGATTCTGTGAAATTAGAAAGTGAAGTATAAAGAAAGCCAACTCAGATGGATTCAATCCTCAACTACAATAACAACAACTCAACTCAAGTCTATTTAGTATTCAGGTCAGTCAGAGATCAACAGATATCTTGAAGTAAACATAATTTATTAACCAATCAAAAATAACAAGAAGGTCAACTTTTAGGTCATTAGGACAACTAATCAAAATAAATATGGAGACAGTGATAGTACTTTTGAAGAGACAACCAATCACCGTCAAGGTTATATATATATATATATATATATATCATGAAGATGATTCCTATTGCCAACTAGCATTAGGTAACCAATCATGAAGGAAACGCTTCGAAGAAGTGTACATATGCCTTTTGCCAGGCTCTATACAATCATCATCAGTTCACTTGCAGGATTATCAAAGACATCAAATAAATGAAGTTACTTCTTGTGACAGACACTTTACTAATTTTAGCCCAACTGGTCGTTTCCCCTTTGGATACTACTCAAGTATCTGGCCTGGCACATGATGTCCCTGAATGGTTTTCTCAGTGTATGCCCAATCCATCTTCACTCTCTTGGGTGATAAGTTCTTCGTTGCTTCGTTGCCAGCCAGCCAGAGTTCCTTGTTGCTTATTCTTGTTATTCTGACCATCTGATCTTCAGTATCGAATGAGCGTAGGCGGCAGTTGTTGATGAATGTCTCTAGTTTGTTGGAAATGCTTTTCGTGACACGTCAAGTTTCTGAACCATATAGCAGCACTGACTTGATTCACATTAGTGTTGAAAAATCTGGATCTTTTACTACTTCCAGCTACTGTCTACAGATAGGTCAACTGAAAGCCATCAGTGACTTGTTTACATTCTAGGCATCATTGAATGACACCAATATCACTGATTTTTAACTATATCTTGAAGTGAATAAAGTAAAAATAAAAGGCAGATAGAGAGGAAACGTTAACGTAGAACCTTCAACATGTGTGCATAAACTAAAGTTGCTACACTTCACGGAAGTATACAACCAACAAGTGGATAGAAAAGGAGTCACATCAAAGTAGACAGATTCGTGTGTGAGATGAAGTTTTGTGCGGATATTCAAGCTTAGGAAGATATTAAGGAGTGACCCAACCAGCCATCCAGCCAACCACAGGGACTTTCTTCTTGCTTGTTCTTATTATTCTGACCACCTGATTGATCTTCAGTATACAGTGAGCATACGTGGCAGCTGTTGATGATGTATATCTGTAGTTTGTTTCAAATGCATTTTGTAATGCGCCGACAAGTCTTCCATCCATCACATAGAAGCACTGACTCACTTGACTGAGATTGGTTTTAAAAATGCAGATGTTGCTGGGTGCAGTGCAGTGCAGCAGATCTCTACAATGATTTCAGATTAATGAAGGAACGCCTGTCTTTCTGTCTGTCCGATTGTGGCTTTAACATCCTCATCTGTGTCACTGCCTGTAGTTGAGAGGATGCCGTCTAGGTAAGGAGGTAGGTGAAAGAGACAATTTCCTTTAGATTTCTCTCCTTCATGGTGATCAGTGCTCGTTGTTGCTGTTGTTGTTGGTTGGGTATCTTCACCAACTCTTTCTCCTTTACATTCCCCTGAAGGAAGACCCTTCTTCGTTGCCTCGTCTCTTTGACCAACTTGTTATTTTTTGCCTGTACATCTTCGTGCTTGTGCGAGAAGACGTTCGACATAAATCATCGTTGGCGAAATGCAAATCTTTTAGGATCATTCCATCTATCTAGCCAGCATAGCCCATCTTCTCTCTCCTCACAGTTGTCCGTTTCGTGATCCAGTGGATGACAATCAGGAATATCATCGGTGATAGTTGTCGGCAACCTTTTCTTCCACCCTCTCAGTGATTTTAATGGGGTGAACAAGCAATAATGAGGAAATCTGAGTGAGATGTTGCATCATCATATATAACTATGAAACTTAACGCTTACTTTGGAAATCATTAGAAGTACTGTGGAGTAAACAGTCTGTAGTTGGGCAGAGAATCGTCCCTTTATAAATTCCCCATAATTCTTCCACTTGACACATTTAAATAGACTGAGAACAACAGTTCTAACAGAATGACTGAGAAAATCAACATGGAAGGTCATACATCAGTCAGTCGGCTTAAGTTGTCACAACGAGCAGTGGTACACAAAGAATAGGTGAATAAAAAAGGAGCCACATCAAAGTAGTCAGAGTTCTGTGAAAGGATAACCAATCAGAAGATGAAGGTTAATGCGAATATTCAAGCTTTAGAAGGTGAGATATTTGAGGCACTGCTGCCACGTCTTGATTTGGCCACCTTGAACTCTCTTCCAACTTGATCCAACTTCTTCAAGCATTGCACCTGAAGGTAGGTGATAGCTGAGCATTTGCAGCATATATCCTAGCCACCTCACCCTGTAAAGGTTCACAACTTTGTCGACTGACAGACACGCAGAGCAGTGTAGAAGGTTGCACAAATGACTTCATAAAGAGATGTTATGCGTTGGTCTGATTGCACTTTGTTACTTTTCGGCATGCTAATTTGTTGAGCTTTTAGAAAAATGATTATCTGTCTCGACTGTTTTACTTAACTCTATGTAAAGCTTCTTAATTATTCACACATAGTTGTCGTCTAAGAAGCAGACAATCCTACAAAGCCAATGGTAGTCGAACACCTGAAGAAGTTTTTGTCTCACATAATTTGAAGGCTCATATTTCAAAGACAGATAGTGAAAGTGAGAAGACTTCTGTGCAACATAATTTACTCAGGTTATCGCATCAGACTTATAGTTGACTTCAGAAACACCCCAACATATGAGCTAGTGAACTACTTAGCATCCATATTGTAATGTATTATGAAATGTTGAAATTCCAGACTCGTAGACTCTTACGAGTTAAAACTAAGACCTAATAACCTAAGTATAGAAGAGGATGGTCAGTTTTGACGTACAGAGTCTTTATACTAAAATACCAATCAATATGGTACCAAAAGCAGTCAGAAATCAACTAAATACTGACTCAAGACTTACTCACACAACTGAAATATCGGCTGATGGATCATATTAGGAGTAAAGATGTGTCTGACCTCCATAATCTTCAAGTCCCATGACAAAATATATAGACAGAGAGAAGGAGTAGCAATGGGATCACCTCTTTCCTCAAGCGTAGCAAAGATATTCATGAATAGTTGGGAAGAAATAACTTTACAAACGTTTAATCTTGCATCTCAGGTACGATGGCGATATGTGGATGAGACATTCACCACTGTGTTGAAATCGGAACACATCGACAATTTCCTCACACATATAAACTCGTAGTAGGCGCAAGCCAATTCACTAACGAGGAGGTAGAAAATGAATAAGGAGAATCGCATGTGTTGGATTGCAGGATAAAACGAAGAACAGACGGTTAATTGGATGCTACTGTCTACAAGAAACCGACACATTCCAACAGGTAGGTATCTATACTTCAAGTCATCCCATCCAATGTCAGTGAGTTATGGTGGATTTAGTCAAATGTCTAAATGATCGAGTCAGACAACTGAGTAGTCAGTGCAGCGACCATAACAAGGAAAGGAAGCATTAATAATTATCCTCTATAGTTTACTAAGAAATTCGCATGAAGATACAAGAAACGAAAAGATAACAGTAACACGAGTGCGAATAATAACGACAGCACGAGTAGAAAGGAGTTCACAGTCTCCATTATGTTACCGTATAAGGAACGTACATCTAAAACTTTACGTAGGATGCTCAAAAAGGCTAGAATTAAGGTGGCATCTAACCCTACAAACTTATTCAGAGATAAACTTTGTCGGCAGTCTTAAGGATGCGATAGAACTGAGTAAGCGTAATAATCTAATCTATCAAATTCCATTTACTGACTGTGAGGTCAAACGCATAAGTTACAATAGTGGAACATTGAAATTCAGCTAAATATAGAACGGCAGATCCCAGTAAGATGAATAATCTAGAAAAACACTTGGCTATTGCAATGCATGCATCAATAAACCCAACCACACAAGAGGGTGAGGGGGGGGATAGTACCACTGTACTCAAGTTCAATATAATTAGGTGGAGAGGGAGAGATTGATTAGTGAATCTTTGTTCATCGAATAAGCATCCACCCTACACATGTAATAGAAATGATGATTTAACACCTATTACCGGTGATATGGAAAATATTACTACCAATCAAAATGAAGAATATGATGTGACAGGACTATGGAGATCAGGTCTCCAAACTGCTGTTTAATTATTTGGTTTGATATGATTATGAGTAATGAGTAATTTTTGCTCGAAACTTCATCACTAAGTAAATAATCCTTTATCCCAGTGTACGTCATATATATATATATATATATATATATATATATATATATATCAAATAAACAAATCGAATATGGAATACTTTATCCTGGATGAATAATATTTTCACAGCATTAATCAGGAAGTTTTCACTTCTTTACATCATAAGGAATAGACACTCATTAACGCTGAAGAAGACTAACAGATTAAAATCGAAAAAAACTTTCTATGGTTGATTGGTCTTGATACCATCAAGAAGTATGTAGTCAAGTGACCATCGTACTTCATAACATGGTTATTGATTACTGTTCATTTTCGACTGGTGATATTAAATAATGTGATAGTTCACCTGAAGTACAATAAATGTGGTCATCTTTCTCGGTTGTTTTTCTATTACACTTTGGTATTCATCATGCACTGACATCAGTTTTGAGAGACATTGGAAACCTGGGAGTACTGGAAATGTGGCTCCCTGAACAGTGTGCGTCCTTGACCAAACATAGGACATTCAGGTTCCGTGGCCACCACGTTACCACTAGGGTTAGAAGGAGTCCCTTCAAACACCATTATGTAGACCAAAGGATGTAACAACCAAAGAAGATAAACCGAATATCATTTACAACATCAACTGCAATAATTGTAGTCAACACTATATTGGATAAAGTGGTTGCCTTCTTTGCCTTCGTCTATATGAACACTAATTGGCTATTCAGCCTCACGACGCTTCATCGTTGCTTATTTCAATGCACATGGATAACAAGTATGGAGATGAAATGAATTTCGATAATGTAGAAATGTTGGACGGAGAGAGGAAACATAAAGAATATGAGAGAACTCCTAGGAGCTTAGCATTCATGTCAGTCGGTCAGCAAGGAGTAGATGTATATACATAGACCCAATTTATCAACTAATTAGAGAAATTATAAATGACAGAGGTCAAGCAGAGGAACAGCCAACAGGAAAGTCTATCTAGTCAATGACACAACAATTGAAGGAAACAACCAATCACAAACCACATCGTTAGACCAAGCCACTAAATCACTCACTGAGAGATATTGATAACCCACTTCATACTGAATTTAATACTGACGATGTTGTCTTGGAAAAGGATGAAAGCTTCACGAGTAAACAACCCAGGTCGAAGAACACAATACAACCAGGAGTCCACACTTGGACGAAACCGCTGCCCAATGCTCTCATGTTTCAAATGTTCCCCCGACTGATGTTGGTTCGTGATGAATATCAATCTGAAATCAATAAATATGTTCTCACAAACTTCCAAATTGAACAATTCTATTAACTAGACAGTTCATAGGAGAAAGTATGATGAATACTTGATCTATGAAGATGAGTGACATTAACTAACTGTCAAAAGTCGTGTTGATGAATGGAAATTCAATTATTTCAAGTTGTTATTCATCGTAGACTGACATCAGTTGGAGGAACAAAGGAAACTTGGGAGCACTGGACACCTGTTTCGTCCGACTAGTATGGGACTCCTCAGCAATGCGTACCAACGACCCCGTCACGGATCGAACCCACCATCTTCAGGTTCCGTGAGCTAACAGAAGTTGGAAATATGGACAATTGAAATCTGACACTAACTCAATAGTAACGTGCAGACCACGGACCGTGAAGGTGGCGGGGTGGATCGCTGGTGGGGTGGTGGGTGCGCACTGCTGAGGAGTCCCATACTAGTCGGACGAAACAGCTGTCCAGTGCTTCCAGGTTTCCTTTGTTCCTTCAACTGATGTCAGTCTACGATGAATAAAAACTTGAAATATTTCCAAATCTTCACAACTATCTCGAAATTCAATTATGCCAACGGTTCACTGGATGTCAGATGTCATAATCCTAACGCAGAACTTCACGCATTGATTACTTACAGGAGAGCAACCAATTTTATGTTGTCTATTCATTCCTGAGTGATGAGCGATAATAATAACAGCTGAAATAAACAATTAAACCGGTTTATTCTATGAAAATCAGCCTTTCCAACCGAAATAAACAAATCTAGTTGACTAATCCAGTTGTTGCTAGGGTGATCTTTAGAGTCATTCAAAGCACATTTACCTTACACTGAAGATATTTATTCTATTTAGTTAAAATATCTACATCTATTTGTAAATCAATGTTCTCATGTTGACTTAACCTTCTTGAAGAGAACAGTTAGTGAACGTTGACTGTTTTCTATATGATTCACTTCAATAATGTGAAACTACTTGGAAACAGTAGGAATGAAAACGTTAGAAAAGAGTAATGTGCATGGAGTTTATTATTTTGATCATCTTAATCAGCTCACTTACAACCTAGAATATCTAACTTAACAAATTACCCTAAGCAAAATATTATACCGCATCATCCTGGAGAGACTAAAGGATGCACTGGATTCAAAACTAATACCAGAATAGGCTGGCTGACTTCAGGAAGAACAAATCATGTGCGGATCAAATTGCAAAGCCATGCTGTACATCATCATAGAACAGAGTGTAGAATGGCAGTCAACCCTCTAACTCAACTTCATCGACTTTGAAAAGGCCTTCGATCAAAGCGTCGACCGAAAAGTAATTTGGAAGCTGCTTCAACACTACGATTTTAGTGCCACAAACCTTTATCAACCTCATTCAAGAGCAGCTATAAGTTACATGACAAGTGATCCACGATGGAAAGCTCAGTGATGCTTTTGAAGTGAAGACATGAAGGAGTAAGACAAAGCTGTCTACTATCACGAAAATCTTCCTGATTTTGGCTGACTAGACTGGATCATGCAGCAAACTTTGAGAAACGAGGAGATGGATATGCGCTGACTGGACCGATGAAAGGAGCCTAGAAGATACGGATTTCGCCTATGATGATTTATATCTAATGTCGCACAAACTGGAAGGTCAATAAGTGAAAACTAACATGTTGACAGAAGAGGCAACAAAAAACGGGACTGCCTTCAGGTGAACATAGAGGAGACAGAGCTGATGAAGATACCCAACGAAGAACAGCACCAATAACCATAAACTGGAGAAACCTAAAGGAAGTAGTCTTTCAACTACCTAGGCAGCATCGTTTCAGCTACAGACGGTGGCATAGACGAGGGTGTCGAAACCAGGATCGGAAAGATAGCAAGACAGACTTTCAATAATCTGAAAGCAGTGTGGAGATCTACTCCACTCAAAACAAAGCGTAAACAACATCCGGATTTTCAACACCAACGTCTGTCAAGTCAGTCCTGCTGTGTGATGGTTCAGAGACTTAGCGCTTCGCAAAAAGCATTTCCAACAGACTACAGACATATGTCAACAGCTGACGCCACCTACGCTCACTCGATACTGAGGATCAGATGGCCAGAATAACAAGAATAACCAACAAGGAACCGTGGCAGTAACGAAACAACCAACGACTTATCGCTCAACATGTATGCAGAAGAGAGTGGAGATGGGTTGGATTGGACATAGACTGAGAATGCCGATTGGTGACGTCACGCGTCAGCCTGTCGAGTGGAACTCAGATGGGAAACGACGAGTTGGGCGTGTGAGCCGAGGGTAACATGGAAAAGATGATGTGAGGAAGAAATGAGAGCTTGTAGGCAGTCGTCGCATCCGGTTGCAAGGACTGGAGAGAAGAAAGTGGAATGGAGAAGTGTTACTGAAGCCCTATGTTCCAATAGGAACCCAAAGGAAAAATTCCTATGTTTTTGGAGATATTCGTTGGTAAATAAGTATGAAACTTAAGTTGAGAAGAGCTTCCTGTTGAGTGCTTCCAAATAAAAAACATCTGTGTTTAACAGAAATCTACAACCAATCTGTAACTACTCTGGAAACCTAATTTTTTAACCTTTCGATTACATCATCATCATCAACGTTTCATGATATTTTCAGTTATCTGTAAACCTGAATGTTAATCAACTGAGTTACTTTAGTAATGTTCAACTTAGTCAGGTAATATAACAATGGTAGATTGCAAGTATCGGTAGATAAAAAGTGAACATCATGCCCTACTGACTATGAGTTACGGCCTTACAAGACGAAATCATCGTTCATCAGGTTGCCAAGCATCCAGATGACCAGTCCCAAACGAAATGAAACATTTTTCTTGGATTACACCATTAGCCCCCAAGTAAACAACAAAGCTGAACTAGTATCAGAATATTTTACTTTGGAAGAGAAATAAACAAAGAAAACACTGTCCCTATAAAAATGATTAGGGGACGGTGGGACGGTAGGAAGGAAGAATAAATTGATTACAACTTAACTATTTTTTTCAATTTTTGTGTCAAGGATTTCAGTGAGTGATCATATGACTTTGTTAGCACACTTCCTATACACATGATTGAATTTCTTATGAAGTATTTCCTTTATGATCTTATGATTTCTCCTTTGATTTATTCCTTCTTCTTGACCCAAAAGTGTGATCATTGTCGATATGATCTCAATTTATAGTTTTATCCTTCTGTATGGAATGGAAATATAAACTTCTCAATCGTCATACTAAAGCTCATGAAAAGGTTAGACTGACTGACACATTACAACTGTATATTGGAATAACTGAAGCGACTCACTACACTAAAGCATGGATTTAGTTTCTGACGACTGAAACTTCAAAATCTTTTCATACAGTACTGAAAAGACATAGCCTACTAGTATCAGAGATGTATTCATCTGTCGATAATCTCTCATTCTTCCAGAATAGTTATCACTTGTACATCATATCAAGTCAGTGCTTCTATATGGCGGCGCGTTACGAAAGGCATCTTCAACAAACTACACACATTCATCAACAACTGCCTGCCTACGCTCATTCGATACTGAAGATCAGATGCCCAGAAAGAACAAACAACCAGAAACTGTGGCTGACTGGCAACGAACCAACCAACAACCTATCGCTGAACAAATATGCAGAAGGAAATGGAGATGAATTGGGTATACACTGAAAAGGCCGACTGAGGACATGACACCCTAGGCCAGGTACTCGAGTGGAACTCAGATGGGAAACGACAAGTTGGGCGTCCGAGATGAGGGTCACATGGAGAAGATAGTGCGAGGAGGAAATGAGAGCTTCTAGGCTATTGTATCAGAGATGTATTCATCTGTCAATAATTTTTCATTCTTCCAGAATAATTATCACTTTTGGAGAAAATTTCTTGTTAGTTAGTTATTTCATAATCTCTAGGTCTTAGTATTTTACTGTTATCTCAATTAACTTATTGTATGCATAACACTATGAAAAAAAAGATACCATTGACTGGATTCTATTTGAGACATAATTTATTGTCCATTTTCATCATATTAAGACAACTTCATAATCTGGAGATATACTTAGCATAATTCTAACACTCTCCCAGGTATTTTGTGATAAGAACTGTTATAATACTTAAGGTGGTTGACTAATTCAACCTATGTATTTGTCATCACAATCACAATTAACTAAATTATTCTGCCCAGTCGTAACAACCCTATCTTCTGTACGATGAAGTTTATTTCCAAGTGAGTTCGTCTGTTTAAATGTCACTCTAATCTAAGTCAACCGTATCGAGAAGTCTGTGTAAAGTCTCTGGGGTGCCTTTCTTCGATTGTAACATGATAAAGGTTTTGAATACTCTTTTCACACTACTGCCACTCACATTCATATGTTTCTTGATTAATTTCGAATGATAATTATTGATCAGTAAGATGTCATTAATGTATCCGATTTCTTATCTCAGATTTTTTCTTTTGACTGTATCATATAGATGAGAAGACGATTAGAACTATATAAACTAAATCCCTCAAAGTTAAGAGGTTATGCGTGTAAGGTCAATCACGGCCCGAATAGGTTAGTGGTGAAGTCGCTGACTAAAATGTTCGATGACTCGCCTTTGAGACATAAGTTCCGTCGAGGTTATAGATATACCTTACTGACGAGTGCTAACAAGTACAAAACCTAGGTGAAGTTTAGCTTCCTGGCGATTGCCTTCAACCAACTAACATCTATCAATGTCCACCGAGATGCTAAGTTACCTAGCTTGATGGCTACATTGAAAATATGATTAAGAGAATTCAGTCTCCACTATGGACTAGACAACGAGGAATTGGTTGCTCTCTCATGGCTAATCAATGTGAGGGATTATCTTTATGAAACTGTTGATAATAAATTCTGTGAGAAACATTATCCAGTGAGTAATACTATCTCACTGTATGAAATACATCGAATAAGTCAACTAAAATGGAATAATATTCTATTTCCCTATCGAGGTTGTTATTTTCCTAAAGTGATTTGAATATTGATCAACTGCGACATTCTTTCGGGTCTAATATTTCATGAGTAGTGTACTTAACCCAGTTATTTATGAATAGGAAGAGAATATGTATGAGCTTAGAAGAAGTATTTCTTTTCAACAACTTCATTATTAAACTGTACAATGGTGTTTATACTCGATAAAATGACAGATAATTACACTAAAAGCAGTTGCTCAGTTAATTGATTGATGTCCATCCTAAAGAAGAACAGCTACCTACAAATCTTCATCAGAAGATGCCTATCCAGTATATCGTCAACTTCAAAGTGATCGACAAAAATCAACAGACGCATCATCTTACCATACATAAAGGATAGATAAGAGATCATGACAAGATTAATGAGACCACACGGAATTGGTGTGGCCACTCATAAACCAACAAATTCCCTTCAAACACTAAAATATGCAACAACCAAAGAAGACAAACCGGATATCATTTATAAAAAAATCAACTGCAATAACTGTGATCAACACTACATTGGACAGAGTGGTCTCCATCTTCGTCTTCATCATTTACATGAACACCAGTTGGCTATTAAATTTCACCACATCTCATTACCCGTCGTTCAATGCACGTAGATACCAACTATGAACATGAATCCAGTGTTGACAATGTATAAGTGTTAGATGGAGAGAGGAAACACAAAGAATATCAGAGAATTCCTAGAAGTATTTCAGGTTATTATTCATCGTAGACTGACATCAGTTGGAGGAACAAAGGAAACCTGGGAGCCCTGAACAGCTGTTTCTTCCGACTAGTATGGGACTCCTCAGCAATGCGCACCAACTACCCCGTCATGGATCGAACCCACCACCTTCGTGCTCCATGAGCTAACAGAAGTTGGAAATATGGACAATTGAAATCTGACCCAGTAACTCAATGGTTATGTGCTGACCACGGACCGTGAAGGTGGCGGGGTGGATCCCTACTGGTGGGGTGGTGGGTGAGCACTGCTGAGGAGTCCCACACTAGTCGGACGAAGCAGCTGTCCAGTGCTCCCAGGTTTCCTATATTCTTCCAACTGATGTCAGTCTACAATGAATAACAACTTGAAATATTTCCAAATCCCCACAACTCCCTCAAAATTCAATTCCTAGAAGCATGTGATTCACGTCAGTCCGTCAGCAAGGATTAGATGTATAGACATAGACCCAATCTATCAACCAATAAGAAAACTGATAAACAATAGAAAGGTCAGAGGTGAAGTAGAGGAAGAGCGGTGACAGGAAAATCTATAGAGTCAATGACATAACAATTAAAAGAAAAAACCAATCACAAAACAGTTTGTTATGGCTGTGTACTGAATCAGTCACGTGGAGATATTGACAGTTCACTTCATACTGAAATGAGTTGTGATGATGTCGTCTATGGAGACGATGAATTCTTCACGATTAAACAAATCAACTCAGAGAACACAATACAACAAACACACCTGTTATATATTTTGCATAATGACTAAGCAACTCTCTTTTCAGTGCAATTATCCATCACTTTATCGAGTATAAATACCATTGTACACCTTGATAATGAAGTCATTGAAAAGAAATAGTTCTTCTTCTTCTTCTTCTTCTTCACTGATACATGTCTTGTTCTTATTCATGAATAGTGTACTTGACTAAAAAAGTTAAAGTGATCTGATTGAACTAATCTACATGAAGTGATGTATGCTAAATATTATGGAGATTATGTAAATTATGCCAGAATCCCGTAGTGTATACAGCCAACTGTGATTGTTAAGATATTCTAATCAGGGAGTTGATATCCAGCAAGAAACTTATCAGATCACACACAGTAGGCATATTAACATTCAATTGACGAATTGAAGTTGAATAGCTGGTGGTTTCAAACTGCTTTCCTTAGCCTTAATGTATACTGGTAACGAGTTCTACTCGATAATAAAATAGATTTACATAACTTTTTGATATTCACTTTCAGCTCTTTACAAGCCTTTGAACTGAAATATTCTTTATGAGGTTCACTTGACATGAATAAAATCTCTTCAGAATATTCTTTCATTGAAGTTTTTACTGAACCAGATTTATTATTTGTCCCTTGGGTTCCTATTGGAACATAGGGCTTCAGTAACACGTCTCCATTCCACTCTCTTCTCTGCAGTCTTTGCAACCTGACGTGACGACTGTCCACAAGATTTCATTTTTTCTTCACATGAACTCCTCCATGTCACCCATGGCTCAGATGCCCAACTCGTCGTTTCCCATCTGAGTTCCACTGGACAAGCTGATGCGTGACGTCACCAATCGGTCTTCTCAGTCTATGTCCAATTCAGTGCATCTCCACTCTCTTCTGCATACACGTTGAGCGACAGGCTGTTGATTGGTTCATTGCTGCCACAGTTCCTTGTTGCTTATTTTCACTATTCTGATCATCTGATAGATATTCAAGTGAGCGTAGGTGGCGTCAGCTGTTGATGAATGTGTGTAGTTTGTTGGAAATGCTTTTCGTGAAGTGCCAAGTTTCTGAACCATCACATAGCAGGAATGACTTGACTGACGTTGGTGTTGAAAACCCGGATCTTGTTGTTGATGGTGAGTGCAGTAGGTCTCCACACTGATTTCAGACTAATAAAGGCATGTTTTGCTTTTCTGGCAGATTCCTAGCACTTCTATACCACACCTCATCCCTTTGGCAATTTAAGCAGCCTTATTAGCTTCAAACATTGTGAAGACATTCCATGTCTTCATTCTTACTTTCGCTTTCATCGAGAGAAACAGAGAGAGAGAGAGAGAGAGAGAGAGAGAGAGAGAGAGAGAGAAGACCCATCAGCCAATTGGGTTTCCTAAGCCTTTAACCAACCGGCTGCATTTCGCCTCTCCGATTCTGGTGAGGAATAAGTTTAATTTTATGTTTTGTATTTTCTTTGTACTTCGAAGTTTCTTTAGCGATTGGATTGGTTTTACGGAGTAGAGTTGCCTATCCCTATGTCTAACCTTCCCTTTTCATAGGGGCTTAGAACTGGCTAGTTAACTAGTGAACTAGTTAACAAGGCGTGGCTTAAGTTTACCTTTAATTCATGTTAATACAACTGAACTAAAATTAAGATCTGGGCTTCAGTCAAGTTGGTAGACCATGAAACCGAAAACTGGGTGGTTGCTGGTTCAAACCGTAAGCCGGCTAGATTTTAATTTCATCCACTGTCTGGCATATCAAGGATATCTCAGATAGTCAAATATATTATCATTGGTTAGCTGATATTCTTACTAGAATGATTTCCAAGAATCCTTATTAACTCAGTAGTATCCAACCATTTAGTATAAAATGTTATAACACTATATAACATGAATTCATTGAAATTACCTCAAAAATTTCATTAAGTCTTGACATTCAATAAAGGAGCTCAGAAATCCTAGAAAAAGAACCTTTGTAAATTTTTTTCGGTTAATTATCGCCTCTTTACTGTATAACTCAATAGGCATATTTCTCTTCAACGAAATAACTAATCTCCCCCACAAAGATTAGCATACTGTACAACAGTCTAGTTCACTTGACATATTATATAGCTAAGTTGAAACCGTCGCTTTGAACCCATTTCTTCCACCGCAATATTCATTTCCCCATCAATCCTAACCCAGTATCAGTGTAATAAATCTTTCAAACAACGGCCATCTCAAACAGGCAGATTCTCAATGAATAAAACCATTTCAAATTTTAATTGTTTACAAGAAATCAGGCATTTTTGTAATTTTATCCTGGTAACTGTTGCCATGGTAACTTCAACGCATCATGAAGTATTCTTCATGACTCTATGATCTTTATTTCATCCAACTTCCGTCAGTTCATGACATGATGCCACTACCCATCAACACCTTCAGTTGGTATGCGCTTCATTTCTGACTAGTTGACCCCATTAGTCACATCATCTTATTTAAACATACGAACATCCATCTCAAAGTATGTGACCAATCAGCACAGTATAGTAACACATTTCGACGTTAATGGCGACTTCATTTTTAAGCTGGTTTAGTGCTCAGCGGTGATATGCTTCCAGATGGACATCCCGAAGTTGTAATGAAAAGCCGCCATGGCCAGTGGAGTCAACGACTCAGGAGTAAAGTGGTTTCCTACTAAAGACTTTGAATGATAGTCATGCTATATCATGGTATTTTTGATCCCCTACCCTAACATTCAGTGGTTTTCCATGGCATAATATCTACAAGAATATTAACCTGTTAGCATTGTCTGACATATAAGAGATGCGTATTAAATTCTAAGTTTTTCTATGAGTTAGGGTTTTAATTGGCAGATGTTCCATTGTCGTGCTAGACACCATCATCAATGCATTACAGTGCCCTTGGAAAGTTTGTCAAGTTAGATTCTAAATAGGATTATTCCCCACAGTGTTAGACTCTGGAATGTTCACTATGTGTACTTGGTGACAAATTACTGCCACATTGTATTTGTTTATTTGATGCATAACACATAGTGATACAGTATTACATATGTTGAATGGTGATTCAGTGAACAAACATGCAGTAATCAATCTCTACCTCTCTTCATCTAATTATATTGCACTCAAGTACAGCTACATGAAGATACTACATGCCAAGTGATTCACATTGGAAAGCTCAGTGATGCCTTTGAAGTGAAGACATAAGTAAAACAAGGCTGACGCCTAGTGTCACTGTTGGTCTCAATGATTGTAGTCGACTGAACTGGATCATGCAACAGACAAACGTGGACAGCTAGAAGATGGGCATAGGCTGTTGACCGATGAAAAAAAACCCAGGAATTTTGGATTTTGCCAATGATGATTTATATCTAATGTCATTTCGCACAAACTCGAAGATCTACAGGAGAAAACTAACAAGTTGGCAGAAGATGCGAGGCTAGGCTAGGCAATGAAGGAAGACAAGACTTCCTTCAGGCGAACGTAGAGAAGACAGAGGTGATGGAGATACCCAACCAACAACAACAACAAGCACCAGTCACCATGAACGGGAGAAATGTAGAGCAAGTTGTCTCTTTCACCTACCTCTCTACCTAGACAGCATCCTCCCAACTACATGCGACGGCACAAATGAGGACGTCAAAGCCAGGATAGGAAAGACAGGCCTTCCTTCAATAATTTGAGATCAGTGTGGAGATCTACTGCACTGCAGTCTACTCCACTCCACTCAGCATAAACCGTGAACAACATCCACATTTCCAACACATCCTAGTGCTTCTGTGTGATGGTTGAGAGACTTGGCGTCTCACGAAAGGCATTTCCAACAAACTACAGACATACATCATCAACACCTGCCACCTACGCTCACTTGATACTGACACTGAAGATCAGATGGTCAGAATAATAGGAATAAGCAATAAGGGAGTCACTGTGGCTGGCTGGCAACGAACCAACAAACAATCTGTCACCCAACGTGTATGCAGAAGAAAGTGGAGATGGAATGGTTTGTATTGGACGGCTTGGTGACATCATGCGTCAGTCCAGGCCGTCGAATGGGACCCAACTGGGAAACGATCAGCTGGGTGCCTGAGCCGAGACTTCGATCTACAACGGTGACTGGATGGTAACCTGCTTGTTCTTTGTGATGGATGGTACTTGCAAAATCCGTCCTCGTGACCCACAGTATTACAATCTCTGCATTTATTCTACTTATAAAGACCAGATTTGATGAAATGCCATGCACCACAATGCCAGCAGGGGGACAGGGATGTCTTCTTCGTGTTTCTTTTGGTATTGTATTAGCTGCTGGGATGACGAACAGGAGAAGAAGAACCAGGGGTCTTTTGGCCAGAAAAGGGTGCAGGAGAATTAGGTTTCTGGTGAACCGCATGCACTTCATGATCACCTTGGCGTGTGGATTGGTCTAATCGCTGATATTCAGCAGCAATATCGTTCAATGTTAGTGTTTGTTGTTGCTCCAATCGACTTAGCAGTCTCGTTCTAATATCTGCAAACTTGAATGACTGAAGGCTGTAGATGACTATCAAAGATTTGAATTTGTCATCGTGATGGACTTCAGCTTGAGTTTTTCTCAATCGCGATTAACACTACCAACATGAGTGAGAAAATCATCATTCTTGTTCATGACCAGAGACGAATGATCACTAAAATGTTGTCTTAGGATCTGTATTGTGGCATAGAAGGAGTGGTCTCTTGGGTTCTATGGCAGCATTATATTGCAACACTGATTTAACTTGGATGGAGCAAGTTTTCAAAGAAGGAGACGAACTTTACATGAATCATCTTGACCAGCAGAATCAACTCTGAAGTGGTCTTCATATCTTCAGAACCAAGTATCGGAAGTCACCTTAGTATCCAAAGAGTCTCACTAACCACCCATTAGGGTTGGGATAAAATCACTCCAGCCTAGTCAAATATAATTAGGCGGGAGAGAGACAGAGAGAGAAAGAGGTTGATTAGTGAATCTTTGTTCATTGAATCAACCAACACCCAACAGATGTAGTGGGAATGATGCAATACTGACCTATACCAGAGATTTGGAGAACTTTCCTACCAATAGAAACAAACAATAAGGGGTGATAGCACTATAAAGATGAGATATCGAAGGTTCTGTGTGATTCCATCGATATGATTACGAGCAGTGATAATTTATACTTGAAACGTCTTCATCAGGGTTAATGATACTAAATCACTGTGTGTGTTATCAATCAACCACAATGCCCAAGTATTACGCTTATAATAATAACAACAAGTTACTGAAGTAAGGCTACATTTTCATTGGTTCACATGGCAACAGTAAATAGATCCTATTGGATAGCTTTTTTACCAGGAGTTTATTAGATCATAACTGATTAATATACTGGGTAGTTGAAGAAGAACCTTTATATGCATAGTATGTTGATTACTGGACCCTTTTGAAAACAGAAAAGTCAATAAGACAATAAAAGATGAATTTCGGCATGGAAACCTTTACCTCTAGGCATTTGTCTAGTGCTTAACTAATCTGATCTTTACATCCATCTATGATAATTTAGCTTTTCTTAAAACTTCACAGTATAATGATTGATTGTGAATGATTTCAAGGAGTTTTCTCTGAACAATCTAAACAGTTTTAGTGTAGATTATAACACAGAAGGTGATATATTCTTGAAGATGTTCAATTATTTGTGATATCACACATCTTTACTGAGATAAACATATGTGAGCACAGAGTGTGCACAATCCAGTTGAGTGTAGTTTCAGGTTTATTCTCCCACATAGTTGACAACACTATAACTAATGTAAGGGAAAAACTTGAGGTGAATATGTTGGAGGATAATTTCATATAAGATTGTTTATTCCTCACATTCCTATTCATTCATGATTGATCATTCCTGTCATTTGAGTTACTTGTCGATTCAATGAACAAAGATTCTATGATCAATCTCTTTATCCATCTGGCATTTTAGAATTGTCATCCTATCCATCTTATAATGCAACTAACTATGAGTCAATGCCTGCTGAGCAATAGTCAAGTTGTTCTCTAAATTACTTATAACTTAGTACGGTCTATCATTGTATGTTTCGCTAAGTGTTTGTGCTCTGTTATCCTGACTAACCCTGATCGCATACTTCCACCTGTTTACTTGACCTTACAATCAGTACATAGTACTCGATTGTCTCTACTGGTTCCCTCAACGAGTTTGTGCTTTTATTTACCCCCTGATCCCAACATTGTTAGGAATTCTATGCAAATCTCCAATGTGCCTTGTTTATACGGCAACACTACACAAACGATTTGAATTACCATTAAAATTATCACTCTTTCCCTTATCAATCCTTATAAACGTTTGAATAAATCCCGTAGGGTAGTTATTAAGAAGCACTGTGACTTTGATGTGTTTCAGTTCCTTATACCTGTGACTAACCTCAAAAGGGAGGTGACAGAAGGGTCAGACGAGATACTACCTGGGGTATTTAAGGTCATAGGTTAGAAATTTCTGGTAGGATTGGCAGAAGTGTTAGCCAACGTATACGAATCACATATGATCAACTCTGTCCGGTTTCACTTAAAGATTGTCCTACTTTTCGAAAAAAGATAGATATCCCCTTCTGAAAACTAAGTGAATCAATCTGACAAAAATAACGTTTGCCATCCTAGGTTTCATGATCAGTAGACACCTATGTTAAGCTCAGGAGAAGGAAATCAAAGAGAATGAGGTAGGTTTTAGATCAAGTCATAGGTGCATGAATCAGGTAGTCACCTCCCGTTAAATTGTGCAACAGAGCCATACTTGCCGGCACTCGTCACTAGCTACATTTTCTGACCTGAAAGCATCTTTTCATTCGGTTAATTGACAAGTCTTGTAGAAGTGTCTCTCTATGAAAGAGCGACCCAGTAATTACACCACCCTGTAAAAGACAATTGAGGTAAACACATATACACGCTTGTTTAGGTTTGTAGTCAATCATTAGTAGAGTGGTTTCTCCCAAGGATGTTCAGTGTATTCATTCTTACTCATTTTTTGGACACACTTGCTTATGTCATTCTCTCATATGTCGTCTGAAATGACTGAAACATACCTTTCTATAAGATGAGTGTTAGTTAGCTTTAAGTATACAGATGGCGCAGTTCTGTAAGATGATGCAAAGTTTCCTGGATATCTTGAATGGCAATTTGAGAATGGTTTGCATGCATTTTAAAGCATATTCATACTGTACAATTTCGTTCCAGGTCTGGTTTGAAGTGATGATCCTACTGACAATAGGAAGTGAAATGGTTGAGTGTTTTAACCACTTCACTTACCTGGTAATTTGGATCAGACCTCTTGGCTCAATGACTGATGACTACTCAGTAAAGAAGGTTGAAATGGCTTTCGATAACCTACGCCAGCTACAATGTCTTCATGGTATCTGACTGACTATTTAGGGTCAAGTGTGCTGCACTTCAGTTCGCTTTGTTTTAATTTGCAACTGTGAAACATGATCACTAAAGGTAGAGAATATGTAAAGTCTTCGGATGACCGTCTGTCTCTGTCTGTGTATCATATGACTTGTGTTTTGGTGCCATTAAGTCAGTAACTCAGAAGTCAGGCGTAGAGTTTTAGGGAGGAGAAGTCAGTCATTTGAACTTTCCTGGACTGAGATGGTTAGGATATGTGTTAAGCATCCCTGTTTCCTGCCAACCCCACCACACAGTAGACTCAAGCTGGAAAAGGGTTACAGATAGTCAGATTAAAATAACTCACTGTTGATGTGAGTCATGTATCGGTCGTAGTCCAAATGACAAACAAAACTGATCGTTTTACACTGATCATAGCTGATAAGTTCAAAGTATAGCTGAAATCAGGATTCATAAGTGAAATCAACTTACTGATAGGTTAGAATATACTACTATTATTATTATTAGTCCGTTGGGTTCCTAATGGAACATACCGCTTCAGTAGCACGTCTCCAGTGACCTCTGTTCTCTGAGATCTTTTGAACCTGGTTCCACGACAGCCAACAACCTCTCATTTCCTCCTCGCACGATCTCCTCCATGTCACACTCAACACGGACGTCCAACTCGTCGCTTCCCATGAGGATTCTACTCGAGTACCTGGCCTGACGCGTGATGTACCCAGTCGGTCTTCTCAGTGCATGCCCAATCCATCTCCACTTCCTTCCAATGTATATTTGTTCAGCGATAGCTTCTTGGTTGGTTGGTTCCCAGAACTCCTTTTTGCTTATTCTAACTATTCTGGCCATCTGATCTTCAGTATCAAGTGAGCGTAAGCAGTTGTTGATGATGTCTGTAGTTAATTGGAAATGACTTTCGTAACGCGCTAAGTCTCTGAGCCATACAGAAGCACTGACTTGACTGGTGTTGATGTTGAAAATCCAGATGTTGTTCCACATGCTGAGTGGAGTGCAGAAGATCTCCACACTGGTTTAAGCCTAATGAACCTCTGTCTTGCTTTTCCGATTCTCACTTTGACGTCCTCATCCGTCCCACCTGTAGTTGAAACAGTGCTTCCTAGAGAATATACTACTAGTCAACACTTAATGAAAAAGTAACTAGAATCGAAAGTGATAAAGTGTATCCTGACCAGTTGTTCACTTCTATTGTATAATTTATCAATTTTATGACTGACTAGGTCAACATCTAATCATCGTTTATTTTATTGTCAGTTTAAAAATGTTGATGATTTTCATGGATTCAAGGTAGACTTATCTTTCTCAACCTAAAAGTCATTAACCACCCAAATGTATTTCTACTTCTCTACTTCAAGCTAATGTATATTTATATATGCATAGATCTTTGATAAACTGCTTTAAAGAATCGATCATCTGTTTATCTTGTCATTGTTACTATCTTGAAACCACAGTAAGATGGAATGATGGAACGTATATACTCGAAATGTGAATACGGCTGTATGAATTCATAAACGTGTATACATGTATGTATATACGTTTGTATGGTACCCAGAATTTTATTCTAACGTTCTTGCAATGACAATAATAATATTAATAATATTGAAATATTAGTACCAAGGCATGAGATTGAAATTTGGAGAAAGTTGGTATGTGTGTGTGCGACAGAGAGAGAGAGAGAGAGAGAGAGAGAGAGAGAGAGAGAGAGAGAGAGAGAGAGAGAGAGAGAGAAGACGGCAGTCATAAATTATCTGAGTAAATCCACAAATAAAAGTGTATACTCATTTACTCCTTTAAATCATTTTCCACCTTTTTTTTCTGCGCTTCCTATTTTATTCTTCATCTTACTAATTAAGCGTTTAATAACTGTCATAAAAAAGATATTTCCAGGAGTAAAACTGTGGTATTATGATCAATTATAATTCCATTTTAGTCTGTTCATTAGAAATGCTACACACATAGTTATGTTCGTTTAGGACACAATTTATTGTCCATATTCATATCAGGTAACTTACTCAATTATTAATGATGGATCGTGGCTAGTGGTGGAATCCAGGATGCGTATCTCGTCCTATTTGAGACTCCTCAGCTAGATGTATCTGCTTCCCGGTGAGTGATATTGTTCCCATCGGGATTCCGACTCGGGAGTGATCGCTTCAAACGCCAGGGCGTTATTCACTACACCATTGAGTCACTTCTTGTGCGACGGGTATAGTTTTTAGTACATATAATTGTTTTTGTATATCATACCATCGTTGATTGCACCAAACTGATCGGTCACTATTGGCATATGGGATCCTGTGCGGATGCCTCGATATTACCAGTGCTCCATTGGTAGTAGTGATGGATCGTGGGTAGCAGCTGATGAGTCTGAAATAGGACGAAATGAGCATCCTGGATTCCACTTTGAGCCACTATCCATCATTACTACCATAAGAGCACAGGCAATATCGAGGCACCCGCACAGGATCCCATATGCCAATAGAGACAGATCAGTTTGGTGCAATCAACGACGGTATCATATAAAAACAATTTCACTGACTCCATTACGGCATGTTTTTAGTGCGGATTGGATAAACAAAGATTCAGCTGGTTATCAATCTCTCCTTCCTTCCACCTAATTAGGTTAGTTTACAATACTGTCGCTGTATCCCACTGTATTGTGTAGTTGTCCGTAACTGCATGCATAACCTATAAAGCTTGTTTGTAAACGACTTTTTCTCACAAGCATTACGAAGAATTCTTAATAAGGCTGACTGGGGATTAAACCAACAAACTTGTTTAGAAATATGCTTTGTAGGCTAAAAGATCCTATCGATACAATTAAGCAAAATTATCTGGTTTACCAAATCCCTAGCAATGATTGTGAGGTGAAGTACATAGGTGAAAGCAGTCAGTCGACCAGACAGGGTCGATCAGAATAATACAGCACAAAAACTTAACTAAATCAAGATTAGTAAATCCTAATAAGATAAGAAATCTAGAGAGAAGCTCGAGTATAGCTGTGCGTGTGACAGTTTTGTAAAACTAACTTAGTTGGGTGGAGTGAGGGAGAGATTGATAACCGACTAGATCTTTGTTTATCGAATCAACACCAAATACATGAGGGAATCGAAATGATTCTTCACTTGTCCCAGATATATGCAAAATTCTACTACCCTTATCATCACAGAGAAGGAGAGAAAATTAGGACTATATAAAGTCTGTCTCGAAGATGTGTAATTAGTTGCCTGGTATGAATATGGAGAATAAATAGTGTCGTAAAGGTTATCGAGTAAATGATACTTTCCCTTCACTGTGTGTATATGTGTGTGTGTGTGTGTGTGTGTGTGTGTGTGTGTGTGTGTGTGACAGATTTCTAATGAACAAACTTTAAATGGAATAGTAGTAATATAGTACAGTTGTACTCTTATATTTAATGTGACTTACATTCACCTTGAGATATATCATCTATATATGGTAACTGTTCTAATCTCCAAAATATTGTTTTAATCTCTCTGATGATATTGAATATACATGTATATATTCATTGTTTAATTGATTTGTATTATTGTCTATTGATTGTTTATAAAGTTTTTTTCTATAATTCAATGTACATATATTAATTAAAATGATTATTGTTTCCATTGCTTGAATTCTTATATCATTTTTCATAGGAAAAACGTAAACAGAAAGAATATTCAATGATTCAATAGTGATAAATTGTATATTGAACAAGAAATATGTTTACTTGTGTATATGTACGATGGTGGATTGGTCAACTCGACTCTGTAGCCTGGAGTATAGATTGATTAGGATTTATCCCCTATAAGTAGGAATATTTATCCGGTTAGTGTATATATACATGCTTGTGTATAGGCTATCTGTGTCACATGGAATGAACGAAGGCCTCATACATCCACACATGATTTTTTAAAAAAATCTTTAGGAGATTATTCTATGGAAGAATTGACATGATTATCGATTATACTGACCTGGTATATATATATATATATATATATCTGCACTCTAGGGGTAGTGCATATTGATCAATTACATGAGAGAGAGAGAGAGAGGAGTATTTGGAATCTTCGATGACTATCATGAAATGATGATAATTGTGAATAATAATGAAATGTTAGACATTTATGACTGATTAGAGAGATGAGAAGGTATATCATGGAAGAGTTATGAATCTGTGAGGAATCTGCAGATGAAATGGAAGTGGACTTTCCAAACTGTCAACGGCAGAGTCAATAATCTACTATCATATTGTCACCCAGACAACAGCCATAAGCACATTGAGTTTAGGAGTGGCTATTATGATGTCCTCATGAGCATCGAAGGCTTACATGTAGTGAGAACCAATCTACAGGATTAGGATCATGACAGGAAGGTTCAACTGAAAAGGAAGGAAATTGACAATCATTCAACACTATGCGCCAACAAATAATGTAGATGAAGAGAAGAAGGAAGAATTCTACAGATAACTTCAATCAGCAATGAAAAAGACTCCAATCTAGATGACCACATTAACATTCTAATGGGTGACATGAATGCTAAACTCGGAGCGGACAATACACGAAGAGAATTGCTCATGGGTCAAGAAGCACTCGGTGAAATGAACAAGAATGGAGATATTCATCAACAGCTTCCGCCTACACTCACTCGATACTGAAGATCAGATGGCCAGAATAGTAAGAATAAGCAACAAAGAACTCAATGTGGCTGGCAAAGAACCAACCAAGAACCTATCACCCAACAAATATGCTGAAGGAAGTGGAGATGGATAGGGCGTGCACTGAGAAGACCGACTGGGAACATCACTCGCCAGACCAAGTACTCGAGTGGAATCCAGATGGGAGACGACCAGTTGGGTGTCTGAGGTGAGGGTGACATGGAGGAGATCGTGCGAGAAGGAAATGAGAGGTTGTGGGCTGTGGTGGAGCCAGGTTGAAAGATTCCAGAGAAGAGAGTGGAATGGAGACGTGCTACTGAAGCCCTGTGTTTCACTAGGAACCCAAACTACAAATAATAATAATAATAATAATAATAATAATAATAATAATAATAATAATAGTCATTTATGATTACAAACAGCTTGTGTTTCTTATTGTAGACCTTAGAGTATTGACCAGGATAGCCTTTATTCGTTTAGATAAATAGAAAACACTCACTACAGTCAGATAATGACTTAGTGAATTTCAGGATGGGATCTGGCATTACTGTGTAACTTTCCATGCTGTCATACATCACATTAATGCATCACTAGAACTTCGGCTATCATGTCGACATCGACTAGGAAGTCTTCATTTCTCGAAGTGTCCAGCACTAACAGTAAACTTCAAGTGAAGCACCTTTTTATCATTGCTGAACACTTTTCTAATCTAATTCAACTTTCCCAAGCATTTTACTTCGAGGTAGGTGGTGGCTCAGCAAATGAAACACATGTCCAAGCCACCTCTGTCGACTAAGCTTCACAACCTTACCAATTAACTTGTCTGTCTCAAATAGTACCCTTCAGCTGATCTCGAAATTGATCCAACGGTGATTCTACCAAACGCAAGTAGTTTTACGACGAAACCTGTCATCAAAACCCTGTAATCGCTTCATGTCTTCTACTTCTCACGGCCATATGTCACATAACAGATTGCACCACAGTATACCCCTGCTTTACTAGGACTTCAGTTATCTCGGCACAGATGAAGCAAGTTAAAAACTGCCGGATAAATCTTCCCTTTCCATGGGGACGGCATGTATCAACGTGATACTACTGGTCATCTAAGAGAAAAATCTTACTGCTATCAAACTCCATCCAGCTAACAGTACCAAAACATCGCCCTCAGATCCCCATCACAGTGTAACATAACCTACTTTTTGTTTTACCACTATCCAACAGACCTTTCCGGTATGGATTACGACCTTTAAATCTTATTTTCATGAAGTCTAAGATTTCTGAAAGCACCCACTACCATTCAGAGTATTTGGAAAGTTGAATACATTCCATGGAACCATAGTTTATATGAACTTTTTGAATCTAGTTGAATAATTCATTTAGTATATTATTAGTAGTAGAAGGTTTCTGACAATATTCTACGACTTCAAGGTGTGTACCCCTACTCAACCGATGGTTTGTAACGTTTCAAATGTTATTTTATTTTAATCATAAACCCATTATGCATGTTGGTCATTTGTTTATTTATACAAGTTGGATGTTGGTAATAGGAAAATGGTAAATTGTAACATGAATTTAGTCTTTCATTTGTTTGTTAAAGTTGATTATGAGAATTGAAAATGGCTACGTCTTAAAACTGGGTTTCGGACTTAGGAAGTTTGTTCACTTGATGGTGAATAGCTAAATATTGTGGATTTAAAAAAAATCTTTGGACGTACAGATCATATTTCCTCTTATTATATTATTAGTCCCTTGAGTTCCTAATGGAACATACCGTTTCAGTAGCACGTCTCCAGTGACCTCTGTTCTCTGAGATCTTTTGAACCTGGCTCCACGACAGCCTACAAGCTCGCATTTCCTCCTCGCACGATCTCCTCCATGTCACCCTCAACACGGACGTCCAACTCGTCGCTTCCCATGAGGATTCCACTCGAGTACCTGGCCTGACACATGATGTACCCAGTCGGTCTTCTCAGTGTATCCCCAGCCCAATCCATCTCCACTTCCTTCCTTCTGCATATTTGTTGGGTGATAGGTTCTTGATTGGTTCGTTCCCAGAACTCCTTATTGCTTATTCTAACTATTCTGGCCATCTGATCTTCAGTATCAAGTGAGCGTAGGCAGTTGTTGATGAATATCTGTAGTTTATTGGAAATGCCTTTCGTAACGCGCCAAGTCTCTGAACCATCACACAGAAGCACTGACTTGACTAGTGTTGGTGTTAAAAATCCGGATGTTGTTCCACATGCTGAGTGGAGTGCAGTGGATCTCCACACTGGTTTCAGCGTAATGAACCTCTGTCTTGCTTTTCCGATTCTGACTTTGACATCCTCGTCTGTGCCGTTGTCGCCTGTAGTTGAAACAGTGCTTCCTAGATAGGTGAAGAAGGCTACTTCCTTTAAGTTCCTCCCGTTGATGGTGATTAGAGTTTGTTGTTGTTGTTGGTGCGGTATCTTCATCATCCCTGTCTTCTCTATATTCACTTCAAGTCCCGTCTTCGCTGCCTACCTCTTCTGTCAACTTTTTAGTTTCCGCATGTAGATGTTCAAGTTTGTGTGACATCAGGCACAAGTCATCCTTGGCAAAATCCAGATAATCTAGGTTGTTTTCCGCAGTCCAGCCAGCGTATCCCCCTCTTCTCGCTCCCCACTGTTTGCTGCATGATCCAGTCCTGTTGACCACAATCAGGAATATCATGGGGGATAGTAGACAACCTTGTTTCACTCCTGTCTTCACTTCAAAAGCGTCACTGAGCATCCCATTGTGAATTACTTGGCATGTAGCATCTTCGTATAGTTGTTGAATGAGGCGGATGAAGGTTTGCGGTACTCCGTAGTAATGAAGCAGTTTCCAAATTACTTCTTGGTCGACGCTGTCAAAGGCCTTCTCAAAGTCGATGAAGTTGAGGTGGAGAGGTGATTGTCATTCTATGCTCTGTTCTATGATGATACGAAGCGTTGCAATTTGGTCTGCACATGAATTGTACTTCCTGAATCCAGCCAGCCTGTTTCGGTCGTAGTTTTGAATCCAGTGCATCCTTAAGCCCCTCCAGGGTAGTGCGGCTTAATATTTTGCTTGCTCTAGGTGGACAGGAGAGTGATTCCGCGCCAGTTCCTGCATGCACTGAGGTCTCCCTTCTTCACAACTTTGACAAGGTAACGCTTCTTCCAATCGTCAGGTACCTTCTCTTACTTCCACACCTTCTGCAATAGTGGTATGAGCATGGCCGCTGTTGTCTCTGCATCTGTTTTCAGTGCTTCTGGTGGGATCCCATCTGGTCCTGCTGCTTTCCCGCATTTCAGTAGCTGTATGGCGTTCAGGACTTCCACTTTTGTTGGAGGATTTATGTTCACTTGTAGTTCAGCGGCTGCAGGTGGTATTTCTGGACGAAGTGCAGGTGGTGGTGGTGGTCGATTCAAGAGCTTTTTCAAGTGGTCGACCCATCGTTTCCTCTGTTTCTCTTCTTTCCTAATCAAATTTCCTTCTTCATCTTTTATTGGTTTCATCTGTGCTGGTCTCTTCCCTGATAGCAACCTGGTTATTTGATACAATGTTGTCAGGTCTCTGTTTCTCCCACCTGCAGCCTGTTCTGCTTCACTTGCCAGTGTCTCGTAGAAGTGTCTTTTGTCTTTCCGTGCACTCTTCTTCACCTCTTTGTCCAGTGTTTTCTACATTGTGCTCAGTTCATCTTGTCGTTGAGCAACCTTGCACTGGTTTATCTTCTGCTTCACCATCTTCCTCTCCTCTATCAACTTCCAGGTATCTGTCGAGATCCATTCCTTGTCTTCTTTCTTCTTCCTTCCTAATACTGTTGTGCAGGTTTCTTTCCACATAGCTTTCAAAGACTTCCAGTGTTCTTCCACACACGTTTCTTCAGGGATGTTCCTCGATATCTCCCATTTTGTCTTGATGGCTGCCTTGAAGATCTCCTTTGTAGTTTCATCCTTCAGTTTCCGAGTGTTGTACTTGAACTGCGGTCTATCACCAGCTTCCTTGAAGGCTTTTAGCTTGATTTCGAAGGTTCCTTGCACTAGGTAGTGGTCTGAACCTACATCTGCTCCTCTTCTTTACTTTTGTGTCAAGTAGGCTGACTGTGTCTCCATTTTCTTGAGATTGAGATAAAGTCGATTTGATTTTTAGTGTGTCCTGGTGTCTTGTGAAATGCATGTCGCTGCCTTGTGGATATCCTTGTGTTTGAACACACTGCCTCCAATCACCAAATCGTTGAATGCGCAGAATTCTGCAAACAATTCTCCATTCTCGTTCATCACCTCACCGAGCGATTCTCGACCCATGGTTAGTTCTCTTCCTGTGTTGTCCCCTCCCAGTTTGGCATTCATGTCGCCCATTTGAATTTTGATATGGCCGACTGAGGCTTTGTCCAGTGTTGATTTCAGTTGTCTGTAGAATTCCTCCTTTTTCTCTTCATCTGCATTATTTGTAGGTGCATAGAATTGTATGATTGTGACCTTCCTTCCTTCTGAGTTGAATCTTGCTGTTATGTTCCTGTAGGAGGAGATTGGTTCCCACTGCATGAGAGAGTGCCTTCGATGTTGTGGGGGACATAATGATAGCCACTCCGAAACTCAGTGTGCTCGTGGTTGTCGTCTGGGTGACCGGAGTAGATTATTGATTCTCCGGTTGACAGTTTGGAGAGTCCACTCCCATTCCATCTGCTTTCGCAAATCCCAAGCACTTCGATGTTATACCTTCTCATCTCCCTTGCAATCTGGGCTGCCTTACTGGGTTCAAACATCGTACGGACATTCCATGTCCCCACGTTTACTTTCGCTTTCATCGAGAGAAGACACATCGGCCAATCGGCTTCCCGGAGGCAGGCTTTCACCAACTGGCGTCATTTCGCCTCTCCGATTCCAGCGAGGAATAAGTTTGTTTTCATTTTCTATATTTTGTTTGTGCTTTGAAGTTTGCTTAGCGGTTATATTTGTTTTACGGGGTAGGGTTGCTAGCCCTATGCCCAACCTTCCCTCTTTAGCCGGGCTTAGGACCGGCTAGTAACTAGTGGACTAGTTAACCAGGCGAGGTTACTTCTTGTGCGATAGGTATGGTCTTTAGTATAATTGTTTTTATATGATACCGTCGTTGGTTGAACCAAATTGATCGGTGTCTATGAGCATATGGAATCCTGTGCGAATGCACCGATATTGCCAGCGTTCTAATTATGTTATAGATGGATCGTGGCCTTGTCCTTTTTACGAAACTGAATAAGATAATTCATTTATTTATTTATTTGATTGCAATTCTCATCGATAAGTAATCTACTGTCAAACCAGTTATCATAGCTGATATAATTGCATATTCTCAGGTGAAACTGCTTCATATCATATAATTCATCAAATTATTCACATTGCTTTCTACTTGTTCACCGTGGAGATATTCTGCTGTGCTGAAATAAGTAGTATAATTTTATAGTCATCTTCTTTGAGTAGCTTAGTTGATCAGTCTAGTGTAACCCTAGTAAACATCACTACGGGTAGAATCCCTGCAAACTCTACTATTGCAAATAAAAAGTGGATTACAACCAGATGATTCCTTTTAGCAGTCAGATACCGGAACCAAGAAAAAAGACTTCAGAAATCACTTCACAACTTCACAATGGAAGAGGAGAAAAATGACAGTATCCCACTTCTTGATGTTCTACTGGTAAGAAGGTTATATGGAACTCTGAAACGAAGTGGATATAGGAAACCAACATCAAAAAGTCAATACGCCCACTTCTTTAGTGCAGTTTGCCTCCAATACAAAAGGAATCTGGTAAAATGTCCAGCATACCAAGTCACAACTATTGGTTCAGATGATGCAATAGAGGAAGAGTTCGCCACCATCTATGATCTGCTTTGTAGGAATGGCTATCCAGCCAAGTTTATTACTAAGCATATGAATATTACAAGGGTTAAGACACGAATGTCAACATCTTCTAAGAAGCAAATCTTCTTGAAGCTGAAATACACGAGTAACATTGCCAATGAGATTAATAAACAAGGAGCTCATAAAAGGAGTCTTGCATAAACCAGTCGATAAATTATATTCCATCTTCTACAATCACACGATTCAAAGTGCGAGAAATAAAGACAACCTGCTTGATTCTGCCATTTTCATGTGGATTTATCAATTCAACTGCTACTGTGGATCTAGTTATACTGGGGGTACAATGAGGCAGTTTTATCGTCGAACTATTGATCACCACTTATCATGGTTGAGAAAGGGACAAATTAGAATAATAAAGAACTCCATACTTGCACACCTAGTTGATATAGGACATCAAAGGGGTTACTACAAACGTTTTTAAAATTGTTCAACAGATTCCACTTGATTTACCACATGGATTACTCACTCGTTTACTTTACATAACAGAGGCGATTGCAATCCACATTTACAAATAAATCCAACCTTTGTATTCCAAAGATGTTTGTTCAATCAATTTCATCATTACCATGGCCGTCAACTTCTAGGATTACTCGCTTCACCTCATCTCCTTCTTGTTTTTATCATCATTACGTAATCAATAACTGGGAATGACTAAATACTCATCAAAAATCGCTCCATTTACTTAAGAATAATCTGCTTCATATTATCAATTTTTAATTACTCTGTTGATGATTTGAAACTTAAAGGAAGTAGTCTCTTTCACTTACCTAGGCAGCATCGTCTCAACTACAGGCGGCACAGACGAGGATGTCAAAGTCAGAATCGGAAAAGCAAGACAGGCGTTCGTTAACCTGAAACCAGTGTGGAGATCCACTGCACTCCACTCAGCATGAAGTGTGAACAACATCCCGATTTCAACACCAAGGTGAGTCAAGTCAGTGCTTCTGTATGGCTCAGAAACTTGGCGTGCCACGAAAAGCATTTCCAACAAACTACAGATATTCATCAACAACTGCCACCTACGCTCACTCGATACTGAAGATCAGATGACCAGAATAGTAGGAATAAGCAACAAGGAACTCAATGTGGCTGGCAACGGACCAAGCAAGAAGCTATCGCTGAACAAATATGCATTGGAAGGAAGTGGAGATGGATTGGACATACACTGAGAAGGCCAACTGGGGACATCACGTCCTAGGCGAGGTACTCGGGTGGAATCTTAAAGGGAAACGCCTAGTTAGGTGCCTAAATCGAGAGTGACATGGAAGAGATGATGTGAAGAAGAAATGAAAGCTTGTGAGCAGTGGTGGAGCCAGGTTTTGAAGACTGACAAGAAGAGAGTGGAATGGACGCGTGTTACGGAAACCCGATGTTTCACTAGGAACCCAAGGGAAAATAAATAAATCATAGTAAATTATAACAATGACATCAGAGATTACCGGTCGCAAGTGTGTTTAGGCAGCAAAATGCAAAATACTCTTCATAGTTTTATGGAACAAGTCCATTAACCTAACGTCTCCAACAAATAAACATTCAATAAGTTATTGAACTTTATGACAGGATGACAAATCCTCCGAATTATTTTATCCATCAGACTGAAAAAACAAGAATTTTACACAATGTTGACTTGTGCAACAAGTTGACCAATTGGATATCTAAGCTGTGAACTACATAGTATAAGTATTTTTGAAAAGATTGAAGGAAAATCCATCAAAATGCTGTTAATAATCTATGCACAGGTGAACACCATTTTCGGATACGGGGGTTCGAACAAACTGTTTATCGTTTTGCAACTGATAATCATTGAACTAACCCATGATATTCCTGATTGTAGTGGACTGGATCATGTGACAAACTGTTAGGAGCGAGAAGAGGGGGATACGCTGGGCTGAGAAAAAGATTTGTATTTCGCCGACGATGATTTGTGTCTGATGTAACACAAACCCGAAGATCTACAGATGAAAACTAACAATTTGACAAAAGAGGCAGGCAGTGAAGACAAGACTTCAAGTGAACGTAGAGAAGACAGAAGTAGGGGTGATGAAGATACCCAACCAACAACAGCATCAACAAGAGGCACCAGTCACCATAAACGGAAGAAACTTAATGGAAGTAGCCTCTTTTACATGCCACTTACCTAGAAAAGGCAGCATCGTTTCAACTACAGGTGGCGGCACAGACAAGGACGTCAAGGCCAGAATGGAAAAGACAGCAAGATAGGCGTTCAACAATCTGAAACCAATGTGAAGATCTTCTGCACTCAGCAAAAAGAACAAGATGCGGATTTTCAATACCAACGTCAAGTCAGTGCTTCTGTATGGCTCAGAGACTTGGCGCGTTACGGAAAGGATTTCCAACAAACTACAGATGTTCATCAACAGCTGCCGCCTACGCTGGCTTGCTACTGAAGCTCAGATGGCCAGAATAGTAAGAAAAAACAACAAGGAACTCTGAGAAGGAACAAACAACCAAGAAGCTATCGCTGAACAAATATGCATTGGAAGGAAGTGGAGATGGATTGGGAATATACTGAGAAGGCTGATTGGGGACATCACTCGCCAGGCTAGGTACTCGAATGGAACTCAGATGGGAAGCGACGAGTTGGGCTTTGGAGGTGAGGGTGATATGGAGGAGATCATGGGAGGAAGAAATGAAAGGTTGTGGACTGTTGTGGCGCCAGGTTGGAAAGATTGCAGAGAAGAGGGTGGGATGGAGACGTTCTACTGAAGCCGTATATTCCACTAGGAACCGGTGGGACAAATAATAATATTAACCATTGAACTCCTGACTTAGAAACTGGGTCATTTTAGCTATAGACATCATTCTATTATTGAAAATAACACTAAATATGAGGCTTAGTCCTCGCCTGATTACATGCCTCATCAAAATTGGTGTATCTGAGTACATTCTGAACGAAGTTACTCATTAGTTATCTGAATAACCTTTACAAACACGCATAATTGAGGAATTTTTTTTGATAGTTCGAATGAATCATTCATTATATTACCAATTCGTTTTTTTTCTTTTCGTTACCATCATTACTGAAAGTAGCAAACGTGATCAATAAGTCAACAAACATTTTGGTAGACAACATTTTATTGATTTTTTTTTATGTTACTTAAATGTTTCTAGTGAGTAGTATGATCAGCGGTAAAATTTAATACTCATGCAAAGTGTTTAATTACACTGGTTTATCATATTTATAGGTTAATGAATAAAAGCCAGTGATTAAAAGTCAATTGACCTTGACTGTTCAAAATTCACTAGCGTTTGGATGTGTCTGTGTGTGTGTTTTAATTGATTCGTAGAGATGGAAGAGAAGAATATAGAGATTTACGTGAACTTTCAATGTTCATTAGGGACAAAACTCATTACTGTTATTACCTTTATTATTACTATTTAGTTAGGTAGTGATGGTAGTGAAAACCAAAAAAAAAGCATAGGAAAGGAGTTGAAAGGATGAAAACGTTTGCTGATAGTTGATAAAGGACAACTAATTCTTTGGAAATATTCAATAACTTGAGATGTTATGCTCATGTCTCACTATTGTAAAGACTACCGATAAGAATTTCAAAACGATGTTTATCTGAGCAAACATTGTGTTACAGATAGAACAACAATTAAATGTTTGTATATGTTACCTTGAAAAGAATACTATAAAACAAGGAGTAGTACCCTATCCAGGTTTCGTACTTGTAAGCACTCGTCAGCAATCATGACGAAACTCATGTTCTACGTAAGATTCGAACCTGCTTCACACAGTGTTATAATCAGTGATAAGTCGTGACTAACATCATATAAGAATGGCTTACATACATTGACTTGAGCGAAACCAGTTTGATTTTCTTTAGTCCTGAGTGCAGACCGAATTCTATCGATCATATTTTCAGTATGGTAACCGACGAGTTATGAAAGGCATTTCCAACAAACTACAGATATTCATCAACAACTGCCACCTACGCTCACTCGATACTGAAGATCAGATGACCAGAATAGTAGGAATAAGCAACAAGCAACTCTGACTGGCTGGACAATGAACTAACCAAGAAGCTATCACTGAACAAATATGTATTGGAAGGAAGTGGAGATGGATTGGACATACGCTGAGAAGGCCGACCTGGGATATCAGGCGCCATGCCAGGTACTCGAGTGGAACTCAGATGGGAAGCAACGAGTTTGGCTTTGGAGGTGAGGGTAACATGGAGGAGATTATGTGAGAAAGAAATGAAGGCTTGTGGGCAGTCGTGGAGCTACGTTCAAGAGATTACAGAGAACAGAGAGGAATGGAGACGTGCTACTGAAGCGGTACTTTCAACTAGGAACCTAGGGGACAAATAATGATAGTAAAAATAACCGGTAGGAAACCCAACCTCCATACTTGTTGGCACTTATCAGCAAGGCTTATCACATTGTCAACTGGATCGAATTGATCGACTACTGTTGGGATATAAGCTCTCACATCAATGCACAGATATTGTGAACATTCTAAATTTTGATGTTATTATTGGTTGGTGGGTAGCAGTGGAATTCAAGGTGTGCTTTTCGTCATATGTGATACTCATCAAGTGAATTCATTTTCCTCCCAGTGTGCGATTCTCTCTCAGTGGTAGTACCGTTAGCGAATACTAATTGACCACTGTATCAATCTCGTAGACAGAATTTATCAGTCAAACCATTCTAGTCTAACTGAACATCATGATTATTGTTCTAGAGGACAATAACCCCCACTAATGATAATATTCAATGGATTCAATACTGATAAGTAATTACTTGATTAGAAGAATCAAAAATTTTCATATAGAAATTTTATTTAGAGAAAATGTAACATAATAACTTGTTGTTTACGTTGATAAAGTTTTCTATACGATTCTGATTTATTCATATGTGCCAATGTGGATAGATATGTGAATGAGAGTGAACTAGAGAATATTTCAATGTATACAAGTGTTTGTTTAAACTTTGAATAATTAGTCAGTAATAAGATTTGCATTAATTTGATTCATTTAAACAAAATCAGTTGGAATCATTGAATTATTCTCATCATGTAAACAATATTGTTCATTACCTTGGCTGATAATTTTAGTATTACTACTACTACTACTAACTGTATTATTAGTAGTATATGTTGTAGCACATTTACATTTTGTATAATCTATTCGTTTATCTACTAAATTAATAGGATTTATAGGTGCTACTGATTGATAATGATGATTGAAATTTTCAGGTAATCGATTTATCTTGTCTATTATTGATTTTTCAGGTGAAGTATAATCTTCGTCTTCTTCTTCTTCATGTTCTTCACATGTAGTAGAGTTTAAAAAGGTTGTATATGTATTGGGATTTACTAATTGATTAGCTTTTTCAAGGTTGTTTAGGTCAATTTTTGTATAATTTAAAGTTTTTGACACTGTTGGCATATAATCTGAGTTTACATTCATTTGTTTATGTTTTATTGTTTGTATAATTGGTTGAAATGATGATTGAATTGGTTTCATTTGAAGAATTGGCATACATTCGGCTAAGACAACAAGAAAATCAAGAATATGAAATAATTAAATTTTGAGGGGGTTGTAGAGATTTGGAAATATTTCAAGTTGTTATTCATCGAAGACTGAGGACAAATACTCAACGATGACATTGGGTGGCGGTTTGCGCTATATCGTGAGCTAACAGAAGTTGGAAATATGGAGCATTGGATTCTGACCCAGTGGCTCAATGGTAACGCGCTGGCCGTGGAACCTGAAGGTCGCGGGTTCGGTCCCTGCTGGTGGGGTCGTGGGTGCGCACTGCTGAGGAGTCCCATACTAGGACGAAACAGCTGTCCAGTGCTCCCAGGTTTCCTTTGTTCCTCCAACTGATGTCAGTCTTCGATGAATAACAACTTGAAATATGAAATAATGCAAAATATTTATAGGTCAGATAGATTGTCTTGGTTGTATTGTGTTCTCTGAGCTGGATTGTTTTTTCATTGTGAAGCAGACCAAAAGGATGCAACAATCAAAGAAGACAAACCGAATATCATTTACAAAATCAACTGAAATTACTGTAGTCAACCAACCCTACATTGGACAAAGCGATCGCCTTCTTCGTCTTCGTCATTTACATGAACACCAATTGGCTATTAAACGACACGACATTTCATCATTCATTTCAATGTACCTGGATAATTATAGACATGAATTCAATTTCGACAATGTAGAAATTTTGGACGGTGAGAGGAAACATAAAGAATATTAGAGAATTCCTCGAAGCTTGGCATTCCCGTCAGTCAGGAATCAACAGTTGTATACACATAGACCCAATCTATCAACTGATAAGGAAAATGATGAACTACAGAAAGGTCAGAGGTCAAGCAGAGAGACAACCAGCAGGAAAATCAATGCAGTCAGTCAATGACACAACAATGACAGCTCACTTCATACTGAAGTTAGTGTTGATGATGTCGCTGTCTAGAAAAACACGATGAAAGCTTCACGAGTGAACAACCCAGCCATCCCAGAGAACACAATACAACCAAGACCAAGAATATGTCTAATTTATGAGAGAGGTAGAACAGCCAGATCAGAGTGATCGAAAGTATTTCGCTGGTTTGGGATCAAGTCACCTCATCATCCATGCACCCGTTATGATCTGGCAGATTGGTGGAATGTATACAACAGTCTGAATGGTTTTTAACTACTCATCTTCTCCATTAGTGGTACACACTTTTGTGTCAGAGATCAAACGTTGTAATCTTGGTTGAATGAACCTACTTTTCAACAGAAACCGAGCTGACTTGCACCAAAGTTGGACAGTAGCCGAAAAACTACTCAACTGTGAGCTATCTGATTCCAAAATCACTTGTAAATTATTCCTCCTGGAAATCAATACCGTCAAGTGATTATTCTTTGAGAGAGAATATTGAAATTTATCCACATTCGATCGACTGTCTTTTTTCTCAGGACCTTCTGTTCATTTTAAACTGATGTGTTACAACAGAAAATAGAGAAATCTGACAGGTCAAGGACTGACATTATTTGGAGAGTAATTGAAAAACCTAGGGATCCCTAGAGAGCTGTTTTGCGTTAGTACGGAACTTCTCAGCAAAAAGCATCCATAACCGCACCCCCAAGAAGTCCCACTTATCACCTTCTGGTTCATATGTAATCAATAATTGATTAGAAAGAAGAGTTTGACGCTTTAGAAGTCAGTCATCTCCTGAAGTTTCAGATGTGACAAGTGAGTTGATTAATGCTACACCTGAATGCACAGTACTTTGGTGTTTCATTATTTTTTTCCCTTGGGATCCTAATGGAACATGGGGCCTCAGTAGCACGTCTGCATTGCAGTCTCTTCTCTGCAGTCTTTTAAACTTCGCCCCACCACTGCCCATAAGCTTTCACTTCTTCCTCATATTATCTTTTCCATGTCACCCTCGGCTCACACGCCCAAATCTTCGTTTCCCCTTTGGATTCCACTCGACGGCCTGACCTGGCCTGGCACGTGATGTCCACTATAGGCCTTCTCAGTGTATTCCCAATCTATCTCCACTTCCTTCCAATGCATATTTGTTCAGCTATGGGTTCTTGGTTGGTTCGTTGCCAACCAGATTGAGTTCCTTATTGCTTATTCTTATTATTCTGACTATCTGATCGATCTTCAGTATCGAGTAAGCGTAGGTGGAAGGTGTTCATGATATGTGTCTGTAGTTTGTTGGAAATGCTTTCGTGACGCGTCAAGTCTGTCAACCATCACAAAGAAGCACTGACTTACTTGACTTACTCTCATCGAGAGAGAGAGAGAGAGAGAGAGAGAGAGAGAGAGAGAGAGAGAGAGAGAGAGAGAGAAGACAGCTTCCTGAAGGTTTTCACAAACCGGCGAAATTTTGCCTCTCCAACTCCAGCAAAGAATAAGTTTATTTCTATTTTTTATATTTTTTGTTGCGCTTTGAAGTTTCTTTAGCAATCGGATTGGTTTTACGGTGTAGGGTTCCTAGGCCGATGCCCAACCTTCTCTCTTTATCCGGGTTTAAAACCAGTTAGTAACTAGTAAACTATTCAGCCAAGCGGGGTTTCGGTGTTTGATAGTAAGAGTTAATATGCAAGAAACCTCAGTTGGTGTAGATTTATTCTTTGTGGGCAGTATGATTAAACTGATGCTTTCTCGATGATTCGAATCTTTGCCAATGAATACTCATATCATAGATTTTGTTATGAAGTTATGAAACACCTTCCTGATAAGTGCCAACAAGGGGACATCGTAGATTCAGGTATTTTTCGCCCATTAACTACAAGTATCCAGGACTAAAGTATATCTATTCATCACTTAAAAGATACTCGTTGAACCGGAAAACTTAAGGCTTTCCAGCGGATTGTAATATTTTAGTCACCAGAACTTCATGTTCATAAGGAAAGAAACTTTCTTAAAAAAAACTGTTATATACTACTGATATTTACTGGATAAATATAAATAATGTAGGGGAATAAACCGGAACAGTCTAATATTCATCAACTGTACAAAATCAAGGATTCACTGAAGAATTCTGAGATTTGATGGCTAACACACTGTTCTCCAATAGGTAAATTGTAATTAGGTATTTCAAGCTATCCTATATCAACCGGTTCATGATATACCAGTTTCACTAGCCAACTGCTAACATGGTGATCCGTCCTAACTTCTGCTTTGTTTTATTCTGTAGATCATAACTTCCTTTCTAACCAATGAAAGTGAAGGAAGCAAACGACAAATATGTCTGTTGTCAAGAAGTGGGACAGTAGTCCTTAAATATGGTACGACTTGCACTAAAACCGTCATTTGCAAACTATGCTTCATTTCCTTTTCTGCTTCTCTCTTGATTTGCTCTTCATATGTCTGCCTTGTCTCTTGCGTTTCTTTTGGCAGAATACTTACCCATTACTGGTAATTGCCTATGATTTCTATCACCGTCTCAACATATACTACTTATATTCAGTCTTATCAGCAACGCCCACTACAGAATATCAGTGTACATGATGATAAGTAGGGGATATCGCCGACTGAAATGCTTTGTAGAGAAATTATTCATCGTTTCATTTTTTCTATTTTTAGTACATAGTACAACTATTGATGATGGAAACGTCCCTCCCGCCCCCGCTGCCATAAAGTGTACCTGTAAGTGGTTAACACACTAGGCAAAACAGATGTAAAACATGCAAAATAAATCAATACTCACCTTGATGCTTATGGATTTCCTTAGGATTTGTACAAATAGTAAAGTTAGCGTCTAACGTTGTTGATTTCTTATAAGTTTTATTGTCTTTCAATACTTGTGAAGATGACTTGAAAGATAGGAAGGAGTAGAGGAAAAAGAAAAGAAAAGGTGACAGTATTCAGTAGATAATCAAATATTTTTTAAAGTTGATCACCTTTAGTCACTATTTGATATGCTTCAAGTAACTATAGAGAAATGTACAGCGTAATGACCATGAAGCTTCAAGATTATTTTCCCTCCAGAAACAGATTTTCAGTAATCCATGAAATATCTCTATAGTGTTGGAATAAAACAATGAAGAACAATAGTCTGACAGAATTACTATGCATGTGTTCATAAGTTCTCCTTAGCTGCTTTACACAGTTTATAGAATGGAATGTTTATGATTAGAGAAAAGGCATGTTGCGCAATGTACTGTCATTAATTTATAGTTGTAAAATGTAGTCTTGAACCGATGCACAGCGTCGACCGAGAAGTAATTTCGAAACTGCTTCAATACTACGGAATACAACAAACCTTTATCAGCCTCATTCAACAACTAGATTAAGATGCAACATGCCAAGTAATTCACAGAAGCTCAGTGATGCCTCCGGAGTGAAGACAGCAGTGAAACAAAGTTGCCTACTATCCCCATGATATTCCTGACTGTGGTCAACAGGACTGGATCAGGCAGCAAAAAGTGGAGAGCTGTGAGAAGAGGGGGATACGTTGGCTGCACTGCGGAAACGTACCGAGGAGATCTGGATTTCGCCAAGGATGACTTATGCCTGATGTCACACAAACTTGAAGATCTACACGCAAAAACTAACAAGTTGACAGAAGAGGCGAGGCAGGGCAGCGAAGGAAGACAGGAGTTCAAGTGAATATACAGAAGACAGAGATGATGAAGATACCGCATCGCACCACCAATGACAACAAACTCGAATCACCATCAACGGGAGAAACTTAAAGGAAGTAACCTACTTCACCTATCTAGGCAGAGTAGCACTGTTTCAAGTACAGGCGGCACAGGCACAGGCACAGGCACAGGCACAGACGAGGATGTCAAAGTCAGAATCGGAAAGACAGCAAGACAGGCGTTCATTAGCCTGAAACCAGTGTGAAGATCTACTGCACTCCACTCAGAATGTGGAACAACATCCGGATTTTCAACATCAACACCAGTCAAATCAGTGCTTCTGTGTGATGGTTGAGAGACTTGGCGCGTAACGAAAGGGATTTACAATAAACTACAGACATTCATCAACAGCTGCCACCTACGCTCACTTGATACTGAAGATCAGATGGCCAGAATAGTTAGAATAAGCAACGAGGAGTTCTGGGAACGAACAAACAACCAAGAAGCTATCGCTGAACAAATATGCATTGGAAGGAAGTGGAGATGGATTGGGTTGGGGATACACTGAGAAGGCCGTCTGGGTACATCATGTGTCAGGCCAGATACTCGAGTGGAATCTTCGTGGGAAGCGACGAGTTGGACGTCCGTGGTGAGGGTGACATAGAGGAGATGGTGCGAGGAGTAAATGAGAGGTTGTTGGCTGTGGTGGAACCAGGTTGAAAAGATTTCAGAGAAGAGAGTGGAATGGAGACGTGCTACTGAAGGGGTGTGTTTCACTAGGAACTCAAAGGACTAATAATAATAATAATAATAAAATGTAGTCTTGTTGTCATCATTCTACTTATAGATTTTGATATGTGGACGACACTTTTGTCATCATTAAAAAATACGATGATATACAGAACACCCACAATTTGATCAATAACGCTTTCAGTGATATCAACTTCACAATGGAGAAGGAGTCAATCAACCAACTAACATTCCTGGATGTTTTAGTCAGTAGAACAAATGCCGAAAAGCTGGAAACCCAATTGTACAGTAAGCCAACACACACTGACTGATCAAATCCTCAACCTACAATAGCAACAACCCAACAACACACAAAATTAATTGCATGCAGATTCTATACTGAAGAGCGAGAACAAAACGCAGCACAATAGCTTCAAGGAGAAAAGCAGAAAAATTACTTGATGTCCATCCTAAAGAAGACCGGCTACCCACGAATCTTCATCAGAAGATGCCAATCCTGTGTATCATTAACTACAAAGTCATGGACAAAAATCAATAAACACATCACCCTACTGTATATTACTGAGACCGTTTGACTGAATTGAAGGGACTCATAAACCAAGAAATTCCCTCCAAACACTATTATGCACACCAATGGATGCAACAACAAAATAAGATAAACCGAATATCATTTACAGGATCAACTGCAATAACTGTAGTCAACACTACATCAGACAAAGTGGTCTCCGTCTTCGTCTTCATCATTTACATGAACACCAATTGGCTATTAAATGTCACCACATTTCATTATCCGTTGTTCAATACACGTGGATGCCAACTATGGATATGAATTTAGTGTTGACGATGTAGACGTGTTTGACGGAGAGAGGAAAGATAAAGAATATCTCAGAGAATTCCTAGAAGTTTATCATTCACATCAGTCAATCAGTAAGGAGCAGATGTATAGATATAGACCCAATCTATCAACTTATGATGAAAATGATAAAGAAAAAGGAAGATCAGAGATGAAGTAGAGGAACAGTGAGAACAGGAAAACCTATACAGTCAATGACATAACAATCAAAGGAAACAACCAATCACAGATCACTTCGTCAGTGGAAGGTACCAAATCATTCACGGAGAGATATTGACAGCTGATTATCCATGTTGGAGTTAATGCTGATGATGTTGTCTAGAAGAAAGACGATGAAAGCTTCATGATTACACAACCCAGCTCAGAGAACACAATACAATGAAAACCATCCACTTGAACTACAAGTATTCTCCACCAGTATTAAATTTAATAATCTTATGATTCGCTAAGATCGAAAATTTGTCAACCTTTTATACAGTTCACTTAGCTATGATTTTACTAATTCTAGAATAACATTGTGTATAACACTGTCTAGTGGTTTTTGCTATCCACTCTAGAATGTTTATTCGATGACTGTATAAACCAGTGAACCAATGAAACTTTTTATCTTAATAGAAAGATACTTCATACTTTAGAAAAGTACATTGTATTGATTGTTTATTTATCACAAATATTATATTTTATTGGTTGTGTAAAACAGTTGATGAGAATCCATGAAATGCATGTAAACTTATCAAGAACACGATATTCAACGAAGAGACTCTTTTCAACGAATTTATTTTCAAGCTGTACAATCGTATATATACATGGTATTTGGAAAAAATTATATCCCATGAGGAAAACTAAACACTATATGCTGTTGATGACAATAATAATAGAACGGATGATGACATAGGCATTTGTTAACGATGAATCGTGGATAGCAGTGGAATCCAGGATGCGCATTTCATCCTATTTGGGACTCGTCAGCTGGATGTACCTGCTTCCCAGTGAGTGATGTTGTTCGCACAAGAAATGGCTATCGTGGCTCCATGATGTAGTGGATAACGTGCTGGCGTTTGAAGCGATCGCTCCCGAGTCCGAGTCCCAGTGGGAACAACATCACTTACTGGGAGGCAGGTACATCCAGCTGACGAGTCCCAAGTAGGAAGAAATGCGCATCCTGGATTCCACTGCTAGCCACGATCCATCATTAACATAATTAGATTGCTGGCAATATCGAGGCATCCGCACAGGAGCTCAATTACCAATACAGACCGATCAATTCGGTCCAAGCAACGACGGTATCATATAAAAACCCTTATAGTAATAGGCATTTGTGATTATAATAACAAATAGATTATGTAATATATGGAATGGTACATAGAGAGCATCTAACTCAGAAGGGGGTGAAAAAATTGTTGAAAATGGTAAATCAATTAAGTATTATGTAATGGTATTAGACAAATTGGACAATATGAAGTCAATGTTTTCTAAAAGGATTAAGACAATTAAGTGAAACAACACCGGAAACTAGTTGAAGTGAAGGCGATTACAATAACAATAATAGTGATAAAGGAAGGATACAAAGGTTAAATTAACAAAGTGGGAGGGGGAGCTAATGGGGTGGGAAAATGTTATGGCCATGACAAAGACAGTGACTGTACATACTTCTTTTGTACACATAGATCAGGTCTTAGTTCATGAATAGCTAAAGCCGCCGCTGTTTTAAGTAGTTGAAAACAAAGAGAACGTGGGAGGTTTGGGCGAATTTGATAAAAGTCATCGTCTGGATTTGTTGTGTGATGGAAGTCAATCAGTTTGTTCTAGAATCAAACTTCTAACAGACTTTCTTTCACCTTTATAAAACCAAGCAGGAACATGTTCTGATATACATGTAGAAAGCATTCTCTGGCTACGACCGATGTACCTTGCCCCACAAGAGTAGGTGAACTGGTAGATGCACATAGAGGCGGCCAAACGAGGAAGCTTGTCTTTAACGCAGGTGGAGAATAGGTTGTGGCTGGTAAAAGTCAACTGGAGTCTTGCTGCGAAGAAAGTCCTATTGATTGATCTGGTAAGACGATTCTTCAGTACATCCGATGCTAGGTCACCTTTAAACTCTAGGCTCATAAACAATCTTTTGTTTGAGACCGAGTGGATGACTGGTTTAGTGTTTCTTTCCCGCATATTTTTATCAATAAAACGGCTAGGGTAACCGTTTTCGACAAGTGTGCTTTTTAAAAAAGATAGCACTTCATCGATACAATCATCACTACAGATATTTCTTATTCGACAGCAAAAAGAGTGAATAAGATTTATTGTTCTGTTGATGGGTACCCAACTATAAAAATTAGTTATTCTGCTTCTTTTCGACATGGAATTTGTGGTAGGATATAGTTCCGTATTAAATTTGTTGATTTGACATACAATACAATACACAGAGGTGATGAAGATACCGCATCAACAACAACAACAACAAACTCCAGTCACCATCAACGGGAGAAACTTAAAGGAAGTAACCTCCTTCACCTATCTAGGAAGCACTGTTCCAACTACAGGCAGCACAGGCACAGACGAGGATGTCAAAGTCAGAATCGGAAAGACAGCAAGACAGGCGTTCATTAGCCTGAAACCAGTGTGGAGATCCACTGCACTCCACTCAGCATGTGGAACAACATCCGGATTTTCAACATCAACACCAGTCAAGTCAGTGCTTCTGTGTGATGGTTGAGAGACTTGGCGCGTCACGAAAGGCATTTCCAACTAACTGCAGACATTCATCAACAGCTGCCGCCTACGCTCACTTGATACTGAAGATCAGATGGCCAGAATAGTTAGAATAAGCAATAAGGAGTTCTGAGAACGAACAAACAACCAAGAAGCTATCGCTGAACAAATATGCTGTGGAAGGAAGTGGGGATGGATTGGGCATACACTGAGAAGGCCGACTGGGTACATCATGTGTTAGGCCAAGTACTTGAGTGGAATCTTCGTGAGAAGCGACGAGTTGGACGTCCGTGGTGAGGGTGACATGGAGGAGATCGTGTGAGAAGGAAATGAGAGGTTGTTGGCTGTGGTGGAACCAGGTTGAAAAGATTTCAGAGAAGAGAGTGGAATGGAGACGTGCTACTGAAGCGGTATGTTCCACTAGGAACCCAAAGGACTCATAATAATAATAATAATAATAATAATAATACACAGTAATATACAACAGAGTCTACTTGATGGCGCTTTGAGCATCCGTTATCATTGCTCTTTATCATCATATTAATGTAATCACATAAGACTTTCCATGTCCGTTTTCTACAGTCTTATCACCTCATATTCTTTCTTTCTGTTGGTAGTAAATTTTTTTTCATATTTTTCTTAAGGGCGGGTGTTGCATCATTACTATTACAAGTGTTGGATATAGATTCGATAAACAAGGATTCAATGATCAATCTTTCTTCATCTCTCCATCTAATTATATTCTACTTGAGTATAGTGGTTTCATCCATCACCTTATTGTGTAGTCATGTCTTAATGTATGCATAGCAATACCCTAGTGTTTTTCTAGATTATTGATCCTATTATTGGTATCTGTTATTGTATATTTAGCTGAAATTCCTATGTTCCTCTCATCTAACTGACACCGACCACCTAGTTTCACCTATGTACTTGACCTCAGTCACATTCAGTACATGGAATTTGATAGATTCGATTACTTTGCTGAATTGCTTCTATCGCAGCCTTAAGACTACCGACAAAGCTTATCTCTGAGTTTGTTGGTTTAAATGACACTCTAATTCCAGCTTTATTGAGGATCCCACGTAAAGTTTTTAATGTACCTTTCTTATATGGTAACACAGTGGAAGCATTCAACTTATTTCTACTCGTATTGCTGTTATCATTTTTTTTTCTTACGTTTTCTACAAATTTCTTAATAAGCAAGATGAATTACCTATGTTGATTTGAGGGATAAAACGAACGACGGACAGTGGTCTAGATACTACTGTCAACCAGATACCGACACACTGTAACAGGTATCTAGACTTCAAGTCATCCTGTCCAATGTCAGTGAGTTATGGTGGATTTGGTCAAATGTATAAATGATAAAACCAGACAACGGAGTAGTCATTGCAAGAACCTAAACAAGGAACTGAAACACACGAAAGAAGCACATTATTATTATGAGTCCTTTGGGTTATTAATGGAACATACCGCTTCAGTAGCACGTCTCCATTCCACTCTCTTCTCTGAAATCTTTTCAACCTGGTTCCACCACAGCCAACAACCTCTCATTTCCTTCTCACACGATCTCCTCCATGTCACCCTCACCACGGACGTCCAACTCGTCGCTTCTCACGAAGATTCCACTCAAGTACTTGGCCTAACACATGATGTACCCAGTCGGCCTTCTCAGTGTATGCCCAATCCATCCCCACTTCCTTCCACAGCATATTTGTTCAGCGATAGCTTCTTGGTTGTTTGTTCGTTCTCAGAACTCCTTATTGCTTATTCTAACTATTCTGGCCATCTGATCTTCAGTATCAAGTGAGCGTAGGCGGCAGCTGTTGATGAATGTCTGCAGTTAGTTGGAAATGCCTTTCGTGACGCGCCAAGTCTCTCAACCATCACACAGAAGCACTGACTTGACTGGTGTTGATGTTGAAAATCCGGATGTTGTTCCACATGCTGAGTGGAGTGCAGTGGATCTCCACACTGGTTTCAGGCTAATGAACGCCTGTCTTGCTGTCTTTCCGATTCTGACTTTGACATCCTCGTCTGTGCCTGTGCTGCCTGTAGTTGGAACAGTGCTTCCTAGATAGGTGAAGGAGGTTACTTCCTTTAAGTTTCTCCCGTTGATGGTGACTGGAGTTTGTTGTTGTTGTTGGAGTTGTTGGTGAGGTATCTTTGGCATTTGTCAACTTATGTCACTAGTGGTGTATTCTGCCAGTAATATGCGCTGCAATCTGTTCTGTCCTGTTATATGGCTGTGACACATGAAGTGGCTATAGAGTTTTGATCATAGACGTATTTTTAGCGTTGCTCGCTTTTGATGGAATCATCTTGTGAACAATGTTTAGGTCAGATGAAAGGTAATAGACGAGCAAGTTGATTCATGGGGTTGTAAACCACAGTCGGCTGGGATTGTTTGGACATGTATTGTGCATGTCGATCAACTGCCTGCCTCGACATGTGACACTAAAGGAAATTGAACTGGGTAGGAAAAGGGTTCAGGATAGCCATAATATGACGCCGCACTAGTCAATGAAGTCCAGACTGTTAGTTTGAGTCGTTTGGATGTTATGTAGACTACCTGGACGGGGGGGGGGATGAGACGAAAAGATTTATTGGCTAAGAACTCCTCGTAACATGGCTTCAAATCAGGCACAGTGACGCAGATGTATCCATTCTTTGACATCTGAAGCTTGAATATTCGTATTTACCTTCATCTTCTGATTGTTTATTCTCTCACACAACTTTATCTACTTTGATATCACTCGTGTTCTATCCATCTATCCTTTATGTACTTCTGTGAGGTATGGCAAACTGAATCGATGCACCTATGTGGGAGAGGTTCTAAGTTGATTTACAACTGATATGATTCACCATTGGTTCCTGATATACAGAACATTTGCTGTGTGATACAACTAGGAAGATGACCAAAATGAAATCGGAAACTACCACAGTATTCAATTTTTACAATTATATTAGCTTCAAAGTTCCTACAGACATTTGGGTGTTTAGTTTCAAAGTTCATGGTTGATCTGTGTATGAATAAAACATCTTAAGGCATTGAGTACTAATTTCATATAACTGAGAAGCTATACTCAAGTTATTTTATTAAACAATGATCTATATCAACTGTACAGGGATCACATTTGATCTGGTTGAACAGATGTCGATCTCATGATGTAATGTGAGGTCAAAAATCGATGACGAAAGATTTGTGAAATAGATAGTAACTTCGAGGACTTAACCTTCTTTTTACCCTACCAGTAATTGATGGTACATCTAACTGGTTACATTCTGATGACTACAGTTCTTAACAGTGTTTGTTATATCCTATCACTGATTAATTACATAATGCACTGATATTTAAATCGATTGTTTCATGTTTCTAGTCTTAGAAGGGATAACATCATTCACTGGAAGGTAAGCACATCCAGCTGATAAGTCTCAAATGGAACAAAACGCTTAGCCTAGATTCGCCTACTAGCCATTATCCACCATTAATGTTACGAATTGGAGATCTTCTGCACTCAGCATGCGGAACAAGATCCGGATTTTCAACACCAACGTCAAGTCAGTGCTCTTGTATGGTTCAGAGACTTGGCGCGTCACGAAAGGGATTTCCAATAAACTACAGACATTCATCAACAACTGCTTACGCTCGCTACTGCAGATGAGATGGCCAGAATAGTTAGAATAAGCTAGAAGGAGCTCTGGGAACGAACCAACCAAGAACCTATCACGCAACAAATATGCAGTAGGAGGAAGTGGAGATGGATTGGGCATGCACTGAGAAGGCCGACTGAGGACATCAAGCGTCAGGCCGGGCACTCGAGTGGAATCCCATGGGAAGCGACGAGTTGGAGGTCTGTGGTGAGGGTTACATGGAGGAGGTCGTGCGAGGAGGAAATGAGAGGTTGTGGGCTGTCTTGGGACCAGGTTGAAAAGATTTCAGAGAACAGAGGTCACTGGAGGCGTGCAACTGAAGCCCTATGTTCCACTAGGAACTCAAGGGACTAATAATAAATAATAATAATGTTACGAATAAAAATACTGTCAATATCGAGGTATCCGGACACTCACCTGCCAGCAATGACCGATCGATTCAGCCAGATCAATGATTGAAATACAAAAACAGTAACATTTTAAGAGAGAAAACGAGTGATTAGTGAAATAACTCACCTGACTGATATGTGGTATAAATATATACTCCCAGCTTCTAGCAGTTCTAATCTGATTCTCTGAATTTGGATAATCAGAATGTTGATTATTCAATGAACAATCTGGTCTAATGATTTCTAAGGAATCACCAGATGACTGTGATTTATCCAACTTTTTTAACTTTAATGATTGTGTAAAACAACCATGAGTAATTTTATCCTGATAACTATTGTTCACAATATCTTTATTGTCTGTGCTAGTAGTAACATTTACTGTGGTTAACTGAAATGGTATGACTTTTGATTGGTCAATTAATTCGTGTTTTCTACCTCCATCTTCTTCATCCTTTTGTTTTTCCTGACTATGATATCCTTTTGAAGTAATAAAAGAGATAAGTTTCTGATTAGTTTGAGGAGATGATGAATAGTCTTTCAATGTCCAATGCTTCTCATAGTTTTCTTTTAATCGATCACTTGACATGAATGATAATGGTAATGGTATATAAATAGAGTGTTTCGTTTCTTCTGTTGGTAATGTAGTATAATTTGTAGAACGTTCAGATAATGGTATAAAAGTGGTATAACCTTCATGATATGATTGTGGTTGTTCTTGATGATGATGATGGTGATAACAGTGTTGATTTTGTTCAATGATCAATGGTGTTAAATGTACAGATTCTGTGTGACGATCAGTATAATCCTCTTCATTATTCAATATTGTAGGATCATTTGAATCAATATGATATTGTAAAAGATTCCCATTGTCTTTATCGATTAATATTGATTTATTTGGGTATAAGGTTATATTTGATGTATGAATATTATTACTACTGTTATTGTTATTGTGAGTAGTATTCAAGTTGGAATTGAAAATTGTTTTCCAATTAATTTTTTCATTAGATAATTTTTGTATACTATTGATTGAATTATGATTTCGAGTTAAATATTGTGTTCTATCATTACTATTACAATTATTAGTATTATTATAACATCGAAATGTGTGAAATCCCCGCCTACCGCATACATAGACAGTGATACCTAGGAGGACAAGAATAATTGCACAACTCAAAGCAACAATTGCAACGAGAATAGAACCAGCACTTATAAAATTATCTTCTTGACTATTAGGGAATTCATTGATTCTCATCATTTTGCCTTGATCATCAGTTGAATGCTGACCATCTTTGAATCGACGATGTAAAGTTAGCGATTTTGAATCGTCAGCAGAGTGTAGATCAGAGAATTGATGTGAATAAACACGTGGTGGTGAATCGGTTATCTTTCAGTAGGAAACAAGAAGAAATATAATATTGGGAGATGAAAGTTTTAAAGAAGTTTGATATTATAGAATGAACTGAATGAGTGGGAATGAATAAATTACCTAGCCCAGGTTCCATTACTTGTGTCATGATGTTGGTGTACTTTTAGAGTTTATCTGACTGTCGATATGAGCATCTTAATCTAACTTCCACGATTACTGAATGACACATTTAATTTGATCAGGACTGTTTATCTTTATGCACCACTGAAAGAACCAACTTAGAACGGCAACAATACTTATTACCAGCTAACAGCTGATCAAAGTAATCAACATGGAAACAATTTTTGCAATAAAAAGTATCATGTAGTAGAGAATGATGTGCCTTTATAGTGTACTAGGAAACTGCTTCGTCCTACTTTTAAGCTGATTAGTGGTGCCTAACTCCAATGCTTAGATTTCAAAGGAATCGTGAAAATAACCGAACTTATTTTCTCATTACTGCTTCATAAGCATAGGAAGCAAAGATAAGAGTAAACTTTAGTGAAAGCCAATCACGTTCAAGTTTGCGCTGACCAATCGGAGTCAAGCATTTCAAGGACAATGTAATTATTATGAAAAACGGTACTTTACTTATAAATTATAAATCTGTTTCATATATGAAATAAAAGTAACTAGATTTTCAATAGGTTTATCAACTTAAAAGTCAAACCAGCTTGTCCGCAGTGCCAGTCATCCATATCATATCATTCCATGTCGGTTCATAATCCCGTTAAATGTCTTCGAAACTTTCTAAGATAACTAAATATATTTCCTCAACAGTTGTTTATATGCACTCCAATTGTCGGTGTGAACGAATCCCTTCTTGTGAAAAAATAGCTCGATAGGGGTTACTCATACCAGACTTTCAAGTATCTTCATGTTGCCCATTTTTCTATAACTCGTACGGTAGATTCCTGTGATCTAAACAACATCCATCGGAAATGTCCTTCAGTCGTATTTCAGTCACATTTTCTAAGAGATTGTGATTTGTCAAAACGTATGTAATGTAACTTAACAGGTCCTATTTAGGTCATCAGTCCTCAGTTATGTTTACACTTTCGAACAAGAACTTCGTGTATTTCAACCACATTTTCTTACTCCAACAAATTTCATAGCCAACTTCCATTTTATTACGACGCAAATATCTCAGCAGTCCTGATAATACTGTACTCGGGAAACTTTACTAACATTTGTCAGAGTTTCGGTTAAGATTACAAGTATTCCAACAATTCAGTGGAATAATAAATCATTCTAGAAGATTTCGATTTCGCCAATGATGACTTGTGTCTAATGCCACAGAAACTCGAAGATCTACAGGCGAAAACCAAAAGGCTGACAATAAACAGAGCGAAGACAGAACTCCCAGTGAAGGTAAAGAAGACAGAGGTGATGGTGATACCCAAAACAAAAGCAACACCACAACCACCACCACCACCACCAACAACAAACATCAATCACCAACAACAAAAGAAGCGACAGCGTTGGTTAACTTGAGCCCCAGCTGTGCGTACAATAAAATTTGTTGTCTCACTTCATTCACCTTGATAATCCTTGGTTATCTGATTATATCACCAAAACTAGTGTCACAACCTTTCACATTCATTAGATTTCACCTTCCATTTTCATGTACAAATTGACTGGAAACAAGTAAATGTGTGTGTGAGTGTGGGAGGGGGATCAGATTGTTCGAAATATGTATTGTGCAAATGCATAACTCACACACTCTCTCACACATACACAGATTGTTCAGATATTCTTCGTCTTCTAATAACTTTATCAAAACTGTCAACTCGAAGATTATAACACTGACTGTACATCTCTTGAACATGATGTCCCCGAAAACCATCTTTTCATCAAAGGCTTTCTCCTTCTATTCAAATACTTTGCAATTTATACACTACTTCATGGCACAGATGTTACGCAGTTGAGAAGAATTCTTGGAATAGTAAAAACAAAATAAACGAAGTCCTATTGTTCTCACGCTGTTTACCTTCAAAAAGCATACTGACATATTTAATGTCTGACATCAACAAAATTCACTTGATTTGCAGTCATTTACACAGCGATATCAGTGAATAATCCTAGAATATTTCATCATGAATCCTTATCAGCTACGGAACCATCACCTAGAAGTGACCGAGAAGTGATAGCTGTCGTGACAAGCAATAAACTATCAGTGAATCTGTATAATCACTGTCATGCTCATATTGACCGGGATTTTAAATGTGTCGTCAATTGGAATTGCTCATCTTTTGAATGTAATGACAGTTAAGGTGTTTCGAGGCGGGCGATTACCTTCACTGGGTCTGACTCAGATGAACAACTGGTGAGGAATCGTGCTGCTGTCCATCTCCACCTCAAGCTACATATTAGGCCGCATCATTCTGGAGAGACTAAAGGATGTGCTCGATTCACAACTACCACGAGAACAGTCTGTCTGTCTGTCTGTCTGTCTGTCTGTCTGGCTGGCTGGCTGGCTGGATTCAGGAAGTACAAATCATGTGCAGACCGAATTGTAACTCCACGCATCATCATAGAAACGCGTGTAGAATGGCAGTCAACTGCAGCTCTATCTCAACTTCATCGACTCCGAAAAGGCCTTCAACAGCGTCGACCGTGAAGTAATTTGATAGTTGCTTCAACACTATGGAATAACACAAACACTCATGAATATCATTCGACAACTATATGAAGACACCACATACCAAATAATTCTCAATGGGAAGTTCAGTGATGCCTCTGAAGTGAAGACATGAGTAGGAGAAGGCTGCCACCTACTATCACCCATGATATTCCTGATTGTGGTCGACTGCACTGGATCATGCAAGAAACAGTGAGGAGTGAGGAGAGGGGGATACACTGGACCGATAAAAAGAGCCTATATAATTTTCACTTGGCCACCGATCATTTTTGTTTAATGTCGCACAAACTGGAAGATGTACAGGCGAAAACTGACTAAGTGATAGGAGAGGCTGAGAAGATGGGACTTCAGGTGAACGTGGAGAAGACAGAGGTGATGATGATACCCAACCAACGCCACCACCATCACCACCGCCACCATCAACAACAACAACAAACACCAATCACCATCAACGGGGGAAATTTAAAGGAAGTAGTCTCTTTCACCTACCCATCTATCTAGGCAACATCGTTTCAACTACAGGTGGTGGCACAGACGAGGACGTCAAAGCCAGCCACGATCAGGAAAGCAAGACAGACGCTCATTAACATGAAACCAGTGTGGAGATCTTCTCCACTCCACTCTACTCCACTCCACTCCACTCAGCATAAAGTGTGAACAACATCAAGATTTTCAACACCGGCGTCAGTCAAGTGAGTCAGTGCTTCCATGTGATGGTTGAGACACTTGGTGCGTTACGAAAGGGATTTCCAACAGACTACAGATATTCATTAAGAGGAGCCACCTACACTGGCTCGATACTGACACTGAAGCTGAGATGGCCATAATAATAAGAATAAGCAACAAGGATCTGTGGCTGGCTGACAACTGTCCGACCAAGAACCTATCACTCAACAAATATTTAGGGGGCGAAAGTGGAGATGGATTGGGCATGCACTAAGAAGGCTGATTGGGGGCATCACGCAGCAAGCCTTGGGTCTCGAGTGGAACCCAGATGGGAAACTGCGAGTTGGGCAATAGTGACATGTAGGGGATGATGTGAGGAAGAAATGAGAGCTTATGGGGAATCCTGGATTCAGGTTGAAAAGATTGCATAAAACATAGTAGAATGGCAACGTGCTACTGAAGCCCTATGTTCCACTAGGGACCCAAGGGACAAGTAATAATATAAATCATTTGTTATAATTCCACAACACGGTAAACGGAAATAGCGAATGGCCTTGAACTAAGTATCTCCAAGCTGGTTGGTTGTCCTAAAGGTTTGCTATCACTAAACTTCAATTCTACTGATATGAGTAGTATCCATGTAGCGTATATGGCTCAAATAGCCAATTGAGAAAGGTAATAAAAATGTATGAATCAGGCTATGAGCCATCCACTTGTGTAAATGTTAATCAAATGATTAGTGACTGAATGAATAGAACAAGTGAGTCACATAACACTGAAAGTCTAATGAAACTTTCTGAAAGCTCACGTTTATATATTGCCGGATGTATCAAGTTGTTATTCATCGTAGACTGACATCAGTTGGAGCAACAAAGGAAACCTGGAGCACTGGATAGCTGCCCCAGCCCACTAGTGTGGGACTCCTCAGCAATGCGCACCCACGACTCCGTCAGGGATCGAATCCGCGACCTTAAGGTTCCATAGCCAGCACGTTATTAGGACGAAACAGCTGTCCAGTGCTCCAAGGTTCCCTTTGTTCCTCCAACTGATGTCAGTCTACAATGAATAACAACTTGAAATATTTCCAAATCTCCACAACTCCATCAAAATGCAATTGAACTGGTGCTCATTGGTGACTAGCTTCGAGAGGTAATCCCGAAGTTCCAATGAGAAGTTGTGACCAGTGGGGGTAGAGCCTGATGGTCGTGAGGACAGTTACTCAATGATGACATTCGGTGGTGGTTGGGCAATATCGTGAGCTAACAGAAGTTGGAAATATGGACGATCGGGTTCTGACCGAGTGGCTGAATAGTGAGGTGCTGGCCATGGAACCTGAAGGTCATGGATTCAATCCCTGGAGGGCGGGGTTGTGGGTGCGCACTTCTGAGGAGTCTGATACTAGTGGGCTGGGACAGCTGTCCAGTGCTTCCAGGTTTCCTTTGTTCCTCTAACTGATGTCAGTCTACAATGAATAACAACTTGGAATATTTTCAAATCCCCACATCTCCCTCAAAATTACCAGATGTATTGAACATAAATGGGGTTGATTTGAGGGAAATTTGTTCAACAAGGAAGCTGTATAATACAATTTATGATCACAGGTTAAATTATGAAAAGAAACTCTCATATCTCAGTAGTTTAATGTTACTTGGCTCAGCGGCTATGTCATAAAACTTGACGATTACTCACCCTCAAAGGTAACCATTCAATGACTTATTGTTATTCACAACTCAATCCTACAGTGAGTAGTTTTGACATGAATCTCTTAGTAGTAAGATTTCTATTTTCAACACTAAACGAAAATGCTTTGAACCCTGTAGAGAACATTAATCTAGATGATTGGAGGCAACAAGTAATAGCCTCCAGGAAACTGATGTCCTCTGAGGGATTCTAATCTGTATCAATAATATCGCTGAGCTACTCTGGGTGCGACTAACCTCCTGATGGGGTTGTGGGTGCACACTCCTGAAGAGTTGAATACTAGGAAGCAACAGTCCTCTACTGGTACCAGGTTTCCAGTAGTTCGCCATCTAATGTCAGTCCATGATGAATGCCAACCTGAAATCAGTAAATTCCTGCAAAACCTCGAAATTAGACTGACCTAGCGCTCATTATTGATCAGCTTCCATAAATGATTCCCGAAGTGTCAATGAGAAGTCGTGACCAGTAGGGCTAGGAAAGTCGAACATGAGAACAGCTACTCAACGACGTCATTGGATGGAAGTTACTCTATATCGTGAACTGGCTAAAGCAGAAAATCTGCATCATTAGATTGTGAACCAGTGGCTCAGTTGTAACGTGCTGGCCGCATAATCTGAAGCTCCTGGATTCAAGCCCTGGTGGAGTTGTGAGTGCTCACTCCTGAGAAGCCCTGTTGAGTTTCCCAGCATAGTGACTAAATCATAAAGTAATCGATAGAATTTGGTCAACAGTTAGAAAGAGAAAACATGAAATTGGTTACCAATCGACTAAATGAATTTCAGCAAGGTTACAATTTCACCGTGTTTATGTCTACCGAATAACTGATGACATTCAAAATTATGAGGTTTTTCCTTGTTCTAACGAGAAATGGTAATTAGTTGGAAGTGAAGCGAATTCCAGTTGAGGACTTTGATGGATAGCTGAGCTGTATCATAAGTCGACATAAGTTGGAAACTGTAGAGCAGTGAAGTCTGACACACATTCGCCGGGAAACCTGGATGTGATTACTTCAATCCCTAGCGATGATGTCGTGGGTGTGCACTGCTGAAGAGTCACATACTGGGAAGAGACGGCTATCTAGTCTCAACTAAATGTCCAAGTTTCAATGATAATAATATTAATATTGGCGGCATCTAAACCATCAGTGAAATTAGACATGGTGATTAGCATAATAATTACATGCGTTTCGTCCTGCTCAGAAATCATCAGCCGGACTTGCCAACCTCTTAATGGGTGTTGTCATTCCCCCCTTAGACTCGTTCCTAATCCCGGAGCTATTTAATATCAAAAGTGAACAATTATGTCAGCAATGGTCGATCAATTCAGTCCAATCAACCATCAAGATATAATATCAGAAATGGAACTTTGTTTAAAATAAAACTTGAGCACTTGAACTATAGATTATCATTTCATTTAAATTGGTTTCACTATTCTATACATCTGATAAATAGAATGAAATGAAATTAAAGTTTCATTTGTTTTTCTCTCAGACTTTTCTGCTCAATGTCTTGCTCATTAAGTCGTTCTGACCTTTAAAGTAAACACACACACACACACACACACGCATTCACATTCAAACGGAAATGACTAAAATCGCTTTTCTTTTTTAACCACACTTCCGATGTAGATGTTTTGAGTAGATTCATAAACCTTATAAGAAGAAATTGGATTATAAGCAGTTGCTGAGTAAGACAGGTCACGAAGGAGGGTGGGGGGCGCGGGGTGATGAAAATGAGGATTCGAACAACTGAAAATTCATATTGTTTTCTTAAATTTACAGACTACATGCAATATTTCACTTTTTATTCGTTTATGTCACTTTGTAAGTGAAAAAAGGAGGAAGGTTACAAGAGCTACACTCAACCACATAGACACACACACACACAACTACATCAAGAATTGACAAGATATATGTCTTTTTTTTATGTAAACGCTACAAAGGAAGTGAATGTTACATCGGGGTGGAGATCAGTTGTAACTTCAAAGACTTCTGCATACATGACAGTTTCCTGTTATTTTTAGACAGCCAATTCATTTCTACCGATGAGTGGATGTCTCCAGTAATACTGGTATGGATACAATTTCAACTGACTGCTAATATTCAAAAATCATCTTGAAGACTTCAGTGGATGATCAGTTGTCTACTTCACTTTTGCTGTTTTGATGGAAAAGACAGTTTATCAATGAGGTAAGATGAAAGTGGAAATAGTAAGGGAGTAACTTTTTTTCCGAACAGTATTTCACAGGCCAACTATTCAATATAAGTTGGGAGGAAAGGGTACCAGCTGAATGACTAAGGAATCGAACTTAAAATACTAAGTAGTTTTTGACTCCAAGTTTGAATTCTGATGTGGTGTAGTATATGAGAAGTTTCTAACTTGTTGTAAACGACTGTCCAATGCACATCCATGACTACCCCAGTGGTCAAACTTAAGATTTACAGGTTTTGTAGAGACCATTTCACTATTGGCTCAGTAACCAATTGGTGTACATTTTTTTTTATTCTATTACTTTACCATATAGCGCAAACCTCCTCTAATGCCGAGGTTGTATATTTACCCTCACGTTAGATTTGGTGTTCCCCACAGGTTACGACTTATCATTAGGATTTCAAGAAATCTCATGGTCACTATGCTCCTACCAAAAGAAGATGAAGTAATGAGTGAATTCTGAGTAAAGCTGATAAGTCAACTGGTGGAGATCTACATCAATTGAGGAACTGTTTAAAGGCTAAAACAACTTTAATACTTCTGCTTAGTGAAAGTCCGCAATCCTGTGACAAGATTCGAAACCTCAGGAGCAGTTTACCATTACCTCATTCATCTCGAGTTCAGTGCCACATACAGCACTTCTTCTACCAGTAAGCAGCACAGCTCGACATTGTACATACTATTTCATCGATTGGTATCCATCTTCACTTTCATCTTGGTTACAACTTCTTTTCGGAAGTACTGACTGCCGGATGGTAAGGCGGCTGATGGGAATTCCAAAAGTTAGGATGAAATATTTATACGGTACTCATAGATTTTTACTGCTCCCCTAAAAAATTATCAGCCCATCAAAGAAGTTAGAAAGCATTCATACTCGTCGGTAGATTTTTCCAGGCAGCTAGATAAGAAGGATCTTAACAACGGACAGCAGGTTCGTTGGTTTGCGGCCAAGCTCATCAGTGATATACTACCGGCAAAATTTAAAAATCATCCTCAATCGTTTCCAACTACTCAAGTTCTCTCGTGTAATCATGACTAAGTGGTAATTTCCAACTGACTAGCACCCCTGTTGGGCGACTGAAGAAATGTTAAGGTGAAGCTTGGAATTTTTAAATCATTTGCAAACTGACTAGTCTATCATAGAAGTTACTTTGAGAGGTATTATTATTATTGATAATTGTCCCTAGTGGAACATACCGCTTCAGTAGCACATCTCCATTCTACTCTGTTCTCTGAAACCTTTTAAACTTCGCTCCACGATGGTCCACAAGCTCTCATCTCTTCCTCACACCATATCCTCCATGTCAACCTCGCTTTGGACACTCAACTGATCGTTTCTTCTTCAGTTTCCACTCCAGCGAATGGCCTGGTGCGTGATATGACCGAATATTCTTCTCAATGTATGCCTAATGCATCTCCGTTTCCTTCTGCGCACTTGTTGGATGATAGGTTCTTGCTTCGCTGGTTCTTTGAGAGCCACATTGAGTTCCTTGTTGCTTATTCTTATTATTATGGCCATCTCAGCTTCAGTGTCAGTATCGAGCCAGTGTAGGTGGCTGCTCTTAATGAATATCTGTAGTCTGTTGGAAATCCCTTTCGTAACGCACCAAGTGTCTCGACCATCACATGGAAGCACTGACTCACTTGACTGAAGTTGGTGTTGAAAATCCATGTGTGGTTGACGCTTTATGCTGAGAAGAGTAGAGTAGAGTAGAGTAGAGTAGAGTGGAGTGGAGATCTCCACACTGGTTTCATGTTAATGAGTGCTGTCTTGCTTTCCTGATCGTGGCTGGCTTTGACGTCCTCATCTGTGCCACCACCTGTAGTTGAAACGATGTTGCCTAGATAGATGGGTAGGTGAAAGAGGCCACTTCCTTTGAGTTTCTCCCGTTGATGGTGATTGGTGTTTGTTGTTGTTGTTGTTGTTGATGGTGGTGGTGGTGATGGTGGTGGCGTTGGTTGGGTATCATCATCACCTCTGTCTTCTCCACGTTCACCTGAAGTCCCGTCTTCCCAGCCTCTCCTGTCAACCTGTCAGTTTTCGCCCGTACATCTTCCAGTTTGTGCGACATTAAACAAAAATGATCGGTGGTCAAGTGAAAATTATGTAGGCTCTTTTCATCGGTCCAGCGTATCCCCCTCTCCTCACTCCTCACTGTTTCTTGCATGATCCAGTGCAGTCGACCACAATCAGGAATATCATGGGTGATAGTAGGTGGCAGCATTCTCCTACTCATGTCTTCACTTCAGAGGCATCACTGAACTTCCCATTGAGAATTATTTGGTATGTGGTGTCTTCATATAGTTGTCGAATGATATTCATGAGTGTTTGTGTTATTCCATAGTGTTGAAGCAACTGCCAAATTACTTCACGGTCGACGCTGTTGAAGGCCTTTTCGGAGTCGATGAAGTTGAGATAGAGCTTCAGTTGACTGCCATTCTACACGCGTTTCTATGATGATGCGTGGAGTTACAATTCGGTCTGCACATGATTTGTACTTCCTGAATCCAGCCAGCCAGCCAGCCAGCCAGCCAGCCAGCCAGCCAGCCAGCCAGCCAGCCAGCCAGCCAGCCAGCCAGCCAGCCAGCCAGCCAGCCAGCCAGCCAGCCAGCCAGCCAGCCAGCCAGCCAGCCAGCCAGCCAGCCAGCCAGACAGACAGACAGACTGTTCTGGTGGTAGTTGTGAATCGAGCACATCCTTTAGTCTCTCCAGAATGATGCGGCCTAATATGTAGCTTGAGGTGGAGATGGACAGCAGCACGATTCCTCACCAGTTGTTCATCTGAGTCAGACCCAGTGAAGGTAATCGCCCGCCTCGAAACACCTTAACTGTCATTACATTCAAAAGATGAGCAATTCCAATTGACGACACATTTAAAATCCCGGTCAATATGAGCATGACAGTGATTATACAGATTCACTGATAGTTTATTGCTTGTCACGACAGCTATCACTTCTCGGTCACTTCTAGGTGATGGTTCCGTAGCTGATAAGGATTCATGATGAGATATTCTAGGATTATTCACTGATATCGCTGTGTAAATGACTGCAAATCAAGTGAATTTTGTTGATGTCAGACATCAAATATGTCAGTATGCTTTTTGAAGGTAAACAGCGTGAGAACAATAGGACTTCGTTTATTTTGTTTTTACAATTCCAAGGATTCTTCTCAACTGCGTAACATCTGTGCCATGAAGTAGTGTATAAATTGCAAAGTATTTGAATAGAAGGAGAAAGCCTTTGATGAAAAGATGGTTTTCGGGGACATCATGTTCAAGAGATATACAGTCAGTGTTATAATCTTCGAGTTGACAGTTTTGATAAAGTTATTAGAAGACGAAGAATATCTGAACAATCTGTGTATGTGTGAGAGTGTGTGTGAGTTATGCATTTGCGCAATACATATTTCGAACTATCTGATCCCCCTCCCACACTCACACACATTTACTTGTTTCCAGTCAATTTGTATATGAAAATGGAAGGTGAAATCTAATGAATGTGAAAGGTTGTGACACTGGTCTTGGTGATATGAACAGATTACGAAGGGTTATCAGGGTGAATTAAATGCGACAACAAATTGTTATTGTACCCACAGTGGGGGCTTAAGTTTCCGAAAGTTTATCGCTTCTTTTGTTGGTGGTGATTGGTGATTGTTGTTGGTGGTGGTGGTGGTTGTGTTGCTTTTGTTTTGGGTATCACCATCACCTCTGTCTTCTTTACCTTCACTGGGAGTTCTGTCTTCGCTCTGTTTATTGTCAGCCTTTTGGTTTTCGCCTGTAGATCTTCGAGTTTCTGTGGCACTAGACACAAGTCATCATTGGCGAAATCGAAATCTTCCAGAATGATTTATTATTCCACTGAATTGTTGGAATACTTGTAATCTTAACCGAAACTCTGAGAAATGTTAGTAAAGTTTCCCGAGTACAGTATTATCAGGACTGCTGAGATATTTGCGTCGTAATAAAATGGAAGTTGGCTCTGAAATTTGTTGGAGTATGAAAATGTGGTTGAAATACACGAAGTTCTTGTTCGAAAGAGTAAACATTACTGAGGAATAATGACTTAAATAGGACTTGTTAAGTTGATATAATCATACCACCAAGGATTATCAAGGTGAATTAAGTGAGACAATAGATTTTTATTGTACCCACAGCGGGGGCTAAAGTTTGCGAATGGCTAACGCTTCGGAAACTGTTCAGTATGCTCCCTCGACTCTTCTCGTGTAGTATCTAGGAGGCTGTTTCTCCGTTAATCTTATAACTCACTCCGATGGTTTGCTTTACTATAGATGAAGATGGATATCTGTGGTCTGTACTTATAAATCTTTGTGTGTTCAATTGGTTTTCAAGCCATTTAGGTATGTCCTTCACCCATCCTAGTCTGCATAGCACGATTATTCCTTCCTGTATTGGCATATATACAATGAAACTGGTAAACACACTAGGATGTGACATAATCATTTATTAGGGGTTGAGATTTATGCCGAAGCAGGTGTTTTGTTTTCTTAAGAATGATAAGCTGAGCTGCATAGTGCGTTTTACTGATAACAGATTTTAATCTCTCCTTTAATATCATACTTCTGGTTTACCCTGTATATGGCACTTTAAGAAGTGGATCCTTCTTAAGGAACGAGGAATTTATAACCTTCGGGGTTAGCTGTTTTCTACAATGGTTCATAAACTGTAATGGATACCCGTTTTCCATAAGTGTATCTGTCAGAAATTTCCTCTCAACGTCGACTGTATCAGATGTACAAAACCAAGAAGTGACTAAGAACAATGACTGACAAATTTGCCTATGAATACAGTTCTGGTGTCAACGTTTGTTTATCTAGACCTTCAACAATGAAAAGTAAACAGTTACAGAGATACTTTTGGAAGATTATGTTGTGTTCTATCTACTATTGCAAAGGAATCTTCTATGACTGTATGCCTTTCGTCAACTAAACCGTTTAATGTGCAACTTTTGATCTATCCATTTTCATTGTTAATGAATCATGGTGGAAGGTGCTGGCAATGAAAATGGATAAACTGCCTTTATATATGGCCTATGTACCTAACAACCTCACCTGGTTAACTAGTTCACTAGTTACTAGACAGTCCTAAGCGCGGGTAAAGAGGGAACGTTGGGCATAGGGCTAGCAAACCTACAGCACTCAGCACGAAAAACAAGATCTGGATTTTAAACACCAAAGTCAGTCAAGTCAGTACTGCTATATAGTTCAGAAACTTGGCATGTCACGAGAAGCACTCCCAACAAACTACAGATATTCATCAACAGCTGCCTGCGCTCGTTACTGAAGATCAGATGGCTAGAAAGAATAAAATAGGCAACAAGGAACTCTGGCCTGGCTGTTAACGAACCAACCAAGAACCTATTGCCCAACAAATATTCAGAAGGAAGTGGAGATGGATTAGGCATACACTGAGAAGGTCGACTGTGGACATCATACACCAGGCCAGGTACTCGAGTAGAATCCAAAGGTGAGATGACTACTTGGGCGTCCGAGCTGAGGGTGAGATGGAGGAGCTCGTGTGAGGAAGAAATGAGAGCTTATAGGTAGTCGTGAAGTGAGGTTCAAAAGACTGCAGAGAACAGAGTGGAATGGAGACGTGCTAGTGAATTGGTATGTTCCATTACGAACCCAAGAGATAAATAATTATAATGATAATAATAATATGTATCTAACTGCATAGGATCAAGTGGATTGACTCTACTTTTATCAGAGTGACAAGGATTTATCAGTAAAGAGAAGGTTTAGAGGTAAGTAGAAAAAAGCAGTTGCCTAGAAATACAGAATAGTTACCATAGATTGTCCAACTGGAACAATATTTCAAGATATAAGATGAACAGCGGTTAGACAGAAGAGAAGTTTTCAACTAGAATTAAACATATACAAGTTAAAATAAACTGAAAAAAATTTGCATACATTTTGTTGTATATCGATTGATAAAATCATATTAGGAGTACAGTTGTACCTGACCCCAACAGTCTTCAAGTTTCAGGATAAAATAAACAGACAAACAGAAGGTGTGGCAATTGGACCGCCAATATCCTCAGTCGTTCAGATATGTTTATGGATAGTTGGGAAGACATGTCCTCATTATTATAATTATTATTTTGCCCATGGGTTCCTAGTGGAACATAGGAACTCAGTAGCACGTCTACATTCCACTCTCTTCTCTACAGTTTTCAAAACCTGGAGCCACGACTGCTCAAAAGCTTTCATTTCTTCCTCACATCATCTCCTCCATGTCACCCTTAGCTCACACGCTCAACTCGTCGTTTCCCCTTCGACTTCCAGTCGAGGAATTGACTTGGAGTGTGATGTCCACAGTCGGTCTTCTCAGTGTATGCCCAATCCATCTCCACTTTCTCCCTCTGCATATTTGTTCAACGATTGGTTCTTGGTTGGTTCGTTGCCAGCCACACTGAGTTTCTGGTTGCTTATTCTTGTTATTCTGGCCATCTGAGCTTCAGTATCGAGTGAGCGTAGGTGGCGGCAGTTGTTGATGAATATATGCAGTTTGTTGGAAGTGCTTTTCGTGACTGGCCAAGTTTGTGAACCATATGGAAGCAATGACTTGACTCATACTGATGTTGAAAATCTGGATCCTGTTCTTGCTTTATACTGAGTGCAGCAAATCTCCACAGTGATTTTAAATTCATGAAAACCTGTCTTGCTGTCTTTCTGATTCTGGTTTTGACATCGTCGTCTGTGCCTGTGCCGCCTGTAGTTGAGACGATGCTGCTTAGGTAGGTGAAAGAGACTACTTTCTTTAGGTTTCTCCTGTTAAAGGTGATTGGTGCTTGTTGTTCATGCTTTATTAAAGTTTAATCCTGCGCCTAAAATGTGGTGGCAATATGTGGATGACACACTTACTGTGCTGAATTTAGAATATATCGATGATTTCTTCACACAATAGTAGGCGCAAATTAGTTCACTTGCGCGGCAGAAAATCAACAATGAGAACTACGCATGTTGGATTGCAGGATAAAACGAAAGACAGACGATGGTTTGGATATTACCGTCTACAGAAAACTAACACATTTCAACAAGTATCTAGACTTCAAATCATCTCATTCAATGTCAGTCAGTTAAGGGAAGTCTAATCAAATGTCTAAGTGACAGAGCTAGAAAACTGAACTAGAAACTAAACAAGGAACTGAAACACACGAAAGAAGCACTTACAGTTAATAATTATCCTCTGCAGTTTATTAAGAAATTAGAACGAGCACATATGGAGCGATATAATAACAGAGTAACACGAGTACAAAGGAGTTCACAATCTCAATTGTGTTACTCTGTAAGGAAGGAACATCAGAAACTTTATGTAGGATCTTCAACATGGCTGGAATTATGGTGGTGTTTAGACGTACAAACTCACTCAGAGATAAGCTTTGTCGGATGGCTTAAGGATCCGATAGAAGCAATTAAGTAAAGTAATCGAATCTATCCAATTCCATGTACTGAATGTGACTGAGGTCAAGCAGATAGGTGAAATTAGGTGGTCGGTGTCAGTTAGATGAGAGGAACATAGTAATTTAGCTAAATATAGAATGATAGACCCCAATAATAGGATCAATAATCTATAAAAGCACTGAGCTTCTGAAATGCGTCCATTAACACACCATGACACAATAGGGTGTATGGAATGTAATCCCCTGTATATTTAAATGGAGTGAGAAGTAAGATTGATTACTGAATCTTTGTTCAGCGAATTAACCTTCACGCAACACATAATAGGAATGACTCAACACCCAAATGTTTCACAGGCATGGAAACTTCTACTAACAGTAAAAAGAAACAGTATGAAGTGAAAGAACTCTAATTTGCATTTGAAATATCATCCAGTAAGTGATTCTGTATCAAGTAAACCGGGCTAATATGGTAAGTTTTAAGGCAGTCAGCGGTCAACTTCTTTCTGTACATTCGTAACAACTATAACCTAGATGTTTATAAAGCTTCAACAGGATTACATTCTACTACAGTGGACAAGTTTAATATTTCTGATAATATGAGGTTGACAGTTTTATGTTTTTATAAGTGAAAAACTTGGGCACTGTGGTAGAATGTAGTTCCATATTAGATTTGTTTATTTGATATAAAGCGCACAGTGATACAGTATTATTTAATTGATTACGTTTCGAGCATAAATTATTACTGCTCATAATCATATCATACTACCGTCTACAGAAAACCAACACATTCTAACAGATATCTAGACTTCAAGTCATCTCATCCAGTGTCAGTTAAAGCGGGTTTAGTCAAATGTCTAAATAACAGAGCTGAGAAACTCACTAGTCATTGTAAGGACTTAAATAAGGAATTGAAACACATAAAAGAAGCGTTAATAATTAATAATTATCCCCATCATTTTATTAAGAAATTCACACGGACGCATAAGAAGCAAAATAATAACACTAATACAAATACAAATAATAGTGACAACATAAGTAGAAAGGAAATCAACACCTCTATTGTGATACCATACAAGGAAGGAACATCAGAAACCATACGTAGGATTCTCAACAAGGTTGGAATTAGGGTGGCATTTAAACCAACAAACTCACTTAGAGGTAAGCTTTGTCGGCTAAAAGATCCGATAGAACCAATTAAGCAAAATAATATAATCTACCAAATTCCATGTAATGACTGTGAAGTCAAATACATAGGTCAAACTAGCCGGTCGGGGTCAGTTAGATTAACAGAACATAGGAATTTAGCTAAACATAGAACGGCAGACCCCAATAAGATCAATAACCTAGAAAAACACTCAGCCATTGCATTACATTCATTAACACACAACCACACAATAGGATGGGACAAAACCACTGTACTTAAGTCTAATATAGCTAGGTGGAGAGAGAGATTAATTACTGAATCTTTGTTCATCGAATTCACACCCAACACATGTAATAGGAATGACGCAACACCTATACCAGAGATATGGAAAACTTTACTACCAATCAAAAAACAAAAAAACAAAGAGAGATCAGGTGACAGGACTATAAAATCAGATGTCGAAAGAAGTGTGATTACATTGATATGATTATGAGCAGTAATAATTATGCTCGAAACGTAATCAAGTAAATAATACTGTATCACTGTGCGCTTTATATCAAATAAACAAATCTAATATGGAACTACATTCTACCACAGTGCCCAAGTTTTTCACTTATATCTGAACTTTTTGATGTTCATCGTTTTTCTTATTAGTTCATAGATTGGGTCCGTGTCTATGCATCTATTGATTGCTGACTGATTTGAATGCCAGCCTCGAGAACTTCTCTGACATTCCTTGTTTCCTCTGTCTAAGGTTCTCACATTGGCAAAATTAAGTTCCTATCCATAGTTATCCAATGTATTGTCGTGACGTTTAGTAGCCAATTGAGGGGCGACCACTTTGTCTAATGTAGTGTTAGTCATAACTGACAGTTGATTTGTAAATGATATTCAGTTTGTCTTCTTCGGTTGTTGTGTACTTTGGTTTGCATAATATGGTTTAATGGGAATTTGTTGGTTTATGAGATAAAACCGATTCCACATGGTTTCAGTAATCTTGCCGTGATCCTTTATATACTCTTTATGTACGGTGGGATGATCCATTTGTTGATTTCTGTCGGTGATTTAGTAGTTGGTGATGAACGAGATAGGCATCTTCTGACAAAGTTTCATGGGTAACCATTCCCCTTTTTGAAAGATATCAAGTAATTTTCTTCGTTTCTTCGTGAAATTGTTGTACTTCAATGTGTTATCACTCTAAGTCAGCAATATATTCACCAGTAATATGAACTAGAGAATGGTGGATCAATGGCTTGCAGGCGTAACTCTCAACCACCAAGGTCAATAATCCGAAATTCACTCCAAATATTTATTTCCATTACCTCTAGAAAAAAAAATAATTCGTAGCCTACTGTGCGAGTTCACAGGTGGTTGTCAAGTTACGTGTCAGTAAAACGTAAGACACAGTCACCCTATGCAAAGGTTACAACACTGTCATAAGCATGCATATTCTCCTACCACCTGACTTCTGTGTAGCTTTAAGATCATGTCACATTTTCACCGCTGTTTGAATCCTCGAAATTCTGTCTTCAGTAGTTAAGAGTACTAAGCTAGTACTAGGACGAAACAGCTGTCCAGTGCTCCCAGGTTTCATTTGTTCCTCCAACTGATGTCAGTCTTCGATGAATAACAACTTGGAATAGTTTAGAGTTCTGATCAAGTAAGTACACTTGATCACCATCACTTATTATTATGACTTCTTGATGACATTTTATCGTCCATATGATCAAACTTCATGGAATAGTTTTTCACTGGCTACTGCTTATTAGTGACTTGTTTTTGAAGGCGTGAAATATGACCCTGACCTGCCACAACATATACTGACAGATGGTATTGTATGAAGGTCACGCTGGATAACGATCACTGGATTCCAAACCACTAGCTCAATTGCCAAAAATCTATAAGGTCCTAGGTGTGAGCCATAGCGGAGGGAGTGAGGAACATCACAGTTGTTCACATGTTAGCAGTCCTATACTAGAATGAAACAACTGTCAAGTGCACGTACTTTATTCATTGGATAACAGGTCACGGCGAACACCAAGTTGTAACTTATTAACTTTTGAATCATTTTACAAAAGAATTGGATCAGTTTTTTTTACATTATCCGATGGCGAGAAGGTGCTGTTGTGTCCTCATTTGTTTCAACTCCAAGTATCGTGTTTACAGTGGTTTCCATTCATCCATACCATCGTGAAGATCTTCTGCACTCAGCATACGGAACAAGATCCGGATTTTCTACACCAACGTCAGTCAAGTCAGTGCTTCTACATGGTTCGGAGACTCGGCGCGTTACGAAAGGCATTTCCAACTAACTACAGACAATCTTCAACAACTGCCTACGCTCACTCGATACTGAAGCTCAAATGGCGAGAATAATAAGAATAAGCAACAAGGAACTCAGTGTGGCTGGTAACGAACCAACCAAGAAGCTTTCATTGAACAAATATGTAGAAGGAAGTGGAGGTGGACTGGGTATACACTGAGAAGACCATTCGGGGACATCGAGCCTGACAGTAGATTGGACGCCGAAGTGGAGACGATGAGTTGGACTTCGGAGGTGAGGGTGACATGGAGGAGATCATGTGAGGGAGAAATGAGAGGTTGTAGGCTGTCGTAGAGCGAGGTTCAAAAGATTGCAGAGAAGAGAGTGGAATGGAGACGTGCTACTGAGTTCCTATGTTCCACTAGGAACCCAAGGGATAAATAATAATAATAATGATATACTTTGACTGCATACGACTGCCAGAGATTATGCGGTATTGTTCTAAGCTGTCGAGTTGTTCAATTTCATGGTTTATATCCAGGCAGTCGTGACACATCTACATATACCAACCCAGGACACTTATTCTTCGTCCTATGGCAACATGTCAGTCAGCCACAGGGCAAGAGAACATTGAGCGATGTAGGTGCATGTGGGACGGCATATATAACACATGCATATGTCAACAAAGTTGATGTTTCAACGTGAACTTACCTCAGATCTCACCTTAGAATTGCTTAAACGGTGTTTTCACCTGATTCGAACAACCCTTAAAGAGGTGATGGTAAAGTTTACATCTAGATGACACCTGAGATAACTTAGATTGAAGTAAGCCTTTCTACGTTCCGACATACGCTTGGGAATCTCTCACACCTACACCAGCATTCATCTTAGTGGCCATGTAGGGAAACTTTGCAACAGACTACAACGATTCCCTACCAGGGATGAGTGCAGGTAGAAGTATTTTGTACTTTGGAGGTGTGAAGCTCATACAACACTCATGGACACTGATCACCAACTGACTGAGTGCGGTTTCGGTAGACCGAAGGCTTTTGCACTCCGCGACGATATCGTCCACATATTCGAGGATAAAATGTCGTTCATTTGAAAGAAGATATACATGGCAACCCTACGCTCTCTTCACAGCTGCCTTCAGAATATCACTGATGGTAAAGTTGAAGAATGGAGAAACCAGACAGCCCTGTTAAACCACACAATGAACATAGGTGACAGTATGCCTTCATCCTACTTAAGGTGTTGACTTATAGAGGCACACGTTTATAACACAATATTCCAGATGAGAGCCTCTCTAACGTTATGGAAGAATATGACAGTCGTTGGTTTCCAGTACAGTATCCGACTGAAGCATCTACGACCTGAAGTAAACCCTATCTGCTCCTCGAACATTAATTCCTAAAGCATCTTTTTTTGCACAGCCTGTGAACTTTGAAAGCAGTCAATATCTTAGTCTCTTCTGCAGGCAGACTGATACCCCAAGAAAAACCACACATTATGGAGAAGTAAATGAAATATATTTTGTAAAATTCATATGAAGTAACAAAGATAAATTTCTGACGTTTCGCATCGTCGTGGAAATCGCTTCTACTTCACAGAATATAACCTGTACAAGTTATCCTTAATTTAAATAGTGAAAGGTGATGAATCACATCACATTGTCGTCTATACATGATGATAGCATGTGAACGTGATGTTTGTGTGTATGTACTTTTGATCAGATCACTGTGTGTGTGATGTGTTGTTTTAGGAAATACTGTCCAGGTTGGTTGGATAGTTAGACCTTCTTTTCTGTTACCCGAGTGCATTAGGATTCAACCTAATGTGAAATGCCTCTGCTATTCTTCTTTCTTTATAGTTTGAAAATCCCTTTTGAATAATTTTACTATTTTCAATATCATTTTTGTAATTGTGATGGAGTGAACTACAATCACCGACTTGATTTGTAAGTTCTCTAGCTTTACAGGATTATCTGATTGTCATTTTGTGTACCTTACATGTCCTTTAGCCCTAATGAGGATTTCACGGGATGATTCTTCAATATAATAAGCATCATAATCGATACAGTCTAATTTGTAGACACAGTTTTGTGTGGAGGTAAAAAGGAACTTTATCTTCTACGTGGAATAGAGCATTCTTAAGAGTGTTGGTTGTCAAACAACCTGGACAGTAAGTATTTCTTGAAACAACACATCACACACACAATGATCTGATCAAAAGTACATACACACAAACAAACCGAATTTCAAGTTGTTATTCATTGTAGACTAACACCAGTTGGAGGTACAAAAGGAAACCTGAGAGCATTGGACAGCTGTTTCGTCCGACTAGTATGAGACTCCTCAGTAGTGAGTACTGATAACCCCATAAGGAGTTGAACCCGCCATCTTCAGGCTCTGTGACCAACACATTACCATTGAACCACTGAGTTAGGATCCAATCGTTCATATTTCCAACTTCTGTTAGCACATCCATACTACTTATTTATTTATTTATTCTTTCACTTTGACATCCAGTTACATGTACACATATTCATATCACCTTGAACTCCAGACTAATTCACTCATAAACAAAAACAACTTGTGAACGCTTCCTCACCAGTATAACGATGACATTCACGTTCACATGCTATCATCATGTATATACGACAATGTGATGTGACTCATCACCTTTCACTATTTAAACTAAGGATAACTTGTACAGGTTATATTCTGTGAAGTAGAAGCGATTTCCACGACGATGCGAAACGTCAGAAATTTATCTTTATTTCATAGGAATTTACAAACTATATTTCATTTATAATCCAATTACTGAATGCTCAACTTATTCAACTCTATCAGGTCAAATTTTGATCTTGAAGTTTACAAGATGTGTTGTAGGATAAACTCACTCCAAGGATGGTTTATGGTTACACAAGCAAATAGGCTTCTTTCTTACGTTGCATATCTGTCATTCTCAATATCTGTTACGTTATTGAATTGTAGTATTGGAAGTAAGGTTTTAAAGTTTGCTTTATATGAATTATTACCACTGAAAGGTGATGAAATTAGCGAATTGTTACCTTGAATTCTGGTATAGCTTACCTCTAGAGTTAGCAGAATATCTTTCTATGACACGAGTAGATTGAATGCTGGAGAATAGTCTGCAGGATACTAATCTGTTGTCATTATTCCTAGTGGAATATACCGCTTCAATAGCACGTCTCCATTCCACTCTCGTATCTGCAAACTTCTGAACCTGGCTCCACGATAGCTCAGAAGCTATCACTTCTTTTTCGCATGATCTCCTCCATGTCATCCTCACCATGGATGTTCAACTCGTCGCTTCCCATCTGGTTTCCACTCGAGGAACCGGCCTGGTGCATGATGTCCCCTAATGGTCTTCTCAGTGTACACCGAATCTATCTCCACTTCTTTCCACAGCATATTTGTTGAGCGATAGGTTCTTGGTTGGTTCGTTACCAGCCAGCCACAGTTCCTCGTTGCTTATTCCTCCTGGCTATCTGAGCTTCAGTATCGAGCGTAAAGTTTCTTTAGTGGTTGAATTAGTTTTACGGGATAAGGTTGCTAGCTCTGTGTACAGCCTTCCCTCTTTACCCGGGGCTTAGGACTGGCTAGTAACTAGTTAACTAGTTAACCAGCTGAGGTTCCAAAACAATTGATGAACGTAATACTGAACATTCTTTGATGTCAATTTCCTGGGAAAAATAATCTTCTCACATCCATTAGAAAGGTGTATAAGTGTGAAATGATAATATTTTCAATGTTACACATATCAATCATAATATGTTGGAATGAGATGATACTTCAGGAAGACAGGAAACGCTATCCATTCATGTTATGCATCATAAATTCAAAAAAATTTGATTGATATGCAAGGGCAAATATACCTACTACTATTACTACTATTACTATTGTTATTATCATTATTATTATGATCATCATCACTTCGATAATTGTTTACAGTTATCCTAAGTTTGTATATGTCCATCACTAATTACTTTCAATATGTGAAGATGTATTCATCCTGAATGATCAACTGTAATCATTAGTAAGTAAGTCTTGTGATTATATTTGACATTTCATAAAACTCATCAGTAATCTTTATATTCACCTGTAAAGAATAGTAAACACTATCTCAAGTTACAATGTTGAATGAATAAGATAGGAACCTTCATTGCCTAAATAGTATCCCTAGGATTACTCATATACCTTGGTGATAAGTTCTTATCCCTACAAATTCTAACTGAAGTGAGGCTTTCCTACTGAAGGATAGACTGCATTGTCAATGTTCAAGAGACGTTGACAAACAAGTGATTTGAGATCTTAAATGACACGAAGATTTATTTATTCGGTGTCAAGCTTTAAATGAAAATTATGATTCAACATTCTTGATTGAATCTTGATTACTATCGTTTTAACGGCGTTGTGTCGTGTGATCGAGCAGGTGATTACAGCATGGTACCTAATATGATTGCCAGACAAAAATTAACTTGTTACGCTTCCAAGCAGTACATCAAGATAAAAGACACAAATAGTAATGATGGGCAGTGGCTAGTAGTGGAATTCAGGATGCATATTTCGTCCTATTTGGGACTCATCAGCTGGATGTATCTGTCTCCCAGTGAGTGAGACGCGAAAGTGTTATCCACTACACCACTGAGTCACGATAACCACTTCACTGGGAAGCAGGTACATCCAGCTGACGAGTCCCGAACAGGCCGAAACGTGTATTCTGGATTCCAGTGTTAGCCGCTGACCATCATTACTATACATAGTTGAAAAGACAGTCAATATCGAGGTAGCCGCACATGAACCTATATGCCAACAGAGACAGATCAGTTCGGTTCAATCAACGATGGTGTAATATAAGCAATAACACTAAAGACACAAACAGTCTTAATAATATTGAAAGTGATAAGAATTAAAAAAAGTACAATTTGAGGAAATGCTGTACTGTGCTTCATCTGTTAATGTGTAGATTGAGAGTGAATGCATCTGCGCCACTAATACCGACTGTGAGCTATACCACCTAGAGTCGTTGATAATCAGTTTCCCTTGTTATGTGAAGGCAGAAGTTTACATTTCTTTACATGCCTCATACGAACAGTCAATCACTTCCATTTTAGTTGATCTTATAGATTTATCATACAGTGAAGGAACAGTATTGTCTACAAGACTACATTTCAGACATAATTTATTCCTCATAGTCATATCAGCATACCTATACAACTTTAAGATTTCCTTTATATAGTCCTAATTCCCTCGACCACTTTAAGATTTGGATAATAAGATTTTCCATATATCTAAGAGAGGTGCAGAATCATTCCTCTCACTGCATGTGTTTAGTGTTGGTTGATTCAATAGACAAATATTCAATCGGTTATCACTCTCTTCCGCCCTCCACTTAACTAAGATAGTTTTAAGGATTTTCACCTTGTCCCATCCGATTCAGTGGTTGTGTGTAATAGCATGCATAGCTGTTGGTGCCAAGTTTTCTATCAAGTTAACCGAATTCACCTGATATAGCACAGCAGGTTGGATGGTGACTGTCATCTTGAGGACGTCTTTCAGACAGTCTACATCTTCCTACATGGCTCAGAACAAAAGTTAGGTATTTCATCGACTGGTGTCACGTCTTCGCATGAATACCCTAAACCCTCTTCCAACCTAATCCAGCCTTTTCAATCATGGTGCGTCGAGATATGCAGTGGCTTAGCATAAAGAGTATATGTCCAAGCCATCTTAGTCTATGAAGATTCATAAACTTATCCTCTGACTTGCATTTCTTCACTAGAACCGTCTACATCAACCCCAAACAACTCAGGCCAACAGTCAGTGACACCATAAACTTGTGAGACGTGGGCCTAAAACATTTTCCGATCAAACTAATCAGTTGAGGCTTGCAATCTTACAAGTGAGTTGTCTCTTTTGAATGAGACTTCACATTGAATCTTCATGTTCCATATGTTATGAAGTGTAACCGATTGAATGGGATCACAGTTTCAGAAAGTCCAATGTTTCATGCCTACTTATGTTTGCAGAGTTAAATGCCTGAAAGTAGGTCACTGTTACATCAAACTAATGGTGAGGTCTCTAGAACTCGTTCTAGATAACTGCCAACAATTTGAGGAAGTTAAATGCATGGACATATTGGTTGGAGAGTGAAAGTGATGTCACTCTAAGTTGATCTCACAGACGAAATCCAAATCGTCATAGCATCTCGTTTATGTTTCTGCTTCCTAATAACTTTACACCACTACCGATCACATTGTCAGCCAAATCCGTACCTTGTATCATAATGTACTAGTGTTACTTAAAATAACTTGAAATGTTACATATGTCCTATCTGGCTTACAGGCATCAATTTAATACAATTTGAAGGTTTGTGGGTTTTTATTATTGATTTCAGGTTGGAATTCCTCATAAACTGATATCAGCTGGAAAAATATTGGAAACTTGGGAGAGCTGGACAGCCGTTTCGTCCCTGTATGACTCTTCAACAGCGTACACCCATCATCCCGCCAGGGTTCGAACCCAATACCTTAAGGTTCTACTGCCAGCACGTTACCATTGAGTCATTGAATCGAAATCAATGTTTCTTCAAGTGGTTTCAGTATCTATGATGAATACTAGCCTGAAATCTATGAAATCAGACTGAAAAATCCCGGTTTAGTTGTTGTACTGCAGAGAAAGAAAGAAGGAATTTGGGTATAATTCCCAAGAAAGTTTTACAATGAAAATCACAACTCACCTTAACCCATAATTTTACTTCAGTTGTTCTTGATGGTATACCAGAATCTTGAATGTGTATTACTAATGGATAAACAGTAATATCTTGTTCAGTTAATTCACGATCAATAATCAGTTCAGCTGATGTACTCCCAAGACGAAATACTGAAGCTTGATTACCAGAATACAATGTAAAGTGTAATAAAGCATTATGACCTTCGTCTGGATCACGTGCTTCAATCCGAGCTACTACCTAAAAATGTTTTTTTTAATAGTGAGAGAAAAAAGAAGACGCGATAAAGATTAAGCTGGAGACAGTAATGACCTATGAATTGACGAGAAGTCACTCATGGGTACTAGTCTGTTGATAATTTTCAGCAAAATAACCAAATAAACCTTGGATGAGGTGTGTGAGGAGCTGTTGATCTGAACAACCTTAAGATATACAAGTGTCCTAGCATGTTTGAATTGGCATATGACAAGGTTAAGTAACGCTGACAAGTCCGTTGATCATCCTTGAACCTTGTGCCAACTAGGCATCTTTATTTTCCCGGGAAAGACAAATTTCTCTTTGTATAATAAAGATATATCATCAAATAATTTTTTTAATTCTAAGGGTGACCTTTACGATTACTGGAGAGGAATCAAACTTTGTCCCTCATCACTACAAGCAAAATATTCAGCCAAATCATCGTGGAGAGACTAAAGGATGCTCTCGATTCAAAACTACCATCAGAACAGGCTGACTACCTTCAGGAAGTACAAATCATTTGCAGACCAAATTGCAACGCTACGCTACGCATCATCATAGAACAGAGTATAGAATGGCAGTCAACTGGAGCTCTACCTCAACTTCATCCTCTTTGAAAAGACCCTCGACAGCGTCGACCGAGTAGTAATTTGGAAACTGCTCGAACACTACGGTTTTAGTGCCACAAACCTTTATCAACAACTATATGAAGACGCCACATGCCAGGTGATCCACAATAGAAAGCTCAGTGCAGTTTTTCAAGTGAAGACATGAGTAAGAGAAGGCTATCCACTATCACCCATGATCTTCCTGATTGTAGTGGTCTGGATCATGCAGCAAACAGTGAGGAGCGAGAAGAGGGGGATACGCTGGACAGATAAAAAGAGCCTACATAATTTGCATTTCGCCACTGATGATTTTCGTTTAGTGTCTCACAAACTCAAAGATGTACAGGCGAGAGCTAACAAGTTGACAGAAGAAGCAGCGAAGACGGGACTTCAGGTGAACGTGGAGAAGACAGAGGTGATGATGATATCCAACCAACGCCACCACCACCACCAACAAGTTCCAATCACTGTGGATCAGAGAAACGTAAAGGAGGTAGCCTCTTTCAACTACCACGGAGGCAGCATCGTTTTGACTAGAGGTGGTGGCACAGACGAGGATTTCAAAGCCAGCCAGAATCTGAAAGACAGCAAGACAGGCGTTCATATAGCTGAAACCAGTGTGGAGATCTTCTGCACTCCACTGTACTCAGCATAAAGCTTGAACAACATCCAGATTTCTAACACCAATGTCAGTCAAGTCAGTGCTTTTACATGGTTCAGAGAAGTAAGTGGAGATGGATTGGGCATACACTGATAAGGTCGAATGGGAACATCACGCGTCATGCCAGGTTGAGAAGACTGCAGAGAAGAGAGTGGAATGAAGACGTGCTACTGAAGCCCTATGTTCCACTAGGAACCCAAGGGACAAATAATAAATAATAGTCGTAATAATAAGTTATGTGAAACAGCAGATGATACGATTGAGGCATGTCCAACTATAAATATATGACATAGAAGTAACACTTGGGCACTGTGATCGTTTGTAATTCCATTTTAGTCTGTTTATTGGATACATCATACACAGTATAGAGACAGTATCGTTCACTGGATGATGTGCTATTCGGACACAATCTATTGTCCATATTCATATCAATTAACTAATTCCTCAACTTTGAGACACAGTTTATACAGTCCCGATTTTCTCTTCTTCTGTGCGATGACAAAGGTAGTAGAATTCTCTATATATCTTGGACAGGTAGAGTATCATTTCCATTACTGCATATATATATATATATATATATATATATATATATTCATAAACAAAGATTCAGTTATCAATCTCCCCCCTTCACCCAAACAGTTTTCAATACTGTCATTCTACCTCACCCTCTTGTTTAAATTGTGTATAATTGCGTGCAAAACTAAAGCCAAGCTTATTAAGGTCTACTCATCTTGATTTGTCTATCTTCTGCACTCAGCATGCGGAACAAGATACGGATTTTCAACACCAACACCAGTCAAGTCAGTGCTTCTGTATGGCTCAGAGACTTGGCGCATCACGAAAGGGATTTCCAATAAACTACAGACATTCATCAACAACTGCTTACGCTGGCTCGCTACTGAAGATCAGATGGCCAGAATAGTTAGAATAAACAACAAGGACATCTGGGAACGAACCAACCAAGAACCTATCACGCAACAAATATGCAGTAGGAGGAAGTGGAGATGGATTGAGCATGCACTGAGAAGGCCGACTGAGGACATCACGCGTCAGGCCAGGCCCTTGAGTGGAATCCTCATGGGAAGCGACGAGTTGGACGTCCGTGGTGAGGGTGACATAGAGGAGATGGTGCGAGGAGGAAATGAGAGCTTCTGGGCTGTCGTGGAACCAGGTTCAAAAGATCTCAGAAAACAGAGTTCACTGGAGGCGTGCTACTGAAGCCCTATGTTCCACTAGGAACCCAAAGGACTAATAATAATAATAATAATAATCTTGATTTGTCTAAGTTTTTGTGCTCTGTTATTTGAATCAACCCTTGTCGAATGTTTTGACCTGTGTATTTCATCTCTCAGTCATTGCAAGGAATCTGGTAAACCGGATTATTTTACTTAATTGTATCAATAGGATCTTTTTGTGAGTTTGCTGCCTTAAATTCCACTCGAATTACAGCCAGCCTTATTGAGAATTCTTCGTAATGCTTCTGAGGAGCCTTTCTTGTATGATAACACAGAAAAGGCTTTGAATTCTCTCTGAACTCTGTCTGTTATTAATAACACCTGTATTAGTACTACCACTAGTACAACAAAAACAACAACTACTACTACTCACACCACTTCTACTACTACTACTACTACCACTGCTCACACTACTACTACTACTACTACTACTACCACTGCTCACACTACTATTCGTACTGCTACTACTATTACTACTACTACTACTATTACTACTACTACTACTACTCACACTACTACTACTACTACTACCACTATTACTACTACTACTACTACTACTGCTACTACTACTTACACTACTACTACTACTACTGCTACTACTACTCACACTACTACTACTACTACTACTATTACTACTACTACTACTACTACTACTACTCACACTACTACTATTACTACTACTACCACTATTACTACTACTACTACTACTACTACTGCTACTACTACTTACACTACTACTACTACTACTGCTACTACTACTCACACTACTACTACTACTACTACTACTACTACTATTACTACTACTACTACTACTCACACTACTACTATTACTACTACTACCACTACTCACACTACTATTCATACTGCTGCTACTATTACTACTACTACTACCACCACTATTACTACTCGTATTTTTCATTTGATTTCTCATGAATTTATTCATAAATGCATGTAGGTAATTGTTGTGATGTACAATATTCTTGGCATGTTCATTTTCTTGTTGTAGATTTCCTAGCCTACTAGTAAGTTTTCTCAACCAATCACTTCAGCATTTAACTAAGTCTACTTTTATTGAAATGATACTGTTTCACTGTGTGACATTTGTAATAAACAGACCAAAACAGAATTTATAATGATTTTACTTGACAGTAATATACAAAGAGTAAATAAATATCATACTGAAGGAATTGAGTTCTTAGAAATTATACATTTCACAAGTCAACCAGATTAGAGTAATCTGAACACTGAAAGGCTGTTTCCCTTATTTGACGTTGAGGTTATCACAGGTGTAATCGGGAAATTGTAGTTTACACACTCGGTTAGTTGACTTGCATATTTCATGATTCAGGTTGGCATTTCACACAACTGACCAGTTTTTTTTTAACTGCTACTCTGATGACAACAGGATATTCATTAAAAATCATGTAAGTTAAGATAGCCAGGTATAATCTCTAACACAAAAGTGTCATGAATCAATGAAATATACTACCATTGAGTAACTAGAGTACTTAGAAACTTTTTAAGGTGATGTAGGAATTTCGCTGGCTAGATCAAAGTTACGTAAATACAAGATGACCGTTTCGTTCTTCCATTCGTAAGTCACACTACTAGTGGCATATCAGGATAAATTTAGACTTCCTGAAATCACACCTTATGATCTTGGTTAGGAGTTTGATTTCCAGTGGAAACTTTGTTGATACCACAGTTGCGCAGTTGAAAAAAACTATTCACCTGTGACATATGTAAATGTGAACCGTGTAATTTCTACATAATTTACTAATTCATTATCCTCTTTATTTGACTAAAAAGTTAAAGAGCGAAATATCGTGATGTTCTGTTGTCTTTTAGTAAATGAAGTCACTGAAAGCACCTTACTTAATAAATCATGATAAGCTAATCAGTTTCAATCCAATTTGAAACAAAAGCTAATCGCAAAATAACGATAGCTGAAGTGGATGGTCTTCATTGTATTCTGTTCTCTCAGCTGAGTTGTTTAATCGTGAAGTTTTCATCGTCTTTCTTCTAGACAACATCATCAGCATTAACTCCAACATGGATAATCAGCTGTCAATATCTCTCCGTGAATGATTTGGTACCTTCCACTGACGAAGTGATCTGTGATTGGTTGTTTCCTTTGATTGTTATGTCATTGACTGTATAAATTTTCCTGTTCCCGCTGTTCCTCTACTTCATCTCTGATCTTCCTTTTCTTTATCATTTTCATCATTAGTTGATAGATTGGGTCTATATCTATACATCTACTCCTTACTGATTGACTGACGTGAATGATAAGCTTCTAGGAATTTTCTGAGATATCCTTTATGTTTCCTCTCTCCGTCAAACACGTCTACATTGTCAACACTGAATTCATGTCCATAGTTGGTATCCACGTGTATTGAATAACGGATAATGAAATGTGGTGATATTTAATAGCCAATTGGTGTTCATGTAAATGATGAAGGCGAAGAAGGCGACCAACTTGTCTGATGTAGTGTTGACTACAGTTATTGCAGTTGATCCTGTAAATGATATTCGGTTTATCTTATTTTGTTGTTGCATCCATTGGTGTGCGTAATAGTGTTTGGAGGGAATTTCTTGGTTTATGAGTCCCTTCAATTCAACCAAACGGTCTCAGTAATATACAGTAGGGTGATGTGTTTATTGATTTTTGTCGATGACTTTGTAGTTGATGATACACAGGATTGGTATCTTGTGATGAAGATTCGTGGGTAGCTGTTCTTCTTTAGGATGGATATCAAGTAATTTTCTGCTTTTCTGCATGAAGTTGTTGCACTGCAATGTGTTCTCGCTTCTTTGAATAGAGTCTGTTTGTAACTGATTTTATGTTGTTGGGTTGTTGCTATTGTGACCTCCTAGTGATTTGTGGTGTTCCCACTAAGACTACAACCCAGTACCAATCGCTTCAAACATCAAGATATCTGTGTCATAATACCCATTCCTTGGGTCATGGGTTCGAACCCGATTACACCTATTGAGATTTGTATAGTCAGATAATATCATTAACTTTGATACATTAAGTGTGATTCATTGCCTACTACACAAATGTGCATACATTTACTGAGAGAAAAATATTACTTACCTCTCCTGGTGGTTCACGATATGAGACACTAACATTCCCTTTACCATTAGCAGGAAAAACAACAATTGGATCATGATCATTTGTATCAGTCACATGAATATAAACTTTAGATGTTGTTGAACGTGGTGGTTTACCTTTATCACTTAATAATACAACCAATTCATAATTGGATTGTTTTTCTCTATCCAACATTTGAAGAGTTGTCAATTCACCAGTTGATATATTCACCTTAAATTTAGATGATGAACCAACTAAACGGAAAAGTAATTGAGCATTTTCATCAATATCATTATCAGTTCCAAGTAGTATACCTAATGAAATTAGAAAAAAAAAATTATTTGAGTTGTATAAATGAATTTTACATGATTTAAAATAGTCAGTGAATAGTAATGGGTGAGTTTAACGACCATCGTAGTAATTAATGTTGTACTATTTTATGGAAAATAGCCAGAAAGAATAAACAACAAGGAACTCTGAACTCTCAATGAACTAATTAATCGAGAACCTATCACCCAACAATTATGCAGAAGGAAACGGAGATGGATAGGATTATACACTGATAAGACTATTAGGGGACATCACGCGTCAGGCCAGGGCCTTCAAATGGAACTCAGATTGGAAACGACGAGTTGGGCTTCCAGGGCAAAGGTGACATAGAGGAGATGAGGTAAGGAAGAAATGAGAGTGGAATAGAGATCCACTACTGAAGCCCTAGGAACTCAAAGGAAAAATAATAAAAAATGATAATAATTTTATGGAAAAGTATTTTCTCAGGCGAAATATCGAAGCCTGATTGATCATTTCAGTAGTTACTATGGTGGCCTTCAGAGCCAGTCATATTAATCACTAAAGAAAGTAGCTTGTACTTTAATTTCGTAGAGTTTGTCTAAAAGATTATATTGCACAATACAACTTATAAATTTTGGTTTTGCTAGATTTTGTAAGCTGAATGATTTAAACCTTAAACCTTCCATTATTTTTTCGGACAACTTCAGTATGAAGTAAGCTGTCAGCTTGCGTTGATGAAGTAGTATGTGATAAATAGTCTTATCCGATTATTCTATTGGCTAATTCTGCAGCCAATGACCTTGTCTATCATCTTTGTCATTGGCCAATAGATTACGTCTTTATCTATAAAATGATGAAGATATCGTTCAGACAGACAATGAAACCTTTAAGATGAAAATATCATCAGTTATTTCAGTACCTGGATTGCATTCAGTAGGAAATATTAAAACTCGGCATTGTTGACAGTTCAGAGTGAGATCGATTCTTAGGTGTAAGCCAATCTCTTTAGAGATACAGGTGAGATGTATTAAAGCTACAGCAGGATAGGATAAGATAAATCTCCTACAGAAGGTCCTAGTGTTCATCCTCTTAACATTTCTATCCTGGATATGAATTGTTGAAGACATATAAACTAAAATTCATAGTCATACAGTCCTATTTAGCTGATATTGTAACATGACAAAGCTGTTTTCACACAAGAAGATGTTGGAAAAATAATTTCATCTAAGGTGAGAATAGGATAATGTGCATATACTAATGGTAATATGAAAGCTTGATGACTGAGATGACCTTCTAACCTCTGTCTAATTCATAAAAGTTTGTTGATCATTGAGAGTGATTTGATACTACTCATATTGTTAGTTAGTAGTGTTAACTGTATAGATGGTAATTTATTTTCATAAACAGAATGATAAGAAAAGTAGGAAAGGACAATTTAAAAAAACACAGTTCATAATAAGAACTAGTGCTGATGATAAAGATTTTGAAAGTAGAAAAGTAGTCTTGTAAAAATGAAAGTCTTGGTAACAGTCTCAATCCAATATTCCTGTGGATTGTACACCTAAGCTGTCAGGCAAAGAAATCAATGATCCACTGCATCTGGATTCAAAAGTCAGTTAAGGGAAAGCTTCTTCTAGTAGGTTAAACATGAGGATCGTCTTTTCAATGATGCTTTACAGTGCCACAAGGGTAACCTGTTTGCTGGAAATACCTACAATCGCAGATGGGTTCATAGACGCACACTTTTGAGGGGTTCCTACTAGGAAGAAACAACTGTTCAGTGCAACTAGGTTTTCAATAGTACTTCAGAAGATGTCAGTCTATGATAAATATCAACTTGAAATAAGTAAATTCCTACAAATCCACAAATTGAAACGTTATTGTACTCAATGTTCGCAGATGCATCTTACTACCACCGTTTGCCTCCAACTAACTAACATCCATCAAAGTGAATTGTGATTATAAGTCTTCTGATCTACCAACTGGCTGCATTGTGAAACTACGAATGAAACTTGATCACTCAATCACTCACACACTCACCTCATTATGAAACTCACCTACTCACTCAGTCACTCATTCACTCACTCACCTCATTCTGCAACTGACTTAATCACTCAGTCACTTACTCTACAACCCACTCACCTCACTCACTCACTTACAGTTATTCACTCTGCAACTCACTTATAAGGATGTTAAAACTTCTCTTAGTGATCTATTCGTTGTTTACTGGCTAGACACAATTATTTGCATCATTTGTATAAACAAATATCACTTCACACTTACACTACTTATCTTTCATTGAACATTGTACATTGAACAAGTGTATACTTCCTTTACTTAGATTGAAACAAAACAGATATTTTAACTTTTGATTTGTAAATTATACTGAAAACTTTTTTTTTCCTAAATATGGTTTATTTTCAACTGTCTACTTTATCAATTCAATTAGGAAGGAAAACAATGATGGTGATAAGATGAAAATTCATCTAGTTTGATGATACGATTCCTTTCTGTTTTTCTGATTTTTGTCATTTTATGAATGTTTCAATTGATCAAGGAGGTTCTTTTTCTTACCTCATTTTCATGATGATGATCATCACAAAGTGAAAATATCTTTCATACTGTCATGTTCAATGTACAACATATATAAGATATAACTTGACAGTTACTAGTTACTTATCATTGGACAGATGTGCATGTATTCTGTGTGTCTGTATATTCTAGTATCTTTACACCAAAGCATATAACTATTATAGAATATATTCAAAAAAAACTTGGTAAAACATTGAAAAATCTTGAAATCTTTCATTTCTAATGTATATCAGAAGTGACTGGAACTCTAATCAATCCTTAAGTCGATCATTTTGAAACAAAATATTATTGATTTACAATAAAACAAAATAATGTTTAGTAATGATGAGCAGTGACAAGCAGTGGAATCCAGGATGCGCATTTCGTCCTATTTGGGACTCGTCAGCTGGATGTACCCACCGGGTCTCGGAAGCGATCGCTTCAAACTCCAGCGCGTTATCCACTACACAACCAAGCCACGATAGCCACTTCTTGTGCAACGGGTATAGGTTTTAGTGTTATTGCTTGTATTACACCATCGTTGATAGGACCGAATTGATCCAGCTGATGAGTCCCAAAAAGAACGAAATGCGCATCCTGGATTCCACTGCTAGCCACTGCTCATCATTACTCAGCATAGTTAAAAGACAGGCATCCGCATAGGAGCCCATATGCCAACAGAGGCTGATCAATTCGGTCCTATCAACGATGGTGTAATACAAGCAGTAACACTAAAACCAAATAATTTTCAATTATCAATTGAGAATGGATTTAATCACCATTTAAGTATATCATAATTGACTAGAGAAACATAAACGAAGTTGTCTCTGTCACCTACCTAGGCAAGACAGCACCGTTTCAACTACATACGACACACGCACACACGAGGATGTCAAAACCATGATCACAAACACAGCAAGATAGGCTTTCATTAATCTCAAATCAGTGTGCAGATCTACTCCACTCAACTCAACTCCACTCCACTCAGCACAAAGTGTGAACAGGATTTGGATTTTCAACACCAACGTCAATCAAGTGAGTCAGTGCTCCTATGTGATGGTTCAGGAACTCGTCGCGTCACGAAAGCATTCCCAACAAACTACAGACATACATCATCAACAGCTGCCACCTACGCTGGCTCGTTACTCAATATGAGATGGTGAGAATAGTAAGAATAAGCAACAAGGAACTGTGACTGGCTGGCTGGCTGGCTGACTGACTGACTGGTAACTGTCCAACCAAGAACCTATCACACCATAAATATGCAGAAGAAGAACGTGGAGATGGATTGGATTGGCGACATCACAAGCCAAGCCAGTGCAGGTGGTCGAGTGGAATTCAAATGGGAAACGGCGAGTTGTATCTCTGATCCAAGGGTGACATGGAGAAGATCATGTGAGGAAGAAATGAGCGCTTGTGGGGAGTTGTGGCGCCAGGTTGAAAAGACTGCAGATAACACAGAGTTAAATGATGACGTTCTACTGAATCCCTAAGTTCTACTAGGAATCCGAGTGAATAATAATATGCATATCATAAACTTTGATTCCAAAGGATTTCATTACCAAGTGATGAGATACCTTCCTGGTTCGAATCCCGTTCATTTTTGGTTACTGTCTAGTGACTAAACAGTTTACCATTTAATATTAATTATCTACGGTCAACGATTATTGGTTATGCATGTATTTGAGGCATTATGGCATCATACTGAACTGCAGAGGAACTGCTTGTCAAACAATATGATTCATTCAGTGTGTATGTGTGTGTGAGTGCCAACTTGCACCAGTTTAAGCTACTAATGTGCATATTATGAATGTTGGTTAGTTGAAGGCAATTACCGGAAAACCCTTTTTAACCTATACTTCATGCATTTTTGCTCTGGTCAGTCAAGAGAAACATTTTCCCCTATGAGGTTTCGAATTGACATCACCTTATGTTTTAGTCAGAACTGAGAATTAGATAAAATAAACTTGCTTGATCACCAGTAACTAGTCACTGTACATCTTATCAATGGTAATGCACCATCTTGCTCAAATAAGTATGCTAAATGAAAGACGATCAGGCTGATGGTAACCGGTTAAATGAGTATAAAAGATTATTCGAGTTTATAACTGGTGGTTTCTGCGTCATTCGGAGTTATGTATAGGGTTTCTAGTTAAGTAACTGTTTTTGTTCAAAGTATGCGTTTTAAATAATCTCCATATTTTGTACACTTTAGGATCAAACAATGATCATGTAAAAATCTAACAAAGTGACTGTTAAGTAGATTGTTTATAAAAGATATACATTTGTAAGGTAGAAAAGTAATAAATTGGTTATATTCCGCAACCACATGCCAGCCGCTTCCTCACAGAGAGAAACCTATACAAGTTGCCACAAGTTTTAATACCAGATGCAGACAAATCAGATCACGATGAACACTAGTTAGTTAGTTAGTTAGTTAGGTAGGTAGGTAGGTAGGTAGGTAGGTAGGTAGGTAGGTAGGTAGGTAGGTAGGTAGGTAGGTAGGTAGGTAGGTAGGTAGGTAGGTAGGTAGGTAGGTAGGTAGGTAGGTAGGTAGGTAGGTAGGTAGGTAGGTAGGTAGGTAGGTATATAAAACATAACTAGCGTTACTGAAAATAATCTTACCCATGAGAGACTGCTTCTAAGTATGTAAATAAGTAACTAAGTAACTAAGTGCTGAAGGAAGCAAGCGAAGAAGTAAGCAAGAAAAGAGGCATACAAGCAAAGTACTCAGGGTTTAGGAAGATAGTAATTTGGTTAGATAGGTGTGAGAGATTGAATGAGTAGTGGTTGCCTGACCATTGATTATTTCATCTACCATCATTCATATCTGTTTTCTTTTCTTATTTAGAATGGCGCCTGATTGGCAGATAGCAATCTATCTAAACAAATTTCCAGATGACATAGACACTTTTGTTTGACTATTATATTTATAGGTAAGTTGTCAGGTAAATAACCGGCGCCAGCATTCAATATTTATGCATATTAATGAAAAGGTTAAAACTTTGACAAAGGACAATGTCAAAAGTAGATGAAATTCCCCTACCAATCAGTCAGGTTATGCCGACAAAATAAAAGATGATGATATACTTTTTTTTATAAACCCACAGTAGGTGGTAGTCACCTTTATCAGTTTACCGCTTGTCATCAATTTACAAACATATAAACTTGGCGCACTTCATTTCTTTGCATTATGAAGTTAATCACCAGATGTAATGAATAATTAATATGTAAACAATATATATATATATATATATATATATATATATATATATATATATGAATTCTCTAACTGATATATACTGTGTTTAGACCATGAAACAAGAAGTTAACCTAAGAGAGGATGATTGAAAAAATAAATTGTATTCATTACTTTCAGGTTTTTCATTTACAACTTAAGAAAATTGAACATTGAACCAATATTGAACAAAAGTTGGTTTATGTGAAAGGGTAAAAGGAAATTGCAAGTTGTTATTCATTGTAGACTGACATCAGTTGGAGGGACAAAAGGAAAGCTGAGAGCACTGGACAGCTGTCCAAGCTCACTAGTATCGGACTCCTCAGCAGTACGCACCCACAAACCCGCCCGCCCTCCACGGATTGAACCCACCACCTTCAGGTTCCATGGACAGCACCTCAACATTCAGTCACTCGGTCAGAACCCAATCGTCTATATTTCCAACTTCTATTAGCTCATGGCATAGCCCCACCCACAACACCGAATGTCATCGTTGAGTAACTGTCCTCAAGACAATCAGATTTTACCCCTGCTGGTCACGACTTCTCATTGGAACTTCGAGAATCATCTCTCGAAGTTAGTCACCAATGAGCACCAGTTCAATTGAATTTTGATGGAGTTGTGAAGATTTGAAAATATTTGAAGTTATTATTCATTGTAGACTGACATCAGTAGGAGGAATAAAGGAAACGTGGGAGCACTGGACAGTAGCTGTTTCGCGCGACTAGTATGGGACTTCTCAGCAGTGCGCACCCACAAACCCGCCCGCCCTTCAGGGATCAAACCCACGACCTTCAGGTTCCGCGGCCAGCGCGTTACCATTGAGCCAGTGGGTCAGAATCCAATCCTCCAGATTTCCAACTTCTGTTAGCTCACGATGTAGCGCAACCGCCACCGAATATCATGGTAGAGTAACTGTCCTCACGACCGTCAGGCTTTACCCCCACTGGTCATGACTTCTCATTGGAACTTCGGGAATCATCTCTCGAATTTAGTCACCAATGAGCACCAGTTCAATTGAAATTTGAGGGAGTTGTGGGTGCGCACTACTGAGTTTCATACTAGGAAGAAAAAGCTGTTAAGGGCTCCTGGGTTTCCTTTGTTCCTGCAAGTGATGTCAGTCTACAATGAATAACATTTTGAAATATTTCCAAGTCTCCACAACTCCCTCAAAACAAAAAGAAATTTGGATGTACAAAATCATTTCAGCCTATATAGATGATCTGATAAACAGAGAGAGAGAGAGAGAGAAACTGCAACGTTGAATTTAGCACAGAAATGTATCATTTCAAGCTGCCATAATTGCCAGCAACACCCATAAAGGAAGTAAACAAACAAAGGAATGATATTAAATGAACGAAAAACTAATATATTGAATAATAAAACAGAGTAAAAAAGTTTTGTCAACAACTATTTCATTTGCTAGAGCTGTACAATAGTATTCAAAGTCACTGTGAATATATTATTATCATTATTATTGTTATTTTTCCCTTGAGTTACTAGTCGAACGTACCGCTTCAGTAGTACGCCTCCATTTCGCTGTCTTCTCTGAAGTCGTCTTTTCAACCTGCCACCACGACTGCCCACAAGCGCTCATTTCTTCCTCACATGATCTTCTCCATGTCACCCTAGCCTCGGACGCGCAAATCGTCCTTTCTTATTTGGATTTCACTCAAGAGCCCTGACCTGACGCGTGATATCCCTAATCGGCCTTGTCAGTGCATGCCCAATCCATCTCCACGTTCTTCTTCTGCATATTTATGGTGTGATAGGTTCTTGGTTGGACAGTTACCAGTCAGTCAGTCAGCCAGCCAGCCAGCCAGTCACAGTTCCTTGTTGCTTATTCTTACTATTCTCACCATCTCATATTGAGTAACGAGCCAGCGTAGGTGGCAGCTGTTGATGATGTATGTCTGTAGTTTGTTGGGAATGCTTTCGTGACGCGACGAGTTCCTGAACCATCACATAGGAGCACTGACTCACTTGATTGACGTTGGTGTTGAAAATCCAAATCCTGTTCACACTTTGTGCTGAGTGGAGTGGAGTTGAGTGGAGTGGAGTAGATCTGCACACTGATTTGAGATTAATGAAAGCCTATCTTGCTGTGTTTGTGATCATGGTTTTGACATCCTCGTGTGTGCCTGTGTCGTATGTAGTTGAAACGGTGCTGTCTTGCCTAGGTAGGTGACAGCGACGACTTCCTTTAGATTTCTCCCGTTAATGGTGATTGGTTGGTAGTCGTTGTTATTGTTTGTGTTTCTTTGTCACCTCCTTCTTCTTTACATTCACTTAAATTTCCGTCTTCCTTCTCTGCCTCCATTAGGAACTTAAGGGACTAATAAAAATAATAATATTCGCTGCCTCTTCTGTCAACTTGTTAGTTTTCGCCTGTAGATCTTCGAGTTTGTGCGACATTAAACATAAACCATCGACGAAATCCAAATCTTCTAGACTGTTTTCATCGGTGCAGCCAGCGTATCGCTCTTCATCGCTCCTCACTGTTTGCTGAATGATGCGGTCCACTGCAATCAGGAAGATACTGGGTGATAGTAGACAGCCACTTTGTTTTACTCCTGTCTTCACTTCAAAGGCATCACTGAGCTTTCTATCGTGGATCACTTGGCATATAGTCTTTTCATATAGCTGTTGACTGGTAATAAATAATATTCTATTATTGAGCAATAAGTTCACTTGACTCCTATAGTATTGACCTCACAATAGTGCGTCAATGTTAAAAAGTGCAAACAGACGCTTTCGAATCACTTCGTCCATCTCAAAATCTGAATGGACCAATGAAATCACTATATAGCTTACTTGCTCATTGTGTTGCTATTGGCGTAGAATCAACCAATCAAGTGTGTCCAACTCTGAAACTCTCTACCAATCAGATTTGAAATTTGTGTATATATAAATACTTGCTATATTACTTAAAAACGTATGATTTACTGCAGTGTCGTGCCGTTTGGTAGGTACTTTGAAAGTTATTCAATTGGCTTTCGTAAGTTATAAGAAAGAACAACGACAAAGGTCATCAACAAATGGGCGATTCATGTACGTTAAGAAACTATACTTTGTGTTTAATAGCTCAGAGCAATAGATAGGAAATTCTGAATAGTTAGGGTTCATTTCGCACACGATTACTCTTCCGTAACAGATACATGGAAAGCCGATACATAAAAAGGCTCATCATCAAGATCGAATGTATGGTCTTCAGAGTCAGCTGTCTTAAAGGACTTTCTTTAAACACTGGAATAGGGCAAGCGATGGTCACGCAAGCAAAATAACGACAACAAATAGTGATCCATTTCCAAGAAGATATCAAACTCTTTTGTTGTAGAATAGTAGCTTTTTCTATACAATTGATCTTCTTAGCACATTAAGAGCTTAGAGAAAACGGAATTTCACGCGTTCCAAAGGTCAGATGGGGTCTTCGACAGAATGAAAAGAATTTTGAAAAACTGGAAAAGATTCGCAACTCAGGATGATTATGATGATTGTTGGTTGAGGTGTTCTCTGACCTCAGAGAAAGAAGTGTCTTTATACGGCAAATGATAACACACATTTCAGACAGATGAGAAGACCATATGTCCCATGAAACTGAACTTAATAACTAAGCTGGCAGTTTTAGAAGATACATTCCATTGTCTTTTTAGCCGATGATAGTCTGTAGAGAAGCTAGAAAAAAATTTAGTTCTTTCACTATTTATGAAATCCATTGGAGCCAGTAAACCTGAAGAAATGGTATATTGATGCCTAGTATGGGGATTTCCAAACAAGGGCGAATGGATACCAGGAAGGTATATGCGTAAGCTGGAAAAAGACCCGAGGTGGCCAGACTAAAACATGGCACCAATGTATGAAGTCTCTGACTGTTGGTTTAAGCCATGTGGGTGTATGCAGACTAGGTGGTTGGGGTCGGCGGGACAAGAGGAACCAGTGGTTGGAGACTGACTCTAGGTGATGACATGGCTGAGAACGGATGTCAGTGGCGCAGATGTATGCCCACACACATTATCCTCATCTTAACAACGCTATACCGAATGTCACCATTTTGTCACTCCTCTTTCCTTTCTTCTCGTACTTTATATTTCTTTTGACTGCATTCACTTATCTTCATCCTTCACCTCACTACCTTTTTACTTGATGTATTGATATGAGGTGTGGCAAGTGGGACCGTTACGCAGTAATGCCTGATCCTATGTTGATAATGATGATGATGATGATGTGCGTAAGCGGAAGTCATCGTATCCATCCACTATAACTGTAAAAGTGTATTATTCAATGATCGACCAACGAATTAAGGCAGCAAAATCAACAAATTATAATTACCACAATCGAAACTGTCATATTCTAGATGCTCTTGGGGAGGAGTGTGTAAAACATTTGAATCACTGTTCACGGTAATACTAATTCTCGATTCCATATCTCCTTAATTTATCCTTTGTTCAATGTTCGGTCCGGCCTTAGAAGAAACTTTGCATTCCATAGATATTTAAGTATAGTGGAAACTTCCATCTTTACAAAGAGGAGTTTGGTAAGAAGGTAACACTGTCAACTGCTGCTCGTCAAATAACTGCCATTTTCACAACAACAACAAAAAAAAACAAGACAACTTCATTCCTTTTTAATTAGTTTAACGTACCAACATAAGTATTCGATGGTTGATTTTCAGCCACACGAAAATGATAACAATTATCACGATCTAATCCAACAAACATTGGTGTATTGTCATTCAAATCAAGAATGTTCACTTCAATGGTTGATGTCGACGTCAATGACTTCGGTTGACCATGATCACTGGCATACACTTGAAATCGATAACTAAGAATTCAATAAAAATGTATTCAACAAAACACAACAAATTAATGTTCAAGGTAATATTATAAAATATTGAAACATTGTACAAGGTGGAAATATGGCGCCATATTTTAAATTACTATCAGCTGATTGAATATTATTGGTTACTTATGAATAAATTAGTTGGTTAAATGTAATTGAAACATTTTTTTCTTCTTTTTGACGTTACCGACTGCTTTAGTCAAGAGTGAAAATATCATGGATTAAAGGAGGTATTCTTTTGAAAAGAACATTGAATGATTAATTAATTCGAGGATATTCAGTGATCGTGGACAAATCACATGATATCAATGTAATATGCATGTTATTCACTTTAAATGAAGTATACATTAAGTTTTTTTTACATTATTATTATTATTATTAGTCCCTTGGGTTCCTAGTGGAACATAGGGCTTCAGTAGCACGCCTCCAGTGACCTCTGTTCTCTGAGATCGTTTGGACCTGGTCCCACGACAGCCCAGAAGCTCTCATTTCCTCCTCGCACGACCTCCTCCATGTCACCCTTGGGCGTCCAACTCGTCGCTTTCCATCGGGGTTCCACTCGAGTACCTGGCCTGACGCGTGATGTCCTCAGTCGGCCTTCTCAGTGTATGCCCAATCCATCTCCACTTCCTTCCAATGCATATTTGTTGCGTGATAGGTTCTTGGTTGGTCCGTTCCCAAAGTTCCTTGTTGCTTATTCTTTCTGGCCATCTGGTCTTCAGTGCGTCGGTTCAAGTTTTTTTTTAGAAGGTAATAATTGTTGAGGAAAACATAATTTTGTGATATAAGAGGTAAACTTGGACATTGTGGTGGATTGTATTACCATTTTAGTCTGTTTATTAGATACCTCACACACACAATGTAGGAACAGCTTCATTTACTGGATAATATGCTATTCGAACACAACTTATTGTTCATATTCATACCAGGTAACCAACTCCATTACTGAATGCCCTTAGTGCTGATTCCATAAACAAATATTCAGTCGGTTATCAATCACTCCTTCCCTCCATCTAACTAAGTTTACAATACTCTCGCTCTATCCCACTATATTGTGTGGTTATCCGTAACTGCATGTATAACCTATATAGCTTGTTTCTACAAACTTACTTCGAAATAAGCTTTGCAGGTCAAAAGATCCTATTTACCTAATTAAGCAGAATAACTTAGTTTACCAAATCCCTTGCAACGATTGCGAGGTCAAATACATAGGTCAAAGTAGTCGACCAGGATCAATTAACAAGAACAAGGCATGGTATCAGCTCTCCGAAAACATGTTGCTGAAAACTACCCCGTTTGGCTTACCAAAGGTGGGCAAAGGAAAACGACTTCATTCATATGTGTACACCTTTGTTGAATTGGGACACTCAGCATCTCAAGATTCATCCTTCAAAATAATTTACAAAGTTAAATTGAACTACTCCAAAGGTTTACGTTTCCACCACTTATACAGAGTTGAAGCATTAGCTATATATGAACAAAAACTGAAACATTGCATTCAAAAACGTTTTGTGAAACCGCTTTCTCTACCTTGGCCTTAACAATTCCCATTTTATTGATTTTATCAATTTCACTTCACTTCATTTTGGTATACTTCTCTTCTGTTATCATCATTATCACCAATTTTCACTCCATTGACAACATTTGATCCATATTTCACCTAAATTTTGAGGGGGTTGTGGAGATTTGGAATTATTTCAAGTTGTTATTCATCGAAGACTGACATCAGTTGGAGGAACAAAGGAAACCTGGGAGCACTGGACAGCTGTTTCATCCTAGTATGGGACTCCTCAGCAGTGCGCACCCACGACCCCACCAGCAGGGATCGAACCCGCCACCTTCAGGTTCCGCGACCAGCGCGTTACCATTGAGCCACTGGGTCAGAATCCAATGCTCCATATTTCCAACTTCTGTTAGCTCACGATATATAGCGCAACCGCCACCCAATCTCATCGCTGAGTATTTGTCCTCATGGCCATCAGGCTTTGACTCCACGGGTCACGACTTGTCATTGGAACTTCGGGAATACTTCTCGAAGCTAGTCACCAACGAGCACTAGTTCAATTAAATTTTAAGGGGGTTGTGGAGATTTGGAAATATTTCAAGTTGTTATTCATCGTAGACTGACATCAGTTGGAGGAACAAAGGAGTCAAAGCCTGATGGCCGTGAGGACAAATACTCAACGATGACATTGGGTGGCGGTTTGCGCTATATCGTGAGCTAACAGAAGTTGGAAATATGGACCATATTTCACCATTTAATATCAATTTATTCTTTAATCATTCACCTATTTCGCATGTTTCAGCCAAATTATCACCGTTTTACAATTCCTTGACAACACTAGTCACTTATCTCACCACTTGTTATCCACTCATCCCTCCTTATTCACAGTGATTCATTTCCCATCTCTTCCACTTGAAGAAATACCATCACCCACACCGATTGTATATTTTTTGCATATTGACTGAGGAACTCCCTTTTTAGTGGAATTATCTGTCACTTTACTGAGTGTGAGTACGACTGTACATCTTGATAATGATGAAGTTGTTGTTGAAAAGAAATGCTTGTTCTTCGCTGATACATGCCTTGTTATTGTTAATGAATAAATAGGTATATTTCGTCAGGATCAGTTAGGCTATCGGAACACAAAAACTTAACTAGATCAAAATTGGTAGATCCTAGTAAGGTAAGGAGTTCAGGAAGAAGCTCATCCATGGCTATTCATACGAGTACATACAATCACACAATAGGATGGGACAGGGTGAAAATTCTAAAAACTAACAGAACATGGTGGAGGGAGAGGTTGATAACTGAATCTTTGTTTATCGAATCAACACGTAACACATGCAGTAACGTGAATGACTCAGCACCTGTTCCGGATATATGGAAAATCTTACTGCCCATCTCCCAAAGAGACGAGAAAATTAGGACTATATAAAGGATATCTTAAAGTTGTGTAGTTATCTTGATATGACTATGGACAATAGATTATGTCCGAAACGTAGTCCAGTAAACATTCGACCACAGTTCGCCAGTTTTACTCTTATATTAATGTTTCTAAACGAGTTTGTGGGTTTAAATGGTCTGGTTCAGTGGACTGTATCTAGTTAGTATGAGAATGGAGAATACGCTAGCACTGGTTTTGGTACCATTGTCATACTCTTCTCTGATCAAGTCCTTTTGTTCCAAAACAGACTAAATAACATTTAGGTGATTCAAGTAACTAGACTTGTAAATAAAATCCATCAATAGACAGTAATTCCAGTAAGAGAAACTCATAGGTTATGACTAAATAAGTAGTTATGCACTAGGTTATATTCTAGCTGTATTGATTCAGGGATTTGACTTCCAACCCATGACTTCTGTGGGCTGTGAACACAGTTCCACTTGCTAAAGTTTGGGTAGTCGTCGGTGATGCTAATAAAGTGTCATTGGCCCTGACACAATAAGTGGGATCAATTGTTGCTGTTGTTGTTGTTCCCCGCATTTTTAAGTCATGAAGATTTAACGATGGCGAAGATGGAGAATATTTGTTGGATGGTTTTGACGGTGTTTTGCTCCATGAGCTTGAGAATTTAATCATGAGGCTTTCATTGCCATTTTAGACAGACTTATTAGCACAAACTTCTGAGAGAATCGAGCTATGCGGTTTTCTTCACAAGTGGCTTGATTGCTTGTTCTAATGACCTTGTGTTTGATTGGTTGTTTCTCCCAAGGTCTTTTCATTGACTCTAAGTTTATTTTAATCAGTTATGCTGATGATATGAACTCTTGCCTTCTAGTTATTTCTCATTCATTAGTAGGTTATTCACGTTATTGACAAAATAAATTGGAGAAAATGCGAATAATCACTATATCGGACAGAGTGGTCACCCTCTTCATATCTCTCTTCATGAACATCAAGTAACAGTGAAGCGGTATGATATATCTTCGCTCATGTCTAAGCATAAAGAAAACTAGATAGGGGAAATACAAGGGATATCAGAGAATTTATACAATCTTAGTATTCAGATCAGTCAGCAATCAACAGATTCATTACCATTGGTTCAATCTATCGACCAATAAGAAACAACAGGACAACCAATCAAAATGAATATAGAGACTACCAATCACACACAAGGCCATCTGGACAAGCTACTAAATAAATTGTGGAAAAGACCTTATCGGTCACTTCTTTCTGCACTTTGTGTTGACAATGATGTCTGGAATGGGGATGAAAGCGTCATGACGATTTAACCACGCAGCTCAGAGAAAGGAACACCGTTAAAATCGATTTAACCTTTTTTATTGTTGTGGTATCTAATTCCTTTTCAACATTTATAAACATTTTTGTACTGGGTGATGATTGAAGGTGAGATGAAAATCTGGACCGCGGCTGTATACAAATACAAATACTAGCCTGCCGAACTACGGCCGTAGTTTAGGAACAACATCACTCACTGGAAGCAGGTACATCCAGCTGATGAGTCTCAAAGAGAACGAAATGCACATACTGGATTCCACTGCTAGCCACCATCCATCATTACTATCAGATAGTCAAACCATAATAGACATTTTTGTGATTTTTTTAGGATGAAAATGGTATTTTGATTGTGATATGTATTACACTCCTTCTTGCTATGTTTAACTAACTAACTACTTCTTCATTGAATCACTTGTTAAGGCTGTCACATGACAAAGTGATCCTTTGTGCTCTGCATCAGATGTTACAAATTTGAGAAATATTTCACTTAGAATAACAACAGTGAAACATTCCTTTTCAGAAAGTTGTGGAAAATCTCATTCAATTGATTAACTAAAGGCGTTTCCGTTATCTTTATCTGCCTAGCTAACTTGTTATCTATTATTTCCACCAATATTTGGCTGATTAGAGTTAACTGACTGATGGATAACAGAACAATAGTAATAATAATAATAATAGTTCGTAACTAGCCAAATATTCGACCACATTAAAGGTAAAAGAAATTGAAGCTAGGTCAGTTGGAATGTGAAGGTCACTTTAACAAATGAATTCAGCCAATCAGAAATCACTGAGTAAATAGTACTCATTTCAATGAACAGTGAAATGTATTTATATACCATTGTATTACTGGAGAACAACATACCTGAAGAAATGAATTAATGCCTATTTTTAAACTTGAAAAACATACATTTTAAGAAGTTTCATACAAGAACTATTAGAAAACGATTGAAGATATCACCGGTTTGAACTTTATGCACAGGTAGGATTATCTTTGTGCACGAAATAACTTGTTCATTAGTATACTCAGAGACTAAGAGGTATCGTTTCTATGTTTCCTGGAAATGGTGTGTCAGTTCGCTTGTAGCTACTGAAGTAGATTCAGTGGAAGAAAGAAAACCAGAACCTGCCTTAGATCTTCTGAATATTTTGACTAGATGCTAATTAGTTGGAGACAATTGGCAGGAAGCCCTGTTCTACCTAAGTTTCCTGTTTTTTTGGCTGTCATCAGCAAGTAACGTCTCGCTTGGAGTCCGGAACTACAGCACCATGTGCTACAGTCAGTAACGTTACACCGGAGATATTCGGGCTGCGAGTGATTTCGTACAGGACTGCATTAAGTATGCTAACTAGCCACTGGAAGGCTACAAGTTTCACGTTGTTTAGTCCTGAGTGCTGACTGAATTCTATTGAACATCTTGCAATATGACCAGCACGTGAATGTTTGGAGTTCTGACGGGACATCAGTTCCGTCGAGGTTGCATATACGCCCTGCTGATGAGTGCTAATAAGCTTTCAAGCAGCTGGCATCCATCAAAGTGTATGGCTATGGTAAATCTTTAACCTCCTGGCTGGCCACATAGCAAAATGGTCTTCTTCAGTAGAGGAAAGGGGAAAGGGCACCATTTTAAGCAGACTTCTTTTCACCCTGCAGATGACTTTGAGCACTGAAGCAGTTGTGATGCTTTGATCAATTTTGACAAGGTATTCAGTCGTCTCATTTTTCGTGGATCCACTCGAACCTCTTTAGAACAAGATGGGGGTAATCTTCTCTAACCCTAGTTGCAAAGAATATGCATCGAACGACCTATGTATCTGGCTCCACAGGATTAGGTGAATTGATAAACACACATAGAAGTAGTCAGATGTGGAAGCTTATCCTTCTGGTTCTCAGTAAGCACTGGACGACTGAAGAACACTTTCCTCATCGCTGAAGTGATGAAATTCTTCTTTTCAGGATATCAGCAGTTAGGTCACCTCTAAGTCAAGTTTCATGCATAATATCGTCTTTGAACTGAAATAGGTATCTCCTTTTGTCGTTTTGCATTCCACGATTTCGTCCACAAATCATGCTGGATATCCGTTTTCAGCTAGAACTATTTAGTTGACGTGTTTTGTCATTCTGGATATAAACAGAAAGGGACACACCTTAATGAACATCATGCTACGATAGACGTTTTCGATCCTGGTTGTAACTGTCAGCGATAGCATAGTCAAGAAATTAGGGTGAACAAAATAAACGAACGATGTCAACTTTATTGAGTTCTTAAAACGGCGGCTAGAGTTGCCTATTCAGTCGCTATCTACCACCATCGGACTTCCCACCACAGTCCAGCGATCCATGTCACCATAATTTATATCAGCACATCAAAGTGGTAGTCAAAGAGATAAAAGAAAGACAAATAAAGATGAACGCAGTCAAAGTAGTTGAAAACCGCGAAAAACAAAGATGGGAATGCAGAAATAGTGAAATTTACCAGGATGATTAAGATTGATGCCAGTGTTTTATTCTGACTACGTCTAATCTTTTTCAACCTGAATCTACTACAGCTAACAATATAGGATCCAGCAGACGATGATTAGGCATGTGTAAACATTCCCCAATCAACTCAGTTGACCAAGGTTAACAGCCTCATCAAGTCAACTAACTCTTTTGTCCATGACATGATGGCACCAATACACACGGCTTGTTCTACGAAGGGAACAGTGAGTGAGCAATTGAAGCCTTCGGAAGTCCTGCACTTTTAATGACCATGTTTCGGAACCATATAGTAGAAGAGAGTGACCCTGCGTACGCAATTGGATATCACGGTGGTGCACAGATGCCGTAAACTGGCGAAAGCCAATTAACTCTCCTTTGTCCATTTTGCCAGCCCTTCGACAGAGGCCGGTCAGACTTCCTAGTTAAGTGAAGTGGTCACCATGCTCAACCTTATGTCTATCTGACGCCACCTACCCAACACTTATAATTTCGGTAGATGGTGTCTGGTTGTGCCTAGCATAAGTCTTCTTCGCGACAGTTACACAACCATACTGACAAACTTCTTTCAGGCACAACAATATGTATCACAGAATCAAATACTTCAGGCAACATCTTGATCATCAAAATCACAAAAATGCATCTTTCTGACAAATGGAAATAAGCGCGAAATTATCGCCTGGTTTCTTGTCACTTATCTCCAATCAGTTAACACTAGCCTGCCCCCAAACAACAAAACTTCGATATCCCCAGCTGATAACAGATTATTCAAAATTTATCGCTTTGATAAAATGGCTCGTAGATTTTTTCTCTGAAACGAATTTCAACATAGAAAATTCAAGAAAACAAACTGTTCGGTCCCTCAAGGGGTCGTGAGTGCGCATTGGTGAGAAGTCCCATACTAGTCGCGCGAAACAGCTACTGTCCAGTGCTCCCACGTTTCCTTTATTACTCCTACTGATGTCAGTCTACAATGAATAACAACTTCAAATATTTTCAAATCTCCACAACTCCATCAAAATTCAATTGAACTGGTGCTCATTGGTGACTAACTTCGAGAGATGATTCTCGAAGTTCCAATGAGAAGTCGTGACCAGTGTGGGCAAAGACTGATTGTCGTGAGGACAGTTACTCAACGATGACATTCGGTGTTGGGGGTGGGGCTATGTGATGAGCTAACAGAAGTTGGAAATATAGACGATTGGGTTCTGACCGAGTGACTGAATGTTGAGGTGCTGTCCATGGAACCTGAAGGTGATGGGTTCAATCCGTGGAGGGCGGGCGGTCGGATTTTTGGGTGCTCACTTCTGAGGAGTCTGATACTAGTGGGTTGGGATAGCTGTCCAGTGCTCTCGAGTTTCCATTGTTCCTCCAACTGATGTCAGTCTACAATGAATCACAACTTGAAATGAAGAGAAAAATATTCCAAATTCTTAGAAGAGAATCAGTCAGTTGCCTTTCTTACTCATCGTTTCTACTCACATTTTCTCATGGATATGATGATTTTTATTTAATAGACTAAAGAGGAGAAAAAATAATTTCTAGGTGATAAACATTTAGATGGAAGAAAACTTTTGAACTATAATTATAAAAGTGTGAAATTAGGTAAAAATAATTTCATTAACTAGACAAAAGAGGAGAAGAGAAATAAGTCAAAGTTGAAATATCAACGAAAAAGCCTGTTGAAACTTTCGTCAAGAGAAAAGATGGGATGAAGAAAAAAGGAGTGAAAGAAAGAAGAAATCTACAGCTAAATTTCTTTACATATGTTATACAAATAGCCAAGAAAGTATGGAGTGATGATGGATAAAAGGAATCAAGTTAAGTGAAGATCGATGGATAGATATGCAAAACAGTTTTGTATTGCTGTTCGCCTTTTTCAAAATTCAGAAATCCCACTTTATTTCATTCAATTGAACAATGAACTTCATATGTCTGTATAAAAAGATTGCTTAATTCGACATCATTTTCAATTAGGTTAACTTTCACTCAATAGATACATATAGTGTCTAAAAGTGACATAGTAGTATACAAATGTGTTGTACATGGTTACTTGATTTCCATTAAGAGGAGAAACAACTGCACATTTGGCTGAATTATATGTAGAGTTTATACGTCGTATCATATCGTATCCCACATAGTAGACAGACAAGACATATTTCATGAAGGCAGACGAGGGATTGGAGAAATTTGAAGCCAGTATTCACGTTGATTTCACAGGTAATAGCGCAGCAGAGATCCCGAAACGTTGACCATCAGTATAGAATAAGAAGATATTGTTCTCTGAGAAGCTACAGATCAGTTTCTCTAGTCTGCGATTAGTTCCATCGTATATTGAGAACAATTTACCTTCTTGGCCTACCTCAGTGTATGTCTATAAATTTACTCAGTCATTTCAAGGTAGTTTCAAACCACTATTGTAGAAGGTATGGAAGGAAAGAAAGGTACCTGCTGGTGGATTGGAAGAACGGCTACCTTGTCAAACCCGCAAAAAGGGCGACCTAAGTCTTTCCAATAACTCGCGAGGAATCATGCCTTACCTCAACTTCACTGACTTTGGGAAGACCTATGACAGCGTCGACCGAGAAGCAATTTGGCAACTCGTTTAACACTACGGAATACCATGAACCTTTATCAATCTCATTCAACAAGTATATGAAGACGCCACATGCCAAGTAATTCACAATGGAAAGCTCAAGACTCCTTTGAGGTGAAGACAGGAGTAAGACAAGGTTAACGCATACTGTCACCGATGATAATCCTGATTATGGAAGACTGGATCATGCAGCAAACAGTGAGAAGCGCGAAGATGGGGATACGCTGAACCAGGCAAACGATCCTAGAAGATTTGTATTTCGCCACTAACGATTTATGTTTAATGTCACACAAACTTGAAGATCTCAAGGCGAAAACTAGCAAGTTGACAGGAGAGGCGAGGCGAATCAGTGAAGGAAGACAGGACTTCAACTGAATGCAGAGAATTCAGAGGTGATGAAGCTACTCAACCAACAATAACAACAGCGACAACAACAAATGCAAATCACCATCAACGAGAGAAACTCAAAGGTAGTTGCCTCTTTCACATACCATCGAGGCAGCACTGCTTCAACTACACGTCGCGGCACAGACCAGCACGTCAAAGCCAACCAGGATAAGAAAAGCAAGACAGGCGTTCATTAACCTGAAACCAGTGTGGAGATCTTCACTACACTCCACTCCACTCCACTCAGCATAAAGCGTCAACAACATCCAGATTTTCAACACCAACGTCAGTCAAGTCAGTACTCCCATGTGATGGTTGAGACACTTGGCGCATTATGAACAGCATTTCCAACAAACTACACACATTCTTCAACAAATGCCACCTACGCTCACTCAATACTGACACTGAAGCTGAGATGGAGAGAAGAATAAGAATAAGCAACAAGGAACAAGGAACTCACTGTGACTGGTGACGAACCAACGAAATAAGAACTTATCACTCGAAAAATATGGAGGGCGAGAAAGTGGAGATGGATTGTGCATGCGCTGAGATGACCATTTGGGGACATCACGTGTCAGGCCAGGCACTTGAATGGAAGCCAGATGGTAAACGACGAGTTGGGTGTCGGAGGAGATGGTTCTATGGAGGAGATGGTGTGAGGAATTAGTGAGAGCTACTGGTGAGTCATGGAGCTAGATTTAAGAGATTGCAGAGAAGAGAGTGGAATGGCGACGTGCTACTGGAGCCATATGTTCTATTAAGAACTTAAGGGACAAATAATAATAATAATAATAATAATTAGAAGCGACGGGATAGATGAACATGGACATGGTCAATTAGTGAGGAATGAAAACTGTGTTCAGTAGATAAATTTTGCTTAGGTAACCTTGTTTTTGTTTACTACAGGTGAGTATGTAAGTTTAAAACAGTAAGACGTTTCATACAGCCAACACTCCAACTCCAATGACAAGTCGTGACCGGTGGAGTCATGCCTGATGGCCGTGAGGATAAATACTCAACGATGACATTGGGTGGCGGTTTGCGCTATATATCGTGAGCTAACAGAAGTTGGAAATATGGAGCATTGGATTCTGACCCAGTGGCTCAATGGTAACGCGCTGGTCGCGGAACCTGAAGGTGGCGGGTTCGATCCCTGCTGGTGGGGTCGTGGGTGCGCACTGCTGAGGAGTCCCATACTAGGATGAAACAGCTGTCCAGTGCTCCCAGGTTTCCTTTGTTCCTCCAACTGATGTCAGTCTTCGATGAATAACAACTTGAACTACAAGAATCAAATAGTTGACATTATGTCGAGGGAGGGATAGGTAAATGTTTCTATTAAAAGAGATTGACACATACTTAAAACACTAACACGGTATGGTTATTCGAACGTCTGTTATAATTCAAAGAAGTACGTTTTAAAACCAACCTATATACTTAACCCAATTCAATCTTTAGAGAAAACTAGTTTACACAACTGATGGATGATATATAAAAGGATGAAGAGTATTCAGGATATTCAGAGAATCTTGGTGTTTGTTAGCCAATGATAACTTAACACACTTTATCAATTTTACGTCTATAAATATAAAATAAAATTAGAGAAAAAAAAACAACCTACTTCTGCCTTAATTCTCTATCGAATATAACATTTGTATAAATACTTCCATCCAATTGATTAATACTGAAATATTCATTGATATCAATGCTAAGTCGATATTCAATCTCAGAATTCTTTTCACTGTCTACATCTGTTGCAATCACCTTGTTTACAAAAGTATTCACTGGACTATTTTCTTGTACTACAAACTGAAAAAAAAAAACAACAAAACAAAATTGAAAATAAAAGTGGAGGATGTTTCAAGGTCGGCACTACCAATATTCTCTCAGTGATACTCGAAATCTAGAGGGTGTTTATTGTTCCAATATGGTCGTGCCCACAAAGCTGAACCCTCATTGGTCGTTAATTATATTTATCTATATATGGAATCAGTGTTTCTCAAGGTCATCTAGAAATGTATATATTCAGCATCGCTGTCACCTCTATTGACTATGATTACTATTTATTGACAAACTTGTTATTCTCCGTTGTTTTATTGAATCGAATTGTTCAACCTCTATTGGCATATGGGCTTCTATAAGGATGCCTCGAGATTATATTATTATTATTAGTCTTTTGGGTTCCTAGTGGAACACAGGCTTCAGTAGCACGTCTCCAGTGACCTCTGTTCTCTGAGATCTTTCGAACCTGGTTCCACGACAGCCCAGAAGCTCTCATTTCCTCCTCGCACCATCTCCTCCATGTCACCCTCACCACGGACGTCCAACTCGTCGCTCCCCATGAGGATTCCACTCGAGTACCTGGCCTGACGCGTTATGTCCCCAGTTGGCCTTCTCAGTGCATGCCCAATCCATCTCCACTTCCTCCTGCATATTTGTTGTGTGATAGGTTCTTGGTTGGTTCGTTCCCAGAGCTCCTGGCCATCTGATCTTCACTAGCGAGCTGTCTCGAGATTGCCTGAGTGTTAATTGTGATAATTTGGTTGGCTGTGACTAGCCAATAAAGGTAGAACAATTCGATGCAACAAAACAACGGAGAACAACAAGTATATGAACAAAAAGCAATAACCACTACCCATTGTGCAAGGAGTTGTTATCGTTACTCCATGGCATACTGAATAATGCCTAGGCGTTTGATGCGATGTGTGCGAGGTTTGAGTCCTTGTGAGAACAACATCACTCGGGTGCAGGTACATCCATCTAACGAGTCCCAAGTAGGACGAAACGGGTATCCTGGATTCTTCTGCTAGCCACAACCAACCGAATGTATTGACTATTGTTGAGACAGTAAAAGCTCTCTGTCAACGACCTTTCTTCTCATCATGTCTTTGCGTGTTGGTGAAATTCTTGTTGCGGTGGTTGACGTTCTTACTTGCATTAGAGTTGATTCGTATACACGTTAGGTTCCTATCCTTCATAGTCTGATAGGCGCATATCACTCTTAGACTGTTACGTTGTAATACTAGTCATAGAAGCAGCCATCATCCAGTGATATCCGCCAGTATTTTTCACCCTGTCGGACTTTGTTGACTCGAAAGGTTGTCGGACTATATCGTGAAGTGACAGAAGCAGGTAAGTATAGACTGCTGGATTCAAATCCAGTGTCTCGGTGGTAATGACCTCGTCACAAACCGTGACCTTCCACCTTTCAATCTCTGGCAGAGTCAAGGAACACGCTATTGAAGAGTCCTACACTGGGACGAATATTCTGCCCAGCATTTATAAGTTCTAAGTGATTCCCCAATTGATGTCAATCTATTATTATTATTTGTCCCTTGGCTCCCTTGTCGAACATAGGGCTTCAATAGCACATCTCCATCCCCCACTCTCTTCTCTGCAATCTCTTAAATCTAGCTCCATGACTCACCAGTAGCTCTCACTAATTCCTCACACCATCTCCTCCATGGAACCATCTCCTCCGACACCCAACTCGTCATTTACCATCTGGCTTCCATTCAAGTGCCTGGCTTGACACGTGATGTCCCCAAATGGTCATCTCAGCGCATGCCCAATCCATCTCCACTTTCTCACCCTCCATATTTGTAGAGTGATAAGTTCTTATTTCGTTGGTTCGTCACCAGCCACGGTGAGTTCCTTGTTCCTTGTTGCTTATTCTTATTCTTCTCGCCATCTCAGCTTCATTGTCAGTATTGAGTGAGCGTAGGTGGCGGCATTTGTTGAAGAATATGTGTAGTTTATTGGAAATGCTGTTCATAATGCGCCAAGTGTCTCAACCATCACATGGGAGTACTGACTTGACTGACGTTGGTGTTGAAAATCTGGATGTTGTTGACACTTTATGCTGAGTGGAGTGGAGTGGAGTGGAGTGGAGAAGATCTCCACACTGCTTTCAGATTAATGAACGCCTGTCTTGCTTTTCTTATCCTGGTTGGCTTTGACGTGCTGGTCTGTGCCGCGACGTGTAGTTGAAGCAGTGCTGCCTCGATGGTATGTGAAAGAGGCAACTTCCTTTGAGTTTCTCTCGTTGATGGTGATTGTTGCTTGCTGTTGTTATTGATGGTGGTGGCGTTGGTTGGCTATCTTCATCACTTCTATGACTTCGGTTAAAACATTAAATTTTCATAATGTCAGTGTTTGTTTATGGGGAAATGAAGAGTAACAGGTTGCACCAGATAGACACAAGTGACTTAAGAAAGACACGCTTCAATGTGTCAATATCTCAAGTGATTTAGGTGTACAAACATAATCACAAGATTTCTGAATAAACTTTTTTGCTACTGAAAAATGATTGAAAGCCTTCCACAGCACCATTTGTTTAAATCGTTAAACAAATGCATTGAATAATTTTGAAATATCCACCTGTTGAACACTGATCAATTGAAGAATAAAACTGTTTGACTGCGATACAAGTTAGTTTAAATTGTCAGTCTTTTTATGACTTCTTACTTGTCTAAGAGGAAGTGGTGTAATGTATAAAAGACTTCTTAATTAGATGTATATTGAATAATTTACCAAAAGCTGAATGAATTTTTTTACAGTATTGTATTAACAAAATTTAATCGAACATATGTCATGCTTTCATATGTACCTCATGTTATTAGATTATAGCTGGATATAGTGATGTCTGTTTGGTGCTTAGCAAGGGAATCCAAGATGCGCGTTTCGTCCTTTATGGGACTCGTCAGATTGATATGTCTGCCCATGAGTAGTGATATTGTTTCCACTGAGACATGAACCCATTATACATCTTTTCAAACGCCAAAGTGTTATCCACTAGGCTAATGGGGTACGAGAGACAATAATATCAGTCTCAGAGGGGACGACATCACTCACTTAGCTGTAAGTACATCAAGCTGATGAGTCCCGGATCGGACGAAACGTGCGTCCTGGATTCACCTGCTAGCCATCCAACATACATCAACATAATTACTAATCAGGCAGCATTAGGGCATCGGCATAACAGCCCATCTGCTAACAGAGGTCGAGCAACTTGAGCCAGTATCGTAACGGGAGATAGTTGAAAAAATGTTCAACTGTCAGAGGGGTGATCATGTCAACTGTATAAAGTGTAAGTTAACCAATCAATTCATTTCGAAGGTCTGTGTCGAATCTATTGATTTCTTCAGGTATCTACGAAAGCACTGAAAACCTGAGTGGACTGAGCAGACACTTCTTCTTAGTTTCAAACTGTTCATTATGGTCCAGTTCCTTCCATTATGAACAGTTGAATTTGAGTGATCTCTTCAAACCTGACTAACTTTGAAGACGTTTTCATCTTCAAAAATTCCTAGGACTCTATCAATGTTCGCTTTTTTCAATGCATATCAACCTATTTTAGGAATGCGCTGCATAATTTGCTGGTAATTTAACTGCCGAAATCCTTTGGAGTGATAGTTGTGTTATTTGGCTACTCGTGATTTTCACCATCTGACGTTTTTTTCTACTGCTTCTCCAGTATTCCTTGGCCTGATGCAATATAGGCATGGTATCAACGTTACAGAATTCAGTGTTCTGCTCCAAATTGGAAATAATAACAGCTGGTGGGTAACTTGGTATACACTGATCAAATTAAGGGTAGTATAGTGTAATCCTGATCGAACTTGTTCTATAAGTATCCTTTTTTTCCCTCGTGGTCTTGAGGATTTTAACCCATCCATCAGTGAAGTTATTGTCTGAAGCTTTTCTCAGTTTATCAGCCATTGAAGGAGATGGTACATTGGACAAGTGTCTAATCTTCCTTCTATACCTGTTAGCATTGGGCTTAAAATTGTTTCCTGTGGTTATATTTTCAACCCATTGAAAATTTTCCAATCAGTATTCGTCGGTTTTTGCGAATAGTTTATCAACATGGCTAAGATTGTGGTGTTGATGATGATAGACACCATAATCATTGTTAGTATTTCAATCAACATTCACCACAGTGAAGCTGTTATTCTTGTCTTCATTCTGATCAAAATGAAGCGTAGTTTGAATAGCACTTTTCTTCGAACGACTTAGCTTAATAGAAATCTCAATACACAAACACCCACGCTTATTTTTGCTTCATTGAAATGTATTCGGTTGACCAATTAAAAATTAGGAATTTCCTGTCATTCTATTGGCTAGTTTTAAGTCGTATGACTCAGTATATATATATATATATATATATATATATATATATTGTCAGGTGAGCTCCTATGCCGATCCACGATGCACGTTTCGTTCTATTTACGACTCATTGTCTAGATGTGCCTGCTTTGGCGTTTGAAGAGATGAGCAGTGCCTTTGAGTATCATTGGGAACAACATCAACCACTTACAGGCAGGTAAATCCAGCTGACGAGCTTCAGATAAATCGAAAGTTTGCCAGTCATCACTAGGGAACTCAAACCAGTGCCTTTCGCATTACCTTCCAGGCGTTGTATGAAACTAACCTCAAAATTCAACTGCTAACCATCTTTCAACTTGACCTTATTCAATGACTACGTTTTTCAGTTGTTATGAGAAATGAGTGATTCGTAACTGTCTATTTATCTTTACCACACTTTTTGTTCATCTGAAAGTAATTTGAACTTATTCGAAGAGAAATAGTACGTGATTGGTTGTTAGCTGGATTGTCTAGAGATTCGCTGATTGGTTCTTCTTATTCAGCTTAATTTAAATCTACGCGTGAGTAGCCAATCAAATAGCTGGTCTGATATTATTAGATAGATAACTTTATAAGACTCATTTACATGATAATCAGGAGAAATGAAGACTTAGTGAATAATCAGGCCTTTAGACTCAATCGATAAACCAAACGAAACGTCACCGAGATGCCATTGGTTCGAAAGCAATGGTGGTTCAGGCTTTTATTTCACTTCAAATGAAATAAACTTTGTTAATCAATACTATTTCTGCTTACATTGTAATAATCTCGTGAAAACACTGGTGGATTATCGTTTACATCTTGAACAAACACCTTGATCACATGACTGGAGGTAAGACTTGGTTCACCGTTATCGATGCAGACGATCTATAAAATTATGAGAAAGAAGAGGAATATTATTATTATATGGAAAAAAGTCTACTTGAAATTAAAACTCTTGAAAAATCAATCGAATATTCTTGGAGTACATCATACACAAACAAGGTTATTTTGGAGTACTTGGCTTTCAGAAATATACCACACATGTCCAACTGTAGATTGCGTCAGCCAATGTGGCAACCAAGCTAGGAAGCTTAGCATTGTGGTGCACATTAGTAGATGTTAATTGGTTGGAGGCAATTGCCAGGAAGCCCTGTACCTAAGTTTCTCCCGTTTTGGCACTCATCAGCAAGACGTATCTGCAATTTCGACGGAACTGATGTCCAGCCTGAGATTCCAACCCGCGTCACCAAGTGTTGTAATCAGCGAATTTACCACTGAGCTATTCGGGCCGCGATTGACCTCCTGTAGGATTGGCTTACATGTATTGTTTGGTCACGGGAGTGCAATCAACTTCATGTTGTCTAGTCTTGAGTGCAGACCGAATTCTATCGATCATATTTGCTATGTGGTAAACAGAACATTATTGAGATGCTGTTTAAAACTTGGACTTTTGAAGCTGTGTATCTACATGTGAGTATCACTCGAAACTTCAGAATTTTCATTAGACATCATTAGACTAACAGTGAATTCGATAACCCCTGGGGTTATCTCCACGATCGACAGTCTGACCTACAAAGTATGACTTCAAGAGCTGAACCACCTTATCTTATTATTGTATCTCAGATAGGGAGGAGAGGTAATTATTTTTAGATAGAATTTTAAGGAAACACTTTCAATCTGACCTCTCTTCGCTTTTGTGTTCATTCAGGTTGAAATATCGCAAAGGAAATAGCAGGAGAGTACGAAACCAAATGATAAATGTCTTCTTTATAAAGTACTGGTTTCCGCATCAAGTTATCTGCTCCTGACACCGAATGGCTCATCCGATCACAGAGATCTACAGAAAAATGACCCATCCCGTCTCATAACCATTAGGCCACACTGTAAAAATCTCATAGTATCCATGAGTTAAATTATTCTATTTGAATCTGATGAATATAAACAAAGTAAGTACTGATTTCAGTAGTGTTAGGTAATAAGGTCCAATTTGTAAATTTGCGGTATCGTCATTCATATCTGTTGAATCGGTTAGTAATTAGGAGTAGACCCTGGACCAGGGAAAAGATCCTGGAAGATTTAGATTTCGCCAACGCTTACTTGTGTCTAGTGTCGCACAGACTTGAAGATTTACAGGTAAAACTGACAAGTTGACAGAAGAGATGAGCCAGCGAAGTCGAGAACTCAAGTGAATGTAGACAATTCAGAGGTGATGAAGATACTCAAACAACAACAACAACAAGCTTCAATCACCATCAACGAGAGAAACTAAAAGGAAGTTGCCTCTCTCACCTACCCATCTATCTAAGTAGCACTGCTTCAACTACACGTCGCGGCACAGACCAGCACGTCAAAGCCAACCACCATCGGAAAAGCAAGACAGGCGTTCATTAATCTGAAACCAGTGTGGAGATCTTCTCCACTCCACTGCACTCCACTCAGCAAAAAGCGTGAACAACACATGGATTTTCAACACCAACGTCAGTCAAGTCAGTGATTCCATGTGATGGTTGAGAGACTTGGCGCATTACGAACAGCATTTCCAACAAACTACATATATTCTTCAACAAATGCCGCCACCTACACTGGCTCAGTGCTGACACTGAAGCTGAGATGGCGAGAAGAATACGAATGAGCAACAAGGAACTCACCGTTACTGGTGACGAACCAACGAAATAAGAACTTATCACTCGAAAAATATGTAGGGTGAGAAAGTGGAGATGGATTGTGCATGCGCTGAGAAGACCATTTGGGGACATCACGTGTCAGGCCAAGCAGTTGAGTGGAAGCCAAATAGTAAACGGCGAGTTAGGCGTTCGAGAGTGACGTTGTGGAAATGGTGTGAGGAATCAATAGGATATTGTGGGCAGTCGTTGTGCGAGATTCAAAAGATTGCAGAGAACAGAGTAAAGTGGTGACGGGCTACTGAAGCCCTATGTTCCATTAAGAACCCAAAAGAAAAATAATAATGGCGAAATTGGTTATTTCGCATTGATCAACTAAGATATCTAATCCATTCCTAGAGGAGATCAATCATGATCGAAATAGCTAAGTTACAGTGTCTTTGAATGCAGGATTGGGTGAACTTTATGAAGGGTGGGGAGGTGGTTCGAAGGGGACACCATTCCTCTGGAAGTTCCACATCTGTGTTACTGATGAATGCCAACAAACAATAATCTTATGTAGTTTACTGCTTTCCTGCAGTTGCCTGTCATCAGCTAGGGTGTGTGTCACCTTAACATACAAATTTATATCTCTCTCGTCTCCCTTTTACTCAGTGGTCAGTATTTATGTTTATTCTTGTAACTATCAACTTAAACAAAACTATCTCAGAGAATAGACCAGTAAAAGAGTCTATGCAGTCTAAGTTGATGTTCAAGTTGTAACTAAACTTCAAACAGGGTCAATCATAACTTTATGTAGGAATCTTCATTCTAGAAAACCTTCCCAATAGTGACAAACTGTTCAGTACTGTGTAACAAGTTAGTCAAGTGCCCATTACGTACATCATCTCACACTCAAGTTGTCAATTAGCTCAAAGAAGTAGGTACTTTGAACGTTAGCGTCTACACGCTTCTCTGAACCTATTTCAAGGTATTTAGACATCAAAATGGATAAAATATTTCAATAGTTTCAATGTACTACCAATCTGGTTCATTTTGGAGAGGTCACTGAAATCAGATGATTAAAAGGTGACTTTTAGATTTAGAAGGAATCATCGATCAGCTTCCAGTTGGTTTAGTAACAATCTGAGTAATTACCTTTTTACTTACTACATTTCCAATTCACTACAAAGATTAGATATCAGGCACAACTTTTGTTCCTCTATGAGTTGTTAAATCCTGGAACATTCTTCTTCCACATGTGATACAAGCTACTTTGTCTGAATTCTTTACACGTGGACTGGATACTTATGATGATATATGGCTTGGATCCGCCTAGAACTAAATGAATTTTCACATTTGAACGATCACTTTTCTCTTTTTCCGTTACTTGTGCACAGGTTGACAATCACAAGAAGTAGTCATTCAGGGATTTTAGACACGGAAGCCAGTTAACCGAAAGTTTCTTCTGTTCTGTCAACAACCATTTGAACCATTTGAACATTATAGTTCTCATTAACTGGTAATTCAAGGGTAGCCAACTTTATGTTGTCTAGTCGTACATGATACAACCGAAGGAATCGGTTTACATCTTAGTTAGAAAGGAAAATCAATTTTGTTGAGGTTTTAGGTACGTGTTAGTTAGAAGTGTCAGAAGACACAAAACCTCGCTTGACCAGGAAGGACTTTCTACCGATTCCCTTGATCCATTGAATTTTAAGGGAGTTGTGGAGATTTTGAAGTATTTCAAATTGTTACTCATCATAGATTGACATCAATTGGAAGAACAAAGGAAACTTGACAGCACTGGACAGCTGTCCCAGCACACTAGTATCAGACTCCTCAGAAGTGAGCACCCACAAATCCGCCCGCCCGCCCTCCACCGATTGAACCCACCACCTTCAGGTTCCATGGACAGCACCTCAACATTCAGCCACTCGGTCACAATCTAATCGTCTATATTTCCAACTTCTATTGGTTCATGATATAGCCCCACCCCCAACACCGAATGTCATGGCTGAACTTCGAGAATCATCTCTCGAAGTTAGTCACGAATGAGCACCAGTTCAACTGAAATTTGAGGGAGTTGTGTAGATTTGGAAATATTTGAAGTTGTTATTCATTGTAGACTGACATTAGTAGGAGTAATAAAGGAAACCTGGGAACACTGGACAGCTGATTTGTCCTTTGTTCCTCCAACTGATATCAGTCTACAATGAATAACAACTTCAAATATTTCCAAATCTCCGCAACTCCATCAAAATTCAATTGAACTGGTGCTCATTCGTGACTAGATTCGAGAGGTGATTCTCGAAGTTCCAATGAGAAGTCGTGACCAGTAGGGATAAAATCTGACTGTCATGAGAACAGTTACTCAACCATTACATTCGGCGTTGTGGGTGGGGCTATGTCATGAGCTAATAGAAGTTGGAAATATAGACGATTAGATTGTGACCGAGTGACTGAATGTTGAGGTGCTGTCCATGGAACCTGAAGGTGGTGGGTTCGATCCCTGGAGGGCGGTTTTGTGGGTGCTCACTTCTGAGGAGTCTGATACTAGTGAGCAGGGACAGCTATCCAGTGCTCTCGAGTTTCCTTTGTTCCTGCAACTGATGTCATACAATCTGCTTAAATTTCTTTTCTGTATTGCGTAATTGTAATTTCAACTGTATCCTATGCATATAACTTTAGTTGACCCACTGATTTTGTGAAAAAATCTGCCTGATTATTTTGGCTTACATATTATTTGCCGACTACTTTGTCACCATATGAGTGTTTGATTTTCAATTATGTTGGTAATCATGCTAACTTACAATTTTCTCATACTATACCACGTCTAACGTAATTAAGCGCAATAAATATTCAAGTTTATACACAATAGAGAAAAGCAGTTTAAACGACCTTGAATTAAGACTTACTTTAGCCCATTCTGATTGGCTGAATTCATAATCAAATCCACCAATAGTAATTAACTCAAAATTAACACTGGATATTGGATTCAGTTGAAATGGACCAATCATAGAAGTTTGACTGTTGCTAATTGTTGCCGATTGCAGATTATGTTCCTCAGCTGTAGTATGATGTATGGTGGGATAGAAAAGTCTTTCTAATCGTTGCATTTCTTTAAGTGAAGACGTCTGTGATGTTTGGTGATGAACTTTGTGATTGACATTACTTGTAGTCATTGGTTCTAAATAGCATTGGAAACTGCCACCAGGACCAGTATCTGGATCACTGACCACTACAAATGCCAATAGTTGTGTTATTGTTGACAATGAAATGTCTTCTGTATTGTAAGCATCGAAATTTTTGCTTAATTGACGATTAATTCCACTCTGTCCTGGTGTTTCATTGATATATACCTGTAATACATTGTTCCTTTCCTCACTGTCATCACTGGATTTCTTTGAAGTTATCCCATTGACTGATTCCACTGTGATTTGAGGGGGGACATCGTTTACATCAGTTACAAATATGCTTACAATAGCTTCATCAAATCCTGGATGACCAGATTGATCATGAGCAAGTACACGAATAAGATGATGCTTAGATTGTTCATAATCTAATCTTGCACGTGTACTCAACCAACCGGTTTTTGGATCGATTTCAAACAAGCCCCTTCTTGCACTACTACTACTACTGTTCTTATTGTTTTTAGTAGTAGTAGTAGTAGTAGTAATAGTAGGAGTGTCGATGGGTTTATTACTTTTGCCCACAATGGAGGTGTTATACGCATTATGTTGAATTTGATGATGGGGATTGTCATTATTGGCAAGTGGTAAACCTTTCATATTATTCGACAAGTGTTCTCCGTCAATACTCACTATACTGTAAACAATTTGACCAGATAACCCATCGTCTGGATCATCTGCAATCAGTTGTATTAAACGTAAGCCTTCAGGTGAATTCTCTGGTACATAGACAACAAGACTTTTATTTCGAAATACTGGATGATTATCATTTTCATCTGTCACAATGATCTGTGTGTGTGTGTAGGGGAAGAAGAAGAAAAGCGGACACTGAATTGCTGGTTTTTTTTTAGAAAGCACAAAAAATGTTTAGAAAAAGGTTATTTTCCTAAATGGTGGTTCAACTGTGTCATTGTTGCATAGCTTAGTTCAAGTTTTTAACCTTTGGCTTTGTGCTGATAGGGATGTGAAGAGACTGTGATCAAAGTGAACAAGACAATAGTAACCAACGGTTGATAACTTTTGATGACATCACACTGTTGTCTACCATAATCCACCTGTTCCCTTCTATATATTTTGGCAACTTGTGCAAAGTTCTACTTTGATTTATCCATCTAGACATCTTCAGCAAAGTAATTTGGCAGTTGCTTCAACACTACGGAATACTACAAACCTATATCAACCTCATTCAACAACTATATGAAGATGCTACATGCTAAGTAATTCACAGCGGGAAGCTCAGTGATGCTTTTGAAGTGAAGATAAGAGTGAAACAGGGCTGTCTACTATCACCCATGATATTCCTGATTGCGGTCGACTGGATCATTCAGCAAACAGCGAGGAGCGAGAAGAAGGGGGTACGCTGGGCCGGGGAAAAGATCCTAGAAGAAGATAAGGGTTTCGCCACCGATTTAATGTCACACAAACTCGAAAATCTACAGGAGAGAGCTAACAAGTTGACAGAAGAGGTGACCCAGCGAAGTCGAGAACTCAAGTGAATGTAGACAATTCAGAGGTGATGAAGATACCCAAACAACAACACCATCAATCACAAGTACCAATCACCATGAACGGAAGAAACTCAAAGGTAGTTGTCTCGTTCAACTATCTAGGCAGCACTGTTTCAATTACACGTCGCAGCACAGACCAGCACGTCAAAGCCAACCACCATCGGAAAAGCAAAAGTGGCATTCATCAACGTGAAACCAATGTGAAGATCTAATGCACTCCACTCCACTCAGCATAAAGCCTGAATAACATCCGAATTTTCAACACCTACATCAGTCAAGTCAGTGATTCCATGTGATGGTTGAGAGACTTGGAGCATTAGGAACAGCATTTCCAACAAACTTCAGATATTCATCAACAAATGCCGCCACCTACTCTGGCTCAATACTGACACTGAAGCTGAGATGGAGAGAAGAATAAGAATAAGCAACAAGGAACTCAATTTGGCTGGCGACGAATCAATATAGCAAGAACCTATCACTCGAAAAATATGTAGGGTGGGAAAGTGGAGATGGATTGGGCATGCTATGAGAAGACGGTTCTAGGATATCACGTTCCAGTCCAGGTACTCGAGTTGAAGTCGAAGGAGGAACGACGAGTTGGGCGTCCGAGGTGAGGGTGATATTGTGGAGATGATGTGAGGAAGAAGTGAGAGCTTCTGGGCTGTTGTTGAGCGAGGTTGAAAAGATTGCAGAAAAGAGAGTGGGATGGAGACGTGCAACTGAAGCTGTATGTTCCACTAGGAACTCAAGGGATAAATAATAATAATAATAATGATCAGAAGACATTATATCCCTTTACATGTGTGTATAAACTGATCTTTATTGTATGAAATTTAGTATTTCGATCGAACATGCCTCGATTTAACTTGGGCAAATGTTCATTGTTATTTTCAAGGTTATCACCTTAATTTTCAAAGGAATAACTATTTTTCATTTTATTCTCTTGAAGATCAAATAAAAGTCAACAACATATAAGTTTTTTTCTTTTGAAAAAATAAACAAACTGGTTTTTTTTTCTCCAAAGAATACTTTGAGGTTATACTATAAGTGACAAAACAGTATTTCAATACTTAGAGGGGAATGGCCTTAGATGAACAGATAATAAACCTATGAAGTCTAGATAACACTTTTGAAAATATAATAACCAAGTTAATTAAATTGAACATTGAATAGATGAGCTATCTCACACAGGAGAATAATGATGAACTCGCCTATCATAATACTGATAGGGTTAAATTCAAACTGCCCAGCACATGTAAGCACATACTGGAACAATTTCCAGTTATATGTAAGCAGTACAGTTATCATATGTCAAGGTGTCCATCGTTGAATGCAGTTGGAAATTGTATACTTTCCAATGATAAATTAGTGTATTTAATTCAGTCATTGCAGAAGATCAACTAAAGCTGGAATGCCTCAAAGGTAACATCTCTGACTACACCACTTGGGTGATACGGGTTCGAATCTCAGAAAAGAGGCATCAGTTCTATTGATGTTGAAAACATATCTTGCTGATTAGAGTCACCAAACATGAAACTTGAGTCTGTTACAGGTTTATAACGATTACCACAACCTTTCATTTCTTCTTAACACCATCTCCTCCTTGTTATCTTCGCCTCCAACGTCCAACTAGTCGTTTCTCATTTCGCTTTCACTCAAGGGCCTGGCTTGGTGCGTAAAATCCGTTAACGGTCTTCTCAGTGTATGTCCAATTCAATCCATCTCCACCTTCGTCTGGATATTTGTTGGGCGGAGGGTTCCTCGTCGGCTGGTTCGTTACCAGCCCAAGTAACTTCCTTGTTGCTTATTCTTATTATTCTGGCCATCTAATCGATCTTCAGTATTGAGTTAGCGTGGGCGGCAGCTGGTCATGATGTATGTGTGCAGTTTGTTGAAAATGTTTTTCATAACGTGCCAAATCTGTCATTCATCAAATAGAATCACTGACCTGACTGACATTAGTGTTGAAAATCCGGATCTTGTTCATGTTTTATGCTGAGTGGAATGAAGTGGAGTGATTTCAAATTATTGGAGGCCTGTCTTTCTGTCTCTCCGATTCTGGCTTTGACATCCTCATCTGTGCCGTCGCGTGTAGTTGACAGAATGCTGCCTAGTTGGTAGGGGAAAGAGAGAACTTCCCCTAGATCCCTCCCGTTGATGGTGATCGGTGCTTGTTGTTGGTTGGGTATCTTCATCACTTCTGTCTTCTCTACGTTCATCTGAAGGAAGTGCTGTCTTCCTTTGCTGCCTCGCATCTTCTGCCAACTTGTTAGTTTTCGCCTGTAGATCTCCAAGTTTGTGGGACATTAGACATTAGACATAAATCATGATCACTTAAACCCAAATCTTCCTTTGGGGTTTTTTCGTCAATCAAACAGCGTATGCGCATCTTCTTGCTCTTCATAGTTGTCTGTTGCATGATCTAGTCGAGTCGACTACAGTTAGGAAGATCATCAGTGATAGTAGACAACCTTGTCTTACTTTTTTCACCGCTATGCTCCTCTTAATCATCCTGAAGGGATCAGCATATTCTGTCAATTCTGTGTTAGCTACATGGTGAACTGATTTTGTTCTGTGTTTATTGTTTTTGTCCTCCTATTTTTTTCTTAATTTGTGTAATTGTGTGCGCCCCTGAAATGTGAGTTCAGACTTGAAGAAATTTATTGAGCATGGTAATTATGACTAGTGGCTAGACGAAGAGCGTATGACGCACGTTATATCCTATTTTGGATTTATCAAGTGGATGTACCTGCCTACTGATGAAGGATGTTACTCTCGATAAAGCAACAACCAAGGACCAATCACTTGAAACATCAGAGAGTCATCTGTTTGTCCATTGAATCATGACAGCCACTTCTTATGCCATAGATATAATTAATTTTATGTTAATGCTTATAACTATACGTTGTTTTTAGAACTGAGAAGCAGATATGTTCAGTTAACGAGACCGAGATAAGATGAAACATGAGTTCTAGATTTCGCTGCTAGCCGCTATTCATCATTATTATTGAACAGGAAACTTGTAAGTCTCACGTGATTGGTCAGACAACAAGGCATTTGTTAATATTATTATTTGTCCCTTGGGTTCCTAATAGAACATAGGGCTTCAGTAGCACGTCTCCATCCCACTCTCTTCTCTGAAATCTTTCGAACTTGGCACCACGACTGCTCATAACTCGACGTTTCCCATTCGGATTCCATTCAAGTGCCTGGACTGGCACGTGATGTCTTCAAATGGTCATCTCAGCGCATGCCCAATCCATCTCCTCCATATTTGTAGAGCGATAGGTTCTTGCCTCGTTGATGCGTCGCCAGCCAGATTGAGTTCCTTGTTGCTTATTCTTATTCCTCCCGCCATCTCAGCTTCAGTGTCAGTATTTAGTGAGCGTAGGTGGCATTTGTTGATGAATATGTGTAGTTTGTTGGAAATACTGTTCGTAATGCGCCAAGTGTCACAACCATCACATGGGAGCACTGACTTGACTGATGTAGGTGTTGAAAATTCGGATGTTGTTGACGCCTTATACTGAGTGGAGTGGAGTGGAGTGAAGAAGATCTCCACACTGGTTTCAGATTTATGAACGCCTGTCTTGCTTTTCCGATGGTGGTTGGCTTTGACGTGCTCGTTTGTGCCACCACGTCAACATTCACTTGAGTTCCGACTTCTCTGGCTCATCTCTTCCGTCAACTTGTCAGTTTTTGCCTGTAGATCTTCAGGTTTGTGTGACATTGGTCACAAGTCACTAATGGTCCTTGATTATCACTCTACTGGGCCCTAATTGTTATCTTAATTGCATCGATCATTTTTACAGTCAAAATTATCTTTTGATGATGTTTCTGTCACCTCTGTAGTTACAGAGGTCGAGTTTAATGTTTGGGAATGGCTCAGAGTGCCCGGGCATAAAACCAAGGTGAAGTATAAATTCTCTACTGTTTGTATCTTTGATTAAACAAACTCTGAGGTACTATAAACAATAAATTGCAAACGTCTCATTCACCTTTGTTAACATAATACCGCCTAAATTTTTCTGCATATAAAGAGCTCATTCGAGAGATTTTTGGACATTGATTTTGAGGATTGATAGTGGATAGCAGTGGAATGTAGGATAAGCGTTTCATCCCGTTCGAGGCTGGACAGCTGTATGTACCTGCTTTGATGTATCTCTTCCAGTTATTAGCTCTTTTGCTTATTCCAGAGAGCTCATTGTGTCTCACAGTGTAGCTTTTGATGAAATCCTGAAGCTGTTAGGACAAACTGGTTCTAGCACATACAAACTTTCAAAATCTGTGACACTTATGAGAGAACGTTTGGTGGATATAATGTGAAATATTCGAACACATTGTAGTCTACAGATATGCGAAGGGTGGAACGTAATGATATGAGGGCATAGATATTTTGTCGGTGTTGTTCTTCAATGGTATGCCTCCTATGTTGTGTAACCAACTGGTGACCAGTCTTGAGATATAGTGCACAGTTGAAGGTGAGAACAGTAGGACAGTTTATCAAGTTAACAGCATATATCTCATTCGATGGAATTGAATCACAGATCGTTAAAGAAAGCTGGCGCTTCTTACAAATTGTAGTGGTGTTTGAACTGACATCATTTCCGAAGAAGAACAACCTATTCTTGAATTTCTGACATATTTGATTTAAGCATTGTGCTGAAAGCTGAACCTTTTGACCAGATATTATCTACATGTTGAAAATAAGCGAATAATGTTTGAATATGATGTAGTAAACAATTTGAATCGATGCGTGATACTATGGATTTCCGGCGCTAAACGTTTATTGACCTAGATTGACTCCTCCTATAGCTATGCTGTTTCCTGTGTGTAACAGTTTCAGTGATGTTGCAAACTTATTTAGCAGCCGGGAGCTGTATATCGACAACAACAACTTTCTAACTAATGGCACATGTAATGAAAGTGGCAGATTATGTTGGATCAGAAAACCAGCAATACTAAGCTTTATGGTATAGTAACATTCAATAAGCGTTGAACTACAGATGACAATTTTCCTCCCTGATAGATAACACTATGGTATCTCAAAACAATAGTTATCGGTTTTTAATCACATTGGAAACAGAAACATGCTGGATAGTGAGTTCGATTTCTGGAAGGTATGGAATACACCTTCAGGATTTCAGCCAATATTAGACGATTGTGTAATTGTTATCTGTAGAATTATATGCATGACTCCGACTGAGTATCCAAAAATGTTGGGCCTGTACTCCCTCCCTCCCTCCCTCACTCACTCACTCACTCACTCACTCACTCACTCACTCACTCACTCACTCACTCACTCACTCACTCACTCACTCACTCACTCACTCACTCACTCACTTACTTATTTACTTGCTCATACACTTATTTACTCGCCTAATCAGATGCAGTTATATCATTTTCATTAACGTAAGATATATGTGTGAAAGGTTTAAAGTTGTCTTATCACAGTGTTAGATTAAAACAGAGCAAAAACTTACGTGATCATAAACTGTATTCAAATGTTGGTATCAATAGACTTTATTCTAACATTATTCAATGTAGTCATCACTACCTTCTAATATATTGACAGAATGAACTTTTAGAACTCCTATGACGACCAAAAGTTTTCAAGTAGAAGAAATTTTTTACACTAAAAAAAATAATAATAATAACTCACTTCTAAATACATTTGTCCAGTAAATGCTGGTGAACCATTATCAACTGCATTCAATACAAAATGATAACTTCGTTTAGTCTCCCAGTCCAACTGTTTAGCTATCTTCAAGTACAATTGTTCAGGTCTGCTTTGATGATGATGATGATGAGGTAGTAATAAGGGTTGGTTGGTAGCTGGCGACGACGACGACGATGATGATGATAGTGAAGGATGGTAAACGAATGCATTCTTCTCTTTTCCATACGGTAAGTTATTATCATTATGATTAAGATCACGTACATAGTAATCAAGATTCGAGGATGCATACTGTACTTGATTGGAGGTAGATGATGTTAATGAAAGTTCAGGAAATTCACTGGATATCTGAATCAACTCAAATGTTTCATCACCTTGTGTAAGCAATTGATATCTGATAAACAAAGAAGATGGATATTTCTTTTTTAGACAAAACGTAGGTAAAACTTATATGAAAATCAAACTATAGCTAAGCATATTCTTCTTCTAGAAAGTTATTTAGATCAAAGTTAAGAAATATTTGACAGTAGAGTCAATTTACCGCCTAAGAAGCAGATAAGAAGCGTTTAGAAGGCTGAAAATACCACACCATAGCGACCAGGAATCAAACAACAAACTTGCACTTCCGGATATGCTTATCATTTGATGATTGCTTCCTAGAAGAACAGTTATAGATACAACTTCATGGAAAAAGTAAGCCTTGGAAACCAGAAGACGGATTATCTTACTTTACATAGAGAACATATCCGATATTACAACTAGATTACTGAAGCATGTTGCAATCGGTTTGGCTCACAAGCCTAAAAAATCTCTTCAAATTTTAATATGGAGGCCATAAAATGCAATGACAAAGGCAAACACAGTATACATTATCTATAAAATAAACTGCAGAAACTGTGAAAAACATGACATCGGACAATTTGGTTAGCCTGTTGGTATCCATCTTTATGAACATCAGGTAGCAGTGAAGCGTCACGATATATATTCGCTTATATCAATAGACACGGATAACCGTGAACGTGGATTCGACTGGAATAGAGGAGATACAAAGAAAGCCAGAGAATTTATACAATCTTAATATTCAGGTCAGTCATTGGCCCAATTTATCAACCAATAAAAAACAATGAGACAACCAATCAAAATAAATATAGAGACTACCAATCACACACAAGGTCATCTGGACAAGCTACTCAATAAATAGTAGAGTAAACCTAATAGCTCACTTCTTTTTGAAGTTTGCGTTGACAGTATTGTCTAGAATGACAATGAAAGCTCCTCATCCAGCTCAGAGAACAGAAGACCGTGGGAATCATCCTCTTGAACGACAAATATTCTTCGCCCTTTCAATATGAGAAACAAAAGTGCGCTTATTATTTTTAGAAAGTTTCATAGGAAAAGTATCTCCTGTTCTCAAATGCATTGACAACCTATTCTACTACAGTACCTCCCCCGGTTTGTCATCATCCCATCAATCTTATTGCAGAGACTATATTTGTAGCTATTAGATCTGGTAACAGTATATATTCAAGTAACTCTGTTGTCGAATATGATTACAGTATTGATTAACTTTCAGACTGAAATTTCTATTTGTGTGATGATCATATAGAATATAGACTTAGTTTTTCGTGTTAATTACTCCTAAGTCCACTACAAATTATACGGCTAGTTAGATAAAGGTTTTGAGAAAATGTATTGCCCTTGAGGCAATGTAAAAATTGGCTAAATTTGCCAAGGTGATTAGTTGCTTTGAATGTGCTACTTAGATGAAACATTAGTCAGAAATCAATATACAGAGAGTGTTTGTTGTTTTTTCAACGGAAATAACTGGTAGTCATACAAATGTAAATGTGTTGAACAAGTTAACAAGGGTACATTAGGTCTACAAGTCAAATGCCTTTAAAGCCAGGTGAAAATTAGTCAAAGATTACAGTCTAATATTAGAGTGATTGTTTATCAATATACCCGGTTTGTTAACCACACTTTCACTATACAAATCAGAGTTTTAATTATCTAGAAAAACACTTAAAGGTTAGCAGATAACGTGTCTCCCTAGTCGATTAAAAAAACTTAAAGTTTGATATATTTGCTTGAGGCTAAGACATTTCATCAGTGGTGTACTCAACCAAATTTAACTAACAGAGGTGAATTCTTGAGAGTAAGTGGGTCGGGTTAGCTTACTTGCACTGTGTGGTATGCCCTTTTTGATACCTTAGCTGGCGGTTGAATGTGTCTGAGCTTACTGGACTTCAAACAAGCGAATATTTCGTCTGGTGTTTAAATTACTCTAATCCGGCTACCTAGTGAAATCTACAGATCAACATGAAAACCTCTTAACTACTCAAGTAGTCCATTTGTATGTTTCGTAAACATAAGAGCAGTTATATGGTTCTAGTATGCTTTTCTCTTGAGACAAGTGCCTTCAATCGACAAGGATTGATGCGCTTAGTGACTGACTAGTGATTTACGAATAGCGTCAGTAAAACCACTTTCAAAATATTATTCATTTCCTAGTGAACATTTAGTGTTTTTTATTTGGACTAATAATATCCCATCAACTGGATGGTTTCAGATAATTCTGGTTAGCACGCCCATGACATAAAATTTAGTTCACTACAGAGTCTTGGAATTACCAATCTACGAAATCCAGTTACTAATCAGGTTCAAATTTAGTCCCAAGATGGAATGAAAGGAATCCAATTATGATTGGTGTAGGTATTGAATTTACGTGCGAAGGTGGTGAACAAAGTTAGACGAATCACCTTCTTGTCTAAAGTCAGTGATTTCCATCTACAGATAACATCAAGTTAATCATAATTGTAATAATGTTAAGGCAGCTGGATGCTCAGAAGTTATCTTGGGGAATTTGGGATACTTTTCTCAGAAGTACATATTTGATGAACGGTATACACTTTACGCTTTTCTAGTGTATGAAACGAAGCAATTTGACCGCGTTTTACATGATACTTATAGCCTGGTACTACTTGTTATCCTATGTCGCTGCCTTCACCATCATCATTAATATCAACATATGACCAGGCATTACTGCGTAACGGTCCGAGTTACCACACCTCATATCACTACATCAAGTAAAAAGGCAGTGAAATAGAAGATGTAGAGGAGAAAATCCAGTCAAGAGAAATATAAAGTACTAAAAGAGAGAAAGGAAGAGTGAGAAAGTGGTGAGATTCGCTACAGCGTCGTTAAGGCGAGGATAATGTATGTATACATCAGAGCCACTGACATTGGCTCAAACCAACAACCAAAGGCTTCATACATTGATGACATGTTTTACTCTGGCCACCTCGAGCCATTTTCCAGCCCGAACATACTTCGATCAATACTGTGTGACGAGGCAGATGGAGACTGGGCATATGTAACACACGTCCTAGCCAGCCATCTCAGTCCATGAAGGTTCACAACCGTTTTAACTGACTTACCTCCCCTCCCTACAACTTTACATCTGGGTCTAGCGTTACTCACGTGGTGACACCACGGAATACGGCCTATGGTAGGAGGGCAATGATGGTCAACCACCTAAAGCCAGCCTTCTCATGTCTTCCACTATCAATGGCGATTTTTCACAGTCATACAATAGAAGAGAGCGGACTGCTGCGCAGGTGCAGTACACGCCAACCTTAATAGATAATCGGAAACACGGCGGCGCAATAGGTGGGGTAAATTGGCAAAAGCCAGTCGACCTTTTTGTATCCGTGCAGAGATTTCATCGGCAACTGACCCACTAGTGAAGTGGTCAACACTCTCTATTGTTAGCCGCAGTGGTGCACCGTTGGAGACCAATCCTAGGACAAAGATTTGCATTTGGGTAATGAGAAACGCATGCCAAACACTCTCGAATTGCCACTCAAAATGTCCACAAGACTCTGCATCTTGTCAGTGTCTTCGCTTAACAGGACTATGTCATCTTTATATTCTAGGTTTAATGAAAATTTTCTACCGATTAGGTCAACGTTTGTGTAATCAGGTGACGACAGGGAGACCTCCATGAGGATGTCTGTGATAAAACTGGATAAGAATAGAGACAGTGGGCTGTCGCTGTCTTAAACTATTCCACTGCCTACTTTGTCGACGATGATACGATTTGATATCCTGCATACAGTGAAATTTTGGAGAAATTATTGCAACAAAGTCAATGATTCAAAATCAACAACGAACATGGTAGTATTTCGTGAGATTCTGTGTCGCCATACTTCATATTCCGCAGTTTCCAAAAGTCTTCAACTCTATCAAGGATTTCATCTCATGGAATTATTAACCGATTATTAACTGAATGGAATGTATATCGTGATTAAGAGTTACTTAACTACATAGACTTCTGTTGACATACGGGCTCCTGTGCAGATGCCTCAATATTACCTATGTTATGAGATCTTCTGCATTCCACTCAGCATAAAGCGTGAACAATATCCACATTTTCAACACCAACATCAGTCAAGTCAGTGCTTCTTGTGGTTGACAGACTTCGCGCGTTACGAAAGGGATTTCCAACAAATTACAGACATTCATCAACAAATTCCACTGACGCTGGCTCGATACTGACACTGAAGCTCAGATGGTGAGAACAATAAGAATAAGCAATAAGGAACTGACTCTGATTGGCGACGAAACAACCAAGAACCTATCACCCAACAAATAAATAGGAGGAGAACGTGAAGATGTATTGGATTGGGCATAAACTGAGAAGACCATTCAGAGAAATCACGCGCCAGGCCAGGTAATCTAGTGGAAGCCAGAGGGGAAACGATGAGTTGGGTGTCGAATGTGAGGGTGACATGGAGGAGCTTGTGTGAGGGAGAAATGAGAGGTTATGGGCAGTCGTGGTGCCAAGTTCAAAAGACTGCAGAGAAGAGAGCTTTCTGCTGACTGACTGTTAATATCTGAGCAGTAAGTTCATGTCTGTTAGCTGTCTAACCTTCTCTCGTATACACGCCTTGACTGCTACATAGATAAACGTTTGATTTAGATAGGAAGTGCCTTAAATAGAAAGCAATATTTTAACTCATCAACAGATTAGGTGGAAGTTTTTTTAACTTTAGTTTCTGTCTCATGTGCGGTCAGGAATTACCTTATAGGACAATTTCGTCTTGTAGTTGACCAATCAGAATAAGCTATTTATCTTTTGACCTTGTGATTTCACATGTTTTTTATAACTGAATATAAATGATACATTTTGTCGAATAAAGTATCTTTCTTACTGTCGGATGGATAATCTTTATCTGCATATATTTTGGTCTCTCAGTGAAGTATAAGGTACAGTCAATATTGGTATGTATGTAAAAATCCATGGAATTACACAGTTAAATGTTCCTAATGAAGTTTCAAGGTCTCCAGAAAAACAAGATAACTCTACATTCTACTTATACTAGAAGTTTCATCTTTGGACTGATAAAAGAAGGGAAGAAGAATAACAACTATAGCTCAAAACTAAAACAAATATATTTAATCGCATTCAAGGTAAGAGTAATTGAAGTTAGGTCAATCATAATTTGAAGGTCACTTTGAGGGATTCCTTCTACCAATCACAAGTCGTCATTTTTCTTCGATTACAATATACTTCGATGTAATAGGGGAAAAACAATGAGTGAAGAGTAGTCATTTCACTTCAGGACATTTTTAAGAAACCTAACACTAAGCTTAGTAAAAAATTCAGGGTAATTAGGATAAAGACAAGAGTTGAAGTGTATGTGTAGGCACAAGTCTGTATAGTGTTACTGCTTGTATTACACCGTCGTTGATTGGACCGAATTGACCGGTCTCTATTGCCATATGGGCCCTTGTGTGGATGCCTCGATATTGCCTGTGTTTAAGTCATGTACAGTAATGATGGGCAGTGGCTAGCAGTGGAATCCAGGATGCATATTTCGTCCTAATTAAGACTCGTCGGCTGGATGTACCTGCTTCTCAGTGAAGTGGCTCGGTGGTGCAGTGGATAACGCTGTACCGTCTGAACTCATCCCTCCTAAGTCCGAATACGGTGGGAACAACATTACTCACTGGGAGGAAAGTAAGTCCAGCTGACGAGTCCCAAATAGGACGAAAAGCGCATCCTAGATTCCACTGTTAGGCACTACTCATCGTTATTACTATCATTATCTATACCTTAGGTTCCTAATGGAGCATACCGCTTCAGTTGCACACCTCCATTCCACTCTCTTCTCTGCAATCTTTTGAACTTGGCACCACGACTGCCCATAACCTCTCATTTCTCCCTCACACAAGCTCCTCCATGTCACCCTCACATTCGACACCCAACTCATCGTTTCCCCTCTGGCTTCCACTAGATTACCTGGCCTGGCGCGTGATTTCTCTGAATGGTCTTCTCAGTTTATGCCCAATCCAATACATCTTCACGTTCTCCTCCTATTTATTTGTTGGGTGATAGGTTCTTGGTTGTTTCGTCGCCAATCAGAGTCAGTTCCTTATTGCTTATTCTTATTGTTCTCACCATCTGAGCTTCAGTGTCAGTATCGAGCCAGCGTCAGTGGAATTTGTTGATGAATGTCTGTAATTTGTTGGAAATCCCTTTCGTAACGCGCGAAGTCTGTCAACCACAAGAAGCACTGACTTGACTGATGTTGGTGTTGAAAATGTGGATATTGTTCACGCTTTATGCTGAGTGGGGTGCAGAGGATCTCCACGCTGGTTTCAAGTTAATGAACGTCTATCTTACCTTTCGGATCCTGGTTGATTTTGATGTCCTCATCTGTGCCGCCTGTAGTCGAAACGATGCTGCCCTGCCTAGTTGGTAGGTGAAAGAGACTGCTTCCTTTAATTTCTGTCGTTGTAAGGTGATTGGTGTTTGTTATTGTTGTTGTTGATGGTGGTGGCGTTGGCTGGGTATCTTCATCACCTATTTCTTCTCCACGTTTACTTGAAAAAAGTCCTGTCTTCCTTCGCTGCTTCACCTCTTCTGTCAACTTGTTGGGTTTTGCCTGTCGGTCTTCGAGTTTGTGCGACATTAGACACAAGTCAATATAGCCACGTGAAATTATGGTGCACTAAATTTTTATGTTGTTTTAGAGGTTAATCAGATCTTGTACACTAATGTGAACTTTCAGACGGTTGACAATTCCCTCCTAGGTGACCACACTATGGTAGCTATTTCTGCTACGCCCACAGCATCCCTTGGACATCCACTTGAGAGCTGTCATTCACACACAACCTTTTGGAGATTACTGGTATTAAATTTTATTGTTCAAACGCCAGACATAAAATCACACATTATCACCGGAATTTTGGAGGATAAACTGGAGTGTACTAATTTTTGGTGCCACCTTTTCCAATAGCATTTACTACAGCAAAGCCAGCTGCAGTATGGTCCTGCCAGTTATCAATAAGAAACACTTTGCTGCTGTCACCCGACCGTTCAACCAGGATTGCGACCCAACCCATGTACTCTCCTCATAGTTTTACAGTTTACACGATAACGGCAACTGGTTCTCTCTTTACCGCTAACTAACTTACCTTCCCCGAATGTTGGCACACTGAGGGAACAAGCGTTGCAGTTAATGTAGTTTCTTGGGTTATTTTGACGTACATGTCCAACCACCACAGATAGGTAACGGCTATCAGTGTAAAGTCCTAACCTTAGGTTTTGTAGCTGTCATCATTTGTCAACAGAGTGTCTACATCATCTTGAAGAAACTGATTTTCCTTGCTTGATACAATGTGGAATTCAGACGGTTCATCACTGAAGTATTTAAATCATGACCAACCCATTTTCGGATCGTCATTATAAGGTAAACAATGTAGCCAGCTATCACGTACACAGAGTTCAACATTGACAGACGCACAGTACTAGACTTCAGAGAAGACTGACACATTGTCCATTTTGCAAGAGATCAAGTATTTCCTTGAGGTTTCAGATGAACCCTGCAAATATCCGCGGAAAATCACAAAACTCTATTCTGAAGTTATTCATGATTTAGTCACCTTGATTATTATGAAACGTTCCTCATGGAGCAGTTAAGCTCAGACAGATGACAATCTCTATTTCCAAGATTATCAGAAGCAATTATTCACCTCTCTTACATGAGATCTCTTATCTTTCTTCGACCAATACTTTCGTTTTCTTCAGTGTTCTCGTCTTCATCATTATCATCTCGATGATTTTGGAGAAAATGTATTTCATTTCTAAGTTCTTCATTCAATGTATAGCTAATGCCGACAAACCAAACCCTCTTAAACACAATTATTTATGTCTATCCCATGATAAATCATCAGGAACACCTCAATATTCCTTCGAGTGCATACACATACACACACACACATACACATATGCACTCCTAAAGTTACGTAATAGGCATAGAAAGAAACAGAAAAACTGCCTTTTTTTGACGGGGGAAAGGCAATAAACGAAGGTTCTAGAGGTGAGTATTTCACCAATCAATAGGATGCAAGGCATAGCATCACAACCATTTACGACCACCGGTCTAATGAAAACTGGCGTATATTTATCTGTATCTTATCCATTTGTCCCTTTATTGACTGAATCATTGTTTAACATATATCCACATAGACAACTATTCCTCTTCTTTGTATGGTATCACAATAGAGGTGTTGATTTCCTTTCTACTTATGTTGTCACTATTATTTGTATTTGTATTAGTGTTATTATTTTGCTTCTTATGCGTCCGTGTGAATTTCTTAATAAAATGATGGGGATAATTATTAGTTATTAACGCTTCTTTTATGTGTTTCAATTCCTTATTTAAGTCCTTACAATGACTAGTGAGTTTCTCAGCTCTGTTATTTAGACATTTGACTAAACCCGCTTTAACTGACACTGGATGAGATGACTTGAAGTCTAGATACCTGTTAGAATGTGTTGGTTTTCTGTAGACGGTAGTATCTAAACCACCATCTATCCTTCGTTTTATTCTGCAATCCAACATAGGTAATTCTCCTTGTTCATTTTCTACTTCGTAGGTGAATTGGATTGCGTTAACTACTGAGTTTATGTGTGTCAAGAAACTGTCGATATGTTCCGATTTCAACACTGTAAATGTGTCATCTACATATCGCCACCATATCTTAGGTGTCGGATTATATGTTCGTAAAGCCATATCTTCCCAACTATCCATAAATATATCTGCTACTATAGGGGATATTGGTGATCCCATTGCTACTCCTTCTGTTTGTCTGTATATCTTTCCCTGAAACTTGAAGACTGTCGAGGTTAAGCATAACTGCACTCCTAACATGATTTCACCAACCGATGCCTTGGTTCTTTGAGTAAGTTGTGAGTCAGTATCTAGTTGATTTCTGACTGCCTCCAGTGCCATATTGATTGGTATTTTAGTATAAAGACTTGTTACGTCAAAACTAACCATTTTTTCATCCTCTTCTATGTGCAGGTCATTAAGTTTTTGTTTCAACTCGTAAGAATTTACTAGTCTAGAGTTGGAACGGTCTCTAACAGGACGTAATACTGATGCTAAATACTTTGATATCTCATATGTTGGTGTGTTTCGGAAGTCAACTATCGGCCTAATGGGATAACCTGCTTTATGAACCTTAATAGTACCGTAAATTCTGCTAGGATTATTAGTTTTTGGCATTAAAGTAAACCATTCGGACTTACCTAGAGATGGCTTCAGTCGGCGTATCAGATCTGTTGTAGATTTCTTAATTTTATTCATGACAGTATCTATAGGTTTCTTAATCTCTTCATATGGCCCTGTTTGGATATGTTCATCCATTTTTTTAAGATAATCCGATTTGTCCATAACTACTGTTGAGTTACCTTTGTCAGATTTAGCAATTACTATACTATTATCCTTTCGTAGATTGTTTAAAGCTGAATTTTCCAGTTTCGTTAAGTTTCGCTGTGTCTTCTTTTGTTTTTTAAGTGCTAATGCACACTGCGCTCTAACCTGTTCAGCAGTTGTCACATCCACCGAGCTTAATGCTACTTCTATGCTAGGTATGACATCTTCTGGTTTTAGATGATCTACTGTTATGTTGAAGTTTAGTCCTTTTTCAAGTACTTTCATCTCAGCTGAGCTTAAGGCTTTCGAGGAGAGATTGACTACCCACTTTGTTCTATCGATGTTCGATGATGTTTCCTTTGTAATTTCATTGTTTTCCGAAGCATATTTTTCTTGCATTAGTTTATTGAACTTTTTGATTTGATTTCTTCTAGATTTCTTGAGAGTAGCTAATCTTGCTTTGTCTGATGTTTCTATTATAAATCCATAGTCTCTGCAGTTTACTATCTTCATAATTTTACATTTAAGTTGTTCAATTTTATTCCGAATGGTACTTAATTTCTTAATAATCCTGTGAATTTCTTCTTTCAGACATAGTTTGCTGACATGTTCTATTGCCCTTTGGATTTTGTCAGTATATATTGGGATTCGTATGCGAAGGTATTTAGGGATAATTTGATTTTTCATGCAACGAATATTGAAAATACGATGATTTGTGAAATGTGCTTCAGTTTGTGAAAGACTTTCACAAACTATTCCTTTTTTCAACTCAGATTATCACTATGTTTTCGTCGTTATATTTTCTGTAAATGTTTTCTTCAGATTAGAAACTAACTATTTAGACTATTTCATGGTTGGTATGTTTGTATACAGTGCCAAAACTAATCAAGAACTTCACTGACAATCTTCAATATCTTGTCAAATGTAAAAAAATTTCCTTCTGTTTTTTATTCTGTCTGTCGCGTCACACATCCCCACCCCCCAACCCCCCGGCCTCCATCATCATGAAAACATGATACTAGAAAAAATGAAACGGATTTCAATAAAAACTTCTAAAATATTAAAGTTGAAAATTGAATGTGAAGTTATCAAACGTAACCGTTGAGAAGTAAATGATCTCGAGAAAACTTCCATGTCAAAGTGACTAATTAAAGTTGAATGGATGATTAAGTGATATCGAAATCCTATTATTATGTATTTATTTATTTTTCCCTTTGGTTCCTAGCGGAACATACGGCTTCAGTAGAACGTCTCCATTCCACTCTGTTCTCTTTTCAACCTGGATCCACCACTCTTCACAAGCTCTCATTTCTTTCTTACATCATCTCCTCCATGTTACCATTGCCTCCAAAGCCCAACTCGTTGTTTCCCATCTGGCTTCCACTCGAGTACCTGGCCTGGGCATGATGTCCCCAGTCGGCCTTCTCAGTGTGTGTCCAATCCATCTCAACTTTCTCCCTCAGCATATTTGTTGAGCGATAGGTTATTGCTTCGCTGGTTTATTTCCAGTCACTGTTCCTTGTGGCTTATTCTCTCTGGTCATTTGATCTTCAGGATCGAGTGAGCGTAGGCAGATGTTGATGAATATCTGTAGTTTGTTAGAAATGCTTTTCGTAGCGTAGCATGTCTCTCAACCATCATATAGAAGCACTGACTTGACTGACATTGATTTTGAAAACTCGAATGTTGTTCACACTTTGTGCTGAGTGCAGTAGATCTCTACACTGATTTCAGATTAGTGAAAGCCTGCCTTGCAGTCTCTCCGATCCTGACTTTGATATCGTCATCTATACCGCAGCCGCCTGTAGTTGAAACGGTGCTGCCTGAGTGGTAGGTGAAAGAGGCTACTTCATTCAAGTTTCTGCTGTTCATGGTGATTGGTGTTTGTTGTAGTTGATGGTTGGATATCTTCATCACCTCTGTCTTCCTTATATTCACTTGAGGTCCCATTTTTGTTGCCTCTTCTGTCAACCTGTTAGTTTTCGCCTGTAGATCTTCGAGTTTGTGCGACAAGACATTCGACGTATATCATCATAGAATTGGATTGGACATACAGTAACAAGACCATTTTGTTGCATTACGAACCAGCCTCTGGAGTAGAGTCGAAATGTGAAGGGACAAGTAATGTGTCCGAGGGTGACATGGAGGAAGAGATTGTATCAGGAAGAAAGTAAGGCTTCTTCGCAGTTGTACAGCTATGTATTAAAGACTGTAGAGAAGAGAGTGAAATGACGATGTACTAGTGAAGCTCTATGTTCCACTAGGAACCTAGAGTATAAATAATAACAATGTATTTCCATGTTCTTGTTATCATTTTCTTTTGGTTATTTCAATTCACTCTAACTGAAGCATTCTATTCGTATGAATGAATGCATCAATTATCTACAGATATATGTATATGTATATATATATATCAAGCATTGGACATTGAAATCATGCGCGCATTCAACTATGCCATTAGTTATTATTGTTATGGAGAGTTAATGAAGCAGATTTTTACCTAACATATTCCTGATAATCATCGCTTATTTCATACATTTATATCCGGTAGTTTACAGGGATAAATAATTACAATATACTTTATAACTAATTGATAAAGCTAATTATACAATTGATCAAATTATTTTTAATTGAGATAATACACTTGGTTTACAATTAATGATGATTGTCGTGTTATTTAAAAGGGTTAATAGATTGTGGTGTTGGGTGTTTTACATCCATTGAATAAATAATCCATATATAAAGTTACATAGAAGGAAGTGTCTTCAATTTAGTCCATTATTAGATATATCCGGAAGAATACATGATTGAGAAAAATAACTTTTTTCACTCCTACCTATACAATATTATAGTCTAATAATGTTAATTTATCATTCTGTCATCAGTACTACTCATATAGGCTAAAAGTAGTTAAAGTGATAAATAGGTGTTGAGCTTGAGTGAATAAATTATTATTTGTAAAAAAGATGCTTCAATATGAATTTGCAGTTCATCTTCCTTATGTACATGTGTAATTTCACGATTTGTCAATGTTTCTGACTGCAACACCAGGTGACATGGATTCGAACCTCAGAAGGGAAATATAAAAGCCATCTAGATTGCAGATATATCTTGTTGACGATCGTCGATAAACATGAGAAGTAGGTCAAACAGAGCTACCTATTCGTCACTTCCTTCCAACTAATATCCACGAAATAACACCACCATGGTGAGTTTCATAGCTTGGTAACCATTGACCAATCAGTGTATGTAATCCATTCCTAAAGGAAACGAATGGTAAACTGGATAGCTCAATAGCAACATCGCTGACTGTAGCATTCGGTGGCACAGGTCTAAACCTCAGAAAAGACATCATTCCCCTTGAGGTTATTAATGAGTGGCAAAAACCACGAAATGTGGATACACGATCTCCTACCGACTGCCTCCAATCAACCAAGCGATTGGCTTATTTGTACACCAGATTTCTTTACAGCTCTGAACATCACACATCATTACACAAGCATTTAAGCAACTTTTGTACGTGTGACTAATAGTATCGATCTGATTACTGAATTCGTGCGAATCACACTAACACCTTAATAAGTTAAGAAGTAGTGTTATTCACCATGGACTGACATCAGTTGGGGAACCATTGAAAACCCCAGAGCACTGCAAAGCAGCTGTTACGCACTGGTATACAACTCCTCAGCAGTACGCACCCACTACCCGGCTACACATCAAACTCACCACATTCAGGTCTCACACCAAAAGCATTAACCATTCAGCCACTGGCTTCGTCCTTAATGCCTCACAATTTACAATTTCTGTCAATTCACTATATAGACCGACTATCACCTAACGTCTTCAATTAGCATCTGCCTCACTTCCAACTGTTATACCCCACAGGTGACGACTTCTCATTAGAGCTTCATGATATCCATCTGGAAGCAATCCACTAATAGTCGCGTTATATCGTGAATTGACAAAAGCTCTAAATTGCAAACCACTGAAAACCGATCCAGTAGCTGAATGATTAACACATTCACCATGAAACCTGAAGGTCCTAAGTTCGATCCCTAGCCTGGTCGTGATGGCTTACTGCTGAGGAATCCCATACTAGTACGAAACAGGTGGTGTCCAGTGCTCCCCCAACTGATGTCAATCCATGATGAATACTACTTCTAAATTAAAAGAAATCCTCATTCATCTCAAAAATACATTCATCACCTTTCACATGATATATGAAGAACTAATCATTACATATATATTCGCGTATATGATGTGAACTAAGCCTGCAAAAACTTCAAGAGTAGGTGATTTTTATGGTTGTGATGAATCACTGAAAGGAGAGCGGTGACTTTGGCATACCCACTATAATAATAATAATAACAATAATAATAATAATAATTAAAATGACCAATGAGACTTGTAAAGTTTTGATGGGGATCTGCCTTCCCAGCCAAAATGAAGAAATATGATTGGATATTTAAGTGTCTGAAGCCCGTTAATGAAGTGTAACCTCCAAGGTCACTGCAGCAATGGCTGAAATAACCAATTAGGTTTCTTTATTTCGACTGTGAAGGCAGTTTTTTTCAAAAATAAAATGCAGAAGTCTGATTGGTTATTTTAGTGATTGTTATGGTGACCTTCAAAGTCATTCCTAATAAATGGGAACTGAAAAAGTTAGCAAAATACAAAACCGTGTGTATTCATCTAGCAAAAATTTTTCAGTGCAAATATTACTCAATATCTTCAATATGGATTAGGATTTCGTCGATGATTTGTGTCTAATATCTCACAAACTCGACGATCTACAGGTGAAAACTAACAAGTTGACAGAGTAGGCAACGAAAATGGGACTGCCTTCAGGTGAACGTGGTGAAGACAGAGCTGATGAAGATACCAAACCAACAACAAGCACCAATCACCATGAACGGGAAATACCTAAAAGAAGTTGTCTGTTTCACCTATCTAGGCAGCATCGTTTCACTACAGGTGGCGGCGACACAGATGAGGATGTCAAAACCAGGATCGGAAAGACTGTAAGACAGGCATTCATTAACCTGAAATCAGTGTGGAGATCTACTGCACTCAGCATAAAGCGTGAATAAGATTTAGATTTTCAGCACCAATATGAGTCAAGCCAGTGCTGCTATATGGTTTAGAAACTTGAGGCGTCACGAAAAGCACTTCAGACAAACTACAGACATACATCATGAACATCTTCTACCTACGCTCACTCGATACTGAAGATTAGATGGTCATAAAGAGTAAGCAATAACAGAAAGCACTCGTCAGCAAGGTGTATCTGCAACCTTTACGGAATTGATGTCCTGCGATGCTGAGCTTCCTAGCTTGATTGCCACATTGCAAATATGATCGATAGGATTCTGTCTGCACTCACGACTGGACGGCATGAAATTGGTTACACTCCCATGGTCACGACTTGTCATTGGAACTTCAGGAATACTTCTCGAAGCTAGTCACCAATGAGCACCAGTTCAATTAAATTTTTTTGAGGGGGTTGTGGAATCAAAGCCTGATGGCCGTGAGGACAAATACTCAACGATGACATTGGGTGGCGGTTTGCGCTATATCGTGAGCTAACAGAAGTTGGAAATATGGAGCATTGGATTCTGACCCAGTGGCTTAATGGTAACGCACTGGCCGTGGAACCTGAAGGTCGCGGGTTCGATCCCTGGGGGGAGGGTCGTGGGTGCGCACTGCTGAGGAGTCCCATACTAGGACGAAACAGCTGTCCAGTGCTCCCAGGTTTCCTTTGTTCCTCCAACTGATGTCAGTCTTCGATGAATAACAACTTGAAATATTTCCAAATCTCCACAACCCCCTCAAAAAAAATTTAATTGAACTGGTGCTCATTGGTGACTAGCTTCGAGAAGTATTCCCGAAGTTCTAATGACAAGTCGTGACCAGTGGAGTCAAAGCCTGATGGCCGTGAGGACAAACATACACTCCCATGATCAATCAATACAGAATAAGCAACAACGAACTCTGGGTTGTCAACAAACTGACCACTCAATAAATAAGCCGAAGAAAAGAGTGGAGATAGATTTGATTAGGCATACACTGAGAAGGTTGATTAAGGACATCAGGAGTGAAATCCAAATAGGAAATGATTAGTTAGGCTTCCAATGTTAGGATTAACATGAAGGAGATGATGTGAGAAAGAAATGAGAGCTTGTTAGGAGTCCTGGATCCAGGTTGAAAAGATTACAGAGAACAGAGTGGAATGGTGATGTGCTACTGAAGCCCTATGTTCGACTGTGACAAATAGTAATAATAATATGTGGATATTTATCCAATCACTATGTGTTTTAAACGTACGTAATGATTTTCAGATTGACCTTAATAGACATAAAACTTGGATTATTGATACACGATTAGTTTTAGTCCTCATGTAATCCACCTTTATTCGTCATCCACACTAGTCTACTATACAATAGTCAAGTTAATTAGTCCTGTTGACCAAGAATAATCGATAAAGATAAACACATATGTATACTATTGATATTATAAGCGATAAAATAAATAACCTTTGAGAAAATATTTCACTTTTGTAAGAAAAATCCCCTACTGTTTACTTTCTACGTTATCTCCTGTTGATAAGCAGTCAGATTGTTTTAATGGAAAACATTTGATGACAGGTTTTTCATGTATTTATCAAAATTAATCCACTTTTGATAGATGGATGAAGATGTATACATTAGTAAAATGAAATTCATTTTTAATTCAATGATGTACCTTTTAACTGTTAATAGATAGTAGACAGTTGTTGATTTTGTTGTGTTCTGTCAGTTAGAGATTTCATCATCTTTCTAGACGACGTCATCATCAATACTCACTTTAATATGAACATTGATTTGTCCACTATTTCGCCTTGAGTGATTAACTTTATGTTGGAATTTATCATGAAGTGAAATCAATTAGAAGAATATTGAAAACTTGAGAGCACTGGACAACTGTTTTGTCTCACTAGTATGGAACTTTTCAGCAGTGTGAACTCATGACCCTATCCCACCAGAGATTGAACTCAGCATCATTGAGCCACTGACTGGGTCGGCGGAATCCAGTGATCCGTATTTCCTACTTCTGTTAGCTCACTATGTAGCGCAACCATCACTCAATGTTATCGTTGAGTAATTGTCCTCATGTTCGACTTGGTTGAATACACATGTCCATAATTATCCACACGCATTGAAAGATGAGTGATAAAATGTCGTGCTGTTTTATAGCCTATTGGTGTTCATGTAGACGAAGGCGAAGTTGTGCGACCACTTTGTCCAATGTAGTGTTGACTACAGTCATTACAATTGGTTTTATAAATGATATTCGGTTTGTCTTCTTTGGTTGGTGATGATGTCGTCTAGAAGAACGATGACATCTTCCTGATTAAACAAGCCAGCTCAGAGAACACAATGCAGCGAAGAACATTGGAAGGCTGTTTCATCCTAGTATGAAGACTTTTCCAATTTTCCTCCAACTTATATTAGTCTACGATGAATTATAACCTGAAATTAACTAGAATTCCAGTCCGGCGTTTAAGGCGGTCGGTCACTGAGAGGCAAGTACATCCAGCTAATGACTTCCAGATAAAACGAAATGCGCAGCCTGGATTCGATTACTAGCCACTATGTATCGTTACTATAATTAGACCACAGGTAATATCCAGGCATCTGCATATGAGCCCATATGCCAATAGAGACGAGTCGATTCCGTCCAATCAACAACCGTATAATACAACCAATTATACTAACAGTATACCCGTCGCACGGCTCAGTGGTCTAGTCGATAACGCTCTAGCGTTTGAAGCGATCGCTCCTAGGTTCGAATCCCAGTAGGAGCAGCATCATTCAGTAGTTGGGAGGTAAATCCAGTCGACGAGCCCCAAATAGGACGAAATGCTCATCCTAGATTCCACTGCTAGCCACTGCCTATCATTACTGTACATAATTAAAACACAGGCAATATCGAGGCATCCATAAAGGAGCCCATATACCAATAGAGACGACTCGATTTCGCCCAATCAACGACGAGATGATACAACCAATAACACTAATCATCATCTTAGATGTAAAAAAACAATTTCTTTTTTGTTATTTTTCAATGAGAAAAACATCAGAATAAGAATAAACTGAAACCCAGTTAATTCTTACTCACGTGTATGTTTGCTTTTTATTTGTATTCTTGAACCATCATGTTTAAATGTTGTTTCTTTTCCTTTTTCCTTTAGTACTTTTCTTTCCTCATACACTTTCGATTCACCTAACCAACTAACTAACTACTTAAAAAATCAACTAAGTAGTATAAAGTGGCCACTTTATAAAGATGACTGAAAAGCACTTAACTTTTTATCTCTATCCATTGGAAAGTAATCGTTTTATTTTCTGTATATAAACGGAATGGTTGATTTCCTATTGTTAATCAAGAGTGGAGTGGTAGATGGTGGATGTAGATGGCAGAGCGGTGGTTGGTTGAACGGGTAGTAAGTTAAGTAGGCGATAAAGACACAATATTTGGGAGTAAATGGTTGTCATGATTCCTTATTCTTTTTCAGTTGGTCTACTCATCTGCTAAAACGCACACACACACACAGGACTTTTGTCTTCTTAAATTCTCATCTGAATCAAATAACCATGTTGTTGCTATTCGTTTTCCACTCGTTTTCACTTCAATTGTACAAAATGAATCGAAGTGGGTAAAAGGAGGCTGGCAAAGAAGAAGTTGATGACATTCCTATGGATTGTCATGCATAAGATAAGAGTTTATTTAGTCAGGGGGTGGGAAAACGTAGGGGAATAATATAATTTCGACTGGTAGTTTCTGTCGATAAGTAGTAATCAAAAAGGCTGTACTTTATTATTGTGCCTTTTTACTAAATTATTAATTAAAGATGATTTGTGTATTTTCAGCTTCCTTTTTCCAGACAGAATTTGTCCAGTTTGACTCACTTCTCTGATAAGTGGTTTACATAAACTTTAATCAAAACTACTCATGGTGAGCATGACTGATTTCTAACTACTCATATTAGACAGTCAGTAGTATATAAATATAAGTTTCAAGTTTTCTTGACAAATACATCAGTGTCAAGTTTAGAAGACATACATTATTATTATTCGTCTCTTCGGTTCCTACTGGAACATATGAAGTCCAGAGTATATTTCCATTTCACTCAGTTCTCCGCAGTCTGTTGAATCTTGCCCCACGACTGCCCAGAAGTTTTCATGATTGCAGATTCCTAGCATTTGCATATGGTTTTCAATTAGCTGTCATCGAGCTTTGCGCTAATATACATAAATTTTCCCAGATATGTAAAACATTAAATCAGTAACGCTGGATTATCTAGTCTCTGATATGTATGCCTGGTCACCGTCTACCTCGTCAAACAATGTTGGCTGAAGTAGGTTCAGACTTGAACACGGCTCGAGGTGGCCAGACTAAAACATGTCGTCAAAGTATGAAGAGTCTGACTGTTGGTTTGAGCCATGTGGGGCGATGCAGACTAACCGGTTGGGGTCCGTTGGACAATGGAAACCACTAGTGGTTGGAGACTGTAGGTGATGACATGGTTGAGAACCGAAGTCAGGGGTGCAGATGTATGCCGACATACATTATTCACATCTTGACGACGCTATACCGAATCTCACCACTTTCTCATTCTTCCTTTCTCTCTTTTAGTACCTCATATTCCTTTTGACTGCATTTTGTCATCTTCATCTTCAACTTCACTGGCTTTTTACTTGATGTGGTGATATGAGGTGTGGCAAATTGGACCGTTACGCAGTAATTTCTGATCCTCTATAGATTTGGATGGATGGATCTAGTCTGTGGTAACAAGGACATGAAGCAGGGGGAAAAGTATATATCTAGAAGTTGGTAGTAATTTCGAAGTGGTATTCATCATGGACTGACATCAGTTGCGCAACCGTCGAGAATCTGGGAGCACTAAACAGAAGCTGTTCCACACTAGGATGCAACTCCTCAACAGTAAGCACCCACAACCCGGCTACGCATCAAACTCACCACATTCAGGTCTCACACCAAAAGCACTAACCATTCAGCCACTGGCTTCGTCCTTAATGCCTCACAATTTGCAACTTCTGTCAATTCACTATATAGACTGACTATCACCTAACGTCTTCAATTAGCATCTGCCTCACTTCCGACTGTTTGACCCCACAGGTGACGACTTCTCATCAGAGCTTCATGATATCCATCTGGAAGCAAATCACTAATGAGTATTGTACAGTAATGTATTTTTGAAATGATTATAATAATTATCATCCTTTTGATTAGCTGAGATAGCAGCCGTGGTTTGGTAGACTAGTTTTGATACTAAGTGAATCAGTGACCACGGAGTTTCCACCTCCATGCTGTACCAACTGACCTACGTCGGCTGACTAATAACCAGATTTGTATTTCACTTCAACCACGAGGGATTTCGCTTAACTACCATGTGAATTTAAATTTTATGATGATTGAAATGAAACACAGAAATCCAATGAGCAGTTGAACTGGTGAAGCACCAGGCAGGAAACTTACTGGTCGTCGGTTCGAATCCGGTTGCAATTCAAATTTTTTTCACTTTCATTCATCATATAGTATCAGTAGTAATAATGACAGTATTAATAATTTTAATGATGATAAGAATACTGGGAACAACTTGGTATTGAAAACATTTAGACACCTTCAGTTTCCTTCATCAATACGTCCCAACAAAGATGAATTTTTTAACAAAAGTCACTGACATACATCTCTCACTTTCACTTATGTTACATTGATTAGAAGAGAAGATGGGTCACTTAGTGGAAAGGGTCCCTACACACATTTCCTTAACTTTGTGGCCATTAGATATGAAAGAAGCTTGATTAAATGTCTTGCAAACAGAGCGAGTATGATCCGCTCCGAGGATTTAACACAACCAAAAGAGTTACAACACATTCATAATAGGCTGCTGGAAATGGATGACCCGCATAGGTTTATGAAGAGACACAGGTACAGAGGGAGTAATAAATCTGACCAAATGATTGTTCACAAAGAAATCATAATTCATGAAGCTCCAATTTAAAGGGAACGAACTTGATGAAGTTCTATTCCACAGGCTTTCTACAACCATCAGAAGAACCATCTATGCCGTTAACCTTTGCTTAGCATTTTCTAGTCGATGGATAACTGCTGCTCAGACAAAACACAAGTTGCACAATTCTGCCACTTCGGTATGTATTTATCGATTCAGCTGCTTCTGTCGAGAAATTTATATTTGGTGTACAACCGTCATGACTACTAAGGGGACAGAGTGAAGTCAGTATGAAGTTCAGTTCTCTCATATTTGGTTGACAGTAGTCATGTAATAGACAAGACCACAGAGTTGAAAATCATCTATGGCATTACACAAAATATGTCGAATAGAAGTGACACTCTCACTGTACACATACAGCTGAGGCTATGAGAATTAGAGACTAACTTGAAGCTTAAGTGTTGAGCCCCATAGGAGATTCTCTCAGCCAATAAACATGAAGATGCAGTGAGGTCAGCTAGTCTGTCTAACGAAATCTGCCAATCAGCCTGAAGGTCTTCTAGCATTTTTGTATTGATCAACAATCCGCTATATTGGCTAGTTAGGTGCTTTTACATAGAATCCTTTAGGCACTATACCTTCTCCCCTTCGACACAGTTCAACGGGTGTTAGATAACTTCTCCGGTATGATAATGTTTTTCATTCATCTCAAAAATACATTACTGTACAATACTCATTAGTGATTTGCTTCCAGATGGATATCATGAAGCTCTGATGAGAAGTCGTCACCTGTGGGGTCAAACAGTCGGAAGTGAGGCAGATGCTAATTGAAGACATTGGGTGATAGTCGGTCTATATAATGAATTGACAGAAGTTGCAAATTGTGAGGCATTAAGGACGAAGCCAGTGGCTGAATGGTTAGTGCTTTTGGTGTGAGACCTGAATGTGGTGAGTTTGATGCGTAGCCGGGTTGTGGGTGCTTACTGTTGAGGAGTTGCATCCTAGTGTGGAACAGCTTCTGTTTAGTGCTCCCAGATTCTCGACGGTTGCGCAACTGATGTCAGTCCATGGTGAATAATACTACTTCTACAATTCTTTTCTTATTTTTCCAATTATTTTCAACTGTTCACATCACTGTAATGTGCTTCACTTTTACAATCTTGAAAATATTTCAAAATTGCTGGAAAATTCACTAATCCAACCATTTATTCATTTATATATTGTAGACTTCCGATAATAACCATAATAACAATAAAACTATCTTCAGAGATCGATACATTGAGTGTATTTTGACTTATAGACGGTTCCTGTCAGCTTAAAAGGTGTTTAACATTAGATAATAGTTGATAACTGTTTCGTCTTCATTCAGTACTCTTCAGCGGCTATAAGCATCATAAACTTTTATATTTCATGAATCGAATATTACCATTTGATCAATAAATCAGAACCGAGTGGCTTGAATTTTCAGTCTTTTATCGCTCAATAAATATGTAGAAGGAAGTGGAGATGGATTGTGTATACACCATTCGGGGGACATCATGCACCGGGCCAGGTCCTTGGATGCGGACCAAATGGGAAACGATGAGTTGGGCGTTTGAGCCGAGGGTGACGTGAAGGAAATCTTGCAGGGAAGAAATGAAAACAGTTACTGGTAAGTGTTGGAGCCAGGTTGAAATGGTGACATGCTGTGAATCCCGATGTTCCACTGGGAACCCAAGGGACAAATAATAAGAAGTAAGTTTCCAATAGTTCTTCCAATGATGTCAGTTCGCGATGAATATTGTCTGAAAACGTGAATTCCCCATTGACCGCAAATTAAAACACATTCCAGCGAAATTAATTAAATGAAACAATAGAAAAAGATCTTGGTGACTAAGAGAGGAGTCCTAGATGCGTGTTTCATCCCGTTTAGGACTCGTCATATGGATGTGCCTGTACCCCAGTGAGTGATTTTGTTTCCAGCAAAGTTAGATCTCAGTACCCTCCACTTCAAAAGTCAGGCATCTCTTGTACTCTGGCGTTTGAAGTAAGGGGTGCTGGGTTCGAACCACTGTGGCAACAACACCACTCTTTGAGGTACTCAAATAGGACGAAAAGAGCGTCCTGGATCCCTCTGCTAGTCATTAAGATGAATATAACATCATAGATATTCAGCATTGTCCAGGTATACGCAAAAGATTTCATCTGCCAACAGCAGAGGTCGTGGAATTCGGCCTTGTATAGCAACGGTGAGTTACGAGTAACGTAACAACATTCACCATTGTTGCATTGCTTTTTTCTCTTAGGATATATATGTCTCTTCGATATATATCTCTCTCTGTAGCCACACACACACACAGACATATACATAGACGAAACAATCCGCATTCACTTACAGGGAATCAATCCATTTACAAGAATGAATATGTATTGCACTGACAACAAGATTTTAGGTTCTACCCAGTAAACAATGAAAAAAGGTGATAAAATTATAGACGGTGATCATTTTGATGTTGCTGATAAGAATACCTGGAATATGTACATATATATATTGACAACTTAATCAAATACTTTAATGCTTAAAACAGATGGGGAAAAAGGTAGTTTAAAAATAGTTGAAACTTGTTCAATATTCAATGGTTTAGTTTAAACAAATAGACTGAATTATGTAGACTGTGCAGATAATAAAACTTAAGAAATTGATGTGATAAAAGAATATTGACTATTGATGTTTAACTAAGATGTCTAGTGTAGGTATACAACCTGAGAGTCAACTCTTGAGCTGTTTGTTCAATGCCAACTTGTTCACATCGTTGATCAAATCAAGTCAATCAATGGTTTTTAGGGTAACATTCTAGTGGACTGTCTTTTATTATTATTTTTTTTATAATTTATCCTTTGGGTTCCTAGTGGAACACAGGGAGGGCTTCAGTAGCACATCTCCATTTCACTCTGTTCTCTTCAGTCTTTTCAATCTGGCTCCACCATTTTCATGTTGTTTACTCTTACTATTCTGGCTATCTGATCTTCAGTGTCAATATAGAGTGAGCGTAGGCGGCAGCATTTGATGATGTATGTCTGTAGTTTGTTGAGAATGCTTTTCGTGACGCACTGGCAAGTTTCTCAACCATATAGCAGGATTGATTTGACTGACGTTGGTGTTGTAAATCCTGATCTTGTTCACGCTTTATACTGAGTGTAGTAGATGTGAACATTTTTTAATTCACTTTAATTGGAAACAAGTTAGAGGCACTTAAACTGAAGTTATAGAATTGACTAGTGTTTGGATAATGGTGAACCTAAAGAATAGAGTGGGCTTTGTTCAGTGACTGTTAGTTTCTACCTGTATAAAAGATATATGGATGATACATTCATTACATACCATCTGTAGCTGGTATTAATTTCATTAAACATGCTGATGACCTGAAAGTTTGATTTATCTCAGTGTATGTTTTTCTTCCAACCTTTTATGGTCTTCCGATATCTCACTAATTTTCAAAACAATTTTCCGCTTAACTTTCATTGTTGGGAAGTTGAGAGTATTTAGTATAACTCAGTCTTTTCTCCTATGTTTTATATACTCTTTCATCTTACCTCTTCTCTTCTATTGTTCCTGTTTATTCTTTCCTGGATCGCTAGAAAAAGACTATACCGTGTATTGCGTAGAACTTTGAAGACTGCCAGCAGAATCAGTGATCGTATGACTTGAAACATTCTAGTTAAAACTGTTATAAGCAAATATCCTAACTCATGTAAACAACTTGATAGGAACTATTTTATCAGATGATCAACATCTTATTCACTCATAGCTCTCTACGTTTTGATCATCCAGAAAAAAAAGGAGCAAGTTCATAAGACTTTATGCACATACTACTAATAAATATATAAAATGTTTACAATACCGTAATGTATTTATCTTGTCTACTATGCTATGAAGAAAGTAGCATAGATGAACTAACTAATCAACTTCTGTTTTTTGATAGCAACTCAATTGATGATTATGATGAGCATATTACCATTTATCTAAATTGACTGTTCACCTTGAAGATCCAGTGAAGATAGAGTGAATATTCTAATCTTTTCTTCATGTAATTTCTGCTTATTTCATTTCTCTGTGAATAAATGTATACTATCTCTATCCAACTGATATTATATGACACGCTGAAGATTCTGCAGAGTATTCATGAGATACCTTTCAGAATACAGCTATTATTATTATTACATATGATCAAACTAACGATATTGAGAGTGTAGTTAGGAAGCTGATTGATTGTCACCGCTTTCAATCAATTTCACATCAGAATTTGAAGAGAACTTAAAATTCCATTCACTCGATGTTTTATTAAAACGGAGACCAGATGGCTAGTTCTCTTCAACGATCAATTTATAGGAAACTCAAATGGAATGGACAATATTTGAGTTTCTATAGCTGGATGACTTTCAGCAGAAAGACGAATCCGATTCATTCGTTATCTTCAAGAATCTGAAGGATCTACATGAGTGATATCATCGACGATGAATTAGATAAACTATGGAAGATCCTCATGCAAGTTGGATACCTAAACAGATTTATTGAGAAGAACTTGAAATTAAAACACAGTATGGAGAAAGTACACACAGTTCCAAAGAAGACCTTGTTTATAAACTTCGATTTCAGAGGCAATACGTCAGTAGATATCCTGAAAAATCAGCTATCCAGACCACTGAAGAAGACAACCTTCTCTGCAAAGCTGCAGATCAGTTTCTCTAGTCAGCAGTCGGTTCCAGAGTGCGTTAAATACAAGTTGCTGCTTTGAGCCACCTCAATGTGTGTCTACAAATTTACTTGCTCTAGTGGACCTAGTTATATAAGCCACACAAAACACACAGTTTCCTTACATATCTCTGAGCACTATCCCACTCGGTTGTCGAGGGAAGAATGTAAATCAATTAACAGTTCAATGACTGAACATTTGGTCAACACTAGACATACACCGCGATCAGAGTCCTCCTTCAGTGTCATTTATAGAGTCAAATGGAATGGTTGAAAAGAAGTACGCCTTCAACAGTTGTACACAGCGAAAGCACTGATAATTCAACAGTTCAAACCTGATCTCTGTGTGTACAATAAGTATCTTCAATCTCTCTCTCTTCTTCACATCCATCTATCTTCTGTCAAGTGGACACCAAATCTCAACATTTCACACCTAACAATAGTTGTCACCTTGTCAAACTCCTTGCCTTCCTCGTTATTTCTACTGTCTAGAAGATTAGTACGCAACTACTTTCCATTCCTGATTTCACGTTTTACTACTAGCCTAATGATGTAACTATACCATACTGGTCAATGATAGACTGCTATATGTTTATGTGATATATATATGAATACAATTGTACAGTCTTAGAAAATGATATCGTCGAAAAAAGAAAGAATTGTTTTCACTGAATTATCTCTTCTTTTCTCTATGATTTCTAGCCTAGACAATAAGAATTTGAGTTAATGTTGAAGGTTACTCAAAACGGAAGTAACAATCATCAGTTCTTACAGATGATCGTCCCTTAACATTCAATTGTAAATAGAATGTTATATCTTTTCATTATTCTATTGTACATCTGTAAGACATGAGAACAGATTTGCTCACTGTGACAATTGTCAAGGTTACATGTAGAGCATTGCATGAACAAAGATTTATCAGCAGATGAAGTTATGAATCGTCATGAACTAAGACGACTTGGATGTATGGTTCGCATGCCATACCATAGTTTACATCAATAATCGATATCAAATGAAATATGATGAATTCAGTAGAAAGCTTATGATAGTTAGCTTAAACCTTCGCACCAGTTCATGAATTTTATGTCTATCTAATTGAAGTCGACCAGACGATGCAAACAGATGGTAGAAAAAGAAATAGTTGTCCGGTACCTTCAGGATTTCAAAGGTTATCTTATTTCTTTCTAACTCTGTGATAAATATCCACCTGAAATCAATAAATATATCCTTATAAACTTCTTAATTGAATTATTCAATAGAGTATCGATTAAAAATGTTCAAGTAATACATTTGATGGACATACATACTTCACGCTTATTGATACTCATCAACAGAATATATTTAAAATCTTCAAGGAAGTGATATTTCCTTGGAGAATCAAACTTGAATTAGGCAGTTCTTAATAGAGCGAGCTTATCACTAAATTACTACAGAAGTCATTAATCCCCTATGGGAATTGACAGTGAATAGCAGTTTATCACAGCATAGAAACCTAAGGAGTAGTTCATATTGTATTATTATTATTATTTGTCCCTTGGGTTCCTAGTACAACATACGGCTTCAGTAGCATGTATCCATTGCGCTCTTTTCTCTGCAGTCTTTTGGACCCGTCTACACCACTGACCACAACCTCTCGTTTACTCCTCACACCATCCCCTCCATGTCACCCTCGGATGCCCAAGTTGTCGTTTCCCCTTAGGATTCCACTCCAGTACCTGGTCTGGTGCGTGATGTCTCCAAATAGTTTTCTCAGTGTATTTCTAGTCCAATCCATCTACACTATCTTCAGCATATTTGTTGGGTGATAGGCTCGTGGTTAGTCTGTTTCCAGAAATCCGGTAATCTGCAGTTTGTTGGAAATGTCTTTCGTAACGCACCAGGTTCCTGAATCATCACATAGAAGCACTAACTTGACACTGGTGTTGAAAATCCGGATGTTATGATTTATGCTGAGTGGAATGCAGTAGATCTTCACAATGATTTCAGATTGATGAAGGCCTGTCTTGTTGTCTTCCTGATTCCGGCTTTGACTTCCTCATCTGTGCCGCCACCTGTAGTTGAGAGGATGCTGACTAGTTGGTAGGTGAAGGAGGCTACTTCCTTCATATTTCTCCTGTTGACGGTGATTGTTGCTTATTGTTGATTCTATTGTTGGTTGGGTCACTTCGTCACCCCTACCTCTGTCTTCTCTACGTTCACTTGAGGTTCCGTCTTCGCTGCCCTGCCTCTTCTGTCAACTTGTTAGTTCTTGCCTGTAGATCTTCGAGTTTGTGCTACAAGATATTAGACATAAAGCATCATCGGCGAAATTCATATCTTCGAGGGTCTTTATGGGTCCAGCCAGAGTATACCCATCTTCTCGTTCCTCACTGTTTGTTGCATGATCCAGTCCACTACAATCAGGAAGATCATGGTTGATAGTAGGCGGCAGCCTTGTCTTACTACTGTCTTCACTGCAAAGACATCACTGAGCTTTCCATTGTGAATCACTCGGCATATGGAGTCTTCATTTTGTATTACTGTCTATTTAATTCACAGTTAAGCTGTTAACATAAGTGATAGCGTACTCTTTTGATCATACGAAGATTTTCTATCGTTTACCATTTCTAGTAAAGTAACACTGGATAAGGGAGTACCTGTTCACCCTTTTCATTGATGATAATGATGGTGAACTGTTAAAAAAGAAAAGGGGGGGGGGTAAGAGGTCAGGCGGGGATTTTAAACGAAATTCTGCACTTCAATTACAAATGACCTTAAATTGAGTACAATCATTATTAGAATTATTGACCGTAAAATGAATCAATTGAAGAGTTGTTTTGCGTGTCATTACTCAATAACAGAAATCGGTTATAAAGCATATTTCCTGTTTCCAACTGCTGATTTCAGACTAATTGTACTGATAAATTAAAATTGAACGAAAACGTTCCCAAACCCTCTCAAGGTATACAATGATAACACTAGGCATCAGTATGCTTAGGCAGGAGAAAACTACAAGTCTCACTGAATAGCGAATGATAGTTGGTGTATGATAGACGACGCTTTGTGGATAACACTTCGGGTTTTGAATCGATCTACTTGCGGTTCGAGTCCTAGTGGCAGCAATATTCCTCACTAGAAGGCGGATACATCCAACTGACGAGTATCAAGTAGAACGAAACTCGCGTCTTCAATCCCACAGCTAACAACAGTCAAGTAGATTACAAAATAATGAGTATCCGGGCAAAATAAAGGGATCCGCCTAGGAGCTCATCTGCCAACATAGGTTGAGCAATTCGACTAAATATCAAATTAAGGAGACAGATGAAATCTAAATTGCATTGTGTTCTCTGATTTGGGTTGTTCAGTCACGTACATTTCGTCGTCTTGCCAGACCACATCATCACCACTCACTTCACTATGAAGTCACTTGTCAGTATCTCTCCATCACTGATTCAATACACAGTTATGAAAAACTGATTTGCCATTGGTGCTCTCCCTTGATTGTTGTGTCATTGACTGACTTCAGAGAGATTCCTGTTGGTTGATACTCTGCTTCAGCTCTAACCTTCCTGTCGTTTATCATTTTTCTCACCGGTTGATACACTGAGTCTTTGTCTATATATCTATTGATTGCTGACTGACTGACAGACCTGAATGACAAGCTTCTAAGAGTTCTCCCATATTCCTTGTCTTTCCTCTCTCCGTCCAACATTTCAGCATTCTCAAAATTCAACTCATCTCCATAATTATGTATGTGCATCGAAAAGAGAACAAATACCGGAAAGCTTTAAACACAAGTGTACAGGAAGCCACCACACACTGACTGATCGAACCCTCAACTACAGTAGTAACAACCCAACAACACACAAAATTAGTTGCTTGCAGACTCTTAAAAAGAGAGAGAACTCACTGCAATACAACAATGCCACGAAGAAACGAAGAAAATAACTTCGTGTCCATCCTTGAGAAGAAAGGCTACCTACGAATCTTCATCAGAAGATGTCTATCCCGTACATGAGCAACTACAAAGTCATCGACAGAAATCAACAGAGATCATGGCGAGATTCGTGACAGCACTTGGAAATGATCAACACATCATCCTGTTTGATAGTCACAAGATGCAGATATTCGCCTTCCAGTGACCAATGTTGTCCCCACTAAGACTCGAACACACAGGACGATTACTCAATCACAATTGCCACTTCCTGTACAATGGGTATAGTTCTAATGTTGTCTGACATAAATCCTTCTGTACACGGTCATTTAATCAGACACAGTACATGAGCTTCACGGAGAAAAGAAGCACTTGACATCTGTTTTAAAAAGAAACAGTTACACCTGAAACTTTATCAGAAGATGCCTTTCCCGTACATCATCAACTACAAAGTCATCGACAGAAATCAACAAACGCATCATCCCACTGTATATAAAGAACACATCAGAGATCATGGCGAGATTACTGAGATCACACAGAATCGGTGTGATCACTCATCAGACAACTAATCCCCTTCAAACACTATTATGCACACCAACGAATGGAATAACCAAAGAAGACAAGACGAATAAGATTTACAAGATAAACTGGAATAACTGCAGTCAACACTACATTGGACAGAGTGGTTTCCCTCTTCACCTTCATCATTCACATGAACACCAATCGGCTATTGAATGTCACATATGATATTTCATCACTCATCGCTCAATGCACGTGGATACGAACTACGGAGGCGAATTGAATTTTGTTAATGTGGAAATGTTGGGTATAGAGAGGAAAGACAAAGAATATCATGGAATTCGCAGAAGCTTTTCATTCACGCCAGTCAGTCAGTCAGTCAGTCAGCGAGGAGTAGATGTATAAACACATACACATACCCAATCTCTCAACCAGTGAGAGAACTGATAAACGACAGGAAGGTTGGAGTTGAAGTAGAGTAATAGAGGCAACAGGAATCTCTGTGGAGTCAGTCAATGACACAGCAGTCGAAGGAAACAACACCAGTTACGAAGCAGTTTGTCATGGGTGTGTACTGAATCAGTGATGGAGAGATATTGACAGGTGACTTGATAGTGAATTGAGTGATGATGATGTGATGTGGAAGACGATGAAATGTGCGTGACTGAACAACCCAGGTCAGGGAACACAATACAACATAGATCAAGGAGAACGTTTGCAATGCACATTAATAGCCAAATGATTACTTGATGCTTTTAATGTTTGTCGCAGTTTAGATGTAGGTGCAGAACTCAAATTACTGGCTTCAAGTCAGTGACATATACCGGCAGGTAAAATTTGGATGTTTGAAGACACTCTTTCATACTTGTCACGACAGATCCCTGCTTCATGCAGTCTATCACTGTTGATTTAAGACTCTTGTAGGAAGTAATAGACTTCTTAGTTAGTTCGGATATGTCAGTTATTGTTTACCATGGCTGTTTGGCCTCTTCTATCTATCTAGGCAGCACCGTTTCAACTATGAGCGGCGGTGGCACAGACGAGGATGTCAAAACTAGGATCGAAAAAGCAAGACAGGCCTTCCTTCATTCATCTGAAATCAGTATGGAGATCTTCTGCAGTCCACTCAGCATAAGGCGTGAACAACATCCAGATTTTTAACGCCGATGTCAGTCAAGTCAGTGCTCCTATGTGATGGTTCAGAGACTTGGCGCGTTACGAAAAGTATTTCCAACAAACTATAGATATTGATCAACAACTGCCTACGCTGGCTCTATATTGAAGATTAGATGGCTTGAATAGTAAGAATAAGGAACACGGAACTTTGGCAACAAACTAACCAAGAACCTATCACTCAACAAATATGCAGAAGAGAATGGAGATAGATTGGACATATACTGAGGAGACCATTCGCGGACATCATGAGCCAGGCCAGGCCCTTGAGTGCAACCCAGACGGGAGACGATGAGTTGGGCGTTTGATGTGAGGCTGACATGGAGGAGATCATATGAGGAAGAAATGAGAGATTTTGGACAGTCATGGAGCCAATTTCAAAAGTTTACAGAGAACAAAGTGCACTGAAGACGTGCTACTAAAGCCCTATATCGCATTAGGACCCCAAGGGACAGAGAATAATAATAATCATATGGCTGTCTGCATTATTCTCATTCTTTTTAGTTGGTTAGTCCTCTGTGAACTATTTTTGCAGTGTGACTTCTTGGAATGATACACATTTTTTTTCCAGTTCCAAGATGACTTGATTTCACTTGAGATACTATAGAAATTCATGAATATCAAACAATTGTGTTTCCACTATTCATTCCGACTGTCAGGATACTATGTATAGCTCGCCAACCCCTGTTCAATGTGGCTGTGGCTATTGTAATTGGATTGCTTTTCCTTCTGTGGATAAAATTCAAAGAAACCGCTATAGATGACTTTCTATAATAACGCCTTGCTAGAACAGCCAATAGAATGTTTTCTGCAGACCTTCTTTCATTACTTGGCCTGTGCTTAATCTAAGATTTAAGGATACGTTACCTAATCTTGGCTTTTCATCCTGTATAGATCACTTCACTTGCTCTTGTGTAACAAGCTACATAGAGCTTAAGATAAGGTAAGTCACTCTTGGAACAGAAGAGTATTTACCCATAAGATCTGGATGTAATGATGAGTTTAATCTTCACGTGCTCATTCCCTAACTTTCATTCTAGTTTGAAAGTGTATTACCCCCAGACTTGGCTTGTTTATAAATTGTACACATTTTTTTTGTAATTGTAGAACTTCAGAATATTTATTGGAAAGGATAATGTTTCGTCTTCGGATATTTCGTTTAAATTTGAGGGTTTGTGGGGATTTTTCAAGTTGATAATCATCTCAAACCGACATAAGTTGCATTGAGCATTGAAAACCTGGAAATACTGAACAGGTGTTTCGTCCTAATATGGCGCTCCTTAGCAGTGCGCACCCACAGTCCTGCCTGGGAACGAACCCGTGACCTTCAGGTTCGAAGTGGAAAAAACCTGGTGCCCGTCAGGAAGAGTATTCAATGATGACATACGGTAATGGTCACACCATGTCATGAACCGACAGAAGTAAGAAATATGGACAGTTGGTGTCTGACCCAGTGGTTCAATGGTAGCATGCTGGCCACGAAATCTTTAGGTCCTGGGTTTGACCTCTGGCGGTACAGAGTTATGGGTGCGCACTGCTGTCACATGCTCTCAGGTCTCCAATTTTTCTCAAACTGATGTCAGTCCATGATGATTACCAACTTGCTTCTTTTTGTTAAGGCAATAGACATTCTTAAATGTTTACCGACCACTATCGTCGATGAACATGTGAGTTGATCGTTAATCCCATTTACTCTACAGGTCTTAGTTGCTTCTTCTAACCTCAGGAAGTTCATTTTGACGTTAGTCGTCAATAAACAAGCAGCTGAGCTGGTTTATAATTGAACATTTTTCTGTATTCCTATTTGTAGATTGTACACTATGTGACGAAAGAATGATAACGATAACATTGAAAGCCTACCTGACAGCAATGGATAGATGTTTCTTCTTAGTATGCAACTTCACAGCAGTACGCTTTCATGACTCCACCTACTAGCGTTCGAGGTTGTGACCTTTTAGGTTTCATGGCAAAAGTGTTAAACATTCATTCACTAAGTCGGAGTTCAATGTTGCTTAGTTTCCTATTGGTTGATTCTACTGACCATAGCTGGTCATTAGAACTTCAGGATACCTATCTTAAAGCATATTACTAAGGAGTACTATATAGTATTCTGATTTATCTCCTTTTTACTATCTAACTATGCATTAACTTGTATAGGTTTTATTCTCTGTATAGATGTCTTCCAAGTAAGAGGTCATGACACACAATAGAAATCAATTTTTCTCATTCATTAGAATTTCACAAATCTGATTTCCTCTTAGATGTTAAGGATGGATCGTGGCCAGCAGTGGATTCCAGGATGCATATCTCGTCCTATTTGAGACTCCTCAGCTAGATGTATCTGCTTCCCAATGAGTGATATTGTTCCCATCGGGATTCCGACTCAGAAGTGATCGCTCCAAATGCCAGACAGTTATTCACTACACCACCGAGCCATGATAGTCACTTCTTGTGTGACGGGTATAGTTTTTAGTACATATAATTGTTTTTGTATATCATACCATCGTTGATTGCACCAACTGATCGGTCTCTATTAGCATATGGGATCCTGTGCGGATGCACCGATACTACCAGTGCTCCATTGGTAGTAGTGATGGATCGTGGGTAGCAGCTGATGAGTCCGAAATAGGACGAAATGCGCATCCTGGATTCCACTGTGAGCCACTATCCATCATTACTACCATGCGGATGCCTCGATAAACCCTTTAACTATTTCCGCTTAGATCTTTACTGATTATTAAATTTTTGATGAAATCTGTCCTCAATTTGTTTTTGTTTTTCAAAGGTGTATTTCAGTAGTAATTAACTAACTCTATTATTGAATTAACATTGTATTATGTAATACATAAATGGAAATTTTCATAAATTTTGTAGTCACACCTATATGGCTTCGTTTATTTATCTATGAGATTTCAGAGGAATTGTCTAGGTGATTTATGGAAAGATTACAGTGATGAATGAATAAAGTCTGTCTCTTTTCACTAAACAAAAGAATATTATATTTATTTGTAACTGTGTATATAATTAAATTTTAATTAGGAGAAAAGAGAATAATAATAACAACTCATTGGTAATTTAGTATCACGCATATTAGGTGAATATTTCATGAGGTTTCAAAACTACCAACTGACTGATTGACTGACTGACTCATCAGTTAGTCTTACTCTCAAACATAAAGCACAACCCAATTTGGCCTTGAGATTGACCTTGACCAATCTAAGTTGACGTCTTTAACCTTGAATAACTTATGACTTGATATGAAATTTTTAAAATATTGTTGACTGCAGTCTGCCTACTTCATGAAACTACCAATCAGAATGAAGGTTATTTGCACTCTGCATCTAATTAGCTAAGGATGGATTTAAAGCAAGTATTTGAAATAGTCCAACCTACAGATGATGATTTTTGACTTTTAGGATGGTCTGACAAATTATTAATGGATAGTTAGTAGCAGTGGAGCCCATGATCTACACATCATCCTGTTTGATAGTCACAAGATGCAGATATTCGCCTTCCAGTGACCAATGTTGTCCCCACTAAGACTCGAACACACAGGACGATTACTCAATCACAATAGCCACTTCCTGTACAATGGGTATAGTTCTAATGTTGTCTGACATAAGTCCTTCTGTACACGGTCATTTAATCAGACACAGCACAAGAGCTTCACGGAGAAAAGAAGCACTTGACATCTGTTTTAAAAAGAAACAGTTACACCTGAAACTTTATCAGAAGATGCCTTTCCCGTACATCATCAACTACAAAGTCATCGACAGAAATCAACAAACGCATCATCCCACTGTATATAAAGAACACATCAGAGATCATGGCGAGATTACTGAGATCACACAGAATCGGTGTGACCACTCATCAGACAACTAATCCCCTTCAAACACTATTATACACACCAACGAATGGAATAACCAAAGAAGACAAGACGAATAAGATTTACAAGATAAACTGGAATAACTGCAGTCAACACTACATTGGACAGAGTGGTCTCCCTCTTCACCTTCATCATTCACATGAACACCAATCGGCTATTGAATGTCACATATGATATTTCATCACTCATCGCTCAATGCACGTGGATACGAACTACGGAGGTGAATTGAATTTTGTTAATGTGGAAATGTTGGGTATAGAGAGGAAAGACAAAGAATATCATGGAATTCGCAGAAGCTTTTCATTCACGCCAGTCAGTCAGTCAGTCAGCGAGGAGTAGATGTATAAACACATACACATACCCAATCTCTCAACCAGTGAGAGAACTGATAAACGACAGGAAGGTTGGAGTTGAAGTAGAGTAATAGAGGCAACAGGAATCTCTGTGGAGTCAGTCAATGACACAGCAGTCGAAGGAAACAACACCAGTTACGAAGCAGTTTGTCATGGGTGTGTACTGAATAAGTGATGGAGAGATATTGACAGGTGACTTGATAGTGAATTGAGTGATGATGATGTGATGTGGAGGACGATGAAATGTGCGTGACTGAACAACCCAGGTCAGGGAACACAATTCAACTAACCAACCAAGATGTAGCAGATTTTATATCTTTAATCTTAATTTGCTTATAATGGTAGTGATGACTGTAACAGAGACCTTCACAGATTTACCATCTTATACATCACAGAAAGACACACATACAGGTTTATAATTCCGTGTAAAATGAAATCAAAGTCTGTTGAAATATGAGTATTTCACATGTCTATTCTAGAAACATTTTTATCGACTAAGATCAACTTCATTCTGATTTATAGGGTGTGTGCACGCTTCATGATAGTTGTACGCTTGAAAACCTTTTCAACCTGTTGTTTAGCCATGAAATCTGAACTAATTTTTCAGAAGAAATTTTGTTCAGTCACTTGAGTTGTACTGGATATGACCATTGAGTACACTTAACCTTCAAAAATCTTTTCTTTGACATGTCATCCACTACCTTCTTCTACCATTGAGTAATTGTGATTTCTCTCTTCATTCAAATGTCCCTTTTAATCATAAGATAATCATTCAATTACATAACCAAATATTGCTTAGGTTTTGATAATTCTCCTTCTCAATACTATTTAAAGTATTACGTTAGTCATTCTTCTGAACTCCTAATTTATACAATGAAGACTGAATTTCATTCAAAGATACATTTTATGAAAGAATCATTTTCTATTAGTGTTCGAATGGAATATTTATATGCCATGATACAACTTTGAGAATGATATTGTTGAAAGGAGCAATTCTGTGCCAAACAACTCCATTTTAGTCTGTTTACTAGAAATGTCATATACAGTGAAGAATATTGTCATTCATTGAATAGAGTACTTTTCAGATACAATTTGTTGTCCATAGTCGACTTTTAAACAGAATTTATAGAATCCTAATTTTAACTTTTTCTTTGTGATGACAAGGGTAGTAGGATTCTTGATATATTTTGGACAGGTACATAATCATTTCTGTTACTGGGTGTATTTGAAGTTGATTCCATAGACAGGGATTCACTTATCAGTCTCTCTCTTCCTCCACTGAACTAAATTAGTTCTCTATACTGTCAGTCTATCCCATCATTTTATTAGGATATACTAATCTTGATTGAGGAAGTCCTGAACGCCATAAAGCTACTGAAATGCGGGAAAGCAGCAGGACCAGATGGAATACCGCCAGAAGCACTGAGAACAGATGCAGAGACAACAGCGGACATGCTCACACCACTATTGCAGAAGGTGTGGAAGGAAGAGAAGGTACCTGACGATTGGAAGAAGGGTTACCTTGTCAAACTGCCGAAGAAGGGAGACCTCAGTGCTTGCAAGAACTGGCGCGGAATCACTCTCCTGTCCACCCCAAGTAAAATATTAAGCCGCATCATCCTGGAGAGGCTTAAAGATGCACTGGATTCAAAACTGCGACCGGAACAGGCAGGCTTCATGAAGTACAAATCATGTGCAGACCAAATTGCAACGCTTCGCATCATCATAGAACAGAGCGTAGAATGGCAATCAGCTCTCTACCTCAACTTCATCGACTTTGAGAAGGCCTTTGACAGCGTCGATCGAGAAGTAATTTGGAAACTGCTTCACTACTACGGAGTACCGCAAACCTTTATCCGCTTCATTCAACAACTATATGAAGATGCCACATGCCAGCCAAGTAATTCACAATGGGAAGCTCAGTGATGCTTTTGAAGTGAAGTGAAGACAAGAAGGAGTGAAACAAGGTTACCTACTATCCCCATGATATTCCTTATTGTGGTGGACTGGATCATGCAGCAAACAGTGGGGAGCGAGAAGAGGGGAATACGCTGGACGACGGAAAAGAACCTAGAAGACTTGGATTTCGCCGATGACTTGTGCCTGATGTCACATAAACTTGAAGATCTGCAGGCAAAATCTAACAAGTTGATAGAAGAGGCAGCGAAGGGAGACGGGACTTCAGGTGAATATAGAGAAGACAGAGGTGATGAAGATACCGCACCACCACCATCAACAACAACAACAAACTCCAATCACGATGAACGGGAGAAACTTGAAGGAAGTAACCTCCTTCACTTATCTAGGAAGCATTGTTTCAACTACAGGCGGGACGGACGAGGATGTCAAAGTCAGAATTGGAAAAGCAAGACAGGCGTTCATTAGCCTGAAACCAGTGTGGAGATCTTCTGCACTCAGCATGCGGAACAAGATACGGATTTTCAACACCAACGTCAAGTCAGTGCTCTTGTATGGCTCAGAGACTTGACGCGTCACGAAAGGGATTTCCAATAAACTACAGACATTCATCAACAACTGCTTACGCTGGCTCGCTACTGAAGATCAGATGGCCAGAATAGTTAGAATAAGCAATAAGGAACTCTGGGAACGAACCAACCAAGAACCTATCACGCAACAAATATGCAGGAAGAAGTGGAGATGGATTGGCCATGCACTGAGAAGGCCGACTGAGGACATCACGCGTCAGGCCAGTTGCTCGAGTGGAATCCCCATGGGAAGCGACGAGTTGGGCGTCTGAGATGAGGGTGACATGGAGGAGGTCGTGCGAGGAGGAAATGAGAGCTTGTGGGCTGTCGTGGAACCAGGTTGAAAAGATCTCAGAGAACAGAGGTCACTGGAGGCGTGCTACTGAAGCGGTATGTTCCATTAGGAACCCAAGGGACTAATAATAAAAATAATGATAAATCTTGATTGAGGTCAGTTATTGTGCTGTGTTACTGTATTAGTACTACTACTACTATTTTGTATGAATTTATCTATTAACTTAGGTGGGTGGTTATTGTGACACAAGGTATTCTTGATATGTCTAATTTCTTGTCGTAGATTTTCTAGTCTACTAGTTAGCTTTTTCGCCTCATCACTTAGGCATTTCACTAAACCTACTTTAACTGAGATGGGGTGGGAGGATTTGAAGTCTAGGTAGCGATTCAAGTGGAAAAGTTTCCTATAGACACTAGTCTCTACATTTCCTTCTTGTGTTCGTTTAATCTTGCAATCCAACATTGCTAGCTCACCTTCATGACTTTCTAAATTTCGGGTAGATTGGATTGTACTCACTACTGGATTTGTAAGTGCCAAGAACCTATTGATATGTTCCGATTTCAGTACTGTGAACGTTACTTCATATGAATATGGACAGTAAATTGTGTGGAAAACAATGTTATCCAGTGAATGAGACTCTCCGTTCACTATATGTGAGATTTCTAATAACCGGGCTAAAATGGAATTGCAGTCTACCATATTACCCAAGTTTTACTCCTATAATCATTCACTAAAGCACCTTTAAAGAAAAATCTTATTGATGCGATTGTTTATTGATCAATTTAACTACCTGAGACAGATGTAGTTTGCAAGATATGGATCGTTAATCCTAGTAGATGATAATTGAAGGTGAAATGAATATCTGTGTCAGGGTTGGATTCGAAACAGCGACTACAGGATTTCTAGCCTGATTGTTTGTCAATTTGGCTCCAAGATTTAACTGTTAACCGGACAATTTTATTTCACTTCAGTCATCAAGCGTTTTTCCCATATACCAAATAACATCATGTTGCCTTAGTGTCACCTGATCGTAGTCACACTGGCTACCAAGTTAGCACATGGTTCTGCCTGGAGCCAAAATATTCCTTTCACCAGATGGACACAATAAAAATCAGATCGACTTCATCTCAATGTGAAGAAAATGGAGACAGCCTTCTTGACACAAGATCAAGAATAGGAGCAGATTTCGGTTCACACCACTCACTATCTAATGCAAGAAACCTTCAAAATCAAGTTGAAAGTCTTCACAGAAGTTGGTGAACAGAAACTAAACTGAAGGACGAAACTATAAAGATCATCTTCGAGGCAGCCATCAAGACAAAATAGGAGATATCGAGCAATATCCCTGAAGAAACCTATGTGGATGAACACTAGAACTCTTGAAAGCTACGTGGAGAGAAACCTGCACAACAGTATTAGGAAGGAAGAAGAAAGAAGATAAGGAATGGATCTCAGTGAATACATGGAAGCTGATAGAGCAGGTAGAGGAGAATGGTAAAGCAGAAGATAAACCAGTGCAAGGATGCACAACGACAAGAGGATCTGAGTACAATGTATAATACACTACACTGGACAAAGAAGTGAAGAGCAGTGCGCGTAAAGACAAAAGACACTTCTACGACATACTGGCAAGTGAAGCAGAACACTTATTCATTTAATCATTCGTTTATTTATTTGTTCCTACCCCATGTACTATTTAAGATCCTTAAAATATTGTAGATGTTTCAACATATATCAATGTAATGATGTCTATAAACTGACTTCTCTTATGTTAAATTACTAATGCAAGAATAAAGTATTTATTTGGCGATGGGTTCTTGATTGATTCGTTCCCAGAAGTCTGATTATCTAAGTTGTTGGTGTCATGTTCAATATGAACAGTATGAACAATAAATAACGTTCAAAACATATTTTCTCCAGGAAAATAAAAAAATTATCCAGATCAATATCCTATTACATTAGTACTTATCAAAAAGTGAGCTCAGTCGACTTGTTTAAGATCTTCAGAATATTTTAAAGTTTTAAAATAAAGAAATTATGTCTACCATTTTAATTTATAAACTTCTTGGCTAAAATATACTACTAAAATCAATTTTCAGTAGTTTGCTGGAAATATTTCAGTCTATTTTATCAGAAATATCATATATACAGTGAAGGAACAGTATCATTTACTGGATAAATTAATATTCTTAGACAATTTATTGTTCATATTTATATCAGGTAACTAGCTCCACAACTTTGAGACAGAGTTTATAGAGTCCGAATTCTCTCTCCTTCTTTGTGATGACAAGGGTAGTAGCATATTCAATATATATATATATATCTGGGATAGATGCAAAATTATTCCTATTGCTGTATGTATTTTGTGTTGATTCAATAGACAGGGATTCATTTATCAGTGTTTCTTTGTCGTTCTATCCCACCCCAATATGTGATTGTGTTCAATTGGATGCATAGCTGTAGCCCAGCTATGATTTAGGTAAGTTTTTGTGTTCTGTTATTCTAATCGACCTTGATCGACTACTTTCACCCATATATTTAACTTCCTAATGATTGCAAGGAACTTAAAAACAACAATTTAATTATTCTCCCTAATTGGATCAATCGTATCCTTTAACCTACATAGCTTGTTTCTAAGGCAGTTTGTTAGTGTAAATGTCACTTGAATTTCAGCCAGCCTTATTAAGAATTCTTCTTAATGCTTCTGAGATGCCTTCCTTGTATAGTAACACAGCAGATGTTTAACAAATCCCTTTCAATGACAATGAGATCAAATATATAGGTCAGAGTAGTCGACCAGGATCGATTAGAACAATAGAGTACAAAAGTTTAACTAAATCATGCTCGAGTACAAGTATGCATGCTGTTACACACAATCAAACAGTAGGGTGGGACAGAGTGACAGCAACTAAAAGGGAGCTTAGTTAGGTGGAGGGAAGGAGAGATTGATAACCGACTTAATCTTCGTTTATCGAATCAGCACTAAGTGTACTCAGTAATGGAGTTAGTTACCTGATATGAATATGGACAATAAATGTACATTATCCAGTAAATGATACTGTCCCTTTGCTGTGTGTGTGACATATCTAATAAACAGACTAAAATGGTATTACAATCGACCACAGTGTACAAGTTTTACTCCTAAATTAAGTACATATTTGTATACGGAAATAAATAACTTATGAGTTGATTTGAGCCATAGTCGTCAAGTTATTATTCGATAAATCTACTCCCTATACCATTATGGCACTGTACATCAATAAATTAAAGCCATTTATCCTTCACATTTTGCTATACTATCTAAGTAGTATCATCGCCAGTTCGCATAAAATAGCTATGGAGTATGGAGCTTATTCAGTAACCTTATCCAAAAATCTACAGTAAGCAACAATGGATCCCACTTATTGTGTCAGGGCCGATGACACTTTATTAGCATCACCGACGACTACCTAAACTTTAGCAAGTGGAACTGTGTTCACAGGCCACAAAAGTCATGGGTTGGAAGTCAACTCCTTGAATCAATAGAGCTAGAATATAACCTAGTGTATAACTACTTATTTAGTCATAACCTATGAGTTTCTCTTACTGGAATTACTGTCTATTGATGGGTTTTATTTACAAATCTAGTTACTTGAATCACCTAAATGTTATTCATTCTGTTTGGGAACAAGAGGACATGCTCAGAGAAGAGTATGACAATGGTACCAAAACCAGTGCTAGCGTATTCTCCATTCTCATACTAACTAGATACAGTCCACTGAACCAGACCATTTAAACCGACAAACTCGGTTAGGAACAAGCTTGGAGTTACGGACAACCACACAATACAGTGGGATACAGCCACAGTATTGTAAACTTAGTTAGATGGAGGGAAGAAGAGATTGATAACCAACTGAATCTTTGTTGATCGAATCCTCACTAAATGCATTCAGTAATAGAGTCAGTGAAATTGTTTTTATATGATACCGTCGTTGATTGCACCAAACTGATCGGTCTCTATTGGCATATGGGATCTTGTGCGGCTGCCTCGATATTACGTGTGCTCTTATGGTAGTAATGATGGATAGTGGCTAGCAGTGGAATCCAGGATGCGCATTTCGTACTATTTCGGACTCATCAGCTGCTACCCACGATCCATCACTACTACCAATGGAGCACTGGTAATATCGAGGCATCCGCACAGGAGCCCATATGCTAATAGTGACCGATCAGTTTGGTGCAATCAACGATGGTATGATATACAAAAACAATTATATGTACTAAAAACTATACCCGTCACACAAGAAGTGACTATCATGGCTCGGTGGTGTAGTGGATAACTGTCTGGCATTTGGAGCGATCACTTCTGAGTCGGAATCCCGATGGGAACAATATCACTCATTGGGAAGCAGATACATCTAGCTGAGGAGTCTCAAATAGGACGAGATACTCATCCTGGATTCCACCACTAGCCACGATCCATCAAAAATAATGGAGTAAGTTACCTTATATGAATATGGACAATACAATTTGTGCTACACGAACATCACTGTGTGTAGTATTTCTAATAAACAGACTAAAATGGAATTATAATTCATCATAATGCCAAAGTTTTACTCCTGGAAATATTTTTTATGACAGTCGATAAACGCTTAATTAGTAAGATGAAGAATAAAATAGGAAGCGCAGAAAAAAAAAGTGGAAAATGATTTAGAGGAATAAATGAGTATACACTTTTATTTGTGGATTTACTCAGATAATTTATGACTGCCGTCTTTTCCTCTCTCCCTCTCTCTCTGTCGCACACACACATACACCAACTTTCTCCAAATTTCAATCTCATGCCTTGGTACTAATATTTCAATATTATTAATATTATTATTGTCATTGCAAGAACGTTAGAATAAAATTCTGGGTACCATACAAACGTATATACATACATGTATAGACGTTTATGAATTCATACAGCCGTATTCACATTTCGAGTATATACGTTCCATCATTCCATCTTACTGTGGTTTCAAGATAGTAACAATGACAAGATAAACAGATGATCGATTCTTTAAAGCAGTTTATCAAAGATCTATGCATATATAAATATACATTAGCTTGAAGTAGAGAAGTAGAAATACATTTGGGTGGTTAATGACTTTTAGGTTGAGAAAGATAAGTCTACCTTGAATCCATGAAAATCATCAACATTTTTAAACTGACAATAAAATAAACGATGATTAGATGTTGACCTAGTCAGTCATAAAATTGATAAATTATACAATAGAAGTGAACAACTGGTCAGGATACACTTTATCACTTTCGATTCTAGTTACTTTTTCATTAAGTGTTGACTAGTAGTATATTCTCCAGGAAGCACTGTTTCAACTACAGGCGATAACGGCACAGACGAGGATGTCAAAGTGAGAATCGGAAAAGCAAGACAGAGGTTCATTAGGCTGAAACCAGTGTGGAGATCTTCTGCACTCCACCAGGCATGTGGAACAACATCCGGATTTTCAACATCAACACCAGTCAAGTCAGTGCTTCTGTATGGCTCAGAAACTTGACGCGTCACGAAAGGGATTTCCAATTAACTACAGACATCCATCAACAACTGCCTACGCTCACTTGATACTGAAGATCAGATGGCCAGAATAGTTAGAATAAGCAAAAAGGAGTCCTGGGAACCAACCAACCAAGAAGCTATCGCTGAACAAATATGCAGAAGGAAGGAAGTGGAGATGGATTGGGCATGCACTGAGAAGACCGACTGGGTACATCACGCGTCAGGCCAGGTACTCGAGTAGAATCCTCATGGGAAGCGACGAGTTGGACGTCCGTGATGAGTGTGACATGGAGGAGGTCGTGCGAGGAGGAAATGAGAGGTTGTTGGCTGTCGTGGAACCAGGTTCAAAAGATCTCAGAGAACAGAGGTCACTGGAGACGTGCTACTGAAGCGGTATGTTCCATTAGGAACCCAACGGACTAATAATAATAATAGTAGTATATTCTAACCTATCAGTAAGTTGATTTCACTTATGAATCCTGATTTCAGCTATACTTTGAACTTATCAGCTATGATCAGTGTAAAACGATCAGTTTTGTTTGTCATGTGGACTACGACCGATACATGACTCACATCAACAGTGAATTATTTTAATCTGACTATCTGTAACCCTTTTCCAGTTTGAGTCTACTGTGTGATGGGGTTGGCAGGAAACAGGGATGCTTAACATATATCCTAACCATCTCAGTCCAGGAAAGTTCAAATGACTGACTTCTCCTCCCTAAAACTCTACGCCTGACTTCTGAGTTACTGACTTAATGGCACCAAAACACAAGTCATATGATACACAGACAGAGACAGACGGTCATCCGAAGACTTTACATATTCTCTACCTTTAGAGATCATGTTTCACAGTTGCAAATTAAAACAAAGCGAACTGAAGTGCAGCACACTTGACCCTAAATAGTCAGTCAGATACCATGAAGACATTGTAGCTGGTGTAGGTTATCGAAAGCCATTTCAACCTTCTTTACTGAGTAGTCATCAGTCATTGAGCCAAGAGGTCTGATCCAAATTACCAGGTAAGTGAAGTGGTTAAAACACTCAACCATTTCACTTCCTATTGTCAGTAGGATCATCACTTCAAACCAGACCTGGAACGAAATTGTACAGTATGAATGTGCTTTAAAATGCATGCAAACCATTCTCAAATTGCCATTCAAGATATCCAGGAAACTTTGCATCATCTTACAGACTGCGCCATCTGTATACTTAAAGCTAACTAACACTCATCTTATAGAAAGGTATGTTCCAGTCATTTCAGACGACATATGAGAGAATGACATAAGCAAGTGTGTCCAAAAAATGAGTAAGAATGAATACACTGAACATCCTTGGGAGAAACCACTCTACTAATGATTGACTACAAACCCAAAAAGCGTATATATGAGTTTACCTCAATTCTCTTTTACAGGGTGGTGTAATTACTGGGTCGCTCTTTCATAGAGAACACTTCTACAAGACTTGTCAATTAACCGAATGAAAAGATGCTTTCAGGTCAGAAAATGTAGCTAGTGACGAGTGCCGGCAAGTATGGCTCTGTTGCACAATTTAACGGGAGGTGACTACCTGATTCATGCACCTATGACTTGATCTAAAACCTACCTCATTCTCTTTGATTTCCTTCTCCTGAGCTTAACATAGGTGTCTGCTGATCATGAAACCTAGGATGGCAAACGTTATTTTTGTCAGATTGATTCACTTAGTTTTCAGAAGGGGATATCTATCTTTTTCAAAAAGTAGGACAATCTTTAAGTGAAACCGGACAGAGTTGATCATATGTGATTCGTATACGTTGGCTAACACTTCTGCCAATCCTACCAGAAATTTCTAACCTATGACCTTAAATACCCCAGGTAGTATCTCGTCTGACCCTTCTGTCACCTCCCTTTTGAGGTTAGTCACAGGTATAAGGAACTGAAACACATCAAAGTCACAGTGCTTCTTAATAACTACCCTACGGGATTTATTCGAACGTTTATAAGGATTGATAAGGGAAAGAGTGGTGATTTTAATGGTAATTCAAATCGTTTGTGTAGTGTTGCCGTATAAACAAGGCACATTGGAGATTTGCATAGAATTCCTAACAATGTTGGGATCAGGGGGTAAATAAAAGCACAAACTCGTTGAGGGAACCAGTAGAGACAATCGAGTACTATGTACTGATTGTAAGGTCAAGTAAACAGGTGGAAGTATGCGATCAGGGTTAGTCAGGATAACAGAGCACAAACACTTAGCGAAACATACAATGATAGACCGTACTAAGTTATAAGTAATTTAGAGAACAACTTGACTATTGCTCAGCAGGCATTGACTCATAGTTAGTTGCATTATAAGATGGATAGGATGACAATTCTAAAATGCCAGATGGATAAAGAGATTGATCATAGAATCTTTGTTCATTGAATCGACAAGTAACTCAAATGACAGGAATGATCAATCATGAATGAATAGGAATGTGAGGAATAAACAATCTTATATGAAATTATCCTCCAACATATTCACCTCAAGTTTTTCCCTTACATTAGTTATAGTGTTGTCAACTATGTGGGAGAATAAACCTGAAACTACACTCAACTGGATTGTGCACACTCTGTGCTCACATATGTTTATCTCAGTAAAGATGTGTGATATCACAAATAATTGAACATCTTCAAGAATATATCACCTTCTGTGTTATAATCTACACTAAAACTGTTTAGATTGTTCAGAGAAAACTCCTTGAAATCATTCACAATCAATCATTATACTGTGAAGTTTTAAGAAAAGCTAAATTATCATAGATGGATGTAAAGATCAGATTAGTTAAGCACACTAGACAAATGCCTAGAGGTAAAGGTTTCCATGCCGAAATTCATCTTTTATTGTCTTATTGACTTTTCTGTTTTCAAAAGGTCCAGTAATCAACATACTATGCATATAAAGGTTCTTCTTCAACTACCCAGTATATTAATCAGTTATGATCTAATAAACTCCTGGTAAAAAAGCTATCCAATAGGATCTATTTACTGTTGCCATGTGAACCAATGAAAATGTAGCCTTACTTCAGTAACTTGTTGTTATTATTATAAGCGTAATACTTGGGCATTGTGGTTGATTGATAACACACACAGTGATTTAGTATCATTAACCCTGATGAAGACGTTTCAAGTATAAATTATCACTGCTCGTAATCATATCGATGGAATCACACAGAACCTTCGACATCTCATCTTTATAGTGCTATCATCCCTCATTATTTGTTTCTATTGGTAGGAAAGTTCTCCAAATCTCTGGTATAGGTCAGTATTGCATCATTCCCACTACATCTGTTGGGTGTTAGTTGATTCAATGAACAAAGATTCACTAATCAACCTCTTTCTCTCTCTGTCTCCTCTCCGCCTAATTATATTTGACTAGGCTGGAGTGATTTTATCCCAACCCTAATGGGTGGTTAGTGAGACTCTTTGGATACTAAGGTGACTTCCGATACTTGGTTCTGAAGATATGAAGACCACTTCAGAGTTGATTTTGCTGGTCAAGATGATTCATGTAAAGTTCGTCTCCTTCTTTGAAACTTGCTCCATCCAAGTTAAATCAGTGTTGCAATATAATGCTGCCATAGAACCCAAGAGACCACTCCTTCTATGCCACAATACAGATCCTAAGACAACATTTTAGTGATCATTCGTCTCTGGTCATGAACAAGAATGATGATTTTCTCACTCATGTTGGTAGTGTTAATCGCGATTGAGAAAAACTCAAGCTGAAGTCCATCACGATGACAAATTCAAATCTTTGATAGTCATATGCAGCCTTCAGTCATTCAAGTTTGCAGATATTAGAACGAGACTGCTAAGTCGATTGGAGCAACAACCAACACTAACATTGAACGATATTGCTGCTGAATATCAGCGATTAGTCCAATCACACGCCAAGGTGATCATGAAGTGCATGCGGTTGCCAGAGATTTAATTCTCTGCACCCTTTTCTGGCCAAAAGACCCCTGGTTCTTCTTCTCCTGTTCGTCATCCCAGCAGCTCATACAATACCAAAAGAAACACGAAGAAGACATCCCTGTCCCCTTGCTGGCATTGTGGTGCATGGCATTTCATCAAATCTGGTCTTATAAGTAGAACAAATGCAGAGATTGTAATACTGTGGGTCACGAGGACGGATTTTGCAAGTACCATCCATCACAAAGAACAAGGAGGTTACCATCCAGTCACCGTTGTAGATCGAAGTCTCGGCTCAGGCACCCAGCTCATCGTTTCCCAGTTGGGTCCCATTCGACGGCCTGGCCTGACGCATGATGTCACCAAGCCGTCCACAGTTCAATACAAACCATTCCATCTCCACTTTCTTCTGCATACACGTTGGAGATAGGTTGTTGGTTGGTTCGTTGCCAGCCAGCCACAGTGACTCCCTTATTGCTTATTCCTATTATTCTGACCATCTGATCTTCAGTGTCAGTATCAAGTGAGCGTAGGTGGCAGGTGCTGATGATGTATGTCTGTAGTTTGTTGGAAATGCCTTTCGTGACACACCAAGTCTCTCAACCATCACACAGAAGCACTGAGATGTGTTGGAAATGTGGGTGTTGTTCACGGTTTATGCTGAGTGGAGTGGAGTAGGCTGCAGTAAGTGCAGTGCAGTAGATCTCCACACTGATCTCAAATTATGAAGGAAGGCCTGTCTTCCTGTCTTTCTATCCTGGCTTTGACGTCCTCATTTGTGTCGTCGCATGTAGTTGGGAGGATGCTGTCTAGGTAGAGAGGTAGGTGAAAGAGACAACTTGCTCTACATTTCTCCCGTTCATGGTGACTGGTGCTTGTTGTTGTTGTTAGTTGGATATCCCATCACCTCTGTCTTCTCTACGTTCGCCTGAAGGAAGTCTTGTCTTCTTCATTGCCTAGCCTAGCCTCGCATCTTCTGCCAACTTGTAGTTTTCTCCTGTAGATCTTCGAGTTTGTGCGAAATGACATTAGATATAAATCATCATTGGCAAAATCCAAAATTCCTGGGTTTTTTTCATCGGTCAACAGCCTATGCCCATCTTCTAGCTGCCCACGTTTGTCTGTTGCATGATCCAGTTCAGTCGACTACAATCATTGAGACCACAGTGACACTAGGCGTCAGCCTTGTTTTACTTATGTCTTCACTTCAAAGGCATCACTGAGCTTTCCAATGTGAATCACTTGGCATGTAGTATCTTCATGTAGCTGTACTTGAGTGCAATATAATTAGATGAAGAGAGGTAGAGATTGATTACTGCATGTTTGTTCACTGAATCACCATTCAACATATGTAATACTGCATCACTATGTGTTATGCATCAAATAAACAAATACAATGTGGCAGTAATTTGTCACCAAGTACACATAGTGAGGTGAACATTCCAGAGTCTAACACTGTGGGGAATAATCTACTTAGAATCTAACTTGACAAACTTTCCAAGGGCACTGTAATGCATTGATGATGGTGTCTAGCACGACAATGGAACATCTGCCAATTAAAACCCTAACTCATAGAAAAACTTAGAATTTAATACGCATCTCTTATATGTCAGACAATGCTAACAGGTTAATATTCTTGTAGATATTATGCCATGGAAAACCACTGAATGTTAGGGTAGGGGATCAAAAATACCATGATATAGCATGACTATCATTCAAAGTCTTTAGTAGGAAACCACTTTACTCCTGAGTCGTTGACTCCACTGGCCATGGCGGCTTTTCATTACAACTTCGGGATGTCCATCTGGAAGCATATCACCATTGAGCACTAACCAGCTTAAAAATGAAGTCACCATTAACGTCAAAATGTGTTACTATACTGTGATGATTGTTGACATACTTAAAGATGAATGTTCGTATGTTTAAATAAGATGGTGTGACTAATGGGGTCAACTAGTCAGAAATGAAGCGCATACCAACTGAAGGTGTTGATGGGTAGTGGCATCATGTCATGAACTGACGGAAGTTGGATGAAATAAAGATCATAGAGTCATGAAGAATAGTTCATGATGCACCGAAGTTACCAGGATAAAATTACAAAAATGCCTGATTTCTTGTAAACGATTGAAATTTGAAATGGTTTTTTCATTGAGAGTCCGCCTGTTTGAGATGGCCGTTGTTTGAAAGATTTATTACACTGATACTGGGTTACGATTGATGGGGAAATGAATATTGCGGTGGAAGAAATGGGTTCAAACCGACGGTTTCAACTTACCTATATAATATGCCAAGTGAACTAGACTATTGTACAGTATGCTAATCTTTGTGGGGGAGATTAGTTATTTCGATGAAGAAAAATATGCCTATTGAGTTATACAGTAAAGAGGCGATAATTAACCGAAAAAAATTTTCTTTTGCGATCATATTATTTTGTAAATATATCATGAACAACCAGCGGCCAAGATCGTGGACGAGGACATCCTTCTCTGCGAAGCTATAGATCAGGTTTTGTAGGCAGCAGTTAGTTCCACAGTACATGAAAGACAAATAGTTACTTAAATAAATAAGCCACACAAAGCGCACACTTTCCAAACTTATCTCTGAGGACTATCCTGCATAGTTGTCGAGAGGAGAATGTAAATCAATTAACAGTTCAATTCTTGATAAGTTGGTCAACTGTGGACATATAGTCCAATCAGAAACTTCCTTCAGTGTCATTTATATAATCGAAGGGAATAGTTCAAAAGCAGTACAGCTTCGATAATTGTGTACTACAAAAGAAGTACTGGTGATTCATCAATTCAAGCTTGATCACTGCATGCAGATGGAGTATGTTCAGTCTGTTATCTTATCATGGTCTTAACACTCAAAATCTCTCCAGTTCATTAAAATTAGTTAGTTTACTATTATCATTTTCATTTCGATTTCAAATGGACACTGAACCATCATACTTCACAATTTTCAACAAAAATACTTGGTCACTAGTTGGTTCACATAGTTCACTTGGTAGAACACTGAGCCAGAAACCCTAAGGTCGGTGATTCAAATCTTCTTTCTCTCAGTCCAAAGTTTCATTCCACTTCCACTCATCAGTCAGTAACAACAAGATGGAACAGAGTAACAGTTTTCAGTCAACAACAAACAAATTCAGTAGGAATGACACAGTGCCTGTTACGAATATATGGAAAATGGTGAAAAAAATTAAAACTATATAAACCATTTCTCAATTAAAGTGTTATTAATTTAGTTAAGAGGTTTTTAGGGATTTATTTTATCGATTTCAACTTAGTATTAATTTTGCAGTGATTGAAGGCCTTAAAGTAAGGAAAAGCCGTTTCGTCCCAGTGGGAGACTCTTCAGCTACCCACTAGACGTCATCACAAGATGTCTATCTCATACATTATCAATTACAAAGTCATCAGCAAACGCATCATCCTACGGCACATAAAGAATATACCACAGATCACGACAAGAATACTGAGATCATACAGAATTGGTGTGGTCACTCATAAACCAATAAATTCCCTCCAAACACTATTATGCAGACCGAATGATGCAACAAGCAAAGAGGACACATCGAATATCATTTACAAAACCAACTGTAATAACTGTAGTCAACACTACATTGAAAAAAGTGGTCAGCCTCTTCGTCTTCGTCATTTACATGAACACTGACTATCAAACGTCACGACATTTCACCACTCGTTGCTCAATGCACGTGGATAACAACTACAAAGATGAATTCAATTTCGACAATGTAGAAATGTTGGAGGGAGAGAGGAAACACGGAGAATATCAGAGAATTTCTAGAAGCTTGTCATTTAGGTTAGTCAGTTAGCGCAAATGATGAACTAAACGGCAGAAAGGCCATAATTCAGACGGGGAAGTGATCAACAGGAAAAGCTGTGGAGTTAATAACACAGCCAGTCACACATCAGTTTGTCATGGCTTGGTACTGAATCACTCATGGAGAGATATTGACAAGTCAATGTTTATGTTGAAGTGAACGCTGATGATGTCGTCTGGAAAGATGCTGAAGCCTTCACGATTAAACAACTCAGCTCAGAGAACAAACCTCAACCGACATCACCGAACTGAGGTAAGAAAAATACTCTGCATCATGTCAGAATCCTATGAGCATGATCTTCATCTCAGTAATCTGTTTTCCACACCATTTTAGTTTTTATCCACTGATTGACACTCACTTTAAATTATTTCAGTGTTCAATTATTTTTGAATAAAACTTATTTTCATACCGTGTAGTGGTTGAAGGTGACATGAGAATTTGAACGGCGTTTGGATTCGAATTAGCTACCACCTAATTTCCCTGTCGGTACTCTACCAACTGAGCTACGAGGTCTGACTACAGACCAGATTTTTACTTCACTCCATTAATCACCAAGAGTTTTGTCCGACTACCGTGTGAACTCGTGAAGCGTTAATGCCACTTAATCACATTTATACTGGCTGTCCGCAGTTAAGACTTCTCATCCCAACCGAAATCTAACATAATCAGCGAGAGTGACGCATCACAGTGATCACATTTTGACTATCTGAGATAGCAGCCGTGGTTTGACAGACTTGCAGTATTGTCTTGGGTGATGATTGAAGGTGAAATGAAAATTCGGACCGCGACTGGATCCTACCTATCGATCATTGAATTTCCTGCCCAGTGCTCTACCAACTGAACAACAAGGTGAAATAAAACTCTGGTTAGCAGTCGAACATCGTAAATCAGTTTGTATTGCAGTGGGCAAGAAACTCAATGGTCTCTGGTTCGAATCCGGCTGCCATTCATATTTCACCTTAAATCATGACCCAGTAACAATACTTGTATGCCAGGCTATGGCTATCTCGTATAGATCAGAGGATAAAATGTATTCTGTTTATATTCTCTTGGGATTATAATTCCAGTGCACCTTTTTGGGGGGAGACAAAGATAGACAGAGAATAGAAAGTGTTTTATTGTATACATACTACTGGATTGTTTATTTATTCTATATTGGTTATAATATTTATCAAAATGTAAATTTCTGTAAAATATCGGTTAACTTGATAGGGAAAAAGGGAAATTCTTGTTGTTGGTTTTTCCCAAAGTGTTTTTTTTATACTTTCCTTTTACTATTCAACACTTGTTGAAAAGTAATAAAACACTTGGGAAGTGAAAGCTATTTCATTGTGGTTTTGTCTTTTTGAAAAGAAAACCGGAGATAGAAACCTAAATTTCAGTGTGATAAAAAATTTGTCAGTACTGAAGTAACTTTGTCTGGGATAATTTAAAGTTGGTTTTGTTTTTTTGTGTGACTAGTTTCGTGTGTTATATATGAGAGGGGAAGAAAGTGGAAGTCTGCTTGGATCATAAAACAGACGTAAGGTTATTATAGTGAAGGGCTTGAAAGTGGTTTAGATGGTGTTATCTTCTCTTAACTGGATGGTTTAATCGTCATGAAGCTTTCATTATCATTCTGGACAACATCATGAGTGCACTCTTCAGAAAAGTTTTTTCCACAATTTATTTAGTAACTTGTCCTGATGTCCTTGGCGGTGATTGGTTGCTTATGCTAAGAACTTGTCATTGTGTCCATGTTTATTTTGATTGGTTATTCTGATGACCTGCGATTTGACCTTTTTATTTCTTATTGGTTGACAGATTGGGTCAATGTCAATCTGTCTGTCAATTGCTGACTAACTTGAATACCAAGCTTCAAAATTTTCTCTAACATTTTTTCAGTCAAATTCATATCCACAGTTGTCTGTGGGCATTGATATGAGGTAAGACATGTCATGAGGTTTCACTGCTGGATGGTGCTGCTGTAGATGGACACAAAGAGAGGGACCACTTCAAAGTCAAATACATGCCAGAATTTAAATAAACTCAGCAACCACCTGCACAGTTTTGCACTGAGCACTGAGCTACACCTATCAAGTGACAATCAACGATACTACCTGAGCACGTAGATCATGATAGGTGAAGAGGTAGTCGAAGTCTAATCCCTCGGTTTAAAATCAAGTTTAGCGGAACCTTATTTATTTCTAAGTTGGCAATGATCACAGACTGATACCATTTGGAAAACCACTGAAGACCTGGGAGCACTAAACAGCTGTTTTGTCCTAGTGCAGGACTCCTCAGCGGTGTGCACTCATAATCAAAAACTTGTGGACTCCCTGATAAGCAGTTGTATGATATGTTGGGTCTATTGTTACTTCTGTCCTAGGTATAACGCCTTCGTACTTGAGATGAACTACCGCCAGGTTGAAGTTTAATCCTTTCTCGAAAGCAGCGGTTGATAGAGTGTCGTTTGTAGCTTCACTTTTTCTCATCAGAGTATTTTTCTTCCATCAATATGAATCTTCTTGGTTGCTTACAATCCAAATCCTTAGACCAAGATTTTTAGAAGAGATTTATGTCTTTTACACTATGAATCTCTTAAACATATGATAGATAGTCTGTGTATCGTCTTTCAGTCTCTGGAAATTACACCAGTTTATTGACTAGACCATAAGTTACATCAGTGTAAAAGTAACAGTTGGGCAATGTGATCGAGTATAATCTCATATAACATTAATCTGTTTGACGTAATATTAGTTATTGCATAAAGTTTCGAGTCCATATTAGTTCTCATATTCATATCGAAGCCTTTCAGGAGATAAGAGCAATAATTTAGCCTTGAAATGTCATCCAGTAAATAACATTACATCAATATTTGTTGTTACAGAGTGGTGATCGAATGTGGAAGGATGGTGATTGCAACACTATTCTTTCTTCTGGTGTTTATCGAATCCCTGGTCCTTATTTAATATTGAACACATTTTGATTAGCATGTGTTGGCGGAGTTACTTGGGGTTAGAACATACTAGATTAATCATTTTCTATCACTGCTGTGTAAGTTTACGTCAGATAAGTAGGTACACGATAGCGGCACTGACTAGCGTATAAACCAGAACCCCAAGAATTGATATAGGTAGGTTGGTAGGTAGGCAGGTGGGTAGGTAGGTAGGTAGGTAGGTAGGTAGGTAGGTAGGTGGGTAGGTAGGTAGGTAGGTAGGTAGGTAGGTAGGTAGGTAGGTGGGTAGGTAGGTAGGTAGGTGGGTAGGTAGGTAGGTAGGTAGGTAGGTAGGTAGGTAGGTAGGTAGGTAGGTAGGTGGGTAGGTAGGTAGGTAGGTAGGTAGGTAGGTAGGTGGGTAGGTAGGTAGGTAGGTAGGTAGGCAGGTAGGTAGGTAGGTAGGTAGGTAGGTAGGTAGGTAGGTGGGTAGGTAGGTAGGTAGGTGGGTAGGTAGGTAGGTAGGTAGGTAGGTAGGTAGGTAGGTAGGTAGGTAGGTAGGTAGGTGGGTAGGTAGGTAGGTAGGTGGGTAGGTAGGTAGGTAGGTAGGTAGGTAGGTAGGTAGGTAGGTAGGTAGGTAGGTAGGTAGGTAGGTAGGTAGGTAGGTAGGTAGGTAGGTAGGTAGGTGGGTAGGTAGGTAGGTAGGTAGGTAGGTAGGTAGGTAGGTAGGTAGGTAGGTAGGTAGGTAGGTAGGTAGGTAGGTAGGTAGGTAACTGGGGGAGAAAATAGGCATTTAAAAAATGAGTAGGTAACTGCGATTCTCTTGCCGTCCACAACCTGATTTTTCATACTACCCTTCCATGAGGAGTTGTTATCCACGACTTTGCAACAACCCATGACTGGCAATTATGTGACCTAGTTCATCACTATCCAACTCACAGCTTTCTTTCTATCACTGCAGAACTTAAGTGGTTGACAAAATTCCTCTCTAATCCTCGTTAATCATTTACATGTCAATCAGTATCTTAATCACACACTTTACACAATTTTTATATCTAATCTGCTTGCCCTTTTGAGTAAAAATACATACTACCTATTACTACTACTTACAAACTCTTGGGTATTTCATTGAAGCGACTATCAGTAAGGACTGTCTACCTTTTTTCAATTCTGCTTTTCATAACCTACTACTACTTATTAACTCTCTGATAGGCGTTTATCTTGTCAATCATGATGTTTTCAATTGAGTGTAATGTGCAGAACGATTTAAGTAGTATGTTATTGTCCGAACAATAATGGATGGGAATGCTATTTTATGCGGATGTGTGTATGTATGCAAGTGAATGTATGCTCCTTTTCCAGCACTATCTTCCCCTTGTGTATGCACATACATTTCTACTATATCAGCTGAATAGAAGACAATGAGTGGACTTCCTGTTACATTGTATTTGTTTCCTGCAGTTGTTATTCTCTCTCTTACTATACCCATGTGTTGTACACATATATACACACAGAGAATGATGAACAAAAGATTGCGTCAAAGAACTTTTCTTCTAAGAAACATTTGTACAACAAGGTTTTTTACTCTTTAGATAAAACTGCCCAGTTTTCAGTTAATAGTACTTTTGTAAGCCATTGTCTGACAGACTTTAATGAATAATTTTTGAATGTTTACAGTCGGTTAATCATTTGACTAACTTAAAATTGTGTTTTGCACCGGTTAGAACTCATCAGCAAAATGTATCAGTAGATTGCAATCAGCATTCAGAAGTTGATTATTACATTCATAAACACCCAAACATTGCTTAGTGTTTATTATTTATGTTGGTTAACTATTGGCAATCAGTAGAAAGTCCTGCTTCAATTAGGTTTCGTATATGGTGGCTCTCATCAGAAAGGCTTATCTATAATCTCAATGAGACTAATGTCTTCTGAGAGGTGTAAACCCATGCCAACCAGTGCTGAAGATAATGACGTTTACACTGACCTATTCAGGTTACACTTCACCTCCTACAGAATTGGATTAGACACATTTTCATGCTGTCAGTTCCTTAGTGTTGATCGAATTCCATCAAGTATTTTGAACTGTCGCCACAAAATCCCGACAGTCAATACCACAGTGTACTTTGATCAATGTTATTTGTCCTGCACAGGTCAGTGATAACATCACTGACTACAATATTGGGTTTGGTGGGTTTCAGTCTCGTAGGAGACATCACTTCTCTCGACTTTGAAGGTATAGATTGCTGACAAGTGAAGTTAAAGACGAAACATGGATCGAGTGACGCTATCTGTCCGCTAATTTCAACCCAAACATCAATCAGAGTGAAATTTGCTATCGATCCTCCCAGATAGGTGAACAAAAGGCATAACAATCGACACAATCCGATTAGCACTTAAGACAATATAACATGAGGTTGGTTTTTCTCCCGTAGCCAGTCAGTGTACATTCTTTGTTTTATGAAGATACAGCCAAGGCTTGAATAACGTAAGGATAACGTCTCTAACGTCATCACAGTGTTGTATAGGACTGAATTTCTATGAGTTTTACAGAGTTTCCACCTAGGGACTTGGTGATATGTTTCGACAGGTATTAACCATTCATAAAGTAGGTTACACTCATGTGGTTGTATGGGGAAACTTAGGTTTCAGGTTTCAGTCAGCATACAGCGTATGCGAACAACTATTCAAGGGATTTGCTGGAAGTGACATTCTATCACAATGCCTATCTACAGCAGTCAACAGGACATTTTGTGCAGGTCGGCTTTGCCAGGTTAAAGGATAGCCTACTTAATCTTAGCTCTTCATCTTGCATATATAGATTTAACTGATCCTGTGGAACTAGACATATATGCGCAAGATTAGATAGGTGCGTCTGTGGATACGAGACCATTTAACAAGTTGGTTCAAAAAGGGTGATGCGAAGGTGGTGAAAAGTTCAGTTCTAGCATATATAGTTGACACAAGGTATCACACAGATCCGAATAAAGCTTTCAGCGTAATTCATTGTGTTCCGAAAACGTCACGACACGTTGCTTGCCAACACCTGCTCAACATAGCTGAGGCTGTCGCAATAAGATTGATTAAATCTTAACTCTGCATTCAGAATGAACATTTCCAAGCATTACCTCTGCCTTAATCTTCAGCAAACTACTCCTGTCTTCATTATTCGTATTCTTTTTGTCTCACCATCATATCACTCATCTGTATATATGTATCATCTCAATAGTGAGTAGCTGGTCTAAAGAGATGACTTTTAGCCAGCGGTTCACGGATTACAACTTCATCTCATCTGCTTACTTTTGGAAAGCAAGAATGTATCACTAGCCCTGACACAGTAGTTAAGCTTCATATACTTCACTACCCACTCACTTTCTCCATTGTGAATCAGATGTTCTCCCTAAAACAGGGGAATTAATTAACTTCATTCGAAACTCTTTGTTGTTTAACGCAACTTAAGTGAATAGTGAACACGTTGATTCGTTTTAAGTCTGTGCTTTGGGAAGAAATAACTTTGTGGAATAGATGACTAGAAAGTTAACTGATAACATAGCTGACTAGAGTGCTTGGAGACGCCTGTTTGAATCTTACAACAGAACAACATTTTCATCCAAGTTGCACTCACCTTTTTGCTGAAGAGTACCAACAAGTAAGAAAAGTATTTAAAGTAAGGCTATGTGTCACTTGATTGTATTCAGCAAACATTTATCTCATTGCATCACGATGGTTAATCATTTAGCTTAATGAAGATATTGTAAAGATAGAATATGATCAACACTGAGAACCTCTCAATGTGTAATTGGCTAATGTCTAATGACGGTGAAGATATCCTGAAAGAGTGTGAACAGTTAATTGACTTCACTTACTCTGACTATGCCTTTTAGTCTAACAATAAAACGTCAAACAAATGAACATTTGTTGACTCAATAAGTAGCAACATTATGATATATATACTTGAAACCAGGATGACAAATGAAGCTTAGGGACATAATGGTTTTTTTCGAATATTGTCAATTAGATATATAGAAGGTTTGATAGGAGTGTGTAGAATTAAAAAGAAACTGAAATCCTGAAACATTCATAAACAGTTATGATAAAAATTCAGATGAGAAGCAGACAGTCTTGACAGGTTCAAAAGTGTCAGGATATATAAATCTTCCATTTAAAAGACACTATATGCATTATGTCATCAAACAGAGGTCCAAAGAGAACCTGATATGTCGCAAAGATAAAACGCCTATCTGACATACTACAACACAGCATATCGATATAAAAATGTTTATGCAGCCATCTTCACACTGATTTCAGATTAATGAAGGAAAACCTGTCGTTCTTATTCTGGTTTTGACATCCTGATCTATGCCACTACCACCACCTGTGGTTGAATCGATGCTGTTAAGGTAGAGAGGTAGGTGAAAGAGACTACTTCCTTTACATTTCTATCGTTCATGGTGATTGGTGCTTGTTGTTGTTGGTTGGGTGTCTTCATCACCTCTGTCTCCTCTATATTCACTTAAAGGAAGTCCTTTCTTCTTTATCTCGCCTCGTCTCTACCACCAGCTTGTTTCTTTTCGCCTGTAGATCTTGGAGTTTGGTACGGGACATTAGAAATTATCATTATCATTATCATCTATATAAACTTGGAGGTTAGTGTAAATTCCGGTTTGCCTTAACTTTGATAAACCTGTTAGGTGCGATAAATAGCGAATCATCAATTGAAACAAGCTAATTCTGTTTTACATTCTCATTGAGAAATAAAAATACCAAAATAATGAGTTATCAAATCCAAGATTTCCTTGTTGTTAACCCTTTAAGTTAGACGAGAATGTTCTATGCCATTACGTGGTGAATATGTCCACCAAATAACTTCTTCCTGATGAAATCAAGCATGTTACAGTGTTTTTTTCACAGAACTCATTTTGAACGTTACAGAGTTTGTTGGCGGCTGATGATGAATGGACGAAATACACCCGATTTCATTTTCTGTTGTTTCCAAATCTTCCCAGCTAATTTAATTCCTTACTTACAACTCTACTGTTAACATTATTCACTCTACGACTCTGTTATACGCTAGAAATACTAGAAAGACATTTTGTGATGAAAATAAAACCGGACAACGTTCGTATGTTACTCCTTAGGTTGACGTATCGTCAAACATTCAGTGGTATTCATTTCCAAACTGAAAAGTTTGGAAGCAGTCTCATCTGTAAAAAAATTTGTAATCCCACCCAAGTTATACAATAAACATATGGACTAAAAATATTAAGAAATTTTTTTCATCATAAATTTTGGCCTAACTGTTTGACGAAACAATTAGTTCGACAATGAACAATTGAATCAAGGTCAGACTGAAAATCAAGGTCATCGAGTCAACTTATCATAATTCAGTACAAAAACTGAATGAATATTTGATTAATCCTACTTTCTAATAAGTTTTTCAATATCAATAAAGTTTTTTTTACCTCATTAAAGAATAGATTGAATAAGGTTAGTTAGAATAAAAGGGATACAGTATGATATTTTTCCTGGATTAGTGTTTATTCCGTGGATGAGATTCGAATGTCAGTGTAAATTTATGGCGGCAAAGAAGTTTGACGGTGATTATTTGTCAACAACGTCATTGAACAAGTTTTAGGGAATAATTGTAAACAGTTTTATTTGAATAATTTAGTATACTACTCATATATCTATCAGTAGCACAATATGTTCATCTACTCCTGTCCCTTTCGTGCTCATACTACTCAATGAAGATTCAGAGACGTTAACAATATGTTTTTCATATTGATCTTGCTGACTAACAGAGGAGTCTAGGACGTACCTTTCGTCCTATTCTGGACTCGTCAACTGAATGTACCTGCACCTCAGTGTATAATGATAATGTTCTCACTTAGGCTCAAACCAAGTACCCTTCACTTCAAGCGCCAGAGTGTTATCCATTAAGCTTGTCCTGGATTCCTCTACTAGTCACCAAGATCAATATAACATCGTGAATATCCAACAGGAACCCATCTGCCAACATACGTTCACCAATTTGACTCAGCATAGTAACGGGTAATCACAAGCACCATGACAATATGCCATTCAAATCAACACTGACTAACTAAAGGTTTAATAGTGCTAAAAAATTGGTCATTGAGTGGCAACTTATGTAACAAGTTTGGATTAATGGAGCAACCTGAATATCCTCAAGTTTATGGATGTGGCTGGTTGATGAGTGCTAATAAATACGAAGCATGAGTGGGATGCAGCTGTCCGATAAACAACACATAACACCAGCGTTTACATTATATTCTTGAAGGGTGTATGAGATAGACTTGAATGGCTGTAAGGTGTGTCCAACTGATTCACACTGTTCATTGTCTTCCCTAATCTCTGATATTAGTGATGAATGAATGGCTTGCAGGAGAATCCAGGACGCGTGTTTCGTCCTACTTAGGGTTCATTATCATCTGGTGAACTTCTCTGCCTTTCGGTGAGCAATGTTGTGCCCATTAAGAATCGAGGCTGTGGAGTATCACACAAAATCGACTGGTTGCACAAGAAGTGGCTATCGTGGCTCAGTGGTCTAGTGGATAACGTTTTAGTGTTTGAAACGATGGGTCCCGAATTCCAGTCTGAGTGTGAAGAACACCACTCAGTGAAGACAGGAATATCCAGCTGATCAGTTTCAAGCAGAAAGAGACGCACGTCGTGGATTCCACTAGTACTTAATCTCTATCATTAATATGATAATTGCAAACAGGCAATATAGAGGTATTCATGCAGATATTCATCATGCACTGAAATCAGTTGGTGGAACATTGGAAAACTGGGGGAGTAGACAGCAGTGGGCACCCGTGACCCACCAGCACGTTAACATCATGTCACTAGGTCGGGAACCTGAAGGTCCTGGTTGCTCAGTGCTGATGAGTCCTATGCTGGGACGAAACTGCTGCCCAGCGCTCCCAGATTTCTAATGTTCCTCCAACTGTTGTGAATGCATGATGAATGCCAACTTGAAAAATTACTGAATTCTCACAAACCTCCCAAATTAAATTTGCACAGGAGCCCATACGTCAGAAAGAGACCGATCTATTCCGTCCAAGTAACGATGAGATCCTATAAGCAACATCATATCCTTAAACGTTTTCTTAACTTGTCATTCTTGAAGTTAATCCAATTAGGAATTTAAAAATGTGTTACAGACGGTTAACCCGTGGATCTACTACCCACACAAAAATCCTATCCTAGATCTAATTTACCGCCACTAGATGCCTAAGGGAGAACATTAAAATCAGTCCTAACCCCTGACTATTAAATGAAAGACTAAAATTTTTATTCCCTTACAGCATAATACAATCTTATTCAAAAGTCTAAAGTACATTGGTCTACCCTATAGCTTCTGATTAGACTTTCACAGCGTCGACCGAGAAGTAATTTAGCAGTTGCTTCAACATTACGGATTGCCACAAACCTATATCAACCTCATTCAACAACTATATGAAACGCCAGATGCGAAGTAATTCACATAAGAGAGCTCAGTGATGCTTTTGAAGTGAGGACAGGAGTGAAACAAGGCTGTCTACTATCACCGACGATCATCCTGATTCTGGTCGACTGCATCATGCAACAAACAGTAAGGAGGGAGAAGAGGAGCATACGCTGGACCGGGGGAAATATCCTAGAAGATTTGAATTTCGCCGATGACTTATGTCTAATGTCACACAAACTTGAAGATCTACAAGGGAAAACTAACAAGCTGACAGAAGAGGCAGTGAAGACGGGACTCCAAATGAACGTAGAGAAGACAGAGGTGAGAATGATACCCAACCGAAACCACCATCATCACTAACAACAACAAGCTCCAATCACCATGAACGGGAGAAACTTAGCCTCCTTCACCTATCTAGGCAGCACCGTTTCAACAACAGGTGGCGGTACAGGTGAGGAGGTCAAAGCCAGCCAGGATCAAAAAAGCAAGATAGGCGTTCATTAACCTGAAACCAGTGTTGAGATCTACTGCATTGCACTCAGCATAAATCGAGAACAGCATCTCGATTTTTAACACCAACGTCAGTCAAGTCAGTGCTCCTGTATGGTTGAGAAACTTGGCGTGTCACGAAAGGCATTTCCAACAAACTACACACATTCATCAACAGCTGACACCAACTTCGCTCACTAGACACTGACAGTGAAAATCAGATGGCCACAATAATAAGAATAAGCAACAAGGAACTCACTGTGGCTGACTGGCTGGCTGGCTGGCTGACAACGAACCAACTCACAACCTATCATACAACGTGTATGCAGAAGGAAGTGGAGATGGATTGGATTCGATTGGATTGGATTGGGCATACACTGAGAAGATCATTCGGGGACATGATGCATTAGGCCAGGCCGTTGAGTGTAAGCCAGATGGGAAACGATGAGTTTTGCGTTTGAGGTGGGGGTGGGGTTGGGGGTGACATGGATGAGATGGTGTGAGGAAGAAATGAGTGGTAGTGAGCAGTGGTGAGGCCCTGTTCAAAAGACTGCAGAGAAGAGAGTGGAATGGAGGCGTGCTACTGAAGCTCTATTTTCCACTAGGAATCTAAGGGGAAAAAAAAATAATGCCATGGTCATTGTAGAGTATCGTTCAGTTTAGATAATTGATTATCTGAGATAGCCATAGTTTGACAGACTAGTATTAATACTGAGTAATGATTGAAGGCGAAAGGAAAATTCGAACCACGGCTGGGTTCGAACCAGCCACCATGACTGTGCTACGATGTTTGGCTGTTGATTAGATTTTTATTTCATTTCATCAGTCCCCCAGATTTTTCACCAGACTACCATGTGAATTCATAACACGTTAGTATTACTTAATTGTACTCACTCTGACTACTTGTGTTCCGTATACGTTCGTTCATTCACAGTACTGAGAATTCATAATACAAGAAAGAATATCTGGTTGATTATTATTTTGTAAAAAATTTTTATTTTTCTATTTTAAACCCTTATAGACATTACTCAAGTTCTCTATGTCACACTGCATTTATGCTAACCTTTCACTGGAAATTACTACGCAATTTTCTGTCCATTTTAGTCCTTTTAGTCAGAAGAGAATAACAACTAAAATTGTGTAGATAATTCATTATTGTCGCTTTCAGCCTACACGTAATTTTCGCTTGTACAATGAAGCAGTGGTTATTGTTGTCTGTGCTTATCTGTGAATCTGTTGAATTTACCGAATACATATTCTAATATGTCACTGATATGTCATACATCAATTTATACATATAAACTTGCTTCAATAATACTTCACTTTCCCAAATATTATATTATTATCACTTGAGTTCGCAGTGGAACATAAGGCTCCAGGAGAAGGTCGCCACTTCACTTTCATCGCTGCAGTCTTTCCAACCTGGCTCCATGACTGCCCACAACCTCTCATTTATTCCTCACACAATCTCCCATATATCACCCTCAACATAGACAACCAAATCATCATTACCCATTCCGATTCCACTCAGCGGTCTGTCCCAAAACCATCTTCTCAGTATATGCTCAGTTCAGTCAATCTCCACTTCCTTATTCTGCACACACGATAAGTAATAGGTTCTTGATTGGTTCATTGCCAGCCAGCCAGCCACAGTGAGTTCCTTACGGTTTATTCTTATTATTCTCTCCATCTCGTCGATTTTCATTATCGAGTGAGTGTAGGTGGCAGTTGTTCATCATGTATGTCTGTAGTTTGTTTCAAATGCTTTTCGTAACACGCCGCCAAGTCTCTCAACCATCACACAGAAGCACCGACTCACTTGATTGAGATTAGTGTTGAGAATGCAGATGTTGCTGGGTGCATTGCATTGCATTGCAGTGCAGTGCAGAAGATCTCGATACTGATTTTTAGATTATTCAAGGAAGGCTTGTCTTTCTGTCTTTCTGATCCTGGTTTTGACATCTTGATCTATGCCACTATCTCTGCCTGTGGTTGAATCGATGGAGTCTAGGTAGAGAGGTGGGTGAAAGGGAAGACTTCCCACACATTTCTCTCATTCATGGTGATTGGTGCTTGTTGTTTTTGGGTAGGATAGAGTATCTTCATCACCTCTGTCTTCTGCACGTTCACTTGAAGGAATCCCCGTCTTCATTTACTGTCTTGCCTCTTCTGTTAACTTGTCATTTTTCGCCTGTTTGTGCGACAAGACATTAGACATAAATCATCATCGGCGGAATGCAAATCGCCTAATGTGGTTTTTTCATCCGTCAAACTGCCGATGCCGATTTCCTCTCTCCTCAAAATCTGTTGCATGATCGAGTTCAATCGACCATAATCAGGTAGGTCATCGGTGATAGTAAGCAGCTTTGTCTTACTCCTTCCTGTCTTCAATTCAAAGTCATCACTGAGCTTTCTTTCCATCATGAATCACTTGGCATTTAGCATCATATAACGTAACATATAGCTACTGTTGAATGAGGTTGATAAAAGTTTGTGGCGCTAAAACCGTAGTGTTAGAGCAGCTACCAAATTACTTCTCAGTCGATGCTGTCGAAGGCCTTTCCTTGCATGGGGTGGACAGGAGTATGCTTCCATGCCAGTTCTTGCAAAGACTTAGGTCACCCTTCTTTGGGAGTTTGATAAGGTAGCCCTTCTTTCAATCAATCGGCAGGTACCTTTTCTTCCTTCGAAACCTTCTTCAGTAGTGGTGTGAGCATATCCGCTGTCATCGTTGGGCCTGAAAATTCCATATTAGGTTTGTTTATTGGATTTATAACACTTGATGACTACGTTTCCAGCACAAATTATCATCGCTCATAATCATACCAGTGTGATAACACAGCACATTCAACATCTGTTTTTTATAGTCCTATCACCTGATACTTCTTGCGTTTACTGGTAGAAACATTTTCCATATCTCTGAAACAGATGTTCCGTCATTTTTACTAAATATGTTGGGTGGGTGTTGATTCGATGAACAAACATTCCCTAATCAATCTCTCTCTGTTTCTCTCTCCACCTAATTATATTGGACTTGAGTAGAATGGTTTTATCCGACCTTATTGTGTGTAGTTGTTTGTTAATGCATGCAATACAACAGGTGAGTCCTGTTTTCTGAATTAGTCACCTGAATGGGATCTGTCATTCTGCATTAAGCTGAATTCCTATGTTCAGCTATGCTAACTGACTCCGACCAGCTTCTTTGACCTGTGTACTTGACTTCACTCGCTGTTATTATATGGAATTCGATAGATTAGATTATTTTGCTTAATTGGTTCCATTGGATCCTTAAGCCACTAGACCAAGCCAATCTCTAAGTAAGTTTGTTGGTTCAAATACCTTTCTAATCTTACATAAATTTTTAGATTGTTCATTCCTTATATGATGCTACAATCACTGTGAGTTCGAGTAGATACATCAGAGAAGCCGATTGGGGTCAGATGAAATAGCGGAACATAAGAAATTAGGTAAATAGAATGATAGACTTAGGTAAGATCAGTAATCTAGAAAAAAGGACTCATCTGTTGTTATGCATGGATTAACACACACACAATCACACAATAGGGTGAAATGAAGCCACTGTACTTGAATGCAGTATAGTCAGGTGGAGAGATAGGGAGATTGGTTACTAACTTTTTGTTCATTGGATCAGCCCCTAACCAACCCATAGAATACGAATGACTGAACACCAACTTGTATCAGAGATATGGAAAACTTTACCATCAATAAACACAAGGAGAATGAGGTAATAGGACTATAGAACGTGCTGTGTGATTACATTGAAATGATAACTGAATTATACACATAGCAGTGAGCATTGTCAAACAGAGACTTTAGAGTAAAGTAACCAAGTGGTTATTGATTCATTCGAATTGACTTCCTAGCTGAGGTGCTTAACAGATTGCTATACGATTATTTAAGGCAATAGATCAACTGTACTGTCATCAGTGTATTTAGATCTCCGCTTGAGGGTAATTTAAAAAGTGTATCAGAATTTCATGACTTAATCAAGTTTTAAGCAACTTCTGTTTTGATATTCACCATGAACTGAGATCATTTAGGGGAAGGTTAAAAACCTGGGAGCATTGGACAGCTGTTTCGTCCTAGTATAGGACGAAATGCTCACCCATGATCCTAGTGTCCATGAGGACAAATACTCATTGATGACATTGGGTGGCCGTCAGGCTATGTCGTGAATTGACAGAAGTTGGAAGTTTGGACCAGTGGCTCAATGGTAACGTGTTAGCCACGGAACTTGAAGGCACCCGGGTTCGACCCCTAACACGGTCATGGGTGCGCACTGTTGAGGAGTCTTATAATAGTGGGACGAAACAGTTGTTCAATGCTTTCACGTGTCCACTGTTCTACTAACTGATTTTAGTCCATGATGAATATCAACTTGAATAAACTTTAAATCCCCATAAAACCCCTGAATTTAGTTTATGATTGTTTGTGTGTTTTTAAAATTTTGTTGACTTTCAATTCTCTGCCAAGTTGTAGACTGCCTCTTTGTACTTTCATCTTATCTATTGAAAGTTTTTGTCCATATTTCAAGTTTCACCTACAGAATAGCCTCCAAGTGATATCAGGCTCTATCGTGGAATACAACACTTCACACTAGGAAACATATCGTACACCCAGAGACTACATAAACCTGAATACGCATAGTTTGACGTAGATCTGACTGACTTTGTGATTAAAATTATGACGAGAAGTAAATAAATACTCAGAAATCATCGATTAAAGTGGGGAGGGGGGGTTGATAATCTCAGCGAAATGTTTGTCAGTACAATTCAACACTCCTTGATGACAACGTTCTCTGCAGCCATGGTGATAGTGACTCTATGTAATAGACACATCTTAAAATGTGTTGAATGCCGTAAACAGTGAGAATTCTCCGACGTCGAGTCGAACTCAGGACCTTCAAGTCTTACAGCGCTAACATCCACCAATAAGTATTGTATAAACGAGGTCAACTCTTTCTTGAAAAATGAGAGATACTGTCGAAATCGAAAATTTAAAGGTGACTATTATACTGTAGTTCACCGTCTTGGCACCAAAATACAACTAGGGCTAAAATAAGTAAATTAACTACATAAACCTTAAGCTTGCCTCCAGTGTTTTATGTTTTGTTTTAATGAGTATGAATTCAAGCAGGCTTCGACACTATTTTGCGCTTCCTTAGTCCTAGTTAGCAAGCATGTACGTACGCATTCAGAGTCCCTAGTTCAGCTATACTAGCCAGATAAGTTAAATAAACTTTTCCTCTATTCATTACTATTACCTTTATTCCAAATAAACATATTACTACTTCAAATACATTGCCGAACCAATCCTTTTGATTTGTGTTTTGTTATCAGTACTTCCACGTTAGGTAAGGTACTGGTTAAACAGGTATTACAGCACACCAAGTTAAGTAGGGTTGGTCAAACGTTACGGAATAGTAACACACCTCTCTATAATTGGCAAGATCAACGTGAGTTTTCATTTCTAGACTGCCTCACCTCTGCGTTGTCCAGGTCTACGATTTGTAAGTTATCTTTTATTATTTAAGTACACCCTGTGTACTTGATGAGTCGTCGGTTCACTTTTCTTTTCCAGATTCTCATGGCCACCACCAAACTCTCACTACTCTCAGTGCCCCCTGAAACAATGTACCCATCTACATGATAGTAATGATTGATGGTGGCTAGCAGTGGAATTCAGGATGCACGTTTCGTCCTATTTGGGACTCGTCAGCTAGGTGTTCAAAATAGGACGAAAATGCGTATCCTGGATTCTATTGCTAGCCATTATACATCATTACTATCATAAGAGCACAGGTAATATTGAGGCATCCGCAAAGGATCCCATATATCAACAGAGACCGATCAATTCGGTCCAATCAACGACGGTATGATGTAAAAAAATTATATACCTATCTACAGCCTAGACGAAAATTTATCAAAAACTGGTCGTTACAATACGAGGACTAAAATGAATCGTGTTTACTTATCAGATACTCAGTTTTATCCAACTCACACATCGAAGCTTACGATTGTCTCAACTAATCGATAGAATGACTCATAACTTGAATTAAAAGTAAAGCAGATGGGTAGCACTAGGTTTAAAAGTGCTTTCAAGGTCACTCGTATTTGATTGGTCCACATGACTGTAGCGAGTATAATTCCAGAAGGGTTAAGGCATTGAAAAACACAGTTTCCCTGAGCCTTCATGTTATAAATTAAAGCTTCTTTGATAGAATATTCAGATTTTTCATTGAAAATTAAAAATGTATATTGTCAAGTAGTGTAAAACCTGGTTTTTTTTGTTATGACTGAGTAATTATGATAAATTATCATAATTATATATGGTTAACTGTAGGTTTTAGGTAAAACTTACTGATGAAACTTAGAAGGACTGTTTCGAATCAATTGTTTACAATTGATTCGAAAATAAATTGTAGTTCATAGTAATACCAACTTGTGCAGGGTTACTAAGGCCTAGGCAACAAGTGAACAAGTATTTATCTATTCACTCAAACAAACATATGTACATTCATAAACATTAAAAATAAGCAACAAGGAACTGTGGCTGGCTGGTAACGAACCAACCAATAACCTATCGTCCAACATAAATGCAGAATGCAGTGGAGATGGATTCGACATGCACTGAGAAGACCATTCACGGACATCACGCGCCAAGCGAGGTCCTCTAGTGGAAGCCAGATGGGAAACGACGAGTTTTGCGTTTGACGTGAGGGTGACATGGAGGAGATGGTGTGACGAAGAAATGAGAGCTTGTGGGCAGTTGTGGGGCCAGGTTCAAAAGATTTCAGAGAAGAGAGTGGAACGGAGGCTTGCTACTGAAGCCCTTTGTTCCACTAGGTCACCCAAGGGACAAATAGTAATAATACTAATAATCATAAACAATTATGTTTCATTCTGTTGCAGGAAATTCTGCTTGTTTTAAACATTCACATATATTCTTGATTCAATGACAAAATAACTTACTGAACAATATTGTATTCAATGGAGTCTAAATCTTCAGCCAATGGTAAAGGTAAACGTGTTCCAATATTGATTCCTTCTGATACATGTATAGTATATTGAAGATTTGGAAATTTTGGTGGATTATCATTGATATCAATTAATTTTATATTGATTATGAAAAATTTTGAGCGTAAATTAGTCACTATACTACTACTACTATCCTTATCCACTGTTTTGATGATATTTGAAGTACGAGTATTAGATGATATGTCATGGTTATATTCATCGTTGACATTCATACTATCACTACTACTGAAAATCTTATTAGTAGTAGTAGTAGTATCTTCATGATCAAGTCTTGTCTGTACAAGAATATTCAGTGGGAATATACACTCCTTCCTATGATTTATACAACATATCCTTAAAGAATTCGGTATTGAAACAGTAGATGATATTGATGACTCTGTCATCTGTGTAGTATATGCACATAATTCTTCACGATCAACTCGTTGAACTGTAATCAATGTATAATTATTTAAATCAATGGTAAAGTATTTAGCTAATGGATTACCTGTTGTAATAATCTTTATACTAATTGATACTTTTTCTAAATTTGATAACATTTGTGTTGATAACAATTGACAAGTATTTCCATTAATCTCATCTATGAGAACACTATTCATTGATGTCTCATCATATACAACACAATTATAACTCAGTTGAATTAAATTTTGACTTATTGATATATATCGTCTTGAACGATTCAATTCATTATAAGTTGATTTCAATGGAAAATAATTTGAAGATCCTAATGATAGATTATGCATTACCATAGTGACTGCATTAACCTCTATATTTGATGATTCTATCCATATCCAAATATTATATAAAATGATTATTTGACAAAAACAATAAGATAATAAACGTGATTGATGATGGTAACTTCTGTCGAAATCTACTAATAACATTATTGAATAATAATAATAATTTTCTGATAATTTATTTATTCCATTATATCAGTTGACTTTCCTGTTGAAGTACTCTTCAGATGTCATTATTATTGAAGTGTGTAAAGTGCTAGTAGGTAGTGTGTTTAACAGAGAGTCGATTCATATGTGTGTACTTGTATGCGGATCATTTAGTGTAGAAGATCATATATCCTGTTTAACTGTTTTTTTGATTTACTGAATGTATTAGAAAGACATTGGTAATAACTATTTATCTCTATATTCATATATGTGTCCACATGTTATGATTGTAACCATAGACAAACAAACAAATCCATGATTCCTCCTGATTTCAACTTACTTGTTTATTGCCCTACAGGAAAATGAAGAAATTATTCTGTCGTCATATCTCCGTCGCAAAGGTCGTCATCATCATCATCATCATCAACAGTAGCTGCACGATCATCTACATGTGCATTCTGTGATTGGTTTGTGCTTGGCTATTCTCAAGTTGACCAATACGCGTCTCGTTTGTTGTATGAAAATGTAGGCATGCGTGTTTCACTCTGTACAATATGTGATAGGAGAGAGATATGCATATTACAGACATACATACAAAACTTATTTAAAGCATCTAGGTTGATGTAGACATGCATAAATACATATATGTCTGTATGTACAATTATGGGAAAAAAGTTAGGTAAGTAGGCACATGCCCAAAAGATGTGACACTTGTGATTGGATGATTCAAAATTTTAACTGACTTTATATGAACTAAATACGTTTCCAAGTCATTTGAACTGTTACGTCATATAGGGTTTTTTGCAAACAACCAATCAAGTTACTGTCTGGTGCATGGTGTCCAGTACCCTGGGTTCTCATGAAAAGTTGTGAACTGTGAGGTCAGCGAAGTAAGGTGTGTGTGGATAGTTGTCAGGTGATATTGTATTGGGCGTCGCTGATAAGGATGGATATCAGTAGCATATATTGAGAGGGTGAAGATATGATAGGGAATTACCAGAAATGGGTCAGGATTCTGCTAAGAGCAACGCAAATGATAAAGCAGGCGTATTACAGTGGGTGTTGCTGATAAGAATGTATGAATAACGAATCAAGAGAGAAGTAGAAGGGGGAACGAAGAACATTTTGCAAATGATGGATTTAGTGCAAGGTGTGCCATATTTAATGACTAACGTGCCAATGGGCTCCGTCCAGGACATCTCTGTTCTTGCTCTTTCGTTACACCAGCATGCATCACTGCCTTTGGCCTCGGCACACAGTCTACGTTTGTGTCAGAAGGTCCCGGCTACTGAACTAGCTGGCCAGTTCTGCACCTCCCAGCGACTAATGCCGGCTCGTTATATTAAACTACTGCTTGGAACTCTGTCAAGAAACTGCACTAAAGAACTATCTTTGGGTCTAAGATGCTTGGATTATTCCATCGTTGAGTGGAGCGAGTTCATCGGTCTCTGTTGGCATTTGGACTCGTGTACGGATACCTCGAAATTAGTGATGGATAGCGGCTATCAGTGGAAGTAAGGACACGCGTTTCGTCCTGCTCCAAACTCGTCAGCTGCAGGTACCTGGACACCAGTGAACAATAATGTTATCGCTAGAGGCCGATTTCTTCTTACCTTAGATTCGATTACCTTCTCTAACCTGAATAACCAAATCGCACTAAATTCAACCTGGATGTTTAAAACGGGATTTTCTTGCAAATGAGTATAGTATATTCATCTATTTGTAGTTCCGGGGAATGTAGAACGTAACGGTTATCCAGTGCTTACAGATTTCCAATGTTCCTCCAACTGATATTATTCAGTGACGCCTTTGATGAGAAGTGAAGACAAGAGTAAGACAAGGCTACCATCTACTATCACCCATGATCTCCCTCACTGTGGTGGACTGGACCATGCAGCGAACCGTGAAGAGCGAGAAGATGGGCATACGCTGGCTTGGCCGATGAAAAAAGCTTGGATGATTTAGATTATGCCAAAGACGACGATTTATGTACAATGTCTTGTTGCACAAACTTGAAGATCTACAGGTGAAAAATAACAAGTTGACAGAAGAGGTGGGGCAGCGAAGACAGAACTTCAAGTGAACATAAAGAAGACAGAGGTGAGAATGATACCCAACCGAAACCACCATCATCACTAACAACAACAAGCTCCAATCACCATGAACGGGAGAAACTTAAAGGAAGTAGTCTCTTTCACGTACCCACCTACCTAAGCAGCATCCTCACAACTACAGGCGGCACAGGCAGAGACAAGGATGTCAAAACCAGGATCAGAAAGACAGCAAGACAAGCTTTCACTAATCTGAAGTCAGTGTGGAGATCTACTGCACTGCACTCAGCACAAAGCGTGAATAAGATCCAAATTTTCAACGCCAATGTCAATCAAGTCAGTGCTCCTGTATGGTTGAGAAACTTGGCGTGTCACGAAAGGCATTTCCAACAAACTACACACATTCATCAACAGCTGACACCACCTTCGCTCACTAGACACTGACAGTGAAAATCAGATGGCCACAATAATAAGAATAAGCAACAAGGAACTCACTGTGGCTGACTGGCTGGCTGGCTGGCTGGCTGACAACGAATCAACTCACAACCTATCATACAACGTGTATGAAGAAGGAAGTGGAGATGGATTGGATTCGATTGGATTGGATTGGGCATACACTGAGAAGACCATTCGGGGACATGATTCATCAGGCCAGGCCGTTGAGTGTAAGCCAGATGGGAAACGATGAGTTTTGCGTTTGAGGTGGGGGTGGGGGTGGGGGTGAGGTTGACATGGATGAGATGGTGTGAGGAAGAAATGAGAGGTAGTGAGTAGTGGTGAGGCCCTGTTCAAAAGACTGCAGAGAAGAGAGTGTAATGGAGGCGTGGTACTGAAGCTCAAAGGAAAAATAATAAAAGAATATTAGAAATAAAGTTCCCGGAAAGTCCTGACAAATATGTATTTAATTATTCTTCAATATTTCTCCTAGAAATCCTGTTACAAACTTTAGTATTGGTTCCTAAGTTCTACAGCGGTACATTGAAAGTTAACAGACTTCACACCCAGATGCAATTTGAAAACCTAATTAGTCAAACTTCCGATCTTGCTCCAGCATCGTCGCAGGATGTTCAACATTTCAATCCACTGTTCTTGACTGCTGTAACCATTATACTAATTCAAAATCTAGTTTGAATCATGTGCTGATGAAGGAGCATATAACACAACTCAAGTAGATCACTGACAATCATGACATCATCTTAAATCGTCCTGATAAAGGAGGGGGTGTTATTCTGATGAATTGTCAGTAATACATCATGAGAAATTCTATCGATTCTCTCCGATCAAACTAATTTTGATAAACCTGCAGGCAAGAGGAATAGAACACAACAGATTGGGATCCAATAGATGGGTTTCTTGAGAGATCTTGGCTATCCATGAACTGAAGACTGACCTTTGTTTTTGTCTCTACCTTAGCCTTAATTTATTTTAGTCTTAGTATGCTTCGTCCTCCTTTTTTCTCTTTCCACCTCGCCCTCCCCCACTTTTTTGTCAGACTAATCTTTGTACTGTCCTATAGTCACTATCACTTTAACAAAACATTTTCAGTTTACTCCAATTAACTTGTCTCATTCATATTACCTAATCCTTTGATTGCATATTAACCTTTTCACCCCGCTTTTAATCGATACGAACCTTATAAACGATCTGAAAATCTTACATAGCCCTCTTCTTGTTATCATTCAACCTTTACACGTCATCAACTAGCAACATTATCAAACCACAGGCAATATTGAGGCCTCTGCACGGGAGGCCATATGACAACAGAGACTGATGAATTCAGTCCAATCAACGACGGTGTCATACAAGCAATGACACTAGAACTATACCCGTCGCACAAGAAGTGGTTATCGTGGTTCGGTGGTGTACTGGATAACATTCTGGTTTTTGAAGCGATCGCTCCTGAGTCCGAGTCCCGGTGGGAACATCACTTACCGGGAAGCAGGTACATCTAGCTGACGAGTCCCAAATAGGAAGAAATGTGAATCCTGAATTCCATTGCTAGCCACTACCCATCTTTACTATACGTAGTTAAAAGACAGGCAATATCGAGGTAGCCGCACAGGAACCCATATGCCAACAGAGACTGATGAATTCAGTCCAATCAACGACGGTGTCATGCTAGGCATAACACTGTAACTACCATTATTATTATTTGACCTTCCATCTTATTTCAGTTAATTATTCCTCATGGATTACAGTCTTTAAATATCATACACTTGTATACGAATGTACACTTTGGAAATAAATTTGTTGAAAAGAGTCCTCTTCGCTGAATATCTTGTTTTTTCACATACTAGATACCAGCATTGCTCTTAAGTAGGATGAGAATAACAGCGTTAGCAGAATAAAGTGGATCCATTATATTTGGCTGTTTTCATCAACTAAGTTAACAACCTGAAAGAACCTAAATTAATCAGTTAATCTCCACAAACCTCCAAATTGAATTAATCTAGTGTCCATTAGTGACTATCTTCAAAAGGTGATTCCCGTAGTTCCAATGAAACGTCGTGACCAGTCAAGTCGACCAGCAACGACAGTAGATGTAGGTTGTTTTATATCATGAAATGACAGATAATGGAAATATAGACGATTAGATTCTGACCCATTGACTGGTCACGGAATTTGAAAATCCTTGGTCCAATCGCTGATGGGGTGGAATTGTGGATCAGCACTGTTAAGGAGTCTCATTCTAATGAGATCAAACAGCTGTCAAGTGGTCACACGTCTCCAATGTTCTTCCAACTCATATCATTCCGTAATCAATATCAGTTTATACAAAATATTTTCATACATGAATCAGTTTAATAGAAAATTGTTGGCTTGAATAAATGATAAGATTGACATGACGTAATTGAAGACAACACACGAATTGAGTGAATAAATCTACCGAAAAGATAAGAAATTTGCCGGTATATACAAGGATTTGACGAATATTAAAAAGGGGGAGATGTAAGTGTACATTGATACTGGGTGGTAACTGAAGATGAAATGAACCACAACTGAAAGCAGTGACTACCGAATTTTCGGCCCAGTCCTCTACTAACTGACATATGACGCGTTACTACTAATTGACGACCCTTCTTGCACTGGTTACTTGCAGTCAGAATTGCTCAACCTAAAGGATAGAGCATCATATTAATTATCATTTTGATTATCTGAGACCTGGACCATGGGTGGGTTCGAACCAGGGCAAGATTATATAAAATCTGTATAAAAAAAGGGTAATAGAGTTTACGTGGTAGTATTCATCATGGACTGACATTAGATGGAGAAATATGTGAAAATTGAGAGCACTGGACGGCTGTTTCGCCCTAGTATGGAACTCCTCAGCTGTACGCACCCACGACTTTGGTTAGGGATCGAACTAACAACCTTCAGATTTCACGGCGAACGCGTTAATCATTCAGCCACTGGGTCTTGACCTGTGGGGTCAACCAGTCGTAAGTGAAGCGGATGCTAACTGAAGACCTTGGTTGATAGTTGCGCTATATCATGAATTGAGAGAGGTTGGGAATTGTGAACCACTGGAAATTGACCCAGTGGTTGAATGGTTAACGCTTTCACCGTGAAATCTGAAGATCTTGAGTTCAATCCCTAGCCAAGTTGTGGGTATGTACTACTGAGAAGTCCCATACTGGAACTAAACAGCTGTTCAGTGCTCCCAGATTTTAAATAAATTGATGTCGGTCAATGATCAATACAACATCTAAATTAAAAATCCCCATTCATCTCAAAAATACACAAATTTATATGTTCATCATTAATTATTATTATTATTTGTCCCTTGGGTTCCTAATGGAACATAATGCTTCAGGAGAACGCCTCCATTCCACTCTCTTCTCTGCAGTCTTTTGAACAGGGCCTCACCACTACTCACAACATCTCATTTCTTCCTCACACCATCTCATCCATGTCAACCTCAACCCCACCCCCACCCCCACCTCAAACGCAAAACTCATCGTTTCCCATCTGGCTTACACTCAACGGCCTGGCCTGATGAATCATGTCCCCGAATGGTCTTCTCAGTGTATGCCCAATCCAATCCATCTCCACTTGCTTCTTCATACACGTTGTACGATAGGTTGTGAGTTGGTTCGTTGTCAGCCAGCCAGCCAGCCAGCCAGCCAGCCAGCCAGCCAGCCAGCCAGCCAGCCAGCCAGCCAGCCACAGTTAGTTCCTTGTTGCTTATTCTTATTATTGTGGCCATCTGATTTGCAGTGTCAGTGTCTAGTGAGCGAAGGTGGTGTCAGCTGTTGATGAATGTGTGTAGTTTGTTGGAAATGCCTTTCGTGACACGCCAAGTTTCTCAACCATACAGGAGCACTGACTTGACTGACGTTAATGTTCAAAATTCCGGATCTTGATTCACATGGTGGATGCAGAAGATTTCCTCACTGGTTTCAGGTTGATGAAGCGAGGTTTGTCTTGCTTTACCGATTCTGACTTTGACGTTCTCATCTGTGCCGCCTGTAGTTAAGACTGTGCTGCCTAGATAGGTGATTCACATATTTATTAGTTATGATTTCCAAGGATTTCTGAATATCAAGGACTAGGGCTGTTGAAGGCGTTTCTATCACTCAGTCACTAATTCCTTGTAACCTGCTCAGACACACGATCATAAAGCCTGTTTAATGCATGTTCTTTGCCATATATATGTGAATTCGCGGATACAGTTGAGGAGGCGAAATGAAGATGCGACTTGTCAATTTTCAGTAGTGTGAGATTAACCTGACAGCAGCTGGATACGTCTTTTTTAAGGCAGCAGTTATTCTGCAATTAACTCTCCTTGAAATACTTTCTTGATATGTTAAATACATTTATCTTCTTTTCTTATCCAACTTCTACCGTAGAATATTCGTCCAATCCTTTTATATTTCGGCAAACTTACAATGCTGATGCGTTTATGAATCTTAGCCGACTGAGATGGCTTGGACATGTACTGCGCATGCCAAGTCACCGCCTACTTCAACGAACCATGGTAGGATGAACTGGATTAGGTTAGAAGAGGATATATGGTATGCAAACCATCAGATGGCATCAGTCGATAAAATCCCTGACTGTTGGTATGAGTTGTATAGAAAGATGCAGACTGTTTGAATGGAATTCTTGAGATGGTAATTATCAATGGTTGAGGACTCTTGACGACATGGCTGAAAATCAGTCACATTGGCGGAGCTATATTCACTTCTCGACACTGTCTTAAGCTTGAATATTGTCATTAACCGTTACCTTCAGATTCTTTATTCTGTCTTACACGACTCCATCTTTTTCCATCCACCTATTCTGTGTGTACTACTGCGCGTTGTGATAACTTAAGCCGACTGACCGGTGTATGATGTTCCACGTTGATTTTCTCAGTCATTCTGTTAGAACTGTTGTTCTCAGTCTATTTAAATGTGTCAAGTGGAAGAATTATGGGGAATTTATAAAGAGACGATTCTCTGCCCAACTACAGACTGTTTACTTCACAGTACTTCTAATGATTTCCAAAGTAAGCGGTGAGTTTCATAGTTATATATGATGATGCAACATCTCACTCAGATTCCCTTATTATTACTCGTTCATCCCATTAAAATCACTGAGAGGGTGGAAGATAAGGTTGCCGACAACTATCGCCGACGATATTCCTGACTGTCATCCACTGGATTACGAAACGGACAACTGTGAGGAGAGAGAATCGGGCATACGCTGACTAGACTGATGGAATGATCCTAAAAGATTTGCATTTCGCCAACGATGATTTATGTCGAACGTCTTCTCGCACAAGCGCGAAGAACTGCGGGCAAAAAATGACAAGTTGGTCAAAGAGACGAGGCAACGAAGAAGGGTCTTCCTTCAGGGGAATATACGGAAGACAGAGTTGGTGAAGATATCCAACCAATAACAACAACAAGTACCAATCACCATAAACGGGAGAAATGTATGGAAAGTATTCTCTTTCACCCACCTCTCTACCTAGACACCATTGGTTCAACCACAGGCAGCGGTAGTGGCATAGATTAACATGTCAAAGTCAGGATCAGAAAGACAGAAAGACAAGCCTCCATTGATTAATCTAAAAATCAGTGTGGAGATCTACTGCACTGCACTGCACTGCACTGCACTGCACTGCAATGCAATGCAATGCACCCAGCAACATCTGCATTCTCAACACTAATCTCAGTCAAGTGAGTCGATGCTTCTGTGTGATGGTTGAGAGACTTGGTGGCGCGTTACGAAAAGCATTTGAAACAAACTACAGACATACATGATGAACAACTGCCACCTACACTCACTCGATAATGAAAATCGACGAGATGGCGAGAATAATAAGAATAAGCTGTAAGGAACTCACTGTGGCTGGCTGGCTGCCTTGCAATGAACCAACCAAGAACCTATTACCTATCGTGTGTGCAGAATGAGGAAGTGGAGATTGATTGAACTGAGCATATACGGAGAAGATGGTTTTGGGACAGACCTCTGAGTGGAATTGGAATGGGTAACGATGATTTGGTTGTCTATGTTGAGGGTGATATATGGGAGATTGTGTGAGGAATAAATGAGAGGTTGTGGGCAGTCATGGAGGCAGGTTAGAAAGACTGCAGCGATGAAAGTGAACTGAAGAACTGGAAGGAGAACCACCTTACTAATGACCTACATACACGAAACATTTTACTATAGATTATCGTGTTAATAAAATACCTGCATATTCTGCTGAAGTAGGTGTTGGCTGCATGGCGAAACATTCAGAAATAACTTGCTTAGGTTTTCGAAATAGCGCATTGGGATTATATTGAAATATATTTTGATAATGATGTAATTCATGGTTGTGTTGTGTTCTCTAAGCCGGGTTGTTTAATGATGAAGTTTTCATCGTCTTTCTAGACGATATCATCGAGACTAACTTCAATATGAACAGTGACCTGTCAATAGCATTCCATCAGTGATTCAGTACTCAGCCATGATAAACTGCTTTGTGACTAATTTTTTCTTCTGATTGTTGTGTCATTGACTGTATAGATTTCCGTGTTAAGTATCCCTCTGCTTGGCCTCTCACCTTTCTCTCGTTTATCATCTTTCTCATTGGTTGATACATTTAGTCTATGTATGTACATCCCTTGATTGCTGACTGATTGACTAACCTGAATCACAAGCTTCTAGTCATTCCGTGATATTCTTTATCATTCCTCTCTCCGTCCAACATTTCTACATTGTCAAAATTCAATTCAGGTTCATAGTTGTTATCCAAATGCATCGAGCAACGAGTAATGAAATGTCGTGATATTTAATAGGCAATTGGTGTTCATGTAAATGACGAAGGTGGGTGACCACTTTGTCCAATGTATAACTGATCACAGTTATTTCGGCTGATTTTGTTAATAATGTTCGGTTTGTCTTCTTTGGTTGTTGCATCAATTGGTCTGCATAATAGTGTTTGGAGGTAATTTGTTGGTTTATAAGCCACACCAATCCCAATTGGTTTCAGTAATCTTGTTGTAATATCTGATATATTCTTTATATATGGTAGGATGATGCGTTTGTTGATTTCCGTCGATGACTTTGTAATTGATGATGTACGGGATAGGCATCTTCTGATGAATTTTTGTGGGTAGCCGTTCTTATTTAAAATGGACATCAAGTAATTTTCTTCTTTTCTCCATGGTGTTGTTGTACTGCAGTGTTTTCTCGCTCTTTTGAATAGAGTCTGCACACAACTGATTTTTTGTGTTGTTGGGTTGTTGCTACTGTAGTTGAGGATTTGACCAGTCAGTGTGTGTTGGCTTCCTGTACACTTGGGTTTCCAGCTTTCCGGTATTTGTCCTACTAACTAGAACATCCACGAATGGTAGTTGGTTGATTGACTCCTTCTACATTGTGAATTTGATGTCATTGAAAACGTTGTTGATCAAACTGTGAGTGTCTTGTATGTTATCTTGTTTTTAATGATGACAGAAGTATCATCCTCATAGCGAATCCAGAATTTTAGTTTGATTACAGGTAGAATAATGGCTTCCAGTCTCTGCATCACTGCTCCTGCAATTAATCCGGATATATGTGATCCCATTGGAGTTCCTTTCATATGTTTGTATATCTCTACGTTGAATTGGAAGTATACTGTCAGATAGAGGTCAATGAGTTCCATCAGACTTGAATATTTAAGTTTTTTGAGTTCTGTAAAGTTTACATCTTCATTGAGCAGAAGAGATATCGTTTTGCTTGGTCAATTAAGGTTCGATGGATGTGTATAGTGCTGTGACATCGAAGGATATCATTAACTCATCGTTTTCTGTGTTAATGTATTTGATGTCGTCTAAGATTTTTGTTGGTGATTTGATGAAATGTTCGCAAAATTGAATGAGGTGTTTCAGTTTTCTCGAAAGTTCTCTTGATATGGTGTATGTTGAAATTCCTGGAAGTGAGACTATTGATCATAGAGAGATATCTGGTTTGTTTATTTTTGGTCTGCTATAGAACTGAGGAAGGATAGGTCCATTCAATTTAACTCTCCATTTGTCTTGCCCTGTTATTTCTTCTTTTTTTGAAGGGTTTGTTCAAGGTTTTATTGATTGAAATTTGTCTTGATGATGTCGTATAGAAAGACGCAATGGAAGCTCTACGAGTAAACACAATACAACCATGACTATCCACCTTAGCTACAAATAGTCTTCACTACTTCAAAATGGTGTAAGTTTCCTGTTTAAGAAGACATTCCATTTGTATTCGTAAGAAAATAAGAGAGATAGACAAAAAGAATTATGACACATTAAATGAATAGTCGATAGTTTTCTATTCAGTTTTCCATGTCAACGAAAATCAGAAGAAAGCAAAGGTGATGATCATGACGTCTTTAGAAGAGAAAAATTTATGATTTTATGAAAAAGATGATACTCAGGGGAATTGATCATGTTTGACACCATTCCATTCCATCCTATTCCCTTTTTATGCTAAAATATGGAAGTCAACATTAATATATGCTGGAGAAATTGTTTAGGAGTGTCTATTTCAACAACTAGCTAACCCATTGCTTTGAATTGTAGACAAAAATGTAACAGTTCAAGTTGATAATACTATTTGGTTGTATGGATATTTTGACGTTATTTCTACAAACTATTGACTGATAGTATGTTTAAGGATAGGCATCTTCAATTTATTCCTAATAATTGTCATTGTTACAGAAAGGATTCGAACTCAGAACTCACTGTTTAAAGTAATTTTTATAGTTTAGTGGTTATGATGAACTCGTCAACTGTATAATACACGTAGCAATATAATAACTATACCTGTGATACAAGAAGTCATCATAATGACTTTATGGCCTAGTAGATAAAGCTTTGCTGTTTGAAATGGCAGAGAATATCTAGGGATTTGTGCAGGAGCCCAAATGCACTGTCAGTTTTACTATCTGAGCTAGCTGTGGTTCAGCAGATCTGTTCAATTAACACTGGATGAAGATTAAAAGTGGAGTGGAAATGATTGTCACTGTAGGACTTGACCTGGCAATCTTTAAGTTATTGACTGGGTGCTCTACCGACTTAGCTAGGAAACTTAACCACGTACTAGATTATAATTTCCCTTCAGTCATCAAGGGATTTTGTCTGATTATTATGTGAATTCATCATGCTTTACTGTACGTTAATCATCGTGTTCACACCGGCTGCTTGGAACTTAAGACAATATGGACACGAAAATAGGTACCACATGAAAGTAATCGATTGCGACAATGAGTGAAAGCCAAAAAAAATAACTTTAACAGAATGATTAGTGAAGCAGACTCATTGGAAAAATTCTCCGAATGATTGACTTCAACACTCTATCTCCAAACAATAGGTATCGGTTTCAGTTCAATCTTCACTCACTACGTAGTAGGATTATATGCAGTTCACCAGCCAGGTAAATAAATCGGTAACGTATGGATAAGTTGCATCACAATGGATATGTACCAATAAAACTGCATTTCATTCCATAAAACAAGATCATTGACTTCATATCGCATTTATTTATTCGATTTATAATACATTATGATTATTTATCCCTTGGGTTCCTAGTGGAACATAGGGCTTCAGTAGCACGTTTCCAACGCACTCTGTTCTCTATAAACTTTTGAACCTAGTCCCACGACGGCTTAAAAGCTCTAATTTCCTCGTTTTCTTTAGCGGTTCGACTGGTTTCACGGGGTAGGGTTGCTAGCCCTACACCCAACCTTCCCTCTTTATCCGGGCTTAGGACCGGCTAGTAACTAGTGAATTAGTTAACCAGCAGAGGTTTTTATAATACATAGTGGCCTAATATTATTTACTTGATGACGTTTCCATAGTCAAATAACAATGCTCATAATCATATGAATGTAATCACATAGCACTTAAGAAATTCTATTTTTATAGTTCCATCACACGATGCTCTTCGTTTCTATAAGTAATACAATTTTCCATATCTATGGTATAGGTGGATAATGCATAATGCCTATTACATGGCATTAGTTAGGTTTTGATTCGATGATCAAAGATTCAGTAAAAAATATTTCCCTCAATGTCTCCACCCAAGTATATTGGACTTGAGTACTGAGGCTTTATCTCGACCTGCGGTGTGCTTGGGTGCTAATGCATGCAATATAATACCGAGTTTTCACAATATGGTAGAGGAGGCTGTCAGAAATCAACTAAACACTGACTCAGAACATATTCACACAACTAAGACATCGATTGATGAAATCAAATAAGACAAACAGTTGTGCCTGACCTCAACAGTCTCCAAGTTTAAGGACAAAGTATACACATGAACAGAAGGAGTAGCAATGGGATCGCCAATATCGCAAATCGTAGCAGATATGTTTATGCACAGATGGGAGAACATGGCTTCACAAATGTTTAGTCCTACACGTAAGATATGATGGCGATATGTGGATGACACATTCACGACTGTGTAGAAATCTGAACATATCGATGATTTCCTCACTTACACGCAATCGAATTCACTTAGGAGGGGGTGGTAAAAGAACAACAAGACTTACTCATGTTGGATTGCAGAACAAAACGAAGAACAGAGAGTGACTTCGAAACCAGCATCTACAGAAAACCAACACATTCCAACAGGTAGGTATCTACACTTCAAATCATCCCATCCAATGTCAGTCAGTTTAGGCTGGTCGAAATAACAAAGATAGAAAAATGACTAGTCACTGCAACAACCTGAACAAGGAAGTGAAGCACATAGAACAAGCACCAATAGTCATCAACTAACTATCCTGCACACTTTATTAAGAAATTCGTACGAACTCACAATAAACGAAAAGATAACAGTCAATTGAGTATGAAGAATAACCACAACATGAGTAGGAAGGAGTTCACAGACAACATTGTGTCACACTACAAGGAACCCACATCACAAACTCTACACAGAATTCTCAACAAAGCTGGAATTAGGGTGGCATTCTGAAAGCAACAAACTCACTCAGAAGATAAGTTTCGTCATCTGGATTAAGGATTCCGTAGAACCAATGCATCAACATAATCGAATCTATCGAATTCCATGTAATGACTGTCAGTGAGGTCAAGTACACAGGTGAAACTAGCTAGTCGGCATGACTTGGAATAGCGGAATATAGGAATTTAACTAAATATAGAATGACAGACTTCATCAACAGGATCAATAATCTCGGAAAGAACTCACCTATTTCAATGCATGCATCAACACACAACGATGCAACACGGTGGGATAGATCCACTGTACTCCACAAGTCCAGTATAATTAGATGGTGAAATGAAGACAGATTGATTATTGAATGTTTGTTCATCGAATCAACCCCTTCGCAACACATGTAATGGGAATGACGAAATACACACACGTAGAAGATATGAGGAGAATTTTACTATTAATCAAAGCAAAGAATATGAGGAGAGAGGACTGTAGAAATCGGATGTGGGAAGTGTTGCGTGACCACACATTGACATGATGATGAGCAGTGATAATTGATGCTTGAAACATGATGAAGTAAATGATACTGTATCATTGTGTGTTATCAATCAAATAATCAAATATAATGTGGAATTGAATCCTACCACAGTGACCAGGTTTTTCACCTATATGAAGGCTATTGACTCATCAACGAATCTGAAAACCATGAGACAGTGTGAGCAACACAACTGTCTAGGATAGTATTCGTAATATGCATCCATGTCACTGAAGCTAGTGATTCTATTTTACCTCTTTCAATAAATGGGGACCTTCATTTTGCGGAAACATGTACTAGAGAATCTCATAATTGTCTGGACTGCGTTCTCACTAAATGTCAGCAATTCTACAGGCACAATGTTTGTCAAACACCCAACCACTTAGAACAGTTTTAGGTGAGAAGGACGAGACTATCTGGAGTACACAGAAACTGGTCAAACCAAGGTGTAGTTTATGGAGTCTTCAACAGGCATATTAACCTCATGATGGCATCAGATGTGGTCTATGTTGGTGTTGTGAATCAACTATGACACCTACAACTTCGTGACTGGACACCAGTTTGCCTCAACAAATCCCTTGAGATTATCATTAGACATGGTGTGGTGGGATAAGAAATTAGTTGCCATCTCGGAATCCTACGCCCTCAAACTATGAAAGAATAGATGATTTCTTTGACACTACCGTAGCAAAATAATGTTTTTGTGTAGTCCTAACTATTCTAACCCGTCAGTAGCAGATTTCAAATGGTGCTTCTATTTCACGTCGTGATCGTTCTTCACTCTTTGGTTAGTTTGTTCTAGTGAAACTTGGTATTGCAACTGTTATCGCATAACCAGCAATTTTGTGATCCCTTCCTCCAAGCTTTTTCCAAGCTTCTCAACTGGCTACTTAGTATTCTCTGCAGGACCAAGTCATTCCACCTTTATATAAATAGTTTCTAGCACCAATATCGAAATAATCATTATTACTATTATTTTTGTCTGATCCAATATAATCGGGGTCTAGTAAAATATCTGCTATGCAGGATTTATCATATCAGTGCATAAGATGCGATGGATGAAGATGAAAAATCGCTCTCCAAACACTTGTGGAAAACAGATATCCGCTGAAGTTGTAAACCGTTGTAGAAGTCAGGTAACACAGAAGTCAACTCTATACACGATTCCTAAGAAAAGCGTCCATGAATGGAATCATATGCTTCCCCATAAACCTGAACACTGCATAAGTGATTAAGTCACATCTCAGTGTGTATACCGTTTCAAGATGTATGTGGTCACACATGCATAGAGAGCAGTAATCGAGCCATCCACTTGAGAGTGAAAGAACATGTACTTAAATAGCTTTGAAAACAAATAAAGTGTGAAACTGTGATAAAAGCTGGTGGGAGACGACACTCTTTTTCTATAGAGAAGTATACTGTAGAAATGGGTCACAAAATTAGTGTCACAACAGCTTTCAAAGTTTTATATAGAGACAGTCAGTATCCGTTTTTTCGATATTTCAATGACTGTTTACTCTAAAATTGATCTTCCTTCTTCCATACAAACAAACACATACATACACTTACGCGTATATCATATTCCATATGATGAAATAAAACAAAACAATCAATCGCCTAGACAATATCTGAAGATTTATTCCAGTGTTTCCGGCTTTCTTCAAATGAAAACTTCTCTTGGTCTGTAAAAAGAGGTTCCTATCATCAGCTTGTTGCAAAATTTTTAATTTGATCTTAATTTACTTATTTGTCCCAAATAATTCCGACAGTTGGTATGATCACGGGCAGTAATTTTCCTGGATATATTACCACAAATAAATTACATCACGGTATGCAAACGTTCATGATACGTATATCCTTTATAAATTTCAGAGTTAACCAATCAGATCAAGACAACCTATATCACCATAGTCAAACAAAAATATGGACCAACTGAAACAAGATGACCTTCATCGATTCACTCAGGCCAAAAGGGTGCACCAATCACAGTAAGTCGAACCTAACGTAGTGTAAGTAAACGAAAGAAATCAGTCAGTCAGTCAGCTGAACACCCCTCTGTGGGGATTAAAGGCAGAAAATCAACCTATCAGATTCAGCATACGCCCACGCTCTCACCAATTGACCAATCAAATCACACTGAAGTAGAGTAACATTCTATAAATACTCATGGAGAACCAATAACTTCATCTCTATGTGAAGCTTTAGTGTACTGTTGATGATTTCTGTCACGACACTGAAACATTTGCTAACTGAAAGCCTAGATCAAAGAACCTACACTATGAGTTGCAAGTATTCACCAGAATTGCAGTTGTTTTAGTTTCTCCGGAGCCTTTCACAGTTGTGCATAACATTCAATAGATGGCAGATGAGCGACTTCCACGTTTCAGTTAGAGCTAATACCAGTTGAGGATAGTGTGATTAGCTCAGCTCACTGGCTGTGACGATTGAAGCAGCATTTTTCACAACTTGAGAGTTGGTAAAAACACTGAAACACCAAATTACCGAAAAATTCAGCTGTACAAGCAACCAATTGCAAAAAAGCTCATTTTCTATCTGTCCATCATCAACACACGTGATGATGCATGCTGGTCATATTTCAGCGGAATGAGCTACTTTTACGGAGAAAAACAACGAATTTTCAGGATTCAATATAACTCTGACTTCCTTCAGCTGACAGTATATTTTGACAGTTACTCTCAGGGAAAAGATGAGATGATTAATGGTTGCTTGTCAGTGCGATAGTTATCAGCATATAGACGCGAAGTAAAACATATGTGTATTGAATGGTTTCAAGGAAGCAATCTTCAAATGGAATCGTTAGCAGGCCTTTACATTATGGCCCCATAGCGTAGTGTATAGCGACACCACCGATTGATGGTGAAGGTGGCATATAGGTTTCACTCCCAGGTAGCCGTTTCTTGACATCCAGGAGAATAGTGGTTCGAATCGTACAGTGGTTCGTGTTCCGTTGTATTTTCGATCATTACTTCATGATATGAAGGTCAGTCTACCAAGGTAAGACCATCTCAAGCAGTTTCATCAGCAATCTACGTTTCCTTTTCTTTTCCAAAATGTGAACACTGAATATATGTATGGGATTTTTGAGAGAGAATTTTATCTACTCTCCGTTTCTCTCATCTCACTAGCTTTCAAACAGTTTACCTTCACTGTTAAGTGACTGTGGAGTATCGTAAGCAAATTAATTCCTCCTCCCTCCCAACACGCACAGGAACGAAGATCTGTTTTGTCACCCCTACACAGTGATGTCTTTGATATAGGTTCAGGATACCCATTCACATCTCCGAACTTCAAATGGTAAAATGAAGTCAGTGAAAAAAATTCCTACCTCACCTATCTTTCATTTCTAATATCACTTTTCAGACGTTTTTCAGCTTAACATCCTGCAATATTACAGTTGAGAATGCTAAACACGCACCAGACTGTTATCAAAGAGTAATAAATGCCATATCATTGATCCCTTAGTGTCAACAAACTCATATGCTAACGCATAGGTCTGTTACTTTGCCAATACTGTTGAGAAACTCAAAGCTTACTTCATGAGTGGCTTAAGAAATTGAAAATTAAAAAAAATTTTCACAGTCAATTAATGTGTACACATTATTTCGAATGTAAATTGGACAATTCTTGTTAGTGACTAACAGGAATGAGTATTCTTCTGACTAACACTTTCAAAGGATTTATAGTTATTCGGTAAAATTGATAACAAAACTTGTGATATATGTATAGGTCTTCAGTTATATTGATGAAAGGTTCAATCAATCAAGAGATAATGCTCTTTGAGAAGATTCAAAGGATAGTGGTGAAAATTCTTGACCTTCCACTATTTACCTGCGGGAGTCTCAACATCCGTTTGTTATCCTTTTTGACTTTACTATGTACATACTACTTATATCCACACATATAAGTAAATCTCAGCACAATATTACCAACATTTATTCATTCTAAGTCCTGCCAACACTTTGTTATGTTGAGTGATAACAACATCACTGTATATTAAGTCATATCAATGAAATAAAATGAATTTTAGTTACAGCATAGCACTCAGGTTCAACTCTTACTTTTGCGGCTAGAGAATATGACGTTAATGATGGATATTTGCCAGTAGTGGAATCTAAGACGTGCGTTTTATTCTATTTAAGATAGATGGGGCTGTCTTCGAGTGACTGATATTGTTTCTACCAAGAATGGAGCCTAGGCCTAACTGATAGCAGGTACGTTGAAATGGTGATCAGGCCTGCATCTTACAATGACCCAACGAGCTATTCTGGTGGTACACTTCTTCATTCGAGGCTCTAAAATGTCTGAAACATCTTTTGGACACTGGTAAAATGAAAGGCAGTTAACAGTGTAGTATAAATTACTACACTACGACAGAAGTCTGACGGCGAAGTCGTACTGCTACTAGTTGGATCTGGTGTGACAGCAGTAAGGTGTTTCCATTGGATGAATAGCAGCGGGTTGTTAATGCAGCCTTCCCAGGGAGAAGGGAGGAGGGCTAAAAAAGGTGGGCCCCCAAAATAACATACTCTGCCTGCCCCATGGTCTTCCGGTGCTGGTGGTAAGGGTTTCCTCTATCCAGTGTTAACGAAATTAGACATCAAAACAACATCCCTCGAAAGACCACGTGTGGCAGACCTTAAGGAGATTTCCCTTAGGCTCTGCAGTTACAAAAACCTTTTAGGAACCCTTGGAATAAACAACTTCGCTCGTTATGGGCAGCCGATGAGTTTCGACCGTTTACGCCGTTTCAGTAATACGTTTCCAGAGTTGAACCCAGGACGACTCGCTTGAATATACCACCGATATCAAGGAATCCACACAGGATACTATATGACGGTAGTTGCTGATCGATTGGATCCAGTCAGTGATGAAGATTAGCAAGCAAAAGCATCAGAAGGCTGGAGAGTTTACTCACACTTTTCATCGCTTCAGAGGTTCAATATCAAGGTACATGTGAATAATGCCCTGAGTGAACTATAATTGAAGTTGGATAGTTGAAATCAGGTATGCCTAATTGAAAATCAACAAAGAGGTAGAAAACTAGAGTTGAACGCAGCTGCCTAATACATTTATGACATCGATCCACTCCGTCATCTTTGGTTCTAAAATAAGATCCATAGAAAGACTTGTTGCTTTAATTTAGTTACTGTCTTTACATACTTCCAATCGCTTCACACATTTCAATCATTTCAGTGTTTCTACAAGAATTTGGCGGTTTTTAAACGCTCTCAGTTGTGTATGTACACACACATGTGTGTATGTGTGTATATAGATTCGCGATAAACAGATGTTTCTGTATCATCACCATCACCATCATAGTTATTTGGATAGGCGGAAGGGAGAAGACGGAACAGGTGTTTTACTTCAAGATAATGTATAAAATAGTTTATTTTTTTACACTGATTCATAACTGAAATAAAAAATTGATGGATTATAGATTATGAAATAATATTGGAACTTTGAAGTCATATACTCCTGTGTTTACGTGAACATAGATGAACAGGAGGCTAACAGATTGGTGAGAATATTTGTAGTTTACAAGGCTGATTTTTGTGGTGATGTCTCATCTAAGCTAGATGACTGCATCATGAAGCTTTTCATACCAGTGAAAACAAAATGATTAATATAAACTAGATAATGAAGTGAGCCATGAGCATTTCTCTGCAATTGGCTTATTAATCTGTCCTGATGTCCTTGAATGTGATTGGTTGTTTCTGTATTCGTCTTGTCATTGTCTGCACATGTATTTTGATTGGTTATTCTTCTGATCTCAACTTTAACCTTCTAATTGTTCCTCACGTTTCTTATTGGTTGATAAATTAAGTCAATGTTAATACGCCTTTTGACCACTGAAAGGATTCAGTGTCAGGTTTCTACAAATCCCTTTGAATTATGCATTTAATTTATCTGAAATTTCCCTTTTTGGTTAAGCTGTATCGTCGAAAGATATCTCTGCTTCTTCTGAACATAGGTGACAGCTAGTGATTCAGTCAACATTGAACAGATTTTAAACAAAGGTGTCATGACTGTTTGGAGATATATCATGTGATATATTCCTATGGTATTCTAACTTACCAACTACTCACGTAGCCAGTTTTTTCAGAACCACTGGAGTATACATTTCACTACCGTCTGCTACAATACCTGCTTCCGTTTGCCAGCCTATTCATGTATTTGGACGTACTTCATCTATTCAGCACAATCGGATATGATACAATCATTCATTAAGACCACACAGTGACCCTATACTGATTTCAGAACTAGGTTATTGTTCTGGAGAAGACTAAAGACTGAAGTCTGAACCATTCACTGGTGAAGTCGAAGATTTAAAAGCAGTGACAGGGCCTCTCAGAAGCCTATCATGTCACCTTGGCAGAAAGATTTCAATCGATATTTTGAACTAAAAAGTTTCTTTCATTTCCTTCCATGTTTGTTTATTTGGTTGATAACACACAATGATACAGTATGATTTACTTCACATTGTTTCGAGCATCAATTATCACTGCTTATCATCATTTCAATGTGCAGTCACGCAAAACTTAGTTTGAGGGCGTAGGATTCCGAGATGGCGACTAATTTCTTATCTCCTCCCCCCCATGTCTAATGATAATCTCAAGGGGTTTGTTGAGGCAAACTGGCGTCCAGTCACGAAGTTGTAGGTGTCATAGTTGATTCACAACACCAACATAGACCACATCTGATACCATCATGAGGTTAATATGTCTGTTGAAGACTCCATAAACTACACCTTGGTTTGACCAGTTTCTGTGTACTCCAGATAGTCTCGTCCTTCTCACCTAAAACTGTTCTAAGTGGTTGGGTGTTTGACAAACATTGTGCCTGTATAACTGCTGACATTTAATGAGAACGCAGTCTAGACAGTTATGAGATTCTCTAGTACATGTTTCCGCAAAATGAAGGTCTCCATTTATTGAAAGAAGTAAAATTGAGTGATTAGCTTCAGTGACATGAATGCATATTACGAATACTATCCTAGACAGTTGTGTTGCTCACACTGTCTCATGGTTTTCAGATTCGTTGGTGAGTCAATAGCCTTCATATAGCTGAAAAACCTGGTCACTATGCTAGGATTTAATTCCATATTATATTTGTTTATTTGATTGATAACACACAGTGATACAGTATCATTTACTTCATCATGTTTCAAGCATCAATTATCACTGCTCATCATCATATCAATGTGCAGTCACGCAACACTTTCCACATCCGATGTCTACAGTCCTCTCTCCTCATATTCTTTGCTTTGATTAATAGTAAAATTCTCCTCATATCTTCTACGTGTGTGTATTTCGTCATTCCCATTACATGTGTTGCGAAGGGGTTGATTCGATGAACAAACATTCAATAATCAATCTGTCTTCATTTCACCATCTAATTATACTGGACTTGTGGAGTACAGTGGATCTATCCCACCGTGTTGCATCGTTGTGTGTTGATGCATGCATTGAAATAGGTGAGTTCTTTTCGAGATTATTGATCCTGTTGATGGAGTCTGTCATTCTATATTTAGTTAAACTCCTATGTTCCGCTATTCCCACTCATGCCGACTAGCTAGTTTCACCTGTGTACTTGACCTCACTGACAGTCATTACATGGAATTCGATAGATTCGATTGTGTTGATGCATTGGTTCTACGGAATCCTTAATCCAGATGACGAAACTTATCTTCTGAGTGAGTTTGTTGCTTTCAGAATGCCACCCTAATTCCAGTTTTGTTGAGAATTCTGTGTAGAGTTTGTGATGTGGGTTCCTTGTAGTGTGACACAATGTTGTCTGTGAACTCCTTCCTACTCATGTTGTGGTTATTCTTCATACTCAATTGACTGTTATCTTTTCGTTTATTGTGAGTTCGTACGAATTTCTTAATAAAGTGTGCAGGATAGTTAGTTGATGAATATTGGTGCTTGTTCTATGTGCTTCACTTCCTTGTTCAGGTTGTTGCAGTGACCAGTCAATTTTCTTGTTTTGTCATTTCGACCAGCCTAAACTGACTGACATTTGATGGGATGATTTGAAGTGTGGATACCTACCTGTTGGAATGTGTTGGTTTTCTGTAGATGCTGGTTTCGAAGTCACTCTCTGTTCTTCGTTTTGTTTTGCAATCCAATATGTGTAATTGTGTTGTTCATTATCTACCCCCTCGTAGTGAATTCGATTGTGTGTAAGTGAGGAAATCGTCGATATGTTCAGATTTCCACACAGTCGTGAATGTGTCATCCACATATCGCCATCATATATTACGTGTAGGAGTATACATTTGTAAAGCCATGTTCTCCCATCTGTGCATAAACATATCTGCTATGATTTGGGATATTGGCGATCCCATTGCTACTCCTTCTGTTCATGTGTATACTTTGTCCTTAAACTTGAAGACTATGTAAATCAGGCACAACTGTTTGTCTAATTTGATTTCATCAATCGATGTCTTAGTTGTGTGAGTATGTTCTGAGTCAATATTTAGTTGATTTGTGACAGCCTCCAGTGTCATATTGATTCGCATTTTAGTATACAGATTAGTTACATCAAAGCTAACCATTTTTTCATCCTCTTCTATGAGTAGGTCATTAAGCCTTAGTTTTAACTTGTCCGAGTTCACTAGTGTGGAATTTGAAGTGTTCCTGATAGGACACAATATTGACGTTGAGTACTTTGCTAGTTCATATGTTGGAGTATTTTTGAAGTCAACTATTGGTTTAATGGGATAGCCTAGGATATGAACCCTGCTAGAACCATAAATTCTGCTATGGTTATATTATTTTTAGTTATCAAATTGAACCGTTCAGACTCACTTTGAGGTGGTTGTCGTCAGCGTTTCAGGCGTGTTGTTGTTTTTTTCGATTTTATTCATGATCAATTTCAAGGGTTTCTTCATTTCTTCATATGATCCCGTCTGGTTATATTCTTCAATTTTGTTGAATTAATCCAGTTTATTCTTGGCTTTTGTTGAATTGCCTTTATCAAGCTTAAAAGTTACTATGTGATCTTCATTTCATTCCCGTCTGTTAAATAGCATCTTTTAATACAGTCAATCTATCACGCTGAGAAGGTACTATTCATCATCGTTAATAAGTATCCTTCATATATTGATATAAGGTACATTGATTGGTCACTAGAAAACAACCAATTCAATCTTGTCTAGTCCTGACTGCTGACTATACTCTATTGATCACATTTGTGCTGTTGCCACCAAGTTAAAAGGTTCATCATTGCAGTGTACTTCGATGAATATTACTTAGTAAGTTGGAGGCAAACCGGAGGTAGCCTTGTACCTGGCTTTCACACACAGTCCAGTCCAATCGTCTTGATCAAATAATAATACACATGGAAATAAGGTAAATATCCATTTACGTGGAGATGAATATTCCAAAGAAGTATGTAACTAAGTTAGGAGCGTTTACAGTGGCTTGTTGCACACAAATTATTGATATTAGTGTACGTAAATACTGTTAAAACCTTCATTTATTTTATAAATGTGAATATTCACGGTTTCTAATCTTAGAGGGGTTGAAGGTATACCATACTGACGAGCATCAACAGCTACGAAACCATAATGAAGTGGAACTTCTTTTCAATTGCCTCCAGCCAACTAACATTCATATAAAATGCTTACTTTTGAGATGCAAGTAATAGTCGTTTAGTTCGTTAAGATGAACTATGTAACAATCAGTTGTTGGAAGGGTTGGCTGTTTTCGTGGGGTGGGGAAGCGTGCAACAGAGTGTCCATCAATTTTTCGATAGCTATTCACTTGATCATCACCAGCAGTTCAAAGAGGGAACAAGATAAAACGTCAGCTGGCGATGAAACGATAACATAGTGTAAAAAGTGAAACTAGAAAATAGGTGAGTAAGATTTCAGAAGTATTACAGCTGTATCATCAGTTTACCGGTGAAAATATAGTCCGCAACAAGGAGCTGACAATCAACAACTTATACTCATCAGTACATACGTGTCTGTGAATGTTCGGAATTCAGTGTGGCTACTTTTCATCTATACTTCATATAAATCGGCATTCTGTAATTGTCAAACGACTGTTGGGAACAGCCTGTTAGGGTGACGATGTCAAGAGCCTGAACATAACCGCATTTTTAGCTCATTGACACTCGTATGTTCCTGTTGCTCGACTTCTGTTGGTAAATGGGTTCCTCGATACTGCGCGGAAATTCATCACATTGCAATCTATTTGGTAGAGGTCCAGTAATTCGATACCTGTTGCACAAGAGGTGGCTCCGGTGCCCCAGTAGTCTTGATGGTTTACGTTTTGGGTGTTTGATGCAGTGGATACTGTGTCCAAGTTTCAATGGGAACTCCATAACTCACTGGGGTGCAGATATGTCTAGATGACGAGTACCAAAAACGAGGAAATTGACTAATGGACACTGTTTTCTAATCGATTTCTCACTTTCTCTAGGAGATTTTGAACCGACAGTGGTAACCACTTTGAAAGTTGGACTGATCGTATCACTGCACATGCGATCGACTCAGTAAAGAATCAACCTCGATATTCATTGAAAAAACAATATAAACTTGTGGGGATGTATTATTTAAGAGTAATTTTCATCTCAGATTGACATCATTTGCAGTACCATTGAAAAGCTGGTAACAGTAGACAGCTCTATTCTCCTATGTCGCGTCTCCTCAACATAATTAGTGGACATCCTAATTTCAACCAGAGGTACATGATGTTAAACCTCATGGTACCGAATTTAATCACGAGTCAGGCCAAGGGTACTCACTTGTGAGAGATCCCAAAATAGAATGAAACAGTTTTCAGTGCCTCTCCAGCTGAAAATTACTTTTAAATCAATAAATTCCTATAAATCAAGAACTGGATTCATTATGTGTTTCGAAGTCAGCTGATAAGTAAGCTACAAAGTACATAACAACATTATTTATTCACCGAAATTATCTGAATATCAGATGAGGTCAAGTAAAATAATTTTTTTCTGAAGTGGAAATCAGCGCTTCGAGTTGTATACTACTGAGGCTGACCTTCCCCCCAACCGAATTATATAAGTTTCTATCACGTGATACGTTGAACTATTCTGAAGGTCATTTGGGCCAAAGATACAGCCAATCAAAATTGAGTACACAACTGTCCATCTATTCAGTTAATCCAATCAGCACAAGCTTATTGAAATGACTTTTGATTGGTGAAATCACTTACCCAAAATAATTTATTGATTACATTGTCTAGTTGAACAGCGTAACGTTTATTATGGTCGCTGAGAATCATGATATTGGAGAACAAATGAAAAATGTTACAACATACTCTGAAGTTCCACTTAACGTTCAGTTTCATGTTACATTCTAGGCATATGACATAATTTAACCATTGAATATACATTTAGTACAGAAAGCTGGTAGCTCAGTTAGATGATTTCGTCTTACCAGTGGTTCCAGCAGAACATCGCTACCAAGAAGAAAAAACTGAGTTTTTAACTGATGAGGTTTGATTCAGACTTCCAGGTGAAAATTCCAGTCACACTGAGATTCATTGATAATCATGCATGCTTAATTTTTGCGCAGGAAATGAAGTGATGCGTTGAATTTGATCGGTACTTACGACTAGATAAGAGGAAGTTGGTTTCTTTTCAGACGCCAATCAATGTATCAAGTTTAGTCCCTTGAGAGGTCAGTTACCGTCAGAGTACTTGCAAATATGTCTGACTAGGTCTTTAGGCACCTTCTGAACCTATATGAGAATAATTGTTAATAACTCACTGTCAACCGTACAACCAAATGCAATCAACATGGGCAATCATCTGATTTATGTATACATACGTGTCTCCTTTCAAGTTTTACTTCAATTTCCGGCTGACATCCAATTTTCAGACCGAACCTTGTTTAATACGGAAGCCATCTTCCAGAAACCTGGTGAATCGCTTCTGTCGTTAAGCAGGGAACATATAAGCAAGGCTTCCACATGGAAACGAATACTTCTTCCACAGCTTTCTGTTAAGTCCACTTCAAAATTTATCACTGTTATTCCTGAACCCTCCCAACTGTCAGGTTCAACGAATCAGCATTCGCCGGGTAATCCGTTCGTTGATTGTACTCCCCTCACCGTGGGCAGACGTACCTGGAGTGCGTCTCACTGAGATCTCCGCAACCTTGCAAACATAAGTGTAGCTCACCTTCCCGAAAACGTCTGACCTATGAAGCATTAACACAGACGGATCCACAGCGACAGATCTTTTCAGTCCGCTAATAAACAGCCAAGTCGATGACAAACGACAAGCAGCATTCCGGGCCGAATACTGCCAACTTTAGCAACATAAGCCACACCTCATCACTAAGGGCTGCTTCAGGAACAATAATTACCGAAATCAGAAAGTTGGATTCAGGATATCTTTCTGTTAAACTACTCCCATTGCACTATGGAGAATCCTAATCAGTAGGTAGGCCGACCATGTTTCGTAGATCCACGTCATTTATAATGTGTACATGAAACTTGTCGGCCGGGATTACTGCTGACTCAGAGATGTATTGATTGGTAGGTAGCTAAGTGGTGAGGAGGATGACGATTGTTGCGTAATTAAGTTCGATCCGTGATCATTGATTCACACAACATCTATAGTTCACTAAGGCAGCAGTACAAACACCCACAATGCCTAACTGCACCATGTATAACCTCATCACCTTGATATCGTGGCACGAAGATATGGAGTGGATCTATACCACCGTGTGAAAGTCATAATTACTCACATATGACTCAACATTTGAAGAAATCACCAGGTAGAGGCCTGTGTATTTGAATTTTTGTTTCATATCGCTAAGCAGTCAGGGGAAACGTTATTGGCCGATTCTATCCTACAGTCGACCAATTAAAATAGGTTGTTCACCTTTGTTCATGAAAACTGTATATAAATAACGGCTTTTTGTAGAACAAAATGTCTTCCTACTGTCAAAGATCAGTACTTGTTTCTTAATATTTTCGCAGCTCGGTGTTAGGTAAGAAGAGAGAATAGTCACCATTCGTATACGGTTCAAGTGAGCCATCTAGTTAGTATCATCCACATATCTCTCACTTGTAAAACTACAAAGTTTACTATTACTGTGTGTATCAGTTTCGATTCGTCGTAGTAGTCTTTAGAATATAAGTCAAGCGTAGAGATAGACGCTTATTTGCTGTTTTATATGAATGAATACACCAGAAATGTTGATGAACTTTGAATAAATTCACTGTTCAATATTCAATTTTTTTTCAGTATTATTTTTCATATTCTTTTAAAGAAACACAGGAAATATGAAAGATTATATCTGACCTTAGGGTAAATTTGAAAACTAAAGAGAGACTTCATCTACATCACTCATACAATGAAGAAAAAGTCACTGAGAGTATGTCATAAGAGAAAAAAAAACTCTAGTTTTTTAGTTTGTTTGGTTTTCATTCACTGACTTTTATTGAATATGACGGATTCACTTTCATACTGTATTGATATAGTTTCCTTTTTCCGGTATAGAATGATTCCTTTTTCATTTTTCTCTTTTGTCTTCTTAAATTTTATTCTGTTATAAAAAGTGTGTATTTGTTTATTCTCCTATTTGATTATTCAATGTTTCAATATGGCGGAAATAGATTTCAAGGTGTTCAATTGTTCCGTCATCAATGAAACGAATCATTGGGTCGAATTTGTGAAGATGAATATTTGAGTAAATCAGTAGTATTACATCTAATCATACTTAACTTTTATTTGGTATAATTTTATAATAAAAAACGCTGAAAAATCAAGAGAGTTACGTTCAGATTTAAGTAATTTTGGTATTAAAACTTTGAAAAAAACGTGTAATTTTATAGAAAATTGAATAATAATTGAAACATCTTCAATAATACAAAAAGTTAGACGAAAAAATAGATGAAGAGCTTAGCAATTCCAGGTCAGTTAAATGCCTGAGATACCTGACATTTGGATTGATGATGGAACACTGAAACAGTAGACAGTAAGCTGGTTTCTATTATTATTATTTGAGCCTTGAGTTGCTAATGGAACATACCACTTCATTAGCACGTCTATAATACGCTGTGTTGTCTGCAAAGTTTTGAACCTGGTTTCACTACAGTCCATAAGCTTTCATTTCCTCCTCCATGTCACTCTCACCTCTGGTGCCCAACTCATCGCTTTCCATCGGGGTTCTACTCGAGTACCTGGCCTGGCGCTTGATGTCCCCAGTCGGCCTTCTCAGTGTATGCTCAATTCATCTCCATTTCCTTCTGCATATTTGTTCAGTGATAGGTACTTGGTTGGTTCGTCGCTAGCTAGAGTGAGTTCCTTGTTGTTTATTCCTTCTTGTCATCTGATCTTTAGTAACGAGCCAGCGTATGCTGTTGTTGATGAATGTTTTTAGTTTGTTGGGAATACTTTTCGTAACGCGCCAAGTCTCTCAACCACCATACAGAAGTATTGACTTGACTGACGTTGGTGTTAAAAATCCAGATCTTGTTCACAGTAAATTTTAGATTTGTTTGAAAAGTGAAACCTTTTTGAAGCCTATATGATTAGCTTTACAAGATCAAGTAAATTTATCGACATATATTGCAATGACTCAAAGCGCCACTTGTACACGATACACTTAGGAAGTACTTGCTGATTAGAGAAGCTGATGTATAATATAGGTGTAAAACTTGGGCACTGTGGTAGAAATTAATTCCATATTAGATTTATTTATTTGATTTGTCCAAACGGGATCATATGAATAAATCAAGAAGCCCTTAGACACGATGATGAATAAAATCAGGAAATCTACAACTGATCTGATATACCGACTAAAACCATCTTTAGGTGAGTCTGATCGGTTTGATTTAATGCCAAAAACTATTATTTCCTAGCAGAATTTAAGGTTCTAGCAGGGTTCATATCCTAGGCTATCCCATTAAACCAATAGTTGACTTCAAAAATACTCCAACATATGAACTAGCAAAGTACTCAACGTCAATATTGTGTCCTATCAGGAACACTTCAAATTCCACACTAGTGAACTCGGACAAGTTAAAACTAAGGCTTAATGACCTACTCATAGAAGAGGATGAAAAAACGGTTAGCTTTGATGTAACTAGTCTGTATACTAAAATGCGAATCAATATGACACTGGAGGCTGTCACAAATCAACTAAATATTGACTCAGAACATACTCACACAACTAAGACATCGATTGATGAAATCAAATTAGACAAACAGTTGTGCCTGATTTACACAGTCTTCAAGTTTGAGGACAAAGTATACACATGAAGAGAAGGAGTAGCAATGGGATCGCCAATATCCCAAATCATAGCAGATATGTTTATGCATAGATGGGAGAACATGGCTTCACAAATGTATACTCCTACACGTAATATATGATGGCGATATGTGGATGACACATTCACGACTGTGTGGAAATCTGAACATATCGACGATTTCCTCACTTACACGCAATCGAATTCACTTAGGAGGGGGTGGTAAAAGAACAAGAAGACTTACTCATGTTGGATTGCAGAACAAAACGAAGAACAGACAGTGACTTGGAGACCAGCATCTACAGAAAACCAACACATTCCAACAGGTAGGTATCTACACTTCAAATCATCCCATCTAATGTCAGTCAATTAAGGCAGGATCAGTCAAATTTCTTAATGATAGAGCTAGAAAACTGATTAGTCACAGCAAGAACCTAAACAAGGTATTGAAACCCGTAAAAGAAGCGCTAATATTTAGTAATTATCCTACTCAGTTTATTAGGAAATTCTAACGAACACACAATAAACGAAAAAATAACAGTCACACAGGTGCGACTAGTAACGACAACAGGAGAAAAAAGGAGTTCACAGCCTCCATTGTATAACCCTATAAGGAGGGTACCTCAGAAACTTTACGTAGAATCCTCAACAGAGCTGGAATTAGGGTAGCATTCAAACATACAAACTCACTCAGAGATAAATTTTGTCGCTTGACTTAAGGAACCGATAGAACCAGCTAAGGGAAATAATCGAATCTACCAAATTCCATGTAATGACTGCAAGTGAGGTCAAACACATAGGTCAAACTAGCCGATCGGGGTCAGTTAGATTGGTAGAACATAGGAATTTAGCTAAACATAAAATATCAGACCCCAATAAGATCAATAATCTATAAAAACACTTGGCCATTGCATTACGTTCATTAACACACAACTACACAATAAGGTGGGACAAAACCACTGTACTTAAGTCTAATATAGCTAGGTGGAGAGAGAGATTGATTACTGAATCTTTGTGCATCGAATCAACACCCAACACATGTGGAATAGGAATGACGCAACACCTATACCAGAGATATAGAAAATTTTGCCACCAATAAAAACAAGTCATATGAGGTGACTATGAGGTAACTATAAAAATCAGCTGTAGAAAGTGTTGTGTGATTACATTGATATGATGATTATGAGCAATTATAATTTATGTTCGAAACTTCATCATCCAGTAAATAATACTACTAGATCACTGTGTGTTATAAGACAAATAAACAAAATCTAATATGGAAGCTGATCCATAACTTCGTAGAGAAGAAGATCTTCAACGATTTCGATAGATGATTCTTCAGGATCTCTGTTTGGTCAATTCACTGTGCGTCGATAAATTTATCTGTTCCTGGGTTATTCAAAGCGTTCACTTTTCGAACATAAACACTATTCTGTTTGCATTATTTGAACATTAGCTTGTAGGAGATGAATTGTTGCCGGTGTGTAGTAGACGATTTGATAGTTCATCAATCTTTGACATGGTAGTATCTTCAATTAGTGTATAACCAGTGTCCATTACATGTATAGATGGTGAGAAAATACTTTTCGATAAGCCTGTTCAGTACTTTCAGGTTTCCAATCTTTCAACTAATGTCAGTCTATGGTGAATTATTGTTACTATTACTGTTTATCCCTTGGGTTCCTAGTGAAACATATGGATTCAGTAGGATGTCGCCATTTCACTCTCTTCTCCACAGTCTTTTGAACTTAGCTTCACCACTGGTTACAAGCTTTCATTTCTTCCTCACACCATTTCCTTCATGTCACCGTCGGCTCAGACAACTGACTTGTCTTTCCCGATTTGGATTTCACACGAATACCTGGCGTGGCATGTAATTTCCCCAGTAGGTCTTCTCAGTGTAAACCCAATTCATCTTCACTTTCTTCTGCAGATTTGTTGGTTGGTTCGTTCCTAGAGTTCACTTATCTCCAGTATCGAGTGACCGTAGGCAGCAGCTGTTGATGATGAATGTTTGTAGTTTGTTGGAAATGCTTTTTCTGACGCGCCAAGTTTCTCAACCATACAAGTAACGTTTCTTCGAATCGCTTCTGCCATCTTGTTAATTTTTCTCTCTGTATAGTTGAAATATACTTAGCATACAATACACCTCTTCTAATGGGTGAAAATATACATTGACTGACTCCTTCTGAGTTCGGATTCTTTGTTTCGCTGCCTTCGACCAGCTTAGATAGATTGTTTTTGGGATATATTTAACAGAAAACTCATCTCAGAGGTCAAGAAATTCATCTCAGTATAGTAACGGATTATCACAATTATTTTTAAACAATAATTCACAACGGATGTACAACAGGTGGCCGACTGCCTTTCCATATTACCTTAGTGCATAGCATTTTGATGCAATGTGTACCGTATTCAAGTCTGACTGGGAACAACATCATTCACTGGAGTATAGGTACATATAGATGGCGAGCTCTAAGTGGAACAAAACTTGAGTCCTGGATTCATCTGTGAACTACAATCAAGTAGGCCAGAATGTAATGAATATCCAAGCAGTATCGAGACAATTCTATCGGAACCCCTATACCTACGGAGGTTCAGTAATTCAAACTAGTATACCAATAGGAGGTCATAAGTATCTACTAACGGAAACTTATCTTTTGAAATATATTAACAATGTACCCGGTAGTATACTGTCTATCAGGCTTCTTCATCATCATCATGTCACCCAACTCTTTGCATAGGCTTGATGAGATTGTATTTTGTAGCGTATTCTACCAAAATAGTGTTCTCAAGTAACCGTCATTTTCAATATATATTACACTTTATTACATAATTACCTTGTGTTTAACATTTTTATTTCAAGTTCTTATTCATCGTAGACTGACATCAGTTGGAGAAACAAAAGAAACCCTAGCAGCACTGGACAGTAGCTGTTTCGTCTGACTAGTATAGGACTCCTCAGCAGTGCGCACTCATGACCCTGCCAGGCACCCTTCAGGTTCCGTGGCCAGCACATTACCGTTGAACCACTGGGTCAGAATCCAATGATAGAATTTTTGTTGGCTTACTTACTTTTCTCACAGATAATTACAAATAACAGAGGTGTAGTTTTACGTGGACATTATTTCAACATCCACAATATGTTTGAATCTTAGAGATAAAAATGGTTGACTGTATAAACTTTAGGATAAAAATTTAGTCTGATAGACCTGAATATGTCATCATTTATTGTTCACATCACTACTTCTTTATTTCCTATGACTTCGGATGAATTTCTTACGAAATTTGTAAGGAAGTATATTTTCTCTTATGTGAATGTCAAACTTTCCTATAAACATTTGCATAGAAACCACTTTTTCGCTATATTACATAACATTCACAGTTTTATAGACTAAAGTATCAAAATTTGACCTGATACAGTTGAATTAATTGACCAGTGGATAAGTGGAGATTATAAAGGAAGTATGTTTGTAAAATGTTAGTGTGATAGAAAGATAATTTTTTTGATGATTCACGACTTTGTGAAAATCGCTTCTTCACAGAATAAAATTTGTACAAGTTATCAACTGTTTAAATAGTAAACGATGACCGATCAGATCAAACTGTCTATACGTGATAATGATATAATGGACATAAATGTCATTTTTACCAGTTATTATTCCATGAGTTCAGGGTATAGATGTGAATAATAATAATTGTCTCTTGGGTTCCTATTGGAACACAGGGAGGGCTTTAGTAGCATGCCTCCATTCCACTGCTTTCTCTGCAGTCTTTTCAACCTGACTGCACGACAGCTCATAACCTCTCATTTCTTCCTCTCACGATCTCCTCCATGTCACCCTTAACTCCAAAGCCTAACTCTTCTTTTCCCATCTGGGTTCCACTCAAGTGCCTCGCCTAGCCTGGGGCGTGATATCCTCAGTCAGCCTTCTCAGTGTATGCCCAATCCATCTCCACTTCCTTCTGCATATTTGTTGAGTGATAGCTTCATGGTTACTTCGTTGACTGCCAGAGTTCCCTGTTGTTTATTCTTTCTGGCCATCTGAGCTCAAGTATCGAGCCAGCGTAGGCGGCAGTTGTTGATGAATGTCTGCAATTTGTTGGGAATGCCTTTCGTAACGCGCCAAGTCTGTTAACCACTAGATAGAAGCACTGACTTGACTGACATTGGTGTTGAAAATTCGAATCTTGTTCTTTATGTTGAGTGTAGAAGATCTCCACACTGGTTTCAAATTGGCTAAAGTCTGTCTTGCTTTTCCGATCTTGGCTGGCTTTGACGTCCTAGTCTGTGCTACCATCTTTAGTTGAAATGATGCTGCCTAGGTAAGTGAAAGAGGCTACTTCCTTTATGTTTCTCCCGTTGATGGTGATTGGAGCTAATTGTTGATGCTGTTGTTATTTTCGGTTGAGTATCTTTATCATATCTGTCTTCTCTACGTTCACTTGAAGACCCGTCTTCGCTACCCTGCCTCTTCTGTCTACTTGTTGGATCTCGCCTGTAGATCTTCGAGTTTGTGTGACATTAGACACAAGTCATCTTCTAAGATCCTTTCCCAGGTCCAGCGTATCCCCTCTCTTCTCTCTCCTCACTGTCTGTTGTATGATCCAGTCCACCACAATCAGGAAATCAAATTGGTAGCTAGTGGTTTATATTAGCGTTTGCTTTGGCTTCAGAAACAAACACGAAATCGAGTGTAGTTTTGACGGTGTTGTTGATGTTGGTGATAGCAGCAGTGTTAGTGTTAGTAGTAGTAGTAGTTTAGCCGATTTATACAAAAGTCTGCAGTCCCATAGAATATCCCAGGACTTATAAGGTGCTGTGCTTCTGGGCATTTATCAGCCTTTTTTATCTGACTTGAAGAAATGACTTGCGCAAAGTCGTGAAGTGTCAGAAATTTATTATAGTTTACTTGGTGATGGCTAAACCTCGCCTGGTTAACTAGTTTACTAGTTACTAGCCGGTCCTGAGCCCGGGTAAACAGGGAAGGTTGGGCATAGGGCTAGCAACCCTACCCCGTAAAACAAATCTAACCGCTATACAAACTTCAAAGCACAAACAAAATATAAAAAATGAAAACAAACTTATTCCCCCCTGTAATCGGAGAGGCGAAATGACGCCAGTTGGTGAAAGCCTGCGGGAAGCCAATTGGCCGATGTGTCTTCTCTCCCTCGATGAAAGCGAAAGTTAACGTGGGGACATGGAATGTCCGCACGATGTTTGAACCCAGTAAGGCAGCCCAGATTGCAAAGGAGATGAGGAGGTATAACATCGAAGTGCTTGGGATTTGCGAAAGCAGATGGAATGGGAGTGGACTCTCCAAACTGTCAATTGGAGAATCAATAATCTACTCCGGGCACCCAGACGCCAACCACGAGCACACTGAGGGAGTGGCTATCGTGATGTCCTCAAGAGCATCGAAGGCTCTCATGCAGTGGGAACCAAACTCATCCAGGATCATGACAGCAAGATTCAACTCAAAAGGAAGGAAGGTCACAATCATACAATGTTATGCACCTACAAATAATGCAGAGCAAGAGAAAAAGGAGGATTTCTACAGACAACTTCAATCAACACTGGACAAGACGTCAGTTGGCGATAGCATAATTCTAATGGGTGACATGAATGCCAAACTGGGAGGGGACAACACGGAAAGAGAACTAACCATGGGTCGAGAGGCGCTAGGTGAAATGAATGAGAATGGAGAATTGTTTGCAGAATTCTGCGCATTCAACGATTTGGTGATTGGAGGCAGTGTGTTCAGGCACAAAGATATCCACAAAGCGACATGGATTTCACCAGATGGACACACTAAAAATCAGATCGACTTTGTCTCAATCTCAAGAAAATGGAGACGCAGTCTACTTAACACAAGGTGAAGAAGAGGAGCAGATGTAGGTTCAGACCACTCACCATCTAGTGCAAGGAACCTTCGAAATCAAGTTAAAAGCCTTCAAGGAAGCTGGTGATAGACCGCCATTCAAGTACAACACTCGGAAACTGAAGGATGAAACTACAAAGGAGATCTTCACGGCAGCCATCAAGACAAAATGGGAGACATCGAGCAACATCCCTGAAGAAACCTGTATGGAAGAACACTGGAAGTCTTTGAAAGCTATGTGGAAAGAAACCTGCACAACAGTATTAGGAAGGAAGAAGAAAGAAGACAAGGAATGGATCTCGACGGATACCTGGAAGCTGATAGAGGAGAGGAGGATGGTGAAGGAGAAGATAAACCAGTGCAAGGATGCTCAACGAGAAGAGGAACTGAGTACAATGTATAAAACACTGCACTGGACAAAGAAGTGAAGAAGAGTGTACGGAAAGACAAAAGACACTTCTACGAAACACTGGCAAGTGAAGCAGAACAGGCTGCAGGTGGGAGAAACAGAGACCTGACGACATTGTATCAAATAACCAGGTTGCTATCAGGGAAGAGACCAACACAGATGAAACCAATAAAAGATGAAGAAGGAAATTTAATTACGAAAGAAGAGAAACAGAGGAAACGATGGGCCGACCACTTCGAGAAGCTCTTGAATCGACCACCACCTGCACTCCGTCCAGAAATACCACCTACAGCCGCTGAACTACAAGTGAACATTAATTCCCCAACGAAAATGGAAGTCCTGAACGCCATAAAGCTACTGAAATGCGGGAAAGCAGCAGGACCAGACGGGATACCGCCAGAAGCACTGAGAACAGACGCAGAGACAACAGCGGACATGCTCACACACCACTATTGCAGGAGGTGTGGAAGGAAGAGAAGGTACCTGGCTAGTGATTGGAAGAAGGGTTACCTTGTCAAACTGCCGAAGAAGGGAGACCTCAGTGCTTGCAAGAAATGGTGCGGAATCACTCTCCTGTCCACACACAAGCAAAATATTAAGCCGCATCATCCTGGAGAGGCTTAAAGATGCACTGGGTTCAAAATTACGACCGGAACAGGCAGGCTTCAGGAAGTACAAATCATGTGCAGACCAAATTGCAACGCTTCGTATCATCATAGAACAGAGCATAGAATGGCAATCAGCTCTCTACCTCAACGTCATCGACTTTGAGAAGGCCTTTGACAGCGTCGACCGAGAAGTAATTTAGAAACTGCTTCACTACTACGGAGTACCGCAAACCTTTATCCGCCTCATTCAACAACTATATGAAGATGCCACATGCCACGTAATCCACAATGGGAAGCTCAGTGATGCCTTTGAAGTGAAGACAGGAGTGAAACAAGGTTGCCTACTATCCCCCATGATATTCCTAATTGTGGTGGACTGGATCATGCAGCAAACAGTGGGGAGCGAGAAGAGGGGGATACACTGGACGACGGAAAAGAACCTAGAAGACTTGGATTTCGCCGATGACTTATGCCTAATGTCACATAAACTTGAAGATCTGCAGGCAAAAACTAACAAGTTGACAGAGGAGGCAGCTAAGACGGGACTTCAGGTGAATATAGAGAAGACAGAAGTGATGAAGATACCGCACCACCACCATCAACAACAACAACAAACTCCAATCACGATGAACGGGAGAAACTTGAAGGAAGTAACCTCCTTCACTTATCTAGGCAGGTAGCACTGTTTCAACTACAGGCGGGACAGACGAGGATGTCAAAGTCAGAATGGGAAAAGCAAGACAGGTGTTCATTAGCCTGAAACCAGTGTGGAGATCTTCTGCACTCAGCATGCGGAACAAGATGCGGATTTTCAACACCAACGTCAAGTCAGTGCTTCTGTGTATGGTTGAGAGACTTGGCGCGTCACGAAAGGCATTTCCAATAAACTACAGACATTCATCAACAACTGCTTACGCTGGCTCGCTACTGAAGATCAGATGGCCAGAATAATGAGAATAAGCAACAAGGTGCTCTGGGAACGAACCAACCAAAAACCTATCACGCAACAAATATGCAGTAGGAAGAAGTGGAGATGGATTGGGCTGGCATACACTGAGAATACCGACTGGGGACATCACGCGTCAGGTCAGGTACTCGAGTGGAATCCCCATGGGAAGCGACGAGTTGGGCGTCTGGGATCAGGGTGACATGGAGGAGATCGTGCGAGGAGGAAATGAGAGCTTGTGGGCTGTCGTGGAACCAGGTTCAAAAGATCTCAGAGAACAGAGGTCACTGGAGGCGTGCTACTGAAGCCCTATGTTCCACTAGGAACCCAAGGGACTAATAATAATAATAATAATAATAATATGGTGATGGCTAGTATTGGAATGCAAAATGTGCTTTTGCGTGCATTTTACATGTACGTGGACCCCAGTGAGTTTTGTTATCACCAATTTAGCCCATTGACTTAAATATTTGGATGCATAGTCAAGTTCTCTAAAACGCTGATGGCAGTCGAAATGATTCAGTTGTTGTATTCGAACACCTACGCTAAATGATACCTATTCAACTTCATTGATGGCCTTCAGAGATCCAAAACAGTTTGCTTACAAACATCGGAGGATGCAGTTACTGTCTTGCATCATAATATTGTTTCTAGTCTCGACAAAGGTGTTAAGTATGTTCGTTGTGCCTTTTTGGATTACTGATCAGCCTTTGACTCTGTTCCTAGACCACTTTTGTCAAATAAGCTTGCCATAGCTCACACTGATCCATGGGTTACAAAATGGCTGTATTCTTATTTTTCTGAAAGGAAACAGCACACTATTCATAAAGGGATGCGCTCCACTTCATTGCTTACTGAAGCTGGTGTGCCTGAAGGTGCTGTACTTTCTCCTTTTCTCTTTTCCTTTTTGCATGATTCGCCTTATTCTGTTGAACTAATTTTATCAAGTATGCTGACGACATGAAGATTTCTATTCCAGTAAACTCTTCTTTGGATTGCTTGAAATTAAATAGATTCTTGTCTGAAGTTGGCAAATGGTCTCAAACTAAACCCCCTCTAAATGTCAGACCATTAATTTCAGCCTCAGGCGTAAATAAGACTCATGTGAGCTGCTTAAATCTCATGACGCCAGGTGCATCGATAATATTTCTGCAGAAAGTAAATCGAATGTGAACTATCTTGGGTTGCGTTTTACTTCTGACCTTTGTTGGTCATCCCATATTTTATTGACTTGTAAGAAAATTTTCGTTCAACTTATTACGTAAAGAAATTGAGGCTTTCTGGTATAAGTCAACTGCTTCTTTTACAATTTATTAATTCCTGCATTTTACCTATTCCTCCTCTCTGTTGTTCCCCATTAATCTTTCCTGGTCTTCTTAAAAAGGACTATGTTATGTTGCATAGGGCTTTGAAGACCATCAGCAGGGTGAGTGGTGTGTCTCTGGCTCAATTGATTAACACTGTAGTTGATCGACATATAAATTCCTGCAACCTACTAGCTACAGAAATTTTAACTGATAGTCAGCATCCACTTCATTTACAGCTCTCTCCATGTATCTCCTTAGGGAGGTCAAGAAGAAACTACATAAGACGACTGTATGCTTGTACAGCTAGGTATAAGAATTCGACTGTACCTTACCTGCACTCAGCATGCGGAACAAGATCTGGATTTTCAACACCAACGTCAAGTCAGTGCTTCTGTATGGCTCAGAGACTTGGCGCGTCACGAAAGTCATTCCCAATAAACTACAGACATTCATCAACAACTGCTTACGCTGGCTCGCTACTGAAGATCAGATGGCCAGAATAATGAGAATAAGCAACAAGGTGCTCTGGGAACGAACCAACCAAAAACCTATCACGCAACAAATATGCAGTAGGAAGAAGTGGAGATGGATTGGGCTGGGCATACACTGAGAATACCGACTGGGGACATCACGCGTCAGGTCAGGTACTCGAGTGGAATCCCCATGGGAAGCGACGAGTTGGGCGTCTGGGATCAGGGTGGCATGGAGGAGATCGTGCGAGGAGGAAATGCGAGCTTGTGGGCTGTCGTGGAACCAGGTTGAAAAGATCTGAGAGAACAGAGGTTACTGGAGACTTGCTACTGAAGCCCTATGTTCCACTAGGAACCCAAGGGAGAAATAATAATCATAATAATTACCTTGCACGTATATTTTGTGAGGAAAAACGTGTTAGAACAGAAATCACACATCAACTTTGTGAAGGTTAAGAATCTCACTTCAATAATTTAACTTACAAGGCAAAGTTTTTTCGTTTTAATGTTCTTTACATTACTTAAATTTTTATAATAAAACAATGGAAAAGACTGCAAAGTAGTATATATATACTTATATTTTGTTGTTATTGCAATACATATTACGCTGAGAATTCCAAATTGTACCACAAACTGTTTGGAATAAAGTGAACCATTATCATTATTATTATTATTGTAGGACTATTATTCTCATCGCGGTGAGTGGTATGCACTCTTTTGAAAGTAACGAGAGATACACAACTTTTTATAAGTTTATAGCAGTTATATGTTATGTATGGAGGAGGTCGAACCACTTGGCTTGTATCGAACCAAGACGTTTTATAATTTGTTTTCAGCATTAACAGAATTTTCATGGTATTCAAAGAAAACTATGATTCGTCTTATTGTTTTTTAAGTGGTATTGAATCGGTGTGATTAATCTGTTCCTATCATCTCAGTGTAATGGTCTTTGAGATTTTTACTCTGTAGCCTTCTCATGTGTGAGCTTTTCATCAAAGCTGCTTAATATGTCATTGTATACCATATATTAGGCGTCTTGGTATCCTAAGTAGCTTGATTATTTCCAACAGGTAACGTTGATCTACATATCTGATCGTATAGTCGTTGTATAACGATACATAAATCGAAATATTCCATCGAATCAAAGTTTCCTCTAGTGACAATGTTTATTCATAATTGTACACTGAATTTCTGCTGTCAACAGTTAATGAAGCTGAAGCGTTCCTGATTCATAAACTGGTTTATTCTATGACTTGGTTAGAATAGTCTTACTGAATAGTCTGGAGGTTTATTGGACCAATCAAAAGGAATCAAACACTCACTTAATTACTATATGTTATACAGTAATTTTGCTGGTTGTCGCTAGCAGAGGAATCTAGAACGCGACTTTTATCCTATTTGAGACTTGTTAGCTGGAGTGAGTGTTGATTTTCTCACTGAGACTCGAACCTCGTATCCACCCCTTCAAACGCCAAGGAGTTATTCACTATGCCAAGGAGGAAGAAAAGCCACTTTTTGTACAACGGTAGCAGTTATTGCTGTTTATTAATAAGCTTGTAATTCTACGTTGTTTTATTGGATCGAATTGTTCTACCTCTGTTAGCGTATTGGCTCCTATGCAGATGTTAATGATGTTAATCTCGTTGCTTGTAGCATGGTGGATAACACCTTGGCGTTTGAAGTGATGGGTCCAAGGTTCAAGTCTCAGTGGGAGAAACAACACTCACTGGGTAGAGGTACATCCAGCTGATGAGTCTCAAATGGAACGAAACTCGCGTCTTGGACTCCTCTGTTAGCTATAATCAACCAGATTACCGTGATTAACATGCAGGCAATATTGAGGCATCCGCATAGCAGTCAATATACCAAAAGAGGTCAAACAATTTGATCCAATAAAACAATGGAGAATTACAATTATGTTAGTAAATAGTAGTATATGTCATATACATTGAATTTTTGTGTATAGCAGTACATTTTTGTTTAGTGAGAAAAGATCCTCACGAGTTCAGGTTATACGATGTCTTCAGATATTTCTGTGGCTCAGCAAAAAATGAAGTGCTATAGGGATTAGTTGTTGTTATTCAGGATTACTCAGAAGTATTCAATGCACCTAGAACCACGTGCTTCCCAACTACCTTTGATTCCACTTTTATGTTTAACTTTCAAGAAGGGACTAAGTGAGAAGGGAGTTAAATAAACTATTCGTCTGTCAATAACCTACTTCACTGTCTGTCTGCTGTTCAGGTCTTATCTATTCCTACCGATAAAGCATTCCAATTTGTGTGGTAACCTCACTGAAAGAGGCACTGTAGTATACTGTTTTCTCGGTGTTGTATGTTAAGAATCAGTCCTAGTGAAACTCTGTATACAGTAGAACTAGCGACTGATGGCAGCGATCATTCAGTTAGTGAGCATATTAGCCTCTGGTCAACTGACTCCTGACGTTCAATACGAAGCAACAGTTGTAATTTGCCCAACTATCATACAATAAATATGACAAAATTTATCCCAGATGTTCAAAGTGACTTTCAGTTGATTGATATGCATGTTTAGTAAGCAGTAATAGTACCATTTTTGTGTTACAAGGTGGGTATCAATCACCAGGAAGGTTGACTAAGGTTTTCCACCTGCTGATGAGTGACACCCTTAAACTGTTGTTCCCCACATCCTTCATTGTCAAAGGCATACACTTAGCCAGTATGTTATTCAAACAACAGTAGTCACCGTCTAGGACTTCTTGGTGACTACAGAGTAGCTGTCTTATCAACCTGTAACTCCACTGAATCGTCTAGACGGAACAAAATATATAGCTATCTGTCTGTATTCCCGTTTATTGCTTTGGAAACAGGTAAAAACGTCTCTTCAACTTTTTTGTTACTTTCTCATATGTATACATCAGTCCACTCCTGCAAAACACCGATTGTCATCACCATCTTCATCATATTCGCTTGTTTATCTGATCTAAATCACACAGGTCGTTAACAAGATGAAATAATCCCCATGGGCAAATCATCAAATGAAAAAATTTACTTCATCATGAAGTTGATTATCTCCAATATTTCTTTCCTTCTAATTCTATTGTGTATGTATGTGTTTATGTATGAGAGTGAAGTTTATTTACCTTAAAGCAAATGATCAGTATGCTTTTAGTGTAGATCTGTTGCCACCGCCACCGCCACCGCTACCGACAAACAAACAAATGACAGTCTATTGAAAATTGAATATCCAAAGTGTTCAATTGTTCCAATGGTGTATATCTTATTCATATTTTACTTTTTTGATGTGCTATAAGCTCAGCAAAATCTTGTATCTTTCATATGTTTTTCCAATTTATTCGTTTGTGTACACAGAACGTTTTCCTGTACACCTTTTCGTCATATATATATATATATATATATATATATATATATATATATATACATATATATATATATATATGTATATATATATATATATATATATATATATATGAATGTGATTTATGTTGATTTTAATGAAGTGCCCCTAACAGTACTGTGTATAATCAATCCATTAGGGATACAGAGAATATTTGTCTTTCAGTGTTGATTAGATTATCTTCTTCTGCTTTAAGTATATTCAGATGGTGCTGTCTTCATTTCTAGTTTGTTTTGTTAATAGATTTTCTTTTGATTTCAGCTTTTCTCACAATGTCTGTAAGCTCCCTAACTAACTTGAACATTGTACGCTTGTTTGACTAAACGAAGCATCCATTTTTTTTAGAAAAAACTTGACTATTTGACTGTTTGAGGTAGAATCCGTAGTTTGACAGACTAGTATTTCTACTGGGTGATGATTGATGGTGAAATGAACATTTGTACCACATTCGGATTCGAACCAGTGACGAACTGATTTCCGATCCGATACTCTACCAACTCATCCATGAGGTTCGACTGTTAACTAGATTTTTTTATATTTCATTTCTTTAATAATTGAGGGTTTTGTTCGACTACCATGTGAATTCGTAATGTATTACTATCGCTCAATTGTACTTACACTGGCTGCTGACTAAGCACTTCTCATCTCAATCAAAATTTAATTGAATTAGAGAGGAAAATTATCATATTGATTATCATTCTAACTATCTGAGATGTTTCCCTTTATAAAATTTATAGCGCTCCATTTGAATTTGTTATGTGTTTTAATCAGAAGTACATATGAGTTAGAATGACCGTAAATGATCGTAACTATTAAGATGTACGTAATATGTCCTCGGAATTTTGATCTGAAAACAAATCTAAATGTGATTCTTGCAATACAGTAGTGTAAATTGCTTTGGGGTTTGAATAGATGAGTATTTGATTCGTTTCTTGACGAGAATAACATTATCCATTTTATCGAGTGCTTCTCGACCCATAATGAGTTCTCTTCCTGTGTTGTCTGCTCCTCCCAGTTTGGTATTCATGTCACCCCACCCAATAGAATTTCGATGTCGTGGTTGCCAACTGGAGTCTTGTCTCCTCCTTCTCTTCATCTGCATTATTTGTTGGCGAATAGCATCGAATGATTGTGACTTTCCTTCCTTTTGAGTTGAATCCATCTTGCTGTCATGATCCTGATCCTGAAGGAGGAGATTGGTTTTCACTGTCTGAAAGAGAGCCTTCGATGTTCTTGGAGACATCATGATAGCCACTCCATAACTCAGTGTGCTCGTGGTTGTTGTCTGTGTGACAATATCGGAGTAGATTATTGATTCTCCAGTGGACAGTTTGGAGAGTCCACTCCCATCCCATCTGCTTTCGCAAATTCCAAGCACTTCCATGCTATATCTCCTCATCTCTTTCGCAATCTGGGTAGCCTTCCTAAGTTCATACATGGTGCAGACATTCCATGTCTTCATTCTTGCTTTCGGTTTCATCGAAAGAAGATATATTGGCCGAAGGGCTTCCTGAAGACTTTCACTAGCCGCCATCATTTGGTCTCTTCGGTTTCAATGAGGCATAAGTTTGTTTGTTTGTCTTCATTAGGATTCCATTTTAACTGACCTATTAGATTTATCACTCGGTGAAGGAACAGTATTGTTTACCGAAATACCTTTAGGATGCAATTTATTGCTCATAGTCATATAAAGATAACTACACCACTCTGTTTTTGTACACACAAAGATGGTTTAAAATCTCAGTAAAAGTCTCTGACTTTTTCTAAGTAAAACTTTGGAAGCTATTTGAACATTAATTTTGTGACCTTTTTCTATGATATGTTTGGGTATAGATGAAGAGGGTCATCGCCCACTGGCGCTTATCACGGTTTCTACACTCCATTCGTTTTTGAAGCCATTTAGGTACATGTTTTTCAACTCTCAAGTGGATGGCTTGATTACTCTTTCCTATACATGTGTGACCACATACATCTTGAAACGGTATACACACTGGGATGTGACGTAATCATTGATGCAGTGTTCAGGTTTGTGGGGAAGCATATGTTTTGTTTTTTGTACAATGATAAGATTCGCTGAGTAATGTTTTCTGAATGGATGATGTCAACCTACGACTTGAAATGATTCTATTCAACTCCTTTTCTATATTGGTAGAATGATATGGACGCTTTTCTTAGGAATCCTGCATAGAGTTGACCTCAGTGCTACCTGACTCCTGCAACAGCTTATAAGCTTCAGTGGATATCCGTTTTCCGCAAGTATTTAGATCAGTAGTTTTATATCCCTATCCATCGTGTCTGATGTACCGATACCACAGATCCCACTAAACAGGCATTTCACTAGACCCCGATTGTAATGAATAGGACAAAAGAAAAGTCACCACTAATTTTTCTTAGTTATCCAATTACGCAATAACCCTAGACAAGATACTCATCACGATGGAACAGAAGAAGAAGAAGAAGGAACACCTTATGGAAGAGACTCTTCCCAGAGATTTCATCCAGGAGGGTGTAAAATCAGTAAATCTTATGTTTTATGAATGTCTATAATTGTACAGTTAACAGAGTTTGATTGAACGTGATAACAAACAAAAGAATCGATGACTAGGGTCACGAAATCATCAAAATGGTTGTGAACAGTGTTCGGAAATTTCAGGAAAGTCCCATATAACTTACATGGGGTCGATGGAATTCTGAATATCTTAGTAATGGAGTCTCTGACTCCATCACTGGTCGACACGTGGTCGAATGTCACAAGATTGGAAGATATACCTTGCTGATAAGTGCTACTGAGGATGAAACCTCGGTATAGCTGGGCTGCCTGATGATTACCTCCACTCATTTAATATTCATCAAAGTCTCTTAGCTTAGCGGTTACATTGAAAAACGATCAGTAGAATCCAGTTTGCACTCTGGACTAGACTGTATGAGGTTGGTTGCTGTCCACTGACCAGTCAATGTATGTACTCCATTCATTCAGGAAGTCAATCGTGGCGTGAATAAGTGAGTGGTAATGTCTCCGATAGAAGAAGTCGGTGATACAATTTCGAATGTCTGACGGCAGCCTCATTGAACAGTATCAACTGTCACGAAACCTAGGTTGGTAATAGCTCTCTACCAGTGCAAATTGCATTGAAATGGACAATCTTTCGACCATAATGTTTCACTGTACAAAAGAATCTGAAAACTGCCAAATGTATGGAACCTAGAAGATAGGGAAGAGATAATTCAGCTTTATGTCCAGAGTTGACCAAATGTTCAACAATTGAACTGTTAATTGATTTACATTCTCCCCTCGACAACCATTCAGGGTAGTGCTCTGAGATACGTTTGGAAAGCGTGCGATTTGTGCGACCTATATAACTTGCTCCACAGAAGCAAGTAAATTTGTAGACACATATTGAGGTGGCCCAAAGTGGTAACTTGTCCTCAATGCAGTCCGAAAGGAGTTGTTGACTAGGGAAGCTGATCTGCAGCTTCGCAGAGAAGAATGTCTTCTTCAGTGATCTGGATAGCTGATTTTTCAGAATCTCTGCTGCCGTATCACCTTTGAAAACAACGTTCATAAACAAGGTCTTCTTAGGAACTGTATTCTGATTTACTTTCAAGTTCTTCTGGGTAAATCTGGATGGATATCCATTTTGCATGAGAATCTTCCGTAGTTTATCTAATTCTTCGTCAATAGTATTACTGGTGCAGATTTTTTCAATTCTTGAAAGCAAAGAATGGATTAGATTCCTCTTTCTGTTGAGAAGCATCCAGCTGTGGAAATTCAAATATTGTCCATTCCAAGTAGCCTTCCTATAAACTGATCGCTGAAGAGATAATAATAATCATCACCATATTTCAGATAACAGACTACATAAAGTATGCAGTTCGCATTATTTAACATTTCTGACAGAATGCAACGACCAGATGTTGTTAGGCTCTTCGTCTTGTCTTTTGGTGCATTCTTGCCCGAGGATGGTTAGAAACCCCTGCTTAAGTCAGCGATGAAGGTCTATTAAGTCAGAAGATAGAGAGAATTCATAGTTTGTACTAACTATTTCAGGGACTTGCAAAGGTCACCGGCTGGGAATACTAGGTGTTGCCAGTATATAACGTATTATTGTACCATTAAAAACCCATCGTGATCCACCATGATACCAAAAGATTTTATATGATTTGAAAACATTGTTAAATAGTTAAAACAACTCCAAAAGGCATCATTTACTAGAAAGTTGGTCACCAGTAATCACTGAAATACGGAAGGTCAATTACGTTGATAAGTGTAGTCTAATCAATAAACTGATGGTAGAAATAACAAGATTTAGAAGTCAATATAAACAAAGTGATTAGGAAGGAACTAAAATAATATTTTCATTCACATATAATTTATAGTTGAATGGATGTTTTCATTCCAAGGAATTATTAAATTTGTCGCCATCTCTCTCACTGATTGTCTGTGTTTGTTATCTTATGTATTCTGTGACATTTTATACTAAAACCTCGATCCTATTACACAACCCTATCCTTCTAAGGCATAATTCAAGCATTAACGGATAGGAATAAGTTTACGCCGGTGAAATACACTGTTTACACATATCTTGTTAAATTGATACACTAACTAACCTAATTTATATTGAATTAGTCTGAACTAATATAACTGCAAATATATTTCATCATCTGTCTATATACACTCATTGAGTAGTCAGTGTTGTATATGGTATTATTGTTGTGATTTAGACTCTCCGTGGGACTGAATCTTTTAGTCAGTTAGTAAGTCAGTCTATCATTCATAGTCGTTACAAAACCTCCTCCTTTAATCTAATTTCCAGTTATTGTTATTATGATTTGTCCCTTGGGTTCCTAGTGAAAAATAGGAGTTCAGTAGCACGTCTTCATTCCACTCTGTTTTCTGCAATCTTTTCAACCTGGCTACACGACTGCTCACAAGCTCTCATTTCCTCCTCACATCATCTCCTCCATGTCACCCTCATCTAAGACGCCCATCTCGTCGTTCCCCATCTGGGTTCCACTCGAGTGTCTCGCCTGGTGTGTGATGCCTGCGGATGGTCTTCTAGGTGCACGTCCAATGCATCTCTATTTCCTTCTGCATATTTCTTGAGCTATAGGTTATTGGTTGATTCGTCACCAGCCACAGTGAGTTCCTTGTTGCTTATTCTTATTATTCCGTGCATGTGATCGATATTCAGTATCGAGCTAGCGTAAGCAGTTGTTGATGAATGTCTGAAGTTTGTTGGAAATGATTTTCTTGATGAACCAAGCCTCCGAACCATATAGCAACACCGATATGACGTTGGTGTTGAAAATACAGATCTTGTTCACGCTTTATGTTCAGTGGAGTTCAGTAGATCTCCATACTGATTCTAGATTAATGAAAGCCTATCTTGCTTTTCAGAATCTGGTTTTGACATCCTCCTCTGTGCCTGTGCCACGAGTAGTTGAAACGATGCTGCCTAGGTAAGTAGGTGAAAGAGACTACTTTTTTAAGTTTCTCCCTTTCATGATGATTGGTGCTCGTTGTTGTTGGCAGTGTTGGTTGGGTATCTTCATCACCTCTGTCTTGTCTACATTCACTTGAAGTCCCGTTTCCGCTGCTTCGCCTCTTCTGTCAACTTGTTGGATGTCGCCTATAGATCTTCAAGTTTGTGCGCCGTTGGACATAAATCGTCGACGGAATCCAAAATGTCTAGGATCCTTTTCCCGGTCCAGCGCATCCCCCAGTTATAACTACATTTTATCTACCCTTATAATTTTGTTTATAATTCCTTTTCTTTTATCTAACCTAAGTGCAGTTGACCCGTTGAGTAATGTGTATTACGTCAGTTTATCTAAAAACTAACATGAGGTGATTATTGAAGGTGAAATGAAAATCTAGATTGTCGCAGACCTCGTACCAACTACCTCTAGATAACCGACCCACTACTCTACCAACTGAGTTATGACACTCGACGGTTGATCTACTCTTGGCTCTACTGTGGTCACAGAGAATTTCATTCACTTGATAAACTTATGAAGGAAGGAGGTGACTGTTTTTATTACGGGTTCGCTGGGATGAACTTCTTTCTGAAGTTTGTATCGATGATGTCGTCTAGAATGATAATGAAAGCCTGACGACCATTAAACCCTGAAGCCCAGAGAATACAATACTATCAAAACCATCCTCTTGAGCTACAAATATTCTACACCATCTCAAAATGAAATTTCTTTCGGTTAAGCGTTTCAGATTCAGTGTAACCTAGTGATCTTACATAACTACAAGTGAAGAATGAGGCCATAATGTTAAATTCTAGAACATTGAGATGAATTGTATTCAGTATAGAGCATACGAAATAAACAAAATGGGAGCTAGATTGATTGACGAATTAGCAGAGATTAGAAATTAGATGCCTAAAGATAAATTGCCTGAATTCTAATGTTATCTAGGTTTCGTACAGATTGATACTCATCAGGATAAATATCAGTGCTTCTTTTAAGGACAAGACATCTCGTTAGCTAACGCGAGTGTATTCACTACCGAATGAGCATGTGTAATTCAGTTGTAGAAGAAGATGACAGCTTCGCACGCAGCTTCGAGTGAGCATATTCAGCTATACCAATACACGAAGCAAGCTACAGTGTCCCAGAGACTACCCTATTGGTGATCACCAACCAGAAAAAAAGCTAAACTCAGAGAATTTTTGGCAGTTACCTTCAACTGCCTTACATGAAGTTTCAAATAAACCTGATTCAGGATCTATGGCCCAGACATTTCATTACTTACCAACTGTCTACTTCAAAGAAATACCTTGAAAGTTATTGAACGTAAGAAACATGTTATGGTTAACCATTTAAGAAGGTTGATTTTTGGGTAGATACCGAAAGTAATGGACGACACACTGGTAAGCTACCTAGCCGCATTTTTGGCCTAGAATATGTATCTTAGCTGTAAATTTTTATTGGGTATGAAGATAACTGTTGTTCTTCACAGCATTATGTTTGACTAACTGAGTGTCTAAAAGATCGGGAAGCAAAGTATGAAGTATCTTTGAAGTGATTATTCCTTACCAGGCAGTGGAATCCCAAATGCCTGCTTTGTTTGACTCTAGATTTAATGACAGTGTGTACCTGGTACTCAGTGATAGTATGCTCACTGGGACTCGGAGCTAACACGGACCTCCTCAGACAACATAGCGCTATTCAGTAGGCTACTGAATCATGAAGGTCATGTCTTCTGTTGTCGGTCAAAGTTGTTAGTTATTGGTACTGGGACAAACTATTTGACCCATTTTGGTACATGGGCTCATATTAGGCTGTCTGGATACTGCTCAGATATTCGTTATGTTGTAGATCACTTGGTGACTAGAAGTGGAATCCAGGTCTCACGATTTGTCCTACTTTATACTCATCAGCTGCGTACATCCACATCCTATTGGATGATATTGTTCCTCTCTGATATTCAAACCTAGGACCAATCATTTCGAACGACATACCGTAAACCACTACCTTATTGGATCACGATAGCCATCTGTTGTGCACTAGGTAACATTCGTTGTCTACTGGTGTATGAATTTTCCCCATTGATCATGGTAGTAAATCGAACTGATCGGTCCAGTATACTAATCAATGAGAAATAAATACCAACAATAAATAAGAAATCAAACCAACCAAGATGGTTCTTCCCATCTTTTTTTAGCAAAAATCGAATTCTGGAGCAAAGATGACTGTAGTTCCCTAGTTCTTAGTGGTCAGTACTGAAGTGTGCAGACAGTTGACAGTTGCTAGCTAGTCACAACGTAGTTGTTTTCCTTGGGTAATTGGCCAAGATGGCCGATTATTTTTTCATGATCACAGAGAGTGAAGGACATCTGCTAGTGGCCAGCTACATACGAACTTTTCGAAATCTTGAGACTCAGGTTTAGTTGCCTTGAATCAAAGGTTTCAAAGTCCATACCACTGGCAGTGGAATACGCGAAGATAAGAAGGAGTGTGTTACTTTTCAAAGTGATCTTTTCCAACCCCACCAATTTAAAAAAGAGGACAGCGTCAAAATGGAATGCTGATCATCTATGGAAGAAACATTTATCATTGTTACTTCTCCCTTAGGTTCTTAGTGGAACATACCGTTTCAGCAGCATGCCTCCATTGCACTCTCTTCTCTTCAGTCTTCAAAACTTGGCGCTACGACTGCTCACAACCTTGCATTTCTTCGTCATATGATCTGCTTAATGTCACCCTCACATCGGACACCTAAGTCGTCTTTTCACATCTGAGTTACACTCGAGGACCTCGCCTGGTGCGTGATGTCCCCAATCGGCTTTCTGAGCGTATGCCCAATCCATCTCCACTTTCTTCCGCATATTGGTTGGGTGATAGGTTCTTAGTTGGTTTGCTGTCAAGCAAAATTCCTTGTTGCTTATTCTGATTATTCTGGCCATCTGAGCTTCAGTATCTAGCCAACGTAGACAGCAGCTGTTGATGAATATCTGTAGTTTGTTGGAAATGGTTTTCGTGACGCGCCAAGTTTCTGAACCACCACATAGATGCACTGACTTGACTAACGTTGGTGTTGAAAATGTGGATCTTGTTCACGCTTTATGGTGAGTGGAGTGCAGTAGATCTCGACACTGGTTCCAGATTAGTGAAAGCCTGTTATGCTTTTCCAATCCTGGTTTCGACACTCTGGTCTGTGCCGCCACCGCCACCTGTAGTTGAAACGATGCTGCCTAGGTGGGTGGGTAGGTGAAACAGATTACTTTCTTTGGGTTTCTGCCATCAACAGTAATTGTTGCTTGTTTTTGTTGTTGGTTAGGTATCTTCGTCACCTCTGTCTTCTCTACATTCGCTTGAAGTCCCGTTTTCGCTGCATTACCTCTTCCGTCAACTTGTTGGATGTCGCCTGTAGATCGTTGAGTTTGTGCAACATTAGACAAACCATCGACAAAATCCAGATCTTCTAGGCTCTATTATATATCCCAAACGACCAGCAATTCCTCTTCCTTCTCAACATTTCCCTACGATAAGTCAAGCTATCTAAACTATGTTAGTGACTGTTTTCACACTCATCAAAATTCAGCATCCTGGCTGTATAGGACATTCAGAAGTAATTTTTCCAGTAAGCATAGCTCATGGCGTGCCTGATATCACATAAACTTGAAAATCTGCAGGCAAAAACTAACAGGTTGATAGTAGAGGCAGCGAAGAAAGACGGGACTTCAGGTGAATATAGAGAAGACAAAGGTAGAGATGATGAAGATACCGCACCACCACCACCACCACCAACAAACTCCAGTCACGATGAACGGGAGAAACTTAAAGGAAGTAACCTCCTTCACTTATCTAGGAAGCACTGTTTTAACTACAGGCAGGACGGACGAGGATGTCAAAGTCAGCCAGAATCGGAAAAGCAAGACAGGCGTTGATTAGCCTGAAACCAGTGTGGAGATCTTCTGCACTCAGTATATGGAACAAGACCCGAATTTTCAACACCAACGTCAAGTCAGTGCTTCTGTATGGCTCAGAGACTTGGCGCGTCACGAAAGTCATTCCCAATAAACTACAGACATTCATCAACAACTGCTTACGCTGGCTCGCTACTGAAGATCAGATGGCCAGAACAATGAGAATAAGCAACAAGGTGCTCTGGGAACGAACCAACCAAGAACCTATCACTCAAAAAATATGCAGTAGGCGGAAGTGGAGATGGATTGGGCTGGGGATGCACTGAGAATGCCGACTTGGGACATCACGCGTCAGGTCAGGTACTCGAGTGGAATCCTCATGGGAAGCGACGAGTTGGGCGTCTGAGATGAGGGTGACATGGAGGAGGTCGTGCGAGGAGGAAATGAGAGGTTGTGGGCTGTCGTGGAGCCAGGTTTAAAAGATTTCAGAGAAGATGGTGAAATGGAGACGTGCTACTGATGCCCTATGTTCCACTAGGAACCCAAGGGACTAATAATAATAATAATAGCTCGTGGCGTCATTATAACAGAGATGTCTAATCATCTAGGGAAAAAGTAGCAGATGTCAACATTGAGTAATTTCATTGGGATTTGTCTATTTATTCTTTCTTCGACTTTTATCTTATTCTTTCGCCACTCACCTCTGAATTCTACAGTGAAGCATAACAGCTTGAACTGATGCAATACTATGTCAGGTTATATATTGATTTTCTCTGTATCTTAAGCAGTAAGCCTTATCAAACTGAAATGCAATAAGTGTTTGTTATAACTTAGCTGCTCATTGAAGGTGAAAATAAATAATTTATGTTCCAGACTCTTTGAAAAGCAGCTAGCCTATTCAGGACGACCTCAAAACCATGACTTTACTGAGCTAAGAGTTGGAAATTCTTGGTTACAATAAAATTGACACTGGTTAACCCTTCTTTGTTGTTAAATATAGGGTGATTAGTAAAACTGTCTGTTTGATAGAGGCATGGTTTAGTCAATAGTCAATAAATTTGAAACAAAAATTGGAAATCTTGGTCTAGTAGCTAACGAGTTAACAATGTATGAACCATGATCTACATGAGATTAGGACAAACTCTTGATTAACTTAAGTGAACTTAAGGCCTGGATAGGAGTCGGGTCCTGGGGATAAACTGATAGGATGTCAGACTTCTTCTACAGTCACCACCTCGTTACAAAGTCATATATAGAAAGTTGAAAAACACACAAAAAAAAGGAAACAATATTCAATAACATAGGGGTAAAACTTGAGTATTGTAGTAGATTGTAGCTTCATTTAAGTGCGTTTATTAGAAATGGCACACACAGTGTAGAGACAGTACCATTTACTGGATAACGTGCTACTTGGATACAATTTATTTTACATATTAACTACTTATTGACTAAATCTACAAAATGAATGACTGTGTAGAAAGAGGACCATATGAGGAAATTAAGAAATTAGAGGATACTATTAAGAATAAGGTTAAGAAATCGACACGGATCTGATACACCGGATGAAGCCATTTCTAGGTGAGTCAAAGTGGTTTAATTTAATGCCGAAAATTTAATAATCCCAGAAGAATGTATGGTACTATTGAGATTCATAAGCCAGGTTATCCCATCAGGCCTATAGTAGATTTTAGAAACACTCCTACTTACCAGTTGTCTAAATATTTAGCAATGGTGTAAGGCCCAATAAGAAATCACTTAAAGTCTCGACTTACCAACTCCTATGACTTAAAGCGTAGATTGGACGACATACACTTAGACAACATAACCGATTGACATGGCTCTAGAGGCAGATAGAAATGGGCTTAACGGTGACAAGGAACTTACTCATCGAACTAATGTGCCGATCGAAGAAATCAGACAAAGAGTACGATTGTGCCTAACATCTACAGTTTTTAAGTTTCAAAATAAAGTATATAAACAAACTGAAGGTGTTGCCAAGGGATCACCAATATCCCCTATTGTTGCAGACATATTTTTGGATAGTTGGGTACGGATGGCCCTTCAAACATTTACGCCTACTCCAAAGATATGATTCCGATATGTAGATGATACGTTTAAAGTACTGACATAGGAACACATCAACAGGTTCTTGGCAAATATAAATTCAGTAGTGAGTGCAATCCAATTTACCTGTGACTTAGAAAGTGAAGAAGATGAGCTAGCAATGTTGGATTGCAAGATTAAACGAGCACAAGAAGGAAATCTAGAGACCAGTGTCTATAGGAAACCTACCCATTCGAATGAATGCTCAGACTTTAAATCATCTTACCTCAACTCAGTTAAAGTAGACACCGTTTAATGCTAAAATATGGTGCGAAGGAGGTCACTAGTAGTCCAGAAAATCGACGACAAGAAATTGGACACATCAAGAATACCTTCCATCTCAATAATTACTCACCTACATTGATTAATAAATTTATAAGAAACAGGAAGAAAAGTATTAGCAGTACTAGTAATATGGTAGTTATTATTACTAATCCTACTACTAATAGTAATAATGGCGACAAAGTCAAGAGAGAATTCAAAGCCTTTAGTGTGTTACCATACAAGGAAGGTACCTCGGAAGCATTACGAATAACTCTCAATAAGGCTGGCTGGGATTAAAGTGGCATTCAAACCAACAAACTCACTTAGCAACAAGCTTTGTAGGTTAAAAGATCCTGTTGATGCAATTAATAATCTGGTTTACCAAATCCCTTGCAATGATTACCAGGTCAAGTACATAGGTGAAAATAGTCGACTAGGATAGATTAGAATAACAGAGAACAAAAAGTCAAGATTAATAAACCTCGAGTAAGATGAGAAATTAAGCGAAAAGCTCAACTATCTCTGTGGGCATAATTACAAACAGTCACATAGTAGGGTGGGGGTAACAGAGTGATAGAATTGAAAACTAACTTAGTTGGATGGACGTAGGGAGAGACTGATAACCAACTGAATCTTTGTTTATCGAATCAACACCAAATACATACAGTGATAGGAAGGATTCTGCACCTGACCCACATATATATTGAGAAATCAACCACCCTTGTCATCACAGAGTAGAAAAGAAAATTAGGAATATATAAAGTCTGTCTCGAAGTTGTAGAGTTAGTTACCTGATATGATACTGTCCCTTCACTGTGTGTGTGTGTGTGTGGCATTTTTAATAAACTGGGTGATGACTAAAGTTGAGATAAAAATTTGGACCGTTGCCGAACTTGAACAAGCAACCTCCGGGTTACCATGCCGATGCTCTATCAATTAAGCTACATTTCAAATAGACAGGCTAAATTAGAAAAAGTCTTTCATATACAAGACAAAGATTTGAGAAAATGACTTTTTTGTTCGCCAAGAAGATGGTGAACAATACAGAAAGTAAGCTTACGGTTAAAATGAGACCAGTTTCCCTATTTGTGTATGTGTGAGGGAGAGATGCATATGCTCATCCCATGTCATTGTCTGTAACTCTTTTTGCTTGAAGTACTCCACTCAACTAATTCCTTTTGATAATCAAAAGTTTTACTAATATCACTATGTCTGTTTATAGAGGAGAATATGGATAATTTATGAACACTATCCACCATACTGAAACCCTTCCAAACAAACATACACACATATATACAGACGTTTAAAGGATAATCAGCAGCAGGGTAATTGAATCAAATTGTCTTATTATTGTTATTACTGATACATCTACTTGTTAGTTCTGTTTCTTTCCCTATCATCCTTGTTTACCTTCTATGAGAGATACATTTTTTCAATGGTTAGTTTAATCTCATGGGTAATCAAAAGCTGCGATTTTTCTAAATAATTTCGAACTGTTTTCATTTGTGCTCTCTACCTTTCTATCTGTGATATTACTCTTACTCTCTACGACTTTAAAAAAACTTCCGTCTTGTAGTAGTGAATAATAATAATAATAATAATGGTGATGATACTAATAACAATGGTTATCAGCAGCCGAAAAGGAGCGCAGTTGACTTGAAAACATAAAGCTAACTGAAACTAATTCATCCAGATTATGATTATGATTACTCAATTGTAAATGAAAGAAAGCAAAGGCATGCTACAAATTGATATCACTGAACTTCTGTGTTATATTCTAGATTGATTCTTCTCTTATCAGTCAAATGTTTAACAGGATGACAACAGAAAACATGTGATAGTTCTGAAGAAACAACAGAATGGTTTAGTAAATTATGTAATGAGTGATCTAGCTCTATGAAGACTAAACTATAGAATATCTTCATCTAGAAACATTTACCAATAAATATTCATGAATTCGAGACAAAGAAGGAGTGAATGGAACTGCTTCTGTAGACGTAAAGGTGACAGTCTTTTGTAGTCTACCACTTACAAGTTATAATATAGTCAAATCAGTTGTTGCCAGACCTTCGAAAGGAGCTGTTATGCTGTTGCTATATCTTTGTTTCGGTAACCATGGAAATACATATCTTCAAGCTTAGACACTTTAGATGAGATGTATCGATTTCAATGTTATCATACTATCCCCTCCGACTGGTCTAAGTCACTCATCATCCCAGTCTTCAAGAAAGGCGAGAAGTCCTCTTGTGATAACCATGGAGGAATCAGCCTGACGAACATAGTGTCTAAGATCCTAGGTTCTATAATTCTCCGACGCCTGAGTGGAGCTCGGGAACAGCAAGCCTGGGAAAACCAGGCAGGCTTTAGACCTGGCCGTGGATGTATCGACCAAATATTCACACTGCGCCAGGTCCTGGAACATAGGCATGCTTACAGACGCCCTACACTGGCTGTATTTCTCGACGTGAAGGCGGCATTTGACTCCGTTGATCGAGAAGTCTTGTGGCAATGTCTGTCACTGGAAGGCGTGCCTAGTAAGTACATCATCTTATTGAAAGCTATCTACTCCAATACTTGTGGGCATGTTAGAGCCTATGGCGAGTTGTCCAGGGAGCTATATTCATCAAGTGGTGGCCGTCAAGGATGCCCACTATCCCCATTCTTATTTAATTTTATCATAGATATTCTTATGGAGGTTTCCCTCTCGTCACCTAATTACACATACGTTGGCCTAATCACAGGTGAATTTTCGTTAGACCTAGAATATGCAGATGACATAGTCCAGTTAAGTGAAGACGCTGACAAGATGCAGCGTCTTCTGAACACTTTGAGTGGGCATTTGAGAATGATTGGGATGCAATTTTCACCACCCAAATGCAAATATTTTCTCCAGGATTGGTCTTCAGCGGTACCGCAGCTAACAATAGAGAGTGAAGTGGTTGAGTGTGTTGACCACTTCACTTACCTGGGAAGTAGGACCAGCCTTGGTGGGTTAGTTGCCCATGAAATCTCTGCACGGATACAAAAGGCTCGATTGGCTTTTGCCAATTTACGCCACCTATCGCGCCGCCGTGATATTCGTTTGTCTATTAAGGGTCGCGTGTACCGCATAGCAGTCCGCTCTATTCTACTGTACAGCTGTGAAAGATGACCATTCAAAGTGGAAGATATAAGAAGGCTTCAAGTATTTGACCACCGTTGCCTTCGTAGTATAGGCCATATTCCGTGGTGTCACCATGTGAGTAATACAGAAGTCAGGTGTAGAGTTTTGGGGAGAAGAGGTAAGTCAGTCGACGAGGTTGTGAACCTTCATAGACTGAGATGGTTGTCTCTGACACGTACTACATATGCCTAGTCACCGATTGCCTCGTCACACAATGTTGGCTGTGGTGGGTCCAGGCTGGGAAAAGGCCCGAGGTGGCCAGACTAAAACACGGCACCAATGTATGAAGTCTCTGACTGTTGGTTTAAGCCATGTAGAGCGATGCAGACTAGGTGGTTGGGGTCCACGGGACAAGAGGAACCAGTGGTTGGAGACCCTAGGTGATCACATGGCTGAGAACCGATGTCAGTGGCGCAGATGTATGCCCACACACATTATCCTCATCTTAACAACACTATACCGAATCTCACCATTTTGTCACTCCTGTTTCCTTTCTTCTCGTACTTTATATTTCTTTTGACTGCATTCACTTATCTTCATCCTTCGCCTCACTACCTTTCTACTTGATGTGGTGATATGAGGTGTGGCAACTGGGACCGTTACGCAGTAATGCCTGGTCCTATGTTGATAATGATGATGATGATATAATATGGAGGAAGGGGGACTTTTTGCGATCACACTTGACCATTTACTGAAATGGTCCGAGTGAACAAAAGATATATTTCACAAAACTCTGGAATAAAGCATTTTATGAACCACTAGCAAAATATTCATAACGTCATATCCTTACCAAAGATGCATAAAAGCTTATTGAATTCTGAGTTATTCAGATCCCTAAAAACCCAACTTCTGTATCCTGGAAGAAGTGACGGTTGTTGGCAATCCTTCGTAGTAGTATTTTCAGTCGTCTATGAACTTAGAATATTCTATATTGAAATGGTGGAGAATGTTTGTAGCTCACATGAATGATCTTGGTTGTGACATGTTCTCAGAGCTGGTTTGTTTAATTGTGGAGATTTCATTGTCTTGCCAGACTACATCATCACCACTAATTTCAGTATGAAGTGGACTGTCAATATCTCTCCATAACTGATTCAGTACACAGCCATGACAAACTGGTTTGTGATCGGTTGTTCCTCTTGATTGTTGTGTCATTGACTGTATAGATTTTCCTCTTCCTTGTTCTTCTACTTGATCTCCATCATTTGTCACTTCTCTCAATGGTTGATAAGTTGGGTCTATGTATATACATCTGTTGATTGCTGACTGATTGACCTAAACTGAATCACAAGCTTCTAGGAATTCTCTGATATTCTTTGTGTTTCCTCTCTCCGTCCAACATTTCTACACGGTCAAAATTCAATTCATGTCCATAATTATCCACGTGCATTGAGCGATGAGTAATGAAATATCATGTGTGACAATTAATCGTCAATTGGTGTTCATGTAAATGATGAAGGTGAAGACGGTGACCATTCTGTCAAATCTAATCTTGCCTACAGTTATTGCAATTGAGTTTGTAAATGATATTCTGTCTGTCTTCTTTGGTTGTGGCATCCTCTGCTCTGGATAATACTGTTCGCAGGGGATTTGTTGGTTTATGAGCCACTATTATTCCAAGTGGTTTCAGTAATCTGTGGCATACTCTTTGTGTATGGTAGGACGATGCATTTGTTCATTTCTGTCGATGACTTTGTAGTTGATGTTGTACGGCATCTTCTGATAAAGTTTCGTGGGTAGCCATTCTCCTTTAGGATGGACATCAAGTAATTTTCTTCATTTCCTCGTGAAGTTTTGCTGCAGTGTGTTCTCGCTCTTTTGAATACAGTCCGCACACGACTGATCTTGTGCTTTGTTGAATTGTTGCTACCGTAGTTGAGGATTTGACCAGTCAGTGTGTGTTGGCTTCCTGTGCACTTGGGTTTTCAGCTTTCCAGCATTTGTCCTACTCACTAAAACATTCACGAATGATAGTTGAAGTCAACCAGGCTAGTAGAATCTGGGGATCAAACTGAGTCTAGACTGATAAACCCTAATGAGGTGAGTAACCCAGAGGGGAATTCAGTCACACCTACGCATTCAATAGCACATAGCCATAGAATAGAGTAGGACAGGGAAACAGTCGTGAATACTTATGTAGTTAAGAGGAGACAGAAGTTGACTGAAAAATCCATTTTTATCGATTCAGTGCCTAGCATGTCATAAAGGAAGGATTTAACACTGATTCCAGATTTATTGAAACCTGTAATACTAATAAAATTGAAGCTTAGGAAAAATAGTAAAAGTATAAGAAACTAGAGTGGTAAGTTTTGTCTCTACCTGGTAAATTATACTGCTACACTGTATGCTTTTGTAGAAAATAATAACGGGTGACGGATAATCACAGTTCGATTCCCTACAGGGAGCCTGAGAAATAGCCAACGCATGTAAAGACGAACAAGGAGAACAAGTAATTAGACTATTATAGGCACGAAGATGGAATGAACTAACCATCAGGATTATTGCAAATGGAAGACATTGTTTCACATGAGTACGGGACACCTGAAATCGTCAGGTATCATTGTCAACACGTTAACATTCAACCACTAAGTGAAAATCCTACCTCTGTCAATGTGACATTTGGCGCAACCATCACTTAGTGCCAAACGTGACTATTTTCTCTCAATTTCAACTCTGCTGGATATGACTTGTCATCAGAAATTTCGGGAAATTGCATCTTCAAGCCATTTACTCGCTAATGAGCATTAGACAGTAATTCATTTTCTAGGTGTATCGCGGTTTATTTATTCTAAGGGCTGGTATCAATGAGAGATTACTGAAAAACTGCAAGCACTGACCTTTTGTTTTGTCCTAGCAAGGGACTCCTCAGCAGTACACACCACCGATATTTTAAGAGAGCAAACAATGTCTTTAGTCATAATCCACACAAAGAAATCCACAAGGTTCAGGCAGTCATGTCAAGTTGTGGATATCATGGGGCTAAGTCAAGAAGGGACCTGGATGGACTTTACAGGAACAAACGTTTCAAGCCTTATAGTTTTTACAGCAAACACTTTGGCTGTCCAGAGAAGGTAAAAGAAGTACCTATATGACATTCAAGATGAAAGCTAATGTATTGTTGAGAACAAGACGCTGGTGTTGAATGAATGACGTATTCCAACTGGGCGTACGTAGATGAAAAAAATGACTGCCTCAACATCTCCTTTATTCAACCATGTTAGTCAGTGTTCGATCGTACTCCTGAAACGACTCCGCCTATTACGTCCAATGTGACTTCTTATACAGAAGAATAGGGATTTTTGTCTTGAAAATGAATCTTTATTTGTCGTGTCCAACTGTGCTATGATTGTCTAGAAAATTACCAAGGTGGTTTGTACGTATTGAATATTTTCAGTTCAACGCATTGCATCCTCCAGCTGCATGGATTTAAGATCAACAGATGTTGACAGTCTTTTGTATGTGTGTTCACATATGGACATACACCAGATGAATACACCTGATTCAGTCAAAAACACTTCGTAGTTATCAATATTATTATGATTGTCTATTGGATTTCTAGTAGAACATAGGGCCTCAGTACCACATCTCCAGTACATTCTGTTCTCTGCTATCTTTTGAAACCGGGCTCCACGACTGCCCACAAACTCTCTTTTCCTCCTCACACAATCTCCTCCATGTCACCCTCAACTGGAACGCCCAACTAGTTGCTTCCCATTTGGGTTCCACTCGAGACCCTCACCTGGTGCCTGATATCTCCGAATGGTCTTCGCAATGCATGCCCAATCCATCTCCCCTTCTTTCTGCACACTTGTTGAGTGATAAGTTATGGGTCAGTTCGTCATCATCTAGCTACAGTTCCTTGTTGTTTTTTCTTATTATTCTGGCCATCTAAGCTTCGGTATCGAGCCAGCGAATGCAGTGGTTGATAAACGTCCTTAGTTTGTTGGGAATGCTCACCGTAACGCGCCAAGTCTCTCAACCATCACATGGAAGCACTGACTTGAATGAGGTTGGTGTTGAAAATCCAGATGTTGTTCACGCTTTACGCTGAGTGCTGTAGATATCCACACTGGTTTCAAATAAGCAAAAGCCTATCTAGCTTTTCCGATCCTGGCTTTGACGTCCTCGTATGTGCCGCTACCTGTAGTTGGAACGATGCTGTCTAGATAAGTGAAAGAGGCTACTTCCTTTAAGTTTCTCCCGCTAATGGTGATGGGAGCTTGTTGTTGGTGGTGGTGTTGGTTGGGTGACTTCATCATCTCCGTCTTCTCTACGTTCCCTTGAAGTCCCATCTCCGATGCCTGCCTCTTCTGTCAACTTGTTAGTTTTCACCTGTACGCCTCTGAGTTTGTGCAACAAGACGTTAGACACAAGTCATAGTTCGCGAAATCCAAATCTTCTAGCATCTTTACGCCGGTCCAGCGTACACCCTCTTCTATCTCCTCACAGTTTGCTACATAATCCAGTCCACTATAATCGGGAAGATGTTCAATGATAGTAGACAGCTTTGTCTTCACTTCAAAAGCATCACTGAGCTTCCCATTGTGAACTACTTCGCATGAGTAGGCTTCATATAGTTGTTGAATGAGGTTGATAAATGTTTGTGGTATTCCGTACTTTTGAAGCAGTTGCCAAATTACTTCTCTCTCGACGCTGTTGAAGGCCTTTTCAAGGTGGATGAAGTTGAGGTAGAGATGCAGTTGACTGCCGTTCTATACCTTGTTCTATGATGATGCGTAGCGTTGCAATTTGGTGCGCACATGAATTGTACTTACTGAATCCAACCAGGCTGTTCCGGTTGTAGTTTTGAATCCAGCGCATCGTTTAGTCTCTGCACGATGATACGGCTTAATATTTTGCTTAGGATGGACAGTGGTGGATCATGATTCCGTACCAGTTCTTTTGAAGGGGTTTGTGTTCACTGTTAGTTCTGTGTATATAAACTCATAATCTGTGCCTGTATTTTCATACTGTCATGACTGAAGTAAGCATTCCTCATCCCAGTAGACGTCTCCTTACTTGCGTTAGCTAGCAGTGTTATCGAGTATCGTATTTCGTTTTACTCTGTATCCTGACTCAACAGCTATACGCAAATCTCAACATTGGTCAAACATATCAAGAATTTTAACTAATCAGTAATCCATCAATCAGTCAGCCTTACAGTTTATCAGTCAATCAATTCTGACCACTCCTACAATTTTTCTTGACTTCTGTCATCGAAGAAACTTACAAAGCGTAGAGAAAAGAGAAAGAACTACACTAAAGGTTTATGGAACAAGATGACAAGAATAATTTCCCTGTCAAGAGATAAAACTATTATTTACCTTGCAAAAAATGGCGGAAACTTAAGGGTTCACGTTTAAACGCCCCCAAAATACTGACACTTTCTAATTGTTTCACTGTTTTTTTCAGATCATGTAGGACACTGGCATGTGTCTTTGTGTTTTTATGTATGCACGAATATATAGATGAGTACATGCATGTATTTGTGTGGATGTCCAGTTGAAAGAAGATAAGATTGTGGAAAAGCTTCTAACTAACTGCGTAAGCAAAGGAACAGAATATTAGTGAAAATACTATTGAGCAATATGAGTAATTAGAAATCAGTCAGTTACCTCAGTGAGGTTCAAAAACCGCATTAGGTGAATTTCAATCTAGTATGACTATTTCATCTGGACTGTGGAAAAGAACCTATAAGACTTGGATTTCGCCGATGACTTGTGCCTGATGTCACATAAACTTGAAGATCTGCAGGCAAAAACTAACAAGTTGATAGAAGAGACGGGACTTCAAGTAAATATAGAGAAGACAGAGGTAGAGATGATGAAGATACCGCACCACCACCATCAACAACAACAACAAACCCCAGTCACCATCAATGGGAGAAACTTAAAGGAAGTAACCTCCTTCACCTATCTAGGAAGCACTGTTTCAACTACAGGCGGGACAGACGAGGATGTCAAAGTCAGTCAGGATCGGAAAAGCAAGACAGGCGTTGATTAGCCTGATACCAGTGTGGAGATCTTCTGCACTCAGTATATGGAACAAGATCCGGATTTTCAACACCGACGTCAGTCAAGTCAGTGCTTCTGTATGGCTCAGAGACTTGGCGCGTCACGAAAGTCATTCCCAATAAACTACAGACATTCATCAACAACTGCTTACGCTGGCTCGCTACTGAAGATCAGATTGCCAGAATAGTTAGAATAAGTAAGAAGGAGTTCTGGGAACGAACCAACCAAGAAGCTATTGCTCAACAAATATACATTGGAAGGAAGTGGAGATGGATTGGGCATGCACTGAGAAGGCCGACTGGTGACATAACGCGTCAGGCCAGGTACTCGAGTGGAATCCACATGGAAAGCGACGAGTTGGACGTCCGTGGTGAGGGTGACATGGAGGAGGTCGTGAGAGGAGGAAATGAGAGGTTGTAGGCTGTCGTGGAACCAGGTTGAAAAGACTTCAGAGAACAGAGTGGAATGGAGACTTGCTACTGAAGCCCTATGTTCCACTAGGAACCCAAGGGACTAATAAAATAAATAAATAAATGACTATTTCATTCAATTTCATGTTGATTTTATTCACTCCTCCAAGAAAGATCCTTCACATGTCGTGAATACAAACAGTGGAGTTCAATTCTTGGAATGTTTTTAGCTGAAATAACTCGCTGAATGCTATGATGATTACGACACACAGTGATATAGATTATAGTTTCTAAGGAAGTGTCAATTTAAAAAGTGCTGGGTTTGATTATTTGGATGGTTGAATCATGAAGATTTCATTCTCTTTTGAGAGGATATCATGGAAACAAACTTCGAAAAAAAAGGACTATCAGATTCTGCTCACAAGTAGCTTACTAGCGTATACCCTATCACTAACACAACATTTTCATTATTCAAACAGTTAGAAGACTATAAAGACGTTAACGACCGAGAGTAATTCATGCATCACATGGTTTGAATCCTGACTAAATAAACCATTAATACGCTTAGAGTGAACTAAGTATGTAATGAATCAGTAAGACACTATAAAAATGTTTTGGAAAATATTCCTGAAATCAATTCCAGTTCTTGATATCGTTGTGTTCTTTGAGTTCGGTGGCTCAATCCTGAAGCTTTCATTGTCATTCCAGACAACATCATCAGCATAAACTTCATAAAGAAGTGAGCGATAGGGTTCACTTTACAATTTATTTAATAGGTTGTCCTGATAGCCTTGTGTGTGATTGGTTTTTTCTGCCAAGGTCTTATCATTGTCTCCACCTTTATTTTGATTGGTTGTCCTGATGACACGAAATTTGACCTTGTTGTGGTTGTTTCTTATTGGTTGATAAATTTATTCAATGTCAATATGTTGGTTGATTGCTGACTGATCTGATTTGAGCAATTTGCCAGTGTAATTTATGTCGACAATCGTCCGTATGTATTGATGTGGGCGAAGATATATCATGATGCTTTACTGGTGGCTGGTGTTTATGTAGAAAGATACGAAGAGAGCGACCACTCTGTCTGATGTAATACTTTTCTCAGTTTCCTGAGTTAATTTTGTAGATAATGTCTGGTTTTTCTTTGTTTGCTATTGTATTGCTTGGTCAGCACAACAGAGAATGTAGGGATTTGGACGTGGGGTGGGAGTGGGATTGTGAGATACAGTGATTTCAAACGGCTTCAATAATCTACTTGTGATCTTAGAGACCTTCTTCATATGGAGTAGGAAAATCCGTTTGGTGGTTCTCAAGGTTGAATTATTGGTTCTCGATGAATTATGTTAACATGTTTTGACGAAGTTGCATGGATCACCGTCCTTTTGAAAACAGTCATAAAATAGTATTCTTCTTTTTGCCACAACGTTCCTGTACTACAGTAGGTCTAAGTTCTTTTGAACAATATTTTTATACAACTGATGTCACTGTTGTAGTTGAGAATTTCATCCTTACCTACTTAGATCGATTCGTGGCTTTCTTGAATGTTCAATGGAAGGTATATCACTTCACAAACAATGACTTCGTAAAGATAAAACCCAGAAAAATAAATTTTCTTCTAATTTTATACTTTTTTCAAAGGATTAAGCTACTGTATTTTTGATTCCACTTTGTTTAAATTCTCAAGTTGGTTAACAATTTACCTAGGACATTGAAAATTGAACAAGCATATGGTTTATTTAAACTATACAATAAACAAAATGCAACAAGACATTATGATTGTCTTCTCCCACTTCAGATAAAGAAAATGGAAATTTGCAGTAATATTTTCTCTTCAGTAAACGACCACTTCTAACTTTAAGATAAACTGAACTTAGTGCTAGTTGGTAAGTGAACCGAATAGTTTATGATGTTGGCACCCAGATGGAAAAGAATCGTTAAACCGATTCTTCGAAACCAGAGAATACTTCTATTGATGCCTTCCATTTTACCTAGCAGTTTTTATTGTTATCCAAAATACTGCTATCTGATTGATATCTGTGAAAATGTCTTGCCTTCTAAACAAGGAGAAAGTGCAGTTCAGTGATTAGGTCACCTTATTCTGGCTTGAAAAGCTTACACATAGGTTTAAATAGTTTCTAACTAATCACCTCGTTTAATAGGAGTATATTTTACATGGTGTTTTATCTTCTTACACAGAGGTGGATACACTAAGTTGATTTATCAACATATTTCTCTTCAGTATTCCTTATCAATTTTGTGTACATCTACGTTAAGTAAATGTCACAGGTTGGATTCGAAGAACTTGCAAACGCATTTACAAATAAGGAGACGCAATAGTTCTGTTCAACGAACTAGATCTAATCTCTCATTGATGAACACTTCACCAAGAATAGTTGATAATTAGCTGATATGAATAATTTTTAGTTAGTAGTATTAGTTATATGAAGTTTCTAGCATTCTGTCTAACTATTCACTGTATTGCAGATAAGCAGTCGTTATCAGATTCAGCAATAATTCATGTAAACACACGTCAACATACATAAAGTCAAATGCAAATGGATTGTATGTAATAACTATACCCCCTCAGAAAAATACCCAACCAACAACAGCGTCAACAACAAGCACCATCAAGAGGAGAAACCTAAAGGAAGTAGTCTCACTTACCCATCTACCTAGACAGCATCGTTTCAACTACAGGCGGCTGCACAAATGATGATGTTGAAACCAGGATCGGAAAAGCTAAACAAGCATCCATTAACCTGAAGCCAGTGTGAAGATCTACAGCACTGCACTCAGCATAAAGCCTGAACAAGATCCGAATTTTCAACACCTATATCAAGTCAACGCTGCTATATGGTTCAGAAACTTGGCGTGTCATGAAAAGCATTTCCAACAAACTACAGATATTCATCAACAACTGTCTACGATGGCTCGTTACTGATGCTTAGATGGCTAGAATAATCAGAATAAGCAACAAGGATCTCACAATAGCTGGCAACCAACCAATCACGAACCTATCATCCAATAAATATACAGAGGGGGAAAGTGGAGATGGATTGGACATACATTGAGAATGCCGACTGGGGACATGACGAGCCAGGCAAAGTACTAGAGTGAAATCTAAAGGAGAAACGACAAGTTGGGCTTTCGAGGCAAGGGTAATATGGAGGAAATCATGTGAGGAAGAAATGAAATCTTATGAGCAGTTGTGGAGTGAGGTTCAAAAGACTTCAGAGTAAACAGTGCAATGCCGACGTAGTAATGAAGCCGTATGTTCCACTAGGAACCCAAAGGGAAAAAATAGTGATAATAATACCCCCCCCCCCAGAATCAAGAGAGAGTCACTATCCAAAATTATGATTGATGGGCGTTGATTGAGATTTAGAGTACTGATGACCATCACTGCGTCAATATGCTCCGGTAGATTAACACGCATCTATTTTATTAGGCAACACTTCAGACAAGCAGTTCAATGTGTTCAAAGGTAGAAAGTCACATTATTATTATTATTATCACTGTCATAGTTGTTTACCGATTCATTTCTTTTCCTCAATAATGCATATTCACTCATGTTATGTAGGCTTATCATTACTTATAGATATGAAACAACAAATAATGTTAGTTTATTTTATCGTTAATAAGGGTCAATTCATGACAAAATCATATCACTCAACATATATGCAGAAGGAAATGGAGATGAATTGGGCATACACTGACAAGCCCGACTAAGGACATCACGCTTCAGGCCAGGCTGTAGAGTAGAACCCAGATGGGAAACGACGAGTTCGGCTTCCAAGGTGAGGATGACATGGTGGAGATCGTGCGAAGAAGAAATGAAAGCTTCTGGGCAGTGGTGGAGCTAGGTTGAAAAGATTTTAGAGAAGAGAGTGGAATGGAGATGTGCTACTGTAGCGGTATGTTCCATTAGGGACCCAATGGACAAATAATAATAATAATAATAATAATAATAATATAATAACAAAGTCATAGCCAACTTTTTTCCTTACTACTGATAATATACAGTAAATAAGGGAATTATCCAAGTTATTTAACAACAGAAATCTTATGATAAAAATTGATGTTTATAAAGAACTCGTGTATACTCTATAAATACATTCAGTTAAACAAATTGAATAATACGCGGCCATTTTTTTGAAATGTTGTTCAATTAACCATATGCTATTGATAACATTGAATACTGAACTTGTTTTAATGATTGTTTAAATCAATACGATACTAAAAGTGTATCATTTAACTTTCACTTGTAGAAGATTGATTTGATTTATATACCCATATATTTCTAGAGGTGTAAACGTTTAGCAAATGTTTGTGTTGCATCGATGGATTAATGATAATAATGATGATGAATTTGATTATTATTATTTGTCCATTGAGTTCCTGATGGAACATACCGCTTCAGTAGCACTTCTACATTCCACTCTGTTCTCTGAAATCTTTTGAACATGGCTCCACGACAGCTCACAACCTCTCATCTCTTCCTCGCACCATCTCCTCTATGTCACCCTCGGACACCGAACTCGTCGCTTCCCATCTGGGTTCCACTCGAGTATTTGACCTGGCGCATGATGCCCGATCCATCTCCACTTCCTTCTGCGTATTTGTTCAGCGATAGCTTCTTACTTGGTTTGTTACCAGCCAGGCAGAGTTCCTTGTTGCTTATTCTTATTATTCTGGCCATCTCATCTTTAGTAACGAGCCAGCGTAGACAGTTGTCGATCAATATCTGTAGTTTTTTGGAAATGCCTTTCGTAAACTGCCAAGTCTCTCAGGCTTACAGAAGCACTGACTTGATGACACACTGACTTCAGGTTGATGAAAACCTGTCTTGCTGTCTTTCCAATCCTGGTTTTGACATCTTCGTCTGTGCCTTCGACACCTGTAGTTGAGACAGTGCTTCCTAGATAGGTGAAGGAGGCTATTTCCTTTAAGTTTCTCCCATTCATGGTGATTGGAGTTTGTTGGTGTTGTTGGTTGGGTGTCTTCATCAACTCTGTCTTCTCTACGTTCACTTGAAGTCCCATCTTCGCTGCCTCGTCTCTTCTGTTAACTTCTTAGCTTTCGCCTGTAGATCTTCGACTTGTTGTGACATCAGACACAAGTCATCGGCGAAATCCAAGTCTTCGAGGTTCTCTTCCACGGTCCAGTGTATCTCACTCTTCTCGCTCCTCACTGTTTGCTGCATGATCCGGTCCAGTATACCACAATCAGGAATGCCATGGGCGATAGTAGGCAACCTTGTTTCACTCCTACTCCTGTCTTCACTCCACTTCAAAAGCATCACTGAGCTTCCCATTGTGAATTTATTGGCATAAGGCGTCTTCATAATAGTAGTTGAATGAGGTTGATAAATGTTTGTGGTATTCCGTACTTTTGAAGTAGTTGCCAAATTACTTCTCTCTCGACGCTGTTGAAGGCCTTTTCAAGGTGGATGAAGTTGAGGTAGAGATGCAGTTGACTGCCGTTCTATACCTTGTTCTATGATGATGTGAAGCATTGCTATTTGGTCCGCACATGATTTGTACTTCCTCAAGCAAACAAGCCAACGTGTTCCGGTCGTAGTTGTGAATCCAGTGCATCAGTTAGCCTCTCCAGGATGATGCGGCTTAATATTTCGCTTGCTCTGGGTGGACAGGAGAGTGATTCCACGCCAGTTCTTGCAAACACTGAGGTCTCCTTTCTTCGGCAGTCTGACAAGGTAACCCTTCTTCCAATCACTAGCCAGGTACCTTCTCTTCCTTCCACACCTCCTGCAATAGTGGTGTGAGCATGTCCGCTGTTGTCTCTGCCTCTGTTCTCAGTGCTTGCGGCGGTATCCCATATGGTCCTGCTGCTTTCCCTCATTTCAGTAGCTTTATGGCGTTCATAACTTCCATTCTTGTTGGAGGACTTATGTTCACTTGTATTTCTGCTGCTGACTATACTACGCGCAGAAAATTAGATGTGAAATTTGCTCATTATGACAATATCTCTTGCTCCAGTAATCAGGAATCTTTTGTCATTCAATAAAGACACTGATTTATTTTCTGGTTGTCTTGTTGGTTGGTTCAGTGATGTAGCTCTCTGTGTCTTTCTAAAAAAACATCTTCAATATGAAGTTAACTATCGGGATTTCTCCCTGATTAGTTTGGTTAGATTGCCCTGACGCCATGGCTAATGATTGGTTGTGTTATTGACTGGATAGATTTCCCGGTTGGTCACTTCTCTGTTGATGTTTCACCTTGTAGTTGTTCGTCATTTTTCTTATTGGTTGATAGATTTGGTTTATGTCTATACATCCGTTGACTAAATGTCAAGTTTTTAGGAATTCTGTGGCGTTCTTTGAGTTTCCTGTGTTCAAGATCCCTGTATTTTCAAAGTTGAATTGATGTCCGTATTTCTCCACGTGAATTGATATACACTACAAACTATCGTGACGTTTAATAGCCAATCGGTGTTCATGTCAACAAAGGTGAAGAGTGTAACCACTTTGTTCAATATCTTTTTGATTGCATTGTTGCCGCTGATTTCGTAACTGATATATGTCATTTCGTCGGATGAACTCGTGTGTACAACCACTTTAATTATCGAATTACTTAACTTGAAAGATAGGAAAGGTAGACTAGTGAATTGTACACGAAGTCAGATGGAGTAACAATGTCATTAACCCCGAAAATGTTTTAGTTGGTGATTAAAGGAAGATGATAGATGAGGCAAGAACAGTCTATCCCAACAGAAGTCATAATTTCCTAAATCCTGCAGGATAAGACCTTAGTAAAGTCATGTTTTCCCAACTATTCATAAATATATCTGCTTTAATCAGCGATATAGACGATCCCATTGCTACTTCTTCTGTTTGTCTGTATGCTTTATCCTGGAGCTTAAAAAATGTGGAGGTCAGGCATAACTGTACATCTGATATATTCCCATCGACTGATATGTTAGTTCAGTGAGTAAGTTTTGAGTCAGTAGTTAGTTGATTTCTGACTACCTCTAGTGTCATACTGATTGGCGTTTTAGTATACAGACTAGTTACATCGGAGCTAACCTTTTTTATCCTCTTCTATGTGTAGGTCATTAAGCCTTAGGTGTAACTTGTAACAGTTTACTAGTCTGGAATTTGAACGGTTCCTTAAAGGACATAGTTTGATGCTAAGTACTTTGCTAGTTCATATGTTAGGGGTACTTCTGCAGTCAACTATGGGTCTGATGGGATAACCTGGTTTATGAACGTTAATAGTGCCATAAATTCTGCTAGGATTATTAGTTTGAGGCATTAAATTAAACCGTTCAGACACACCTAGAGATGTTTTTAGTTGGTGTATCAGATCGGCTGTAAATTTTCTGGTTTTATTCACAACTGTGTCCAAAGGTTTCTTGATCTTTTCATATGGTCCTGTCTCAATATGTTCATATCCACATCCTTGAATTTTGCCCTCTAAAATCAACAAATATATGTTGATGTGTAAATTAGCCTGTAAATGAAACTTTAGGATTTGTCCTGGTGTGAACTTGACAGACGCAGAGGCCAGTCACTAATTAATCGAACTTGTTATATACCCACGAATACAAGACCGAGAAAGAACACAATAGCGTAGTCGGATAGAATAGTATATTTGGGTGGTTGTGCCAAGATACCGATGCTTTTTAACTAACCGGCCAGAGAGTCGAATACGAGCAGTGCAACGTAACATGACAGCGTGCCAAAGTAGCGAGGATGCTTGACCGGATGTCTTCAGTTTAGCGAGTCCAGTAAAACTATCAAGGTCAGCATCAATGTTGGATGTCGTCGAACCCTAGGCTATTGATTTTAGGGAAGTGTGTGACACAGCAATACAATATTGCCAGGTTGTATGCATTCATAATGCTCAACCGATTACGGAAATCCGTTGACGTTTAACATTCTATTTTTTACTTATGACTCGTCAGCTGGATGTAATTGTCATCCAGTATGTAATATTGTCCCCACTAATACTTAAAGCAGGTACTAATCATTTTGAACACCGGAGGAGAAAACGCATATCCTGGATTCCATTGCTAGCCACCAACCATCATTATTATTAAAACTGAAACTCTTGCAGTGTCAAGGTATCCACAAAGGAGCTCGTATACCAATGGTGACCGATAGATTCGTTTCAGACAGCCACTTTACCATGAAAAGTACACCCGTCACACAAGGGTTGGCTATCATAACTCACTGGCTTTCATTGCATATTATATTCAAGTTCGCACCAGGACAATTCCTAAACCACTGTGCATCATTTACGTGTGTATGTTCGGTATGCCCACTGATTTTGCAGATCTGCTATATACCCTTTTGTTTTGCATAGTTTTTGTATGTTGTTTTGTCCATGACCTTAAAATAACCAATCATGGCTCTTTACACACCGTTAGTAGGTTTTCTTCCCTTTCCTCTCAAGGCTGAACTCTCATTCGTAGTTAACTATTTCTATGTGGATTTTGTGTTGTCAAGGTCATTCAGAAATGTATATATTCAGCATCGCTGTCAACTGTATTGACTGTTGTTGTGACAGTAAAAGCTCTCTGTCAACGATCTGTCTTCTCTTCTTGTCTTCGTGTGTCAGTGGTATTGTTGTAATGGTGGTTGAAGGTTTAATTTTCGCTGGAGTCGATTTGTTTGTGCATTATGTTCATAACAGTCTTAGAATGTTAGGTCGTACAACCGGTCATAGCAAGATCTTCTGCAAAACAAACGATAGAATATGATTTGAAATCACTACGTACCATTCGACTGAAAAATATATCGTTATCTGTACTTACTGATTTTAGTATGAAAAGGAAACAAAACGTTCAACGGTTAACGCTAGCGTTTAGGAAAACTCTGAATATGAACCTACAGGTGAAAAGTGGGATATTGGAGGTAGAATTGTCAAAAATTGACTTTTGAGGACTTGGAAGGTGACATTTAACGCAGACAGCCTGAGAGTTACATTCTCCAGTAGACAATTTATACATCACCTCATTGCACATCTATCAGATTGGAGACAATGTCGAAGTTTGGGAAGTATTTCGCAACGTTGTCCAGCATAGGTATCCAAGTGATGGAAGTGCACGGCCAATAAGTCTACTAGTGAATACATCATGGTATACAGATACCTCACTTTGACTAGTAGTCTTATCAAAAGGGATTTACAGATTGCTCCTCCACACTTCCCAGTGTCTTCAACTGAATCATCTTAACTTAGCCAAATAACTGACACTTCTGCTCAAAAGCGTTATGCAAACTAATTGGGCCTGTTGAGGCTGACCAGAAACAATTTCCAGTTTTGAAGATTTGTACGAATTTATTCACTGATTTCAAATTGGTAGTCATTACAGATTGATATAATTTAGAGATCCACTGTACAGCACTTTTATCGTGGTACATGACTCCTAGACAGTGTGAACCCATGACCCCATTATAGATTAAACCTACGAACTTCATCCTAAAACGTCACTGAGTATAGGTCCTCGTCTCTGACATGGTTATCTCCACCGGTCATAACTTCTCATCGGTACCTCGGAAAATTTCATCTCGAAGTGAGTCACTAACCAATGAACACTAGGCAACAGTAATTCAGTTAGGAGATTTCTGTCCTACTGTTGAACATTACAGTAATGAAATGATTCTACTCATTCGTTTCCACTGTCTTGAAATACTAGTAATAATGGCTATATTCTGAAACTTATTTCAAGAATACTCTACAGAATTTTCAGCATGTCATATAGCATCATTTGGACAGAGACAATTTATATGTATACATAGCAAAATGAAGTAAGTAGAAATTACACGAAGTAAAGATAAGAATATTCATTCAATCTACAAATTTCTTCAAAGTGTACAGTCAGTTCCGGTAAACAATCACACTAGTAATTACATTCATAATACGTAAGTAGTAACATACTCATCATCTTCAATTAGTTTGCTTTCAAAAGCAGAAGTTGATTAGTCAGTACATTTCCAAGACTTTCTTCATCTCATAGCATACGATTTAAATACGTACGGTATCGTAGAGATTTTATATTTATTGGCAATACATGCATAAAGTCTTAGGTGCTTGCTCCTTGTCTTTCCAGATGACCAACATAGAGAGAGATTTGAGGGAATAGGATGTTGGTCACCTGATAAAATAACTCCCTCAAGGTGCTTACATGAGTTAATATGTTTATCCATAACAGTTTTAACTAGAAGGTTTAGAGGTACACCACCACTAGTTCTGCTGACAATCTTCAAAGTTTTACTCAATATAGTATAGCCTTCTTTCAGCAACCCAGGAAAGAATAAAGCCTAACAGCAGAACATAAAAGGCAAGATGTAGGTGTTTATAGAACACAAGAAGAGAGACTAATTAATACCAAATACTCTCATCTTTCTAAAAGTGAGTGTTAAGCGATAGATTCTTTTGGATATTAGTGACATATGGGAGGACCATGAACGGTTCGAAGGAAACGACACACCGAGATTAATCACACTTGTAAAATTCTCTAATACACAACTATCAATAAAATTGGAATCATGACAACTAAGCAGTTTATGCAGGTTATGTTCTTGTGTGAAGAATTAAGCATAAGACCATTCATGGAAGACCATCGTCTAAGAGTAGACAGGCAATTATTCAGTTGGAAACAATCTACTGAAGATGAGACAGATATCGAAAGTGGTAGGTTATCCTAAATTTAGATGTGGTTCATACTCACTGAAGATGGTAAGTGATGCAGAAAGAAAGAGAAAAGTCAGAGAGAAAGGATGACTGTTTGGGGAACAGTAGTCACTGTAAGCAATGAGACGAACCGCTTTCCTTTCAGAGAAATAGGAGTGGAGTCAGTTGATTATCTAGGACTCAGTATTTTTCCCGGTTAGCTTGTCCACTATACGAGGTTTTTGAACAGAATCGAAAACAAAAAGTATAGTCTAAAAGGGCACATCTAACACACTTGACATTTCCATGAATAATACACGTAATATTGTGATAAGAGAGAATGGTGGCATCCAACATGCTTCATCTATTTTTGTATGCAAATTGATTAGGGTCTACAACAGCTTCAGTAATTGAAATCATCGGAGAGAACGCATTTTTCGTTGTCAAGTTTTTGTCCTCCAACTTAACGTGCTGGCCATGAAACATGAAGGTCGCGAGTTCGATCCCTGGCGGGTTCATGGGTGCGAACAGCTGAGGAGTCCTATACTAACCGGACGAAACAGCTGTCTAGTGCTCCCAGATTTCTTTTGTTCGTCCAACTGATGTCAGTCTACTAGGAATAATAATATATAAAAATATTTATATAGTGTAAATCTATTTGGAAACAGTTTGGTTTCTCTCCTGACCAATAACTATGAAAAATTTACTGGACAATTCTAAAATGAATCATATTGAATAAATTATTCAAGAAATAGATGGGTTATTTGTTCGACAGTTGTCTCTTTTGTCGTCTTCAGATTTAGAAAGAATAATCTATTTTAGTCATCAAATCGATTGTGAAATACATTTCAGTTGTTTTGTTACCTCACGTCTTCATACACGCACGCACGCACACACACACACACATACAGACATACATAAACATATACAACCACTATATGAATGTTACTTGGCAGAAAAACAAGCTGGTACACTATAAAGATGAATAACATGACGTTGTAGACTTCTGTTGTAAATGTGTAGGCTGTTTGTGAACAACTGTTCTGCATTTCTTGGTAATTTTTAGCTTAGGTGAAGGATTTAGCACAAACTTATATAACCAGTACTAAGTTTCAGCCATCTAACAAACCTTTAAACCATTTTACATGTATACCAATGATTGTGTATATATTTTGATGACAATTTTCAACATAAATGATGATGAGATAACAGATTACAATCTATTCACCTAAATATAAATGATAAACATCGATTCCAATTACCCAGGAGATACGTCAAAAGTATACGGTGTACTACACTTTGTTCGTGGACAACTAGATGTCTTCACCTCAGAGGTGTTTTTTAAACTCTACAAGATGTACATACAATCCTACACTGAGGTCAATGACGTCTTTGCTCGACTACACCTGAAAAGAGGTATGAATCTCCTGGAGAAAGTTCAGAGGTGATACACAAAGGATGTTGTTGGCACCTATCAAAAACCATACGAGGATAGACTAAAAGACCTAGGTTTATGCTCTCTTAGTTACTGAAGTTTACGAGGTGATCTGATAACGTCTTACAAACTACTGAACAACCTAAGTCACCCGAACAGAAGAATACTACCAAGTGGCCACCATAGTGAGCCTCATGGAAACCTATCAAAGATCAAAAACTCATGTGCTGTCACACTTCTTCTCCCTTCCAGTTTGTCGCCACTGGAATGCATTACCAGCAGAGGGATTCTCCCACCCGATCTCTGTTTCTCAAAGACTTAAGAAATCAGTTGCTGTCACACCATTCCAATTGTGTTACCTCTACATCTGTTTTCTTCCTACTGTAATGATCTAAGCCGTTTTTGTCCGTCTCACTTGCCTCACCTACGTAAGTTCTTCATATCTTCCCACCACTCTGGACTTACTTTGGTGTAAGTAGATTACTCCATCAGATCACCTTTCTTTGTCTTTTACTCACACACACACATACACGCTTGTCTTGCTAGATTATCTCTTCACTATCTTTAACTATCTCTAACGACCAGTTCGAACAACTGTCTGGCAGCTCGACATCTGAAGAACCCAAATGGATAAAAGTCCCAAACAAAGTAGCCAACACTTAATCTCCTCTTCTGAATACCAGATGAGTGGTTGGACCTACTGCATCAGAATCGGCCAAAGACCTGGAACCATTCCACAAAATCAAGAAACGAGCAAGAAGAAATCAAGTCATTTACACAATCTCGTAAAAGCTTTATTGGATATAAATTTATTGAATCAGCTGATTTTTTCGCGGGAATTTAAATCTGACGCTACAAATCTCCATATATATATATATATATATATATATATATATATATATATATATATATATATATCTTATACTTCTCTGTGGGATAGGTTCATATATAACTGTGAAAGACACTTAGAATAGTGAGATTTACTTTGATGCATATATGTGATTATAGATATCTGTGTTCTACTAAGTTGGAGAGTTATTGAGATAAATTGAATGATAACACTTACCATCGATGGGGTAAGAAGTTGTCACATAGAGTTATTAAGTATACTTCCCTTTACAATGTGAATTAGAAGAAGTGATTCATAGCAACAAATTGGGGGTAATAATGCTTGTAAAGCCTTTTTTATTTCTTGAGTACTTCATTCACAAATTGATTTTAAACAATTAATCCCTTTTATGAATTTCGATAGCGTAATTAGAAGACGAAGTTTATCTGAGCAAAGTGATGTATTTCCACAATACAACATTTCCAACAATCTGCTCGATCACATATTTACTTGTCTCAAGTCAATATATATTAAACCGAGGACTGAGGGGGGGGGGGCAGTGAAATACAACAATTAACACAACTGGGGATTAAAATTAAGAAAGATGAGGACAAAGTTCTTCTTTACAAGAGATATGTTGATGACATCATAGTGATTTATGAGACGCATGAGGATATGGCTTGTCTACTGAATAGACAAACACACATCCGCCTGACTTGTGAGAAAGAGAATAATGATCAACTGCCGTTCCTAGATAAACTCCTGAGTCAGTTAAAAGATGGTTCAATAAGACGGTCAGTTTACAGAAAGCCTACATGAATAGGACAATACCTGTCCAATCCAGTACAAGTGAGGTCTAGTAAAATGCCTGTTTAATAGGATCTATCGTATCAGTACACCAGATGCGATGGATGAAGACATCAAATTACTGACCAGAACACTTATGGAAAATGGATATCTGTTGAATTTTATAGACCCTCGTAGAGGTCAAATATCACCAAATCCAACTCTATACACGGTCCCTAAGAAAAGCCTCCGTGTCACTCCACTATACAAGGGGGAGTTAAATAGTATTATTTTGAGACGTAGACTGACATCACGCATTAAGAAAACATATCACTTGGCGAATCTTACCATTGTGGAGGAAATGAAACACACGCTTCACCAAAAACCTAAACACTACATCAGTGATTACGTCACATCCCATTGTGTTTACCAATTTACATGTGTGTGTGGTCATACATACATAAAGAGGAGTAATCGGGTCATTCAGCTGATGGTGGGAGATTATGTGCTTAAATGGCTTCAAAAACAAATGGAGAGTGACACAGTGATAAACGCTGGTGGAAGACGACCCTCTTCATCTATAGCTAAACATATTATGGAAACAGGTCACGAAGTTAATGTTCAAACAGCTTTCAAAGTTTTATTTAGAAGCAGTCAATCAGAGATGTATTCTGAGATTTGCAGAAACCATAGCCAAACACAAATTCAAACCAGTTCTATGTGTACAAAAGAACGATGTGTTCTTACACTACACCTACCTTGATAAACTTTCGTTTCTTACCAACATTAGGATCAACTATACCACTTTCTGTTTGTCCTCATCTTTCTTAATTTTAATCCCCTGTTGTGTTAATTGTTGTATTTCACTGCCCCCCCCCTCAGTCCTCGGTTTAATATATATTGACTTGAGACAAGTAAATATGTGATCGAGCAGATTGTTCGAAATATATTGCGCAAATATATCACATTGCTCAGATAAACTTCGTCTTCTAATTAGGCTATCGAAATTGATTTCAGTTGAAATTGATAAACTATGTTTTGCCAATGAATATGTTTCCATGAGCACACGAAGTAACTGCTGAATAGTGCTCTTTATGAGCTATCCACTGATGAATGTAAACAGTTCAAGGAATATGTCAATACAGTTGTAGGAAATCAGTTTCAATCAGTCAATATCAAACATCATGACATTTTGAAGTCAGTTGAAATGGAAAGGAAACTTGTGAATAATTCAAAAATGTATGCATTCAATCATTCTCATGTTCATCTCTTGACAATTCAAATTCAAGCTATATCACCGGGGCTCCAAAGTTCTGTAGCAGCAGATTCAAGGTTAACAGATTGTATATTCAAGTACAATTTGAAAATTTAATCCGTCAAACTGCCGGGCTTATGTCTACATCGTCAAAGGAATTCCAGATTTTCAAGTCCATTGTTATCGACTGTTATCATCAATTAACCAACTTACAAATAACTTCAACCTCTTTATTGACTCAGGACCATATTATTATTTATCCCTTGGGCTCCTAATGGAACAAACCGCTTCAGTAGCACGTCTCCACTGCACTCTTATCAACCTGGCTCCACGACAGCCCACAACCTCTCATTTCTTCCTCGCACGATCTCCTCCATGTCACCCTCACCTTAGATGCCCAACTCGTCGTTTTCCATCTGGGTTCCACTCGGGTACCTGGCCTGGCGCGTGATGTCCTCAGTCGGCCTTCTCAGTGCGTGCCCAATCCATCTACACTTCCTCCCTCTGCATATTTATTGAGTAATGGGTTCTTGGTTTATTCGTTCCCAGAGTTCCTTGTTGCTCATTCTTATTATTCCGGTCATCTGATCTTCAGTATCAGTAACTAGCCCGGCGTAGGCAGTTGTTGATGAATGTCTGTATATTCAATAGGTAAAATTACACAAAAATAACAGTGATATTATAATAAGCTATCCTGGCAAGGGAGGAGGCGTTGTTGTAATGAATCGTCATGGTTATATTGATCGCATTAAGTTTGCTAAACCTGAAGATGAGTCCAACAAGACACATATGATTAAAACACAACTCATAAGTGTCTTAAGAAGCATGAAGGATAGCCTATGCTGACTACCAAAGATACATGAAATGCCATTATTTCTTCATGTAATCTTGGATATGGTTGGTTCTTTGCCGAAACGGTTAGCTGAAATTCTAGGAACCTGTTTAAAGGCCATTGTCGAGTTTTTCTATCCGTGATACATTTCAGTTTGTTGAGTGTATTAATGATTTTAATACCTTACACAAGACGATGTTTTAACTAGACGTTACTTCGTTGTTTACAAGTGCGCCAACTGCCGAGACTGTCTGTTTTAAATGTGATTATATTGATGTCAAAACCAGTATCAGAAAGACAGTAAGACAGGCTCTCATCAATCTGAAAACACTGTGGAGATCTATTGTACTCACCAACCAATAACCCATCACCCATGAAAATGTGCAGAAGAAAGTGGAGATGGATTGAGCACACACTGAAAAGGCCGATTAGGGGAATCATGCGCCAGACCAGGTCCTTGAGTGGAACCCAGGTGGGGAACGACGAGTTGGGCGTCCTTATCGAGAGTGACATGGAGGAGACCATGCGAGGAGGAAATGAAATCTTGTGGGCAGTCATGGAGCGAGGTTCAAAAGACTTCAGAGAATAGAGTGCAACTCAGATGCGCTACTGAAGCCTTATGTTCCACTAAGAACCCAAAGGAAAAATAATTGATGCACATAATTTAGACGTATTACTGCCAACCAGCTGCTTGAAAGAGCTTTTGTTGAAGTGCACAATTAATGTTTAATTTAGTTTCAATAATGAAGTCTATAGACAAAAGATGGAATTGTAATGGAGTCACCTTTGGGACTTTTGTTATCAGACTTATCCATGTCGCAACTAGAGAATACTCAACTTTGTCAAACTAGTAGTCGCTTTGACTGTTATACAAGATATATATGGACGACACGTCTGTTATCTGTGATAAAGATGTTGATTTAGACGGTGTTCTTCGTTCGCTCAGTAATTATCATCCAATCTTCAGGATCACCATAGAGAGGGGATCAAAATCAACTATTCCTTTTCTTGATATGCTTCCTATCACATGTAAGAGTGGATACCTCAACGGATCCATCTACAGAAACGCAACATGGAAAGGACAACAATGAAGGAAAAAGGAATCGAATAAGAAACATCTGTCATGAAGTTTATATTGATGAAGACCTGTCGTTTATAAAAAGTATATTTGTCATAAACGGTTACCCTAACCTCTTTATTAATGAAAATATGCTAGAAGGAAATACTAAACCGGTCATCCACTCAGTCTGGAGGTACTAATCAAGCTTTTTGTTAAACAGTTTATTACTACAGTGAATAAATTACAAGATTTTGAAGTATTGAAATAAAAATCAACAGCTGATTTTCAATTTAGAAATGATTTACAAACTGTACAGTCTCACAGTTGAGTCGAGCCTCATCTACACAAGTATAGTGGCGGTCAACAATGCTTCAATTTGAAAATATTCACAAAAGTGTTATGGGCTACTGAACAAGGTGTGTTGATAGTAATCACTCAGGTGGCCAGATCAGAGCAGTCTAAACACTGGATAGCCATTTCGCTTGTTTGAGGTCGAGCTTATCAGCCGTGTACCCACTCCATATTAATGATCTAGCCAGATTCAGGCGGTCTAAAGTAATTCACCTTTATGAGATGAGATAGGTTGGCTGCAAACGAGTAACATGGCTTTGCGGTGCTTACATCACTCCGATTTGGCTGAAATACAAGTCACCTATGCCAAATCATCATCTTTCCTACCCTGCAATGTTGGTTGAAGTGGATTCAAGCTGAAAGACGCTTAGAGATGGTCACACTAAGATGCGTCATCGTGCATGAAGTTTTTGACTCTTGGTGTGAAACATGTGTAGGAATGTAAACTTCAAGGGTGAAGCAGGCATGACGATGAAGACCAATGGATGGAGACTCTGTATAATGCAGTCCGTATTTGTCTACACATTATCATAAGCTCAGTAGTCACATCGAATTGCGCTATTATTTTCTCGTTTCATCTCGGGTACCTTCTACGTTGATGTGTTGATGCAATATGAACCATTCTGCAATAATGAGAGATCCTACAACAGGTCCACAATCTGTTGTGGTAGTTTTTGAATCGGAAAGAAACTCAATGAAGTTGACTGGCAATATCTGGGTGAATGAAATCCATGGAAGGTGTGATTAAGAGGCACTAATTATAAGCAGCTGACCTTACTACACTTATTTCAATGGTGTAAAGAAATCTGATGTCACAAAAGGCTGGTCAAGGAGGTTGTAAATTGTCAGCGAATCCAACATCATCACCTACCATATTATTTTATCATGGAAATTGTTTGGAGAATAAAATCGCCCACCTTTCCTTGGCTAGGTATATATTTTTTTTTAATGAAGGTAGATTCATATATGTGTTAAGTCACTAGGCCGAATCATGCTCACAACATCCGAGAAAGTTGTCATCAGTGATTTCATCGTAGTTTTTGCGATCAACACAAAGCAGCTAGCAACAAGTTAGTTAGGATGGAAAACAGGTAACTAACAAGACTAACTGTAAAGCTTCATTTAAATGCCTACACTTCTGAATAGTGGATTTTTTTACGATCATATGTGTTCACTGATGTGGAATCCTCATCAGACGAACAAAATCAGCCAAAACAAATAATATGTTCAAGCTTTTATTTAATGATGATCAAATGATTTACACTTTGAACAGTCCACGTCGACACTGAGTAGTACTTTAACTGCCTAACTGTGGTGGTATACCGGTTTACGCAGGCAATCTGAACTAGTTCAGCTCTATGAGTTAGATTTATTTGGGCACACAGTTGATGAGCTTAACCGTAGATGTACTAAACAGCTTTCTAATGCCTAGATCACATTGGTATACCTAGCGAAAAAGCAGATCAGTGTGAGTGGTTTTTAACTTCTCAACTTGTTCAACTATAATTACTATGCTGTCTACTATCACCCATGGTATTCCTGACTGTGGTGGACTGGATCATGCAGCAAACCGTGAGGAGTGAGAAGAGGGGGATACACTTGACTGGCAAAAAGATCTTAAAAGATTTGGGTTTTTCCAACGATGACTTACGTCCAATGTCACACAAACTTGAAGATCTACAGGCGAAAACTAACAAGTTAACAGAAGAGGTGAGGCAGCGAATGATACGCAATCGAAACCACCGCCAACAACAAAAAACACTAATCACGAGGAATGGGAGACACCTAAAGGAAGTAGCCTCTTTCACCTATCTAGGCAGCACTGTTTCAACTACAAGTGACACAGACGAGGATGTCAAAGTCAGGGTCGGAAACATAGCAACACAGGCGTTCATCAAACGGAAACCAGTATGCAGATCCTCAGCACTCAGCATAAAGAACAATATGTGGATTTTCGACACCAAAATGAGTCAACTCAATGCTCTTGTAAGGTTCAGAGACTTGGCTCGTTAAGAATGGCATTTCTAACAAACTACAGATATTCATCAACAACTGCCGCCTACGCTGGCTCGTTACTGACACTCAAGATCACATGGCCAGAATAATAAGAATAAGCAACAAGGAACTCTGACCTGGCTGACTGCCAACGAACCAACCAATAACCTATCACTGAACAAATGTGCAGTGAGGGGAGGAAGTGTAGATGGATTGGGCATTCATTGAGAAGACCATTGGAGAACATCACGCACCAGGTGAGGTACTAGAGTGGAACGTGGATGTGAAACGACGAGTTGGGCGTCTGAGATGAGGGTGATATGGAGTAGATGGTGTGAGGAAGAAATGAGAGTTTGTGGGCTGTGGTGGGGCCAGGTTCAACAGATTTCATAGAAGAGAGTGTGATGGAGGGATGCTACTGAATCGGTATGTTTATTAGGAACCCAAGGGACAAATAATAATAATTATCATTATTGTTTCAGTGACTTTTGTAGGTTTTCTTTAAAAATTCATTTCCCTCAAGAGTTTAAATGATAATCAGATTAACGAATGTATAAATATAGACGAATTTTGTTGATTGACCTTATAGATGACCTCATAGGAATCTTTTTCGAAAAATAAACATGAGTCATTCGTTCCCCTTCACAGTTTATCATTATTCAATCTATCAATTTTTGGTAGTATAAAAGTGTTGAGAAAAACTAATCAGGTTGAATGAATAACATCTTATAACTTCTATATTAATGTAGAGGTAGTATTCATCACGGACTGACATGAATTAGGGAAACATTGAAAACCTGAGAGCACTGAACATCTGTTTCATGGGTGCATGGATATCGAGGAGTCGCATACTAGAATGAAATAGCTGTGCAGTACTGCCAAATTTTCAATGGTCCTCCAAATGATGTTATCCCTTGATGAATTACTATTTATGATTATTTGTCCCTTGGGTTCCTAGTAAAATATACCGATTCAGTAACATCCCTCCATCACACTCTCTTCTATGAAATCTGTTGAACCTGGCCCCACCACAGCCCACAAACTCTCATTTCTTCCTCACACCATCTACTCCATATCACCCTCATCTCAGACGCCCAACTCGTCGTTTCACATCCACGTTCCACTCTAGTACCTCACCTGGTGCGTGATGTTCTCCAATGGTCTTCTCAATGAATGCCCAATCCATCTACACTTCCTCCCCCAACTGCATATTTGTTCAGTGATAGGTTATTGGTTGGTTCGTTGGCAGTCAGCCAGGTCAGAGTTCCTTGTTGCTTATTCTTATTATTCTGGCCATGTGATCTTGAGTGTCAGTAACGAGCCAGCTTAGGCGGCGGTTGTTGATGAATATCTGTAGTTTGTTAGAAATGCCATTCTTAACGAGCCAAGTCTCTGAACCTTACAAGAGCATTGAGTTGACTCATTTTGGTGTCGAAAATCCACATATTGTTCTTTATGCTGAGTGCTGAGGATCTGCATACTGGTTTCCGTTTGATGAACGCCTGTGTTGCTATCTTTCCGATCCTGGCTTTGACGTCCTCGTCCGTGCCTGTTCCTCCTGTAGTTGAAACGGTACTACATGGGTAGGTGAAGGAGGCTACTTCCTTTAAGTTTCCCCCGTTGACGGAGATTGGAGCTTGTTGTTGTCGTTGATTGAATATCTTAATCACCTATGTACCAACTTTATAATATTGAAATGTTGATCAAGGCGATGTTTACTATTTGCCTATGGATTCATATACACTGACACAAATGTGCACTATTTATCTCTTGTATTGTAAATATTAATAACCTGTAATCATATACATTTGTGCATATATATATATATATATATATATATATATATATATATATATATATAATACTAGCAATCTCACCTGGTTAAGTGATTCACTAGCCGGTCCTAAGCCCGGATAAAGAGTGAAGGTTGGGCATAGGGCTAGCAACCCTACCCCATAAAACCAGTCCAATCGCTAAAGAAACTTCAAAATACAAAAAACTTATGAAGAATAAAAATAAACTTATTCCTCACTGGAATCGGAGAGGTGAGCTAGCAAAACTTCCAGTGAACAAAAGCCGTACGACAAAAGCACGAGTGAAGTTTTGAACGTCATAAAGTTGCTGAAATCCAGGGGAGTAGCAGGACCAGGTGGAATTCTTCCAGAACCACTGAAAACAGAAGTAGAGATAACAGCGGACATGCTCACATGACAATTGCAGAAGGTTTGGAAGGAAAGACGGAAAGATACATGCCTATTGGTTGAGAGAACGACTACCATGTCAAACTCCCAAAGAAAAGTGACCCAAGTCTCTACAAGAAGTGGCGTGGAATCATGCTCCATCTCTGTCCACACTAAGCAAAACATTAGGCCGTATCACCCTGGAAAGACTAAAAAATAGCTGGATTCAAAACTACGAGCGGATTAAGCTGGCTTCATGAAGAACATATCTTGTGCAGATCAAAATGCGACGCTAAACTACGCATCATCATAGAACAGACCATAGCATGGCCTTCAAACCACTACTTCAACTTCATCGACTTTGAAAAAGCATTCGATCGAGGCATCGAGTGAGAAGTACTTTAGCAGGCTGCCATTTCAACATCACATCTTCAGCGGTACGAAAATTTATCAACCTCATACAACAAGTATATGACGACGCCACAAGCCGAGTGATTCAAAATGGTAAGCTCAGTGACACCTTTGAAGTGAAGATAGGAGTAAGACAAGGCTGCCTACTATCACCCATGATCTTTCTGAATGCGGTCGATCGGATCATGTAGCAAACTATGAAGAGCGAGAAGATGGGGATACGCTATTTGGACCGATGAAAAGAGCCTTGAAGATTCGGATTTCGCCAACGATGATATATAACTAACTTCGTGTGAAACAAACTTGAAGATCTACAGGTGAAAACTAAAAAAATGATAGAAGAGGTGAGGCAGCGAAAACGAGATTTCGAGGGAATGTAAAGAAGACAGAGGTGATGAAGATATGCAACCAACAAAAGAATCGACAACAGTCTCCAATCACCATCAAAGGGAGAAAATAAAGGAAGTCGCCTTTTTCATCAACGGAGGCAGCATCGATGCAACCACAGGTGGCAGTAAAAATGACAATGTTCAAACAAAGATCAGAAAAGCAAGACAGGCTTAACTTAATCTGAAATCAGTGTGGACATCCACTGCACTCAGTAAACACATGAAAAATTTGGGATGCATAAATTTGGTTGCCCAACCTCGAAGTATGCCGCCACCACGTCAATAGAGTAGTGGACTGGGATAAAAATGGTCTCCATCTTTACTCCATTTCAACTTCAATCAATATGCCAACATATGGATATTCCATAAAGTCACTTCAATTTATTTCTCTCAGATATACAGTAGAGACTCACATTCCAATGATGTGACACTATTACTTCCACATATCCAAAATGTTCAGATCAGCCTACATCGTGATTTGTTGAAAAAGAAATCGAACATCAATGAATTTGTCGTCTACACATTCCACACTTTCACTGTACATGAAGATGTGGACCGTGTTTCATGAAAAATTCAATTCACATCCAATTTCATACATTCCTTCAACTTGGTTCCATTGTGTTCACTGACCTCGGTTACTTCGCCGATATACATTTAATACCTCGATCATGATAATAAAAGTGAATGGATGCAAACAAATTCTTCATACACTCCAATCACGACATAATTCACAGTTTGAATTATCTTATCAACCTGAGTGAATTGTAGTCGTCTCTCAAATCTCTACAACATTGAGTAAGGATTCGTTAATTCAACACTACTCTCGTCGACTTGGTCAAATTGAATGCAATTTAAGAACTTCATCAGTCGCAGAATACCGTCTGTCGTTACAATTGAAGTAACAAGATGACTAGATCTCTCCACAAACGTTGAATTCATCTCATCACTAATTCATCAGTTCACATTCATGTGTAATCAACCTCTGATTACTGTCTCTCTATTAACACATAACAGAAGTACACCTGTCTATATTGATTATTCACTGGAGGGTAGTCAATTTCAACTTGTCTATTCCTGACTGCTCATCAATTTCTATTGATTATTTTGCAATATGCCCATCAAACTAGACCACTCAGCATCACAATACACTCCAACAGGTGTCAGTTGGATAGAGACAATCTGAAGGAAGCCTGAGAACTACGTTTACTATTTGTCGGCACCCGTCAGCAAGACGGATTTGCAATATAGTGAGAATTGATGTTTCATCCAGTAGCAATACTGATCTGCCAAACGGTGAACGGATATCTCAAATAGTCAAATCATATACAGTGTGATACTCCATCCTCTCCAATTCACTCAGATGTAGATTGGAATAAGAAGTCCTGACTGAGTAGGATCAAGCAATGGTAATGCATCACAAATTCTTATGGTGGTCTCGCAAATCCCTCAAACATTGAAGTGAAATAAAAATCTGGTCAGTAGTCGAATGTCGTAGCTTAGTTGGTGGCGTATCCAGCTCAAAACACGTTGGCGGCTTGTTCAAGTCCTGCTCTGGTTCAACTTTCATTTCACCTTCAATTATCACTCACTATCAATACTGTTTTGCCAAACCATAGCTACCTAACATAGTCAGACTGAAAATCTACGTTTCATGGATACATCTGGATGTTTTATCACTTCCCTCCTATTGATTTGAATTGTTATTTCAGCCCATATTCCTAATCATCATTCATATTCTCATCCCCTAAACGTCTTTATACACTTTTTCTATTATTATCGATTATAAGTACATGAGTGATCAGATGGTCACAAATGTGTTGCGTGAATATACATATTGCACAATGTAGACAAAATTACGTCGACTTATTGTGTTTTGTCGAGGGAAATCATCAAAGAGTTGATAAACTATAATCGACTCACATCTTTGTCTGGATATTCATCTCTAGCACAGAGTTGTAAACCATCGGGATTCTTCTCCACGTAGAAGACAACAAGTCTCCACTTTTTCGACTGATGTATTCAGTGTGAGATTTAATTCTTCAGTGATAGCACTGGGAGAGATTGAAACGGACTGTTGGCTTACTCTCCTCTTCCTCCATTCCACTCCGTCCTCAGCAGTCCTCCTAACCTGGCTCAAGGCCTCCCTACAAGCTTTCATTTCTTCTTCACATCATCTCCTCCATGTCACTCTCACCTCGGGCGCACAACTCGTCGTGTGCCATTAAGGTTCCACTCAACGTCTTGGTGCGTGATGACTCCGAATGGTCTTCTCAGTGTATGCCCAATCCACTCCATCCCTATTCTCTTCTGGGAATCTGTTGGACGTTAGTTTCTTGGTGACAATCTTAATTTTGAAATGAACCGTTTCTATCTCACATGTTTGACTGACTAGCGAAACTAAGCTAAACATGAAATTTATATCAAGTCAATTTTTGAAGAAAAAAAAATTTCTTAGAGAGAAATTTGGTCGTAAAATAGTCAGATGCGTTAGAGAAGAGAAGAGGAAAAGAATAATAGGATAGGATAGTTGATGACTGAATTAGACAATCTATCACTCTACACACCAACAAGTAAATATTCATACAGGCTAAGAAGAGCACTATAAAAAAAGTTTGGATTAACTTGAAAACGTTTCTTTCTGCTTTCTACTATTTCGTGTTATTGATAAATAAATGCCAAAACTTGGCATGAATACTTCCACGTCTTATAGATATTAAACGTTCAATAGTCTGTTTAGAAATTCACAATGAATATGCCTCATTTCCTTGTGATCTTGTCTCATTAAGATATTTTATTACCATCCAGATCAACATAGGACTAGGCATTACTGTGTAACGGTCCAAGTTGCTACAGCTCAGTACAGTACATCAAGTAGAAAGGTAGTAAGGTAAAGGATGAACATAAGAGAATGTAGTACGAAGAAGTATAAGGTACGAGACGAAAGAAAGAAAGGAAGAATAACAAAGTGGTGAGATTCCATATAGCGTCGTTAAGATGAGGATAATGTGTGTATACATCTGCGCCACTGGTATCCGTTCTCAGCCATGTAATCACTCAGTGTCAGTCTCCAACCACTGGTTCCTCTTGTCCTGCCGACCCCAACCACCCAGTCTGCATCGCCCCACATGGCTCAAACCAACACTGAAATACTTCATGTATTGGTGCCATGTTTTAGTCTGGCCACCTCGGACCTTTTTCCAGCCTGGACTCACCTCAGCCAACATTGTGTGACGAGGCAATCGGTGACTAGGCATATGTAGTACGTGTCAGAGCCAACCATCTCAGTCGATGAAGGTTCACAACCTCGTCAACTGACTTACCTCTTCTCCCCAAAACTCTACACCTGACTTCTGTATTACTCAACTGGTGACACCACGGAATATGGCCTATACTACGAAGGCAACGGTGGTCAAATACTTGAAGCCTTCTCATGTCTTCCACTTTCAATGGCCATGTTTCACAGCCATACAGTAGAATAGAGCGGACTGATATGCGGTACACGCGACCCTTAATAGACAAACGAATATCACGGCGGCTCCATAGGTGGCGCAAATTGGCAAAAGCCAATCGAGCCTTTTGTATCCGTGCAGAGATTTCATGGGCAACTAACCTACCAGGGTTGATCCTACTTCCCAGGTAAGTGAAGTGGTCAACACACTCAACCACTTCACTCCCTACTGTTAGCCGCGGTACCGCTGAAGACCAGTCCTGGAGCAAAAATTTGCATTTGGGTGGTGAGAACCGCATCCCAAACATTCTCAAATTTCCACTCAAAGTGTTCAAAAGACTCTTCATCTTGTCATCGTCTTCATTTAACAGGACTATGTCATCTGTATATTCTAGGTCTAACGAAAATTCTCCTATGATTAGGCCAACGTATGTGCAACCTGGTAACGAGAGGGAGATTATAGGAGTATCTGTGATGAAATTGAATAAGAATGGAGACAGTGGGCATCCTTGACGGACACCACTTGATGAGTATAGCTCCCTGGATAACTCGCCATAGGCTCTAACATGCCCATAAGTATTTGAGTAGACAGCTTTCAATAAGGTGATGTACTTACTAGGCACGCCTTTCAGTGACAGACATTGCCACAAGACTTCTAGATCAATGTAGTCGAATGCCGCCTTCAGGTCGAGAAATACAGCCAGTCTAGTGCATCGATAAGCATGCCTATGTTCCAGGATCTGGTGCAGTGTGAATATTTGGTAGATACACTCGCGGCAGGGTCTAAAGCCTGCTTGGTTTTCCCAGGCTTGCTGTTCCCTAGCTCCACTCAGGTGTCCGAGAATCATAGAACCTAGGATCTTGGACACTATGTTCGTCAGGCTGATTCCTCTGTGGTTTTCACAAGAGGAATTCTCGCCCTTTTTAACGACTGGGATGATCAGTGACTAAGACCAGTCAGAGGGGATCCTAGTTGATCCCCATATACTGGTTAACACTTCCGTTAACCTGACTAAGAGCACTCTACCACCATTCTTGTATACCTCAGCAGGTAGTCCGCCTGGTTCTGCTGCCCTTCCTCGTTTCAGGTTACCTACCGCTTTCTCAACTTCTTAAAATATATATTAATTCACTATGATATAGAGTGTTTAGTGGCATAGAGACGTTAGTAGTTTTCACTTTTTATATTTTCTTTGAAGTTTCTTTAGTGGTTTGGATTGGTTTTACTGGGTAGGGTTGCTAGCTGCATGGCCAGCGATCCCTCTTTATGGGGGATTAGGACCGGCTAGTAACTAGTGAACTAGTAAACTAATCGACGTTAATCATTAAAGAATTATTAAGAAATGGTTTCATAAACATCAACTTCCACTTTGACATTTCCAACAGCTGAGTTAATTTTTAACTATCTAACTATTACATCAGCAAGTTTTTCATTGGAAACCGTTTAAGCAGATCACAGAATATGATCTGTGACGTTAATTAACAAAGTAAACGATTGACTAAGAAGGCCGATCGGTGATTAAATCATTCGTATCTGACTAGTAAAATTGTCAGATCAGGGTGAATGGTAACTAAATAATGATTTCTTTCAAAAGTCTGTCTCTTCATCCTGATTTTATATAAGAGATGTTGGTTGGGTGATCCCCTACAGAAACTCTGTTGCTACCGCAGCAAAGCAGTTGAGGAGAACTACTCACCTGTAAAGAATGTCAACGTGAGTTAAATTCGTTTAGGCATAGCATTGATGGGGTCAGCTCGAAAAAGAGCCAAACAACAGTACAGTGTTTCAGATCATTCTGAATTGGTTAGCGCAAGACATTAACGCAAGACGCAGTGAAGGATATCACCTAAATTAGTGGCAGAAAAGGAATTCAACCATCCCTGGAAAAATAGGGTCAGAAACATGGTTAACTGAATGCTGATTAGTCTCCCATCTGGATCTTGATATCATTATTTCCTAATGAACAGATAGTGTGAAACACTCGGCATTCCTGTGTCTTTGCTGAATTCTGTCCACCGAACGACTGATTAAAAGTTGTTGACGAAATAAGTTAACATGTATATATTGTTATTGGAATTTTCACGCCCAGGTCATGTAGCAATACGTTATTATTATTATTATTATTATTCCTGTTCGAACATACCGCTTCATTAGCACGTTTCCACTGCACTCTGTTCATTGCAATCTTTTCAACATGGCTCCACGACAGCCCAGAAGCTCTCATTTCTTGCTCACATCATCTCCTCCACGTCACCCTCACCACATACGCCCAACTCGTTGCTTCCCATCTGGGTTCCACTTGAGTACCTGGCCTAGTTTGTGATGTCCCTAATCGGTCTTATCAGGGTATGCCCAATCCATCGCCTCTTCCTTCTGTATAGTTGTTGAGTGATAGCTTCTTGGTTGGTTCATCACCAGCCAGCCAGAGTTCCTTGTTGCTTATTCTTATTATCTTGACCATCTGAGCTTCAGTAACGAGGCAGCGTAGGCGGTAGTTGTTGATCAATATCTGTAATTTGTTGGAAATCCCTTTCGTGACGCACCAAGTTTCTGAACCATATAGAAGCACTGACTTGACGTTGCTGTTGAAAATTTGGATATTATTCCACATGCTGAGTGCAGTTGATCTCCACAATGATTATTTCAGATTAATGAAAGCCTGTCTTGTTGTCTTTCCGATCCTGGTTTTGACGTCCTCGTCTGTACCACCATCTCCTGTAGTTGAAACGGTGCTGCCTAGATAGGTGAAAAAGACTACTTCCCTTAAATTTCTTCCGTTGATGATGTTTGGATCCTGTTGTTGTTAGTGTTGGTTGGGCATCATCATCAACTCTGTCTTCTCTACGTTCACCCGAAGTCCCGTCTTTGCTGCCCCACCTCTTCTGACAACTTGTTAGTTTTCGCCTATAGATCTTCGAGTTTGTGTGATATCAGACATAAATCATCGACGAAATCCAAGTCTTCTGGGTTCTTTTTTTCCACGGTCCAGTGTATCCCCTACTCTTCGCTGCTCACAGTTTGCTGCATGATCCAGTCCACCACAATCAGGAATATCATAGGTGATAGTAGACAGCTTTATCTTACTCTTTCCTCTCTTCAATTCAAAGGCATCACTGAGCTTCCCATTGTGAATTACTTGACATGAGGCATCTTCATATAGTTGTTGAATGAGGTTGATAAATGTTTGTGGTATTCCGTAGTGTTGAAGCAACTGCCTTCCAAATTATTTGTCGGTCGACGCTGTCAAAGACTGGCCTTCTGAAAGTGGATGAAATTGAGATAGAGATTCAGTTGACTGTCATTCTTTACTCTGTTCTATGATGATGCGTAGCGCAGCGTTGCAATTTGATCCGTACATGATTTGTACAAATCCATCTGTTCAGGCTATCCTTTATGCTACTTCTTGAGAAGAGATGAAAACTTCTCGTAAGAAAAAAATTGTATCAATTTCATCTTAAAGGATAGTTACAACAGTTGTTTCCTTATGGTTTGTGTTTGTGTCTTTTTTGTTTGGCGCCTATAAAGACTAACCAAACAGATAACTTTAATCCTTAAAGTAATTCGAATGGATTTTCGTTTGTTAAAAGAATATTCACTTAACCTTTTTTGCCTTCCTTCACTTGCCTCTTACTTGACTGAGAATCCCTTTTGCTATTTTACAAAATGGATTCTAATTGTCATGGATTATTGGTTTGTTACTATAGACAAATATTTATAATGTTTAAAGCGTGATATTTTCTGAACAGTTGCTTATCATATAGATTATATACATATATATACATGCAAGACTTCAGTTGACTTTTACCAGCCGCAACCTATTCTCCACCTGCGTTAAAGGCAAGCTTCCTCGTTTGGCCACCCCTATGTGCATCTACCAGTTCACCTGCTCTTGTGGAGCAAGGTACATCGACTGTAGCCAGAGAATGCTTTCTACATGTATACGAGAACATGTTCCTGCTTGGTTTTATAAAGGTGAAAGAAAGTCTGTTAGAAGTTCGATTCTAGTACATTTGATTGACTTCCATGATACAACAAACCCAGATAATGACTTCAAAATTGTTTATCAAATTCTCCCAAACCTCATACGTTCGCTTTGTTTTCAACTCCTTAAAACAGCGGAGGCTTCAGCGATTCATGAACTAAGACCTGATCTGTGTGTACAAAAGAAGTATGTGAAGTCACTGTCTTTGTCATGGCCATAACATTTTCCCACCCCCACCCATTAGCTCCCCCTCCCACTTTGTTAATTTAACCTTTGTATCCTTCCTTTATCATTATTATTGTTATTATAATCACCTTCACTTTGATTAGTTTCCGGTGTTGTTTCACTTAATTGTCTTAATCCTTTTAGAAAACATTGACTTCATCTTGTCCTACTTGTCTAATGCCATTACATAATACTTAATTGATTTACCATTTTTAACAATTTTTTCACCCCCTTCTCAGTTATATACTCTCTATGTACCATTCCATATATTACATAATCTATTTGTTATCATTCACACTTCAGTTGTTATTATAATCATAAATGCCTATGTCATCACCCGCTCTATTATTATTGTCATCACCACGTAGTGTTTAGTTTTCCTCACAGGATATAATTTTTTCCAAATACCATGTATATATACGATTGTACAGCATGAAAATGAATTCGTTGAAAAGAGTCTCTTCGCTGAATATCTTGTTCTTGATATATATATATATATATATATATATATATATATATATATATATATATATATGCATAATTCATTGAAACAAATGTTCAACGGATCGTCTTTTACTCTATTTATAATAATATTGAACATACGAAAGTATCTAGTAATAATGTGTTGAATAGAATTCACAGTTTATTATAAACCAAGACAATTTCAAAACTATCATTATTATTATTATATTATTAGTCCCTTGGGTTCCTAGTGGAACATAGGGCTTCAGTAGCACGTCTCCATTTCATCCTGTTCTCTGAGATCTTTTGAACCTGGTTCCACGACAGCCTAGAAGCTCTCATTTCCTCCTCGCATGATCTCCTCCATGTCACCCTCACCACGGACCTCCAACTCGTCGCTTCCCCTGGGGATTCAAAACTACCATACAAGAGATTAAATGATCAATGTTCATGTACATATATAAATCTGCTTTCATTTATGTAAAATCCTGAATATTATTGATTTGTTAAATAAATTAGAATTTCGGTGAAGATATATACGATGTATAAAGTTGTACAGATAAAACAACAATGACTACTAACTGAACAATTTATTCAGACAGATACTACTGATATGCATGACAATACTCATTAAAGTAGTATGTATTAGTATTACCGTTATTTTTAATTTTTACCGCTTCAGTAGCACGTCTGCATTGTACTCTGTTCTTTGAAGTCCTTTGAACCTGGTGCCACGACTGCCTACAACCTTGCATTTCCTTCTCACATGATGTCCTCCATGTCATCCTGGCCCCAGACGCCCAACTCGTCATTTCTCATTGAGATTCCACTCGAGTACCTGGCCTGGCACGTGATATCCTAAATCGGCCTTCTCAATGTATGCCTAATCCAGCCCATTTTCACTTTCTTCTGCATATTTGTTGGGTGATACGTTATTGGTTGGTTTGTTGCCAGTCAGCCAGAGTTCCTTTTTGCTTATTTTTTTTATTATTCCGGTCATCTCATCTTCAGTATCGAGTGAGCGAGCGTCGGCGGCAGTTGATGAATGTCTATAGTTTGTTGAAAGTGCTTTTCGTGACATGCTAAGTTTCTGAACCATATGGTAACACTGACTTGACTGATGTTGGTGTTGAAAATCTGGATCTTGTTCATTGTTCTCACTGCAGGAAGTTGCATGTACTCTGACGATAAGAAGTGAAATTACTTTTATGAAACTCGTATTTCCTGATTGATGTATTCGTTGGTTAGTATGTGTATGTCTGTATGCTTGCGTGTGGTAACCACTAAGACGATTGATAAGGATTGTATTTCTTTCTTATCTGGACGCATATCTTGACCAGTGGAGTCAACTAAGTCGAACTTGAGGACAGTTACTCCACGATGACATTGGGTGGAAGTTGCGTTGTTGTGAACTGTCAGAAGTAGGAAATACGTACAACTGCATTGCCGACACACTGCCTAACTACTAACCTGTTAGCCATGGGGATATTAAGACTTGGACATGCCAAGTTACCGCCTGCCACGACGTCCCATTATAGAAGAAACAGGATGACCAAGTCAGGAGTCCACATAAATCCATGAAGTTCCATACTGTTGATCCGATACATCTAGGGAGGTGTAAACCACCTGAGTGAGGACTCTTAGTGACATAGTTGAAAGCCAAGTACTGTAGCATACATGCATTCAGGATTATGTGGATGACGTAACACTCAGTATAAGACGATAGCTTAATAAAACAACCAGCAAGTGTTTATGAGAGCTGGGGTAAGCAAACTATGAAGGAATATATGAGGAATACTAGAGTGAGAGAATCTTACTCATGTTGACGGAAATAAGTAGGTTAGGAGAATGTGTTAGAAGTTATTGCAGATTATGAGAATGAAGGGGTATCTCAAGTATGGAACAAGGAAATTACATTACCTGGGATTGGTTATGAAGAAGTCCATGCTTCCTGAACCGTGTCATGATAACTGAATCAGCCACACTCACTGTTTTCATAACACAACTCTACTTGTTTGATCCTGATGGCTACAACTTCTGAAGCCTCAAGTATTCGGAGTCGGATACCTTTTGACAAGTCGATAGGAAACGGATACAGAATGGAAAGTGACTCATTCATATCCGCTTTATGCTTCATTTCAATAAAGTATGCTGATATGGAGCTGGTAATCGAGAAGTAACTTGGCATTCAGCTCTTTCAGAACAACGGAATACCACAAACCTTTATCAATCCCATTCAACAACTATTATGAAGACGCCTCATGCCAATAAATTCACAATGGGAAGCTCAGTGATGCTTTCGAAGTGAAGATAGGAGTAAAACAAGGCTGTCTACTATCACCCATGATAATCCTGATTGTGAACGGCTGGATCATGCAACAAACAGTAGGGAGGGAGAAGAGGTGCGTAGGCTAAACGATGAAAAGATCCTGGAAGATTTAGATTTCGCCGATGATTTGTGTCTAATGACTTGTCGCACAAAATTGAAGATCTACAGGCGAAATCTAACAAGCTGACAGAAGAGGCAGGACAGGGCAGCGAAAACGGGACCTCACTTGGACGTAGAGATGAAAGAGTTGATAAAGATACCCAACCAACGCCACCACCACCACCAACAACAAGCACCAATCACCATCAACGGGAGGAACTCAAAGTAAGTAGGCTCTTTCATCTATCAGCTAGACAGCATGTTTTCAACTACAGGTGGTGGCGCAGACGACTACTTCAAAGCCAGAATCGAAATGACAACAAGACAGGCGTTCATTAACCTAAAACTAGTGTGGAGATCGTCTGCACTCAGCATGTGAAACAATATCCGAATTTTCAACACCAACATCAGTCAAGTCAGTGCTTCCGTGTGATGCTTCAGAGACTTTGCGCGTTACAAAAGGTATTTCCAACAAACTGCAGATATTGATCAACAGCTGTCTTCGCTGGCTCGTTACTGAAGCTCAGATGGCCAGAATAATTAAAATAAGCGGCAAAGAACTCACTGTGGCTGGCGACGAACCAACCAAGAACCCATCGCCTAACAAATATGCAGAGGCATACACAGAGAAGACCAATGGATACATCACGCATCAGGCCAGGCCGTCGAGTGTAATCCAGATGCGAAACGACAAGATAAGCATTGGAGGTGAGGGTGGCATGGAGGAGATCGTGTGAGGAGGAAATGAGAGGTTTTGGGCTGTCGTGGAGCCAGGTTGAGAAGACTGAAGAGAAGGGAGTGCAATGATGACGTGCTACTGAAGCAGTATGTTCCATTAAGAACTCAAGGGACAAATATTAATTATCGTGGTTACCACACTTTTACTCACTCACACTGGAAGGTGTTCGTAATGGCGGAAAATCGAGTTTCTAGAGTAGCAACCAATGTAACTGGCTTCAAACAAGTACTCAAACTAATGAACACAACAGAAAAAGACCAGTTTAAGCATTTCATGCTTCAGTGTCAGTGTCACCATTGGGCATGTGGAGAAACCATTTTCCAATTTACCAGCAATGAAAGTTTTCTTAACTGGTCAACGTAGTCCCTGTTTTTATGTCTCACTGTGCAGGTCACTTCTAAATTGTACCTAATGAGTAGTAGTTTTCTGCTAACCGTTGGTATATCCTTTCATGTCATTTTTCTAATCATATGTTTCCTTATGACATGAAACAAATGATTTATGTTTAACTCCAAAGCTTATTGGTTTGAAACGATTTATTGATAAAAAAGGTGTTTGCATCACAGGTGTGTTTCATTTTTGGAGAATCAGTAAGACTGTGGAGGTATTAGAGAGCGGTTTCATGCTATTATGAGGTTCCTTATATAGTGCACGGTAGCTCAGTGATGCTTTTGAAGTGAAGGCAGGACGGAATAAAACAAGGCCGTCTAATATCAATCCGTGATATTCCTGATTGCAGTGGACTGGATCATGCAACAAACCGTGAGGAGAGAAAAGAAGGGGAAACACTGGACCGGCAAAACGATCTTAAAAGATTTCCATTTCGCCAACGATGACTTGTGTCTAATATCACACAAACTTGAAGATCTACAGGCGAAAACTAGCAAGTTAACAGAAGAGGTGAGGCAGCGAAGGAAGACGGGACTTGCTTCAAGTGAACGTTGAGAAGACAGAGATGAGAATGATACGGAATCGAAACCACCGCCACCAACAAAAAACACTAATCACGACGAATGGGAGACACTAAAATGAAGTAGCCTCTTTCACCTATCTAGGCAGCACTGTTTCAACTACAGGAGATACAGGAACAGACGAGGACGTCAAAAGCAGCCAGTATCGTAAAAGCAAGACAGGCTTACACCAACTTGAAACCAGTGTCGAGATCTTCGCCACTCTACTCAGCATAAAGCGTCAACAACATCCGGATTTTAAACACCAATTTGGATCAAGTCAGTGCTTCTGTGTGATGCTTCAGAGACTTGACATGTCATGAAATGCATTTCCAACAAACTACAGATATTCATCAACAACTGCTGCCTACGCTGGCTCGTTACTGACACTGAAGATCAGATGGCCAGAATAATAAGAATAAGCAACAAGGAACTCTAACCTGGCTGGCTGGTAACGAACCAACCAATAACCTATCGGTCAACAAATATGCATAAGGAAGTGGACATGGATAGGGCATACACTGAGAAGACCATTTGGTGACATCACTCACCATGGCAGGCCCTCGAGTGGAACCCAAAGGGGAGACGACGAGTTGGGCGATTGAGGTGATTGTGACGTGGAGAAAATAGTGTGAGGAAGAAATGAGAGGTTGTGGGCTGTCGTGAAGCTAGGTTGAAACGATTTCACAGAACAGAGTGGAACGGAGACATACTACTGAAGTGGTATGTTCGACTAGGAACCCAAAGGACGAATAATAGTAAAATAATATAGTGCGCATTCATAACCTTGTGATGAAATGATTCCAGAAGGGTCAGGTCACTCAGCTAGAATCTAACCATTCATCCGCTGAGTTGAAATTCAACTGTCCATATTATCACACTTCGCTCTATTTGGCAGAGACCACAACCGTCATCTGGTGTAATCAATGATTTCGTTAATGGGTTACAACCTAGTGACTATATGGTCATGTGTTGCCTGTGAGAGAAAAAGTCATTTTGTTCGGTGTCTAGTAAAACAAGTAGTTGGTTGTCATAACACTGACCATAAGATGACAGTTTAATAAAACATTAAGAGGGTGTTTACGACAGACGGGTGAATAATGTAAGAAAGGACAAATAAAAGTTGATAAATAAATAGTTATGTAATCAAGCTGTAAATGAAATAGGATCCAAGCGTAGTCACCAAGGTAGTGAGAGATTAACAACACCCTCCTTCTGTATACAAAGGTGAGGTCGGAAGAGTCTTATTGAAATCGCTTCCATGAAGTGTAACAATGCAGACATTTTCTATACAGTAATTACTCTGAAACTATTTAAGGTTTCAGCTTGATGTCTCGTGTCTACAATGTGACTGCTAACAGAAATAAACACCGAACTGTGGAAAAGAAGAAGGCTTTTATACACCTTACATTCAATGGATATGCAGTATCTAAGAATCCAAGGAGCACTCAGAAGGATAAACTTTTACCAGTATGCAATACACCACATACTCGCTATACCAGTCCAAATTGGAAAATTACCCTAGTCATATCACCTCCGATTAGATTTATGAATTTACATGGACTGGCTGTAGAAAGTACATTGGAACAACTGTCAGAAGGGTGTCCATTCAATCTACTGGATATTTCCGAAAACTTTTTGCTTGAAGAGAAATAGCCAGTGGGATTTTCAAACACCTTAAAAACACAGGAAATCAGATCAGTACGTCAATTGCTTTTAGAATTATAAACGTACAGAAAATGTTTGCATTACAACACTTTGCCGAAGTGACTGGAAATAAAATGCTTTCAATTGAAGTTTGAGGGAGTTGTGGTAATTCGGCAATATTTCAGGTTCCTTTTCATCGTAGAACGACATCAGTTGGTGAAACAAAGGAAATCTCGGAGCATTGGACAGATGTCCCAGCTCACTAGTATGAGACTCCTCAACAGTGAGCACCCACAAACCCACACTCCAGAGGTCAAATCCGCCACATTCAGACACCGTGGCCAGCACATTAACATTCAGCCACTCGGTCACAACCCAATCATCCAGATTTACAACTTCGGTTAGCTCACCATATAGCACAATCGACACCCACTGTCATCGTTCAGTAACTGTCTTCATGACCATCAGGCTTTGCCCACAGCGGACATGACTTCTCATTGGAACTTCAAGAATACCTCTCGAAGCTAGTCACCAATGATGTCAGTCTATGATGAATAGCAACTTGAAATATTTCCTAATTCCCACAACTCCCTCAAAATCCAATTGAACTGGTGCTCATTGGTGACTAGCTTCGAGAGGTATTCTTGAAGTTCCAATGAGAATTCGTGACCGGTGTGGGCAAAGCCTGATGGTCATGAAGACAGTTACTCAACGATGACAGTTGGTGGTGGTTGTGCTATATGGTGAGCTAACCGAAGTTGTAAATCTGGATGATTGGGTTGTGACCGAGTGGCTGAATGTTAATGTGCTGGCCACGGTGCCTGAAGGTGGCGGATTCGATCCCTGGAGTGTGGGTTTGTGGGTGCTCACTGTTGAGGAGTCTCATACTAGTGAGCTGGGACATCTGTCCAATGCTCCGAGATTTCCTTTGTTTCACCAACTGATGTCGTTCTACGATGGATAACAACCTGAAAATGCCTTCAGCTTGACCTCTGCATAAAGATAAAGAGTGTGGTTAATTTCTTACTTCTTTGGTGACTATGCTTGAATCCTATTTCATTTTCAACTTGATTACATAACTCTTTGTTTGTTACTTTTGTTACCAATGTTTTTTCTTTCATGCATTTCTCAGAGGTTTGTTCAATTAATCCTTCTTCATCTTATATGGATTATCAATGATTCAGTCATACTAGGTAACATTCTTAATTCCCTAATTATGTGGTGCTAATAGCCAGTGTAGCCAGTGTCTGGAGCTGGGGTGTGTTTGTGAAAGTAAGATGAACGAAAGGGATTATTATATTTGTGAATATTTATTGAAAATCAAGGACACATTGCCTTTGTCGAAACAATTACTTCATTCTACTGACTTTGTCTGCTTCCATTGTGAATGTATGAAGAAATTTAAAAAGACGAGAAGGATGTACCTTGAAGCTACCACAGAAAACAGAGTCATCAGACCTGATGGGCTGTCTAGAAAGCTTCATTAAAAAGAACAGGCAAGTTAGTCATAGACATTCGTGAACTTTTATTTGAAAAGGATAAAAAATTGGCACAAATTATTGCTAATACACTTAGGTGTTCGCTAGAGATCGGTGTCAAAGAGAGAAAGAAGATTTATGATACATCCATAATACTGTACATCTATAGACCCAACTGATTTCGTGAAGCTGCATTCTGTGGCACATTGATACAGGTGGCAAAATGAAAACCATTATATTCTAGCTAGGTTGTTTAATGGTAAATCGCTGTCTATAAGGCCTAACTATGTTGCACATCATCCTTCGCCGGGCTTCAGATGAACGTGGCTGAGGAGGCCAAAAGTGAGACAAAACAGCTATTCATCGTTTCCACTTTATCCGGTAAATAATACTGTTTTACTTTGTGGTGTTTCTAGTGAATAAAATGCACTGCAAATGGTGTCAGTTGAAGTTTTAAAAATGATTTAACCGCCTTCCAACCATTCAAAAATGAACTAACCGATCAAGTCAAATAACACACTGTTTCTATAACAAACAGATAAGAAAGAGAGAATATATTCAGGCGTTCTCATCGAAAAAAAAACATTTTAGGGATCCAAATAAAAGACGAAGATGTGAGGGTACAGTTTAGAAAACTATCTGCAAGAAAGACAAGTGTATTGATCAGTACCTTCACTACAATAGCTGTTGTTCTGTTAGCTATAAGCGTGTCTTCAGCAGAACGTCATTCATCAGAATAAAAAGGCTGTGCTCAAAAGATAAACAAGAAGAAGAATTCGATTTAATTGAGAAGGCTGTCATAAAAAAAATGTATTACTATTATTTTTTCTCTTGGGTTCCTAGTGGAACATAGGGAGAACTTCAGTAGCACGTCTCCATTGCGCTCTGTTCTCTGAAGTCGTCTGAACCTGGCTCCATGACTGCGCACAAACTTCCGTTTCCTCCTCGCATGATCTCCTCCATACCACCCTCGGATCAGATGCCCAACTCGTCGTTCCCCTTTCGGATTCCACTCGAGTACCTGGTCTGGCGCGTGATGTTCCCAATCAGCCTTTTCAGTGTATGCCCAATCCATCTCCACTTCCTCCCTCTGTATATTTGTTGACCGATAGGTTCTTAGCTGGTTTGTTGCCAGCTGGGTCAGAGTTTCTTGTTGCTTATTCTTATTGTTCTGGCCAACTGGTCGTCAGTAACGAGCCAGCGTAGACAGTTGCCGATCAATATCTGCAGTTTGTTGGAAATGTCTTTCGTAACGCTCGAAGTCTCACACAGAAGCACTGACTTGACTGATGTTGGTGTTGAAAATCTGGATACTGTTCCACATGCTGGGTGCAAAAGATCTATACACTGGTTTCAGGTTGATGAACGCCTGTCGTACTTTTACGATCCTGGATTTGACGTCTTCATCTGTGCCACCACCTGTAGTTGAAGCGATGCTGCATTGCCTAGATAGGTGGAAGAGAGTGGTTACTTCAAGTTTCTCTGATTGACGGCGATTGGAGCTTGTTGTTGTTGTTGGTGGTGGTGGTGGTGGTGTTGGTGTTGGTTGGGTATCATCATCAACTCTGTCTTCTCTACGTTCACTCCAAGCAAGTCCCCTCCTCCTTCACTGCATCACCTCCTCTGTCAACTTCTCCGTTGTCACCTTTAGATCATCGAGTTTGTGAGACAACACATTAGACACAAGTCATCCTTGGCCAAATCCAAGTCGTCTAGGATGTTTTCGCTGGTCCAGCGTAGCTTCCTCTTCTCGCTCCTCACGGTTTATTTCATGATCCAGTCTAGTCGAACACAATCAGAAATTTCATGTGTGATAGTAGACGGCAGCTTTGTCTTACTGCTATCTCCTGTCTTCACTTCCAACGCATCATCACTGAGCTTGCCATTGTGAATTACTTGGCATGAGGCGTCTTCATATAGTTGTTGAATGAGGTTGATAAATGTTTGTGGTATTCCGTAGTATTGAAGCAACTGCATGGCAAATTACTTGTCGGTCGACGCTGTCAGAGGCTGGCCTTTTGAAAGTTGATGAAGTTGAGTTAGAGATGCAGTTGACTGTCATTCTATACTCTGTTCTATGATGATGCACAGCGCAGAGTTGCAATTTGATCCGTACATGATTTGTACTTCCTGAAGCCAGCCTGTTGGGGTTGTAGTTTTGAAGGATAACTGCCTCAAATCATTGGACAGACTATATCACCCTTTATCAGTGATATCTGAGAAAGTATCAACCAGTCGCTTCTTCCTTTCAGAATCAGAGAAGTATCCAAGCCTACAAAATCACTACACAGCGTGTTTTGCAAACCAAAGAGAGGACAATTATAATTTACAAAGTCAACTGTGAAGAATATCCACAACACAATGTTGACAATTCCAGTAAAGTAACATGACATGGCCTTCTCGGTTTCAATGCATGCAGTCAATCATGATCACAAATTCAACTAAGAGAATGAATAGTTTCTTCAAACAGCAGGTTTGAAAACTGCATGACATTCAAGTGAAATATCAATCAACAGACATGTAGATATATATCTAGTTTACAATCTATTCAAGAAGAAAATAGTCATCATTTCTTTATGAAGTTAGTATTGATGTTGTCATCATGTCTAGTAATTAAACATCCACGAGAGAATAGCAGAATAGTTCAAGGTACACTGAATCAACAAAATATTTCCTATCGTTCAAATTTCAAACTTCTTACAAACATTGAACACATTCAACTGTTGCTTAGTTATCCATAGAAGAAGCTGAGTAGGAATAAACAAACAAGAATCATAGTGGAGTTAGATAAAAACAATTTTATACATTAAATATATAAATAAATTTATCAACATCTTTTGGTGACCTTAGAAGATTTTTATTTCATTTTTCCCATTAACTAACTCACTCGACAATCAGATAAACAAAATGATGAAATATGTTGAGTAGCCTTTTTTTTGTGTATATGATTAACCTCTGATAATATAAGAAAAACAAAAGTATCTTTATTCAATATGAATCTCATTGATTCGTCACTCTAAACAATCAACACTGTGTTCATTTTCCCCGTTTCTTCTGAAGGGGTGGGGTTGAGGTTAAGGGGGGAGGGTTGGCTGGAGAAGGCAGGGACATGGGAAATGTGGAATAAATTCTAAGGTGTTGAAAAACAACAGTTATAATTAACTTGAAGAATACAAAAGGGACAAATAAAAACTATTCTGGAGCCATTGGACATTGAAAAGCAATGAATGCTGCAAATAAAAAAATTTACAAGATACCATCTAGGAGTAGGTTAATGTTTCCAATGTGATGAAAATCATCAATTTATGCATGATAATAGATAAACTTTGCAAATGACTTAAGGACTAAGTGAAAAAAAGTACTAGAGAAGGAGCTGGTGCATATTTTTCCGTGCATATACTTCACTATTCTATACTGACCATCATTAATGTGACTGATCAGAAAAAACAGTCGATAAAAATTTGAGTCATTTAGACACTGATGAACCATTCCTTTGGGTATTGGTTTCAAGCTTCAAGACAGTGAATGTAATGTATCATTTGTCTTGAGGAAAACATTCTTGTTCAATGTTTTCAATACACGATTCTTTAAAAAAGATGTGACATATATGTCGATGTGACCAATGAAATTCATAGGAATGCTGAATACCCAACTGTCTGACGACATATATAAAATGTGTAACTGAACTGATAAAGGAAGTTAACGTAGTATGCGAAATTTATTATCTCTATGTTAATGAATAACGCACAATAAGGTAACCGGTACTGAACATATTGTTCTAACGAAGTGACCGGAAATAAAAAATTATTATTATTATTATTAGTCCCTTGGGTTCCTAATGGAACATAGGGCTTCAGTAGCACGTCTCCAGTAACCTCTGTTCTCTGAGATCTTTTGAACCTGGTTCCACGACAGCCCACAACCTCTCATTTCCTCCTCGCATGACCTCCTCCATGTCACCCTCTCCACGGACGTCCAATTCGTCGCTTCCCATGGGGATTCCACTCGAGTACCTGGCCTGACGCGTGATGTCCCCAGTCGGCCTTCTCAGTGCATGCCCAATCCATCTCCACTTCCTGCTACTGAATATTTGTTGAGTGATAGGTTCTTGGTTGGTTCGTTCCCAGAGCTCCTTCTTGCTTATTCTCATTATTCTGGCCATCTGATCTTCAGTAGCGAGCCAGCGTAAGCAGTTGTTGATGAATGTCTGTAGTTTATTGGAAATCCCTTTCGTAACTCGCCAAGTCTCTCAACCATCACACAGAAGCACTGACTTGACTGACGTCGGTGTTGAAAATCCACATCTTGTTCCACATGCTAAGGCAGTGCAGAAGATCTACACACTGGTTTTAGGTTAATGAACACCTGTCTTGCTTTTCCAATCCTGCCTGACTTTGACATCCTCGTCTGTCCCGCCTGTAGTTGAAACAAAGTTTCCTAGGAAATAAAAACTGGTAGAAGATTATTCTGTCATGGTTATGGCTAGTAACAGAATCCTGGAAGCACGTTTCATCCATTTCGTGACTCTTAAGCAGTCAGACATGCAATTCATCCACAATTACAGACTGAGGACCAGAAAATGAAGCACAGATTAATATGCAATTGAAGTAAATTTGTCATTCAAAGGGCTTTACATTTGACTTTATAACATCATCCATATGTAGTGAGACAATTTGGTTACTGACAAAGAGATCACTAATATAGTCTCAGTCGAAAGAGTATAGTCAACTGATGATATTGTATACCTTTATTGACTGAGATGGGTGGAACATGAGTTACGTATGCCTAATCACCGTCTACTCAGTCAACTCATGTTAGTTAAAGAATAGTTAGGCTTTAGAAAAGGGTAAAAAGCCATTCGATTAAAACATATCATCAATTAAGGAAGTCTTTAATTGGTAGCTTGAGCTGTATAGTTCATTTGACAGCCGAAACAAGAGGTTGGAGACTCTGAGTGATCACAGAAGTCGACCTCATAAAGACAGATGAATGACGCTGTCGCCTTCATCTCACCTTAAAATTCACATTTTGTTATCGTCTGACTTCCTGTTCTTGTCTTTTTAAAGATTTCAAAATGGTAGAATGCTGAATTGATATCTGAGTTATACTTTCATCGACTATTGATCAATGAGACACTAGGGTCTGACATTCAAGAACAGAATCTTCAATGAAGTCACAAGTAGAAGATGAATCTCATGTCCACCACTTTGGCGTTCTTTGTTGTTGTCAAAGTGTGATATTCATCATTCCGAGACTAGAATTTTCTCGTCGTAAGTACGTTTTAGGCCGATTTTTTCCCACTCCTCAAAATGGCTCAAATATCTAATTTCTGCCATTGTTATTACTTCCTTAATGAACTGAAAGAAGCAGACTTGTTTACTTAGAAAGCAACTAATTTCATCCTATCCACACTTCAGGGCTGACTGCATTACATCAATCACTTTTACAGTGTGATCACCAAGGTGGGAATTTCACTGTTTCTGTAGACTTTGATGGACGTTGGGTGGTTGGAGATAATCTGCTAGACACCTTGCTTATCATGTGTGTTGTGCTAGTTGTCATACGTTAACGAGCCATATCTGTAATTCCAAAGGAATATGACTGATAGGATTCAATGAGCATTAGGAATAAACAACATAAAAATGATTACTGTCCAGTGAACAGTTAATAGTGACCTGAATAGTTCAGTGGTAATGTCTCCAACTGCAGCACTGAGTGACACGGGTCCGAATCTGACAGAATGACATCATGCCTCACAGGTTGTAGAAATGCCTTGCTGATGAGTGCAAAAAAAACATGAAATCCAGCCCTAGAGCTCGCTACCGATTACCTACAACCAACTAACGGGACGTATTCGTTATTTACGACTGGCAGCATTTTGGTGCAACAAATTGACACTGAAACTTTATCATCAGTCAACGTAGAAAGTTGACTCAGCGACTTCATCAGCGATTATGGACACATGCATATATAAAAACATCGATGAACGTTTGATTTATCGGAAAATTCAACAGAAATAACATCACTTTACTCAGCAGATCTTCCGCAGCTTAGCTTAACAGATAGAGCGATTGAAAAGGTTTTTTCCGGTTGTTGTTCATCGTAGAACATCAGATGGAAGAACAAAGAAAACCATGGAGCACTGGAAAGCTAGCCCAGCCCACTAGTATGAGACTCCTCAACAGTGCGTACCAACAAACACACCCTCCAGGAATCGAATGCGCCACCGTGGCCAGCACATTAGCATTCAGCTACTCGGTCAGAACCCAATCATCCAGATTTACAACTTCGGTTAGCTCACCATATAGCACAACCACCACCAACTGTCATCGTTGAGTAACTGTCTTCATGACCATCAGGCTTTGCCCACACCGGTCACGACTTCTCATTGGAACTTCAAGAATACCTCTCGAAGCTAGTCACCAATGAGCACCAGTTCAATTGGATTTTGAGGGAGTTGTGGGAATTAGGAAATATTTCAAGTTGCTATTCATCATAGACTGAAATCAACGGTGACTAGCTTCGAGAGGTATTCTTGAAGTTCCAATGAGAAGTCGTGTCCAGTGTGGGCAAAGCCTGATGGTCATGAAGACAGTTACTGAACGATGACAGTGGGTGTCGATTGTGCTATATGGTGAGCTAACCGAAGTTGTAAATCTGGACGATTGGGTTCTGACCGAGTGGCTGAATGTTAAGGTGGTGACCATGGCGCCTGAAGGTGGCGGATTTGACCTCTGGAGTGTGGGTTTGTGGGTGCTCATTGTTGAGGAGTCTTATAATAGTGAGATGGGACATCTATCCAACGCTCCGAGATTTCCTTTGTTTCACCAACTGATATCGTTCTACGATGAATAGGAACCTGAAATATTGCCGAATTTCCACATCTCCTTCAAAAAGGTTTTTATGAGTTTGTTGTTAGAAGTTAAAAACTGTCAAAGATCAGATCAAGATGATCTGCAACTACCTTCTTATATCTTTGGGAAATAACTATGTGGACACAACATAATTAGTGACTACTAGTCAGATCATTTTCGTGTTCACCGTTAAAGATTTTTGTTTACCCAATAGATAAGTTTCCGTCTTTACACCTTATCAAATCACCTTTTCCTTGCACTTGTGTAGATAATCATACTAGGAGCAGAAAACTGCAGTAGAGTACTTCATTTTAATGATTTATGAGTTCCCTCACTGTCCACTGGTTCACCCAGTCATCGGAATCTATACTGATGTAAAGAAACCAACTGTTTAGGTTCCTAAAGAAATTTGTTGTGCACCATGATCCTATGAGGAACGCCGAGTTAGTGAGACATGACAACACCGTCTAACCGATTATAGTCAAAAGGATCAAACATATTTTAAGCAGTTCGATGTCTTTCAGGAAAGTATGAAGCCTAACCACTACTAACCTCTCATCCCAGGAAAATACAAGATTGAATATTGAATACGCTTAATGTTCACTGACTAAACGTAAACTTGAAGTGCAGAATATAACTACGTGAATATACTTCGTCTTACAGTTCAAGCACTTTTACTACTAAGCACAAATATACAGTGATGGATCCCAGCGAAACAGTTTCGTTGAAATTTGCCATCCTTATGTTTCTACGAATATTGTTTGTTTAAATCTTAACGCTGAATTAACGAGGTTTATTTAAACTGAACGATAAAACAAAGTAGATTATGGAATGATAAGATAAATTCTGATTTTAAGACGAGCTATTTTGTCGAAATCCCAAATAACGTTAACTTAAGTCTGCAAGAACTGGCGTGTAATCGTGCTGCTATCCACTACAAGCAAAATATTAAGTCTCATCATCCTGGAGAGGGTAAAAAAAGCTCTGCATTCAAAGTTACGACCAGAACAGGCTGGCTTCGGTGAACAAAATTTATGTGCGGATGAAATTACAACGCCACGCTACGCATCATCATAGAACAGAGAAAAGGATAACAGTCAACTGTACACCTCAACTTCATCCACTTTGAAAAGGCCTTAGACAGCGTCTACCGACAAGTAATTTGGAAACTGCTTTAACACCAAGGTTTTAGTGCTACAAATCTCTATCAGCCTCATTCAACAGCAGCCACATGCTACGCTATATGATGCTACATGCCAAGTTATTCACAATGTAAAGAAAGCTCAGTGATGTTTTTGAAGTGAAGACCGGAGGGAGTAAGACAAAGGTATCCACTATCACCGATGATCTTCCTGAGTGTGGTCGACTGGACTGGATCATGTAACAAACTGTGAGGAGCGAGAAGATGGGTGTACGTTGACTGGAATGATGAAAAGAACCTAGAAGATTTGGATTTTACTGATGACGGCATATGTCTGATGTCGCACCAACTCAAAGATGTACAGGCGAAACTAGCAAGTTGGCAGAATAGGCAGGGCACCGAAGGAAGATAGAACTTCCTCCAGGTAAACATTGAGAAGACAGAGGTGATGAAGATGGCCAAATAACAGCAACAACAAGCACCATAAACGGCAGAAATCTGAAGGAAACTGTGTCTTTCACCTACCTCTTTACCTACGCAGCATAGTCTCAACTACAGGCAGTTGGGGCAGCATAGATGAGGATGTAAAAACCAGGAGTGGAAAGACAGCAAGATAAGCCTTTATCAATCTGAAATCAAAGTAGAAATCTACTGCACTGAACTGCACTCAGCATAAAGCGTGAACAAGATCCAGATTTTCAACACCAATGTGAGTCAACTCAGTGCTTCTATGTTGTGGTTCAAAGACTAGGGGAGTCATGAAAAGGATTTCCAACAAACTACAGACATTCATCAACAGCTACCATCTACGCTCAATCGATACTCAACAACAAATGGCCAAAAAGAATAAGTAACAAGAAACCAACCAAGAACCTATCACTCAACAAATATGCAGAAGAAATTGAATATGGATTGGGTATACACTGATAAAGTCGAGTGGAGACATCACGTGTCAGGCCAAGCACTTGAGTGGAATCTCAATGAGAAGCGACTAGTTGGGTGTCCAAGGCAAGTGTGACATGGAGGAGATCATGTTAGGAGGAAATGAAATTTTCTGGGCAGCCGTTGAATCAAGTTAAGAAGATTGGAGAGAAGAGAGTGAAATTGCAACCTGCTACTGACGTCGTATGTATGTGTGTGTGTGTGAGAGATGAGATTCCTGTTGTTTAAATCCTCATCACTGTTCGTATACCATTACTACTTCACATGAAGAAAAAATTTCCAAATAAAGTTATTAATAAAATTTTAAAGTTATTTTATCAGTCTTCTGAAAAAAAAACTTTTTTAAAAAAATATTCAATAATGGTGTGAAATGAATTCTTATACAGCTGTTCTCATTATTTGTTTAAAGTTGAACTAATTAAGGCTGATTCAATATGGCGTCGAATTTAAAGTAGAGGCGCGAACGCACCAAAAACTCTTATATATACATATATGTATATATGTATCCCCTTTCACTGAGAGAGAAAAGCAATACAACTTTATATGTTATATGTATTAGTAAACGCTGTTTGGTGGTGTGAATAATTATGATAATGCACTGAAACAGCTGTCAGTGATTTCTATATTCAATATATATATATATGAGGTTAACTAATAGATTAAATGAGACATTCTACTTGTGTTCCTGGTGTCGAAGTTTAAATTTTCTGAAAAACAGGAAGATTTCATTCCCTATTATTATTATTATTATTTTTCCCTTGGGTTCCTACTGGAACATCAGTAGCAGGTCTTCAGTGCACTATCTTCTCTCCAGTCTCTTGAACCTCGCTCCACGACAACCCACAACCTCTCATTTCTTCCTTACATCGGACTCAAAACTCAACAATTTCTCTCTGGTTTACACTCGAGTACATGGCCTGACGACTGATGTCCTCAGTAGGTCTTCTCACTACATACACAATCCATCTCCACTGCCTTCCAATGCATATTTGTTGACCGATAGATTCTTCGTTGGTTCGTTGCCAGCCACAGTGAGTTTCTCGTTGCTTATTCCTATTATTCTGACAATCTGATCGTCAGTAACGAGCCAGTGTACGCAGTTGATGATGAATGTCTGCAGGTTGTTGGAAATCCCTTTCATAATGCACCAAGTCTCTCAAACATCACACAGAAGCACTGACTTGACTCACATTGGTGTTGAAAATCCCTATCTCATTCCACATGCTGAGTGCAGACGATCTCCATACTGGTTTCAGGTTAATGGACGCCTGTCTCATTGTCTTTCCAATCCTGATTTCAACATCGTCATCTGTGCCACCACCTGTAGTTGAAACGATGCTGCATTGCCTAGATAGGTGAAAGAGGCTACTTCGTTTAAATTCGTCTCTTTGATTATGATTGGTGCTTGTTGTTGTTGTTGTTGGTGGTGGTGGTGGTGATGGTGGTGGTGGTGGTTTTGGTTTGGTATCATCATCACCTTTGTCTTCTCTGCGTTCACTCGGAGTTTCATTTCGCTGCCTCTAACCAACAAACTCACTTAGAAATAGGCTTTGTAGATTAAAAGATCCCATGGATGCAATTAAGCAAAATGATCTGGTTTACTAGATCCCTTGCAATGATTACGAGGTCAAGTACATAGGTTAAAGCAGTCAGTAGACCAGACAGGGTCGATCAGAATAACAGAGCACAAAAACTTAGCTAAATCAAGATTAGCAGATCCTAATAAGATAAGAAATCTAGAGAAAAACTCGCTTATAGGTCTGCATACGATGACAGACAATCACACAGTAGGGTGAGATAAGGTGACAGTGTTGAAAACTAACTTAATTGGGCGGAGGGAAGGGGAGATTGATAACTGAGTCTTTGTTTATCGAATCAACACCAAACATATGCGGGAATCGAAATGATTCTGCTCCTGTCCCAGATATATGGAAGATTCTACTACCCTTGTCATCACAGAAAAGGAGAGAAAACTATACTGTTCGTTCACTATGTGATATTTCTAATAAACAAACTACAATGGTATTTCAATCGTTGTTAAGCATCATTGTAGGGGCCTTAAATATAACGGATCATGACCATTTTTTGTTGAAATTTACCAGAAATTCCCCTTAACCAACTATTCTTGTTTATCATAGTTTCGAAGATGTATTTTACTCACTAGGTAACTAATTACTAGAAATTGTAATTGAAAAAAGCGCAAATAATCCTTATTTGAAGAAACAGTGTTGCATTAAAACAAATTAAGCTTTTTTCTATTACATATCTTGACACATACTACATATATAATTCTAGTTACTGAACAGTATGCGACGTAGTTCACTTATTTCTCTGTGCCTAGATGTGTGTGTGGTTGTGGTTGCGCTACTCCAGGCTATTTTCGACTGTTCAATGTTTCAATGCATTCAAATTAATTCAGTTAAACAAATAATTAATAAAGTTAAGCAATACGAATAGAAAGAGACTGAAAGATGTAAGTAGCATTGTAGTTATTTTGTTTAAAGATAAGAAACGAGGTTGAAGAACATATCCGTCTACTTGAAGACAAAATAAATTTATCCAAAAAGTAGAGTAGAAAAAATGTGAACAAATTGTTGGATATCAAGTTGATTCTTGTAAAATTTTAATTTACCAATTAAATAATTAGCACATCTGGAAAAGAAACAATTAGCTAATTGTTTATTAGAATTTTATGGGAAATATCTTCAACATATACTACTACTAAAATGAATTAAGTAGTTGGAAACTATACAGGCTGGTATTTGGCTAAACGGGTCAGAGTGATCTAAGTATTGAAGACTCGTTTCGCTTGTTTGGAGCTGAAGCAACTCATCAGGCGTTTATCCGAAGAACTTCACTAACAAAGTCGAATGAGTTTAGTTCATCTAAATCTGACTCACTGACTTGGATAGATAATCAGTTTGTGAAGAATTTACCGGACGGCGTAGGTCAGCTAGTTAAGTCTAGATGATCTGAACTAATTCAGCTGTTTGAGCTGAATTTGTCCAAGGAGACTGCTAATGAGCTATACCTGAAACAAGCGAAACAGGCATCGGGTACTTAGATTAAATCAGACCAGCCTGAATGCTTTCCAACTACTCATGTCTTTCGGCAAAATCATGTCACTAGTCTATGATATTTTAGGCTCAGAGATCATACCTATTCTTCTTGTCTGGATACTTTCCAGCAGAAACCGTGTTAACTAACCAAACGGTTGAGCAGTTTAAAAGCTACTTTGCTGTGAGTAAACTTATCATGCAAGGAGCAATATGTAAATCACTTATAAGTTGTTCATCCCTACCTCCAACTTACATTACATCAGTATCGATGTGGTATTAAAACGACTGAATACCTATTTCAGCCTCAGTTTTCCGTTGGTTCAAGATCATTACAGGATATTTCTTAACCTAGTAGGAGGGCTTTACTGAATTTCTTTTGGACACTTGCGGTTGAAAAGGAAACACAATGGTGCTGTGTTACATGTCGCAGCGTTATAATTCACTGACAAAGCTTCTTTCCTTACTATGGAGTAATTATGACGATAAAGTAACTGATCAGAGTGTTATCGAATGCAGTTAACTGATACTTCCTCTGCCGAAATCGTTGGCTATGAAGTGAATCATATAATCACATGCCTGGGTTGATTTCACTGTCTACTGAGTGGTTCAATGTCCATATATGCTGATAACACTTATGTGTCAAAGTAAGCAGCATCGTTTCAACTACAGGTGGCACAGATGAGGATTTCAAAGTCAGGATCAGAAAAGTAAGACAGGCGTTCGTTAATCTGAAACCAGTGTGGAGATCTACTGCACTCAGCATAAAGCGTAAACAAGATCCGGATTTTCAACATCAACATCAAGTCAGTGCCTTGCTGGGTTCAAACTTGGTGCGGACATTCCATAACGCCATCCTTACTTTCGGTTTCACCAGGAGAAGACAAATAGGCCAGTTGGCTTCCCGAAGACTTTCATCAACCGGCATCATTTCGTCTCTCCAATTCCAGCTGGGGATAAGTTTGTTTTGATTTTTTGTGGTTTGTCTGTGCTTTTCAGTGTCTGTAGCTGTTGGACTGGTTTTACGGGGTAAGGTTACTAGCCCTATGCCCAAGCTTCACTCTTTACCCGGGCTTACGACCGACTAGTAACTACTAAATTAGTTAACCAAGTGAAGTTATGTGTCAAAGTAGAGGTAACTTCAACTTATCTCCCTCCATCACCTCTCTATCTTTATCTGTTCGTCTCTAATTACGATACAAAGCCAGGACAGTGATGATTGTGGTCGTTAGCATGCTGACCAATATGGTCAAGCCAACTGCTTTACGAATAAATAAGAGTTGAAGTCTTCCTTCCCATAAGTGTTAACTTTTATCTGAACCCTATCTAGTGTTTCTTTTATTGAATGGGAAAGCCGTCATCCAGCTTTGCGCTAATATACATAAATTTTCACACATATAAAACATCAAACCGTTCATGATGGATTCTTTTGTCTATGGTAACTAGGATATGAAGCATGCAAATAATAGATATCTAAACAATAATAATAATCTTAATGATGATAAGAATACTGGGAACAACTTGGTATTGAAAACATTTAGACACCTTCAATTTCCTTCATCAATACGTCCCAACAAAGATGAATTTTTTTAACAAAAGTCACTGACATACATCCCTCACACTCAGTTTCACATGTGTTCACTTAGTGGAAAGGTGTACAGAAGGATCATATCTACGAGTCCCTACACACATTTTTTTAACTTTGTGGCCATTCCATATGAAAGAAGCTTGATTAAATGCCTTGCAAACAGAGCGAGTATGATCCGCTCCGAGGATTTGACACAACCAAAAGAGTTACAACACATTCATAATAGGCTGCTAAAAATGGATGACCTGCATAGGTTTATGAAGAGACACAGGTACAGAGTGAGTAATAAATCTGACCAAATGATTGTTCACAAAGAAATCATAATTCATGAAGCTGCAATTTAAAGGGAACGAACTTGATGAAGTTCTATTCCACAGGCTTTCTACAACCATCAGAACATCTTTCTATAATGTTAACCTTTGCTTATCATAATTTTTACTCAAACAAAAGACAAGCTGACCAGAAAGTTGCGTTGGGAGTACAACTGAGGAGATTACCAATGTGGTGCCGACCACCTACTGTCATGGCTAGGAAAGGGAAAATTGAAGTTGGTACGAAGCTCAATTCTGTCACATTTTGTCTACAATGGTCATGTGATGGACAAAACTAAGGCGTTCAATACCATCTATAGTACTGCACAGAATATTTCGAACAGAACTGGGACTCACATTTTCTATATAGGTAAGGCGGTGGGAATAAGGGGAGATAAACCTTGACTTTGTGTGTACGAACGTTTGTGTCTTTGCAAGAGAAAACTTAAGAAATAACTTCAAAGATAAATTCATTTATCATCATCTTCCCCTTTCTTCACCCGATTCACATACATGTTTATTTGCTTAGACTTTCATATAAAAGTAAAACTTGAACATATGGGAGATTATAATTCGATTTTAGTCTGTTTATTAGATACATCACAAACAGCGGTAGGACACTGCATACACTGGATAACATTTCGGACACAATTTATTTTCCATATTCCTTTCAAGGAACTAACTCAACAACTTAGAGACACAGTTTATAGAGTCCTACCTTGTCAAACTCCCGAATAAGAGTGATCTAAGTCTTTGCAAGAACTGGCGCGAGATCATGTTCCAACACTGTCCACCTCAAACAAAATATTATACCGCATCATCCTGGAGAGACTAAAGAATACGCTGGATTAAAAATTAAGACCAGAACAGGCTCGCTGAATTCAATAAGAACAAATCATGTACGGATCAAATTGCAATGCCATGCAAAGCATCATCATGCAACAGAGTATAGAATGACAGTCAACTGCATCTCTAACTCAACTTCATCCACTTTCGAAAGGTCAGCCTTTGACAGCGTCGACCGACAAGTAATTTGGAAGGCAGTTGCTTCAACACTACGGAATACCACAAACATTTATCAACCTCATTCAACAACTACATGAAGACGCTTCATGCCAAGTAATTCACAATGGCAAGCTCAGTGATGATGCGTTTGAAGTGAAGACAGGGGATAGCAGTAAGACAAAGCTGCCGTCTACTATCACACATGATATTTCTGATTGTGGTCAACTAGACTGGATCATGCAACAAATTATGAGGAGCGAGAAGAGGGGGCTACGCTGGACCGGTGAAAACATCCTAGACGACTTGGATTTGGCCAAAGATGACTTGTGTCTGATGTGTTGTCTCACAAACTCGATGATCTAAGGGTGACAACGGAGAAGTTGGCAGAAGAGGTGAGGCAGTGATGATGATACCCAACCACCACCACCACCACCACAACAACAACAACAACAACAACAACATTACTGATCCTACTCAGGTCCACTAATCTTGACTTACACAACTTTTTGCTCTCTGTTATTCTAGCCGTTTCTGGTCAAATATTTTGACTTGTGTATTTGATCTCGGAGTCATTGCAAGAGATATGGTAAACGGAGTTACTTAGACTGATTGCATCAGTCGAATCTACCTATAAATCTTGTTTGTAAGCGAGTTTGTTGGTTAAGGTGCCACTCGAATCCCAGCCAGGCTTATTGAGGATTCTTCGTAATGCTTGTGAGGTGCCTGGCTTGTATGTTGAGACGGCAGAGGCTTTGAATTCTCTCTCAACCTTGTGACTATTATCACTATTAATAGTGGAATTATTGTTAATAACACCTGTATTACTACTATTGCTAATACTGCTCATATTTTTCTTTCGCTTTCTTATAAATTTATTCACAAATTTAGGTGAGTAGTTATTGAGACGCAGAATAATCTTGATGTATCCCATTTCTTGTGGTAGATTTTCTGGTCTACCTACTAGTTAGCTTTCCTACTCTATCTTATAGGCATTTAACTAAGCCAACTTTAATTGATACGGGGTGGAAAGATTCCGGTTCTGAGTAGCGACTCAAATAGAAAGATCTCGTATAAATACTAGTCTCTAAACTTCCGCCTTTTGTTTGTTTAATCTTGCAATCCAACATTGCTGGCTTACCTTGGTGATGATTGGAAGTGAAATAAAAATTTGTACCGCAACCACAATCGAACCAACGAGTACCGGGTTGCCCGCCTGGTGTTCCACCAACTGAGCTATGATGTTGGACTAGTGACCTGATTTTTATTTCATTACAATCATCAAAGGTTTAAATTCACATGGTAGTCTGGCAAAATCCTTGGTGATTAAGGTGATATAAAAATCTCGTCAGCAGTTGGACCTATTAGCTCAATTAGTAGAGTATTGGGCCGGGAACCAACTTGTCAGTGGTTTTAATTCAGCACGAGAATGTATCTCAGCGTCATCAAAATTAAGGCATGTCGTAGCACACTGTAATTATATACCATCGACGTGAGAAGAGACCTTCAAGTCGCACATTACACATAAGTAAAGATACCAGCCATCTCAGCTTGGTTATATATATATATATATATATATATATATATATATATATATATATATATATATATATATATGGGTACTTTGTCATTGGTTCCTCCGCAAGTTCATCCACGGAAACCTTCTCACGACTTTTACTTTCTATAAACAGTCAAATTAGGTCGTCTTCTCAGCATCAGTCTAGTGGTAAGCCACTTCAGTGATACCAATAAAACGACCTTGTCAAACTTTCAAAGAAGTAAGACATAAGTTTATGCAAGAACTGCCGAGGAATCATGCTGCTGTCCACCCCAAGTAAAGTATACGGCCGCATTATCCTGTAAAGACTAAAACATGCGCTGGATTAAAAATTACGACCTGAACAAGATGGTTAGCTTCAGGAAGAACAATTCATGTTCGGATCAAATTGCAACGACACGCTACGCATCATCATGGAACAGAACATAGAATAGCAGTCAACTGGATATCTACTTCAACTTCATCCAATTTCAAAAGGTCGGCCTTCGACAGCATCGACCGAGAGGTAGTTTGGCTGGCAGTTGCGTCAACCCTACGAAGTGCCACAAATATTTATCAACCTCATTCAACAACTAAATGAAGACGCCTCATGCCAAGTAATTCACAATGGCAAGCTCAGTGATGATGCGTTTGAAGTGAAGACAGAGGACAGCAGTAAGACAAGGCTGTCGTCTACTGTCACCGATCATCTCCTTGATTGTGGTCGACTAGACTCGATCACGCAGAAAACCATGAGTAGCGAGAAGATGGGCATACGCTGACTGGACCGATGAGAAGAGCCTAGAAGATTTGCATATCGTTAACGATGATTTATTTCTTATGTCTCATGGCACAAACTTGAAGATGTACAGGAGAAAACTAACGAGTTGACAGAAGAGGCAGGGCAAGGCAGGACAGGGTAGCGAAGACGGAAATCCAAGTGAACATCGAGAAGACAGAGGTGATGAAGATACCCAACCAACACCATAACCACCAACAACGACCACGATGAATGGGAGAAACTGAAAGGAAGTAGACTCTTCCACCTATCTATGCAATGCAGCATCGTTTCAGCTACAGGTGGCTACATAGATGAGGACGTCAAAGCCATCGAGGATCGGAATGACAGAGAGGCAGGCTTTCATTAATATGAAATCAGTGTGGAGATCTTTTGCACTCATCACAAAGCGTGAACAACATCCGGATTTTCAACACCGATTTGAGTCAAGTCAGTCCTTCCATGTCGTGGTTCAGAGACTTGGTGCGTTACGAAAATCATTTCCAACAAACTACAGATATTCATCAACAGCGGCCGCCTACGCTCACTCCATACTCATGATCGATCGGATGACCAGAATAAAGAGAATAAACAACAAGGAACTCACTCTGGCTGGCAGCGAACTAACTTAGAACCTATCATCGAACAGATATGCAGACGAATGAAGTGGAGATGAACTGGGCATACACTGAGAAGGCCGACTGCGGACATCACGCGTCAGGTCATGTCCTCGAGTGGAACCCAGATGGGAAGCGACGATTTGGGCGTCTGAGGTGAGAGTGATATGGAGGAGCAGGTGCGAGGAAGAAATGAGAGCCTGTGGGCAGTTGTGGGGCGAAGTTAAAATGACTGCAGAGAAGGGAGTGCAACGGAGGCGCGCTACTGAACCTCCATGTTCCACAAGGAACCCAAGGGGAAAATAATGATAATAACAGTGGAAACGTACAAGCGCACTAACAGGTAAGAGTGACAACATCTGTAGGAATCAAACCTTTGTCACTGAGGGTATCTGAAATAGTCTCCAGGTTTATCCATTCTCTTATTTTTTTACGGATGCGCAAGGAATTCAGGTAGACTGAAAACACTGCCGATCATCATCTAGTTCACATAAAAAAGGAATACAATTTTAGGATAATACATATGCAAATAATTAAGTCTAACTGACAGTAAAACATTCTGAGGGAGTTGTGGAGATTTGGAATTATTCCAAGTTGTTATTCATCGTAGACTGACATCAGTTGGAGGAACAAAGGAAACCTGGGAGCACTGGACAGCTGTTTCATCCTAGTATGGGACTCCTCAGCAGTGCGCACCCACGACCCCACCAGCAGGGATCGAACCCGCGACCTTCAGGTTCCACGGCCAGCGCGTTACCACTGAGCCACTGGGTCAGAAACCAATGCTTCATATTTTCAACTTCTGTTAGCTCACGATATATAGCGCAACCGCCACCCAATGTCATCGCTGAGTATCTGTCCTCATGGCCATCAGGCTTTGACTCCACCGGTCACGACTTCTCATTCGGAACTTCGGGAATACTTCTCGAAGCTAGTCACCAATGAGCACCAGCTAACAGAAGTTGGAAATATGGAGCATTGGATTGTGACCCAGTGGCTCAATGGTGACGCGCTGGCCGTGGAACCTGAAGGTCGTGGGTTCGATCCCTGTTGGTGGGGTCATGGGTGCGCACTACTGAGGAGTCCCATACTAGGATGAAACAGCTGTCCAGTGCTCCCAAGTTTCCTTTGTTCCTCCAACTGATGTCAGTCTACGATGAATAACAACTTGAAGTAAAATATTCCGTGGAGAACGTGACAGTAGAAAACTATATTGGTTTCATGAAAGAGCTTCAGGGTAAAACTGGTTGCTTTCTTCATGCGTGTGATGTAATTGTTGTTGTTTTTGGCTAGTCAGGATTACTGACACATGTTCAAGCTTTGGTTAACTCTGAGCACTTGGACACTGAAAAGGATGACAAGTCGAAGTTGACATTTCTGATGTCTGGGTAGTTTTTTAACTCTTCAACTGTAGTGTCAATCCCCCAAAGTTTCTATGTCTAAGCTATCGAATTGTGAGTTGAATTGGTGACTATTTCAAACTATTCTCTTCACATTATAGACGTCAACTGTGAACTCTTAACACCAACGGGAAGCATTACCTGTATTCCTTCTGAGCTCCTATACAAGAGTGAAGTATGCACAGCTTCATCATATTTCATATAGCATTTTATTCTATTAGCAGTGTAACAGTTCCTGTGACATTAAAATGATTTCAGACTACACCTCTAAGGAACAATTAACTTTCCAATCATATTTCACTTTGATATCGTTCATTTGTTTCATGCAACCAAACAATGTTTTTTACCTTGTAATTTCAACCATTGAAACCATCATTTCCTTCCTGCTTTGACTGATACACATCTCTTAGTAATGATCATAAATCAAATTTGTTCTATGAGATTTACAATGAATTTATGGATGATTTATCCTTGTTCTTTTTAAACAGAAACAAGATGTATCCAAAATTTTAACAAGAATCTAACTCAAGTTTCAAACTGACCGCTTGAATTCAAATTAATATTCAATGTAGCGATTATTACAATTACTGTGTTTAAATGAATGACAAGTGACCTTGAAAACTTAAGTGTCGGTTGAAACAACTTTGAATATCAAATACTCCTAAAAAAGTATAGGAAATCTGTTAAATTGTTGACAACAAAGTTTTTTTTAACATCATTTCTTATTAACTCATGATTATTATAGGAAATGGATAAAGGTGTTCTTTTTTTCAGGTGATAATTCTTGTTTAACAAGGATTTTGCCTACTATCAGTAATTTATCATAGTATACAAGTTGAACTTTTATCGTTTTCAAACCTATTCATCATTTGCTTTTCGCCTTGAAACGTGACATTATAAGAACTTCAATAATGACATAAATTTTGTATAAGAATATTGACTACTAGGATTCTTGTTTTGGTGCACACTGTTCTCATGAGAATTAGACATTGTCCTTGTTGCAATAAATGGTAAACATATTTGCATCACCCGGCTGTGAGTGAAGCGAATTGTGTACATTATTGTGATTATTTGTCCTTTGAGTTCCTAGTGGAACATACAGCTTCAGTAGCACACCACCATTTCAGTCTATTCACTGCAGTCTACTGAACCTGGCTCCACGACTACCCTTCCTTACACTATCTCCTACATGTCACCCTCGGCTGGGAAACCCAACTCGTCGTTCCCCATTCGGGTTCTACTTAACGGTCTAGCTTCTCCTGACCTAAATTGGCACGTAATTTCCCCTAACCGTCTTCCAGTGTATTTCCAGTCCAATCCATCTCCACTCTCTTCTTCCGCATAATTGTCAGGCGATCGACTGTTGGTTGGCTCGTTCCCAGTCAGAGTTCCTTCTTCTTCATTCTTATTATTCTGGATATCTGATTGGTCTTCAGCATCCAGTGAGCGTAGGCGGGAGCTGTTCATGATGTATGTCTTCAGTTTGTTATAAAAGCGTTTCGTAACGTGCCAGGTCTGTCAGCCATCAAATCGAAGCACTAACTTGACTGACATCAATGTTGAAAGTCCGGATCTCTTTCAGGCTTTATACAGAGTTCGGTACAGTGCAGTGCAGTAGATCTTCTCACTGATTTCAGATTAATGAATGAAAAGCTGTCTTGCTTTCTTTCCGATTCTGTCTTTGACATCCTCATCTGTGCCGCTACCACCGCTTGTAGCTGAGACGATGATGCTTAGGCATGTAGGTGAACGAGACAACTTCCTTCAGATTTCTCTTGTTGATGGTGATTGGTGTTTTTGTTGTTGTTGGCTAAGTATCTTCATCACCTCTGTCTTCTCTACGTTCATCTAAGGTATGTCCTGTTATCCCTCTCTACCCTGCCTCACCTCTCCTGCCATTTTGTTGGTTTCTGTCTGTACATCTGGTTTGTGCGACAAGACACTAGACACAAACAATCAAAAGTGAAATCCAAACCTTCTAGGTTCTTTTCATCAGTCCAGTCAGCGTATGCCCCTCTTCTCCCTCCTCACAGTTTCTTGCATGATCCAGTCCTGTCCAGTCGACCACAGTCAGGAAGATCATCGGTGAAAGGAAGACAGCCTTGTCTTACTCCTTCCTGTCTTCGCTTCAAACGCATCACTCAACTTTCCATCATGAATCACCTAGCATGTTGCATCGTATAGAACAGCATATAGCTGCTGCTGAATGAGGGTGATAAAGGTTCGTGGTACTCCGTACTGTTGAACCAACTGCCAGATTACTTCTCCGTTGACGCTGGTGGTGGTATTTCTGGACGAATTGGAGGTGGTAATGGTCGATTCAAGAGTTTTTTTCAAGTGGTCAGCCCATCGTTTCCTTTGTTTTTCCTCTTTGCTAATTAAGTTCCCTTCTCTGATTGGTTTCATCTGTTTTGATCTATTCCCCGGATAGTCATCTGGTTATTTGATACAATCTTGTCATGTCTCTCCTACTTGCGGCCTGTTCTGCTTCACTTGAAAGTGGGTTGTAGAAGTGTGTTTTGTTTTTGCGTACAATCTTCTTCACTTTTTTGTCCAGTTTAGTGTTTTATAGGCTGTACTCAGTTCCTCCTTTCGTTGTTCATCCGTGCACTGCACAGGTTCATCTTCTGCTTCACCATCTCCCTCTCTCTGCTCTATCAGCTTCCATGTATCCTTCGAGATCTATTCCTTGTCTTCTTTATCATTCCTTCCTAACACGATTCTTTAGGTTTCCTTCCACATCACTTTCAAAGAGTTCCAGTGTTCTTCCACGCAGCTTTCCTCAAGGATGTTGCTTAATGTCTCCCATTTTTTCCTCATGACTGACTGAAGTGAAGATGTCCCTTGCAGTTTCATTCTAAAGTTTCTGTTCTGGGTGTTGAACTGTGGTCGTCTATCACAAATTTCTTTGAAAACTTTCAACTTGATTTTGAAGTTAAGCTGCTTGCACTAGATAATGAATGATGTGAACCTGCATCTGCTCTCCTTCTTGATCTTGTGTTCAGTAAGCTGTATCTACACTTTCCTGAGATTAGGATGAAGTCGATCTGATTTTTTAGTATGTCTATTGAGTGAAGTTCAAAGAGGTGAGTAGTATAACATTGTAAAAATTACTGTTAGCAGAATTCATTGACTCATACTTTCAACACTTCGTTTAACTTATATTCAGCAACAGGTGAACAGTGTGACTGAAAATCTTAGATACGCTGTCGGTATCATGAGAAATTCACAGTTATCTATGACAGTTTTTCAGCTATGCTTCATAAACTTAATCATTTGAGAGGAGCGAAGAGCGAGAAGATGGGAACACATTGACTGGATCGATGAAAAGAGTCTAGGAGATTTGCATTTTCCCGAGGATTTATGTTTAATGTCACACAAACTAGAAGATCTACAGGTGAAAACTAACAGGTTGACAGAAGAGGCAGCTAGAAAAGACGGAACTTCAAGTGAATGCAAAGAAGATGAAGGTGATGAAGATACCCAACCAACACCATCACCGCCAACAATAAGCACCAATCACCATCAAAGGGAGAAACCTAAAGCAAGTAGCCTCTTTCACTTATCTAGGCAATGCAGCATCGTTTCAGCTACAGGTGGCGCAGAGACGAAGATGTCAAAACCATCTTGGATCAGAAAAGCGAGACAGGCGTTCATTAACCTGAAACCAGTGTGCAGATCTACTGCACTTACAGCAAGCAACAAGATCCGGATTTTCGGCTCCAATGTCAAGTCAGTGCTACTTTATGGTTCAGAAACTTGGCGTGTCACGAAAAGCATTTCCAGCAAACTACAAGCACACATCATCAACAACTGCCCCATACGCTCACTAGATATTAAAAATCCGATGACCAGATTGAAGAAGGAACACAGAACTCGGGGAACGAACCAACCAAGAACCAATCAAGCAACAAACGTGCTAGAGAAAGTGGAGACAGATTGAGCATACACTGAGATGGTCGATTGGGGACATCTCGTCCAAGGCCAGGTACTCGAGTGGAATCAAAACGGGGAACGGTGAGTTGGGCATCCCAGTTGAGGGTGACATGGAGGAGATGGTGTGAAGAATAAATGAGAGGTTGTAGGCAGTCGTGGCGTCAGGTTCAAAGACTGCAAAGCAGAGAGTAAAATGGTGACGTGCTACTGAAGCGATATGCCGCACTAGTCAGTGCTACTTTATGGTTCAGAAACTTGGCGTGTCACGAAAAGCATTTCCAGCAAACTACAAGCACACATCATCAACAACTGCCCCATACGCTCACTAGATATTAAAAATCCGATGACCAGATTGAAGAAGGAACACAGAACTCGGGGAACGAACCAACCAAGAACCAATCAAGCAACAAACGTGCTAGAGAAAGTGGAGACAGATTGAGCATACACTGAGATGGTCGATTGGGGACATCTCGTCCAAGGCCAGGTACTCGAGTGGAATCAAAACGGGGAACGGTGAGTTGGGCATCCCAGTTGAGGGTGACATGGAGGAGATGGTGTGAAGAATAAATGAGAGGTTGTAGGCAGTCGTGGCGTCAGGTTCAAAGACTGCAAAGCAGAGAGTAAAATGGTGACGTGCTACTGAAGCGATATGCCGCACTAGGAACCCAAGGGAAAAATAATGATAAAATAAATTAACCAATCACAATTCAAGATGGTTATAGACTTGGTCAGTCGAAACACCTGGTAGATATCACTAGCGTGTAAGTATTCTGTATTTAAAACGATCAGATGAATTGTTCAGATATCCAGTTAATTGCGTAAAGTATCCACAGAACGAATTGATTCTTATAATATGCAGCAATTAATGAAGATATCATTAGAGATATCAAATAGTAAACCTTAAAGGACAAGAAAAGTTATCTGCTCCTCCGATGAGACAAACCCTAGCAGGCTGACAAAAATCTGGAAGACATAATATCGATGAAATACACTTCAACTGGTACCATTCATCATGAAAAGAAACACAAATAGACAATCACAAAAATGTTATGAGATGAATTGGAAAGGTATTCAGTTAACTATTACTGAACAAGTAGATTCATTTAGTCGACAGAATTTGACGACTATTCAAGATGATCATTTGAACTTCAGTCAATGAATAGTATAAGTTCTTCTCGATCCATATTCAGTTAAGACAACAGAATGATAAGATTTCAAACAATGAAAGAAAAAAATATTCCTTCCAATAAACATTATCATAAGGTTCTACATATATAAAATATGTTTATACATCATGAAATCAATCGATGAATGGAACAGATCTATTTTCAAAGTAAAACAAGAACTAGAGATTGTAAGGAAATTGATTTTTATTTTCTAAATTTGTCAATATTTGGATGGTACATAAATCGATCAATGATATTAAAGAAGAAGTAACACTTACGCATGTTCTTTCTGAATACAGAGTTCAAGTTTCATCAATTGTACTGTAACCTCTGTTATGTTGAATAGGTGTTGATCAGTTACATGTGTGGTTTCATTTTTGGAAAACACAACGAATGACATTGAAAGCCTTATTAGCATCTATGTGATTCCATGTGTCTACTAGGTGGACTAAAACTGAACTTTTTATCAGTCTTACTTCTCCCTTTATAAACTAAGCTGATAAATGCCCTTATATCCAGAGAAGTATCTACCTAATCGTAGACTGTATGTTACCAGTTCCATAGACATGTGAGAGTATCTTAAAGCACTATTTAAAAGAATTACTTTCAAGATGTACTTTCAACGTGCAGTTTGAATTCAATAATGTGCTATATAGACAAAAAGATGCAGTCGTTATTAAGTAACTAAGTAGACCGCTGTTGGCTAACTGCTTCTTGGCGAACCTAGAGAACAGTGTGCTTCATTCAATAATTGATAGTTTCTACCTATATATATATACAGATGATATATTCACTATATATAGTCAGGATACAAATATTGGGATCAACTTCACATCAGAATTTGAAGAGAACTTAAAATTCCATTCACTCGATGTTTTATTAAAACGGAGACCAGATGGCTAGTTCTCTTCAACGATCAATTTATAGGAAACTCAAATGGAATGGACAATATTTGAGTTTCTATAGCTGGATGACTTTCAGCAGAAAGACGAATCCGATTCATTCGTTATCTTCAAGAATCTGAAGGATCTACATGAGTGATATCATCGACGATGAATTAGATAAACTATAGAAGATCCTCATGCAAGTTGGATACCCAAACAGATTTATTCAGAAGAACTTGAAATTAAAACACAGTATGGAGAAAGTACACACAGTTCCAAAGAAGACCTTGTTTATAAACTTTGATTTCAGAGGCAATACGTCAGTAGAGATCCTGAAAAATCAGCTATTCAGATCACTGAAGAAGACAACCTTCACTGCAAAGCTTCAGATCAACTTCTCCAGTCAGCAGTCGGTAGCAGAGTGCGTTAAAGACAAGTTGCTGCTTTGAGCCACCTCAATGTGTGTTTCTACAAATTTACTTGCTCTTGTGGACCTAGTTATATAGGCTACACAAAGCACACACTTTCCTTACATATCTCTGAGCACTATCCCTCTCGGTTGTCGAGGGAAGAATGTAAATCAATTAACAGTTCAATGACTGAACATTTGGTCAACACTAGACATATACCTCAATCAGAGTCCTCCTTCAGTGTCATTTATAGAGTAAAATGGAATGGTTGAAAAGAAGTACGCCTTCAACAGTTGTACACAGCGAAAGCACTGATAATTCAACAGTTGTCGCCTTGTCAAACTCCTTCCCTTCCCCGTCATTTCTACTGTCTAGAAGATTAGTACGCAACTACTTTCCATTCCTGATTTCGCTTTTTACCACTAGCCTAATGATGTAACTATACCATACTGGTCAATGATAGACTGTTATATGTTTATGTGATATGTATATGAATACAATAGTACAGTCTTAGAAAATGATATCGTCGAAAAAAGAAAGAGTTTTCTTCACTGAATTATTTCTTCTTTTCTTTACAGGAACAGTTTAACTGGCATATGTAAGATGAAAGGCTAAGATGAGGTAGGGTGTCCTTTGGTCTTGGACTGGATATCGGCCAATTACTGAGTGATACTCAAAGCCGACATGGATAGAACGTTCTATTGACCTCTCTATCTATGCGTTGTGATATAATGTCAAATGCAGCATCTCCCTTTGCTTGTAAGCTTAGAAACCAAGGCTTCTACACTGTCAAAACTAGATTTTATAAGCGAATAACCATCGTGACAAGCAGCGATTACTATAAACCAATATAAGCAATGACAGTATAGTCATCATTATTGTTATTTCCATTACCCGCTATTAAAATTTAATTTCCCTGACAATTATGGTCTTTAAATATCCTATGTACATGGATATGACTGTTTAAATTGAGAATGAATTCGCTGGAAACAGTCCTCTTCAATAAACATCTTGGTTTACACATCACAATACAATGTGATGTAACCATTGACTTAGCAAGTGATTATATGCTCAGATTGTTATACTGACCTTAACGACTAGCAGAGGAATTCAAGAAATCATCTGGATATACCTCAGGTGGAACAATTAGATCTACTATACCAGCGAAGAGTTACGAGTATATCATGATTATCATCATCATGATCAACATAAGACTAGCCATTACTACGTTACGGTTCAAGTTGCAACACTTCATCTCATATCAATACATCAGGTTACAAAGCAATAAAATGGAAGATGTTGAAGGGGAGAAAATTTCGTCAAACAAAGTAGGAGTTGAAAGTAGTAAAAGAATGAGAAAATGGTGAGATTCGGTACAGCGTTGAGATGAGGATAATGTGTGCCTACATCTACATCACTGACATCAATATTGAGCTATGAGTCTCCAACCATTGGTTTCTTTCGTCCCACATACCCCAACCGACTAATCTAAATCGGCCTACTTGACTCAAATGAATAGACAAGAACTTCATACATTGATGACTTGTCTTATTCTCGCTGCCTTGAACATTTTTCCAGCCTGAACCAACTTCGACCAACATTGTACCGAGATAGACGGTGATATATCAACAAACAGTAAGATGTGATTCTCCTTATTTCAGACAACCTAATAGGATATATCTAAATTTAGAGGTTTGTGAGAATTCGTTGGTTAGTTTCAGGTTGATATTTACCATATACTGAAGTAATTTAGATAACTATTAGAAACCTGGGAACACTGGGTAGTTGTTTCGTCCATCTAAAAGACTCTTCATCAGTGCATATATATCAACCCACTAAGGATCGAAAAACAGCACCTTCAAGTTCAGTGGCGAGCACGCTATCGTTAAGCCATTCCGCCGGAATCCAATGATCCATATTTCTTACTTTTATCAGTTCACAAAATAGCGTTACCTCTATCCATTGCCATCGTTGAGTAACAGTGTTGTCGTCCGACTTAGTTGTCGCCACCGGTTACAACTCATTAAAACTTTAGGAAATCTTATCTTGAACCTGGCCACTTAGATTATCACAAAGTGTCCTTTGCATTATCTGTTAATTTCATCTTCTTACCTCATTAAAATAATGTCAGAGTAGACCAGTGAAAAGCTCTGTGCTCATCATAGGGTCACGAATCATCTTTAGTTGGCTGTAAACTGATACTACCCACTCTTCTCCTCATCTTATATCCCATTTCCTTGACTCAGACAACTTGTATGTCCTAATGAAAGCATTTCTTGAAATAACTAGACCTGTAGTATGTTATAATCATCTAGGGAAATTAAATTTTCTCAAAATTTGTTCTACAGTTGTAGTTATGGATATAATAAGGGAAAACTTATTTAAATGCCACTTTTATATAGTTTTTAACATGTTCCTGGGTATGAATACTTAGCTGGCTGCCTCTAATACTTCTCAGGTAGTCTAGTCGTTCAACTGAACATCGCCATCTGGATGCGATAGTTGAGTTTGTACACATTCCACTGTCATTTCACGTTCAAATTACTCATCGCTCACCTCTACCATTTTCTTGTGATAACCAATAGTTAATCTACGCTATTTGGTGGTTATCGTCTATTAGTAGAATCACAAAATGATCATCAGATTCTCTGGAACTAGTTACTAGTAAACTTGTATTTGTTTGTTAAGAGAAGAAAGGACAACCTTTCTGTTCTTCTCACTACTACGTTAATCTACAGTTGCATCATGTTCTCACATGTTGTTTACATTCAGTAATTCGTCGTCACACCAAACATTAAGCATATAATTGCATAATGGTTAGGAACAAACTTCACGACGTGCACTTATTATCATTTAGGAACCACTGAATAGATGTTTCTACACCCGGCTACATCCTGTTCTTCCTGCAGATATTTGAACCATGCATACATCACTTCAAATGATCATTTGAACATGATTTAGAAATTTCACGGTCTATATTGGCATTTCTCACAGATAAGTAATTTTTCCACTACTCAACTGTGCTGTCTGCAAGGTTTTCGTTGGAAACCAACTCACCAGTCAGTATCATAAGGTTTCATATGGTTAATGTAAACACTTTGCTTCTACAAACTAAGTAACTTGGTAGTGAACGAGTGAAATGGTCTTAAGGAGGTGTTTCGATCATATGATCTGGCTAACGACACCTACGGGTAAGCGTAACCAATTGTGTTCGCTAATACTTGATGTCTAATTGACAAAATTCGCATCAAACTGCAACACTGTGCATCATCATAGAACAGAACATAGAATAGCAGTCAACTGGATATCTACTTCAACTTCATCCAATTTCAAAAGGTCGGCCTTCGACAGCGTCGACCGAGAGGTAGTTTGGCAGGCAGTTGCGTCAACCCTACGAAGTGCCACAAATATTTATCAACCTCATTCAACAACTACATGAAGACGCCTCATGCCAAGTAATTCACAATGGCAAGCTCAGTGATGATGCGTTTGAAGTGAAAACAGAGGACAGCAGTAAGACAAGGCTGCCGTCTACTGTCACCGATCATCTCCTTGATTGTGGTCGACTAGACTGGATCACGCAGAAAACCATGAGTAGCGAGAAGATGGGCATACGCTGACTGGACCGATGAGAAGAGCCTAGAAAATTCGCATTTCGTTAACGATGATTTATTTCTTATGTCTCATGGCACAAACTTGAAGATGTACAGGAGAAAACTAACAAGTTGACAGAAGAGGCAGGGCAGGGTAGGGCAGGACAGGGTCGCGAAGACGGGAATCCAAGTGAACATAGAGAAGACAGAGGTGATGAAGATACTCAACCAACACCATCATTACCAACAACAAGCTGTGATCACGATGAATGGGAGAAACCTAAAGGAAGAAGGCCCTTTTACCTATCTATGCAATGCAGCATCGTTTCAACTACAGGTGGCTGCATAGATGAGGACGTCAAAGCCAGGATAGGAATGACAACAAGACAGGCATTCATTAACCTAAAACCAGGGTGGAGATCTTCTGCACTCAGCATGTGGAACAAGATGCAGATTTTCAACACCAACGTCTGTCAACTCAGTTCTTCTGTGTGGTGGTTCAGAAACTTGGCGTGTCGCGAAAAGCACTTCCAAAATAATACAGGCATGCATCATGAACAGCTGCCACCTACGCTCACTCCATACTCAAGGTTGATCAGATGGACATAATAATAAGAATCAGAAACAAGGAACTCACTGTGGCTGACATCGAACCAACCAAGAACCCATCTCTGAACAAATATGCAGAGGGAGAATTGGAGATGGATTGGGCATACAGTGAGAAAGTCATTCGGTGACATCACGCGCCATGCGAGATCAGGCCTTCGAGTGGAATTCAAAGGGAAAACGACGAGTTGGGCGTTGGAGTCGAGGGTGACATGTAGGAGATCATGTGAGGAATGAATGAGAGTTTGTGAGCAGTCGTGGAGAGAGGTTCTGAAGACTGCAGAGAAGAGAGTGCAGTGGCGACGTGCTGCTGAAGCGGTAAGTTTCACTAGGAACCCAAAAGAAAAATAACATAATGCGTGACTGAATTGCAAATTTACATTCTGTTAATCAGTCTCAAGTAGAACGAGATGTGCGTATAATATGCCCCCATCAAGTGAACAAAACCAGATGAGGTAATTAACTAACAGTAACGATTAGTAGAAATTAATTGCTCAACGAATTCACAATACATCAGAAATGTTACCACAACAACTTAAGAGTCAACATCACTTCCTTCTGCATGTAACTAATCCGCTTATAAATTTTCATTGCACAGGTTTCTGAGATTGTAAGCAATTTATGATTCCATCAAGTGCTAACCACTGTAAATTACTTGAGAGAGTAAAGAAATGTTTGAGTAGTAGTACTCATTAATAACTTCCGTTGTTGAACTGTAACTCAGTAACTGATTGGTTAAAGCGTTCACCGGGAAAATCTAAGGTTCTGAGTCCAATCGATAGTCAGGTCGCGGGTGTGTACTCCTGAAGAGTACCACAGTAGGATGAAAAAGCTAAGATGTTTTCACCCTATATCACATCATAGTGTGCATAACCTAATATGTAGAGCATTCACCTATGAACTTCAACAGAACTTTATGAATTCACTGAATTATAGTTTCTACCCATCTGTGGTTAACATTTCATGAAGACATGTAAAATTACGGTTCTTTGATGCGTCTTCTTAGCAAGGTGATGGATGACGCCGAGGATACTCTGTCATTTATACCCTGAACTCTTTAAGACAAAGTTCACTCCTTGTGACAATTAGATGGTCTCAAGACTTGTTACTTTCATACATCCTGCCAGTTTGAATTAAAATAGAATTTACATTGATGACCATTTTTATGAAACAGTTGACTATCTCTGTTACTAGATGTCCAAATTCAAAGCCAAATGGTCAATATGTTCTACTCCATGAATCATTTCTGTCTAAGACTTCCAATCTCTATGTTACATAATTTTGATTCTTAAAGCATAAAGTTTTATTGGTTATCTACGACACAAATTTTTTTGAACAACCCAACTGATAGTCGATCTGTCATTCTGAACTATTCACTTTTCATATTCAACAAAATTTCAGTGTTGTCAGGTAGCCTAAATCGATTTACACTTGACTTGAAATGACACAGAATCGCGCAGCTGTCTGATAAATTTAACATTGAGAAAGTATCAAATAAGTTATGATATTATTGTTGTTATTTTTCCTTTGGGTTCTTAGTGGAACATAGGGCTTCAGTAGCACGCCTCCATTCCACTCTCTTCTCTGAAGTCCTTTGAACCTGGCGCCGCGACTGCCTACAAGCTTTCCTTTCTTCCTTACATGATCTCCTTCATGTCACCCTAGGCTCAGACGCCCAACTCATCGTTTCTTCTTTCGATTTCACTGGAGTACCTGGACTGGCGTGTGATGTCCCCGAATGGTCTTCTCAGAGAATGCCCAATCCATCTTTTCAAATACATTATGCTGTAAATGAATTGGTCGCCAGTGAGTAAATTATACTCTGGCCTAGTCTTTGGTGTTAAGCATTAGTCGAGGTTGATCAATCAAGTATTACGTCATCGCTTGCCGAATAATGATCGATTTATCAACATAATCGAGTCTTACAGGACGTGAGTCGGTGTAAAAGCCTGACGGATGAGTCTCTGACTTTCTTATTGAGTGGCTCGAATTCAAATCACGGAGGGTGAACCTGTCACCAACTGGTTGTAGATTCGCCTTCCTCATGAGCACAACTTTCTACTGTTCTATTCAAAACTTTCAAACAACAAATTATACCTTACCACATTGTCTGATGTTTTCAAATCTATCACTGTCTAACTAGTATAAAACTGTTTTAATAAAAAATGCCACATTGCCTTTTAATATTTCGATGTCGTTTCTTCCTATCATTGTAGAGTAGAATTCACCAAGCGTTGAATTGTTCACCTACTAACAGCGAACGTGAGCTACGTTTAGACCGTTGTGAGACAGGTTAGCTTTACCCTACTGGTGAGTACATTTATCAGTGAAGTACAATCTGGCCGTTGCTATGGTGATCCAGTTTAGTACGAGCGAAACTGCAGGTTCAGATAATTGGTACATATGCGCCCGGTCGAAAGACCCATAGTGTAAAGTTACCGTCTGAGGGATGAAGACTTAATGCCTCTACCTCTGAATCCCGTCAAAATGTACAACGGCACATTTCGTACCCAACACGTTGCTGAGCAAGCTTACGCATTCCTTTTGGTGTCTGGACTAGACCATGTGTTCTACCAAGTCCATTAGGTCTGGTGTTATGTCAGAGCGATGACCATGAACTACGCCCCGGATTTCGGAGAGTAGGGGTATAAGCTTGAGGGTAGTTAATCGTTTGTAGATCACCTAATGTTTTGTCAGGGAGACGTAAGTGCTGGAGCAGCTATCACACTGCGAGGCATTGACTCTTATCCCTGCTTGACGTAATGATTTTAGGACTTGATCCTCATTCATTTCCCCTTTCTAACGGACTCTGGTCTCTTAATCCATTACACGACATCCATGTCTATGTGAATACATGTTGCATTTATTATCCCATATCTGACCATTCAGCAGTGGTAGGTTACGGTACAGAAAGCCAAACTGAGTACTTTACTGAGTCTTATTTTTCGATAAATCCAGTTAAGAAAGGAAGATTTATGGTTGATTTTTCACACTTGTCCAACATTCAGAAATGTAGTGGTGAATCGGACCGACTCATCATTGGCCTATCTTATTTTCATCATCAATGATTTCAGCTTCAATTGTGACTACTTACTTATCCCTTGGGTTCCTAGTGGAACACACGGCTTGAGTAGCACGTCTCCATTCCACTCTCTTCTCTGAAATCTTTTGAACCTGACGCCACGACTGCCCACAACCTCTCATTTCTTCCTCATATCATCTTCATGTCACCCTCACCTCGAACGCCCAACTCGTCATTTCCCATCTGGGTTCCACTGGAGTAACTAGTCCCCGGTCGATCTTCTCAGTGCATGCCCAATCCATCTCCACTTCCTTCTGCATATCTATTCAGCGATAGGTTCTTGGTTGGTTCATAGCAAGCCAGAGTGAGTTCCTTGTTGCTTATTCTTTCTGGCCATCTGAGCTTCAGTAACGAGCATAGGCAGATATTGATCAGAGGATAGTAAATTCATAGGAGATTAGATAGACACATAACTGATGCATTTCAAGTAAGCAGATCCTAATGCTTCTCTTCAAAGTATGCTGTCAAGTAATGCAATTCAATGTTTGGAATGTACATTTGAGGGAAAAATCCTAATGGATACTTAATTACTGAACAGTCAGACATTTTTCGGTGTTTATGGAGTATCGTTCGTATAATCCAATACAACTTCAAGCAAACAAGTTGGAACTCTTTAACTATGTAGTTGCTTTTGTTATGTTACAACTTAAGATGCAGGTTTCATCCTGCAGTCATCCACTTGGCCACTGAGAGACAATATCCACCTCTATAACAACGAGTAGCATTTGTTTAATCCTTGTAATTTACTATCGCTTTTCTCGATGGAACTGATCAGCCTTTCTTAGCATCTGCTTATGAGCCTATATACCAACAGTTACTAATCAGTTGAATCCAGAATAAAAAACGCGAAATTGAAAGTGTACATAAGTCGTATCCAGTTCATCTGAAATGGAATGTGAAGAAATGTGAACGGATCATATTCAGGTTAGTAGAATAATCAACTGGAATTCATATTCAAACAATCACTTCATAGTATCAAATGCAACCAATCACATACAAGGTCACTAGGATAAGCCAATAAATTACTTCCTTTCAGATGTTTGTACTGATGATATTGTCTAGAATGATAATGTCGGCTTCATAATTACACAATACAACTAAAATAACACAACACCATCGAAACCAGAGTACTAGTTGATAAATATCCTTCAATGTCTAAGAAGTACTGATTGACGAATTGATTTCTTCTAAGAGTTTGAAGGCAACACGCCTGAAATGGCTATACTTTGTAAGCAAGTTAAAATTATCTGGACACTGAACACTCACTTCTCTTGCATATCTTATCAACTACTTGCATAAGTGATCTAGATAAGTTACCTTCAACATTCAATGATAATATGTTACCAGAGAAGAGACCAACATTTTAATTTATTGACTAATCAGGTTTTGATTTTCAGCGTTAAGCTTAGACTGTTGTGTGGTCAAGATGATATTGCTGAAAAGACTGGTATTCTAATGAACCAATGAAAATAATTTAATTGCGCTTTACATGAGAGATATATTATGTACAGGAAAACAGTCTATTTATGATACTCTGTTCAGAGGCTTGCGAGAACTGATTAATTTCAGGATAGTATTCATTACAGAGAAGACGCAAGTAAAACAAATTTCACGCCTACTATCACCGATGATCTTCCTGATTGTGGTTCACTCAATTGAACTCGATCATCCAACAAACAACTGTGACCAGCGAGAAGATGGGCACACAATGACTGCACCGATGAAAAGACTCAAGGAGATGTAGATTTCACTCATGATGATTTATGTCTAATGTCTTGTTGAACAAACTCAAAGATATACAGGCAAAACTAACAAGTTGACAGGTGAGGCAGGTCAGAGAAGGAAGACGGAACATCTTTCAGGTGAACATGAGGAAGATAGAGGTGATGAAGATACCCAGCCAACAACAACAACGACAACAACAAGTAGCAATCACCATGAACCGGAGAAATCTAAACGAAGTTATCTCTTTCACCTACCTCTCTACCTAGACAACATCCTTGGGACAGATGAGTATGTCAAAGGTAGGATCGAAAAGACAATAAAGCAGGCGTTCCTCTATTATTCTGAAATAATTGTGGAGATCTATTGAACTGCATTTCACTCCACTCAGCATAAGACGTGAACGAGATGCGGATTTTCAACTTTAATTCACTCAAGTGAGTCAGTGCTTCTATATGATGGTTGAGAGACTTGACACCTTGCAAAAAGCATTTGCAACAAACTGAAAACATGCATCACCAACAGCTCCCACCTACGCTCACTGGTGACTGAAGATCAGATGGCCAGAATAGTAAGAATAAGCAAGAAGAAACTCACTGTGGTTGGCCTGCAAAGAACCAACGAAAAAGATATCGCCCAACAAATATGCAGAGGAACGAAGTGAAGATGGATTGGATTGGACATACACTGGAAGTAGGTTTGTAGACGTCACGCGCCGAGTCAGGTCACGGCAGACCAAGATATCAAGGGGAACCGAAATGGGAAAGGACGTGTTGGGTGTGCCAGCTGAGGGGGATATGGAGTAGGTCATGTGAGGAAGAAATGAAAACTTCTGGACAGTGATGGAGCCAGGTTAAGTTGACTTCAAAGAAGAGAGTGAAATGGCGACATGCTACTGAAGCCGTATGTTCCACTAGGAACCCAAGGAACAAATAATAGTAATAATAATGATAAATAATAGTTCATCACTAAGTGAACTCATTTGGAGAGCCATCGGTAAACTGGTAGTACTGGTCAGCTGTTTCGGCCTAGCACGGATCACCTTGGCCTAAAAACAAACGGTTTAACCAGAATCCAGCTGCCAATATTTACTGAATTCTGTCAGCCTGACAACTGTACAATACCCTTGGCAGTAACCTGTTCTGGCACAGCATCTGGTTGACTCTACAGTTCAAGTATTGTGATTTGAACTTAAAGAAGTCCATCTCGAAGTCTATGCCTAATGAGCAGGAGACGATCCTGAATGTCATCTTGAAGTCAAAAGATCCCTTAAACCTCTAGATTGAACTTCCTTCCTGTCTTTGTTAGTGACTTACTTCAAGACAGAGTTCCTAGAATTATAATCATGAACCTTATCCCATGAGGTACACTGCCGAAAGACATTGGACAATAATAATTATTATTATTTTTCTTTTGGGTTCCTTGTGGAAGATACCGCTTCAGTAGCACGCCTTCATTGCATTCTGTCCTCTGCAGTCTTTCGAACCTCACCCACAAGCTTTCATTCCATCCTCACAAGATCTCCTACATGTCACCTTCCACTCAAAAGCCCAACTCATCGTTTCCTCTTTGGACTCCAAGGCGCATGATATCACTGAGTGACTTTCTCAGTGTATGCCCAATCCATCTCCACTTCCTCCCTCTGCATATTTGTTCAGCGATGGGTTCTTGGTTGGTTCGATGTCAGCCACAGTGAGTTCCTTGTTTCTGATTCTCATTATTATGGCCATCTGATCAACCTTGAGTATGGAGTGAGCGTAAGTGGCAGCTGTTGATGATGCATGCCTGTATTATTTTGGAAGTGCTTTTCGCGACACGCCAAGTTTCTGAACCATATAGCAGCACTGAGTTGACAGACGTTGGTGTTGAAAATTCGGATATTTTTCCACATGCTGAGTGCAGAATATCTCCACACTGGTTTTAGGTTAATGAAAGCCTGTCTTGTTGTCATTCCGATCCTGGCTTTGACGTCTCAGTCTGCCCCGCCACCTGTAGTTGAAAACATGCTGTCCAGCTGATAGATGAAAGAGCCTACTTACTTTGAGTTTTTCCTGTTGATGGTGATCGCTGATTGTTGTTGTTGGTGGTGGTGGTGATGGTTGGGTATCTTTATCAACTCTTTCTTCTCTACGTTCAAGTGAGGTCCCGTCTTCACTGCCCTCTCCTACCTCTTCTGTCAACTTGTTGGTATTCACCTGTAGATCATCGAGTTTGTGCGACATTAGACATAAGTCGTCAGCGAAATCCTTCTCTTCTAGACTGTTCTCATCGGTCCAGTCAATATAAACCCTTCTTCTCTCTCCTCACGGTTTGCTGCAGGATCCAGTCGACCACAATCAGGAATATCATGGGTGATAGTAGACAGCCTTGTCTTACCACTGTCTTTACTTTGAAGGTGTCGCTAAACTTTGTATTTTGGATCACTTGGAATGCGGCGTAGTCATATTGACGTCTTCATATAGTGAATCAGTTAACCAGGCGAGGTTACATTGTATAATAGACACACAATATCGTGAATTAAGTGAAGTAGGAAGATGAAAACTTCTTAGTTTGGACGCTGCTTTGTTATAGAAACGAGTTCATCATTAGAACTGAAGATTTTTTGTTCATTTACTGATGGGTCTTGAGGATACACTGAAGGATAACACAGTGTGAATAGAGATGAGTGGAACTATTGTTTCCGGTGTACACTTCAAGTGTACTCACATATTCCATTTTGTTATTTATTTACTCCTGATCATAATTCTACTCGGTTTCATCACTTCATGTCTAACAGTCAAGTTTAATTAAAACGTAGATAATTGAATATTCAAATCTAAAGGTTTATTCATAAAATTATGAATATTATTTTGTTTAAACAAATAAAAATTTGTTTATTCAATTTTACTGGAGAGAAATTTCCAATTCACCAATGTCCACCCACCATTTACACATAGGAAATCTATGTGTTAGTAAAGTTTTAATTACTGAAATTTGTTTGTTTATGACACTTCAAATGCTTAGCTTCATCTGCCTTCTTGTATCAGTCAGTAAACGTCTATGCTACTGATTGATCAATGTTTCAATAGTTAAAATTATCCACTTAAAACAAATGATATCAAACAGCTGAACTCTCACCACATTCTGCTTTACAATCAAAAATATTCGTTAAGTATGCGGTACTGTACAGTTCCTTTGTAATCTTTAACTGGTTCTGAAAAGAAATATTAGATTTTTGTGTTGATGAACAAGCGAGGATTGGACAATTCTCAACACGGAGCTTACAATCAGTATTGGTCACATGAGTGGTGACAGAGTTGTGAGGGCGGTTGATACTTCCCGGTTGCCCACACCGTGGAAGGTTATTTCTTCCTAGGGTACATGAAAGAGATTTGTGTGACGGCATAGCTCATCGGAAATCTGCTTCAGGCCTATCACACGTAGACTTTTGAGTGTGATTATTTTGAACTTGTGTATTTTTGGGGCCGAATGGTGGAAGAAAACCGACAAATGAACCAACACTACCTGCCCGGCAGACCGTGGGGCACAGTGGAGTGCGTTATTTTGGGGCCGACCTATTCTAACTCCCCCCTTCACTGAGAAGGCAGCACCAACATGCCACTGTTGATCATGCAAGGGAAACACTTTACTGCTAGCTAACACCAGCACAACTTCACACTCAGACCCCCATCATAGTGAAGTAATTTACACCACAACGGTAACTGCTTTTCGTCTAACCATTACCCAACAGACGTTTCTGATATGATAGGACCTCGAGGGAAAAAGTGTTCCACCAGCATAGCTTGTTGGGTCATTGTGATGTGCAAAGCCGACCACCACGTCAAGCTAGCAGCTATCGGTGGGGGGTCACATGAAACGGTTTACATAAAATGAGTAAACCAGTTTATACACTGATCCTCAAATCAGTTCCAATTTCCAATTGCTTTATGAAATGATCTTAAGAGAACAAGTGAATTACTGGCTATATAGTCATTTTCAGTTAACATTTAGCTAGCAATTCGCTCACAAAGTATAATGCACACAGAAAATGAATTTCCACATCATGTAGTTATTTCATTTCCATAGATGAAGGTATCATCATAAATTACTCAGGATAATCATATCAAAGTGATCATATCCAGCTAACGACTACCAGAAGAGATGAAATGTAGGCGCTTGATTCCACTGATGGCCACAAATAGACAAATTATACCACGATAAATATTCATGGAATATAGAAACATCTAATATAGGACCTCATATGTCAAGACAGATCAATTTAGTTTGATAAAACAGTGGGAAAGTACAAGTAACAATACAATATAAGTGTCGGATATTTCGTTTCTTTGAAAAATTTGAACAATGCAAGAACAAATACATTTGCATAATGAAATGAGCTTATTTCTTTTCACAACATTTCATCAGCTGCAAACAGCTTACCATTTAAAGGAAGTATTATTAGTCATAGTGTTATAACATACTTTACATATGTAGAAATAAACTGGCATCTTAAGTCAAGAAACACAAGAATAATAACCACAAATCTTAGTCGAAATCAATGGCAATTTATATGTGATGAGAGAGAAAATTCAAGAGCTGTAGAAAGTGAGTTGGTGATGGGCCACCAGAGACTGTTTGAATGCTAATAGGCTACCCAATCACATGAGGAAACTGGAAAATTGTTAGGTGATTAACAGTCAGTAATTAATTCATGAATAGATGATGCAATCAACAGAAGACGGGAAACTATATACATCGACATTGAAAAGGCGTTTGACAGCGTCGACCTGGAAGTAATTTGGCATGCAGCTATTTCAGCACAACGGAATACCACAAACCTTTATCAATCTCATTCAACAACTATATGAAGATGCCATATGCCAGCCAAGTAATTCACAATGGGAAGCTGAGTGATGCTTTTGAAGTGAAGTGAAGATAGAAGTAGGAGTGAAACAAGGCTGTCTACTATCACCCGTGATATTCCTGATTGTGGTCGACTTGATCATGCAGCAAACAGTGAAGAGAGAGAAGAGGGGGATACGCCGGACTACGGAAAAGAAAAAAGAAGATCCGGATTTCGCCGATGACTTATATCTAATGTCACAGGAACTTGAAGATCTACAGGCGGAATCTAACAATTGGACAGAAGAGGTAGGGCAGGGCAGTGAAGACGGGACCTCACTTGAACGTAGAGAAGAAAGAGTTGATAAAGATACCCAACCATCACCACCACCACCATCACTAACAACAATCACCAATCACCATCAATGTGAGAAACTCAAAGGAAGTAGGCTCTTTCACCTATCAGCTGGACAGCATGTTTTCAACTACAGGTGGCGGCGCAGACGAGGACGTCAAAGCCAGGATCGGAATGACAACAAGACAGGCTTTCATTAACCTAAAACCAGTGTGGAGATATTCTGCACTCAGCATGTGGAACAAGATGCGGATTTTCAACACCAACGTCAGTCAATTCAGTGCTTCCGTGTGATGCTTCAGAGACTTTGGGCGTTACAAAAGGCATTTCCAACAAACTACAGGTATTGATCAACAACTGCCTACTCTGGCTCGTTACTGAAGCTCAGATGGCCAGAATAATTAAAATAAGCAACAAAAGATTCACTGTAGCTGGCGACGAACCAACCAAGAACCCATTGCCCAAAAAATGAGCAGAGGGAGAAGGTGGAGATGGATTGTGCATACACTGAGAAGACCAATGGAGACATCATGCATGAGGCCAGGCCTTCGAGTGGAATTCAGATGGGAAACGGTGAGTTGCATGAGGGTATCTGAAGGTGACATCGAGATCATGTGATGAAGAAATGAGAGGTTGTAGGCTGTCATGGAGCCAGGTTGAAAAGATTGCAGAGAACTGGAGAGTGGAATGGAGACGTGCTACTGAATTTCTATGTTCCATTAGGAACCCAAGGGACAAATAATAATATAACGCTTTAGTTTCAGTTGCCTGTTTAGTTCTTTGGACTGACTAGTGAGTTTTCCAGCTCTATCACTGAGACATTTGACAAAACCTGGCTTCACTGACTGACATTGAATGAGATGACATGAAGTCTAGATACACCTACCTGTTACAATGTATCAGTTTCCTGTAGACAGTAGTATTCAAATCACTCTCTGTTCTTCATTTTACTCTGTGCTTCAAAACACCCAATTCTCTTTGTTCATTTTATGTTTCATTCTATGATCGATTGGTTTATACTTCAATTCATTTAAGTTGTGTTGTCATGCCATAATTGAATGAATAAGTCAGACTAAGTTCTTGATGAAAACTTTACAAATGTTGAAAGATTTTCAACCAGATTATCAATTTGGCCAATCAGTGTCGTATTCAAATGCGGTGAAATGCGATACCATCAAAATATACAGTCACCGAATTCTAGTCAAAATTTAGTGTTCACTGTTGAGTTGACGATCATTTTATGATGTTGAAGAACTTTCACGTTTATAAATATGGTTATGGATTTTGTAAAGAAACATTTCTGACTCAAAAATAATTTCATATGCTCAATTTTGCAGAGAAATAATTTAGTTCAGTTTGACCAACTAAAAACCAGGATCGAAATAGCAAGAAAGGCTTTCATTAGTTTGGAATCACTGTGGAGATCTACAGAACTGAACTCAGTACAAAGAACAAGATACGCACTTTCAACATTAATATCAAGTCAGTGCTTTTATATGGTTCAGAAACTTGGCGCGTCACAAAAAGCATTTCTAACAAACTACAGACATTCATCAACATCTGCCTACGCACACTCGATACTGAAGATCAAATGGCCAGAAAGAATAAGCAAGAATGAACTCACTGCGGCTGGTATCGAACCAACTTAGAACCTATCACCGAATAAATATACAAATGAAGAAAGTGAAGATGGATTGGGCATACACTGAGAAGGCCGACTGGGGATATCACGGGCCATACCAGGCCAGGCCGTCGAGTTGAACCTAAATGCGAAACGACGAGTTGGACTTCCAAGGGTGACATGGAGGAGATCATGTGAAGAAGAAATGAAAAATTGCGGGTAGTCGTGGCATCAGGAGGACAGAGTGTAATGGAGGCGTGCTACTGAAGGCGTATGTTCCACTAGGAACCCAAGGGAAAAATAATAATAATCCATGATGAGTTCAAACAGCATTATGACGAAGTTTATATTGGTGTATTAGGGCTATACATGTCTCCGTGACATCCCCAGTCGGCCTTCTCAGTGTATGCCCAATCCATCTTCACTTTCTTCATTTGTATATTTGTTCGGTGATAGATTCTAAGTTGGTTCGATACCAGCCACAGTGAGTTCCTTCTTGTTTATTCTTTCTGGCCATCTGATCTTCAGTATCGAGTGTGCGTAGGCAGATGTTGATGAATTTTTATAGTTTGTTAGAAATGCTTTTCGTGACGCGCCAAGTTCCTGAACCATATAAAAGCACTGACTTGATATTAATGTTGAAAGTGCGTATCTTGTTCTTTGTACTGAGTTCATTTCTGTAGATCTTCACAGTGATTCCAAACTAATGAAAGCCTTTCTTGCTATTTCGATCCTGGTTTCGACATCCTTGTCTCTGCCACCACCTGTAGTTGGAACGATGCTATATAGGTAGGTGTAAGTGACTATTTCCTTCAGGTTTCTGCCGTTGATGGTGATTAGAGCTTGTTGTTGATGCTGTTGTTGGCTGGGTAGCTCCATCACCTCTGTCTTCTCTACATTCACTTGAAGTCCCGTCTTCGCCGCCTTTTCTATCAACTTGTTAATTCTTCGAGTCTGTGCGACATTAAACATAAATCATCATCGGCGGCAAAATATAAATCTTCTAGGATACTTTCCCCGATCCACGGCACACCGCTCTTTTCGCTGCCCACTGTTTGCTGCATGATGCAGTCCACCACAGTCAGAATCAGTAAGATGATCGGCGATAGTAGGCAGCCTTGTGTTATCCCTGTTTTCACTTTAAAGGCATCACTGAGCTTTCCATTGCGGAACACTCGGCATGTGACGTCTTCATATAGCTGTTGAACGAGGTTGATAAATATTTATGGCACTCCGTAGTGTTGAAGCAGTTCTTAAATTACTTCTCTAACGACGCTGTTGAAGGTCTTTTCAAAGTCGATGAAGTTGAGGTAGAGATTCGACTTCCATTCTATACTTTGTTCTATGACGGTGAGTAGCGTGGCGTCGCAATTTGATCCGCAAATGACTTATTCTTCCTGAAGCCAACCATTCTGTTCCGGTCGTAGTTTTGAATCCAGCACATCTTTTAGTCTCTCCGGGATAATGCGACTTGATATTTTGCTCGCTTTGGGTGGACAGCAGCATGATTCTTCGCCAGTTCTTGCAAAGACTTAGGTCGCCCTTCTTCGGGAGTTTGACAAGGTATCCCTTCTTCCAATCAATGGACAGGTACCGTTTCTTCCTCCCGAACCTTCTGCAATAGTGGTGTAAGCTTGTCCGCCGTTGTCTCTGCATCATTTTACAGTGCTTCTAGTGGAATTACATCTGGTCTTGCTGCTTTCTTAAATTTCAACACTTTCATGGTATTCAGAACTTCACTTCTGCTTTTGTTGGAGGGCCTGTGTTCACTTGTAGTTCTGCCGTTGCTTGTGGTATTTCCAGACGAGTTGCAGGTGGTGGTCGATTCAAGAGTTTTTTGAAGTGGTCAGCCCATTTTTCCCTTTGTTTCTCCACTTTGGTAACTAGCTTTCCTTCACTATCTTTCATCTGTTGCCATATGTAAATTCATGGTAAGTATGATACACATATATATATACCTATATGTGCAAGTACATGCATATGTATGCAAAAGCGTGTTTGTACACGTGTATATACATATACGTATGCGTGATATATGTGCATGTGCACGTATATATACGCATATATACGTACGTACCCCATCAGTATGCAGGCAGTATGTAAATTTATCCATCTTTTGATAACTTCGGATGTAGTCCGCGCAACAGTATTGTTTCTATTACTACTAGAAGTCTTGTGAGATTATAAGAGGCTAAAAGTGATACCTTTGATAATTTCCAAAGAAATATACGGATAAAATGAAGTATCGTCAAAAGCGATGTTAACTTTTCGCCTTTCACCACAGAAATTCAGACCGTATGTTCGCCGAGGTAGGACTGGATTTGAAGAAGACTCATAGTAATCAAACTAATAAATGTCACTATTCCATGATGTCTTTATCTGTCAATTTAAACCATGTGAGAAGGTTCAGAGTGCTAAGTGAAAGAATCACTGGATGAAAAAGCTCTGCAATGTGACTGAAAATTGATCACGATGTCTCAGATCTATTCACTATTTAATGCGTTGCACCATACACTGTTGACAACTTCAACTCCTGTGTAGTATGTTAACTTGAAAAAGAGCATTTCATGTTTGAGGTTTCTTCATGGTGAGGTTAATCTTCATACAAATAATGCGCATTCACATGAAAACAATTTTAATCATCGACAGAAATCATCTAGAACACCGAATATCTATTTCAGTGTATGAAAAATCCAGTCCCGGAGTATTTGTTCTCTCGACACTGAATTGAAGTTGTATAGTCCACTTCTGTGACTTCCGTGAATTCGAGAAAAAAACACGATTGTTATTAAAGTTAATTTCAAATCAATGATGACGCGTTAGCCATGGAACCTGAAGGTCGTGGGTTCGATCCATGGTAGGGAGGGGTGATGGGTGCACAATGCTGACAAGCCTGATAATACTGGGACGAAACAGGTGTCCCGTACTCCTAAGTTTCCAGTGTTTTTCCAACTGAAGATTAATTAATAAACCTACCTCCAGATAGAATCAATCAAAATAAGTTTGGATAAGAAGTTTCATTACCATTATCCAAGAAGGGTTCAAGAACACTATCCTGCGTGGCTACAAAGAGTTGACAATGGAGCGATAAAGAGTGCTATAATTGAACACATCATGAACACGAATCACCCTATTTCAGGAACCTCGTTGTTTAAAGTCATCTATAAAGTAGAAAGAAACCTTCCAAAGGTTGTATTCCTCCGTATTCTCTGTATTGGCGATGCTCTTGTTATCTATATGTATCAAGTTGAAGTGTATACACCAAAGAAGATTTTTAATCCTCCTATCCTTTCATGGTCTTAGTTTTCAGTCTTTAAAATCTCCTACCCGCCCCCCCCCACCGCTCCCGACTGTTTTCATTTTTCTGTCGTGACACCACTCACTTCTCAAGTAGTTTGCTATGCTCTTTCTGATCACCACTCAGTTTCACATTATGTCACAAAGCATTTTGTCTTAAACTTGTTCTGTTATTTGACCATCTGAGTTTAGCAGATAAGTATTTGAACTGCGACCGGATTCAAACTAGCGACCGCCGGATTTTCCGGCTCGACGGTTTATCAGCTGAGTTACGAGGTCCGACTACTGATCAAATTTTTATTTCACTTCAATCACTAAGGATTGTTTTACTCGACTACTATGTGAATTTATAACGCGGTTACTACCGCTTGATGATATTCACACTGTTTGAATATCACCAGGTTTCTAACAGCAGTGAGACCTTGTAAACTAGTTAGTAGAGCGTTGGATAGGAAACCTGGTGGTCACTGGTTGTAATCAGGACTTGGTCCGAATTCTCATTTCACTTTCAATCATCACCCAGTATGAACTTATTTTCATTAATATTCACTACTACTCATCAGTTTTTGGTTTTTCAACTGGTATAGACAACTTGCATGAGTGACACTGTTGCTATACTTAACAAACTGTTTTTAACGATCAAATCTTCCATATACTAGAAAGAAATATGTATAAATTTACGATTGTACACCCCTTTGAGGATATAAAATCGCTGAAAAGAGACTCTTCATTGAAATACTTACTCGTTTATTATTATTATTATTATTATTATATATTATATATTTAAGTCAGAGGAGAAATTATGTGAATACCTTGGTTGTTTCGTGTTCTCTGAGGAGCTGGGTTGTTTAATCATGGAGATTTCATCGTGTTTTTCTAGACACTAACATCAGTATGAAGTGAGGTGTCAATAACTCTCCCTTGGTGAGTAATTTAGTAGCTTGCGCTGACCAGGTGGTTTGTGATTGGCTATTAAACGCCATGACATTTCGCCACTCATCACTCAATACACGTGGATAACAACTATGGATATGAATTCAATTTGGACAATGTAGAAATGTTGGAAGGAGAGAGGAAAGACAAAGAATGTCAGAGAATTCCTAGAAGCTTGGCATTCATGTCAGTCAGCAATCAACAGATGTATAGACATAGATGCAATCTATCAACTAATGAGCAAAATGATAAACGACTGGAAGGTCAGAGGTGAAGTAGAGGAACAGCCAACAGGAAAATCTATACAATCAATGACACAACAATGAAAGGAAACAACCAATCACAAACCAGTTGGTCAGGGCAAGCTACTAAATCATTCACTCAGGGAGAGTTATTGACAGCCCACTTCATAGTGAAGTTAGTCCTGATGATATTGGTGTCTAGAGAGACATGATGAAAGCTCCACAATTAAACAACCCAGTCAGCTCAACAAAAACACAATACAATCAAGACCAATCCATCTGAACTACAAATATTCTTCATTATGTGAATACCGTAACCAAATAACACATATCAGTTGTTACATAACCCTTTACCCGACTACTATGTGAATTCATCCAAGTTTTCGTTTTAACTTCAATCATCATATAATTTATGAATGTCTACACTGCCTACTATCATCATTGATTTGTAGTCGCATATTTCTGAAATAATGTTGTGTTTCTTTATAGGTTTTGTTTTCTCAAAGTCAGCAGTTCACTTTCAAATGTGTATTATTTACATGATATAACAGCTGTTCTGATACATTTTCAATCAGTATCATTCTCCTCAGTGTCATTATCCTATGAGGTGTTGCGGTTATGTTATTTGTATACATGCACAGATAAATTATTTATTGCACAGTGTGAAGAAATAATACAGGATAATCGATTGAACGAGAAAATTCAGTATTATTAGCCTGTCTATTTCTCTGCAGGAAATGATAAGAAAAATAAATGGTAAAATAATAAAATATTAATGTATTTTTGAGATGAATGGGGATTTTAAATTTACATTTCAGAATAATAGAGGAACGCCTGCTTCATTGTCTTTTCGATCCTACCTTTGACATACTCATCTGTCCCATCAATTATAGTTGAGAGGATGCTGTCTAGGTAGAGAGGTGGCTGAAAGAGATAACTTCGTTAAGATTTCTCCCGTTCATGGTGATTGCTACTTGTTGTTGTTGTTGTTGTTGTTGTTGGCTGGGTATCTTCATCACCTCTATATTCTCCATGTTTACCTGAAAGATGTTCCGTCTTCCTTCTCTGACCTGCCTCTTCTGTCAACTTGTTAGTTTTGCCTGTATATCTTTGAGTTTGTGCAACAAGACATTAGACATAAATCATCATGAGTGAAATCCACATCTCCTTGCGTCTTTTCATCGGTGCAGTCATTGTGTGTCCATCTTCTCACTGGTCACAATTGTTTGTTGGATGATCGAGTTCAATTGAGTGAACCACAATCAGGAAGATCATCGGTGATAATAGGCAGCATCACTGAGGTTTTCATTATCGATCACTTGGGATGCATCATCATATAGCGTAGCACATAGCTGCTGTTGGATGAGGTTGATAAAGGTTTGTGACACTAAAACTGTAATGTTGAAGGAACTGCCAAATTACTTCTCAGTCGATGCTATTGAAGGCCTTTTTAGAATGATGAAAAACTATTTTTTATTTACCTGTAATTCTATTTTTTACCTGCCACTGACTATTATATTTTACCTATTCACATAGCATTTTGAAACCTCGTCTGTTTAACTAGTTCACTAGTTACTAGCCGGTCCTAAGCCTGCGTAAAGAGGGAAGGTTAGGCATAGGGCTAGCAACCCTATCATGTAAAACAAATCTAACCGATAAAGAAACTTCAAACCACAAACGAAATATAAAAAATAATAACAAAATTATTCCTCACTGGAATCCGAGAGGTGAAATGATGCCAGTTGGTGAAAGCCTTCGGGAAGCCAATTGGCCGATGTATCACCTCTCACTCGATGAAAGCAAAAGTAAACGTGGGGACATGGAATGTCCGCACAATGTTTGAACTCAGCAAGGCAGCACAGATTGCAAACGAGATGAGGAGGTATCATAGTGAAGTGCTTGGAATTTGCGAAAGCAGATGGAATGGAAGTGGACTCTCCAAACTGTCAACTGCAGAGTCAATAATCTACTCCGATATTGTCCTCCTCACGACAACCACGAGCACACTGAGTTTTCGAGTGGCTATCATGATGTCCCCAAGAGCATCGAAGGCTCTCATGCAGTGGGAACCAATCTCCTCCTACAGGGACATAACAGCAAGATTCAACTGGAAAGGAAGGAAGGTCACAATCATACAATGTTATGCACCTACAAATAATGCAGAGCAAGAGAAGAAGGAGGAATTCTACAGACAACTTCAATCAACACTGGACAAGACGTCAGTTGGCGATAGCATAATTCTAATGGGTGGAGTGACATGAATGCCAAACTGGGAGGGTACAACACAGGAAGAGAACTAACCATGGGTCGAGAATCGCTCGGTGAGATGAACGAGAATGGAGAATTGTTTGCAGAATTCTGTGCATTCAACGATTTGGTGATTGGAGACAGGCAGTGTGTTCAAGCACAAGGATATCCACAAGGCAGCGACATGGATTTCAGCAGATGGACACACTAAAAATCAGATAGACTTTGTCTCAATCTCAAGAAAATGGAGATGCAGTCTACTTGACACAAGGTGAAGAAGAGGAGCAGATGTAGGTTCACACCACTCAGCATCTAGTGCAAGGAACCTTGAAAATCGAATTAAAAGCCTTCAAGGAAGCTGGTGATAGACCTCAATTCAAGTACAACACTCGGAAACTGAAGGATGAAACTACAAAGGAGATCTTCACTTCAGCCAGGCATCAAGACAAAATGGGAGATATCGAGGAACATTTCTGAAGAAACCAGTGTGGAAGAACACTGGAAGTCTTTGAAAGCTATGTGGAAAGAAACCTGCACAGCCGTATTAGGAATGAAGAAGAAAGAAGACAAGGAATGGATCTCAGTGGATACATGGAAACTGATAGAGGAGAGGAGGATGGTGAAGCGGAAGATAAACCAGTACAGGCAAGGATGCTCAACGAGAAGAGGAACTGAGTACAATGTATAAAACACTACATTGGACAAAGAAGTGAAGAAGAGTGTACGGAAAGACAAAAGACACTTCTACGAAACACTGGCAAGTGATGCAGAACAGGCTGCAGCCTGGTGAGAGAGACCTGACGACACTGTATCAAATAACCAGGTTGCTATCTGGGAGAGAGATCAACACAGACGAAACCAATAAAAGATGATGACGGAAATTGAATTAGGAAAGAAGAGAAACAGAGGAAACAATGACCCGACCACCTCAAGAAGCTCTTGAATCGACCACCACCTGCACTTCGTCCAGAAATACCACCAGCAGTCCAGCCGCTGAACTACAAGTGAACATAAATCCTCCAACAAAAATGGAAGTTATGAACACCATAAAGCTACTGGAATGCGAGAAAGCAGCAGGACCAGATGGGATCCCACCAGAAGCACTGAGAACAGAGGCAGAGACAACAGCGGACATGCTCACACTACACCACTATTGCAGGAGATGTGGAAGGAAGAGAAGGTACCTGGCTAGTGATTGGAAGAAGGGTTACCTTGTCAAACTGCGGAAGAGAGGAGACCTCAGTGTTTGCAAGAACTGGCGTGGAATCACTCTCCTGTCCACCCACAAGCAAAATATTAAGCCGCATCATCCTGGAGAGGCTAACAGATGCACTGGATTCACAATTACGACCGGAACACGTTGGCTTGCTTGCTTGAGGAAGTACAAATCATGTGGGGACCAAATAGCAATGCTTCACATCATCATAGAACAGAGTATAGAATGACAGTCAGCTCACTACATGAACTTCATCGACTTTGAGAAGGCCTTTGAAAGCGTCGACCGAGAGGTAATTTGGAAACTGTTTCAATACTACGGAATACCGCAAACCTTTATCAGCCTCATTCAACAAGTATATGAAGATGCCACATGCCAGCCAAGTAATTCACAATGGGAAGCTCAGTGATGCTTTTGAAGTGAAGTGAAGACAAGAAGGAGTGAAACAAGGTTGCCGACTATCCCCCATGATATTCCTGATTGTAGTCAACAGGACTGGATCATGCAGGAAACAGTGGGGAGCTGTGAGAAGAGGGGGATACACTGGCTGGAGTGCGGAAAAGAACCTAGAAGATCTGGATTTCGCCAACGGTGACTTGTGTGTGATGTCACACAAACTTGAAGATGTACAGGCGAAAACTAAGAAGTTGACAGAAGAGGCGAGGCGAGGCAGGGCAGGGCAGCGAAGGAAGACGGGACTTCAGGTGAATATAGAGAAGACAGAGGTAGAGGTGATGAAGATACCTCACCAACAACTCCAACAACAAGAACAACAAACTGCAGTCACGATGAACGGGCGAAACTTAAAGGAAGTAACCTCCTTCACCTATCTAGGCAGAGTAGCACTGTTTCAAGTACAGGCGGCATACGCACAGGCACAGACGAGGATGTCAAAGTCAAGCAGGGTCGGAAAAGCAAGACAGGTGTTGATTAGCCTGAAACCAGTGTGTAGATCTTCTGCACTGCCTTACCATGTGGAACAAGATATGGATTTTCAACACCGACGTCAGTGAAGTCAGTGCTTCTGTGTGATGGTTGAGAGACTTGGCGAGTTACGAGAGGGATTTCCAATAAACTGCAGGCATTCATCAACAACTGCCACTTACACTGGCTCATTACTGAAGATCAGATGGCCAGAATAGTTAGAATAAGCAAGAAGGAGCTCTGAGAACGAACCAAGCAAGAAGCTATCGCAGAACAAATATGCACTGGAAGGAAGTGGAGATGGATTGGGCATGCACTGAGAAGGCCGACTGGTGACATCACGCGTCAGGCCAGGTCCTGGATTGGAATCACCATGGGAAGCGACGAGTTGGGCGTCCGTGGTGAGGGTGACATGGAGGAGATGGTGCGAGGAGTAAATGAGAGGTTTTGGGCTGTCGTGGAGCGAGGTCCAAAAGATTTCAATGAACAGAGTGAAATGGAGGCGTGCTACTGAATCTCTATGTTTCATTGGGAACCCAAGGGACTAATAATAAATAAATATAATAATAATCCTCATAGTTTAATAAGTTTGTATAGCCCGAAGAGGAAGAATGTTATGCAAAACAATTATTCACTGGTTAAATTATTCTTATTTCAGAAAGCATATTTCATTCCATCTACACAACAGTCAGTTATTAGCTTTATCCTAAGCTTTACTGTTCAGTTACAATAAGTACATTTATATCATACTTTTTTTAAACTATTGTTCATCACATTGATCTTTTTAATACTTCACTTAATCGCACAATGATCATAATCGGTAAAACTATTAAATGGGATATCAGTAAAATAATCAGGAGATTGAACACTTGAACAAGTTGTATGAAATGAATTTGTTAGAAGAGTTGTAGAAGAATGAAGCTAGATGGCTTGGAGATAATCAGCAAGAATACCAACCTCACTTGAGCTTCTCACTTGTTGGTATTCGTATACAATGTGTATATATAACCTCAACGAACTGATGTCCATTCGGGGTTCTAACCTGCATCACACAATATTGCAGTCAGTAACGTTACTACTGAACTATTTGAACCATGATTAACCTTCTGTATGAATGGATTAGGTACACTGATTGATCACTGAAGGGAAACTAATTTCTGGTTTTGTAATACTGACTACTAACACAGTTCTGTCAATCATTGTACACTGTGATGACGAGGCTATAAGATTTAGTACAGCTATACCCTCCAACTGATTTTCATCAGGCTTACTGGTTGTTAGATGACTGTCAATATTGATGACAATAAAAAGGACTGTAGCTTTGTTGTTTCGACAAACATAACTCCAAATGTGAATGAGCTGACTACTTCATAAAACTGACTGTAACGAATATGTTAATAAGACTTTAGGCAACAATGATAAATCGACGTCAGTCAACGTAATGAAGTCAAGTAATTCAACTCAGTATAACAACTGGAAATTTGCTGTATCAATAAGCAACAATCACTGATAACCGTTGTACAATAGGTGAGATTGTATAGGTTAGTGAGTGGAATCTGCAACAAGAGCCCCATTTCAACGAACCACTAGTTCTCATTATCTTATGTGAAGGATTCAAAGTTTAAGCTACGCATACTTGTTGACTTTTTGAAATTGGCGTTCTGCATGTAAACATTTCGAAATCAACTTAGACAGTCTATCACAATTCATCGATTGATAATTCATGACAGCCCGTGCAAAAGTAAACTTTATTAGATATATCGTACAGTGGAATAGGTTTGTTAACCACATTATGTGTCCGACACACTTTATTGCGCATAGATACATAAAGATAACTCCAGAACTTTGACACTTCGATTATATATTCGCAACAGATAGCAAGTCATTCTCGTTGCATTTATTCGATGTGTTGCTTTGGAAAACAAAGTTTCAGTTATCGATCTCTCAAGCCAGCTAACCAATTTAGTCTTAAGAGGTGTCATTCTATCTCATTGTGTGTAAGAGCATTCTAAGTCTAAAAACCTAACTGACCTTAGTAATGATGAGTAGTAGCTAGCAGTGGAATCTAGGATGGGCATTTCGTCCTATTTGGGACTCGCCAACTGGATATACCTGCTTCCCAGGGAGTGATGTTGTTCCCACCGGATTCGAACTCGGGACCAACTGCTTCAAACGGCAGAGAGTTATCCACTAGACTAATGAGCCAAGACAGTCACTTCTTGTGCAACGGGTACAATTTTGCTGTTATTGCTTGTACTACACCGTTGTTGCTTGGACCGAATTGACATATAGGCTCCTGAGCGGATGCCTCTGATGGATTCCACTGCCAGCCATTACCATACATAATTAATATAAAGGTAATATCGGGGTATCAACACAGGAGCTCATATGCTAATACAGACTGATAAATCCAGTCCAATCAACGACAGTATAATACAAGCAATAATCCTAATTGACCTTAGTTGACTAATTTGACCTATTTATTCAACCTGACTATTATTGGAAGAGGTTTGACAAACTAAGCCATTTTGCCTAATCGGATCTTTAAACCTGCAAAGCTCATTTCTGAATGAGTTTGTATGCTTAAATACCATTCTAATCCCTGACTGCTTGAGAATTCATCGTAGTGCTTTCAAGGTGCATTCCTTGTATGACAACTTTGTAGATTTTGAATTCTGTTTTCACACTATTTTTAACATTAGTGTAATGACGAAGAGCCAAGTTATCGTACTTACATAAGTTGACCGGATTTGGACAGTTTGTTCTGGAGGCTAGTAGATTGTCATTTGTGTCTTTCAAGGCTTCTTAGATTTTTAGATACTTAACATCCCGTTTTATATCGGCTAAAATAAACTGAATACTCCTCAGAAAAAAAACATCTTGACTTTGTGTAAGCTACTGATAACAACATGTTTAAATAGTATCTTACTTGGCACCTTCGATAACAGTCAAAAGAGCAGATGATCGATAGCCTAGCGATTTGGACAGAGACATAGGTTTGATTGGAAGAGGCTAGACAAGTACACAACTGTGACATGAACATGAATGATAGACGCAATTTAGGACATTCAACAAAACCAATAATCAGCTGTACTCATTTATAAAACCTTCGCTTTGATCGACAAGGTACATACTATCAGTTTTAAAAAAAGCAATGATGACTTGCTGGTCGCAGAATGTGAAGGTTTTGGTACTCCTGGGGAGTCGCATACCAGCAAGACGAAATAAATGTCCGGTTCTCCCAGCATTTCAGTGGTTCCTCATGATGAATACCAACTTGAAATGAAGTTGACAGGTATACTCTTTGACTGATGTCAGTCTTCAATGATACGATGAGAGGAGAACAGCTCTACGTAAATACCTAAGACTATGTTGAAATGATACGATTCTTGGATACGTTAACTGATTTTTGTTCTCAATTGTGCACATTTTGGATGAACTTGAACAAAGAGATGAATTCCTGTAAAGCTAGTTATCTAAGATGCAATATAGTAGCCCTATCTGAGAATACGTAATAACATCTTTCAATGTAACTAACCAAAGGCGAAGTGAAACAGATTATCAGTTCTATTCCATAGCATCTAATTGACGCTGATAAAAGTGTAAAAATTTCGAGTATATTTCTTTTGGTGATCCCATAGATATCACTGTGAATACCACAGAAAAATTGTTGACTTTATTGCTATAAGAATTATAAAAAACGTGAGTTCTGTGTGTGTGTGTGTGTGTGTCAAACCATCCAGTAGATTTTGAAATAGTGAGGAATATTTGTAGCTCAGGTGGATGGTCTTGGTTGTACTGTGTTCCCTGAGCTGGAGTGTTTATTCGCGAAGCTTTCATCGTTATTCTAGACCAAATTATCAGCAATAAACTTCAGTATGAAGTGCTCATGATGTCGTCTAGAAATAGGATGAAAGCTTAAAGAGTTAACAACCCAGCTCAGAGAACACGATACAACCAGGACGATCTCGCACATTCTCTTCTTCTTCCTCTTCTTCATCTTCTTCTTAAATGGACACAGTCATATAATTCAGGTACGCAATAACTACAATGTCGAACATGAAATTGAGAAAGAATTTTTCCAGTTTATTGTAAATTTTTACGTAGAATCCCAAAAGTTTAGTAAAGTGGGAACAACAGGAAAAAAAATAATGAGGAAAGTGGCACATATCAGCTGAAAGATTAGAGTTGTGATATCAGGGATTGATTGGCATGATAGTTGTACGCCTGTCATAAGTGAAACTGGCTAACGATATACACATTGAATAAAAATCTTTCATTTCAATGAAAAGAAATAAAATTCAGAATTATAATCATGACAGTAACTATTTTAAAGTGATTTTTGCGTCGATTAGCAGTATGGTGAATCAAGTACTGATAAGAAGCCATAAATTTCAGTAATTTTGAAGCAAAAAGTCATTTTCCAGGGAGTTGTGGGGATTTGGAAATACTACAAGTTGGTATTCATTGCAGACAAACGCAAGTTGCAGGAAGAAAGGGAACCTGGGAGCACCGGAGAGCTGTTACATCCCAGTATGGGACTCCTCAGCAGTGCGCAACAACCACCACGTCAGCCATCAAAAAGATGAGTGTTTCAGTCAATATCTGTGTGAATGGAAAACCTGTGATATGACAAACATGAAACCACCAGCCCGCTCATTACCACATCACTACTCCAGACTCCAGGAAAACTCAATATTCTACAAATTAAGAGTAGTTGTGTATTGTAAACCACTTGTGACAACAATCGACTGTTGGCCCACATGAGGCGGTTGGCCCAAACACTGTTGCCACTCACATTCTCATTTCAAATCTCATTTCTATGAACATCCATGATTTCCTACACCACTGGTTGAATCCCATCAATCCAGTTTATAATGACACCACTCATTGACACTGTGGCGAAATGTACTTCGATGTTATATACTGAGTGTCTGTCAACAGGAAGTTCTACTTTGTCATGTCATTTAACCTAATGACCACAACACATGGTCAATCAAGAGACTATGATCAGTGTTGATCATTAACAACTAGGAAAGCGTATCATTTACCTACAGATGATCATTTCGGGTACAGAATCCAGTCAAGAACAAGGTCAGTTGTGGCTTGCACTGAGTGAATTACAGAGGGCACATCAGTTTCCCGACTGTTGCAGATAAGCTCGACTGTCGAGTGTCGACAAACATGCAGCTTAGGTCACTTCCTATCGTCTGAAAGCATTCTCTTAGCCTATCCACTAGTGATTACCAACGATATCAAAACAATTATTGCATATTTTGATAACGTTATTAGAGGACGAAGATCATCTTAACTGTCTGATGCATTTGTGCAATACACATTCCGAACAACATGATCACCCCGGCAACCCTCCTCCTCCCCCCCCCTCCGACATATTCACTTATCTCAAGTCAATTTATCTATCAATATGATAGGTCAGATCTAATGAAAATGAAAGGTTGTGACACTAGTCTCCATTATGTATGTGATCAGTTCACCAAGGATAACCGAGGTGAATTAGGTGAAACAACAAATTGCCTTTGTACACACAAAGTAGAATTGAAGTTTACGAATGGCTAACGCTCCGACAAATTTCAGTATACCCAACTGACTATTCCTATATAATATATATTAAATTCTCTTTTCCTATTAACTTTACGATTCATTCTGATGTTTGTGTTATTTTTAGGACAGATGAAGATGGATATCTGTCAGCTAAACTTATCAAAGTTTACGTGTTAAATTGTTCATACATCCTAGTCTGCATAGCACGATTTCTCCTTCTTGTATTGGCATATATACAATGTAAATCGGTAAACATACTGGGATGTGACATAATCATTTATGCAAGTTTGAGGTTTGCTGTAAAACAGGTATCTTGTTGTCTCAATAGTGATAAATTGAGCTGCATAGTATGTTTCAATGTCATACTTCCCCTCTGTATGGCACTTTAAGAAATGAATCCTTTTTAGGGACCAAGGAAAGTATACGCTTTGAGGTTAGCTGTTTTCTACAGCAATATCCGTTTTCCATAAGTGTGTCTGTCATAAATTTGCTCTCATCATCCATTGTATCAAATTTACAGATTCGTTGGGTCCTATGGAATAAACATCTTACTAACTTTGCTTTATAATTGATTGGATAAAAGCTATTGAAACTCAGGTACTGTCCTGTTCATGTAGGCTTTTTATATATTGATCATGTGATAGATCTGTTTTCCCTCCGACACAGCAGTACAACAAGAAATGTAAGTTGATGGTCATTTTCTTTCTTACATATCAGTCTGATATGACTTTGTATGGTATTCAGCCTTTTTAACAAACCTACAGCATCCTTATCTGTGTTGCATATTATAATTACATCAACAACATACCTTCTATAGAATGTGACTTTATTGATTAAATCCTGAGCCATCAGTTCAATATTTGACGTATATACATCTGCCAATAATGGTCCTATACCACTCCCCATAGAAACACCGTCAATCTGTTGGAAGTCTTTTCCTTCGAGAGTAAAATTAAACTTGTCAGTGTACAATAAAATTAGCTCTTTTAAATGCATTGGAGAAGGACAGCATCCATGCATTCAGATCAACCTAGGACCAGGCATCACTGCGTAACACTCAGAGTTGTCACACTTCATATCACTATATCAAGTAAACAGACTGGTGCGCAAGATGAAGATAAGAAAATTCAGTCAAAAGAAATATAACGTGCGCGAAGAAAGAAACGAAGAATGAGAAAGTGGTGAGAATCAGTATAGTGTTGTTAAGATGAGGATAATGTATGTATACATCTGCGCCACTAACATCGGTTCTCAGCCATTTTGTCATGTAGAGTCTCCAACCACTGGTTCCTCTTGTCCTGCGGACCCCAAACGACCAGTATGCATCGCCCCACATGGCTCAAACCAACATTCAAAAACTTCATACATTAATGGCATGATTTAGTCTCACCATATGGAGAGGGATGGAAAGAAGAATGATTCGAAGGCATATAATCTCAAAGAATATTAACTGTTTTCCTCAGAGATACATCAGTAAATCAAGAGTTGAAATCAAAGGAATACATTTTCTTATCTCTAATATTCATATGAGTAAGACAATCAACAAGGGATAAAATATCTTTCAGTGAATACTTACATAAACCATTATGAATCAGACTCAGTATTTCATCTAACCCTTTCACCAATTTGTGTGTGGAAGACTGAGACATTTACATTATGAGCATAGTGGATTATAAATTTTATGAATGTTTGGTAGTCTATATAGGCATTTAAAATCATATCGCATGGATTTCAAGGAACTTAACGCCACTTTAGCAATAACATCCATATGAAGGAGTTTAGCTAGATTAAACAACTAGAGAAGAGTACTTGTCCTATGTAGACTAGAATGAATGAGAAATTTAACACATAAACTTTGATAAGTTTAGCTGACAGATATCCATCTTCATCTGTCCTAAAAATAACACAAACATCAGAATGAATCGTAAAGTTAATAGGAAAAGAGAATTTAATATATATTATATAGGAATAGTCAGTTGGGTATACTGAAATTTGTCGGAGCGTTAGCCATTCGTAAACTTCAATTCTACTTTGTGTGTACAAAGGCAATTTGTTGTTTCACCTAATTCACCTCGGTTATCCTTGGTGAACTGATCACATACATAATGGAGACTAGTGTCACAACCTTTCATTTTCATTAGATCTGACCTATCATATTGATAGATAAATTGACTTGAGATAAGTGAATATGTCGGAGGGGGGGGGGAGGAGGAGGGTTGCCGGGGTGATCATGTTGTTCGGAATGTGTATTGCACAAATGCATCAGACAGTTAAGATGATCTTCGTCCTCTAATAACGTTATCAAAATATGCAATAATTGTTTTGATATCGTTGGTAATCACTAGTGGATAGGCTAAGAGAATGCTTTCAGACGATAGGAAGTGACCTAAGCTGCATGTTTGTCGACACTCGACAGTCGAGCTTATCTGCAACAGTCGGGAAACTGATGTGCCCTCTGTAATTCACTCAGTGCAAGCCACAACTGACCTTGTTCTTGACTGGATTCTGTACCCGAAATGATCATCTGTAGGTAAATGATACGCTTTCCTAGTTGTTAATGATCAACACTGATCATAGTCTCTTGATTGACCATGTGTTGTGGTCATTAGGTTAAATGACATGACAAAGTAGAACTTCCTGTTGACAGACACTCAGTATATAACATCGAAGTACATTTCGCCACAGTGTCAATGAGTGGTGTCATTATAAACTGGATTGATGGGATTCAACCAGTGGTGTAGGAAATCATGGATGTTCATAGAAATGAGATTTGAAATGAGAATGTGAGTGGCAACAGTATTTGGGCCAACCGCCTCATGTGGGCCAACAGTCGATTGTTGTCACAAGTGGTTTACAATACACAACTACTCTTAATTTGTAGAATATTGAGTTTTCCTGGAGTCTGGAGTAGTGATGTGGTAATGAGCGGGCTGGTGGTTTCATGTCTGTCATATCACAGGTTTTCCATTCACATAGATATTGAGTGAAACATTCATCTTTTTGATGGCTGGCGTGTTCGTTGTTGCGCACTGCTGAGGAGTCCTATACTTGGATGTAACAGCTATCCGGTGCTCCCAGGTTTCCTTTCTTCCTTCAACTTCTGTTTGTCTGCATACTGCTAATCGACGCAAAAATGACTTTAAAATAGTTACTGTCATGATTATAATTCTGAATTTTATTTCTTTTCATTGAAATGAAAGATTTTTATTCAATGTGTATATCGTTAGCCTGTTTCACATATGACAGGCGTACAACTATCATGCCAATCAATCCCTCTGCATATGTATATTCCTCAACAAACATTCTGAAGACAATGAAATTTTAATTTAGAGCTTATGCGGAATAACTAAAATATGAAATTCAATAAACCGGAAATTGATTCCTTCTCTATGATTTGTCTGTTGCCGTTAGTGTTGCCATTCTAATCATCTATTTTATGCCTATATAATTTGGATAGACATGAACGGAAATATCAATCTTACAAACTGATACCTACACACAGAGACATAATGATCAATGGAAAATAAAAAGCAGGAGAATAACAGAAATTATTGAATAGGTATATCTACAGTTAAATTATAACTATGCGTATTATCATGAGCACCATTATCAGAGTGTATTCCAGTGATATAGATGAGAATGACGCAACTTCCATATGTTTCTAAGTTTGTCTTTGTGTTGTTTTTGATCAAGATTAAGGAAGATAATTCTGATGTGAATGAAAAGTTGACTAGATGACTGGATTTTATATAACAGATATACAACAGAGATTTTGTAAAAAGAATTTGGAAAAAAAATGAAGGTAAAGATGCATCAAAACTCCTTCTGAAGAACTGGATAAACATGGTCCTAATCCAATATTGTACGGAGACTTAGGATTCTCAGCAAACATGACATAAGAGTTTTACTTTCGGGCAACAAATACCCTACACTCTTAAGTTAAAGATGTAGTATCTAAAGGAAATCAACAGAACTGCTGAAACCATTAATATAAGAGTAAAACATGGGCACTGTGGACGATTGTAATTCTATTTCAGGCTGTTTATTAGGAATACCATATAGTGAAACAGTAGCATTTACTGGATAACGTTTCGGACACTATTTATTCTCCATATTCATTCCAGGCAACTAATTCCACAACTTCGAGACCGACTTTATTATCATTATTATTATTATTATTATTATTATTATTATTATTATTATTATTATTATTATTATTATTAATCCCTTGGGTTCCTAATGGAACATAGGGCTTCAGTAGCACGCCTCCAGTGACCTCTGTTCTCTGAGATCTTTTGAACCTAGTCCCACGACAGCCCAGAAGCTCTCATTTCCTCCTCGCACGACCTCCTCCATGTCACCCTCATCTCAGACGCCCAACTCGTCGCTTCCCATGGGGATTCCACTCGAGCAACTGGCCTGACGCGTGATGTCACCAGTCGGCCTTCTCAGTGCATGGCCAATCCATCTCCACTTCTTCCTGCATATTTGTTGCGTGATAGGTTCTTGCTTCGTTGGTTCGTTCCCAGAGTTCCTTCTTGCTTATTCTTTCTGGCCATCTGATCTCCAGTAGCGAGCCAGCGTAAGCAGTTGTTGATGAATGTCTGTAGTTTATTGGAAATGCCTTTCGTGACGCGCCAAGCCTCTGAACCATCCAAGAGCACTGACTTGACGTTGGTGTTGAAAATCCGTATCTTCTTACGCATGCTGAGTGCAGAAGATCTCCACATTGGTTTCAGGCTAATGAATGCCTGTCTTGCTTTTCCGATTCTGACTTTGACATCCTCGTCCGTCCCGCCTGTAGTTGAAACAGTGCTTCCTAGATAGGTGAAGGAGGTTACTTCCTTTAGGTTTCGCCCGTTGATGGTGATTGGAGTTTGTTGTTGTTGTTGATGGTGGTGGTGCGGTATCTTCATCACTTCTGTCTTCTCTATATTCACCTGATGTCCCGTCTTAGCTGCCTCTTCTATCAACTTGTTAGTTTTTGCCTGCAGATCTTCAAGTTTATGTGGCATTAGGCACAAGTCATCGGCGAAATCCAAGTCTTCTAGGTTCTTTTCCGCACTCCAGCCAGTGTATCCCCCTCTTCTCACAGCTCCCCACTGTTTCCTGCATGACCCAGTCCACCACAATCAGGAATATCATGGGGGATAGTAGGCAACCTTGTTTCACTCCTGTCTTCACTTCAAAAGCATCACTGAGCTTCCCATTGTGAATTACTTGGCTGGCATGTGGCATGCGTCTTCATATACTTGTTGAATGAGGCTGATAAAGGTTTGCGGTATTCCGTAGTATAGTATTGAAGCAGTTTCCAAATTACTTCTCGGTCGACGCTGTCAAACGCCTTCTCAAAGTCGATGAAGTTGAGGCAGAGAGCTGATCGCCATTCTATGCTCTGTTCTATAATGATGCGAAGCGTTGCAATTTGGTCTGCACATGATTTGTCGAGACAGACTTTATGTATTCCTAATTCTCTATCCTTCTCTGTAATGATAAGGGTAGTAGAATTTTCCATATATCTGGGACAGGTGCAGAATCATTTCGATTGCTGCATGTGTTTGGTGTTGATTTGATAAACAAAGATCCAGTCGGTTATCAATCTCTCCCTCCATCCACTCAACTAAGTTAGTTTTCAACACTTTCACCCTATCCCACCCTACTGTGTGATTGTGTGCCATCACATGCAGAGTTATAGCCAAGCGTTCCTCTAATTCCTAATAAGATAAGAAATCTGGAGGAAAGCTTGTCCATAGCTCTGCTTGCAATGATACACAATCACACAGTAGGGTGAGACAGGGCGACTGTGTTGAAAACTAGCTTAGTTGGATGGAGGAAGAGAATGAATATGGACAATAAATTGTGTCCAAAACGTTATCCAGTAAATACTACTGTTTTACTGTGTGATATTTCTAATAAACAGACTAAAATGGAATTAATATGCTGAAAGCAGTTCCCGAAAACCTCTGTAGAGGTTAAGAAACTAGAAAATAAATTGACAATCACGTTACACTCCATAGAAACGGGTCACAAAATTCATATTGATGGAACCGAGGTTCTATAAAAAGATTTTGGATCATAAGTTAAAAAATTGGCAATCGAATCGACGCAGTTTCAAAAGACGAGATGGGGTACAGTTAACTGCCCTCCTTAGTGAGCAGAAAGAAGGACTTTAGCATTCACCTTCAACATCAGTCCCAACTTTGATATCTCTGCACCAGCAACAACACGCACATACACTGGATTGATTTCATTTGTTATTCTTATTATCGTCACATCCATTGTTACTTTCTCCGTTCTCATCTGACAAATGAATGATAAATTCGTTAACACTATTCACTCCCAATATAACAACTGAAATGACACACATATCCACCTCGTATGTTCCACTGTTCCTATAAAATTATCATTTTTGTTTGTTCGAGATAGGTGTGGTTTGCTAGACTAGTATTTATACTAGATGATGGTTAAAGATGAAATGAAAATTTGAATCGCGTCCGGGTTCGAACCAGCAACCACCACGTTTCGCGCCCTGTGCTCTACCAACTGAGCTGCTTATAAAATTACCGAATGACTATAATGTTACCTGTGACTATTTTTGTCTGCTATTTACAATCAAGGATAAAATGACTGGCAACACACTTACACACATACACATACTCTAGGTATACAACAAGAGACGAACAACTTTATACTGAATGATTAGTTATCATATTTTGGAAAGACAGTGATTATATACAAGGAGGATTGGACAAGGACACTTAAAACGCGACTTTGAATTCATTTATTTATGCTTGATATCTTAATTTTCATTATTTTCCTGAAGAAGTTCGCATCAGACTTCCGTGCGAAACATTGGAGTGATTTTATACCATTAGACATGCTGTGACTTATCGAATGCAAACTATGGTGTAAATTGCTTTGCTTTGCTGAGGAGTCTGTCGGTAAAGTAGTTCTGTTGACTGGATACGAGTGTAACAGCAATGAGGTGTTTTTCTTGGATGACCAGAAGTGCTATGATGGTGCTGCCTTCCCTGTGGGGATTGGGTTGTTTATGAAAGGTTGTCTGGCGAAAATTCATACTCCAACTCGCCCCTGGGTCTTTCGGTGCATGTGTTGTGGGTTTTCTCTTTCCGGCTTTCGAGCAACCAAATTTCAAAGTGACAGTCGGCAGAAGGTTGTGTGTTGTAGGCTTCAAGTAGATGTCCAGTGTACTGTGTTGTCATTGGTGACCATGATGCTCCTCTACTGAATACGGATTGTCATCATTCTTTTGAAGGGGTTGGATAGTGCACATAATTCTTAGAAAACACGTCTGGATGTGGTATCGTGATAGGCATGCTATTGCCAGCTTTCGACAAGCGCTTACATACTCACTTTTTATACCTGAGCATACATACATGACCTCACAGTGATTCCAAGCTATTTGGTAACATAAATTTTTCTAACTGTGGCAGTATAATCCCTAAACCGATGGAGTTTGTTACTGAGCTACTTCTAAGGTAAGAATGCCACCGCCATCTAAGCTTAAGTAAGATTTTTAAACTAGTTGACGAAACAAAGGACCCTAGCTAGATATGAATTGATGGGCCCTAATAAGATGAATAATTTAAAGAAGAGTTCAGCTATAACTATTCGTGCGATAGAATATAGCAGGGTGGATAGGGTTGGAGTCCCGAAGGCTAACCCTAATGAAATGTAGAAAAGATTAATAACCGAATCATTGTTTACCGAATCAAAACCATATATGGTCAGCAACATTTTCCAGATATGTGAAAAATCTTACAAGCTATGCCATAAAGAATGTGAGAGAATTCGAGTTACACATTAACCATGTCTCAAAGTTGTGAAGTTAACTAATATGACTGTAGACAATAAATTGTATCTGAAACATAATCCAATGAATAATAAGACTGTTTCATGGTGTCCATAATGGCGGCACCTACTCATTGCTGCATGGGTACAGATTGGCAGTCAACTGGATCTCTACCTCAACTTCATCCACTTCGAAAAGGCCGGTCTTCGACAGCGTCAACTGAGAAGTAATTTGGACAGCAGCAGCTTCAACACTACGAAATACCACAAACCTTTATCAATCTCATCCAACAACTATATGAAGATGCCACATGTCAAGTAATTCACAATGGGAAGCTCAGTGATACCTTTGAATTGAAGAGAGGAAAGAGTAAGATAAAGCTGTCTACTATCACCCATGATATTTCTGATCGTGGTGGACTGGATCATGCAGCAAACTGTGAGCAGCGAGGAGTAGGGGATACACTGGACCGTGGAAAAAAAGAACCCAGAAGACTTGGATTTCGTCGATGATTTATATCTGATATCACACAAACTCGAAGATCTATAGGCGAAAACTAACAAGTTGACAGAAGAGGTGAGGCAGCAAAGACGGGACTTCAAGTGAATGTAAAGAAGATGGAGGTGATGATGATACCCAACCAACACCAACAACAACAGGTTCCAGTCACCATCAACAGGAGAAACTTAAAGGAAGTAGCCTCTTTCACCTATCTAGGCAGCACCGTTTCAACTACAGGGGACGGCGGTACAGACGAGGACGTCAAAACCAGGATCGGAAAGACAACAAGACAGGCTTTCATTAATCTAAAATAATCATTGTGGAGATCAACTGCACTCAGCATGTGGAATAATATCCAAATTTTCAACAGCAACGTCAAGTCAGTGCTTCTATATGGTTCAGAAACTTGGTGCATCACGAAAGGGATTCCTAACAAATTACAGATATCGATCAACAACTGCCGCCTACGCTGCCTCGTTACTGAAGCTCAGATGGTCAGGATAATAAGAATAAGCAACAAGGAACTCTGGCTGGCTGGTGATGAACCAACCAAGAAGCTATCACTCAACAACTATACAGAAGGAAGTGGAGATGGATTGTGCATACCCTGATAAGACCGATTGGGGACATCACAAACTAGGCCAGGTACTCAAGTGGAACCCAGATGGGAAGCAACGAGTTGGGCGTATGTGGTGAGGGTGACGTGGAGGAGATGATGTGAGCAAGAAATGAGAGCTTCTGGGCTGTCGTGGAGCTATGTTCAAAAGATTGCAATGAACAGTGCAGTGGAAACGTGCTACTGAAGCGGTATGTTCGAATAGGAATAATAATAATAAAAATAACGTATTGCTACATGACCTGGGCGTGAAGATTTCAGTAACAATATACATATGTTAACTTATCTCGTCTACAACTTTTAGTCAGTCGTTCGGCGGGTAGAATTCAGCAAAGACACAAGAATGCCGAGTATTTCACACTATCTGTTCATTAGGAAATAATGATATCAAGATCCAGACGGGAGACTAATCAGCATTCAGTTAACCATGTTTCTGACCCTATTTTTCCAGGGATAGTTGAATTCCTTTTCTGCCACTAATTTAGGTGATATCCTTCACTGCGTCTTGCGTTAATGTCTTGCGCTAACCAAGTCAGAATGATCTGAAACACTGTACTGTTGTTTGGCTCTTTTTCGAGCTGACCCCATCAATGCTATGCCTAAACGAATTTAACTCACGTTGACATTCTTTACAGGTGAGTAGTTCTCCTCAACTGCTTTGCTGCGGTAGCAACAGAGTTTCTGTAGGGGATCACCCAACCAATATCTCTTATATAAAATCAGGATGAAGAGACAGACTTTTGAAAGAAATCATTATTTAGTTACCATTCACCCTGATCTGACAATTTTACTAGTCAGATACGAATGATTTAATCACCGATCGGCCTTCTTAGTCAATCGTTTACTTTGTTAATTAACTTCACAGATCATATTCTGTGATCTACTTAAACGGTTTCCAATGAAAAACTTGCTGATGTAATAGTTAGATAGTTAAAAATTAACTCAGCTGTTGGAAATGTCAAAGTGGACGTTGGTGTTTATGAAACCATTTCTTAATAATAATAATAATAATAATTCTTTAGTGATTAACCTGGATTGGTTTACTAGTTCACTAGTTACTAGCCGGTCCTAATCCCCCATAAAGAGGGATGGTTGGCCATGCAGCTAGCAACCCTATCCAGTAAAACCAATCCAAACCACTAAAGAAACTTCAAAGAAAATATAAAAAATGAAAACAAACTTATTCCTCGCTGCACTCGGAGAGGCAAAATGACGCCAGTTGGTGAAAGAATTCGGAAAGCCAGTTGGCCGATGTGTCTTCTCTCTCTCGATGAAAGCGAAAGTAAACATGGGGACATGGAATGTCTGCATCATGTTTGAACCCAACAAGGCTGTCCAGATTGCAAAAGAGATGAGAAGGTATGGCATTGAAGTGCTAGGAGTCTGTGAAAGTAGATAGAATGGAAGTGGACTCCGGAAACTCTTAACTGGAGAGTCAGTAACCTACTCCGATATTGTCCTCCTCACGACAACCACGAGCACACTGAGTTTTGGAGTGTCTATCTTGATGTCCCCCACAATATCGAAGGTTCTCTCTCATGCAGTGGGAACCAATCTCCTCCAAGATCAGGGTCATGACAGCAAGATTCAACTCAAGAGGACGGAAATTCACAATCGTACAATGCTACGATGGACTATGTACCTACAAATAATTCAGATGAACAGAAGATGGAGGAATTCTGGGAGTGGATAACATATGAAGAGAACTAACCATGGGTCGAGAAGCACTCGGTGAAATGATAAATAAGAATGGAGAACTATTTGACAGACTTCTGAACATTCAACAATTTAATGATTAGATGCACTGTGGTAGTTCATTCAGACGTTACAGAAATCTAACAGATAGAAAGATGATATAAGTTTTTCCATTGAAAAGTTTATTTTTATATAACGTAACAATTTTTTTTTCTCTACTCTGTTATTGATTCGTGAAATGGAGAATTGAAAACTGTTGAATATATTAATTAGACTGATAGATAATCACTTAAATGAACAGACTTACTTCTCCACAGTCCCTATTCTTAACATACTTTCTTAAATTGGTTCTCCTTCCTTTCCTTTCAAAATTTAAATATCCCTCGCCAAATTACCAACAAAATTTAAACAAGCATTCATCACAGATTATGAGACTACTAGTGCTTATTATCATCATTACTACTATTATTGTTTATCCCTTGGGTTCCTAGTAGAAGATAGGATTTCAGTTGTATATCGCCATTTCACTTTCTTCTCTCCACCCTTATGAACTTGCCTCCACCACTGCTCACAACCTTTCATTTCTTCCTCCAACAAATCTCTTTCATGTCACCCAGTCGGATTCCACTCGAGTACCTAGACATGGCGCATAATGTCCCCAGTCGGTATTATCAGAGTATATCCAATCCATCTCCACGTTCTACCTTTGTATATTTGTTAGGTGATAGATTCTTGTTTGGTTCATTGCCAGCTAGCCAGAGTTTCTTGTTGCTTGTTCTTTCTGTCCATCTGATCTTCAGTATCAAGAGAGCATAGACAGTTGTTAATGAATGTCTATAGTTTGTTGGAAATTCTTTTCTTGACACTTCAAGTTTCTAAACCATTACATGAAAGCACTGACTTGACTGAAGTTAGTGTTTAAAATCTACATCTGATTCTTTATGCTGAGTGTAGTAGATCTCCACAATGATTTAAAATTGATTAAAGATTGTCTTATTTTTCTGATCCTGGTTTTACATACAACTTGTGAAAATGACTGTCGAAAAAGGAAATCATCTACATCAAGTTATCTCTTCCCTCCTTTGTAACTTCTTATAGTTCTAGTTAAACTATGATAGGGGAAAATTTCACATACAGCGAAAGTAGATATTTTAGGTAACACGAAAGAATCATTAAAATACACATGCCTAATGTTCTCCTGAGATTGTATGCTTTGATGGAATTCTAGTTTTACATCAAATTAAAGGTATTTCTCGCCTATATTTAAAAACAAGGATCTCTCCTTTCCAAGTTAGCCTAATACTGTAGATCACAAATGGAGCGTGGTTTAAAGAGGCCAGTGATGCTGTTCTGTGTATTCACATTGTTGTCAAAGGCTACAAAGATACGAGAAATTGAAGATGATGTAGTATCGTTAGTTGAAAAACTTGAAGGAAGATTAGAAGGTAATGATGGAGGAGATAGATAGCAGTCAGAAGAACCTTGAATGCTGATCGAGTTGTGTGAGAACAGTTGACACTTCCTGGCTGCTCATACCGTGAAAGGTTATTTCTTCTTAAGGTACCTGAAAGAGATTTGTGCGACCGCAGAGCCCATCGGACATCTTCTTGAGGCCTGTTACATGAAGCCTTTTGAGTATGATTATTTTGAACTTTTTTGTATTTTTGGAGCGCGATGGTAGAAAGGAAATGACAAGTGAACCAACACCGCTGGGTACCCTTTCTTCACCAGCACGCCTTTCAAAGTCCCTATTTCGTAGTCTAGTGTGCTATGGTAACAAATTTTCCTGGCTCTGTTACACAGCATTCTAACTACATTCAATTTATATTGGATCGAAACAAGGCTCCTAAAATGAAGGTATTGTCCTGTCCAATATAGATGCAATAAAGATGTTCACTTTGATGTTTAACAACTAATTATACCGACAAGTAGATTGTCAAACTTGAAAACGGTGCACTTAGGGATACACTAGATAAACTAGACTATTATTGACGACATATGAATGATATATTCATTATTTGTAAGAATGCCTACAATACAGACTATCTCTTGAATACCTTCAATAAAGTTCACCCAGCTATGAAGTCCACCTGCAAAGAAGATGTCGTCATCCCTAGGAAAACGTTGGGATATATTAAGAGGAATATTCTGCGAATAGTTACATACATACAGAATAAGAAATATATGTTCTGATGACTCTATTGAAGAAGAAAGGAAAAAGCTGAAGATGAAATTGCAGCACAATGTTTATCTGCTAAACCTCATATATAAACACATATTGAAACCTAGAGAGAGAATAAAGAAAGATAATCTTGGTAAGGAGTCTGTATATCTTAGACTAAGTTTCAAAGGTGATATTGCCTCTGATATCTCACCGTATCGATTAAGTAGGTCGACTGCAGAGAAACTTCTTGTCAGCTTCTCAACCAAACCATTACTGACACAGTGAACCAAGGATGGGTTACCTATGATGGCCACTTCAGTGTACATGTATGAGTTCAACTGCTGATGTGGAACTAGTTACATAGGCTATACTTAAAGGTCTTTATCAAAGTGTGTTCTTGAACATGTGCCATCTTAGTTAAGGAAACGAATGACAAAGAGCATCAACAGTACAGTCCTCTGACATCTAGTAGACACCAGACATCAGATTAAGGTAGATCACAACTTTCCTGTAATATATAGTATCCTTTCCAATCTCCCTAAAGATGCACGACTTCGCATCTCATCCATAGATGAAGCCATAGGTATCAATGCAGGAAAGTCTGACTTATGTGTTCAAAAGAAATATGTACATCCACTTTGTTTACCTTGACCGACAATAGGATCGACAAGTTCTTTATGAACTTTCCTATGACAAACTACACATTTGAACCTCTCATTCCTTTCTTCTATATTGTCATTAAATTGGTAGATATTCATGTTCTTATGTTATTAGTTTTACACCCTTCTTTATTCATATCACAACTTGTAGTCATTTTCAACCATGAGGTAACACTTCACATTTGTTGCTCTCTATTTGCTTATAGTATTCATATGATTTTCATCCCACTTGAATATATATATATATATATATATATATATATATATATATATATATATATATATAAGTCATCACTACATAATTATTATTTGACTATTCCAATATAGTAATCATTGTACATTATGTCTTATTTCGTCTACTGTATTTAACTTATTCTCATGCATTTATAATTGTACAGCCTGTAGAAGAATAAATTATTGAAAACAGTAGTTCACTTAAATTATTCTTGTTCTAAGTAGAATACCCTGTGAAACCTTATTTCTTCCCTAGATGTCTAGAAAAGAGCTCAGCTGAAAACCTTACTACCTATCTGATCCCACTAGACAAACACATATTGATATGTGTAATGAATTCTAGTTATCAGCGATAAAGGGGACAGAGCACTTTTGAATGATAACTGACCAATGACCCATTCAATAGATAAAAAATACTTCTATTCCCATTTATGGTTACCAATCCATCATACTAGTCTGCTTGGACAGACATGAAACCCATCTAGTCAATAAACAGACCGTCAATAGTTTAACACATGATAATGAACACCGATCACGTGGAATACTGTCTCCACGTCAAATGAAGACGCAGGAGACGAGACATGGAAAGCAAGATTCATTACCCGGGAAAAAGGTAACAACTAGCTGGAAATACAGCTGTTTATACAGTTATTTAACTCAGCCAATGGTTTCTATAATAATGATAGATGGCAGTTAAAAGTGGAATCCGGGACGTACGTCTCATCGTATTTGGGACTGGTCAGCCAAATCCATCTGCTAACCACTAAGACACGAACCCGGACACATTGCTTTAAACTCCAGAGAGTTATTCTCTAAGCCAGTGGGTCACGATAGTCACTTCTTGTGTGAGGGGTATGGGTTTTATATCAACGGAACAATACATTAACCAGTAATTACCGTTTTTAATATTCAAGAAATTCTCTTCTCACATACTACTTAGTTTCATTCTGAAGGCTATTTCCAGAATATTGTACATAATTCTCAAGACGTTATATGGTATCAGTTGGACAGAGACAGTCTGTTTGTATACATGGCAAAATGAGATAAGTAGAAATTACATATAAAGGAATAGATAAGAATATTCACTCCATCTTCAACTTTCTTGAAAATCCACAGTCAGTTTATGTAGACAATCAAATTAGCAATTACATTCATAATACGTAGATAGTAGGATGCTCATCATCATCATCATCAATTGGTTGGCTTTCAAAAACGTAAGATGATTACTCAGTTCATTTCTAAGACTTTCTTCATCACACAGCAGACAAGCCAAATACGGTACAGTATAGTAGAGATATTATATTTTACAGTACATGCATAAAGTCATATGTAATGTAAATGCTCCTTGTCCTTTCAGATGACCGACACACAGAGAGAGCTTCGAGTGAATAGGATGTTGGTCATCTGATAAAATAACTCCCCCAAGGTGCTTACATGAGTTAATATGTTTGTCCATAACAGTTTTAACTAGAAGGTTTAGAGGTACACCACCACTAGTTCTGCTGACAATCTTCAAAGTTCTAAGCAATACACCATAGTCTTTCTTCAGTAACCTGGTAAAAAAGTAAAGGAGAACAACAGAGCAGAACAGGCAAGATGCAGGAGTTTAATAAAATACAAGAGGTGAGGTTGAGTAATATCAGATACTCTCACCTTCCTAAGAGTGAGAGTTAAATGGAAGATTCTTTTGAAAACAAGTAAGATATGGGACGACCAGGAAAGGTCCAAAGAAAAACAAGCAGTGAGATAAATCACACTTGTCACGTTCGCTAACACACAACTATTAATACAATCGGAATCATGAGAAGTAAACAGTTTATGCAGGTTATGTTCATGTGTGAAACTGAAGTTTATGGTGTGACATTTAGAAGAATTGGTGAGCCATCATCTAATAGTAGACAGACAATCATTTAGTTGGGAACAGTTTACTAAAGACGAGACAGATATTGGAAGTGGTAGGTAATCCTCAATTGAGATGTGATTGATACTCGCTGAAGATGGTAAGTGATACAGAAAGAAAGAGAAAAGACAAGGGTAAAGGATGTCTGTTTGGGGAACACCAGTCACTGTAAGCAATGAGGTAGAGCGCTTCCCTCTTTCAACTGTATGTTGTTTCCTTTCAGAGAAATAGAAATACAGCCAGTTGATTATGTAGGACTCAGTATTTTTCCCGGTTAGCTTGTCCAGCAGAAAAGGCTTTTGGACAGAATCAAAAGCGAAATAATAGTTTAAATGGGCACACCTGAGTTACTTGACATTTCTGTCAACAACGCATGCAATAATGTGATAAGAGAGAGTGGCGGCATCCGAAGTGCGTCTTCCGTTTTTATATGCCAATTGATTAGGGTCATCGAAAGCCTTGAATGAGGGTTCGAGCAAAGGTATTATCAACTTCTCCATTATTTTCAAGAATGCAAAAGTAACTCCAACGCGACGGAACTTCCGACAAGTGCCTAGAATCAAATACTTAGGTACGGGGACTATTTTAATACCTTTCCATGCAGTTGCTATGATGTTTACTAAAAACGATCTATTGAACATGTTAGCTAATGGATGGTATAACATATCAGCACACTTCGTGAATACGAAGTTTGACATACCATCTGGACCTAAACTGTGTGAACAGTTCAGGGATTTGAGACAGTAAAAAATATCTTGGTGAATTTTTTTCAGCATTCTACATTGAAGATGTATGCACAGTGTGAGATAGGTCAAGTGCGTTGGCGTATAAACGATTTGTTCATAGCACCGACGTCAACATGTGCTTCTTTTCTAAGGTATTTACTACCAGTGAGATCTTAAGAAAGTTTCCACATGCAGGAAGAGCCTTTAAATGACAAAAGTTTCTGATTACACATTAGACTCAAACTTCCAATTTCCGACCTAATGAAAACTGTTAATACTACACTGATAAAGTGAAAACGATACTACTTTTAATAAAGGTCATGAACGAATACTTAGACCATATTTAGTATGAAAATGAAAAATCTTTTTTGTCCTAGGAAGGTAGTTAGCAGTCTCCAAGTTACCTATGTAATGGTCTATCAACTGAGTTAGAGGCCTTGGTAACTCGCAGGCTGTCCGACCGATTCCTTTGGTCACCTAGATTTTCTTTTCACCTTCAATCATCACCCAGTATAGATAATACTAGTCAGATAGTCACACTGATAAAACATTAATTTCAAGTTGTTATTCATGGTAGACTGACATCAGTTGGAGGAACAAAGGAAACCCGGGAGCAGTGGACAGCTGCTTCGTTTTATTATGGAGGTCCTCAGCAGTGCGCACCCACAACCCTGCCAGGGATCAAAGCCGAAATCCTCAGGTTCCGTGGCTAGCATGTTACCATTAAGCCAGTGGGTCAGAATTCAGTGGTTCGTATTTCCAACTTCTTTCACTTCACGATATAGCGCAACCGCCGCCCAATGTCATCGCTGGGTAACTTTCCTCACTAACATCAGGCTTTGCCTCCACCTGTCCTTACTTCTCACTGGAACTTCGGGGATCACCTCTCGAAGTTAGTCACCAATGCGCATCAATTCAACTGAATTTTGAGGGATTTGTTGAGATTTGGAAATATTCCAGGTTACTATTCACTATAGACTTACATCATTGGTTACTAGCTTCGAGGTATTCCTGAAGTTCCAATGAGAAGTCGTAATTGGTGGGAGCAAAAGCCTGATGGTCGTGAGGACAGTTACTCAATGATGACAGTGGGGTGCGGTTGTGCTATATCGTGAACTAACAGAAGTTGGAAATATGGACGATTGGATCCTGACCCAATGACTTAATGTTAATGTGCTGGCCATGGCGCCTGAAGGTGGCGGATTCGATCCCTGGAGGGCGGGGTTGCGTGAGCGCACAACCCTAGCTGCTCTATGGTGTAGTGGATAACGCTCTTGCGTTTGAAGCGATCGCTTCCGAGTCTGAATCCCATTTGGGACAACATCACTCACTGGAAGGCAGGTACATCCAGCTGACGAGTCTTAAATAGGAAGAAGTGCCCATCCTGAATTCTACTGTTAGTCACTACCCATCATTACTATACATAATTAAAACACAGGCAATATAGAGGCATCCGTACAGGAGCCCATATGCCAATAGAGATCGATTAATTCGGTCCAATCAACGACGGTGTAATACAAGCAATAACACTCAAGTTATTCAGCTTGTAAAGGTGACAGGATTACATTGATAATACTCCAGTTTATTCTATTTACAAATATAGAACAGATGGTAATGTCTTTTAAAAACTTTTTTCTTAGTGAAATGAAATATACTTTTCTTCAAATACTTTAATTTTTCTATTGAAAGATTTGAGGTTAGACAAAAGAAACAAATTACATAGTAGAACAACTGTTCTAACAGATTTAGTAAACACATAGATAGAAATACTGAAAAGAAAATATTGAAATTCCATTGGATGAAAAAAAATACTGTGAATATGTTTTGTTTTAGAGGGTAGAATAAAAGTTTTGACAAATTAACAGTAATTTTCTATCCTTATATAAACATACTACTTTTATCTATATCATCTTGCTAACAAGTAGTATATGGCTTATGAAATTGTTTACTTATGACTCATTCTGTAACGACAAATTACTAACTGGTTTTGGGTTTTAGGTTGATGGCTTCTTGGCACAAGGATTGGTTGATCTCTTTATTTGATTCTTTTCGAAATAGCTTAGCGTCTACATTGATGTGGGAATTTATCTGTAATTTGATAAGCAGGTCTCTAAGTGTTGACGGCTAGACTACTAGTTTGCACATTGAAATATTTTGAAATTTCCCTGGTCGAAGGTGTGATTCTTTATGTCATAGTCTACTGAGATAAGATACTTCACGTCATGATGTTTGACGACCAGGTTGTGTTCGTTATTATTATTTTTCCCTTGGGTTCCTAGTGGAACATACGGCTTCAGTAGCATGTCGCCATTTCACTCTATTCTCTGTAGTCATCTTAACATGGCCCCATGACTGCCCAAAAGCTTCCATTTCCTCCTCACGCGATCTCCTCCATGTCAACCTCGGCTGGGACACCCAACTCGTCGTTTCTCATCCTCGTTCCACTTGACATCCTGGTCTGCCCTGATCTGACTCGGCGCGTGACGTCCACAAACCTACTTCCAGTGTATGTCCAATCCAATCCATCTCCACTTCGTTCCTCTGCATATTTGTTGGGCGATATCTTTTTCGTTGGTTCTTTGCAGGCCAACCACAGTGAGTTCCTTCTTGCTTATTCTTACTATTCTGGCTATCTGATCTTCAGTCACCAGTGAGCGTAGGTGGGAGCTGTTGGTGATGCATGTTTTCAGTTTGTTGCAAATGCTTTTTGCAACGTGTCAAGTCTCTCAACCATCACATAGAAGCTCTGCCGTGACTGAGATTAGTGTTGAAAATCCGAATCTTGTTCATGCCTTATACTGAGTGCAGTTCAGTAGATCTCCACACCGATTTCAGATTAATGAAGGAAGGCCTCTCTTACTGGCTTTCCGATCCTGGATTTGACATTTTTATCTGTTCCGTTGCCTTCAGTTGAGAGGATGCTATCAAAGTAGAGAGGTAGGTGAAAGGGACAACTCCCTTCAGATTTCTCCTTTTTATAGTGATTGGTGCCTTTTGTTGGTGGTGGTGGTTGAGTATCTTCATCACCTCTGTCTTCTCCAAGTTCATGTTCTCTGCCCTGTCTCTTCTGCCAACTTGTTAGTTTCACCTGTACATGCTTGAGTTTGTGCGACAAGACATTAGACAAAAATCATCATAGGTGAAATCCAAAACTTCTTACGTCTTTTCATCGGTGCAGCCATTGTATGTCCATCTTTTCTCCCTCCTCACAGTTTGTTGCATCGTCCAGTCGAGTCGACCACAATCAGGAAGATCATCGACTGTGTTCATGTTCCTAAGTAACTGAACGCTCGCAGTCACATCACATTTAACATCAACATTTTCTCTATGATATACGTGTACACAGGTGAGTGAATATGGGTCAGTATCTGTCCCATGTGATGTCATTAGTCGTCAACAAATTTTTTCCAGTTGGTAGTATACTATAGGATCAGACTGTGATAACAGATAGTAACTACCGAGAAACATCTGCAGTTCTGGTTTTCTCCTACGTCAACACATCACATCAACTGGATATATTTGGCCTTCCAGGGAGTGGTGTTGTCTCCAGTGAGGCTCGAACCCAACACTCATCGTTTCACTTAACGAAGCGATATCTATTCCCTAGGCCAATGAGTTACGATAGCCATTTCTTTTGGGGGCAGTAAAGTTTTGATTTTCACTGCTTTCGAATGAAATTACTGCCAATATGGAAGCATCTACCCAACAACCCATGAGTGCTACTTGTAACCGACCAATTCAGTTCAGTCAGTCAAAGGTAATTTGACTAATACTATCGGCTGGAAATCATTCGAACCTATGAAATTCAACCAAGGCTGCGGATAGGTCTTTGTCACATTTGTTTATCGAATTCATCAGCTGGTTGCCCATGTCAATCCTTTCGAGTGGCAGAATTTCTGTCAATCATCAGTAGGTAGCCTTGGTCCATAATTACCTCTCTGTAATCAACACCAGTTAGATTCGGACCTCCTCCAGGAAGTCTGTATTCCCCTACTGGGCTTGGACCACTAGTCAAAGGATTTATACAGTGATGCCATGTTTTATCCTGACATTTCCAAGCCTTTCTTCAGCTTGGACCTACTTCAGCTAACATTGCGCAATGAAGTAGACACTGGCTAGTTACTTGAGTTGATAAATGTTTGGCTTACCTCTTATTCCTTAACATATCAGCCTGGTTACTAAGTTACTTCTTGGGTAGCCCTATTGCTCACAGTTTGTAGTGCGAAGATAATGGTGGGTAAGCACATAAAGCCTATTCATATCATCCCTGTTCAACGGCCATGTTTCGCAGTCATACAGTAGAATAGAGCTGAACTGCAGCGCACCACAGTCAGTACTAAATAAGCAGTTAGACATCACGATGGCGACATAAATGGGATATGTTAGGACAAGGCAACTAGAGCTTCCTACCGAACTCTACCAACTCCCTAACATCAGTCCAAGCCTACTGTGATGATGAGTCTCCTAGTTTGATGAACATATAAGGGGTGATCGATGGAAATCAGTCACTACTAAGAATCAGTCAACATAAGGTTATTCCCTGTCCAATCACCAATGAGTGAAATTACAGTGAAGTTTATGTAGGCGTGTAAATGTACTGCGTTTTATTCCACGGTCAGTTTATCCAGAAATGGATAAGATTCAATCTACCCTGAAATTTAACTTTTATTTGAATATCATGAATCTGTGCCCTGAATCTTGTTCTCCATAGCCTGTTATGCATCGTAGTTGCATTCAGTGTCAAAATTTGACTCCTTCCTATCGTTTATATGCATAGGAGGAACTGTCTTTTGTCTTGTCGTGCACTCTTCTTCACTTCTTTATCCAGTGATTTAGAGGTTGTGTTCAGTTCCTCTCTTCGTTGTTCATCCTCGTACTGCACTGGTTCATCTTCTGCTTCACCATCACCATCTCCCTCTCCTCTATAAGCTTCAATGTGTCCGTCAAGATACATTCCTTTTCTTCTTTCTTCTTCTTCCTTCATAACAAGGCTATGCAAGTGTTCTTCCACGTCACTTTCAAATGGGTTCCAGTGGTCTTCCATGCAGCTTTACTCGAGGATATTGGTTAATGTCTCGCATTTTTTCCTGATGACTGACGTGAAAATGCCGTTTATAGTTCCGTCCTTCAGTTTAGTTTCCGTTCTGCGTGTTCAACTTGAACTGTGGTCTATCATCAACTTCTGTCAGGCCTTTCAACTTGATTTTGAAGGTTCATTGCACTGGATAATGGTCTGAACCTGCATCTTCTCCCCTTCTTCATCTTGTGTATAGTAGGCTGCATCTCCGTTTTCCTCACATAGAGATGAAGTCGATCTTATTCTTAGTGTGCGCATCTGATGAAGTTCATGTCGCTTTGTGAATATCCTTGTGCTTGAACACACTGCCTCCAATCACCTAGTCATCAAAGGCTCAGAAGTCTGTAAACAATTCTCCATTCTCATTCATTTCACTGTGTGCTCCTCGACCCATGGTTAGTTCTCTTCCTGTGTTGTCCCCTCCCAGTTTGGCATTCATGTCACCCCACCCATTAGAATTTTGATGTCGCCAACTGCAGTGTGGTCTTCTCCAGTGTTGATTGAAGTTGTCTGTAGAATTCCTCCTTCTTCTCTCGCTCTGCATTATTTGTAGTTGCACAGCGTAGCATTGTATGATTGTGACCTTCCTTCCTTTCCAGTTGAACCTTGCTGTCATGACCCTGATCTTGGAGGAGATTGGTTCCCACTGCATGAGAGACAGCCTTCGATGTTGTGGGGGACATCATGATAGCCACTCCATAACTCAGTGTGCTCGTGGTTGTCGTGTGGGTGACAATATCGGAGTAGATTATTGACTCTCCAGTTGACAGTTTGGAGAGTCCACCCCTTCTCCATCTGTTTATCCTTCACAGATTCCAAGCATTTCAATGTGATACCTCCTCATCTCGTTTGCAATCTGTGCTGCCTTGCTGGGTTCAAACATTGTGCCGACATTCCATGTCCCCATGTTTACTTTCGCTTTCATCGAGAGGAGACATATCGGCCAATTGGCTTCCCGGAGTCAGGCTATCACCAACTGGCGTCATTTCGTCTCCCTGATTCCAGTGGAAAATATTTTACCTTAACTAGTAAAAAAGACTTTTAGCTCAGAAAGATGATAGTTGTTTGATGTTCTCTGGGATTTGAAGGTTATTCCTGGATGTTAGATTGTCAACATTTAGGCATCGTTTCCAAACTCCTCTCATCATCTTGTCTTCCTTACGCTCTCACTCATTAATGTTGCTCGCATTCCAAACATTTTTAAGCACATTTTTGTATGTCTATCATTCGACACATGTGCACGTGTATTAGTTAGTAGTATGAAATAAATAGGGAAAAAATTTCCTTGGTCATAAAAATCCAAGAACTTAGATCCCTCCCCTAACAGAAGAAATACAAGTTGAATGAATTCGTGTTAAAGATGACATTGTTCTGTTTCCTGAACAACTTTCAAAAGTTTGAATGTGTGTATTGTGTTTTATGGCAGTAGCAGAAAAGCCAATATGTTTGAATAACAACAATGATGTGATAGAAGGCATTGATTGACTTATTAACGCTTCTTTCAATTTCAGTCATTTTATGACCTACTGATAGAGTGGTTAGAATATAATCACTTGATGAGTTGGTTAGCGTGTATTTAGACATACACAAACAAACATATGTGTGTGTGTGTGTCTGTTATTCAAAGATTTGTAGATGTTGACTTCTTACTGACAAGTTTCCTTCTCCCCTTCGATCATAGTTGTATGTATCAGGTTTCAGCCAGTCATGAAACACATGATACAGAATGTTGCCACTTTTTTGCGTTTGTCTAATAATAACAATGCATTTTAACAGATTATTATTATTATTATTACTGTTAGTACCTTGGGTTATCAAAGAGACATAGGGCTTCAGTAGCACGTCTCCACTACACTCTCGTCTCTGAAATCTTTTCAACCTGGCTCCACGACAGCCCACAACCCCTCATTTACTCCTCACACAATCTCCTCCATGTCACCCTCACCACCGACGTCCAACTCGTCGCTTCCCATGGGGATTCCACTCGAGGACGTGGCTAGCCTGACGCGTGATGTCCCCAGTCGGCCTTCTCAGTGTATCCTCAGCCCAATCCATCTCCACTTACTTCCAGTGCATATTTGTTCAGCGATAGCTTCTTGCTCGGTTCGTTCCCAGATCTCCTTCTTGCTTATTCTAACTATTCTAGCCATCTGATCTTCAGTAACGCGTGTAAGCAGCTGTTAATGAATGTCTGTAGTTTATTGGAAATCCCTTTCGTAACGCGCCAAGTCTCTCAACCATCACACAGAAACACTGATTTCACTGACGTCGGTGTTGAAAATCCACATCTTGTTCCACATGCTAAGGCAGTGCAGAAGATCTACACACTGGTTTCAGGCTAATCAACGCCTGTCTTGCTGTCTTTCTGATTCTGACTGGCTTTGACATCCTCATCTGTGCCTGTGCCTGTGCCGCCTGTACTTGAAACAGTGCTACTCTGCCTAGATAGGTGAAGGAGGTTACTTCCTCTAGGTTTCGCCCGTTCATCGTGACTGCAGTTTGTTGTTGTTGTTGTTGTTGGTGGTGGTGGTGGTGGTGTGGTATCTTCATCACCTCTACCTCTGTCTTCTCTATATTCACTTGAAGTCTCGTCTTCGCTGCCTCTTCTATCAACTTGTTAGTTCTTGCCTGTAGATCTTCAAGTTTATGTGACATCAGGCACAAGTCATCGGCGAAATCCAGATCTTCTAGGTTCTTTTCCGTAGTTCAGTGTATCCCCCTTTTCTCGCTGCCCACTGTTTGCTGCATGATCCAGTCCTGTTGACCACAATCAGGAATATCATGGGGGATAGTAGGCAACCTTGTTTCACTCCTACTCCTGTCTTCACTTCACTTCGAAATCGTCACTGAGCTTCCCATTGTGAATTACTTGGCTGGCATGTGGCATCTTCATATAGTATTTTAACAGATGTTTACAGTTTATTATCACTAGGAAATAGAGTTGAAGAGGTTTCTAACACGATGTCGTAAGATACCGGGTGATGATTTAGATCAACGACTTCTGATCAAATTATCACAGGAATGTACAAGAACTAAATTTTTGGACTTCCTAATTTACATAGGGAATAAACTTTCCACCTTAACGAAAGATGAACAGATTTTCTTTGTTTCAGATACATGGATTGTCATTATACATCTTTCTAAATAAATACAGAGGAAAAACTTGACTTGTATAAAATAAATGTAGAATACTTGGAGAGATAACCGTCGTGATTATATTAACAGTCATCAATAATTCGAGGAATAAAGTGTTACTTCCAGGAGAAAGGTGACTCTACAGTGACATATGGTGTTTCCTATTTTAAAAATCTTGACTGGAATTCAGCCTTTCGATATGAATTAATATGTGGAATGACGTTGAAGAAGCAAGGAAGAGGCACAGAGAGCGAGAGCGAGAGAGAGAACTACAATATAGTTTTACAAAGCGTCTTTCTACTTCAATGCTCTGCACCAAATAAACAAACAAGGAAGTTTTTAAGGGTGCTTAGACGGAAACAAATTAACATAGGAAACATACAAACAAGAGTAAGTAGGCACATTTTTTCTTGACTGTTTTATACGATACACTCTAGAAGTGGGAGGAAATTCACTTCAAAACGGGTATACTAAATGACTAAGAAAGTTAAATTGATAATCTGGTTGAAAATCTTTCAACATTTGTAAAGTTTTCATCAAGAACTTAGTCTGACTTATTCATTCAATTATGGCATGACAACACAACTTAAATGAATTGAAGTGTAAACCAATCGATCATAGAATGAAACATAAAATGAACAAAGAGAATGGGGTGTTTTGAAGCACAGAGTAAAATGAAGAACAGAGAGTGGTTTGAATACTACTGTCTACAGGAAACTGATACATTCTAGCAGGTAGGTGTATCTAGACTTCATGTCATCTCATCCAATGTCAGTCAGTGAAGCCAGGTTTTGTCAAATGTCTCAGTGATAGAGATGGAAATCTCACTAGTCAGTCCAAAGAACTAAACAGGCAACTGAAACTAAAGCGTTATGTTATTATTTGTCCCTTGGGTTCCTAATGGAACATAGAAATCCAGTAGCACGTCTCCATTCCACTCTCCAGTTCTCTGCAATCTTTTCAACCTGGCTCCATGACAGCCCACAACCTCTCATTTCTTCCTCACATGATCTCAATGTCACCCTCAGACGCCTTCATGCAACTCGCTGTTTTGCATCTGGGTTCCACTTAAGTACCTGCCCTGGTGCATAATGTCCCCGAACGGTCTACTCAGTGTATGCCCAATCCATCTCCACCTCCTTCTGTATATTTGTTGAGACATAGGTTCTTGGTTGGTTCGATGACAGCCAGCCAGACCAGATTTCCTTGTTGCTTATTCTTTCTGTCCATCTGAGCTTCAATGAAGGCTTCTGGACCCACGGTGAGTTCTCTTCCTGTGTTGTCCGCTCCCCACAGTTTAGCATTCATGTCACACCATCCATTAGAATTTTGATGCCGCCAACTGCAGTGTGGTCTTGTCCAGTATTGATTGAAGTTGTCTGTAGAATTCTTCCTTCTTCCCTTCATCTATATTATTTGTAGGTGCACAGCGTGGCATTGTATGATTGTGACCTTCCTTCCTTTCCAGTTGAACCTTGCTGTCATGACCCTGATCTTGGAGGAGATTGGTTCCCACTGCATGAGAGACAGCCTTCGATGTTGTGGGGGACATCATGAGAGCCACTCCATAACTCAGTGTGCTCGTGGTTGTCGTGTGGGTGACAATATCGGAGTATATTACTGACTCTCCAATTAAGAGCTTTCGGAGTCCACTTCCAATCTATCTACTTTCACAGACTCCTAGCACTTCAATGTAATACCTTCTCATTTCTTTTGCAATCTGTGCTGCCTTGCTGGGTTTAAACATCGTGCGGACATTCCATGTCCCCATGTTTACTTTCGCTTTCATCGAGAGAGAGAAGACACATCGGCCAACTGGCTTTCCGCGGGCTTTCACCAACTGGCGTCATTTCGCCTCTCTGATTCCAGCGGTAGGATCAATAATCTAGAAAAACACTCGGCTATTACGATGTATGGATTTAGGCACAACGACACAACTGCATGGGATAAAACTACTCTCCCTTAGTCCAATGCAGTTACACAGTGACGCGATACATTCTAGAAGTGTGGGGAAATTCACTTCAGAAAGGGTATACTGAAAAAGTAAGAAAAAAGTAAGAATGCTGGAACATATTTAGTCCCTGACATTCTCATGACAACAGTCATAAAGATCAATATGGTTAAGCAGACAGATAGATCACACTTTGAACAATGCAAGAATAATCATATTTACTGTTAGACTGATCTCAGCTTACACAACATTATGCTCAATAATACAGATAAAAGTAGACAACTATTCAACTGTGTATATCAATTCACGTCTACTTGTGGAAGCAAGTACATCGGATGGACCGAATGATGAAGGGGATCGACTCGATGTTCTGAATGGTAGCAGTAGTAGTAGCAGCACAATCACCAGGCATCTGATGAAAATAGTATATCAAATAGGTGTTTCTCAATCCTCTTGAATAATCAAAAGTGAAGAACGTCATGTTTATTACGGTCAGTGGAATCTCTAGCTACTGAACATTTCCAGCCTGACCTATGTACTCAGAAACAGCTGTTGATTACTCCTTGTTTCTCCTTCATGTGTATTATCTTATTATTTATCCCTTGGGTTCCTAATGGAACATAGAAATTCAGTAGCACGTCTCCATTCCACTCTCCAGTTCTCTGCAGTCTTTTCAACCTGGCTCCATGACAGCCCATCTCCATGTCACCCTTACCTCCAATGGACAACTTGTCGTTTCCCATCTGGATTCCACTCGAAGGCCTGGCCTCATGCATGATGTCTCCATTGGTCTTCTCGGCGTATGCCCAATCCATCTCCACCTTCTCCCTCTGTACATTTTTTGGGCAATGGGTTCTTGGTTGGTTCGTCGCCAGCTACAGTGAATCTTTTGTTGCTTATTTTAATTATTCTGGCCATCTGAGCTTCAGTGTCAGTAACGAGCCAGCGTAGGCAGTTGTTGATCAATATCTGCAGTTTGTTAGAAATGCCTTTTGTAACGCCCAAAGTCTCTGAACCATCACACAGAAGCACTGAATTGACTGATGTTGGTGTTGAAAATCCGCATCTTGTTCCACATGCTGAGTGCAGTGCAGAAGATCTCCACACTGGTTTTAGGTTAATGAAAGCCTGTCTTGTTGTCATTCCTATCCTGGCTTTCAAGTCGTCGTCTGCCCCGCCACCGGTGGTTGAAAACATGCTGTCCAGCTGATAGGTGAAAGAGCCTACTTCCTTTAATGTTTTCCTGTTGGTGGTGATTGGTGATTGTTGTTGTTGTTGGTGGTGGTGGTGATGGTGTTGGTTGGGTATCTTTATCAACTCTTTCTTCTCTACGTTCAAGTGAGGTCCCGTCTTCACTGCCCTGCCCTACCTCTTCTGTCAGCTTGTTAGATTTCGCCTGTAGATCTTCAAGTTTGTGTGACATTAGACATAAGTCATCGGCGAAATCCGGATCTTCTATTTTCTTTTCCGCAGTCCAGCGTATCCCCCTCTTCTCTCTCTTCACTGTTTGCTGCATGATCCAGTCGACCACAATCAGGAATATCACGGGTGATAGTAGACAGCCTTGTTTCACTCCTACTTCTATCTTCACTTCACTTCAAAAGCATCACTGAGCTTCCCATTGTGAATTACTTGGCTGGCATATGGCATCTTCATATAGTTGTTGAATGAGATTGATAAAGGTTTGTGGTATTCCGTTGTGCTGAAATAGCTGCATGCCAAATTACTTCCAGGTCGATGCTGTCAAACGCCTTTTCAATGTCGATGTATATAGTTTCCCGTCTTCTGTTGATTGCATCATCTATTCATGAATTCATTACTGACTGGTAATCACCTAACAATTTTCCAGTTTCCTCATGTGATTGGGTAGCCTATTAGCATTCAAACAGTCTCTGGTGGCCCATCACCAGCTCACTTTCTACAGCTCTTGAATTTTCTGTCTCATCACATATAAATTGCCATTGATTTCGACTAAGATTTGTGGTTATTATTCTTGTGTTTCTTGACTTAAGATGCCAGTTTATTTCTACATATGTAAAGTATGTTATAACATTATGACTACTAATACTTCGTTTCAATGGTAAGCTGTTTGCAGCTGATGAAATGTTGTGAAAAGAAATAAGCTCATTTTATTATGCAAATGTATTTGTTCTTGCATTGTTCAAATTTTTCAAAGAAACGAAATATCCGACACTTGTATTGTATTGTTACTTGTACTTTCCCACTGTTTTATCAAACTAAATTGATCTGTCTTGACATATGAGGTCCTATATTAGATGTTTCTATATTCCATGAATATTTATCATGGTATAATTTGTCTATTTGTGGCCATCAGTGGAATCAAGCGCCTACATTTCATCTCTTCTGGTAGTCGTTAGCTGGATATGATCACTTTGATATGATTATCCTGAGTAATTTATGATGATACCTTCATCTATGGAAATGAAATAACTACATGATGTGGACATTCATTTTCTGTGTGCATTATACTTTGTGAGCGAATTGCTAGCTAAATGTTAACTGAAAATGACTACATAGCCAATAATTCACTTGTTCTCTTAAGATCATTTGATAAAGCGATTTATGATTGGTGAAAATGGAACTGATTTGAGGATCAGTGTATAAACTGGTTTACTCATTTTATGTAAACCGTTTCATGTGACCCCCCACCGATAGCTGCTAGCTTGACGTGGTGGTCGGCTTTGCACATCACAATCACCCAACAAGCTATGCTGGTGGAACACTTTTTCCCTCGAGGTCCTATCATATCAGAAACATCTGTTGGGTAGTGGTTAGATGAAAAGCAGTTACCGTTGTGGTGTAAATTACTTCACTATGATGGGGGTCTGAGGGTGAAGTTGTACTGGTGCCAGCTAGCAGAAAGGTGTTTCCCTTGGATGATCAACAGTGGCATGCTGGTGCTGTCTTCTCAGTGAAGGGGGGTTAGAATATATTGGCCCCAAAAATAACACACTCCACCATGCCCCACGGTCTGCCAGGCCGGCGGTGTTGATTCATTTGTCGTTTTTCTTCCACCATTCGGCCCCAAAAATACACAAGTTCAAAATAATCACACTCAAAAGTCTACGTGTGACAGGCCTGAAGCAGATTTCCGATGAGCTCTGCCGTCACACAAATCTCTTTCATGTACCTTAAGAAGAAATAGCCTTCCACGGTGTGGGCAACCGGGAAGTGTCAACCGCCCTCACAACTCTGTCACCACTCATGTGACCAATACTGATTGTAAGCTCCGTGTTGAGAATTGTCCAATCCTCGCTTGTTCATCAACACAAAAATCTAATATTTCTTTTTAGAACCAGTTAAAGATTACAAAGGAACTGTACAGTACCGCATACTTAACGAATATTTGTTATTGTAAAGAAGCTGCTTTACATGAAATATAGGACAACGGTTTGAGCTCATCTCTTCCCACTGCTGAAACTGCTTCACAGCACCGATGAATCGATAAATTTTGAGGGAGAATGCAAACGTAGGTGACCTGTAGAGACTCGTTTGTGTAGACCACACCTTCAGTCTGTCGACAAATAAGTACTTAGTTGAATAAGTTTCTGCAGTGAAAGTGGACAATGTTTGGTGATACAGGCGAAAAACTGAGTGTTGTTTGATGGCTTACAGGAAGCACTACCAGCAATTGTCGGAGAGGTAAGTAGAAACAAAATACTTTGCGGTGTACTTCTGTTTGACAAGGCCATCTGTCACTAATATCGATGGTTTACTAAACGCTTAGACATGTGACCTCTGTATCATAAGACCATGAAATCAGATGCGATCTAACTAACGCTTTAGTGTGGGATCAGAATCTGCACAAAAGAGCTTTCTGCTCAATTCCACTGGTCAACAGCATCAACGTGCCCAGTAGACGAACAGCATGCAAGACATGAATAAAGCATAGAGTTTCCATCACGCTTACATATGTTTATTCTAGGGACCTTAGCAATTATTTGATAATTTCCTCTATTTTCAGTCGAAGTGAGATAAAACAAGGATGTGTCGCTTAAATACTAAAAGGAGAAGCCGGTAGCCATGTGCTGTCTGCACAAATCCTATCTGTTTACAGTATTCAATAGATGTGACTAAAATCTGGATCTTGACCCTTGGCCAACAATATAATCATCTATTCGAAACCAGTTTCCATGGGGAACAAAACTCGAAAGACCACAAGATACAGTCTTCTTGACTGGTACCAATGATGAAACTGAATATGGAAACTCGTATAGTAATTTAGTTCTTTCATGTAATGAGGACTGCTGATTGGTTACTTCTGAAGTGACCTTAAAAGTCACTTTATGACGGTCTAAATATACCTAGGAGAACAGGTATAATAACAGACGCTGATTAATAGGACGATGATTATGCAGATATGGATGGTTGAAACAATTAACAAGTACTTCACATTACAATGAATGGGAATGATTTCTAGCGTCAGGATATTTGGAAGCATATCTAGCTGAGGAGACCAATTAAGGATAGGATTCAAGTCTTCAGAATCCTTTCTGTTCACCACTTCTAAATACAGTCACCATATTCATGTATATCTTCTAAAATATATCACAGTTTTGACTTCATTCATCAGTACTGAGGTAAACATTACGCATTTCAGGAATAAGTAATAGGCTGACAAACTCTAAGCTTATTTGACAAGGAAGGAAAATAAATGAATCTAAGTACATTTCAGCTTTCTTGGAAAAACGAAGAGAAAGAATCAAATAGAAGTGTTCTGTACTAGAAATTAGAGTATTTTGAAACTATCGAAACGTTTTGGTGGATACAATCACAGCACCCTAGCTATCCTTTCAAGGAAATGTCGAAATGGAGAAAAAACAATGATTGACCAGGTAACTCTTATTAAGCTGCGTAAAATTATGTCATCTTTTCACTTGTTCAGTGTCTGTCTTTACACTCCATCGATCATCCATCATCCATCTAGATCCATCTAGGACCAGGCATTACTGCGTAACACTCAGAGGTGCTACACTTCATATCACCACATCAAGTAAAAAGGCAGTGAGGTGCAACATGAGGATAAGAGAGAATAGAGTCAAAAGAAATATGAAGTACGAAAAGAGAGAAACGAAGAATGAGGAAGTGGAGATGAGGATAATGTATGTTTACATCTGCGCCATTGACATCGGTTCTGAGCCATATCATCTAGAGCCCCCGACCACTGGTTCCTCTTGTCCCGCGGACCCCAACCACTTGGACTGCATCGTCCTACATGGCTCAAACCAACAGTCAGAGACTTCATACATTGGTGCCATGTTTAAGCCTGGCCACCTCGAGCCTTTTCCAGTCTGAACCTACTTCAGCCAACATTGTGTGACGAGGCGATCGGTGACTAGGCATACGTGACACATGTCCCAACCACCCATCTCATTCGATGATGCTTCACAACTGTGTCAACTGATTCACCTCTCCTCCCTAACTTCTGCGTGGTGACACCACGGAATACGGCCTATGGTAGGAAGGCAATGGTGGTCAAACACCTGAAGCCAACCTTCTCATGTCTTCCACCTTCAATGGCCATGTTTCACAGCTATACAGTAGAACAGAGCAGACTGTTGTGCAGTACACACGACCCTTAATAGACAATCGAATATCACGGCAACGCAACAGATGGCGTAAGTTGGCTAAGATCAGGCGAGCCTTTTGTATTGGTGCAGAGATTTCATCGGCTACTGAGCCACCAATGGCTGATCCTTCTTCCCTAGACACTCAATTCTCATATTCATGTAAGTCAATATGATAAATTTTAGAAGGTAATGCATTTTTACAGATTTCAATGAGATAATAACCGATAACATGTAAAGTTATCTACTAATTGAAATGGTGCTAATCAAAGAATTATTTGATACTGCCAACAGTATACATTAACTGGATCACTTACGGAATAAAACTAAGCATAGTTGATCTTGAAATCATAAAATTTTCATTTCATGAAAGAGAAAATATTTTCTTTCAACTTTTTATTTTCTTATCTAAGAAAGGAGAGAGAATAATCATAGTATCATGTTTCTTTCAATTTGTTGCGTGATTTAAATGAAGTGTATACATGTTCAATTTCCAATGTTTCATGCAAATCGTTGATTAACTTAAGAATTTAAACAAAGATGAAATAGAAATGCAAAATTTTAATCCTTTAAATAACTATGAAATTAAAAAAAAATTTATTTTTCTTTACTTCATGTTTATGAAGTCATCATTAATGAAGTGGTATTCTTTTACATCTAAAATTTATGAAAGACACTAATAAATGCAATAGCAGTTCTAAGTGTTCCGAGTAAGTAGTTGAATTGAATATGGAAATATTTGTATGATATAATACTGGTACACTGAATATTTAGTCCACTGAAGTATACAAATAGATTATCTAGTCAGGATTCGAGACATTTATTGCTTTAGCTGCTAGGAATCTCTCATGTCTTGATGGTTTTCTAGGTGTGTATTTGAATGATGACAATGATGTCGTAAGAATCAGTGAATTTCAGGTATTGACAAATGACTTACTATGATCATATAGTGGACGTCGCTGATAAGAATGGATATAAGTAGTATAAGTTGAGAAGGTGGCATAAATAATAGGTAATTACCAGTAATGGGTAAGGATTCTGCCAAGAGCAATACAAGGGATAAAGCAGGCGTATTACAGTGGATGCTGCTGATAAGAATGTATGAAGAGCGAATCAAGAGGGAATTCGAAGAGGAAAAGAAGCACATTTTGTAAATGAGGAGTAAAGTGTAAGGTAAAGTGTAAAGTAACTACCCAGTCTGTCGTCTTTGTTTTCCGCTTCTTAAGCCACAGTAGTGTACGCTGTGCTACGATTCCCTTCCATAACTGGAAATGCTATAAGCACTCATATAGAATGAAATCGGTCTATTCCTCTGATTGCCTACGTTCTGCGCAAAACCAATCACCAGTAACGCGATTCTAGGCATAAATATTTGCATTGCGTTAAGAACACTATGTGTAGTAGAATATTATTATTATTACTATTAGTCCCTTGGGTTCCCAATGAAACATAGAGCTTCAGTAGCACGTTTCCACTACACTCTCGTCTCTGAAATCTTTTCAACCTGGCTCCACGACAGCCCACAACCCCTCATTTACTCCTCGCACAATCTCCTCCATGTCACCCTCACCACCGACGTCCAACTCGTCGCTTCCCATGGTGATTCCACTCGAGGACGTGGCTAGCCTGACGCGTGATGTTCTCAGTCGGCCTTCTCAGTGTATCCTCAGCCCAATCCATCTCCACTTACTTCCAGTGCATATTTGTTCAGTGATAGCTACTTGCTCGGTTCGTTCCCAGAGCTCCTTCTTGCTTATTCTAACTATTCTGGCTACCTAATCTTCAGTAGCAAGTGAGCGTAGGTAGTTGTTGATGAATGTCTGTAGTTCATTGCAAATACCTTTCGTAACCCGCTAAGTCTCTCAACCATCACACAGAAGCACTGACTTCACTGACGTCTGTGTTGAAAATCCACATCCTGTTCCACATGCTAAGGCAGAGCAGAAGATCTACACACTGGTTTCAAGCTAATCAACGCCTGTCTTGCTGTTTTCCCGATTCTGACTGATTTTGACATCCTCGTCTGTGCCTGTACCGCCTGTACTTGAAACACTGCTACTCTACCTAGATAGGTGAAGGAGGTTACTTCCTTTAGGTTTCGCCCGTTCATCGTGACTGCAGTTTGTTGTTGTTGTTGTTGGAGTTGTTGGTGCGATATCTTCATCACCTCTACCTCTTCTTTGCCAGCCAACAACAGTGAATTTCTTCTTGCTTATTCTTACTATTCTGGCTATCTGATCTTCAGTCACCAGTGAGCGTAGGTGGGAGCTGTTGGTGATGCATGTTTTCAGTTTGTTGCAAATGCTTTTTGCAACGTGTCAAGTCTCTCAACCATCACATAGAAGCTCTGCCGTGACTGAGATTAGTGTTGAAAATCCGAATCTTGTTCATGCCTTATACTGAGTGCAGTTCAGTAGATCTCCACACCGATTTCAGATTAATGAAGGAAGGCCTCTCTTACTGGCTTTCCGATCCTGGATTTGACATTTTTATCTGTTCCGTTGCCTTCAGTTGAGAGGATGCTATCAAAGTAGAGAGGTAGGTGAAAGGGACAACTCCCTTCAGATTTCTCCTTTTTATAGTGATTGGTGCCTTTTGTTGGTGGTGGTGGTTGAGTATCTTCATCACCTCTGTCTTCTCCAAGTTCATGTTCTCTGCCCTGTCTCTTCTGCCAACTTGTTAGTTTCACCTGTACATGCTTGAGTTTGTGCGACAAGACATTAGACAAAAATCATCATAGGTGAAATCCAAAACTTCTTACGTCTTTTCATCGGTGCAGCCATTGTATGTCCATCTTTTCTCCCTCCTCACAGTTTGTTGCATCGTCCAGTCGAGTCGACCACAATCAGGAAGATCATCGATTGTGTTCATGTTCCTAAGTCACATCACATTTAACATCAACATTTTCTCTATGATATACGTGTACATAGGTGAGTGAATATGGGTCAGTATCTGTCCCATGTGATGTCATTAGTCGTCAACAAATTTTTTCCAGTTGGTAGTATACTATAGGATCAGACTGTGATAACAGATAGTAACTACCGAGAAACATCTGCAGTTCTGGTTTTCTCCTACGTCAACACATCACATCAACTGGATATATTTGGCCTTCCAGGGAGTGGTGTTGTCTCCAGTGAGGCTCGAACCCAACACTCATCGTTTCACTTAACGAAGCGATATCTATTCCCTAGGCCAATGAGTTACGATAGCCATTTCTTTTGGGGGCAGTAAAGTTTTGATTTTCACTGCTTTCGAATGAAATTACTGCCAATATGGAAGCATCTACCCAACAACCCATGAGTGCTACTTGTAACCGACCAATTCAGTTCAGTCAGTCAAAGGTAATTTGACTAATACTATCGGCTGGAAATCATTCGAACCTATGAAATTCAACCAAGGCTGCGGATAGGTCTTTGTCACATTTGTTTATCGAATTCATCAGCTGGTTGCCCATGTCAATCCTTTCGAGTGGCAGAATTTCTGTCAATCATCAGTAGGTAGCCTTGGTCCATAATTACCTCTCTGTAATCAACACCAGTTAGATTCGGACCTCCTCCAGGAAGTCTGTATTCCCCTACTGGGCTTGGACCACTAGTCAAAGGATTTATACAGTGATGCCATGTTTTATCCTGACATCTCCAAGCCTTTCTTCAGCTTGGACCTACTTCAGCTAACATTGCGCAATGAAGTAGACACTGGCTAGTTACTTGAGTTGATAAATGTTTGGCTTACCTCTTATTCCTTAACATATCAGCCTGGTTACTAAGTTACTTCTTGGGTAGCCCTATTGCTCACAGTTTGTAGTGCGAAGATAATGGTGGGTAAGCACATAAAGCCTATTCATATCATCCCTGTTCAACGGCCATGTTTCGCAGTCATACAGTAGAATAGAGCTGAACTGCATCGCACCACAGTCAGTACTAAATAAGCAGTTAGACATCACGATGGCGACATAAATGGGATATGTTAGGACAAGGCAACTAGAGCTTCCTACCGAACTCTACCAACTCCCTAACATCAGTCCAAGCCTACTGTGATGATGAGTCTCCTAGTTTGATGAACATGTAAGGTGTGATCGATGGAAATCAGACACTACCAAGAATCAGTCAACATGAGGTTGTTCCCTGTCCAATCACCAATGATTGGAATTACAGTGAAGTTTATGTAGGCGTGTAAATGTACTGCGTTTTATTCCACGGTCAGTTTATCCAGAAATGGATAAGATTCAATCTACCCTGAAATTTAACTTTTATTTGAATATCATGAATCTGTGCCCTGAATCTTGTTCTCCATAGCCTGTTATGCATCGTAGTTGCATTCAGTGTCAAAATTTGACTCCTTCCTATCGTTTATATGCATAGGAGGAACTGTCTTTTGTCTTGTCGTGCACTCTTCTTCACTTCTTTATCCAGTGATTTAGAGGTTGTGTTCAGTTCCTCTCTTCGTTGTTCATCCTCGTACTGCACTGGTTCATCTTCTGCTTCACCATCACCATCTCCCTCTCCTCTATAAGCTTCAATGTGTCCGTCAAGATACATTCCTTTTCTTCTTTCTTCTTCTTCCTTCATAACAAGGCTATGCAAGTGTTCTTCCACGTCACTTTCAAATGGGTTCCAGTGGTCTTCCATGCAGCTTTACTCGAGGATATTGGTTAATGTCTCGCATTTTTTCCTGATGACTGACGTGAAAATGCCGTTTATAGTTCCGTCCTTCAGTTTAGTTTCCGTTCTGCGTGTTCAACTTGAACTGTGGTCTATCATCAACTTCTGTCAGGCCTTTCAACTTGATTTTGAAGGTTCATTGCACTGGATAATGGTCTGAACCTGCATCTTCTCCCCTTCTTCATCTTGTGTATAGTAGGCTGCATCTCCGTTTTCCTCACATAGAGATGAAGTCGATCTTATTCTTAGTGTGCGCATCTGATGAAGTTCATGTCGCTTTGTGAATATCCTTGTGCTTGAACACACTGCCTCCAATCACCTAATCATCAAAGGCTCAGAAGTCTGTAAACAATTCTCCATTCTCATTCATTTCACTGTGTGCTCCTCGACCCATGGTTAGTTCTCTTCCTGTGTTGTCCCCTCCCAGTTTGGCATTCATGTCACCCCACCCATTAGAATTTTGATGTCGCCAACTGCAGTGTGGTCTTCTCCAGTGTTGATTGAAGTTGTCTGTAGAATTCCTCCTTCTTCTCTCGCTCTGCATTATTTGTAGTTGCACAGCGTAGCATTGTATGATTGTGACCTTCCTTCCTTTCCAGTTGAACCTTGCTGTCATGACCCTGATCTTGGAGGAGATTGGTTCCCACTGCATGAGAGACAGCCTTCGATGTTGTGGGGGACATCATGATAGCCACTCCATAACTCAGTGTGCTCGTGGTTGTCGTGTGGGTGACAATATCGGAGTAGATTATTGACTCTCCAGTTGACAGTTTGGAGAGTCCACCCCTTCTCCATCTGTTTATCCTTCACAGATTCCAAGCATTTCAATGTGATACCTCCTCATCTCGTTTGCAATCTGTGCTGCCTTGCTGGGTTCAAACATTGTGCCGACATTCCATGTCCCCATGTTTACTTTCGCTTTCATCGAGAGGAGACATATCGGCCAATTGGCTTCCCGGAGTCAGGCTATCACCAACTGGCGTCATTTCGTCTCCCTGATTCCAGTGGAAAATATTTTACCTTAACTAGTAAAAAAGACTTTTAGCTCAGAAAGATGATAGTTGTTTGATGTTCTCTGGGATTTGAAGGTTATTCCTGGATGTTAGATTGTCAACATTTAGGCATCGTTTCCAAACTCCTCTCATCATCTTGTCTTCCTTACGCTCTCACTCATTAATGTTGCTCGCATTCCAAACATTTTTAAGCACATTTTTGTATGTCTATCATTCGACACATGTGCACGTGTATTAGTTAGTAGTATGAAATAAATAGGGGAAAAATTTCCTTGGTCATAAAAATCCAAGAATTTAGATCCCTCCCCTAACAGAAAAAATACAAGTTGAATGAATTCGTGTTAAAGATGACATTGTTCTGTTTCCTGAACAACTTTCAAAAGTTTGAATGTGTGTATTGTGTTTTATGACAGTAGCAGAAAAGCCAATATGTTTGAATAACAACAATGATGTGATAGAAGGCATTGATTGACTTATTAACGCTTCTTTCAATTTCAGTCATTTTATGACCTACTGATAGAGTGGTTAGAATATAATCACTTGATGAGTTGGTTAGCGTGTATTTAGACATACACAAACAAACATATGTGTGTGTGTGTGTCTGTTATTCAAAGATTTGTAGATGTTGACTTCTTACTGACAAGTATCCTTCTCCCCTTCGATCATAGTTGTATGTATCAGGTTTCAGCCAGTCATGAAACACATGATACAGAATGTTGCCACTTTTTTGCGTTTGTCTAATAATAACAATGCATTTTAACAGATTATTATTATTATTATTACTGTTAGTACCTTGGGTTATCAAAGAGACATAGGGCTTCAGTAGCACGTCTCCACTACACTCTCGTCTCTGAAATCTTTTCAACCTGGCTCCACGACAGCCCACAACCCCTCATTTACTCCTCACACAATCTCCTCCATGTCACCCTCACCACCGACGTCCAACTCGTCGCTTCCCATGGGGATTCCACTCGAGGATCTGACTGGCCTGACGCGTGATGTTCTCAGTCGGCCTTCTCAGTGTATCCCCAGTCAAAGCAATCTCCACTTCCTTCCAGTGCATATTTGTTCAGCGATAGCTTCTTGCTTGGTTCGTTCCCAGATCTCCTTCTTGCTTATTCTAACTATTCTACCTACCTAATCTTCAGTAGCGAGTGAGCGTAAGCAGTTGTTGATGAATGTCTGTAGTTCATTGCAAATCCCTTTCGTAACCCGCAAAGTCTCTCAACCATCACACAGAAGCACTGACTTCACTGACGTTGGTGTTGAAAATCCACATCTTGTTCCACATGCTAAGGCAGTGCAGAAGATCTACACACTGGTTTCAGGCTGATCAACGCCGATCCTGCCTGACTTTGACATCCTCGTCTGTGCCTGTACCTGTGCCTGTGCCGCCTGTACTTGAAACAGTGCTACTCTGCCTAGATAGGTGAAGGAGGTTACTTCCTTTAAGTTTCTCCCGTTCATAGTGACTGCAGCTTGTTGTTGTTGTTGTTGTTGTTGTTGTTGTTAGTGTTCTTGGTGAGGTATCTTCATTACCTCTACCTCTGTCTTCTCTATATTCACCTGAAGTCCCGTCTTCCTTCGCTGCCCTGCCCTGCCTCGCCTCGCCTCTTCTGTCAACTTCTTAGTTTTCGCCTGTACATCTTCAAGTTTGTGTGACATCACACACAAGTCACCGTTGGCGAAATCCAGATCTTCTAGGTTCTTTTCCGCACTCCAGCCAGAGTATCCCCCTCTTCTCACAGCTCCCCACTGTTTCCTGCATGATCCATTCCTGTTGACTACAATCAGGAATATCATGGGGGATAGTAAGCAACCTTGGTACACTCCTTCTTGTCTTCACTTAACTTCAAAAGCATCACTGAGCTTCCCATTGTGAATTACTTGGCTGGCATGTGGCATGCGTCTTCATATAGTTGTTGGATGAGGCTGATAAAGGTTTGTGGTATTCCGTAGTATAGTATTGAAGCAGTTTCTAAATTACTTCTCGGTCGACGCTGTCAAAGGCCTTCTCAAAGTCGATGAAGTTCATGTAGGGCTGAGCTGACTGTCATTCTATACTCTGTTCTATGATGATACGAAGCGTTGCTATTTGGTCCCCACATGATTTGTACTTCCTCAAGCAAGCAAGCAAGCCAACGTGTTCCGGTCGTAGTTGTGAATCCAGTGCATCCGTTAGCCTCTCCAGGATGATGCAGCTTAATATTTTGCTTGCTCTGGGTGGACAGGAGAGAGATTCCACGCCAGTTCTTGCAAACACTGAGGTCCCCCTTCTTCGACAGTTTGACAAGGTAACCCTTCTTCCAATCACTAGCCAGGTACCTTCTCTTCCTTCCACACCTCCTGCAATAGTGGTGTAGTGTGAGCATGTCCGCTGTTGTCTCTGCCTCTGTTCTCAGTGCTTCTGGTGGGATCCCATATGGTCCTGCTGCTTTCCCACATTTCAGTAACTTTATGGTGTTCATAACTTCCATTTTTGTTGCAGGATTTATGTTCACTTGTAGTTCAGCGGCTGGACTGCTGGTGGTATTTCTGGACGAAGTGCAGGTGGTGGTGCTGGTGGTCGATTCATAAGCTTCTTGAAGTGGTCGGCCCATCGTTTCCTTTGTTTCTCTTCTTTCCTAATTAAATTCCCGTCATCATCTTTTATTGGTTTCGTCTACGTTGATCTCTCCCCTCCCAGATAGCAACCTGGTTATTTGATACAATGTTGTCAGGTCTCTGTTTCTCCCACCTGCAGCCTGTTCTGCTTCACTTGCCAGTGTTTCATAGAAGTGTCTTTTGTCTTTCCGTACACTCTTCTTCACTTCTTTGTCCAATGTAGTGTTTTATACATTGTACTCAGTTCCTCTTCTAGTTGAGCATCCTTGCCTGTACTGGTTTATCTTCTGCTTCACCATCCTCCTCTCCTCTATCAGCTTCCATGTGTTCGTCGAGATCCATTCCATTCCTTGTCTTCTTTCTCCTTCCTTCCTAATACGGTTGGTTATGCAGGTTTCTTTCCACATAGCTTTCAAAGACTTCCAGTGTTCTTCTACACTGGTTTCTTCAGGGATGTTGCTCGATATCTCCCATTTTGTCTTGATGCCTGGCTGCCGTGATGGTCTCCTTTGTAGTTTCATCCTTCAGTTTCCGAGTGTTATACTTGAACTGCGGTCTATCACCACCTTCCTTGAAGGCTTTTAATTCGATTTTCAAGGTTCCTTGCACTAGATGCTGAGTGGTCTGAGGCCACATCTGCTCCTCTTCTTCATCTTGTGTCAAGTAGACTGCGTCTCCACTTTCTTCACATTGAGATAAAGTCGATCTGATTTTTAGTGTGTCCATCTGCTGAAATCCATGTCGCTGCCTTGTGGATATCCTTGTGCTTGAACACACTGCCTAGCCTCCAATCACCAAATCGTTGAATGCACAGAATTCTATAAACAGTTCTCCATTCTCGTTCATCACCTCACCGAACGATTCTCGACCTATGGTTAGTTCTCTTCCTGTGTTGTCCCCTCCCAGTTTGGCATTCATGTCGCCCCACCCATTAGAATTTTGATATCGCCAACTGCAGTGTGGTCTTGTCCAGTATTGATTGAAGTTGTCTGTAGAATTCCTCCTTCTTCTCTCGCTCTGCATTATTTGTAGTTGCACAGCGTAGCATTGTATGATTGTGACCTTCCTTCCTTTCCAGTTGAACCTTGCTGTCATGACCCTGATCTTGGAGGAGACTGGTTCCCACTGCATGAGAGCCTTCGATGCTCTTCAAGGGGACATCATAATAGTCACTCCAACACCTAGTGTGCTCGTGCTTGTCGTCTGGGTGACAATGTCAGAGTAGTTTATTGACTCTCCAGTTGACAGTTTGGAGAGTCCACCCCTTCTCCATCTGCTTATGCTTCACAGATTACAAGCATTTCAGTGTGATACCTTCTCATCTCGTTTGCAATCTGTGCTGCCTTGCTGGGTTGAAACATGGTGCGGACATTCCATGTCCCCATGTTTACTTTCGCTTTCATCGAGAGGAGAGAAGACACATCGGCCAATTGGCTTCCCGGAATCAGGCTTTCATCAACTGGCATCATTTCATCTCCCTGATTCCAGAGAGGAATAATTTTGTTATTATTTTTTATATTTCGTTTGTGGTTTGAAGTTTATTTAGCGGTTAGATTTGTTTTACATGGTAGGGTTGCTAGCCGTATGCCCAACCTTCCCTCTTTACGCTAGCTTAGGACCGGCTAGTAACTAGTGAACTAGTTAACCAGGCGAGGTTATGTATAATAGATAATCGAAGCCAATTTCGACAGATTTTTTCTCAATGGCAATGCTGTATTCAAATTCATTTTCCTGATAAATCTCAGTTGGATGGGGGGAACTCTACAGCATTATTTGATAGGATGATAGGTAATTTAAAAGGTTTCCATTGATACAGACTTTAGTTGACTGACTGTACCAGCGTTGCAGTTGTCACACTATCCCTTTCAACCAATGAAAATGTGAGCTGAACGACATGAATCGTTGGGATCACTTTTATCTCCTACTAAATCTACTCCATCTGATATTTGATGTCAGTACAAGAGATGGCTTTGCACATTCCAGACACATCAGTCCGTGCAGACGAACGTTTTGGCCCATCCATGGCTTATCAGTTGAATTTACCTGCCTCCAAGTGGGCGTTGTTGTTCCCATCAAGACTCGAACACTCAACCGATCCTACCAAACACCAGAGCGTTATCTGCTAGGCCACGGAGCTACAATAGCAGCATCCTGTGCGACGAATGTAGTTTTATGCTAGTGCTGCTTGCATTATCCCGTTGTTGATTTTACCAATTTTAGTCGCTTTCTGTTGGTAAATAGGCTCCTGAACGGATGCATCGGGGGATTCATGTATAATTCTGTGGTGTTTGAAACGTTTAGTTTAGAGATCGACTCCTAGTGGGGGCAGTATCACCCACTGAGAGGCAGGTACATCTAATTGATGAGCCAAGTCAGGGGCTCATTCAATAGGATCCAACACATATATGTAGTCAAAACTTTCAAGGAGACTTTTGATGGAAAAATATCTTTAGAATAATTATCCATAAAACTTTATTAACCTTTAGACAGGCAGAGGAGATGGACATAATCAACGTAAAATCTGATAGGCAAATAAAACTATTCAGGTTGACACATTTCATCTCTATCATCTGAGAGATCCCTGTCATGTAACGTACATCTCTCTCCATATGGCTCAGACCATTAGTCAAGAACTTTATCGATTGACTTCTTGCCTTGTTAGAAGAGTTTCATAGAATCTGAAGTCATGGTACACTACATCTTAGGGAAAGAACTATTCATCAAGCTTTGAGATATAAGTGATTGTCATCGTTTTATGTATGCGTATACATCTGATAGTGTATACATAGTAGCAGTTATCTTTTCTCATATCTGTGGAAAATTAAATCGAATTACCTGATATTATCTATTGTTGCAGTGATTTCCACTGATATTTCTGACCTTCAGTTCAGTCAGCGAACTTGATCCCTTTTCATAATTTTCATTTCGTTAAAAATAATTAACGCTTAGTTTCACAAGAATTGAATTCTCCCATTGAAAGATTTCATTCATATCATTCTAAGCAGATGGAAAGTCGTATTTCTATACAATTAATGAGCCCATTTTTATAAGGTATCCGAAACAATAGTTCTTAATTCTTTGTGGCTAGAAAAAATAATATGTGGAAATTAAAATTTCACAAGGAACATGGAGACTAAAAAGCAAAGCAGAGGTTCCACTGATCGTCCATCCATCCATGCAAAGTCAACATAGGGTCAGGCATTACTGCATAACAGTCCTAGTTGCCACACCCCATATCACTACACCAAGTAAAAAAAACGGTAGTCAAGCGGAAGGTGAAGAAGAGAAAATCTAGTCAAAATAAATATAAACTACTACATGATAGAAAGGAAGAATCAGAAAATCATGAGAATCGGTATAACGTTAAGATGAATATAATGTCTGTATACATCGGTGCCACTGACATCGATTCTCAGCCATCTCTGTACCTAGAGTCTCAAATTACTGAGTTCTCTTGTCCTGCACACCACCAACCACCTAGTCTACATCGATCTATATGGCTCAAACCAACAGACAAGGACTTCATACATTGATGTTATGTTTTAAATCTGACCGTATTGGGTCCTTTTTCTAGCCTGAGTCTAATTTGGCCAGTATTGTATGACAACGTACACCATGACCACACAGAGACTTCATACATTGGTTCCATGTTTTAGTCTGGTCACCTCAGGCCTTTTTCCAGTCTGGGCTAACATCAGTCAACATTGTGTGACGAGGCAATCGGTGACTACGCATACGTAAGACGCGTCCCAAACATCTCAGTCGATGAAGGTACACAAACGTGTCAACCGAATAACCTCTTCTCCCTAAAACTCTACTCTTGACTCCTGCATTACTCACGTGGTGACATCACATCATATAAAAATAATGAATGTTAAACAGGGAAGGTATGACATCAATTTTCAGCGATATGGTGTACTCATACATTAATACGGCTTTGGTTACTTGTAACATTAAGGTGTAGAATGATGACTGTATATTCGTTCTAGATAACCAGTGACTTTAGCTGTGAAATTTTGGTTACTGACGTTTCATTCTCATCTTAGGTTACATTAGCTTTTACATCATATAGTGTAATGGAATCCCTCATAATCATATCAAGGACTTCATACATTGATGTTATGTTTTAAATCTGACCGTATTGGGTCCTTTTTCTAGCCTGAGTCTAATTTGGCCAGTATTGTGTGACAACGTACACCATGATTACACATATATAACACGTCGCCCAACCATCTTAATCGATGAAGATTGACAACCGTATCAACTGATTTACCTCTTCTCCATAAAATGCCACACCTGAAGAAGATAATTATCCTTTCTAGCGACCGACTTTCACAGCTATACATTCGTAAATTGACAGGTGAAATGATGGAATGTTCTAATAACACACACAATGGGATGAAGTATTATTTTGACTGGATAACATTTCGAGCATAAATTATTACTGCTCATCATTATATCACTTCACTTTCGAGACATCTGATTCTTATAGTCCTATCACCTCATATTCCTTCCTTTTATTGGTAGTAAAATGTCTATAGATGAAGTGCTAGCCATCCAGAAGTTCAAACCAGCGTTATGTGTGCCAAAAGAAAGATACGTCAAATCTTTATCTTTGTCATGGCCATGATGAAGCCCTGCCTGTCATACACTGAACCTATATTACCTAATTATAATCTTATTTTCATGATCCTCTGTTTACTCTCCTACTCTGTCATAGGTTTATCTGGTATTACATAATCGCAATTCCATCTTCATAACCCTTCATTCAGTTTCCTACTTTGCCATACATTTATCCTGTATTACGTAATTACACTTAATTTGGTTATCCTCTGTCTATTCTCCCACTCTATACACAAATGTGTATTAGTTAAGTTCCTTTCGTCATTCAGTATATTTTCCCCCTGATCGGAAACAATTCTGGAATATTCTACCCACTGTAACATATATTCATGAATGTACAGCTTAGTAAATGACTTCATTGAAAAGAAAAACGTTTCTTCGCTGAAACCAAACGTCTTGTCTATTCCATATTTATCATGCAGGTGTAGATTCGATGAAGAAAGCTTCAGTAATCCATCTCTCTCTCTTTCTCTCCCTGTTTATCTAATTATATTGAACTTGAGTACAGTGGTACTATCCCGCCTCACCGTATTGTGTGATTATGTGTGTTAATGTATGCATTGCAATTGCCGGAGTCCTTTTTTCTAGATTATTGATTTCATTGGGTTCCGTCATCCAAGATTTAGCTAAATTCTTATGTTGTTTAGCTGTTCTAACTGATACCGATCAGTTAGTTTGACCTATATACTTGATTAATTGATTCTATCAGATCCTTAAAACAACTGACAGAGCTTAACATTTCTTTGTCCAGTGTTTTTTTTATACGTTGTACTCAGTTCCTCTTGTCGTTGTTCATCTCTGCACCGCACTCGTTTATCTTCTGCTTCACCATTTCCCTGTCTTCTATCAGCATCCATGTGTCCATCGACATCCATTCCTTGTCTTGTCTTGTTTCCTCTTCCTTCCTAATACGGTTATGCAGGTTTCTTTCCATATCTCTTTCAAAGAGTCCCAATCTTCAGTGCTACATACTCGAAGTCAACAACTGATCCTTATATTCTGCCAAAGTACTGCTGCACACTTTATATAGGTGTAAAACTTGGGCACTGTGGTAGAATTTAATTCCATATTAGATTTGTTTATTTGGTTCATAACCCATAGTGATACAGTATCATGTACATGATGACGTTCCAAGCATAAACTGTCATCGCTCATCAGCATATCAATGTAATCATATACCACTCTTGACATCTCACCTCACATGCTATGGTATAGGTAGGTGTTGTGTCTTTCGTGTTACACGTACTGTGCGGGCGCTGATTCGATGAACAAAGATTCAGTAATCAATGACTCCTTCTATCTTCATCTAATTATATTGGACTTGATTACAGTGGTACTATCCCACCCACCCTATTATGTGGTTGTATGTTGACGCCTGTATTGCAATACACAAGATGTTTTCTAGATTATTGATCTGATTTGGGTATGCCGTTTTGTATTTCTGTACATTCTCATGTTACGATATTCTGAATGACTCTGATCAGCTAGTTTGATCTATGTACTTAATCTCTATGTTAATATATTGTATTTGGCAGATTAGACTGTTCTGCTTAATGAGTTCTATCCGACTGTTAAGCTAGACGACAAAGTTTATATCTGAGTGAGTTTGTAGGTTTGAATACCACCTTAATTCCAACTTTGTTGAGGATCCTACGTAAAGTTTCCGATGTACCTTCCACAAAAGATAATACAATGCATGTTGTGAACTCCTTTCTACTTGTGTTGTCGTTATGAGTCTGCTATGATTGGTGATCCCATTGCTACCCCTAAAACTTGAAGATTGTGGAGATCAGGCAGAAATGTACGCCTAATCTGATTTCATCAACTAAAATATAAGTTCTGTGAGTAAGTTTTGAGTCAGTATTTACTTGATTTCTGACATAGTTCAATTTGTATGAATCACAAAGATAATCTGATCATATCCCTTACCACATATATTAGTCGAATCTGAAACTCCAATGTGTTCTGTTCGAAAACGGATACCTACCATGCTTAATAAACCGTATTATCGTGATAATATATATGCTTTATATGAAGCTAAATTTCAAAGATGAATTTGTCTTTGATCCTTTTTAAAAAGTGGATGTTAAACACTCTAAGGAGAACATTCTTTGCATTAACACTTCAACAAGTATTCATCTGCTCTTGTGGAGCCTAGAATACAGGTGGTTCTATGCAAACGTTATCCATAATGGTTACAAAAAGGTAAGAGTGGATCAGTTGAATACATCATGAATATGACTCAGTCTGTCTCAAGAACCTCCTTATTCAAAGTCATTTATAAAGTGAAAAGAAACCACGGGTTGTATATCTTCATGTTCTCTTCATCAATGAGGTACTTGCCATCCATCTAAAATATTCTTCAATCTCTTCTCTTTTCATATTCTCAATTTTATAAGTCTTGGTTTTCATCATGAATTGAAATGACGCCAATTGGTGATAGCCTGACTCCGGGAAGCCAATTGGCTGATGTATCATCTCTCCCTCGATGAAAGCAAAAGTAAACATCGGGACATGGAATGTCAGCACAATGTTTGAACCCAGCAAGGCAGCACAGATTGCAAACGAGATGAAGAGGTATCACACTGAAATGCTTGGAATCTGTGAGGAATAAGCAGATGGAATGGGAGTGGACTCTCCAAACTGTCAACTGGAGAGTCAATAATCTACTACGATATTGTCACCCGGACGACAACCACGAGCACACTGAGTTATGGAGTGGCTATCATGATGTTCCTAACAGCATCGAAGGGAGTGGGAGCCAGTTTCCTCCTGCAGGATCATGACAGCAAGATTCAAATCGAAAGGAGGGAAAGTTACAACTATACAATGCTACCCACCTCAAGCAAAATACTAAGGCGCATCATCCTGGAGAGACTAAAATATGCATTGGATTCAAAATTAAGACCGGAACTGGCTAGCTTCGGAAAACAAAAGTCATGTGCGGATAAAACTGCAGTGCTACGCTACGCATCATCATAGAACGGAGCAAAGAATGGCAGTCAACTCTACACCTCGTCTTCATCCACTCTGAAAAGCTATTCGATGACATTAAACGAGAAGTAATTTGGAAATTGCTTCAACACTTCGGTTTCAGCGTCACAAATATCTATCAACCTCATTCAACAGTTATATTCTATGATATATGATGCTACATGCCAAGTGATTCACAACAGAAAGAAAGCTCAGTGATGCGTTTGAAGTGAAGACAGGAAGGAGTGAGACAAGGTGGCCTACTATCATCATCGATGATCTCTTGATTGTGGTCGACTAGGTTGGACTGGACCGCATCATGCAACAGACAAGTGTGAGAAGCCAGAAGATGGACATACAATGGCTGAACTGATGAAAAGACCCTAGACAATCTGGATTTCGCCGATGATGATTAATGTCTAATATCTTGTCGCAAAAACTCAAAGATCTACAGGCAGAAATATAACAAGTTGGTAGAAGAGGTGGTGCAACAAAGGAAGACAGGAATTCTTTCAGGTGAACGTGGAGAAGATAGAGGTGATGAAGATACCCAACCGATAACAAGCAGTAATCACCATGAACAGGAGAAATCTAAATGAAGTTGTCTCTTTCACCTACCTCTCTACCTAGACAGCATCGTCTCAACTACAGGCAGTGGGGGCGTCACAGATGAGGATGTCAAAGCCAGAATCCGAAAGACAATAAGACAGGCCTTCATTAACCTGAAATCAATATGGCGATCTACTGCACTGCACTACATTGCATTCAGCATAAAGAACTAGATCTGGAGATCTGTGCACCCACGACCGGGCCAGCGGTCAAACCCGTGACCTTCAGGTTTCCTGCCAAGAATGGACCATCGGGTTACAACCCAGTGGCTCAGTGGTAACGCGATAGCCACGAGAAATCAAGTTGCGGGTCCGATCTGTAACCAGGTTGTGGTTGCGCACTGCTGATGACTCCCATACAAGTGGGACGAAACAGCTGCGGTTCATTGTTTCTAGGTTTCCAATGTTCCTCCAATTGATGTCAGTTCATTGATGATTATCAACTTAAGAACATCATGTATTTTTAGATTAATATATTTTGTTGTCATGTTTAAAAAAACAACTTTCAGTCATCAAACTCTAATACAAGAGAGGGAAATGCGTAAATTTGCTAGTGTACAGCTTTAAGAATGAAATAGTCAAAAAGAAAAACTTTTTCATCTTTCATCCTGTTTTGTTCAACCAAAATGCATATTCTAACATATTTAATTCTATGTATTATCAAATTATTACGAAGTATTCATGAACTGCGTAAACTGACAAGTAATTTGGCAGCCAGTTGCTTCAACACTACGGAATACCACAAACCTTTATCAGCCTCATTCGACAGCTATATGAAAAGGCCACATTTCATGTCATTCACAATGGGAAGCTCAGTGATGCCTTTCAAGTGAAGACAGAAAGGAGTAAGACAAGGCTGCCTTCTACTATCACCCATGATATTCCTGATTGTAGTGGACTAGACTGGATCATGCAACAAACAATGAGGAGTGATAAGAGGGTCATAGTCTGGCTGGACCTATGGAAAGACCCCAGAAGAAGATTTGGGTCTCACCGATGACTTGTGTCTAATATCTTGTCGCACAAACTCGAAGATGTACAGGCGAAAACCAACAAGTTGACAGAAGAAGCAGGGCAGCAAGACGGAAATTCAAGTGAATGTGGAGAAGACAGAGGTGATGAAGATACCTAACCAACAACAGTATCAACAACACGCACCAATCACTATCACCGAGAGAAATCTAAAGGAATTAGTCTCTTTCACCCACCTTCCTAGGCAGCATCGTTTCAAGTACAGACGGCATAGAAGAGGATGTCAAAACCAGGACCGAAAAGACAGTAAGAGAGGCCTTCCTTCATTAATCTGAAATCAGTGTCAAGATCTATTACACTGCACTCAGTATAAGGCATGAACAAGATCCAGATTTTCGACACCAACTTCAGTCAATTCAGTGCTGCTATATGGATCAGGAACATGGCGTCACGAAAAGCACTTCCATCAAACTACAGACATACATCATCAACAGCTGACGCCTACGCTCACTCAGTACTAAAGATCAGATGGCCAGAATAATAAGAATAAGCAACAAGGAACTCACTGCGGCTGGCAACCAACCAACCAACAACCTATTACCCAACAAATATGCAGAGGAAGAAAGTGGAGATGGACTAGATTGGGCATACACTGAGAAGGCCGACTGGGAACATCACACCCTAGGCCAGGTACTCGAGTGGAATCCAAAGGGAAAACGACGATTTTGGTGTCTCAGCCGAGGGTAACATGGAGGAGATGATGTGAGGAAGAAATGAAATCTTGTGAGTAGTCGTGGAGCCAGGTCCAAAATACTGCACAGAAGAAAGTGGAATGGAGACGTGCAACTGAAACGGTATGTTTGACTAGGAACTCAAGGGAAAAATAGTAATAATAATAATTGAATGAGAATCCCCCATTTTCAGTATAAATAATTAGATGCCAACTCAAGGTCGTAGTGTATGTATGAAGAAAGTAACTCTATTCATATTATTACTGTATTTATTATTATTATTATTTATTATTAGTCCCTTGGGTTCCTAGTGGAACATAGGGCTTCAGTAGCACGTCTCCAGTGACCTCTGTTCTCTGAGATCTTTTGAACCTGGTTCCACGACAGCCCAGAAGCTCTCATTTCCTCCTCGCATGACCTCCTCCATGTCACCCTCGGACGTCCAACTCGTCGCTTCCCATCGGGATTCCACTCGAGGACCTGGCCTGACGCGTGATGTCCTCAGTCGGCCTTCTCAGTGCATGGCCAATCCATCTCCACTTCCTCCTGCATATTTGTTGTGTGATAGGTTCCTGGTTGGTTCGTTCCCAGAGTTCCTTGTTGCTTATTTTTTCTGGCCATCTGATCTTCAGCAGCGAGCGTAAGCAGTTGTTGATGAATGTCTGTAGTTTATTGGAAATGCCTTTCGTGACGCGCCAAGTCTCTGAGCCATACAAGAGCACTGACTTGACGTTGGTGTTGAAAATCCGGATCTTGTTCCGCATGCTGAGTGCAGAAGATCTCCACACTGGTTTCAGGCTAATGAATGCCTGTCTTGCTTTTCCGATTCTGACTTTGACGTCCTCGTCCGTCCCGCCTGTAGTTGAAACAGTGCTTCCTAGATAAGTGAAGGAGGTTACTTCCTTTAAGTTTCTCCCGTTGACGGTGATGGGAGTTTGTTGTTGTTGTTGGTGGTGGTGGTGCGGTATCTTCATCACTTCTGTCTTCTCTATATTCACCTGAAGTCCCGTCTTAGCTGCCTCTTCTATCAACTTGTTAGTTTTTGCCTGCAGATCTTCAAGTTTATGTGACATTAGGCACAAGTCATCGGCGAAATCCAAGTCTTCTAGGTTCTTTTCCGTCGTCCAGTGTATCCCCCTCTTCTCGCTGCCTACTGTTTGCTGCATGATCCAGTCCACCACAATAAAGAATATCATGGGGGATAGTAGGCAACCTTGTTTCACTCCCGTCTTCACTTCAAAGGCATCACTCAGCTTCCCATTGTGAATTACTTGGCATGTGGCATCTTCATATAGTTGTTGAATGAGACGGATAAAGGTTTGCGGTACTCCGTAGTATTGAAGCAGTTTCCAAATTACCTCTCGGTCGACGCTGTCAAAGGCCTTCTCAAAGTCGATGAAGTTGAGGCAGAGAGCTGATTGCCATTCTATGCTCTGTTCTATGATGATACGAAGCGTTGCAATTTGGTCTGCACATGATTTGTACTTCCTGAAGCCTGCCTGTTCCGGTCGCAGTTTTGAATCCAGTGCGTCTTTAAGCCTCTCTAGGATGATGCGGCTTAATATTTTACTTGGGGTGGACAGGAGAGTGATTCCGCGCCAGTTCTTGCAAGCACTGAGGTCTCCCTTCTTCGGCAGTTTGACAAGGTAACCCTTCTTCCAATCGTCAGGTATCTTCTCTTCCTTCCACACCTTCTGCAATAGTGGTGTGAGCATGTCCGCTGTTGTCTCTGCATCTGTTCTCAGTGCTTCTGGCGGTATTCCATCTGGTCCTGCTACTTTCCCGCATTTCAGTAGCTTTATGGCGTTCAGGACTTCCATTTTCGTTGGAGGAATAATGTTCACTTGTAATTCAGCGGCTGGAGGTGGTATTTCTGGACGAAGTGCAGGTGGTGGTCGATTCAAGAGCTTCTTGAAGTGGTCGGCCCATCGTTTCCTCTGTTTCTCTTCTTTCGTAATTAAATTTCCTTCTTCATCTTTTATTGGTTTCATCTGTGTTGGTCTCTTCCCTGATAGCAACCTGGTTATTTGATACAATGTCGTCAGGTCTCTCTTACCTGCAGCCTGTTCTGCTTCACTTGCCAGTGTTTCGTAGAAGTGTCTTTTGTCTTTGCGTGCACTCTTCTTCACTTCTTTGTCCAGTGTTTTATACACTGTGCTCAGTTCCTCTTGTCGTTGAGCATCCTTGCACTGGTTTATCTTCTCCTTCACCATCCTCCTCTCCCCTATCAGCTTCCAGGTATCCGTCGAGATCCATTCCTTGTCTTCTTTCTTCTTCCTTCCTAATACTGTTGTGCAGGTTTCTTTCCACATAGCTTTCAAAGACTTCCAGTGTTCTTCCACACAGGTTTCTTCAGGGATGTCCCTCGATGTCTCCCATTTTGTCTTGATGGCTGCTTTGAAGATCTCCTTTGTAGTTTCATCCTTCAGTTTCCGAGTGTTGTACTTGAATTGAGGTCTATCACCAGCTTCCTTGAAGGCTTCCAACTTGATTTCGAAGGTTCCTTGCACTAGATAGTGGTCTGAACCTACATCTGCTCCTCTTCTTGACCTTGTGTTAAGTAGACTGCGTCTCCATTTTCTCGAGATTGAGATAAAGTCGATTTGATTTTTAGTGTGTCCATCTAGTGAAGTCCATGTCGCTTTGTGGATATCCTTGTGCCTGAACACACTGCCTCCAATCACCAAATCGTTGAATGCACAGAATTCTGCAAACAATTCTCCATTCTCATTCATTTCACCTAGCGCCTCTCGACCCATGGTTAGTTCTCTTCCTGTGTTGTCCCCTCCCAGTTTGGCATTCATGTCACGCCCATTAGAATTTTGATATCGCCAACTGACGTCTTGTCCAGTGTTGATTGAAGTTGTCTGAAGAATTCCTCCTTTTTCTCTTGCTCTGCATTATTTGTAGGGGCATAACATTGTATGATTGTGACCTTTCTTCCTTTTGAGTTGAACCTCGCTGTCATGATCTTGGAGGAGATTGGTTCCCACTGCATGAGAGCCTTCGATGCTCTTGAGGACATCATGATAGCCACTCCCTCAGTGTGCTCGTGGTTGGCGTCTGGGTGACCGGAGTAGATTATTGATTCTCCAGTTGACAGTTTGGAGAGTCCACTCCCATTCCATCTGCTTTCGCAAATCCCAAGCACTTCGATGTTATACCTTCTCATCTCCCTTGCAATCTGGGCTGCCTTACTGGGTTCAAACATCGTGCGGACATTCCATGTCCCCACGTTTACTTTCGCTTTCATCGAAGGAGAGAAGACACATCGGCCAATTGGCTTCCCGAAGGCAGGCTTTCACCAACTGGCGTCATTTCGCCTCTCCGATTCCAGCGGGGAATAAGTTTGTTTTCATTTTTTATATTTTGTTTGTGCTTTGAAGTTTCTTTAGCGGTTAGATTTGTTTTACGGGGTAGGGTTGCTAGCCCTGTGCCCAACCTTTCCTCTTTACCCGGGCTTAGGACCGGCTAGTAACTAGTAAACTAGTTAACCAGGCGAGGTTATTACTGTATTTGAGTGCTTATTTTGTGCTAGAATACTGTGCATAAGGATAGGGATCTGTCTTCACAAACCTATTATCTTTAATGTAACGCATACGATTAGCATTTGTTTGAACTTTTATACTAGTAAGTACTTGGTAAGTCGCTGGCTTGCATTTTTCTCCTCCTCTTTTCTCTTCATGATCTTCGTGGTCACGACTAAACTTACACTGCTCTACACATCCCCCTACAAAACAGCCTACCCTACTTACAGGATAGACAAAAATGTATAAACAGCTGATTGTTATATTTCAATGTCGGAGGTTGGATCCTGCTTGCTCATAGCAGACCAATGTGCACTCAACAACAACTATCCACTTGAATGTAACTTACACCAGACTCTAACTTACTCAGGTACAACTAGGTACTGTAAATAGGTCCTCAAAAGAAGTGAAAGAAGTGTAAAGTATTCAAAATCTTTTTCATTCATCTTTCAATTTCTCACCTGCCTCACATTTTTCATTGTCAAGCCCTACCGTTTGTCAGTTATATTTTATCATTAAATGTAATTACATCCCGTGTACTTGCTAAGTTGTCGGTTCACCTTTCTGCTCTTCCTATTTTTCCTTTCACTTTCTCGTGGTCATTACCAAACTTACAATGGTCTACGCACCGTCCCCCCCCCATGCAACATTGAATCGTTTAACAGTAAATAACTTGAGTGATTGGAATAATTAATTTGTTTAATCGAGATGTTTGTGTGTATGTATGTATAGAGCGCGCATTCAACTACTGAATTATTAGCAAACGAAACTAATCGGTTGCTTTTTCTAATATTTATCTCGGCTGGATATAATATACATCCGGTAGTATAATAAAGAATAAATTATTCATGAAATTAATTATAGCTAGAAATGATGAAACTATTATTTTAATTATTAAAAAACTACTATTATCATTATTTAGTAGTATTTATAATGACAAACGGAAAACAGTTACACTTCCTGCACTACACGTAGCATAACAAACAAACATGTACACGTAAAGTATTGTCCTTCTACAAGGTCATCAGTGAAGTATCAAGAACGTGGAATTTAATTTCACTTATCTTTTAATGAAAAATATCGTAATCAAATAATGTATATTCTACGGTATATACTATGCGGTGTACTACTTATAAGAACTCATATAAGTAGTATATAACCAACCAAAAAATATCACAGCAGCGTAGAACATGAAGCGAACAAGTGAAGAAACAGTAGAAATTGAAGATCAACTCATAAACCATAATACTAGATTAATAACACTGCAAAAAAAAAAACTTGCTTACATGATCTTCATAATGATAATCTGATTTCTATGATTGGTTTAAAAACTTTCCGTCAGAATCAATGTAGCTCTACTAAGGAAAGTGAAAGTGGAGTAACTACCTTCATCAATACCCATTGGTGTATTTCCAGTAATATATATGCTTTAAATTCTCAAATTATTACACACAGAGAATATCTCACTGTTAAATGTCACCCAAAACACTTGAACAAGTATCGCTTTTATTGATGTGTATCATAAATATTTATACGATGCCTAATTGCAGATACTCCAAATTATCCAGTTTCTCTGATATATTCACCGAATTGGCAACCCTTTATACTTTATAGTATCCTGTCAATAATATCTCATGATTTCAATTCTTCTGGCCAAAGCTTTCTCAAAACTCTTGATCATCAAAATCCTCTCTAACTATACAACACATTATGATGCAACACTAGACCTGATATTCTTCAATGATACTGATATATATGAAAGAGATCCCCACTACTCAGCTCTGATCATTGCATTATACGTGTTTTGCCCAAAATATATAGCAAACTTCACAAAACAGCTGTCATATATGAAAAAAATTGTACATAGAAACTGTTCACATAGTAACATATTTAATCTAAGAGGAATGCAATAATGTACAGTCTGGAGTATATTTGACAGGGATGTTTTGAACGAAACATTGATGGTATAGCACAATATTGCAAGTTTTGCCTGGTTATCCGTTGCATCAGTCAGAAACTTCTTCTACGCTCCCCCCCCCCCCAGCTTAGGGGACAATGAAGAGAAAAATAAAGGCCATCCATATATAGGAAGTGGTAATGCTTGTGCTCGTCGACTGAACGTTTTGATTAGGTTGGAAATTGGACGTTTGAGTCTAGTGTATAATCAGAGACTTTTGTCACGTAAAGGGTCTTCCCGCATGTGAAAACTTTTTCAAGACCTCACTGGAAGAAAACACCTTAGAAAAGAGGTACGTGTTGACATCTGTGTTATGAACAAATCGTTTATACACCAACCCACCTGTGCTATTCCATTCTCTGAATGCATTTCCAATGTAGAATGTTTAGCAAAATTCATCAAGATGTTTTCTACTGTCTCAAATCCCTGAACTCTTTACACAGTTTAGGTCCAGATGGTATGTCAAACTTCGTATTTACGAAGTGTGCTGATATGTTATGCCATCCATTAGCTAACATTTTCAATAGATTGTTTTCAGTAAACATCATAGCAGCTGCATGGAAAGATATTAAGATAGCCCACGTACCTAAGTCAAGGACTCCAGGTGCATGTTGAAAACTCCGTTCGATTACAGTTACCTCTCCGTTCTTAAAAAGAATGGAGAAAATAATAATACATGTGCTGGAGCCTCGACTGAAAGTTTTCGAAAATCCTAATCAACTTGCATATAAGAAGATGAGAAACAATCTCGATACCACTACTGTCTCTCATCACAATATTACGGGTAATATATATGGAAATGTCAAGTGTGTCAAGTGTACCCTTTTAGACTGTACTTTCACTTTTAATCCTGTCCAAAGACCTCTTCTTCTGGACAAGCTAACCAGGAGAGATACTTAGTCCTAGATAATCAACTGGCTGTATTTATATTTCTCTGAAAGGAAACAACATAATGTTTATACAAAATAGCGGTTCATCTCATTGCTTACGGCGACTGCTGTTCCCCAAACAGACATCCTTTATCATTATTATTATTATTATTGTTATTATTATTATCATTATTAGTCCCTTGCGTTCCTAATGGAACATGGAGCTTCAGTAGCACGTCTCCATTTCACTCTGTTCTCTGAAATCTTTTAAACCTGGCTCCACGACGGCCTATAACCTCTCATTTCCTCCTCACACCATCTTCTCCATGTCACCCTCACCAGGAACGTCCAACTCGTAGCTTCCCATGGTGATTCCACTCGAGGATCTGGCTGGCCTGACGCGTGATGTCCCCAGTCAGCCTTCTCAGTGTATCCCCAGCCCAATCTTTCCCAACTTACTTCCAATGCGTATTTGTTGAGCATTAGGTTGTTGGATGGTTCCTTGGCAGGCCAGAGTTCCTTGCTGCTTATTCTTATTATTCCGGCTATCTGATCTTCAGTAACAAGCCAGCATAAGCAGTTGTTGATGAATATCTGCAGTTTGTTGGAAATCCCTTTCGTAACTCGCCAAGTCTCTCAACCATCACACAGAAGCACTGACTTCACTGACGTCGGTGTTGAAAATCCACATCTTGTTCCACATGCTAAGGCAGTGCAGAAGATCTACACACTGGTTTCAGGCTAATCAACGCCTGTCTTGCTTTTCCGATCCTGGCTGACTTTGACATCCTCGTCTGTGCCTGTGCCTGTGCGTATGCCGCCTGTACTTGAAACAGTGCTACTCTGCCTAGATAGGTGAAGGAGGTTACTTCCTTTAGGTTTCTCCCGTTCATCGTGACTGTAGTTTGTTGTTGTTGTTGAAGTTGTTGGTGCGGTATCTTCATCACCTCTACCTCTGTCTTCTCTATATTCACCTGAAGTCCCGTCTTCCTTCGCTGCCCTGCCTCGCCTCGCCTCTTCTGTCAACTTCTTAGTTTTCGCCTGTACATCTTCAAGTTTGTGTGACATCAGACACAAGTCATCGTTGGCGAAATCCAGATCTTCTAGGTTTTTTTCCGCAGTCCAGTCAGCGTATCCCCCTCTTCTCACAGCTCCCCACTGTTTGTTGCATGATCCAGTCGACCACAATCAGGAAGACCTTCGGTCATTATAGTAGACAGCCTTATTTGACTCCGTCTTCAATTCAAAAGCATCACTGAGCTTCATGTTGTGAATTACTTGGCATGTGGCATCTTCATATAGTTGTTGAGTGAGGCGGATAAAGGTTTGCGAGTTTTCAAAATAAGCTATTATTATTATTACTATTATTATTATTGTCATTAATATTATTATTAATTTGTCAATGCTCTGTATGGTTCAGCTAAATACGATTTCATCTTGCCTTAACTATGTCTATTTGTATATTACTACATTAAGCAAACTAAGCATTAGTTGTGACTAAGTTGAGTACAACTGTTTCAATTGTTTAAATCTTTGTAGTAATAATGCATACTGGCTAGCATTGAAATCCAGGATGCAAATTTCGTCCTATTTAAGACTCATCAGCAAGATGTACCTGCCTCCCAGTGAATGATGTTGTTCCCACCGGGATTCTGACTCGAAAGCGATTACTTCAAACGCCATAGCGTTATCCACTACATCACCGAGCCATGATAGCCACTTCTTGTGCGACGTGTATAGTTTCAATGTTATTGCTTGTATTATACCGTCATTCATTGAATCGAATTGATCAGTCTGTATTGGCATATGGGTTACTGTGCGGATGCCTTGATATGCAGAAGTTAGGTGTAGAGTTTTGGGGAGAAGCGGTAAGTCAGTTGACGAGGTTGTGAACCTTCATCGTTTGAGATGGTTGGGACACGTACTACGTATGCCCAGTCACCGATTGCCTCGTCACACAATGTTGGCTGAGGTGGGTCCAGGCTGGAAAAAGGCTCGAGGTGGCCAGACTAAAATATGGCACCAATGTATGAAGTCTCTGACTGTTGGTTTAAGCCATGTAGGACGATGCAGACTAGGTGATTGGGGTCCACGGGACAAGAGGAACCAGTGGTTGGAGACTGACTCTAGGTGACGAGATGGCTGAGAACCGATGTCAGTGGCGCAGGTGTGTGTCCACACACATTATCCTCATCTTAACAACGTTATACCGAATCTCATCATTTTGTCACTCCTCTTTCCTTTCTTCTCGTACTTTATATTTCTTTTGACTGAATTTTCTTATCTTATCTTATCAACTCTGACCGTTACGCAGTAATGCCTGGTCCTATGTTGATAATGATGATGATGATGATGCCTTGATATATTGCCTGTCTTTTAACTACGTATAATAATGATGTTTAAATGTTATTTGTATACACAAAAATCTAGATTTCTCATCGAATATTTCAAGATACACTGGTCCCTTTAATAAATTTAAACAGCATAATAAGAAGACGAAGATTATTTGAAACATATTGTGATGTATATTATCGCTATATATATTTCGAACAATCTGATCCCTTACACATGGACTTGTAGAACTATTTATGACAAAATTTACGAAAAAAACATCAATAAAGTTAATAAGAAACATCGGAAGGAATAGAAAGGGGGAAAAAAAGAAGAAAACCAACCTTACTATTGATTGGTATGAAAATTAAAATCAACAAACTACCAAGGTAGATTCAATGTGAGTACAAATTGTTTTTGTATACATAAAGCACAGGGGGTTTCAATTTTTTGGATATTTAGTAATGAAAGTTTGTCACCTGCACTTATCAGATCTGTTGAGGTCAATTTATTTTTGATACCAACCACTTAGGTACATGTTCAACCTTCTTTAACTGTATATCATGATTACTTCTCCCAATGTATATGTGTGTCCACACATACATATAAATTGATAAACACAGTGAGATATGATGTAATCGTTTATATGTTGTTTCAGTTTATGCTGTAACATGGACTTGATCTTCTCTACAATGATGACCTTAACTGCATAATACGTTTTACAGATGGCCGATCTAAGTCTTTTCCTCACAATAAAGCTATGTGAATCACCTATAAATGGTTAATGAGATGTAGACATTTCTCTTAGCAACGGAACACTATGTACTTTTCAATGGTACATAACTTTTGCACCGGTCGATAAATCTCAGCCGGTCTCCATACTGTGTCAGTGTTGTCGTCAGTAAGTTGGTTTCTTCCTCCTTGGTGTCATCGGTGCAGATACCGTTTATCCTGTTGACTAAGCATCTGACTAAACCACATTTATATTGGACTGGACAATAGCTATGTAGGTTTCGTATAGATCGACCTTCTGATCGAGCCATCCTCCCATCGACTGAGCAATACGTCTAGGAATGGTAGCTGCTTGTTTGTCTCTTGTTCACAATTCAGGTCAATGTGATTTTGAGCCATGCTCATTTTCTCTTCAAGTTTTTCAATTTCTCAACTTGACTTTTTATGCAACTTAAAAGATACTACTATGAGTAGTATAAATTTTTGACTGAAAATTTACTGCTTTACATATGACAGCATAACGGAATTGCAATATTTTCAAGTTTATCAAGACGAAAAGTGACAAAGATAAGGTAGATATATGCATTCTCATTTATAAAATGTATTATATCAATTATGTGAAAGACTTTGATGTGTTAAATGGGTTCAATTTGCGTTAGTATATCCAAACGAATTAGGTTATAAGGTAGGTAGGCACTAAATTATCTATTATGCAAACATGTGAATAACCTGGATAATATTTTAGCATCGAAATAACCAATGCACTCTATCAATTGCTCAATTGCCTCAACAGCAGACAGAACATTCACCAGCAGATATAATAAATCCAACCTAATCTATTAACCAGTAACAAAGAAGAAGCCATAATGTCGAACGATCAACGAAGAAAGTGTCGACATTTCAAAATGATGACTACAAAACAGCTTAATCATACCACTTGAGATTCAAATAAATTGATTTATCAACTCAGGCAAGGTAATTTACTTGGTTTTGGCTAACAAAGGAAAACAAGATGCGTCTTTTGTCCTGGCATTTGAAGCAATGAATACAAGGTTCCAGTCTCAGTGGGCACAACATCACTCACTGAGATGCATACATATCCAGCTGAAGAGTCCCAAACAGATGGAAACGTCCATCCTGGATTCCTCTTCCAGTCACAACTTACCAATTTACCTTAGTTATCATTCAAGCAATATCGAGGTATCCGCATAGGAGGCCAAATACCAATAGAGATCGAACAATTCGATCCAGTAAAACAACGATGAACTACAAGCCTATCAACAAATAGTAATTAGTGGAAGGATTGCATTATTATTATTTCTCCCTTGGGTTCCTAGTAGAACATACCACTTCAGTAGCCCATCTACATTGCATTCTCTTCTATGCAATCCTTTGAACCTGTCTTCACCATTGCCCACAACCTGTCATTTCTTCCTCACACGATCTCCTCAATGTCACGTTCGCTTCGGAAGCCTGACTCGTCGTTTTCTATCTGGGTTCCACTCAAGGTCTACTTGGTGCTTTGAATGACATTTTTACAACGTTATCACACTAATCAGTGTATATAAACAAACCTCAAATAGAGAATTATTCAATAAACAGGAAATTGATTCTAATCATTAATCATGGCGCCAAAATGAAGATAAACATGGAAACAAAAAAGGCGGAAATTGTTGAGAAGATTCCTATAGTTTCATATTTATGAACATAACAATTAAGAACATAGTTGTCAGTATCATTTCTTGTTATATGAAAGGATAAAAGAGAATATTTTCAAAATTCTTTGTATATTTTGCTAACATTGAGAAAGCGTATACATCTGCAGTAACCTCAATTTGTTCCCTCGAACAAACCATTCAACTTTTAGACACTGTATATTTTTGAGAATAGATGCAGAGACAACAGCAGACATGCTTACAACACTACTGCAGACAGTTTGGAAGAAAAGAAGGAAAGGTACCCACAGATCGACTGGAAGATCTACTTTGTCAAACTCCTAAACAAGGGAGAACTAAGTCTTTGCTGCTGTCCACCCTAAGCAAAATATTAAGCAGCATCATCCTGGAGAGATTAAACAATACGCTGGATTCAAAACTACGACTGGAACCGGCTGGCTGGCTAGCTAGCTAGCTTCAGGAAGAATAAATCACGTGCCGATCAAATCGCAGCACTACGTATCATCATAGAACAGAGTATAGAATGGCAGTCACCTCTCTACCTCAACTTCATCGACTTTGAAAAGGCCTTCGACAAGGTCGACCGACAAGTAATTTGGCATTACGAAGCGCCACAAACTCCCATCAACCTCATTCAACAGCTACATGATGAGGTGATGCTACATGCTAAGTGATTCACAATGAGAACCTCAGTGATGCCTTTGAAGTGAAGACAGGAATAAGGCAAGGTTGACGCCTACTATCACCGATCATCTTCCTTATTCTGGTCCACTAGGCTGGATCATGCAACAAACTATGAGAAGCGAGAAGATGGGCATAGGATGGCTGGACTGATGAAAAGACACAAGAAGATTTGCATTTCGCCGATGATGATTTATGTCTAATGTCTTGTCGCACGAACACGAAGATCTACAGGTGAAAACTAACAAGTTGACAGAAGAGGTGAGGTAGCGAAGACCGGACTTCCTTCAGGTGAACGTACAGAAGATAGAGGTGATCAAGAAACTCAACCAACAACAACAAGCATCAATCATCATTAACGGGAGAAACCTCAAGGAAGTAGCATCTTTCACCTACCTATTCAGAATCGTTTCAACTGCAGGTGTCGCCACAAATGAGGACTTGAAAGCTAGGATCGGAAAGACGGCAAGACAGGCGTTCATTAACCTGAAACCAGTATGGAGATCAACTGCACTCCACTTCACTCAACGTAAAGCGTGAACAAGATCCGGATTTTTAACACTAATATCAGTCAAGTCAATGCTTCTATATGATGGATGAGGGACTTGGCGCGTGATGAAAAGCAGTTTCAACAAACTGAAGACATACAACATGAACAGCTGCCTACACTCGATGGGCAGAAGGAATAAGTAACATGGAGCTCACTCTGGCCGGCAACAAACCAACCAAGAACCTATCGCTGAACAAATATGCAGAAGGAAGTGGAGATGGATTGGGCATATACTGAGAACACCATTTGGGGACACTTCGCGACAGGCTAGGTCAGGCCGTCGAGTGGAACCCGAAGGGGAAACGACGAGTTGGGTATTCCAGTCAACGGCGACATGAAGGATATCATGTGAGGAAGAAACGAAAGCTTCTGGGCAATGGTGGAGCCAGGTTGAGAAGACTGCAGAGAATACAGTGCAATAGAGACGTGCTACTGAAGTCCTATATTCCACTAAGAACCTAGTGGACAAATAATAATAATAATTACATTTTTGATATGTTGGTCTGTGTCAAGATTGCCTGAAAACTTCCCACACACTTTCTTTAAGCCTTGTACACTTAGTGCTTCTTTCGCTTTCCGGTTTGTTGATCAAGGTGAGCTTCAAATACATCGTTCGCAACATTCGTGGTTTGATCTTTTCAATATGCATCGTTGTTAATCGAATTACTAGCAACGGGAAATGAACCTATTGTATACACGAATTGAATGCATTCTCTCCCTTCGTAGATCCATTAACGGACTACACTGGTGAGCCCGACGTGATCATCTTAAATGGTTGCTTCACAATTCAACTTACCTCTTCATTGTTATTTGTATAGTATTTACATAGAATAACTATCCAATTTAAAATTGACGTAGACGCATAGACAGCAGTAGACTATCCAAATAAACAAAACAGGAATCTGTTATATTTAAGAACAAAGAGAATAAAGCTTACATTACCTCCGTGTAACTGTGACATTTCAGCACCAAATAACTTGCTCCATGTGACAGAAACGGACTCAAAAGTCCCTTCCAGACCAAAGAAATCTAATCTGTAACTGTTTCACTATTAGTTAATCCTATGAGGACTTGATGTTCATGGGACCATTTATCTGACGCTAAATGAGCACACATATGTAAACCATGAATCCAAGGCCGATTCGTGTCTTCATTACCCTCAGGACAGAGATTTTCTTTTCAATCACATTTGTACTTAGAAAAAGGATTCATAGTTAACATGTAACAAGTTATATTCAAAAGCTTCTGGACATGAACTCAGAAGACCATTCGGGGACATCATGCACCAGGCCAGGTTGTCGAGTGGAATCCAAAGGGGAGACGACAAGTTTGCCGTCTGAGCCACGGTGATATGCAGGAGATCATGTGAGGAAGAAATAAGAGCTTCTGGACTGTTGTCGAGCCAGGTTCAAAAGATTGCAGAGAACAGAATGCACTGGAGACGTGCTACTGAAGTGGTATGTTCCACTAGGAACCCAAGAGACAATCACCCATCATATCCATAACTGAAGCCATAGATATCAATCCAAGAAAACCTAATCTATCCACTCAAAAGAATTATGTACATCCATTCTATCAACTTTGGCCAACAATAATATTAACATGTCATTTATAAACTTTCCTACGACAAACCTCCTACCTCTTTCTTCTAATGATAGTCTTTTTCAAGTCTTACATAATAATTGATATTTGTTATTTAGTTACGGCATCCACATAATGAAGAATATTTGTGACTCACGTGGATAATCTTCTTCGTATTGTGTTTTATCTGAGCTGGCTGCGTTGTTTAATTGTGGAGCTTTCATCGTCTCCTTCTACACAGCAAACATCATCAGCACTAACTTCAGTATGAAGTGGGCTGTCAATATCTCTCCCTGAGTGAGTGATTTATTAGCTTGCCCTGACTAACTGGTTTGTGATTGGTTGTTTCCTTTCATTGTTGTGTCATTGATTGTATAGATTTTCCTGTTGGCTGTTCCTCTACTTCACCTCTGACCTTCCAGTCGTTTATCATTTTGCTCATTAGTTGATAGATTGCATCTATGTCTATACATCTGTTGATTGCTGACTGACATGAATGCCAAGCTTCTAGGAATTCTCTGACATTCTTTGTCTTTCCCCTCTCCCTTCAACATTTCTACATTGTCGAAATTGAATTCATGTCCATAGTTGTTATCCACGTGTATTGAGTGATGAGTGGCGAAATGTCATGGCGTTTAATAGCCAATCATCAATCGATCCTCGCCTTGACTTCTTCATGCTGCGATGCAACAGTTTCGTGTAAAACATTGTTGTTGATCTGAACATTTTAACGTGTCATTCCCACACCACATTTTCGGTATGACTAGTGGTCTATTTTCTGCCCCCCTAGTAATGTAAATCGCTGATTGGTTAATCTTTACTCTTACTATCCAAATGCCTGAAACTGAGGACAACGTCATTTTCTGTGTGTATACTTACTCACGTGTTTTGGGATTGATTATCATATCATATTGTCGGAGTAATAAATTCTCACATCATCCAGCTTAGATCTTCTCTCTATTCATCCCGGGGTTGCAGTCAGTGGTTCTTGCGTACTAAGTAAGCTGTCAGCTAAGCGTGCGTTTTATATTCCTCCGGAATTTATAAAACTATTGTTTTAGGAAAATTTAAAACCTGATCTGTGCCCCCGCCTGTAGTTGAGAGGGTGCTGCATAGGTAGGTGAAAGACACTACTTGCTTCCGATTTCTCCCGTTTAGGGTGATTGGTGCTTGCTGACCACTGACTTCTCTACGTCCACTTCAACTCCCGTCTTCGCAGCCTCACCTCTTCTGTCAATTTGTTGGTTTTGGCCTGCAGATCTTCGAGTTCGTGCGATAAAACATAAGACATAAATCATCATCGGTGAAACCAAAATCTTCTCTTCTTTGAAAGTTTGACAAGGTAGCCCATCTTCCTTTCCTTCCCCCCTTCCAAACCTTCTTCAATAGTGGTGTAAACATGTCCACTTTTGTCTCTGCGTCTGTTTTCAGTGCTTCTGGAGGAATTCCATCTGGTTCTGCTGCCCTCCCGGATTTCAGCAACTTTATGGCGTTCATGACTTCACTTCTGCTTTTGTCAGAGGGCTTGTGTTCACTGGTAGTTCTGTGGTTGCTGATGGTAATTCTGGACGAGTTGCAGGTGGTAGATCCAAGAGTTTTCTGAAGTGTTCAGCCCATCGTTTTCTTTATGTCTCCTCTTCGGTAACTCGGTTTCCTTTACTATCTTTCATTGGTCTCATCTGTGTTGATCTCTTCCCAGATAGTAACCTGGTTATTTGGTATATTGTTGTCAAGGTCTCTCCTGCAGCCTGTTCTGCTTCACTTGCAAGTGTGTCGTAAAAGTGTCTTTTGTCTTTCTGTGCACTCTACTTTACTTCTTTGTCCAGTGTACGGTTATATAGGTTGTAATCAGTTCTTCTTTTCGTTGTTCACCCCTGCACTGCACTAGTCTATCTTCTGCCTCACCGTCTTCCTCTCCTCCATCAGCTTCTATGTATCTGTGCAGATCCATTCCTTGTCTTCTTTCTTCTTCCTTCTTAACACCATTAGACATGTTTCTTTCCACACAGCGCTCAAACAGTTCCAGTGTTCTTCCATGCAGGTTCCTTCACGGATGTTGCTCGATATCTCCCATTTTGTCTTGATGGCTGATGTGAAGATGTCCCTTGTAGTTTCGTACTTCAGTTTCCCGGTGTTCAACTTGAACTGTGGTCTATCACCAACTTCTTTCAATTGAAGGCTTTCAACTTGATTTGGAAGGTTGGTTCCTTGCACTGGATAGTGAGTCATATGAACCTACATCTGCTCCCCTTCTTGATCTGATCTTGTGTTCAGTAGGCTGACTGCGTCTGCACTTTCTTCACATTGAGATGAAGTCGGTCTGATTTTCAGTGTATCCTGGTATCTGGTGAAATCCATGTCGCTGCCTTGTGAATCTCCTTGTGTTTGTGCACACTGCCTAGCCTCCAATCACCAAATCGTTGAATTCGCTGAAGTCTGCAAACAGTTCTCGATTCTCATTCATCATTTCACCGAGTGTTCATCGACCCAAGATGAGTTATCTTCCTGTGTTATCCTCTCCTCGCAGTTTGCCATTCATATCACCCCACCCATTAGAATTTTGATGTTGCCAACTGGAGTGGAGTCTTGTCTAGTACTGATTGCAATTGTCTGTAGAATTTCTCGTCCTTCTCTTCGTCTGCATTATTTGTTGGCGCGTAGCGCAGCATCCAATGATTGTGACTTTCCTTCCTTTTGATTTGAATATTATTATGATCCTGCAAGAGGAAATTGGTTCCCACTGCACGAGAGCCTTCGATACTCCTGGGGACATCATGATAGCCACTCCAAAACTCAGTGTGTTCGTGTGGGTGACAATTTCGGAGAATGTTATTAACTATTCAGTTGACAGTTGAGAGTCCACTTCTATGCCATCTGCAGATTCCTAGCTCTTCCATGACATACCTTCTCATCTCTTTAGTAATCTGGGCAGCCTTATTAGGTTCAAGCATTTTTCGGACACTCTATGTCATCAAGTTTACTTTCGCTTTCATCGAGAGGAGATAAGACACATCGGCCAATTGGCTTCCCAAAGGATTTCACTAACTGGTGTCATTTCGTCTCCCCGATTCCAGAGACAAATAATTTTATTTTTAGTTTTTTTACATTTTCTTTGTACTTTGAAGTTTCTTTAGAGGTTTGATTGGTTTTACAAGGTAGGGTTGCTATGCCTAATCTTCTCTCTTTATCCAAGTTTAAGATCGGCTAGTAACTAGTGAACTAGTTAACCAGGTGAGGTTTTGAAACAAGTTGAATGAACATCAATTAAGAAGGTTGGTAACAGTGTAAAAACTAGAGAAGGCTAGAATAATAATTGGACGATAACAGTGATAATAATAATGGAGATAAATCAGTTGAATAGTAAGTGGAGAAGTTCAAGAAGACATTATAGTACAACAGAATGATAGCGAAGAGATAAATATGAGAAGCATAGGAAGAAATAAAGTGGAAAAATAATTTTAAAAAAACACTTCGACTCCTCTATACCATGGTAGATTCAGGATGACTACCATCTCTTTCTGTACATATACGTTCGGTTTACGAACTCTAATTGTACAAGCTTCCACGATTGCAACCATTTTCTTATTCCAATGTCTTCTGCCAACTAAGAAGGCTTTATTGGTGTCAACATGTTATGTCAATAATCCATTAGGCCTTTCTTAGTCGAAATCCATAGGATTTTTGATTCGGTAAGCCTTGACTATTTAAGTAAATGCTCAACTATACGAGTAGACAGATGCCTTTTCATACAACCTATATATTTCTTTGAATTGGTATATACAGTTAGAGTGATCAAGAATTATAGTTATGTATTTTCCTGATTGCTATATCATCTGCCTGGTTGTGCTAAGAACTACTCGCTTAGCTGAATAATAACTTCTTTTGATGAGAGCTTGTCTAGCCAACGCTTACACTGAACAATAAATCCCTTTTATGCATTCAATTTCTTTTTAATTTGTTCTCAATCTTTAGCATACATGAACTATATTATAAAGCTGTCAATGTTCAACATAAGTAGTTTAACACAGTTCTCATCTATAGATCTAAAAGTGTGAAGTTCATTTCTTTCACATGATATTCTTGTATTCACCATTACCATACAAACTTCTTTATCAGCTATAGAAAGAAAAATATTCTCGGTCTTTTTTTTTACAGCTTCAAATGATCTTTACAATGTGATGTAATCGATTACATGCTGTTCTCGCTTAATGTTTTAACGTTAAATTTCTTTCCTCTACACACACATGACTGATCAAAGCCATTTTTCACTTTTAAACATGGCAGTGCAATTGCGATCTATCCTATCAATGCCTTGAAGTGTATTCCACATGTTCCAATACTAACAGCGACAATCTCATGTCAATTTTTCAAACTCAGTATACTAGATGAGGCAACTAATTCAGCCGCTACTAACAAACATAACCAAGTCACGCTACCATCCACATAAACTTAAATTAATCTAACTATGTATAGTAGTGATGAGCAGTGGCTAACAGTGGAATCCAGGATGCACATTTCGTCTCATTCAAGACTCATCAGCTGGATGTGCCTGCCTCCCAGTGAGTGTTGTTCCCACCAGGAATCGGACTCGGGAGAGATCATTTCAAACGCCAGAGCGTTATTCACTGCACCATCGAGCCAGGATTCCACTGCTAACCACTACCCATCATTACTATACATAATTAAAACACAGGCAATATCGAGGCATCCACACATGAGCCCACATGCCAACAGAGACTAACCAATTCGGTCCAATCAACGACGGTGTAATACAAGCAAAAACACTAAAACTATACCCGTCGGCTATCGTGGCTCGGTAGTGTAGTAGGATAACACTGTTGCGTTTGAAACGATCTCTCCTGAGTCCGGATCCCAGTGAGAACAATATCACTTACATCCAACTAATGAATCCTAAAACTGACTACGTTAGGAAGTAGTCAGAAGTGGAAATCATCATTCAAAGCTGGGATAGAAATATTTTTGTTTCAAACCTCCACTTATGTCCATCTGATTGGTGATCTAGAGGCTTCATTCTTCAAGCAGTAGCTGTTCATTGGTTATTTAAGGACTTCATTATCTGAGTCAAATAAAATTGTCTTCTTTAAGCGATTCGTAGACCCGTCTTTTGTCTTCTGAGTTTCGCTGCTCAGTGAAGTATATGGTGTGGGGGGAGAACAATTGTATTACTCGTATCCAGTCCAAGAATCTCATCCACTTAGTATTAGAACCCACGTCATACTCCAACTCAGACACATCAAACTATGATATCAACTCCACTTTAAAATATCTTGGCGGCATAATTGGGTAATACACTATGTTTACAAATCTGATTTTATCACTAACTGTAAAACCTGATGAGAAGTTGTTTGGCACTTGTAGTTTCCAGTTGCTATACAGAGTTGGACTGCTTGACCTTTGTTGACATTAGATAGGCTTATATGTAAGTGTCTTAATACTCCCGAACATTCATTGTTTCGTTCTGTTTACGACTCATCAGCTGAATGTTGTCGCCACTGTGACTCAAACTTACTAACCATCACTTCAAATGCCAAAGCATATTTTCTAAACCTCAATTTTTCATCTTACTTCCTGACAGAAAAATGTGCTGATTTGGCAACTAGGAGCATTGCATAGTAATGCCAAGCTAGCATTGACTGACTAGACTAGGGAATCATCCATTATAATATTCTACAAATAGAATAATTTCTGTGTACTAATCAAAGTTAACAGTCAGTCATAAAGTAGTATACAACTCAGTATATCATTTCACCTATCCTATCACCAGTCCCTCCTCTCCACCACCATCCCCTACCCTCCAATTTTATGGAATACCACAAACCTTTATCAATCTCATTCAACAACTATATGAAGACACTACATGCCAAATAATCCACAATGGGAAGCTCAGTGACGCCTTTGAAGTGAAAACAATGGTAAGACAAGGCTGTCTATTATCACCAATGATCTTCCTGATTATGGTCGACTGGGTCATGCAGCAAACAGTAAGGAGCGAGAAGATCGGCATACGCTGAATGGACCGCCGAAAAGAACCTAGAAGATTTGGATTTCGCTGACTACTTATGTCTAATGTAACACAAACTTGAAGATGTACAGGCAAAATCCAACAAGTTGACAGAAGAGGTGGGCCAGAGAAGACGGGACTTCAAGTGAACGTAGAGAAGGCAGAAGTGATGAAGATACCCAACCAACACCATCAACAACAATAAGAAGCTGTAATCACTATCAATGAGAGAAGTAGCCTCTTTCACCTATAAGGGCAGCATCGTTTCAACTACAGGTGGCACAGACGAGGACGTCAAAGACAAGGTCGGAAAAGCAAAACAGTCGTTCATTTAGCTGAAACTAGTGTGGAGTCAACTGCACTCAGCATAAAGCGTGAACAACATCCGCATTTCCAACACCAATTCAGTCAATTCAGCGCTTCTATACGATGGTTCAGAGACTTGGCACGTTACGAAAGGGATTTCCAACAAACTACAGACATTCATCAACAACTGCTTACGCTCGTTACTCTGGCAACGAGCCAAACAAGAACCTATCGCTGAACAAATATGTACCGGAAGGAAGTGGAGATGGATTGGGCTGAGGATACACTGAGAAGGCCGACTTGGGGCATCAGGCCAGGTACTCGAGTGGAACATACATAGGAAGCGATGAGTTGGACGTCCGTGGTGAGGGTGACATTGTGGAGATGGTGTGAGGAGTAAATGAGAGGTTGTGGGCTGTCATGGAGCCAGATTCAAAAGATTGCAGAGAAGAGAGTGCACTGGCGACGTGCTACTGAAGCCCTATGTTCATTCCTACTAGCCTAGTCAACATGCTAACAACCATATCCATTGGAATATATGAGATATCTTCATTCAGATAAAACCGGGGGGAAAAAAAGTTCGATTCATATAAATTTTCGTTTTGATAAAACATTAACAATGATGTACACTTGTATACTGTATGCACATGAATAGATCAGATTGATACTTCCGTTTTATCAATGTCTCTATTATTTTTTATTCAATGTCTATTATAAAAGATAATGGTAACACTAATAGTATATAGATGAATACAATATCCGGTTAATTGAATTTCTTGTTTTATATACTGATGGATATTCAATATGATTAACTTAATTCTAAAGGATTTTTAAAGTCATATATATTGTACAGAATTTTAAGCATAACAGCTAAATGCATAATTAACTGAGAGAATCAACTGTGAAACACCTCACTACCCCCATCCATTCACTTTCAAGTGGCAGACAAAGACTCTACCCAATTAGAACGTGAAAAAAAATAATTTCTGCCATTCACAAAATACTATAACAAACTAAACTGAATTTTGATGGAGTTGTAGGGATTTAGTAATACTTCAAGTTGTTGTTATACATCGTAGACTAACATCAGTGGCTCAATGATAACGTGCTGGTCACAGAACCTGAAAGTCATTGGTGGTGGGTGCGCACAGCTGAAGAGTCTCATATTAGTCGGATGAAATAGCTACTATCCAGTGCTTCCAGGTTTCCTTTATTCCTTCAAATGATGTCAGTCTATGATGAATAACAAATTTGAATTTATATTATTATCAGTTATATCAGTTATAACATGATACTAACATCTAATTCTTAACAAATGAGGCGAACCTGGTGGATGTGAGAACAAACACTCATCGATGATATTCATTATCATCGTCATCTATCAACATAGGACCTGGTATTACTGTGTAATAATCTGAGTTGCCACACCTCATATCACCCCATATCAAGTAAACAAGGCAGTCAAGTGGAAGATGAAGAAAAGAAAATTCAACCAAAAGAAATATAAGGCAAGAAAGAGAGAGAAACGAAGAATGAGGAAATGGTGAGATATATTAATATATATATTAATATATATAATATATATATATATATATATTAATATATATTAATATATTAATATGTCTATACATCTGAGCCACTGCATACGTTCTCAACCATGTCATCATCTAGAGTCAACCAACCACTGTTTCCTGTTGTCCCGTACACCACCAACCGGCTAGTCTGCATAGCTGCATATGGCTCACACCAACAGTTAGCGACTTCATACACTGGTGCCATGTTTTAATCTGGCCGCCTCGAGCCTTTTTCCAGCTTGGACCTACTTCGGCAAACATTGTGTGACGAAGCGATCGGCGACTAGGCATACATAACAAATATCTCAGTCAGACATCTCAGTCAATCAAGGTTCACAACCGTGTCAACTGATATACCTCTACACCTGACTTTCTGCGTTACTCACGTGGTGACGCCACGGAATACTTTGAGGGGATTGATAATCTTTTGTCAGATTTGAACCCAAATAAGCCAGTGTTACAATCAGCGAGATTACCGCTGAGCTATCCCGGCTGCGACTGACCTCCAATAGGACTGGATTAGATAAACTGACTGGTCACTAGAGAGCAGCCAATTTCATCATAGTGCATATAAGTGGATGTTAGTTGGTTCGAAGCAACTAGGAAAAGGTCCCAGACTTGCGTTCCGAGATTGGTGGCAACCTCGACGGAACTGATGTTTCACCTAAGATTCAAACCCTCGCCATCCAATATTTTAGTCAGCGACATTACCACTGACTTGTAGCACTGGATTAAGCATGCTGATTGGTCAACGGAGAGTTACTAATCACATCTAGTCTAGTCTAGTCCTGATAGCTGATTGAAATATATCTATCATTTATCAATCTGGTCACTAATAATTAATTAGGTAAATGCAATAAGAAATCTTTGACAGAATATTCCACAGATGATAAGGTTACTTTCAAGCATGCTGAGCTTCCTAGCTTGGTTGCTACATCTCAAATATCATCGATGGAATTCGATCTGCACTCAGGACTAGACAACATGAAATTGGTTGCACTCCCATGACGAATCAATACATGTAAGCCAGTCCTACAGGGAGTCAATCGCGGCCCGAATAGCTCAGTGGTAAAGTCATAACTACAACACTGTGCGACGCGGGTTCGGATCTCAGGCGGGACATCGGGTCCGTTGAAGTTGCAGAGGCTCCTTGCTGGCAAGCGCCAAAAAGGGCGAAACCTAGGTCCAAAACTTTCTGCCGACTGCCTCCAACTAACATATTCGACCGTTAGAATACGTCTACTCCACTGTTACGGATTTTCAGCTATGTTACCAAGAGTCATCAACCATTCATTCAGTCTACCCTTGCCCCATAGGGCTCAGTAAGAAACTTCATCGACTGATAGGAGATCTTGGCCTAGCCACTCTGAAGCCTATCCCAACCCAATCCAACTTCCCTTAGCACGATGCGCAACACGAGTCCAAATTATGTTGAAGTGAGAGAAGCTCAATTACACTAGTGATATTCTTTATTGTATGACATGAATATATATTACCTGAAAGATTTGCCTTTCCCAAATCACTTTAGAAATCTACATAGCTTATAAATGATAGAAGTGATAAAAGGTGATGACTGAAATCGATTTCAGATACACTTATTGCCAATATATATATATATATATATATATATATATATATATATTAGTCCCTTGAGTTCCATAGTGGAACATAGGACTTCACTAGCACGTCTCCATTCCACTCTCTTCTCTGAAATCTGTTGAACCTGGCTCCACGACAGCCCACAACCTCTCATTTACTCCTCACACCATCTCCTCCATATCACCCTCACCACCGACGTCCAACTCGTCGCTTCCCATGGGGATTCCACTCGAGGACCTGACTGGCCTGACACGTGATGTCCTCAGTCTGCCTTCTCAGTGCATGTCCAATCCATCTCCACTTCCTTCCAATGCATATTTGTTCAGCGATAGCTTCTTGCTTGGTTCTTTCCCAGAGCTCCTTCTTGCTTATTCTAACTATTCTGACCATCTGATCTTCAGTAACAAGCCAGCGTAGGTGGCAGTTGTTGACGAATGTCTGTAGTTTATTGGAAATGCCTTTCGTAACCCGCTAAGTCTCTCAACCATCACACAGAAGCACTGACTTGACTGGTGTTGATGTTGAAAATCCGGATGTTGTTCCACATGCTGGGTGCAGGAGATCTCCACACTGGCTTCAGGCTAATCAAAGCCTGTCTTGCTTTTCCGACCCTGCTTGACTTTGACATCCTCGTCTGTGCCTGTACTTGTGCCTGTGCCGCCTATACTTGAAACACTGCTACTCTGCCTAGATAGGTGAAGGAGGTTACTTCCTTTAAGTTTCTCCCGTTCATGCTGATTCCAGTTTGTTGTTGGTGGTGGTGCGGTATCCTCATCACCTCTACCTCTGTCTTCTCTATATTCACTTGAAGTCCCGTCTTCCTTCGCAGCCCTGCCCTGCTTCACCTCTTCTGTCAACTTCTTAGTTTTCGCCTGTACATCTTCAAGTTTGTGTGACATCACACACAAGTCATCGTTGGCGAAATCCAGATCTTCTAGGTTCTTTTCCGCAGTCCAGTCAGCGTATCCCCCTCTTCTCACAGCTCCCCACTGGTTCCTGCATGATCCAGTCCTGTTGACCACAATAAGGAATATCATGAGGGATAGTAGGCAACCTTGTTTCACTCCTACTTCTGTCTTCATTTCACTTCAAAAGCATCACTGAGCTTCCCATTGTGAATTACTTGGCTGGCATGTGGCATCCTCATATAGTTGTTGAATGAGGTGGATAAAGGTTTGTGGTACTCCGTAGTAATGAAGCAGTTTCCAAATTACTTCTCGGTTGACGCTGTCAAAGGCCTTCTCAAAGTCGATAAAGTTAAGTTGACTGCCATTCTATACTCTGTTCTATGATGATGCGAAGCATTGCTATTTGGTCCGCACATGAGTTGTACTTCCTGAAGCCTGCCTGTTCCGGTCGTAGTTTTGGATGCAGTTCATCCTTTAGCCTCTCCAAGATGATGCGGCTTAATATTTTGCTTGCTCTGGGTGGACAGGAGAGTGATTCCTCGCCAGTTCTTGCAAACACTGAGGTCTACCTTCTTCGGCAGTTTGACAAGGTAACCCTTCTTCCAATCCACCAGCAGGTACCTTCTCTTACTTCCACACATCCTGCAATATATATATATATATATATATATATATATATATATATCGCATCCCTGGACACAAACTGTCTATAATACCCAGTAACCAATACTCCCCTTGCTGGTAGGAAATCATCAGAGGGAAAAAAATACATCATTAAACAACTGACTACTCATAGTAGTCCTTTTTATATTACACAAAAAGAAAATAAAACTGTAAAAACGTTCCTTTTTTCAGTAAACAACAGCAAAAAACAAATCCACATAATATACTCAAATGTGAAACCATACCAGTGTATATTTGTACATTTCTTCTTCTTATTGAAATGGTAAACACCTTGAGTTGAAATTGTTCATATTATGATTGTTACTGCTGTTACTATTATTATTATTATTATTATTATTATTGCTACTGCTACTATTGTTATTATTATTATTATTATTAGTAGTAGTAGTAGTAGTAGTATTATTCATTGCGTTAGCTACATTAGCAACCAGAGAATTCCAATTTGGATTGGCAGCTCTCAATGCATTTGTAATTAATGAGGCAGTCAATGGATTGGGCGGCTATTGAGGATACATATACAGATAAAAATATTAAAGTATCATATATTTTTGCGTAAATAATGAATATATATATATATATATATATATATATATATATATATATATATATATATATATATATATATATATATATATATATATATATATATATATATAGTGAAGCTTAAATAATGGAAATCAGCTCTCTGCCTCAACTTCATCGACTTTGAGAAGGCCTTTGACAGCGTCAACCGAGAAGTAATTTGGAAACTGCTTCATTACTACGGAGTACCACAAACCTTTATCCACCTCATTCAACAACTATATGAGGATGCCACATGCCAGCCAAGTAATTCACAATGGGAAGCTCAGTGATGCTTTTGAAGTGAAATGAAGACAGGAGTAGGAGTGAAACAAGGTTGCCTACTATCCCCCATGATATTCCTTATTGTGGTCAACAGGACTGGATCATGCAGGAAACAGTGGGGAGCTGTGAGAAGAGGGGGATACGCTGACTGGACTGCGGAAAAGAACCTAGAAGATCTGGATTTCGCCAACGATGACTTGTGCTTAATGTCACATAAACTTGAAGATCTGCAGGCAAAAACTAACAAGTTGATAGAAGAGGCAGCGAAGACGGGACATCAGGTGAATATAGAGAAGACAGAAGTGATGAAGATACCGCACCACCACCATCAACAACAACAACAAACTCCAATCACCATCAACGGGAGAAACTTAAAGGAAGTAACCTCCTTCACTTATCTAGGAAGCATTGTTTCAACTACAGGCGGGACGGACGAGGACGTCAAAGTCAGAATCGGAAAAGCAAGACAGGTGTTCATTAGCCTGAAACCAGTGTGGAGATCCTCTGCACTCAGCATGCGGAACAAGATCCGGATTTTCAACACCAACGTCAAGTCAGTGCTCTTGTATGGCTCAGAGACTTGGCGCGTCACGAAAGGCATTTCCAATAAACTACAGACATTCATCAACAACTGCTTACGCTCGCTACTGGAGATCAGATGGCCAGAAAGAATAAGCAACAAGGAGCTGTGGGAACGAACCAACCAAGAACCTATCACGCACCAAATATGCAGGAAGAAGTGGAGATGGATTGGCCATGCACTGAGAAGGCCGACTGAGGACATCACGCGTCAGGCCAGGTACTCGAGTGGAATCCCCATGGGAAACGACGAGTTGGACGTCCAAGGGTGACATGGAGGAGGTCGTGCGAGGAGGAAATGAGAGCTTCTGGGCTGTCGTGGGACCAGGTTCAAAAGATCTCAGAGAACAGAGTTCACTGGAGGCGTGCTACTGAAGCCCTATGTTCCACTAGGAACCCAAGGGACTAATAATAATAATAATAATAAAAAGCTTAAATGATTCACCACTGACGCCTTTTCTTATCTTATTAGATGGTGGATACAAAGGTGTTGAACAGCTTCTAAACCTTAGATACTCCAGAATAAGTAGAAGAAACAATCATCTGGTTAGTTATCAAGTTACTCACTATCATCAGTTGAAGGAACATTGGATAGCTAAATCGTTCTACTATGGAACTCCTCAGTGCGTAGTGCGTACTCATCACCCTCCATCAGGATTCGAGCCATACACCTTTAGATTCCATCCCCAACCATTACCATTGGGCCACTGGGTCAGCATTTAATGGTACATATTTCCCACATCTATCAGTTCACAACATAGCATGAGTATTTGTTCTCACATCCACCAGGTTTTTCCAACCAGTCACGAGGTCTCATCCGAACTTCAGGAATCACCTCTCGAAGCTAGTCACCAATGAACACTAGATTTATTCAATTTACGGGGGTTTGTGAGGATTTAGTGATTTTTCAAGTTAATACTCATAATGGACTGTTCCTTAATGACTAGCTTCGAGAGGTGATTCCTGAAGTTCGAATAGGAAGTTGTGACCAGTGGAGCCAATGAAGTGGAGCATGAGAACACAGTTACTCAACAACGATATTGAACGGAAGTCGCATTATGCATCGTGAACTGACAGAAGTTGAAAATACGGACCACTAGATTCCGACCCAGTGGCTCAATGGTAATGTGCTGGGTTCGATCCCTAGTGGGACGGGGTGATGGGTGCATACTGTTGAGGAGCCACATACTAGTGGGATGAAACGGGTGTTCGGTGCTCTCAAGTCTTCACAGTGTCCCTCCAACTGATGTCAGTCTATGATGGATACCAACTTGAAGAATCAATAAATCCCTCACAAACCTCTAAATTGAATTAATCTAGTGCTCATTAATCACTAGCTTTAAGAGATGGAATCCAGAAGTTCTAATGAGAAGTAGGCCGAATTATCCAAGTTGAAAATACGTAGAATAGGATTTAAGATCCAGGACTTATTGCTTCAAAAGTTGAATACTTCAACCAATGAACAAAAACCCAGAAATTCACACACATTATTATTGTAACCAACTAACTTAACTCGGTTAATGTAAACAATTGTCAGTCAGTTTCACTGATGTTGAGAAAGAAGAAGAACAACTCCTTCATTAACTAGTTGTATATTCATGTACTCAACAACAGATTACACCTGTTGTGTGTACGGTTAATGATACTACTAGCTGGCTATGTAGACTTCAGAAGACCCATTAGTTAAAAGTCAACCATATGTACCAATAAATTATACTTTCACAGATATTCTTTACAACTTCGCCTGACATGAAAACGTCATCCTTTCACATTCATACAGTAGAATTTTAATGAATAAGTGAAAGTACTTTGGAATTTAGTTCCGTATATCTTCGTCGTAACCTCGCCTGGTTAACTAGTTCACTAGTTACTAGCCGGTCCTAAGCCCCCATAAAGAGGGAATGTTGCGCATAGGGCTAGCAACCCTAACCCTTACAATCAATCTAACCACTACAGAAACTTCAAAGCATAGACAAAATATAAAAAATAAAAACAACCTCATTCCTCTCTGGAATCGGGGAGAGGAAATGACGCCAGTTGGTGAAAGCCTTCGGAAAGGCAGTCGGTCGATGTGTCTTCTCCCTCTCGATGAAACCGAAATTAAGAATGGGGACATGGAGTGCTTACTCTCGTTACTGAAGTTCAGATGGCCAGAATAATAAGAATAAGCAACAAGGAACTCTGGCCTGCCAAGGAACCATACAACAACCTATTGCTCAACAAATATGCAGAAGGAAGTAGAGATGGATTGGGGATACATTGAGAAGGCCGATTAGGGACATTACGCGTCAGGCCAGGTACTCGAGTGGAACCCACATAGGAAACGACGAGTTGGGTGTCCAAGTCGAGGGTGACATAGAAGAGATCGTGTGAGGAAGAAATGAGAGCTTCTGGGCTGTCGTGGAGCCAAGTTCAAAAGATTTCAGAGAACACAGTGGCACTGGAGACGTGCTACTGAAGCCCTATTTTCCACAAGGAATCCAAGGGACAAATAATAATAATATCTTGGTTGTATTGTGTTCTTTAAGTTGAAGGGGATTTAAATTAGTCAAAGATTATTAACTGATTGATTGATGTGCTCAGATTTATCATTTTATCTTACAGACTATGGGAAGTAGGGCAGGGGAACGATTAAAAGAATTTGAACTACCTGGAGTGAGAATATAATTTTTATTATCCATGAGGCATCATTTTATATGAATAACAGAGATGTTGCCCGTCTCTCTCATAATTACTAATGGATCAACTTTTTTCATGAAGTCTTCAGTTGTCAAGAAGGCAAAAGCCTTTACTGAAGTAAACGAACAGCTACTTGAATTGACCAAAACAACCAATCTTGTCTATTCTTACGAACTTATTCCCAATGGTTTAATAAGTATTCATTTGAGAAGGGAATAGAGTCTAGATGGCACCCTTAACTGCTGTAAAAAAAAAACTAGGTTATATCAGAAGAATGCTTAGACTCCTCACCCCTAAATGTATTCCATCATTCCGGTGGTCGCTGGTTCGACTCCGGTCACGGTTCAGATTTTCACCTCACCATTAATCATTACCTAGTATAAAAAGAAAATATTTTTCACTTTACCTAGGATACTGATTACCTATCATAGATTTGGACGACTAATCTATCATCTAAGAACAATCTGAAATTGCTTTGTATAAGAGATAAGCAATTGGTAGATATTGACACGAATGCGTTTATCTCCTATAAAATATACTCGTAATCTAATTTCCATTATTATTCGACTTGTTAAAACTGTATTATTTGAAAGAAAAAATGGTTTTTTACTCCATTTTGATCATTAGTTTGGATGCAAGTGACCGATCTCTGTTAGTATGGGGATTCATATTTTCCAGAAGATTCCCTGTGATATATATAATTCACTCTCGGTTATGTTGCATTCTGTAAGATGTTTAGTTTAATCATGAAGTTTTCCTTATCTCATAATGAAGTCCCACTTCGCGGACATTACGCGTCAGCACAGTGCCTCGAGTGGAACCAGAAGGGGGAAAACAACCTTTTGGGCATCCAAGTAGAGGGTCACATGGAGATTATGTGAGGAAGAAATGAAAGCTTATGGGCAGTCGTGGAGACAGCTTCGAAAGACTATAGAGAACAGACTGCATTGGAGACGTGCTACTGAAGCCCTATGTTCAATTAGGAACCCAAGAGAAAAAATAATAATAATAATACACCTTGGAAATGACATCATTGAAAAAGAGGTACTTCCCGCTGTATGCCTTTCGTCCAATGAATAAAACTACTAGTTTCAGATAATTTCAGAGATTATACCTCGAAGGTTTGTGGAAGTTTATTGATCGGTTTTTAGTTGAAATGCATCATGGACTGATATCACAAAAGAACATTAGAAACCTAAAAATCAATAAATACACCTCCATAAATATCTAGATAGAAGTAATCCAGTTCTCATTCGTGGTGAGTGGAGTCATCATCAACTATCAACATAGGAACAGGCATTACTGTGTAACACTCCGAGTTGCCACACCTCATATCACCACATCAAGTAGACAGATAGTGAAGTGGAAGATGAAGATAAGAGAATGCAGTCAGAAGAAATATAAAGTACGCAAAGAGAGAAAGGAAGAATGAGAAAATGGTGAGATTCGATATAGCGTCGTTAAGGTGAGGATAATGTGTGTATACATCTGCGCCATTGACATTGATTCTCAACCATGCCATCACCTAGAGTCAGTCTCCAACCACTAGTTCCTCTTGTCCCGCAGACCACAACCACCTAGTCTGCATCACCCCACATAGCTCAAACCAGTTGTCAGAGACTTCATACATTAGTGCCATGTTTTAGTCTGGCCACCTCAGGCCTTTTTCCAGCCTGGACCTACTTCAGTCAACATTGTGTAACGAGGCAGTTGGCGACTAAACATACGTAAGACGCATCCCAACCATCTCAGTCAATGAAGGTTCACAACCTCATCTACTGATTTACCTCTGCTCCCTAAGACTCTACACCTAACTTCTGCATTACTCACATGGTGACCACGGAATACGGCCTATACTTCGAAGGCAACGGTGGTCAAACACCTGAAGCCAGCCTTCTCATGTCTTCCACCTTCAACCAAGTCGAACATGAGAGCATTTATTCAACGACGACATTGAACGAAAGTCACGGTATGCATCGTGAACTGATAGAAGTAGGAAATATGGACCATTGGATTCCGGTTCAGTGGCTCCTCAATAGTAACGTGAGGGTCACGGAACCTGAGTTCGATCCCAGGTGAGGTGAGGTGGGGTCACGGGTACACATTGCTGAGGAGTCCCGTATTAGGACGAAATAGTTGTCCAATGCCTCCAGGTTTCTAATATTCATTCAGCCAATGTCAGTCCATGATGAATTCCAACCTGAAAGTATTCAGGCCGATGGTTGGATACAAAAATTGTTACATGTAACACATTTCAAACTTATAGTTCACCTGATTTAACTCTACAGTCCACCAATATTTATCATTTGCATATATTAATCAAAATTAGTAATTTAGTTAACAAAATCAATGAAAATCGACCGACTTACACGTAATTGATTATTAGTTAATGACTGTTGAATTGTTCCAGATAGATTTGTACTACCGGCAACTCCACTGCCTCCAGCAGATTTTGATTGAACAGCAGACATAGCTGCAGAAACAACAGCAACTAAAGCAGCAACTGCAGATGCACCACTGAAATTTGCATTATGTGTAGATGATAATTGTGGAACTGATAAAGAATTGGTTAAAAATGTTGGTGGTGGAGGGATATTTGGTGCACCAATCGGTGGAGGTGGTAGTCTAGGCGGAGGACAATTGGGGAATTGTTGAATTTGTGGAAAATTACCAGTGCTATTAGTATTACCAGGATTATTGCCAACAATTACAGTAGGATTATTTGTTCTCATAGGTCGAGTTAACATCCCCATTGGCAGAGGTCGAGTCGATAAAAGTGTTGAAGACGAAGAAGTAGAAGAAGAAGAACAGGTCGAAGTTTGCGTAGGTAATGGTAAAAGTCCACTATTCTTTTGATTATTAATGAAGATATTTGGTGGAGCTGTTGCACAATTCGGTGGAACCATTGTATTCATAACCATCCTTGGTGATGGACCTAACAAAGATATTGGATTTGAAGTTATCGTCTTTTCCACAGGTACACATGTAGTAGCAGTATTACTGCCATTGGTCGATGCCTTTACACCACCTAAAAGCCGAGATGTTGCATCTGTGAAAATCATTTGATTACTTAAAGAAGAGATGACTGTTTCTGAACGAGTAACAGTATCACTTTTAGACACCATTGTATTAATATTATTACTGATGTTGGTTGAAGAAACTGTAACAGTACCACTACCAATATTTGATCCAGTTCGATGACGGTGATCAATATGCGCTTGAAGATCACGTTGACTTAGATAAGTACGCCGGCAGCCATCACTTTCAAAACACATGAATATCCCACCGACTAAACAGCGTTCAACTGTCTGTATAGACTTTTGACATCTAACAAATAAGAAAAGAAATCATAATTTCCTTAGTGACTTCAAAAACAAGATATTCAGCGAAGAGCGCCCTTTTCAACGAATTTACTCCCATGCCTTATTCCAATCCGTTTCGTTGCCTTTTTAGCTTTAAATCGTATACTACCTAATTATAATAAGTAGTAAGTAATATCACATTTATTTCACTTTGCGTGTGCATGCGACTACAAATGAAGTTTTGTCATATAATATTTTCGTTAGCTTGCTTACACTTTCGTGCATTAGCTTTTCTTGTCATTCAGAAATTGTACTTAACCCTCTTCAGTTTGTTTCATATGTAGCATAATTTTTCTTGAACCTCTGTTTGTCTTCATCTGTAGTTTGAACTTGACAGTCTGTTACTGTTTATTTCAACGTATTTATGCACTTGTTCAGTACGATTGGCAATATCACAAACACATGTTGACACCTTACAACTAGAGGCTGACAATCTTTGGATTTATGATTCTTACTTCCTAATATAGCATTATATTTTGGAAAAAAAACCTCGAGTTTTTAACTTTCAGGATTTATGCTCGATGTGCAACTCATTGTTAGGAGTACGGCTAAGCGTAACTTCCACAATTTAAGTTTCAGAATAATATATACGAACAAACAGAAGTAGTTGCTATGAGATCACCAATATTCCTTATCGTGACAAACATATTTATCGACAGGCTCAGCGGTCACATAAGTCTTTTTCTCTTTTAAATACCTTAAGGAGAAATAGCTTTCCGCGGTGTGGGAAGCCGAGAAGTGTCAACCACCCGGACGTTTGCAGTAGTACACAAGACCCAATCAAACATAACTTATCCTCCTCAACTTTGTCTCCTCTTTTGCCTTAGCCAACCTCTCACCCTGCAACCAATCTCAACGATCAAAGCCATCAAATCCTCATTAGTAATCTCCTAAGACTCCGACATCGATTACATGTAGGAGCTTTCAACGAAATCTATGCTAAATCAGACATCTAACATTGCCCGCCAAAACTCAGGAATCTCAAGCCATGGATGTGTACTGTGTCTGTGAAACACACATACAGGATCCAACTGTGATTAATTAATCAACCTCACCTGGTCATAGTAATGAATATTCAAAATTCACTTTATAAGTATCCGGAGACCCAATGGCTAGTTCTCGTCAACTCGCTAGTGTAGGCATAGCATTAAGTTGTAGAGCAGAAAAGCGCTTCTCTACTGGATATCAGTCAACAGCGGTCTATGTGTTGTTCGACTGAATGGATCTGTAAGAACTAGGAAGGATAGTGAGACCAAGCGATGCCTATTCATAATCCCCGCCTACGCACACACTGACTACAGTTCTATGAGTAGCCGTCAACCCTGCTACAGAAAGAGAAACGTTCAGATGTAGTCAGAATGGCAGGTGACATTAACGCTCAAGTAGGGAAGCTGAACTAATCAGAAAGGTATCTCGGAGTTATTTAAAAAATCATATGCCAATGATCCGACAAAGATGATCGTCTGTTGCAATTTTGTATCAACAATCATTTGTCGCTGGCCAGCATTAATTTTAGGCATAAGGAGAGACACTGTCTCACATGGCATCCGCCGACATTAAACCAACGATGGACAAATATAAGCTGTGGTTGGAGAAAAGAAGCGGAAGACAGCCGCTCTTTCTGGAGTATCAGTTTGGTTTCTGATCGCGCGTTAGTAAGGGCTCGTATATGTCTGCGCCTTACTATTCCAAAGGAAAAAAGCGATAGTAAACCCTGACTATGGTTCACTGGAAGACGAGAACATCAAGTCTGTATTTAATGAAGAGGTAGCCAAGCATTTATCTGAACATGATAGCAATGTTCACCCTGAGGAAAACTGACGTGACATTAAGTTCGCTTTAGAAACACCGATGAAGACAACTGTTAATCTACACCCGAAGATTAGCAAACGCCATTGCATTTCCACAATGTCAGCGGAACTGATTGATGGGAGAAGACTAATTCCAGGAGTCTTCGGGTCGACCGTGAGCATTGGTGGCTAGCGAAAGCGAGGGAGATGAAGAAGACATCAGCGTTGGGTAATACTCGGCAACTGTTTAGGCCTATTAGGATACAGATAAGATGATATTGAGTGAAATCATCACCGCTGATAACCTCCCACGACAGGCAGCTACAACATTGGACAGAACACTCTGAAGTGCAGTTCAATTGGCCCTCAGTAACTCTTCAGTTGCCCAGCATCCAGTCTGAACGTGAATGGGACGTAGACGCCAACTCTCTAACTCTCCTTGAAGTTGATAAGACGGAATCGAACGTTAAACGATGCCAAGCAGCAGCGCGTGACAGTTTGCCACCTGACGTTTTCAAGGATGGAGGTAGGAAATTGCTGCTTAAAGTGACAGAGTTACTAGTTGGCGTATGGAAATCAGGGGTAATGCTGTCAGACTGATCTACTTCACTGATCATCTCAGTCTATAAGAAGGAAGAGAAGTCTTCTTGTGATAACTATAGGGGAATTACTTTGACTAATATCGCGTACAAGGTCCTAGGATTCGTAATTGTAGAAGTCTCAGACTCTGAAAGGAGTACCAAGTAAGTAAGTAACGCTAATCAAAGCTCTCTGCCTGAACTCATGCAGCCATCTCAGCGCTTATGAAGAGTTTCCATGTGAACTGAAGGGAACTAGTGGTGTCCGTTCCTATTTAACTTTGCCATAGACGTACTAATGGACATAACCTTAGGTACGTGTGACTTCAGAGGGACTAACCTACTTCATCTGATTGACCTGGAATCTCCAGACGGTATTGTCCTGCTAGGTGAAGACGCTGACAAACTCCAGGGTCTTCCGGATGCCTTGAGCAGAAATCTGAATATGTTCGGATGCGCTTTGTACCTGTCAAATGTAAGATGATGGCTCGAGAACTGGTCTCCAACGTCTCCCAGTTTAATGATAGAGAGTAAACTGGTGGGATATGTCTATCACTTCATTGACTTGGGGAGTTGCATCAACTCGAACGGGTTAGTTGCGGACGAAATCTTAGTTCGGATAAAAAAAGTCCATTTGGTATTTACCAAATTAGGTCATCTGCAACACCGACTGATGAGATATCCAACTATCTATCAAAGGATGAGTATAGTGTACTGAAGTCAGTCCGTTCTGTGAGACATGGTCGTTAAAAGTAGACAACATGAAGCGGTTACAAGATTTTGGTCCTAGGTGTCTTCCTAGCATTGCTCACGTCTAGTGGAATCATCATGTGAGCAATGCTGAGATCAGATGAAAGACACTAGACAAGATAGGCAAGTTGAATGTTGTGGTTATGAAACTTCATCAGTTGGACATGTGCAACACATGTCCAGTCACCACCTACCTCCACGTGGTATGATGGGAGGAGTTGAATTGGGTTGCAAAATGGTGTAGAATGACCAAACCAAGACGTATCACTAGTCGACGAAGTCCCTGACTGTTGGTCTGAGCCATTTCCACCTGCTTTCTTTTTTATATTCTGTCTGTCTGACAGATTGACTGATTGATATACGATAAGTGCAACTGAATGAAAGCAAAAAAGCTACTAGTGAAAAACAGCTATTGTTCTCTCATGAGAATTCGAAAAAAAGGCATCAAAAGTTTAGAGTTAAATATATGAACAATGAGTAGTTTTTATTACACCAAAGAACTTGAATATGTACAAGAAAAAAAAACACTAAGGTGATTGATCCTAATGAGCTGAACATATAAGAAAAGAGTATCACCCTAAAAACACTATTTCAAATGAATGTCTAGTGTAATCTGAAAACAAAGAGAATCGAAATGTAAATGTGTGTACTTTTGTACAGTAGACAATGAATTGGACTTATTTATGTGAAAAGGAGAATTGTACTACTTACCTAAATGAAGTAGCCTCCTTCACCTATCTAGGCAGCATCGTTTCAACTACAGGCGGCACAGGCACAGACGAGGATGTCAAAGCCAACCAGGATCGGAAAAGCAAGACAGGTGTTCATTAGCCTGAAACCAGTATGGAGATCGACTGCACTCAGCATATGGAACGAAATCCGAATTTTCAACACCAACGTCAGTCAAGTCAGTGCTTCTGTGTGATGGTTCAGAGACTTGGCACGTTACGAAAGGGATTTCCAACAAACTACAGACATTCATCAACAACTGCCACCTACACTGGCTCGTTACTGAAGATCAGATGGCCGGAATAATAAGAATAAGCAACAAGGAACTCTGGCCTGCCAAGGAACCATACAACAACCTATTGCTCAACAAATATGCAGAAGGAAGTAGAGATGGATTGGGGATACATTGAGAAGGCCGATTGGGAACATTACGCGTCAGGCCAGGTACTCGAGTGGAACCCACATAGGAAACGACGAGTTGGGTGTCCAAGTCGAGGGTGACATAGAAGAGATCGTGTGAGGAAGAAATGAGAGCTTCTGGGCTGTCGTGGAGCCAGGTTCAAAGGATTTCAGAGAACACAGTGGCACTGGAGACGTGCTACTGAAGCCCTATTTTCCACAAGGAACCCAAGGGACAAATAATAACAATAATAATAATAAGGTGGGACAAAGTTCAAGCTTGTGACTGACTGCCTAGATGATAGTCAATTGTCCGCACCATGAAGCCATAAGTCTAAGCATGAAAACAGCTAATCATTTACTATAGTGTGATACAAATTCATCCTAATATAGCCTAGTATCAAACTGAATCTCCTGTAAGTAGAATTGCAGAAGCAGTTCACTCACTAATCTACAAAGGAAAGGAGTAAAACATGAGTACTGTAGTAGATTGTAATTCCATTTTTGTCACACTCACACACACACACACACACACACACACACACACACACACAGTGGAGAGACAGCATCCTTTACTGGAATGTTGCTAAAAAAAGAATTGAGAGTCACATATAACACATAAACCATTTTACAAGATGGATATCTGTCACATTATTTGATCTCTCAGACTGAAAATCAGAGGAAAAAAACTTGACACGCTTCATAGTATTATGCATAGTGGGTCCTAAAAGAAGTATATACGAGAAGGAAGAGGATGAACAAACGAGGCTAATGAGAATGTTCAAAACATTGAAACCTTATCATTAAACGTCGGTCAACTATTGAATATTATCATAAACACTTCAATAGGGCAGCCTACATCTCCTAACACAGTTCAAATCATGTGTTAGTCTGGCTACTACTCATAATCATCTTTTAACCCAATCTCATTTTGACTAACATCAGGCAACCAGGTAGGTGGTTAGTTCAACATGAGCAACACAATGTTTTTAACCATCAGTTTTCATAGCATACTTAACATCCTATGACAGAGTTATACTAGTAATTCTGAAGTTGACTAGTGTGTATCTGGACATATAATGTAAGTGAGTAAGTGAGTCCTGTTAGGTGAAGACGCTGACAAGATGCAGAGTCTTCTGAACACTTTGAGTGGGAATTTGAGAATGTTTGGGATGCGATTTTCACCACCCAAATGCAATTTTTTGCTCCAGGACTGGTCTTCAGCGGTACCGCGGTTAACAATAGAGAGTGAAGTGGTTGAGTGTGTTGACCACTTCACTTACCTGGGAAGTAGGATCAACCCCGGGTGGGTTAGTTGCCGGTGAGATTTCTGCACGGATACAAAAGGCTCGATTGGCTTTTGCCAATTTGCGCCACCTATGGCGCCGCCGTGATATTCGTTTGTCTATTAAGGGTCGCGTGTACTGCACAGCAGTCCGCTCTGTTCTACTGTATGGCTGTGAAACATGGCCATTGAAAGTGGAAGACATGAGAAGGTTACAGGTATTTGACCACCGTTGCCTTCGTAGTATAGGCCGTATTCCGTGGTGTCACCATGTGAGTAATGCAGAAGTTAGGTGTAGAGTTTTAGGGAGAAGAGGTAAGTCAGTCGACGAGGTTGTGAACCTTCATCGACTGAGATGGTTGGGACACGTACTACGTATGCCTAGTCACCGATTGCCTCGTCACACAATGTTGGCTGAGGTGGGTTCAGGCTGGAAAAAGGCCCGAGGTGGCCAGACTAAAACATGGCACCAATGTATGAAGTCTCTGATTGTTGGTCTAAGCCATGTAGGACGATGCAGACTAGGTGGTTGGGGTCCACGGGACAAGAGGAACCAGTGGTTGGAGACCCTAGGTGATATGGCTCAGAACCGAAGTCAGTGGCGCAGATGTATACACACATTATCCTCATCTTAACAACGCTATACCGAATCTCACTATTTTGTCACTCCTCTTTCCTTTCTTCTCGTACTTTATATTTCTTTTGACTGCATTCACTTATCTTCATCCTTCACCTCACTACCTTTTACTTGATGTGCTGATATGAGGTGTGGCAACTCGGACCGTTACGCAGTAATGCCTGGTCCTATGTTGATAATGATGATGATGATGAATGTAAGTGAAATTATCTTTAAAGACAAGCCATGCTGTCTCGGACACATTTCATGCAAGCTTTCAACCGATTCAGTGTTTTCCGCACTGCAGTTACTCAGAAGAAGAGGCGCTAGTCAATCTACAAACCATCAAAAAGAGAGGTGACGAATAGTCATTCTGAGTTTGCATCTATTTATACATCACAAGTTCCTAGATGGGATTAGAGACATCACCATATAACTTGACGGTTAAAGATGTTATCAGATATAAAGTTTTAAAGAAAGTAAGAACCCCATCAATCCATCCAAATCAACATAGAACCAGGCATTACTGTGTAACACTCCGAGTTGCCACACCTCATATCACCACATCAAGTAAAAAGACGGTGAGGCGCAAGATGAAGATAAGAGAATGCAGTCAAAAGAAATATAAAGTACGCAAAGAGAGAAAGGAAGAATGAGAAAATGGTGAGATTCGGTACAGCGGCGGTAAGATGAGGTGTACACAACTGCACCACTGACATCAGTTATCAGCCATGCCATCACCTAGAGTCACCTACCACTGGTTTTTCTTGTCCCGCGCAGAACCAACCGGCTAGTGTCTCCATCAACCTACATCACTCAAACCAACAGATGAGGACTTCATACATTGATGCCATGCTTTACTTTGACCACCTCAAACCTCTTTCCGGCCTTAACCTACTTCGGCTAACATTGTGTGAAGAGGCAATTGGCAACTAGACATACGTAGTACGTGTCCCAACCATCTCAGTCAATGAAGGTTCACAACCTCGTCTACTGATTTACCTATCCTCCCAACAACTCTACACCTAACTTCTGCATTATTCACGTAGTGACACGACGGAATACGTCCTATACTACGAAGGCAACGGTGGTCAAACATCTGAAACCTTCCTATATCTTCCACTTTCAATGGCAATGTTTCACAGCTATACAGTAGAACAGAGAAGACTGCTGTGCAGTACACATGACCCTTAGTAGACAAACAGACATCACGGCGGCGCCATAGGTGGCGTAAATTGGCGAAAGCCAATAGAGCCTTTCGTATTCGTGCAGAGATTTCATCGGCCACTGAGCCACCATGACTGATCTCACCTCCAAGGTAAGTGAAGTGGTCAACACATTCAACCACTACACTCTCTATTGTTAGCCGCGGTGGTGCACCGTTGAAGACCAATCAAAGGGCAACAATTTGCATTTGGGTAGTGAGAAACACATCCCAAACATTCTCAAATTGCCACTCAAAGTGTTCAACAGACTCTGAATCTTGTAAGCTTTCTCACCTAACAGGACCATGTCATGTTATCTGCGTACTCTAGGTCTAACGAAAATTCTCCTGTGATTAGGTCAACGTCTGTGTAATCAGGTGACGAGAGGGAGACCTCCATAAAGATATCCATGGTACAGTTGAATAAGAATGGAGACAGTGGGTATCCTTGACGGACACTGCTCGACCAGTACCGCTCCCCGGACATCTCACCATAGGCTCCAACACGCTCACAAGTGTTCGAGTAGAGAACCTTTAACGGGGTGATGTACTTACTCAGCACGCCTTTCAGTGAGAGACATTGCCATAAGACTCCTCGATCAACGGAGTCGAATGCCGCCTTCAGGTTGAGTAATACAGCTATTATCGGGCGTTAAATGACGTTAAATGATTCATATGACTGACAAAATCAAAGTTGACACACTTCCCAGTAGAGCATAGAGAACAGGTGGATAGGAAAAGAATGATATCAAAGCAGACAAACTTATGTGAGAGAATAAATAATCTAAAGAAAACGGTTAGTGCAAATATTCAAGCATATGGAAGATGTCAATGAGTGAATATATCGTCTGAACTATTGTGACCGATTTTAAGCTATCTCACAAAGACTCCTTAATCCTTTCACCTTGAAGACCCCAGTCAGATAGTCTACACCTACCCACACACCTCACACTAACAGTCAGGGACTCCATAGACTGGTATCACGTCTTAGTCTGGTAACCATTAACCCCCTTCCAACCTAATCTAACTTCCCCCAGCATGGGACATTGAGGTAGGCAGTGGCTCGGCATTCGCATTACCTACTCAGGACATTTAAGTCGACTTAAGTTCACAACCTTATTAGTCGACTTGCCTGACTTGAACATCACTCACATAGTGATTCAGCCGAACGCAAGATATACTACGAAAATATCTGTGATCAAAACCTTATAATCGACAAATGCCTTCTTTTAACATCTATGTCTAACAGCCTTATAACAGCAGTCAATCGAAAAACAGTGTCCGTTAGATCACTTAATAGATGAATGCTCTTCCGAAAGATCTTGCCAACCCATAAACAAAGTGTTGCTCCAAAACTTCAGCTTCAATGGGTGTAGCAAGTTATAAAAAGTATTATCACTTAAGACTCATATTTATCTCAGCAATACGTTTAATAGAAAACATTAGTGAGTAGTCTGTAACTCTACTGAATATCAATTTGACTCTCTGAGATATTCGTGGTTTGGCAGACTAGTATTTATACTAGGTGGTGATTGAAGGTTAAATGAACATTTGGACCGTGGCTCAATTCGAACCAGCGACCACCAGGGTTTCCGGCCTGATGTTCTACCAACCAGTCAGCAGTCAGACCTCGTAGCTCAGTAGTTGGAAAAGCATCAGGCCGGAAACCCGGTGGTCATTCGTTCGAATTCAGCCGCGGTCCAAATGTTCATTTCACCTTCAATCATCATCACCTAGTATCAATACTAGTCTGCCAAACCACGACTGCTATCTCAGATAGTCAATATGATAATCAATATAATGCTTCACCCTCTCTGATTCAGTTAGACTTCGACTGAGATGATAAGTTCTGACTAGGCAGCCAGTGTGAATACGATCACACGGCAGTAACGCGTCACAAATTCATGTGGTAGTCGGACAAAACCCTTGGTGATTGAAGTGAAATATAAGTCTGGTCAGCAGTCGAACCTCACAGCTCAGTTAGTAGAGCATCTGGCCGGAAACCCGGTGGTCAGTGGTTCGAATCCGGCTGCGGTCCGAAGTTTCATTTATACTGAATGTTGTGGATAGTATCAAGATGCTTCTCTACGGGGAAGTTACTTTTTAGACGAACACACTAAGCGATTAACCAGATCCCGCTTACATTGTGAAGGAACAGACGGACACAGAACCACCTTATAGCATGATTGCATGCTTCTGTCGACAAAAAGAGAAACGGCTCATAGATACATCCGAAGAAGTATTCACCACTTTCATCTTACTTTTCAGAAATAGAGGAAACAAGAAAGCTGCAGCATGATCTGCACTGCTTTCAAGTCTCAACCATATCTGCTATTGCTTTAAGCCACTGAGACGCGTAGTCCATCGGATCACCATTACAGAGTAAGTCGGAAAGTAGTTACAAATGCTACCGCAACACAACTATCCTTCATTCCACTGCACCGAATAATACACCGGCGATATTTCCAATTCTTCCAACAGGTCCTACAGCAAGCAGACAGTGGGCAATGTGGGATCCACTAGGACAACTTACCTATAACATCTCAGTATCGGAAGCTGGTATTTCAGGATGGCCTCATTCAATGAATGATGATCTTCATCAAGACTAAAACCACACGCCATCTCACCCCAGAATGGCTTACAATGTGTTTCTCTCAGATCCCAGTAATCCTACGTAGAAAACACTGGTCGAACATGCAGAGTCTTTAAACATCCTTAGCTTAGAGAGGTCAGGTTTCGCATAAGCAGGGCAGAAATAGGCGCTCATCCTCGGTCATAACTGAGCATATGGAATAAACTGAACCAAAATGCGACCCGGTGCTCCAGGTACTTGACTTTCAACAAGTAGGTCACGGATCCCAGTCTCGACGCACAACTTAATACGGCTTAAGCAAATGTACTGAAACATAACTAACATTCCCGGACAGATAGCTGCTACCTTAAATTCGTGATCGGGCTTCTATATCACAATGCTACGAGCTGTACTGGTGGAAAGCCTGTTCTTTCAAGGTCCCTCTATACCAGAAAGGTTCTTTAGATCGTAGTTAGACAGAAAGCAGTTACCATTGTAGTGTACATTTTTAAGGCCATGATGGAGGTTCGGGGGTTAAGTCGTGCTGTCGACTAGACAGGAGGGTGAAAGCAGTAAGCTGTTTCCTTTAGATGACCATGAGTGCCACGCTGATTTTACCTTCTTTATGGGAAGGGTAGAGGGATCAGCAAAGAACGGCCCTAAAAGCAGCACACTCACATCTACCCAGAGGTATGCCGATACCGGAAACAGGTTCATAGTATGATTCGAATGCAACAAACCAGTATCTCAAACTTCCAAAAAGCCGGTGTGTGACCAGCCTTAAGCAGATGTCCCATGGGCTATGCGACCACGCACTAACCTTTTTTTTCAGGTAGCCTCGACAACGATCTGAGTTCATAGAACAGCATCCCTGGTTTCTTTAAACCAGGCTCCAAATTACACACTGGAGCCTTCAATGTCCGGGTTTCATTGGCCAAAGTTCTAGCAACTTGGGCTATGGATGTGTGCTGTGCTTGCTAGACATGCATACAGAACCCATATGTAGTTATTCTGGAGATTCAATGGCCAGTTCTTGCACGTGTATGTATACCTGAAGCTGTGGCTCAGTGGTTTAGAGAGGTGACTATCAACTAGTGTCGCCGGTCAAAGTCGCGGAAACTACCCAGTCTCCTACTAAAAGCCAAATGTTAAGACATGGTTGTTGATGTAGGTGATTTCAATGCACAAGTGGGTAAGCTAAGTCAGACAGAAAGACACTTAGGTAACACTTTCGTAATCCCGAAGAGTCGAATGAATAGGTAACGGAGATCGCTCACTACAACTGTGCTCAGATAACCATTTACTTCTAGCCAGCGCGAACATCAGGCATAGAGAAACATTATCTGATATGGAATCCACAGAGCTCAACTTAGCAGCTATCAGTCATTGATGTAAAGGGTTGGTGACAGACTCCCGCTCCTTCTGGGGCACGTATTTGTACAGTGACCACGATTTGGTCCGTGTGTGTCTCCGTCTAAATGAACATAAGAAAACTCTAGCAACAAGAGCACTGCAACTGCAGCTAGATAGTGAGAGCATCAATGCCACTTTCAGTGAGAAGCTGGCTGGACAGTTATCAAAACAGAACAACAGGATCCTCATGAGAGAGGCCCGCCGATATCTTCATTCTGCTGTAAAAACAGAGATGAAGAGAGTAACCGACTATCAGAAAGTGGTTAGAGAGAACAAGTGGATTTCAGAAGCTTCCTCAGAATTCATAGATGTACACGAATGCATACCTATATACTCCGAGCATAATGAGGAGCGAATGCAAATCAAACGTAGACTAACAAAACGTTAACCAAGAACAGTAGTGGGCGGCGAAGGCTAAAGAGATGGGAAAGGCAGCAGCGACAGACAACAGTAATCATCATCATCATCATTATCAACATAGGACCAGGCATTACTGCGTAACGGTCCGAGTTGCCACACCTCATATCAGCACATCAAGTAAAAGGTAGTGAGGTGAAGGATGAAGATAAGTGAATGCAGTCAAAAGAAATATAAAGTACGAGAAGAAAGGAAAGAGGAGTGACAAAATAGTGAGATTCGGTATAGCGTTGTTAAGATGAGGATAATGTGTGTATACATCTGCGCCACTGACTTCGGTTCTGAGCCATATCACCTAGGGTCTCCAACCACTGGTTCCTCTTGTCCCGTGGACCCCAACCACCTAGTCTGCATCGTCCTACATGGCTTAGACCAACAATCAGAGACTTCATACATTGGTGCCATGTTTTAGTCTGGCCACCTCGGGCCTTTTTCCAGCCTGAACCCACCTCAGCCAACATTGTGTGACGAGGCAATCGGTGACTAGGCATACGTAGTACGTGTCCCAACCATCTCAGTCGATGAAGGTTCACAACCTCGTCGACTGACTTACCTCTTCTCCCTAAAACTCTACACCTAACTTCTGCATTACTCACATGGTGACACCACGGAATACGGCCTATACTACGAAGGCAACGGTGGTCAAATACCTGTAACCTTCTCATGTCTTCCACTTTCAATGGCCATGTTTCACAGCCATACAGTAGAACAGAGCGGACTGCTGTGCAGTACACGCGACCCTTAATAGACAAACGAATATCACGGCGGCGCCATAGGTGGCGCAAATTGGCAAAAGCCAATCGAGCCTTTTGTATCCGTGCAGAAATCTCAAGACAACAGTAAACAGCTGTTTAGACTTATAAGAGAAACTGGAGAAGAGGTCAAAGATTACTGAGACTACTGAGGAGAAGGATGGGATCTGTGGATCACTCGCATAAGAGGCGAATGGAATGATAGGCGGAATACTTCCAGAAAGAGTTCAGCTGGCCTCCAGCTACTATTCAGTTGCTCGATATCTAGTCGGAGCCCGAATGAAATATCGAGATAGGACGCGCAACACTTGCAGAGGTCGAGAAAGCTGCGGGTAACCTGAAACGAGAAAGAGCAGCAACGGCAGATGAAGCATTTCCGGAGGTATTTAAGGAAGGTGCTCAAGGTTTGTTGGCCAGGTTAAGTGATCTGTATGGCAGTCAGATATGATCCCCTCTGGCTGGTCTCGATCACTGACTGGTCAATCTTCAAGAAAGGCGACAAGCCCTCCTGTGATAACCACAGAGTAATCACCCTGGAAAATATAGTGTCTAAGTGTTACTGCTTGTTTTATACCGTCGTTGACTGGACCGAGTTGATCGGTTTCTGTTGGCATACGATCTCCTGTGTGGATGCCCCGATATATGTGTGTTCTAGTTAAAGATGGATAGTGGCTAGCAGTGGAATCCAGGATGCGCGTTTCGTCCTATTTGGGACTCGTCAGCTGGATGTAATAACACTGAAACTATACCCGTCGCACAAGAAATGGCTATTGTGGCTCGGTAGTGTAGTGGATAACGCTCTGGCGTCTGAAGCGATCGCTCCCGAGTCAGAATCCCGGTGGGAACGACATCACTCACTGGGAGGCAGGTACATCTAGCTGACGAGTTCCAAATAACACGAAGTGTGCATCCTGGATTCCACTGCTAACCACTATCCATCTTTACTATACTGTCTAAAATTCTAGGTTCCATAATCATTGGACATTTGAGTATAACTTGCGAACAGCAAACCTGAGAAAATTAGTCGGGCTTCCAATCTGACTGTGGGTGTATCAACAAAATATTCACCCTGCACTAGCTTCTATAACCCATGCACACTTACCGATCCTGGACATTGAGTGCATTTCTCAACCTGAAGGCGGCATTCGAAATGGTCGGTCGAGAGGTCTGAAAGGGATATCGAGTAAGTACATCACCCCGTTGAAGGTTCTCTACTCGAACACTTGTGAGCGTGTTGGAGCCTATGGTGAGATGTCCGGGGAGCGGTACTGGTCGAGCAGTGTCCGTCAAGGATACCCACTGTCTCCATTCTTATTCAACTGTACCATGGATATCTTTATGGAGGTCTCCTCTCGTCACCTGATTACACAGACGTTGACCTAATCACAGGAGAATTTTCGTTAGACCTAGAATACGCAGATAACATGACATGGTCCTGTTAGGTGAGAAAGCTTACAAGATTCAGAGTCTGTTGAACACTTTGAGTGGCAATTTGAGAATGTTTGGGATGTGTTTCTCACTACCCAAATGCAAATTGTTGCCCTTTGATTGGTCTTCAACGGTGCACCACCGCGGCTAACAATAGAGAGTGTAGTGGTTGAATGCGTTGACCACTTCACTTACCTTGGAGGTGAGATCAGTCATGGTGGCTCAGTGGCCGATGAAATCTCTGCACGAATACGAAAGGCTCGGTTGGCTTTTACCAACTCACGCCATTTATGGTGCCGCTATGATGTCCGATTACTCATTACGGGCAGAATTTACTGCTGTGCAGTTCGCTCTGTTGTACTCAGTGAATATGAATCTTTACCAATAAAGGTAGAGGACATGAGGAGGTTCCAAGTGTTTGCCTACAGTTGGCTTCGTAGTATAGGTGCCACCATGTGAATAACGCAGAAGTCAGGCAGAGTTTCAGGGAGGAATGTAAGACAGTTGGTGCGGTCGTGAATCATCAGTCGACTGAAATGGCTGGAACACATGTTACACACCTCTAGTCACCGTTTGCTTCACCACCCAATGGTAACAGAAGTAGGTTCAGACTGGAAAAAGGCTTGGGTCGTATAGACTAAGAAATGGCATCATGACATGAAGTTCATGACTGTTAGTTTGAGCTATGTAGGAAAGTGCAGGCCGATGGTTACAGTTTCTGGTTGATATGGCTCAGAATCGAAGTCAGTTATGCAGATGTAACCAAGTGTGTCCGTAAGTATGGTATTTGTTTTGCACCATAGAAGTGTAAAGTAATTTTGCATGATTGGCAGGAGCCTGTGTCTTCGCTCACCCTTGGTGGTAAGCAGTTGGAAGTAGTCGAAAATTTCATGTGTCTGGGTAGTTTTATGAGTGCTGGTAGAAGTGTGAGTGATGACATTTCCAACTGCATATCGAAAACCAGAGTGGTATACGTCATTCTGGGCCTCCTTTGGCGCCATCGTGACGTTAGTTTGACTGTATAAGATCGGGTTTACAACGCTTCTGTGTGAGCATTTCTGCTCTACGCCTGTGAAAGCTGGCCTCTCCGAGCTGAGGATGTGCGAAGACTGCATGTGTTCGATCATTGTTATCTTCTTAGGATTGCCCGTATCCAGTAGCAACACCATGTGAGTAATTACGAGGTACGACAGTATGTGTTTATGCTTGATAGAGATCATCAGTCAATAAATGAAGTCATTTGGAAACACCGGTTTCGGTGGCTTAGATATGTGTCACGCATGTTTCCTGACCATTCATTGTTTGCTAGCACATGGACTGGATGGAAGAAGTGAAGGGGTGGTCAGTGTATGGCGTGGTGAAGTGGGATGAAATATAATTGTATCGGGTTAGCATCACGACTCCTGGTTGGAATCCGAGAGTACACGCAACTCAATGGCTTGAGACGTTAACAGATATAGTTCGGGAGAGAAACCAGTGGTGGTCATGCTGTAGCTTTCTCCTATCTTCTGCTGCTCAAAAGTTTTATGTTTGAATGTAACTTACTGGACTGCCTTTCTAATCCACTTTTCATCAATTAAGTCTTCACAATGTTGTTATACTATTTTGTGTGGCACATTTCTTGTTATATCATGCTTTTGTTCTAATAATAATAAGAATAATAATCCGCACTTTATCCTCATCTTAACTGTTACACCTAGAGCAGGAATGAATATAACGCGCAGACAGATGGCAGAAGCTCGACCTAGAAAAAAATAAACCTGGAGAACGATAAAATCACTGAAGTGTAATACACTTCTGTAAGACATTAAACTTTATCATCAACTGAACAACAGACAACGTTTAGTAAGGTGAAGAAAAACTTCATCTTCATATGAACTGTTTACACTTCAACAAGAATAACAGAGTATACGCAACAACAACAAGAAGAAGAAGAAGAAACAGAGTCTTTCTACACTTACCGATTACATTTATTATTCACTAGATTCACAGCGCATGTATAACACAACACATGTTTACATGGAAGCTAGATTAACGGAGGATTAAAGTGAATAATTTAGGCACACCTACCAAACGTCCATAGATCACAATTGGTAAATCACAAGTATCACAAAAATGGAAAACTGTATCTTTGGCTTTTTCACCGACTAACCAAACCTGAAAGATAAGAAATAAATAAGGCATCGTTGTGAAGAAATGAAGTATAAGATACCACCTTCATGTTATACAGCTTTTTAATTGCTTCAGAAATGTTTTATGCTGAATTGAAACATCATAATATACATGTGGTTCAGGGATTCAACCCATGGTACAGTTGATAAGTAAGCTGTGCCTTACTGATCTAGACACTTGGTTTCCTACAGATGGGTTACCAGTTTCAGTCCCGCTCTATAGATGCATGTTTGGACAACTAGTTTATATCATTATTCAATCAATCAATATCAACATAGGAGCAGGCATTACTGTGTAACAGTCCGAGTTGCCACACCTCATATCACCACATCAAGTAAAAAGACGGTGAGGCGCAAGATGAAGATAAGAGAATGCAGTCAAAAGAAATATAAAGTACGCAAAGAGAGAAAGGAAGAATGAGAAAATGGTGAGATTCGATATAGCGTCGTTAAGGTGAGGATAATGTGTGTATACATCTGCGCCATTGACATTGATTCTCAGCCATGCCATCACCTAGAGTCAGTCTCCAACCACTAGTTCCTCTTGTCCCGCAGACCACAACCACCTAGTCTGCATCACCCCACATAGCTCAAACCAGTTGTCAGAGACTTCATACATTAGTGCCATGTTTTAGTCTGGCCACCTCAGGCCTTTTTCCAGCCTGGACCTACTTTGGCCAACATTGTGTGAAGAGGCAATTGGCAACTAGACATATGTAGTACGTGTCCCAACCATCTCAGTCAATGAAGGTTCACAACCTCGTCTACTGATTTACCTATCCTCCCAACAACTCTACACCTAACTTCTGCATTATTCACGTAGTGACACGACGGAATACGTCCTATACTACGAAGGCAACGGTGGTCAAACATCTGAAACCTTCCTATATCTTCCACTTTCAATGGCAATGTTTCACAGCTATACAGTAGAACAGAGAAGACTGCTGTGCAGTACACATGACCCTTAGTAGACAAACAGACATCACGGCGGTGCCATAGGTGGCGTAAATTGACGAAAGCCAATAGAGCCTTTCGTATTCGTGCAGAGATTTCATCGGCCACTGAGCCACCATGACTGATCTCACCTCCCAGGTAAGTGAAGTGGTCAACCACTTCACTCTCTATTGTTAGCCGCGGCACTGCCGAAGACCAGTCCTGTATCACTAGCCATCACATGATAAGGGTATCTTGTTGTTTACTGCATGGATATGCACAAGGTTACTTACTGTGTTTCTCTCCATCAAATGACACTTTCTACCAGTGTACACCAGTTGTGCAACTTTCGTTGAACAGTTACAACAGGAGACTTGTAGATCGGTAGACTAATTATCAAATAATACGCCATGAGTTTAAATCATCTATATTTACTTCGATTTCAGCAATCAAGTAATATGATACATTTTGGGTGTAGGGATCCAACCCAGCACTACTGTTCGATCAGTATCGAAAGAGAATAACAATCTGTCTCAAGAATAGGTGGGATAATTTGTGCACAGTAAACGACTTTTAACGACAGTTTGCGTCACGATCTGGATTCGGTTGTCAATCTTTCTTGGTATGACTCCAAACCATTTTGTAGAATCTTGATGCCAACAAAGTCAATTTTTTGACCCATTTCTATGTAGTGTAACGCGATCACCGATTTATTTTCTAGCTTTCTAACATCTTATGAGGTTTTCGGAATCTGCTTTCAGCATAGTCCATGCTTCTTTACTCTCAAATTTCTCTGGCTGGCTGTCTCCACTGCGTAATGCAGTAATGTCGATTTTAGTTACTACATTCTTATCTTTCATTAAATTAGAGCGTCGGGTATTTGTTACCCAAAGGCTAGCTTTTATGACATATTTGTTAAGAGTTCTTCTAACTTCTTCTGAGGTCTCCTTATGATATAGGATTATGATCATGTTTATCTAGTTATTTGGAGGGAGTTTCGGCATATCCTTAACTTCATTTCTTAAAATTGTTTTTACGAAATCTTTGGGATATTTGTTTGCCTTCAGCGTGCGACAAACTGAATTTAACTCTTCTACTCTCTATCCTATTTTGTTGTAACAAAACAATTAGCTCTGTTGATTAGATTCCGTTAAACTGTAACTTTAGTAGTTACAGGATGTTCAGACTGATAATCTAAGTACCTGTGAGATTGTTTTGTTTTCTCATGTTCAGTCTGTCAACAGATACAGTATTAATTACTGGATAACATTTTGAAATTAACCCACAGTTCTTATTTGTCTAAAGACAACTTTGCAGATGTAAAGTTCATCAGTTTGTAAGATAGATTTCGTTTTAATTGCTTGGTAGTTTTCCAGATTTGATGTTTGTTGTTCGGGGTGTTCCATTTTCTCACTATACTAGCACCTAATGGATGTTCTGATTGACTAACCGACTTTCAGTTTCTATTCGCAAACATTTAATGTCAACTTAGATGACATTACTTTGAGTCATATTTCCCAACCGATAGCTGCTACATTGACGTGGTGGTCGAGCTTGCATATCACAATGACCCAACGGGCTGTGCTGGTGGAACACTTGTTCCTTCGAGGTCTTACCATGCCTGAAATGTCTGTTCGATAGTGGTTAGACGAAAAGCAGTTACCGTTGTGGTGTAAATTGCTACACTATGATGGGGGTCTGAGGGCGAAGACGTACTGCTGTTAGCTGGATGAGGTGTGACAGCAGAAATGTGTTTCCCTCAGATGACCAGTAGTGCCATGATGATGCTGTCTTCTCAATGGGAAGGGAGGTTAGAATAGGTCGGCCCCAAAAATAACACTCCACGCCGGGCCGGCGGTGTTGGTTCACTTGTCGTTTCATTTCGACCATCCGGCCCCAAAAATACAAAAGTTCAAAATAATCATACACAAAAGGCTGTGTGTGACAGGCCTCAAGCAGATTTCCAACGGGCTCCGCGGTCACACAAACCTCTTTTAGGTACCTTAAGGAGAAATAGCCTTCCACGGTGTGGGCAGCCAGGAAGTATCAATCGCCCTCACAACTCTGTCAGCACTCAAGTTTCCTCAGACTGCGATACACCTCACCCGTCATTACTTTCTAATCTTCCTTCACGTCTCCTAATTAACAATACTACATCATCTTTAATTTCTCCTAGTTCTGCAGCCTTTGATAACGATCTGAGTCCAGAAAACAACATCACTGGTCTCCTTAAACCAAGCTCAAAATTACATATTGGAGCCTTCAATGTCCGCACTCTCAGTCAAATTGGTCAGCAGGCTTCGTTGGTAAAGACTCTAGCAACTCGGGCCATGGATGTGTGCTGTTTGTGAGACACGTATACAGGACCCAAGTGTGGTTATTCACCTGAACTCTCCAGACTAATCTGGTGAATTCTGCGAATTCACCCTACGAGTTTCTGGAGATCTGATAGCTAGCTCTCGCGGTCTTGCAGATGTAGGCATAGCATTAAGCACTAGGGCAGAAAACTCACTACTAGACTGGATTCCAATTGATAGTCGCCTCTGCGCTATGCGGCTGAACGGCACGGTGAGAACTAAAAGGAATAGAGAGACTCACCATTGTCTCTTTGTAATCTCTGCTTAAGCACCCACTGACTGGGCTGACGAGGTTGAGAACCTTCATCGTTTGAGATGGTTGGGACACGTACTACATATGTCTAGTTGCCAATTGCCTCTTCACACAATGTTGGCCAAAGTAGGTCCAGGCTGGAAAAGGCCTGAGGTGGCCAGACTAAAACATGGCACTAATGTATGAAGTCTCTGACAACTGGTTTGAGCTATGTGGGGTGATGCAGACTAGGTGGTTGTGGTCTGCGGGACAAGAGGAACTAGTGGTTGGAGACTGACTCTAGGTGATGGCATGGCTGAGAATCAATGTCAATGGCGCAGATGTATACACACATTATCCTCACCTTAACGACGCTATATCGAATCTCACCATTTTCTCATTCTTCCTTTCTCTCTTTGCGTACTTTATATTTCTTTTGACTGCATTCTCTTATCTTCATCTTGCGCCTCACCGTCTTTTTACTTGATGTGGTGATATGAGGTGTGGCAACTCGGACTGTTACGCAGTAATACCTCGTCCTAGGTTGATCTGGATAGATGATGAAAGTCATATTTTAGGGGAAAAAACTAGCAATAATAACTTCTAGGGAAGACAATACAACGTTCACCACTGGGAATATAAGCTTTGCTTACAATCGGTAATAATAAGTGAATATAAAATTAATTTGAAAAGAAAATAATGATGATAATTTACATTATTTGTCCAATGTGCTCGTTTTGAACGGTCTCTTGGGTCTTTGCCACCTTTAGTACTTGGTGAAACAGGTCTTGAATTAGGTGTATGTGATCGGGAACGTGAATGAACACCAGAATGATAAGAACGACTTCTTGTCCTACTTCTAAAAAATGATTTTCTCCGACTATTACGATAAGCAGATCGTGATCTGGAACGACTAATGGATCGTGAACGAGATGAATATATTGATCTGCCACGAGAATGAGAATGTGATCTAGACCAAGATCTAGAATGTCGACTTTTAGAATGTGAGTGGGAACGAGAGTAGTTAGAACGACTTTTAGATCTGCTACTTCGACGTGAATGTGAAGTACGTCTTGAAAATGATCTAGTCGCTGATCGGCTACGATTAGAATGGGAATAACTTCGTCGAATACTACCACTTCTAGATCGACTTCGGCTTGTACTACGAGTGTGAGCTGTACTCCTGCTCACAGATCTTTCAGAACCAGGTGAACAAACCATTATACGCCAACAATCGTTTTGAAATCTGGAAGAGAACAGAATACAAACAGTGATAAATAGCTAGGTACATAAAGTGTGTTGGGTAATGCAACTATGATACTACAGACGTAATTACAAACCAATCAACTCATAAACACAATGCAATCTTGCATAAAGCTTGATGTTCAACGATAGTGTCTCTGACTATACAACTGAATGACGATGGGTCTAACCTATGACGAGGCAAAACATTCAGTTTCTTCAGGATCGTGGATTTCATCATCAAGATGAACATAGGACCAGGCATTACTATGTAACGGTCCAAGTTGCCACAGCTCACCTTATATCAGCACAAAAGTAACAAGGTAATAAAATGGAAGATAAAGAAGGGAAAAAAATAGGCCAGAAGAAGTAGGGGTAAGGAGTAGTAGAAGAGAGAAAGGAAGGACGAGAAAATGATGAGATTAAGTATGGCGGTTAAGATGAAAATAATGTGTGTATACATCTGCACCGCTGACATCGGTTGTGAACCTTATCACGGAGTCCCCAACCACTGGTTTCTCTTATCTTGTGGACCCCAACCAGTTAGTTTGTATCGCACTACATGGCTCAAATCAACAGTTAACAACTTCATGCAATGATGCAATGTTTTAGTCTGCCCCCCCACCCCCAACCATTTTTTAAACTGAACCTACTTCGGTCAACATTGTGTGACGAGGCAGAGGATGACTAAGCATGTGCAACACATGTCCTAGCCATCTCAGTAGATGAAAGTTCACAACAGTATCAACCAACCCACCCCTTCTGCCTGAAATTTTACACCTGACTTTTGCGTTACTCGCATGATGACACCATGAAACACTACGTTTGCTACGAAGCCAACGGTGGTCAAAAACCTGAAGCCCTCTCACGTCTTCCACCTTTAATGGCGGTCTCACAGCCACACAGCAGAACAGAGTGGGATACAATACAGTACATTCAACCCTTAATAGATTATCAGATATCTGGGCGACACCACACATGGTGTGAGTTGGAAAAGACTCACCGAACCACTGAGCTACCACGGCTGATCTGACTTCCCTGGAAAGTGAAGTTTTCAACGCGCTAAATCACGTTACTCTCTATTGTTAGTCAGGGTACCACTGAAAACCAGTCCTGAAGCAACAATTTGCACTTGGGTGATGAGGAACGCATTCCAAACATTCTTAAACTGCCAGTCAAGGTGTCCAGAAGACTCTAAATCTCATGGGTTTACCTAGTTGATCAGTGCTAACAGGTAAACACACCTAGAATTATAGTTTTCAGACGACTAATTCCAAACACCCAAGATGAATTGAGTACAAGTCACCAAAACCCAACTCATTTTTGACCGCAAAGGTTTTTTGAATAAAATGCTATATCATTTACCGCTACACATTGTGTTACATATCTTTCTACACTACCAAGCTTAACGCGGCTACCCAGTTGCGTACAATTGTGTTTTGCGACAGATAAGGTTATCCAGTAGAATCTACGGTTGTGAGACCACTTCTTATCATTATTCAACTAAAGAATTCAACGGCTTGAATCTTAAAATTAGTTTCGTGTACACTCATCTCTATTATTTGCTAGGCGTTATAAAAATCAATCATAAGTAGTCAGTATCACTTCATAGTTAGTCAAATAAGTACAAAATCAACGCAGAGCCGCCCACACAACTACTTCACATCAAACTGCCACATTTCACACTAGTGTACAAAGAACAAGTAGATAGAAAAGGGCTGATATCAAAGTATACAAACTTGTGTGACAGAATAAACAATCTGATGATAAAGGGTAGTACAAATATTCAAGCTTTAGATGTCAGGGAGTGAATATATATGGGCCATTGTGACCGATTTTCACCAAGAGTTTTCAACCACTGATTCCTATCGTCTCGGGGACCCCAGCTAGACAGTTCACATCCTCCCATATGAATCAGATCAACAGTCAGACTTTATAGACTGGTGCCACATCTTGGTCTGGTCACCATATTCTCCATTGAAAGACAAAGCTATAAATTGTCAATCAAATTCGGAAATGTTACTGCAGCATTTCAACGGTTCAAGTACGAACCAATTGCAAGCAACATAAAGTGCTTCAATTTTCTACCGAATGTCATATCTAGCCACAAAAGTACCATTATATACCTTCGCCTACTATATCTCACTAAATCCTCTAACTAGCTTTGGGTCGCTTACGAAGTATGAAAAGCGGTACACACGTAAGATGTTACGACCTACAGTCATTACCTTGATTTGGTGATATATGCCGACTGGAAGAACTGTTACTTGAGATCCTACTATGCCATGAAAGGCTGTCGGATAGTGGTAAGATTAAAATTAGCTATCATCATATGTTAATAGCTTAACTTTTGGCGGAAATCCGATGGAGGTTGTGCCATAGACTGGGTGGAATTGTGAAGGCAATAAATCATCTCCCTCCAGCAGTTAGCACTCCTAGTGCTGTCTTCTAATCCCAAGAAGGGGTCAGAAAAGGTCGCTCTGGAAAATATGCACCCAGCCTAGCCTGGCGGCTTCCCGTAGCCAGTGGTAAGCTTCTCTAAGTACAAATGCAACTCTACAAACTTCAATAAACTTAAAAAGACCCTAGTCGACCGCAAGATGTCGATCTGGTCCTGCAATGATACAAAACTAATCCAAATGCTTTTTCAATTACCTCAAGAAGTTACCTACTTTCATAATATGAACAGCTTGAAAGCTTTAAACACCAGAGAACTAATTTTGTTAAATTTTTCGCCACTTCTGACTCCCCTACTTATTTATTTTCGTTAGCAGAAACATTAGGCTCCCTACAACTTTATCAACCTATTATCCTGAGAACAAAGTTCAAGTCAGTAAGATGCTACTTTACTACGAAACAATACTTTGGAAAATCAGGGCACTGATTGAATGCTGGTCGAGCAGTAGGCTAAAAAGGAGTTACGATAAAGAGTAACGTAGTCGGATGTTATATACTGAAGAGAAAAAAATCAATGAACTCAAAAGTCAATTAAACAACCTTGAGCACGTTCATACACCAAGCAATGAACCATACCTATTATGCGAGGGTTAATGAACCCACCGGGTTCCCTACACTTTCCTAGATGGGACGAAGTTTAAACCTGTGTGAACATCTAAGTGCATACAGTAATAAGGCACAGCTTTACAAAAGCCGGTAACACTCAACATTCCCAGTCGGCCATCCATGCAATTACTTACCCCAACATTGCTTAACTTCAGTGATCGAATAAGATGGGGACGAAGTTATTAATACGCTGACTGCACTCACGTTATAAATACTCCCCAAGAGCAAATTAAGCTATGACAAATAAATTCTGTCATACTGTTTAACTGAATAAGGCTGTTTACACACATGCAGTAGATAAAACTAAAAATGTACTGTTAACAAAGAATAAGAGGTTAGTAGGTCTACAACGATACTTTTTGATCTCTTACAATAACTCTGCTAACTTCACATAATGTCAACGTCCGAACATTACTCTCATTCATACAACATGCTTCCCACTACCTGAAACTATGAATTCTCGGTTCATGAATGCGTGCTCCTTCGAAGATAGGAACAAGTATGGTAGCCCAATTAACCCTATCTGAGTAATATGATGAATCTGTAGAACTCAATTCAGGTCGATTCCATCACTGAGATCTATTAGTTCCCAGGTATATGGTTAATATTTATTTCTAAGGTTGACAACATCGACACGAATAGTGCGAGTAGAGGAAACTTGCAGTTTTTGAGCTCTCGCTTCTAGGTCTTGAGGCTCGGTTCTTTTTGTTTAGTTGTACTCTGTTGATGGTTGCAGAAGTCTTCGCGTTTTCCTGCTTATAGCTTTGGAGGCAGTGATTGTCTATTTGAGGGTATTTTATTTGCAAATTGTAGTTTGGTTTGTTTAGGGGGGAGGCAACGGAGCTGCCGATAAAGTCAACTAACCGTTTGCAATTCCTGTTTTTGCAAACACCTGCAAGTAAGTGTTAAGCGTTACTTTGAAAACGCTAGAAATAGGGTGACTGGGGAATGAGAAAAAGAGGAGTGAAAAGTACTAATGAAGATGTAAGCGCTACTGGTAGTAGCACAAATATGGGGGAGAGATGCATCTTACTGCATATATTAGGGTTGGGAAATACAAGAATGCTAGGGCATATCATCAGTTACTACTACCAATTGTTCGTGGTAAGCCATTTGCGCTCACATACTCATCCAGTAGTCGTTTGAAACAGTCGACTAATGTAACGCAGAAATCAACAGTATGTCACTTGACGGACAACTGCGTACTATCCGACTAAGTAGATCTGCAGAAAAAATAGAACGGATCACGAAATTCAGTGATGCTTATTCATAATCCCCACTAGCATGCCAATTAACTACAGTTCAGACTACGAAAAGGATGAACATTTCTGAAAACTGTCGATTTCGTCTCCATCCCTGGTTGCCACCTTCAAAATGAGAATGAATCTCCCTGGTATCACCAACTATAAAGATTAAAAACGCTCTTAGCGTGTTGTTGTTGTCTCTGAAAACTCAGCAGGAAGCCAACTAGCTGTAACCGGTTATTGCCTGCATGTCACGACTACATAATGGGCAATTACTTCTTCCTTGTTACCACTTTATGAAAAACGCCTGACATTACAAAATCAATCAAAAACTACAGACTTAGAGACGTACCGCTTTTTCAAAATTTCCTTTTCGCACCAACAACCCTTAGGTCCAATATCCAAATGGTTCAAAAAGTTGTTGATGGAATAGAAGTTTTCGTCTAACTGGCTTCCGCGTTCAGCAAAGAGAGAGGAAAAACGGTGGTTAAAATGTGAAAATGCAATTAGTTCTTGTCAGATCCTAGCCAAATGCCAAAAAGGTAGACAATTGCCACTTAGAGTGTAGCGTCACACACTTCCCCAAAATCAATAGCCTAGGGTTTGACAACCTTCGACATTGATGCTGACCTTGATAGTTTAACTGGACTCACTAAGCTGAAGGCACCCGGTCAAGCATCCTCGCCATTTGGCACGCTGTCGCGTTACGTTGCACTGCTCGTATTCGACTCTCTAGCCAGTTAGTTGGAACGCATCGGTATTTTGGCATAACCATCCAAATATACTATTCCATCCGACTACGCTATCGTGTTCTTCCTTGGTCCCGTATTCGTGGGTACATAACAAGTCCGAATAATTAGTGATTGGTCTTTGCGTCTATCAAGTTCGCACCAGGACAAATCCCAAAATAGGATTCAGAAGAAGGAGCCTGGTTTACGTCCTCAGATAGGGTATTTCAGGGCCTAACAACTCCTAGGGAATAGAAGCTATGCCAGACATATGACATGTTATGTCCCAGGCCCAGTTTATGTACGTGTCCCCTAAGATTAATGCTATAGGTAAGATCCAATGAGTGACGGAGTGGGTGGCCAAAAGCTATCAGAATGCTGTGAGCTGCTGCGATGTCTCCTGATAGCTCTTTATATTCCAGAGGATACAGAACCAGTGCAACCAGTCGTTCTTCATATGTTTTGGACCTAAGTCCTCGAACAGGCTTTGTCGAAAGCCTCTAGATGCTTTTTAGGCTTAACTTGTCCTTCTGAAGGGAATGGGGAAACCGATGGTTCTAAACTCCAGGTGAGGTCGTACGAAGTTGTCTAAAATTTGGTGGAAGCATCTACGATCCGGAAATTCCACTAAGGGCTACTAATGCCAAGTTCCCACGAGGTTCGTCTTTGCTACACTTGGAATGGGATTTTGAATCATAGTGGGAATGAGATGACCAAATTTTTCCCCATCAGTGAAGACCCAACTCCCAAGCGATTGAGCCGATATGCATGACACGTATTACGTGTAACACTGCATTATTCAGGATTAAATGCCAGCGTGGATTGGAGTTGAGTTTAGTCTCCCTCTAAATAAGACACTGTCTTCTCCACTTTTGCTTTCTCTCCATAGTTTCACGTCACAACTTCATCAAGAAGGGAGATCCATGGTCTGCACACCCCAACTGCAAACGAGTTGGCACGGATCGTTGTAAGTCTTTCTCAAGCTTTGTTGTTTAATATTGCCCTCCAATCTGGGGTTTCTGATGAAAGTTTGCGGGTGACTTGCTAAGATGATGAGGGTTGTGGGTCATGCGATATACTATGACCATTTGCCCACTAGTCCTTCGGTTTTGTACCGGTTGCAATTAAAAGTGATTAAGTTAGTTCGGCAAGATTTATACCTCAGCCCAATCACTGTTTTCGTGGCTATTCGGTGAACCCTTCCTAGGACGAGGGCGTCCTTCCAGTATCGGGTACAGCTAGTGAGTTTTTATCTATATTCAGACGTATATGCAATCCGTTTTTCTTAATAAATAGCGATAGGTATGTAAATATCTACCCGCATTTTCGGAATGCATTTTGCCGTTTGGTGGGACCGAGATTATTCGGATCAAACTTCTGTAGTCTGAAAGAAAGCCATAAGGATCATAGCCATGGAGAAACTAACATCGGATTGAACCACTATCCAGACGACACTCTCCTGTTTTAACTCACTTCCAGACACCAAGTACTATTCTGATACTTTTGCAATGTGACCGATCGCGTTTGCATGCTAGGTTTGTATAAATGGTAAGGCAAAATGAATAAACAATAGATATGTGGTTTGGCGCCCGCACTTTCCTATTTGTTATCATGAAGGGTGGAACTTATTGACCCCTGCTGATGTGTGGGTCTCTTGTGCGAACCCCTTGATTTTGCCACGTCCTCTATCGTGACCCGAATTATTTTGTGGTGGATGAATGAAAAAACGAGAGTTTCGTTCTATTCAGGAATCGACGGTTTAAAGCATCTGCATCTCAGTGAGCGACGGTGCTCACTTTTTTACTGGAAACCGTTCCCCATGCCAGCTGGTTGTTGAGTCGCGGGAGACAACTGTTTCGTAATGGGTGTCGCTTATCATCTGTTATGCTCGCAATTTCTATTTGATCATTAAACTGTACTGTACTGATTGATCCCTTTGCCACATTGGATTCCACTTGAAACCATCAGCTAGCACAGCTTCAAACTTAAATTTCCTGCAGTATCGAAGTGTTAGTCCACGCGCCAACTGCTGAATTCGATCTAGTTAAGCCGAGAAGTCCGCGAGAAATCGTGGACATAAGTAAATGATGAATGATGCCTTCCAGGCAGTACCTCCTAATGTGTCACAAGCTTCAGGACCTATAAGCGAAAAACAATAACTTGGCAGAAGGGGTAGGGAAGCGAAGGAAGATAGGATTTCAGGTGAACGTAAGGAAGATAGAGCTGATGAAGACACCCAAACAACAACAACAAGCAACCCTAGCGCCGCACACCTCCAGAATCAATAACCATGATTTCGACGAGAATCGACATTGATGCTGACCTCCATGGTCTGACTGGGCTCGCCAAGCTGAAGGCACCTGGTCAAGCATCCACGCCATTTGGCACGCTGTTGTGTTACGTTGAACCGCTCACAATCGGCCGTCTGACCAGCTAGTCAGAATGTGTCGGTGTCTTGGCACGACCTCACAAATATACTGTCCCACCCGACTACGCTACTGTGTTCTTCCTCAGTCTCGTATTCATGGGTGTAGAACAGGCACGAAAAATTAGTGACTGGCCTCTGCGCCTGTCGAGTTCGCACCAGAAAAAATCCTCGATCGTCGAGCCCGTTCCATTTTACACCTGTATGTCGTTTTCATTTTGATAATCTTTAGATGTCCAAATACAACTTTCCGTGCCCGACCGTATGCCGAAGCTTATTCGTAGTAAGCCGGTGACGAACACTACCCAGCTCACGCCGTACCGGCAGGGGCAGATTTTCGAGAACCATGAGTTGCAGATCCTCATTCTAGATTTCTTGCCGCCATTCGTTTACTACTGTAGGAGTCAAACAAGCACGTTGCAGCGCATATGTTTAGCCTTGAAGTAAACGATCTCTATGCACTTCTCAGAGCTGCATCACTCAAGAAATGTGATCTCACAGGTACCGGCGCCTAGACTAATTGCTTCGTGATATCGAGCTAGGCGGCAACTCGGCCGCTGAAGTCCTCGCACGCATGCTGGGAGTCACAGGCACACGAACGTTCGAGAATAACCTTCTCCGAGGACTGTTCCTTTCGAAACTGCCACAGACGGTGCGAACCGTGTTTGTGACACTTCAATCAGTTCCACTCGATGACCCGGCAGCCGTAGCAGATAAAATTCTGGGGGTCCCTAGCTGACCTGTTTACAAAATATACTCTGTCAGCTATAAACCTGTGAGCTAGGATTCAGAAGTGGCCGAGCTGTGCGATTCTGTTCGACAGCTGGTACGAGCTCGAAGCAGAGGTTACGTAGGACATCACAGAAACGCGTCTCAGCCCATCGCAGCAACTGGCGTGGCTACCTGAAAACTAAACCTAACAGGGTGGGGAACCCTGAATGGTGCTGATTTCACAATGCCTGCAGGGACGAAACCGGAAAATGTCGAAAGCCATGCAGTTTCAACATGGACATAAAATCGGGAATCTGTAACGCCGGCACGTAGTCATGGCAACTATAGCCGGCAGGAGCAGCCATTTCCTTTACGTCACCGATATGAAAACTAAATTTCTCTACCTCGTCGACACTGGTGCAGAAGCTAGCGTACTTTCGGCATCAACAAAGCAGTCACGACTTTGACTGTCTACTGGGAAGTATTGTTTGTTGATTTGATTCCGGTAGACAGAGTTTTGACCCCTTTCGTCGGGAATATTCTTATCGACCGACAGGTATTTAACAGTTGTATTTGTTTGACCAGTTTTTACGGTATAGTGCGTATTTGCACCGAAGTACGTTTGGACTGTAGTTACCCAACGGCACTGTTGAGGTACTTTTGTAATTTTGATATAACTTATTGTTGCCTCGATAGTACCAGAGATTTTGTTACCAATCTACTACTGAATTACTACAAACCGTGTTTTGATATTTTGATCCAACCTTTGACTGTGCGTCATTCGCGGAAGTTAGGAGGCTATACAGTGGAAGGCTGGAACTGGTCAGGTTCACGTCAGTTGGCACCGCCTAGTTATTATCCGCGTTCAGGACAAGATTATTGGATTCCGGCCGCTACAATACTCAACAACCCGTCACTGCGGTACCCGGCAAGCGCAAGGAGTCCCTTGTATCTATCCTAAACGGAGAAGGTGACATGTCCATGGATCCATGCCCAGATACCAAGCTAGTCCCTCTTGATGTTATTCCATGCCGTGGCTCTAATAATGGTACAGTTATTGACCATAGCGAGACTAGTCCTTGTGGGACCTCTGCTCAATTGAAGGTGCGACGGTCGGATGAAAGGCAAGAGTTACAGCCTCGTGAATTCAAGGCTAAACAAAGACAGGAAAGGTTGCGGCTGCATAAGGAACTAAACTTAGATGTGAACGGGGTCTAGGTGATACCTTTTCTTTGGATGATGACATAAAGTGTCACAAATCAGTTTGTCTTGGCATTGACCCTCATAGCAGGCTTGATCCTGAAACGACTAGCCAGGTGAGCAACGCAGAAGACAAGGGGGTTGCCTCTATTTTGCCTTTTATCTATGTCAGCCATGAGTTGCCGAAAGTAGAATTAAGCAGCTTTGATGGACATCCAGCCAAATATTGGAAGTTTATGAGGCAGTTTGAGCTCTACGTTGTCTCTAAGGTTGATGATGATGGACAGAGGCTGTTATACTCGTTACATTACTGCAAAGGTAAGGTCAGGGAAGCTATGGAGGAATGCATTATGTTACCACCATCTGCTGGTTACCATAGAGCTCGGGATATACTCGGACGTTTGTTCGGAAGGACTCATGAAGTCGGCCGGGCCTTACTACAGGATCTGATGGGATGCTCAAACATAGAACAAAACGATGCTGAGGCAACGTCAAGGTTGGCTATTAAAAACGAAAACTGCTGTATAGCCCCAGAGCAAATGGACTATACTGCGGACCTTAACTCCTTGAGAACTTTAGAAGGTATAGTAAAGAAATTACCCCGTGTGTTACAGACGAAATGGGCGGAGACTGTCGAAAAGCTAACTGAAGCCGAAAGAGAACCTATCTTCGCAGAGTTAACGAAGTTTGTGTCAGCACGTGCGAGCATTTTGCCAAGTAGGTTTGAAGAGCTAGCAACGGGCAGTCAACGACCAGATAGTAAAACAGCATGCTCCACGCAGCAGTTAGTACCCTCTGGGGAAGTCATGAAACCTTCAGGCATATTTTGTGGAGGAAACCACGTAGTCACAAGATGTACCACATTTCTGTCGTTCCCGGCGGATAAGAGGTGGTCGAAGTATGAAGAAATCGGTTGTTGTTTTTCATGTCCTTAAAAGGGCCACAGGTCCATAGAGTGTAAAATTCACAGGGTGTGCAGTCTAGAAGGTTGTAAAGCATACCATCACCCCCCCGTTACATTAGAAGACCGAATACGCCTTGGGCGAACAGCTGGAGGAAAGTAGTTGTGGATGTACCGAGTCTCTGAGAGGAAGCGTGTGTCTGTGGGCCTACTCCCGGGATCCGTAAAGCACGGTAATAAACCGGTTTGCGGTTATGCTCTCTTGGACAATGGCCCTAATACAACTTTGGTCACGAAAGATATTTCGCAACTCCTGGGATCGTTGGCTCATGGCACAAAGACTACAGTCAAAACGTTAGTGGAAGCAGATTGGCGAACTCAGTCAGCAAGCCTTTTGAAGTTCATTTATTAGACGGAAGCGGATGCAAGTTTATGGATCGAGCAGTTGTGGCAAGAAATCTGCCAGTAAGGAAACCTAAAAGGTCGATGCGAGAAAGTATTAAAAGGTGGCTGCATCTCACTGGCGTACCCTGGACAGAGGTGGAAGACGGGGAGGTTTTGCTGCTCATTGGCTGCGATGTACTTGAAGCTCACTGGGTTCTGGATCAGAAGTCAGGGGACAGAAAAAGCCTATATGCTGTGAGAACACTGTTGGGTTGGGTCGTGTTCGGTCCGACAAGCTTTTGTGAGCACAGGGAGAGGTTTGTGAATTGTATGTCACAGTCAGATTTATTAGTCGATCAGTGAAGGATAATTTACCACTATGAGTTCAGTGGTTTGCACTCGGGAGATAAGTCGTTACCGCTCGATGACTTAGCCGCTGTGAACATAGTTGAGCGAGGTACTTATTGGGATAACGGGCGTTTTGTTGTCCCCTTGCCCTGGAAAGTGGAGTCCAAGAGTGTATATGGTGGATGCGAATTAGCCAGGCGACGTTTAGAGAGTTTGGAAAGTAGATTAATATCCTCTGAAAGTCTTCGCGAAAGCTACACTAGCGCCCTGGGAGAGACTATCAGAAAGGGATATGCAGCAGTAGCTTCTGAGCCCCAGATAAATCCTAGCTACCGCCCACAATGCTGTTTGCCGCATCATGCCGCATTTAACCCCAAGAAACCGGGGAAGGTAAGAGTTATACTGGACTGTGCTGCAAAACTGTCCGGAACTTCTTTAAATGACTTTTTACATCAGGGACCAGACACGACAGCGGATTTCGTCGGAATATCATTGCGTCTACTCAAAGAACCGATTGCCCTGACGTCCGATGTGGAGGAAATGTTTGTGCAGGTGAAAGTCCCAGAGTTTGACCGAGGTGCTCTGCGGTTCCTGTGATAGCCACAAGGTGACTTCTCGAAGGAACCTATTGAATATCAAATGACGTCGCACCCATTCGGTGCAGTGTCCTCACCATTTTGTGCACATTTTGCAATGGCCAAGACTGCCGAGACGTATGCCAACGATTATGATAGCTATGTGGTGGAAGCAGTGAAACAACATTTATGTTGGCGATTGCCCAGTGTCCTTCGCAAGCCGAGATGAAGCGAAACCGTTGGTGAAGCGATCCAGTGAGTTGATGTCGTGTGGTGGCTTTAAATTGAAGAAGTGAGTGACTAATTCAGAGGCATTGAGAGTAGTCCTCCTTGGTCTAAGCCACACAGAGAACTCAGGTGACTTACGTGTTAGTCAGGGCTCAACCCATAGAGCCTTAGGTTTGGAATGGGACACCACGCATGATGCTTTTAAGTTCCGATTTGAACCCGTCGATAAACACTTCACGAAGAAAGGACTACTATCCACCGTCTCAGCTCTTTTTGACCCACTAGGTCTGATCACCACTGTTTGTCTCCCGGCCAAGCAACTATTGCAGAGTCTTTGCAAATCTCATACTGGTTGGGATGCACCCCTGAGTTTCAACGACCTGTCCATGCTGGTAGATTGGATGAGGTTCATGCAGAATCTTGGACAAATTTCGGTACCCAGAAGTATCAAGAAAGAGGATAAGAGTGAGATGAGTAAGATTGAGTTGCAATTATTTTGTGATGCCTCTGAATCCGGTTATGGAGCTGTGAATTATTCGTGGAACGTTCCAAAAACACGCCACCCTACAGTATACTGCTGTATAGCAAATCCCGGGTTGCCCCTCTGAAAACTGTGATAGTGCCGAGATCAGAGTTGCCTGCGACAGTATTGAGTGCACGAATGAGTGACATTCTGAGGAAGAACCTACCAAGTAGCTGTGACAGGATTTATCTTTGGACAGATTCTATAATTGTTCTGTACTATATTAGTAAAGCGGAGAGTCGGTATAGTACTTTCGTGGCCAACCACCAAGCCATTATTCACCAGTGTTCATCCCCTAATCAGTGGGAGTACATTGAATCTGAAGAGCACCCTTCAGATTGGACCTCAAGAGGTATACGAAGAGCCTGTGAATTAGCGTCTTGGATTCAGGGTCCCACCTTTCTGAGAATCCGACAGTTCTCAAGTGCCATAGATCCCTACTAGAAGGAACCACCGAAAAATGTCGAGTTGAAGAGGTCGGTCCAAACAGACACAAGCGTTACTGAGCTTACTGTTGATCTGATGTTGGCATATCATTCGGACTGGGTAGGGCTGACCAAAGCCGTTGCCTGCCTAAAAAGATATGTGGTCTGCATATGTGCTGTGGATTCACGTCGCCAAGGTGTGTCATCGAATGTTGGCTATCTAACAGCCGATGAACTGGGAGCTGCCAAACATAAAGGTATTATGTATGGTACAACAGGTGAATGGAGGATTGGTAAAGGAACTCTGAGAAAAGGGTAGTTGTGAGGCTGAAAAAGGTGAGTTGCAGAGGTTGTCACCTACACTTATGGACGGGTTGGCCTGCGTCGGTGGGAGGTTGAACTATTCCGACTGTCCACTCACCTTTAAGCACCTGGTTATCCTCCACAGACATCGCTTCGTGACTGAACTGATTATAAGGCATTATCATAACATAGAAGGACATGGTACTTCACAAGTCCTGGCCACTCTACGAAGAAACTATTGGATAATTAAGGGTATCGGTACGGTTAAACGTGAGATAAAAAAGTGCGTAGAGTGTTGACGATTGAAAGCTGGACTGGGTCAGCAGACAATGGCCCCCGTAACGGTCTGTCGCGTGCTGAAAGGACAGTTTTTCTTTTCGCCAGTGGTTATTTTGGACCACTCATGGTTCGTCAGGGAAGCAGAGAGGAAAAGAGGTATAGGTGTGTGTTTACTTGTCTTCAGACGCGAGCCATACATTTAGGGGTAGCTTTCAACCTAGGCACTGACGCCTTGATAATGGCTGTAGTGAGGTTCATAGGAAGAGGAGGAACACCTGTAGAGATACACAGTGATAATGGTTCTAACTTTGTTGGAGAGATTTCAGAACTAAGACAACTAGTGGGTGTGTGGGACAGACAACGAATCAGTGATGCCACGGTGTCAAAGGGGATACGATTGGGTTTCAACCCCCACAAGCGAGCCATTGAGGTGGAATATGGGGAAGGATTATATGTTCTGTACGCAGGTTATTGATGGTTATATCCAAAGAGCAGACTCTGCATGATGAAACATTAGCCACCTGCTTCGCGGAGATAGAAGGAATTTCGTACAATCGTCTTATTGTCCCCATGACGGCCGACGAAAAACACAAATTAGCCCTCACCTCCAATGGCTTACTGTTATTAGGAGATAGTGGAGGATAATATTGCCGATAATTACGTGAGACGTTGTAAACAAGTTAATTACTTAGCTGATGTATTTTGGCGCCGATGGATGAAAGAGTATCTACCATGCCTGCAAACTCGTCAGAAGTGGTTAGGAAGGAAAAGAAATTTCAAGGAGGGAGATGTATTCCTTGTGGCCTCCAAAAAACACCACGTGATTCCTGGCCTTTGGACGGAGATGACTTAGTAAGAACGGTGACGGTGCTCATGAACAAAGGTACAACGAGAAGAGACATACGAAAGCTTTGTCTTCTTGAGGGAGTGGAAGAAAGATAGAGTATGGAGGCAGCTGTGTAGAGAGAGCCATGGCTGATTGCATTGAGAGGTGTTTTGAGTGCCTGAAGTGACTTTGGCCACCGGTGTAACGCAAAATTGATCTGAAAATCCCTCGTGATCAGCCTATTTGACAGTACTGACATTTACTTGAATATTTTTACCCTGGTTATGGATGGTGTCTCTTTGACCCTAGCCGGTGTAATGTTATTTGCTTGTTTGACTGTCTTCTTTGACTTCGCGGTAAATATTCGCCTTTGTGTGATTGAGACTTATCATGTATGTTTCACTTTCCCATTATGCGACTCTGGACTGTTGCAAGGTGATGCTGTTTTAGTACGCCCGACATTTTGCTTCGGTTCAACCCACAGTTGTACTGTGATTTGACGGTCTACTGGGAACCTTTGTTTGTTGATTTGATTCCGGTAGACAGAGTTTTGACCCCTTTCGTCGGGAATATTCTTATCGACCGACAGGTATTTAACAGTTGTATTTGTTTGACCAGTTTTTACGGTATAGTGCGTATTTGCACCGAAGTACGTTTGGACTGTAGTTACCCAACGGCACTGTTGAGGTACTTTTGTAATTTTGATATAACTTATTGTTGCCTCGATAGTACCAGAGATTTTGTTACCAATCTACTACTGAATTACTACAAACCGTGTTTTGATATTTTGATCCAACCTTTGACTGTGCGTCATTCGCGGAAGTTAGGAGGCTATACAGTGGAAGGCTGGAACTGGTCAGGTTCACGTCAGTTGGCACCGCCTAGTTATTATCCGCGTTCAGGCCAGAATTATTGAATTTTGGCTGTGAGATAATTTTTATTGCAAATCGAATTAGGTGAGATCAGGATAGGGAACTCTGGTGTGCTAAGTCAACACATCTGACTTCTCTCAACATGGTACACTTCGGTAGCACCATAAACAGTCAGTCACGTGAGTATGATGGGAAGCAGTTGATCATATTTCGAATCAATTCCTTACAATCTCATCATGTTGACAGGTCAGTTTGTGGCTGATGTGGTCGAACGCTTTCGGAAGCTGCAGGTAGGAAGTTTATTTTACACTGTTTCGAATTTTTGTTTCAAGTTCCCCCATTCACCGTGGTGATGAGATCGGTTCGTTGGTCAGGAATATCTCTTCACGAAGTCAAACGGATATGGCAGCAAGCTTGTTCCTGCAACTTGGTTCCCACCCCCACCCCCACCCCATCCCACCATTCATTCACTGACGTCTTCACAACTCCGAAAGGCATACATACAGGAATCAAATTCCTGGGTTTCATCATGCTACTCCACCGAATCCTCACGAAATTATGCCCAGTAGTCATTAACTAGCTTTCACGATTCAGGCAAGACACCTTGGTTTGAGGAATCAACGAATAATCTGCACAGATGTCCAAATTTTCGTCTCAATAGTTGGGATGTGACAGCTCAACATGCAGATCGGAGATTCAACATTCTTGACTTTCTGTGAAGATTCATGAGGACAGGAACGAGATACTGGGGACTAAACACTTTGATCAGAAATCCTTCTGTCACACTAATCTCGCTTTGATTCACACCTACAGAACCCACAATTTGAGAGATATCTCCGTCGAACTGTTGAAAACGTAGTCGGCATTCAATTTGTTTATATTAGCAGGTCGACATTGGTTTAAATTTCATTCCTCTCCCAATGTCACCTTCACATTTCTCACACAATGAAGTATCATATAGTATTCGTCGGGTGTCCATTTCTCAGTCATGATGACATGTCAACTGGACTTCATCTCCTGGTGGATTGAATGTATTCAATCTCTCTACTGCCATAGATACACGTACACTGATTAGGTGAGGTGACGATTGGAATTGTATTACTTTCTCATCTGAATTGTCCAATCACACTCATCATGCACACAGGTGACGTATCATGAGATTGTATTGGTTATTCAGTCACACTGAGAGTATAAAAAGGAGTAATTCATTCTTGTGGGTATGAAGACAGCATTATGTCAAGTGACAGGCTCCAGTCTATTGAAAGTAAGTCAGTATTGGCTTCATTTTAGTATTGGTTATCCAAATGCACAAATATCTGATGAATGTCTCATTTGTATATTTTAAGCGAACCAGTTGTCGTGACACTGTACACGATGGTGAACGCCGTTACTTGTCATTCATTCTTAGTCAAACACTCCCAACCATGCATTTGAAACCAGAGTGTCACGAGTAGTCTTATCTGCATTCAGGTGGCCCTTAATACGGTCATCTCATTCACTTACATACTGATATCTCTTAACTGACTGTTCATTTGCCTTGAATCCTAATACACAATACTGAGTGGAGATGTTGGTTTGAAGTGATCTTCGTAAACCAACCTGCACTAAACACACAGTCTTTCATCACTCCACAGTATTGAAATCAGTCACTCACAGTTTCCGAAATGATCTGATATTCAACCAGTATCGCAGGTCACAATAAAACTAACTAAGAAATATCAGATAATGTCAAGCTCACTTATGGATTATATTTGTGACATGTTCTGAAGTTGTGTATGATAAAATTAGAAGTGTGATGCTTTATGGCAGAGATAGGAGTTAACTAGTAACATGTATATTCTGTGTGTATCTCATCCGATCTTCATGTCGGTGACTAGCAGCTGACTGTTAGGCACAGGTTTCCTGCTATCTGGAACTGCCTAGCTGGATGCGCCTGCACCACAGTGAGTGATGCTGCCATCAGAGGGACTTGAATCCAACATAAATCACTTCAAACTTCAGACTGCCATTCACTATGTATCCCACAAATGACAGCATATGACATGTTCATCAACAAGGAACCAGTGACCTGAAGAAATATCTCCTTCGAAATCGAGTTGTCTGTTGTGGTTGCTCACTGGCTTTCATATATATGTATATATGTGCATATATGTTGACATGGACAGAGTGGAGAATGAATAAGCTTGGTGCATATCGAGAGCTTGAATATCATAGATGATATGTAGGCAGATGCGATTTTGTAAGTTTGAGAACTTACACTCAAAATGAGTTTGGAAACGTTTGGACAATGAGAAGCTGTACAGCCTGATGATTGTCATCGCTAGTGTACGACATACTGGTCAGTGTCTCAGCTGCAAATATACAAATGTGTGAATCGTTTGTCTTTACGAATAATATGGCCAGTACATGACACAGATAGAAAAGAAGAAGAAGAAGAAGAAGAAGATGTTGGAAAGATGACATGCATGCATATTGAGTAACTAATCACCTAGTAATGTGGAGTTCTCAACTCCTAACAGTATCGTGGAAGCTGATATTTGACAGCGTACAAAACACTTGGTTATATCGAAAGCGATCGACTACAATGACAGTGTCACGTAGGCCAATACTGAAGGCAACAACAGCAAGTGGAATGCGTACAGTGTGACTAGTACAATTGAGGTAGATGAAGACATTTTTCGGTGAATTCACATGACACATTACTTTCATATTTTGAGAAGTGATTGCATCTAACTCACTCAAATATTTCACTTTCAGGCGCAGCATCAAGCAGTAGAATGACACTTCAAGTCGTCCTTCTTTCCATACTACAGTTGTCCATCATAGACCAATCAAAGAGAATGAGTATATAAGCAACGAAGGAAGTAGCTATAATGCCTTCTGCAACACGGTAAGTCACTCAGTAATTTCATGCTGTAGTATACAAGCATTATGCAGCTAAATGATGAATGAATAAGGAGAAATGTTGGCAAGTCACTCACACAGAATTTCCGATTTATTCCACTACTAAATATTTCCACTTGTCCTACATCAACATCCTACCCAGTGTCCGCATTGCAAAATACAATAATCAACTCGTCTGTGTTATACCACTATCATCACATATTCTCATTCTGTACACATTCAGTACCGAAAACACATCCAACACATTTCGAAAAATGTTGTTTGATCCTCATGTTCAGATGAAGTGGAGTGGAATGATGAATGATTGAATCCACGATATGTTTGTTAGTCGAGGTGAATTCCACTTGACACAGGAGAGTCAACGTGTCTGGTACAGTCACTTCTAGTCCATCTCCTTCACATTTTGAATACCATCACTTGATGTACACACCACTCAAGCATGCATGATTAACGAAGGGCAATTCAGCTACTGGTGTGTTCAAAAACCTCAAGATTTGTATGCAAATCTCAGAGGTGAACAAGGAAATGTGAAGTGTGCGAGGAGTGATGTGACGAAGCAGAATATACATTTGGAGGCACCCACTTTGATTGAATGTGTCTAGAGATTGTTAAAGGGTTGTACATGATCTCTTCAATAATTTTCATAACATCGAGTATAACATGTGGTTGATTGAAATGTTTTCACAGTCACAGGTGAAATATTCAACACTGTCGTCATTCAAGTATGCTGAAGTGTGTTTGCAAGTCATGTTATTGTTTTACGTGATGATATTGTATGATATTTGGTGTGTGAAAGGAGTAATTGTGATCCTCGTAGTCAACATGATAGTGGATAAAACGGACATAGAAGTTAGGGAAGTTGTGCCAGTCTGAACCTGATAGCATCGTAGTTGAGACTACTGACTGTGTCAAGAGAATGTGTACGACTGGCATGTTGCCTTCACGTCTACTTGTTTTTTTTTTCAGTTCCTTGTCCTATGTAGAGTGTGTCGTGTGCGGCTTAAATGCAAATTTACATTTTCATCCCTTAGGTTGAGGAGGCGTTGAAGCTCGGATGTCTTCCAATAGAAGACGATGACTCTATAGTCTGTGGTCCGAGCAATGTGTGGACTGATATTGATGACAATCTTCTTGGTTCTATTGCTGTGCACCTGAATGCCCCATACAATCTCGACTACAATTCAATAATCAAGGAAGGGGAAAAGCTTTTACCTTCGAGACCAATGAGATTTGGTCAATTTCGAATTGTAGGTATGTGGAAACGTTCAATTGATTCTGCTTTCTCTTATCACTTCTAGCACATATTGAATTACATTTAGTTCATCCGAAAATTATGCTCACATGCCTGTTGATTCACTTCACGATATCTAGACGATTAACTCATATCATCATATTTCATATTCACTTGTTCTCAATTCCTAGGGAATATAAGAGCTGAGGAAATCATGAGACAAGTGGATGTCCTCGCATTCCTTATCCATTTTACAGTTGGTCATAAGGACTCAGTAAATAGTGAGAGTGAAAACATCTCATTTCGGAAAGACTTAGAGCACCACACAATGAAACCAGTCAATTTCATGCTGTGTATCATTGAAGTTTCAGCTGCTTGTCAGAGCCTGAGTATCGAAAGTGAAATTGTCCCCTGAAAGTTCACAATGATCAGCTCCCATCATCTTTCATTTCGAATCCCACATCATCGACTAAGATTAAGGAGTTATCAAATGAAGGAAACAACATGAAACAGTGAAACATAACAGTTGCAATTTCGTTAATGTAGCAAAGAGAAGGTGATGCAGGCTTTCAGTGGTTAATGAAGATGTGAAGTCTGAGCATGTGCAATAGTGAAGCGAGGCGGGTAGACTGTGTCTGTGTGAAATGTCCATTGTGGTAACAGTCTTCCACAGACTTATGCAAAATACTTATACAGCTGTGATAAGCAGTCATTCACTTCAGTGGAAATATCCACCCATATGTATTATATTTCACTGTTCGTTCTTACACTCAACCCTCCAGGAATTACGCATACACCAATGATGACTGAAGTATCAACAGGTGCCGAACAGTTTACTCATCCCACACAAAGGTTATGTGTGAACGAGGAACACAAGGTGAGGACTGAAAATTCATTCACTCCCCAACATGAGGGAACAACGGTCACAGCTGATACAACGGACAATACTTCAACTGGTAGGTTAAGCCAACAACACTGTGATTCAATTGTTGCGTTTTACTCCTTTGAAATGTTACCAAACCTTTTCATTCATTAATGTGACTCAATGACTACATCCAATTACTTGATGTGTGAAGTCTACAAACTATCAATGTAGGAATTGAATACCTCGATACTGAGCAAAGCAGATCAGATATGGAATTGTAAAATTGTTGACTTGTAAATAAGTCTCCTACACACTGACTCGTTAATTACCCTTACACAACTGCACTATACAGTGGCGCATTACAGTAGACATTTCTGTACAGAATCGCACACTTCCAACCTCATTCCATGTGGTCATTCAGGATGAACACTGAGCACGTAACACTCTCAAGAGAAAGCTCACTCGTAAGGGAAGAAGATACAACGGACCACCAATCTTCGGACATTCTCCAACATATGGGAAGAACAGTGGCAAGTGAACCAACTGACGCTGTTTCAACTGTTACATTCACTCGACAACTAGTGTCTTACTTGCCATAATGTTTCTTTCACATTGAAAGCATGAAAGTAATCCTTGACTTCGACTTCACTGCACTGCACTGCACTGCATTGACTAGAATTAGATTACTTGTTGTTGGCAGATTTCGTGTTGTGAATCATGGACATGTTTCACACCTTGCGTTTATCCGTATGATGAGGAGATTGAACCAAGTAACATGGCAAGGAGATGCTTCCTATGATTAACGCAGAATCCACACAGAACTAAACACTGAAGAGATGCCCATAGAAATATGCCGATTCAAATTACCACCTGAAAAAACATCCAGTACTCCTGTGAACTTATATTAACTGTGTGAAACTAGAATTCGAAGTCTCTTTTGTTCATGTGAAAAATAAATAATCGAACTGACAAGAAAACATGTGATGATTTAGTTACACACCAAACAATATTATGTTCCTCAGTATCCATGCTGAACATGCATGCATTTGTAGGGATGCGTGTTACAATTCCGTAACGTTTGATCAACCCTACTTAATTTGATGTGCTCTAGTACCTGCTTAACCAGTACTTTACCTAACGTGTAAGTACTGGTAACAAAACACAAATCAAAAGAACTGATACGCAATGTATTTAAAGGAGCTATGTATTTAAGGTAAATGTAATAATAATGAATGAGGGAAAAGTTTAATCAACTTATCTGGCTTGTAAGGCTGAACTAGGGACTCGGAGTACGTGCGTGGTGATCAGCACAATGGAGCGCAAAAATGGCGTCCAAGCCTGCTCGGATGCATGCTCGTTAAAACAAAACTTAAAACACCCTAAGCATCCGGAGGCAAGCTAGAGATTTATTTAGTTAATTTAATTTAAACTATTTATTTTAGCCCTAGTTATATTTTGGTGCCAGGAAGGTGCACTACAGGTTATCCCCCTCCTAGAAGGTTGTTGGGATACCGGCAACCTTCGATCCTAGGAGGCGACTGCGAGGCGGACACGCAACACCTTTCCATATTGGTGATGGAGTAGGTGACGTGTGGGTCTCCGAAGCTAGTGCAACTATGCACACCTACGAGGTAAGATAACTTTGCGTCTAGACGCAACCCTTCTCGCAGTGGTGGAAGGTGACCCAAAGCCTCCGTCTACTTTTCCCTATTGCTTCTTAATCTACCGGGGAGTGTACAGGGGGAAATTGGTACAAAGAGAACCGAAGAACGATCCAAGTAGCATCGTCAGCGGCCAATTGTATCCAATTTTCAACGCATTTTCTAGGTTCTGCAAGAAGAAAGAAATGGGACATTAGAGTGCTAAGAAAAGGAAAACCAAACAATTCGAAGTGGGAGGAGTACAGAAAAAAAAATAATAACCAACCAAAAAAAGTTTTCGGAATTTAAATTGTATTTTTGGTTTTTCTTTTTTTTTTTGAAAAAAACTGTTTGCAAAGTAGTAAACATGACTTTTGAAAACTTTAGGTATGAAAACGCATTGAAAGTGTATGCCACGACAAAGTAGTTGAAACTCCGAATTCACCAAGTGTGAAGTTGCTCTGGGGCTAATTAACGAACTCGGCGTATCGCTTGGGCCAATGTACACGCCTCCCAGCACGTGTAGAGGTTACTGGATCAGTGTTACTAGACGTGGCTCTTTTAGAAGGTTCAGGATACGCGCGACTAAACGAGTCTGTTAGGGAGTCCGGCGGCAAGGGTCTGGGTGTGCCTGTGGAGGTGTCGCACAATATTGACACTTCACTGTTCAGGAGCGGTAACGCTGTATCTTCAGAGAGGATGAGTGTTGAAGTTTTCCAATCTCCTCGTCTGAATCCTGAAGTTCGGCAATCTTCCGTAAGTCGACTGCTCGAGGCAAAGTAGTGGTGCAAACGCGAGACAGTGCGTCCGCGACAGGGTTATTCACACCAGAAATATGACGGATGTCCGACGTGAATTGCGAAATATAATCTAGGTGACGTAATTCACGCGGTGAATATCTGTCAGTAGTGGTGTGTAAGGCATACGTCAGAGGTTTATGGTCGGTAAAGATGATGAAGTCACGACCTTCCACAAAATGACGAAAATGTTTCACTGAGGCATATATGGCGAGCAGTTCCCTGCCGAAAGTGCTGTACCGCATTTCGCAGGTGGATAACTTCCGGAGAAGAATGCAACTGGGATCCAAGTGTGATCCGAAAGTTGTTGCAACACAGCTCCAATGGCCGTGTTAGAGGCGTCAACCGCAATGCTAAGAGGTAGGTTTACGTCTTGATGCACCAGCATCGTGGCGTCTGCTATTGCGGTTTTGATCTTGCGAAATGCTTCTAGTGCCTCAGGAGTCAAGCTGAAAGTTTTACATTTACTTTTCAGCAGGTCGGTCAGTGCAGTCAAAATGTGTGCACATTGGGGAATGAAGCGACGATAATAGCTCACCATACCCAGAAACACACGCAGAGCTTTAAGTGACGCTGGGACTGGGAAGTCTTGGATCGCCTGTACCTTTTCAGGTAGTGGGCGAATGCCTTGCTCGTCGATAACGTGTCCCAAAAATTTTAGTGAACGAACGCCAATTGGCATTTGGCCAGGTTGACTGTCATCGAATGCTCTGACAGTCTGGCGAAAACCTGTTTCAAGTGGTTAATATGAGTGTCTTCGTCTGGACTAGCGATTAGTATATCGTCTAGGTAGGCATAGGCGAAATCGAGTCCACGTAAAACATCGTGAATAAAACGTTGGAAGGTTTGTGCTGCATTGCGAAGACCAAAAGGCATACGGAGGAACTCAAAAAGACCAAACGGTGTAATGACGGCTGTCTTGGGAACATCATCAGGATGAACCGGGATCTGATGATATGCACGCGTCAAGTCAAGCTTACTGAAGATAACCGAGCCTTTTAAAGATGCAGTCAAGTCGTGAATGTGAGGGACTGGGTAACGATCTGGAATCGTTTTAGCGTTGAGCCTTCGGTAGTCACCACAAGGCCTCCAGTCCATGCCATTGTTCTTGGGTACCACATGCAAGGGTGAAGACCATGGACTGTTGGATGGTCTGATTATTCCCATTTCAAGCATGTGTTCGAACTCGGCTTTTACAGCACGCAGTTTCTCCGGGGATAATCGCCGTGGTTTCGCAAACACTGGCGGGCCAGTCGTCGTTATGTGATGAGAAACGTTCGAAGTCACACAAGGGACACAACGACTTGGCTTAAAGACATCCGGAAAGGACTGAATGATAGACGCGTAGGGACTAGAAGCGTCCGTCGTGCAGTACACGGGACTGAGGGGCGGCGTCTTTGTGACTATACCGGAAACAGAGAGTGTTGTGGTAGAATCTATCAACTTATGCTTGCCAGCATCTACCAGCAGCTGATAGTGCTGCAAGAGATCCATACCAATAATGCCGGTGGTCACATCTGCCACTATGAAAACCCAACGAAAGGGACGACGCAATCCAAGGTTGAGATCGAGGAATCTCCGACCATAGGTTGTGATGGGCGAACCGTTGGCGGCACGAAGTTGCAGAGACATTGGCCGCAGACGCTCTTCCTTCGTAGGTGGGATGACGCTAGCTTCTGCCCCAGTGTCAACTAGGAAGCGTATCCCAGAATGTCGATCAGTGACGAAGAAGAGGCGACATGGAAGTGGCTCGCCAGCGACGTTAGTCGCCGTCACGTGCTGGCTCACACGTTTCCCGCCTGGTTAGCCTCGAAGGTGCAAGGTCGAGTGCACTTTTGGCATTGGCACCATAACGTTTATGGTACCAGCACAACCTGGGTTGGGATTGTCGCGATTTGGAACGTCTGCTACCGGTACGGGAGGCAGACCTGTTGCGCGAGCGAGACGTGCGACCTTTGTAAGAACTACCAGACCGCATTTCGTTCCTGATGCTGCACAACTCTCATACAATTTTGAGATGTGAGTTATAACATCGAAACTTGTTGGCTCAACAGCCGAGGGAGGGTTTTTGAACGAATCCGTGGCAGTAGACAGTGCAGCTGAGATACTAGTGTTGGGTTTCGTAGCATCCACAGCTCTGTCAGCCGCTTCCGCCAACTCTATTAAGGGACACTTATGGAAGGGTGCGAGGATCCCTTGAACCGACTGTGGTAACCTCTGTAACCACAGTTGCTTGAGAAATGCTTCATCAATGTTGAAGTCAGCAATCAGCTGCTTCATCTGACGAAGCAGTTGCGTCGGCTTGCGATCACCCAGATGCACATCCCTGAAAAGTTCTTGCACTTTCTGCTGGTCAGTAAGTGCAACACGTTTGATGAGGGCGGTTTTGAGGCGATCGTAAAGATTCGGTGCTGGGTCATCTAGCACATCTGAGACGTCTTCAATCACATTTTCCGGTAAGCTGACGATGACTAAGTTGGACTTAGTTTCTTGTGATTGAATGTGTCTCAAGGCAAACTGAGCTTCCACATGGGAGAACCATGCAGATGGTCTGTGGGCCCAGAAGGTGGGAAGCTGGAGGGTTACGGCCATCTGCGCAGTCGAGTCGTTATCCGCCATTGATCAGGGAATTAACGAGGCACGATAGTGATAATAAAAAAAATTACAATGCAAAAATAACCAATGAGGAGTGCAATAATATAAAAAAAACGCTAGACGTGCCAAAAACAAAATTAGGCCAGACAAATCAACGCAAGAGAACAAAGGTACTAGACAAAGTAAGAAGTGATACTCGGGCTCACCAATTTTTTAGGGATGCGTGTTACAATTCCGTAACGTTTGATCAACCCTACTTAATTTGATGTGCTCTAGTACCTGCTTAACCAGTACTTTACCTAACGTGTAAGTACTGGTAACAAAACACAAATCAAAAGAACTGATACGCAATGTATTTAAAGGAGCTATGTATTTAAGGTAAATGTAATAATAATGAATGAGGGAAAAGTTTAATCAACTTATCTGGCTTGTAAGGCTGAACTAGGGACTCGGAGTACGTGCGTGGTGATCAGCACAATGGAGCGCAAAAATGGCGTCCAAGCCTGCTCGGATGCATGCTCGTTAAAACAAAACTTAAAACACCCTAAGCATCCGGAGGCAAGCTAGAGATTTATTTAGTTAATTTAATTTAAACTATTTATTTTAGCCCTAGTTATATTTTGGTGCCAGGAAGGTGCACCACACATTTTAGACAGAAATGAGAAATGAAGAACATTGACAAATGCCTAGAGAATTCCAGTTTGAACATGTGAATGATGCAAACCAGGTGGATGTTGAACAGTAGATGAATGAGGTTGCTTTCCGGTAACTATCCCATCAGCCTATAGGATGTATTTTTACTTGTGTAATCCCCGCGTAGTATAGTATATTAGAACAAATAACAAAATAAACAAACAAATATTTTGTATTTGTTCTAATATGCAACGCTGGGATTACACAAGTAAAACTACATCCTATACAATGAATCATACTAACTCGGTGCCCAAGTTTTTCAAACCATCCAGTCCATTGTTAGCCAGGATACCTTCAAATCCTATCAAGGAATGAAAGTTTATCACATGGCGAATGTTACAAGTATACCTCATTTGTCTAATTACACTGCTTCCAGACTATTCATATCTCCCTCAGTAAATGTGAAATGTAAAATCAACTGCCATCTTTCTTCCCATCACAGTCAACTCACTCAAAACTATGAGTAATTTGCATTCCTCTAAATTCTATGCATTCGACAACATCGCTGACAGATTGGTGTGACAATAACACAACTCCCAGAGTTGAGCGTCTTGTGGCTAGAAAAGTGTGTTTGTTTGGATAAAATTTTGTTGTAGGAAAGGAATTTCGATATGAACAAGTTAGGTTCGACAGGAAAGCAGATTTCATGAAATAGAAGAATGAAGTGAGGTTCGACTTTTGTGAAACCATATTTTTATCAACCATCTCATCGTCAATGTGATTGATGCCCACTGATGACAAGTGAAAGGCAAATGAGAGAGGAGTGAGTGACATTTGTCGATTATCCAAGGAAATATGCTCATCAGATTACCTAGCGACTTTCGCTTCTAACCAACACACTTCTGTGAGTGGATGTTTGTTGTCCACCTCATCTGTGTTCATATGGATGCTGGAAATCTTGTGAGCTTGATGATGTCCATCAACATGCTACACACATCAGTGTATCACACTGGCATTAGGAATGACTGACAACTCCGACAACATCTCATTCGCTTGAAATAGTCTCACATGATTCCTCCAACTAATTTCCCACAATCAAGCTGAAGAAACGCGATGACACGACACCTTGCTGACTACTGCATAGCTCTCTATGATAAGAGATGACAGAATAGATGTTCGATGATTGCTGCCAATCGATGAGTGGCATCTCATATGAAATACAACGAAATGATCGGATTTCTTCATTGCGACTGGCATTGTAACATTGTGAAGTGAATGAATTTTGCAAGTGAAGAGGTTGAGATGGGGAGCTGACTGTATTGACTTGACAATCGATGTGCAAGTGTCAAATGTATACTGCTCAAACATGTTGTCACTCAGTGAGGTGTCAATGGAATGGTCTGCCCAGTGATTACAGTCACTTCAACTACATTTTCCGTGTGTGTCTATGTGCGTGTGTTGATGTGTGTGTGTGCACGTGTTGATGTGTGTGTGTGCACGTGTTGATGTGTGTGTGGTGTGTGATACTGTTGATGAATGTGTTCAGTTTCACTTGATTACCACTCCGTGATTTCATTTCATATCCACTTTTGTAGTGCGTGTTGTCACAATTGTGTTCAGTGTAGTCGGTGCTACAATCGTAGTCACTGGAATCGCTGTGATAATCTACATGAAATTGCGACGTGGACGGGATTGAAGTATGAAATCGATGAAATTCATATAAAGATTCTGAGAAATGCTGAATTCTTCATTTTTCATAAACACTTCCACATCTCTTTGTGTTGTCAGTAACTTCAACTTTGCTTAATTTCCTTGTATTTCTTTGATATTTTCCACTCTCCATATGCACGTTTTACAAACACAAATCTCGTCTTCTTACAATTTTGCTGTTAACTTACAGAAGGTATAGTTGACTCGTGAAGCGACGAATGTAAACAAGCAGTTCATTCTAGGGTGAGTGATCAGTGTGTTACCTGGGACTGTGAGTGACTGCTCAGTTGTCTCCCTCATCTGTCTGAAATCCAAATGATTAATGTTGTTTGCGACAGACTGATATCCGATATCTTAGTGTTTCTCGAATGTTCTCATTCCCAGATTACTTGCGAGCAGAGGAGATGAGAAGCATGTCGGAATTTTAGTCAGTATATCAATGATAAGCCATCATATATTTAGTGCCTACGAAATGTGATTTCCGATTTCAATCTGCGTATTACATTTCTCTTGCTGACTGCATCCTACATGTTGATAGAACCATTCAGCTGGTATATACAACTGCATGTGTACATATATACATATATATGTTATGTGTATGTGAACTATCGGTTTTGTGTGATTCCTTCACACAACGTGTCTACGACACACAGTTCAGTCACGGCATAGTGTTTGCGATGAAGTCAATCTCCAAGACAGTTCGAATAGACTATATCTAGTCAGGTGAATAAGCAATACTCAGATTGATCCTTGATATTGATTTGCAGCATCATCGAACAACTACCTAGTCTACAGGATAGATATTTGTTAGACGGTGTGAAGTGATCTGTCAGACCAGAATATCCTCACACAGATCTCATATTAGATAGACTGGAGTGACTGGATTGAGTCTGCAGTTGAGCAGGTGTCTGTGATAATGCTTGTCATGAATGAGTTTGTTTGCGGTCAAATGGTTGATGACTACATGCTTGCTATCTGATGTGAGGCTGAAAACGTATGGTGGTAAATGCATGAGTAAATGTAATTCGAGACGTTGGTCAAGATTGATACGTTGTAGTTGTGGAGCAGTGAATAATTTCATGAGACGATGTTCACATTTTCATAAGGGTTTCACAATCACGTGTATGGAGTAGCAATTGATCTAACATCAGGTTGCACAACATGCAGAATGAAGTGAAATACTCATTGTGTAAACATACACTAGCAATTGATGACAGCTTCATGGAATTGGAGGATCGGAAGCAGATTGAAAAGCTTCGACTGAACACAAGTGTCCAGTCCTCATCATTTTCGAATGGTTTGTTTGAACTTTGTAAATAACTTTTAACGAGGCTTCCAGAGAAGCCAGATGTCCACAGTCTTCAAGCTTTCCAACAACAACAGAGCTAGACACGGTTTTGTTTTCGACCTTCAACAAACACACTGGTTAATGTTCGCAAGGCAAGCATATTCTTCAAATGAGTGCATATTAGGTCGATGTAGTCAGCTGCATAGAAACAAGTTAACTTGTAGATGCACAATGATGAAGTGCAGTGCGTCATCTCTTGTCTTTCATGTACCAAGGAATCACTTGTTGATGTGGGGAGATAATACAGAGGTTTGGAATATAGGATTTCTCACCTAACGACAAGAGGTTTCGCAGAATCTCGACAGTAGTGTAAGAGAGAATCTGAAGTTGAAGAGAAGTATTTGCTTTAGACTTGATTGAATCTCTTCGGTAGTCTTCTTTTCTCCACACTTTACTCGATACATCTCGACTACAAGGCATTCGTCAACAGCTTTCTTCTCTCAGAGTCTCTAGCTGTTCAGTGAGTGTGTGTGTGTGTGTGTGTGATCAGTACACATGAATTCTCTTCCTACTTGAAGACACTCAGCTTTGGAAGTTGGTCAGTAGCGCCTTGTATTGTAATTGAACTTGCAGCCAATGCATCTGTAAATGAAAATGGCAGGTCTCCTCTGAACACTCATCAATTCGGTCCAGTCAACTAGGGGATAATACAAGCAACAAGACCAAAACCTAAAACCGTTACATCACTTCACGACGAGCAAACTGTTATGTGGCATACGAATACGAAGCTCCACGAATGTTGGTTGGCGTTTGGTATTTCAAGCTCGTGATGCAACCGAAACTGTTGTTGACAAAGGCGTAAGCGAGACATCAGTGACACAAAAATGATTGGATAAGGAAGGCATTGCTCCCGATTTATCAACACATTCACACTAATTACAAGCAGTAGCAATGGAATCACCAATATCCTCAATTGTAGCACATATAATTGTGGATAGTTGGGGAGAAATGGTTTTACAAATGTTTAGTCCTCAAAATAATATTTGGTGGCAGTACGTGGATGACACATTCACTGTGCTGAAATCGGGACACATCGACACTCTACTCTCTCTCTCTCTCACACACACACACAAACACAGCAGTAGGTGCAATTCAATTCACCTACGATGTAGGAAATGAACAAGGAGAAATACTCATGTTCGATTGTAGGATGAAATGAAGGAGAGGATGTCATTTGGATACTAACGTCTACAGGGCACAAATACATTCTAACCGCTATCCAGACATCAAGTAATCTCGTCGAATGTCAGTTAGATGGAATTTAGTTGAATATGTAAATGATGAAGCTAAGAAGCTGAGTAGTCATTGCAAGGAACTAAACAAGGGATTGAAGCACATAAACGGAGCCCTGATAATGAATAATTACCGTTAGCATTTTGTTTAGAAATTAGTACGAAGATTTTTGTTATTGTTATTATTTTCCCGTTGTGTTCCTAGTGGAACAAAGGGCTTCGATAGCAATCCTCCATTGCACTCTTTTCCCTGAAGTCTTTCGAACCTAGCTCAACGACTGCCAACAAACTTTCATTTCTTCCTCATATGATTTCCTCCATGTCACCCTCGGCTCAGACGCCCAACTCGTCGTCACCACTTTGAATTCCACTCTATGACCCGGTCTGGACTGGCGCGTGATGTTCCCAATCGGCACAATCCATCTCCAGTTTTTCTGCATATTTGTTGCTTGATAGGTTCTTGATTGGTTCGTTGCCAGCCACAGTGAGTTGCTTGTTGCTTATTCTCATCATTATGGCCATCTCATCGATCTTCAGTATGGAGCCAGCGTAGGCGGCAGCTGTTGATGAATGTCTGTAGTTTGTTGGAAGTGCTGTTTTTCGTGACGCTCCAAGTTTGTGAACCATAGAGCAGCTCTGACTTGACTGACGTCGTTGTTGAAAATCTGGATCCTGTTGTTTGTGCTGAGTGCTGTAGATCTCCACAGTGATTTCAGACTGGTGAACGCCTGTCTTGCTGTCTTCCCGATGCTGGCTGGTTTTGACGTCGTCACCTGTGCCTGTTCCACCTGTAGTTGAAACGATGATGTCTAAATAGGTGTGTAGGTGGAAGAGACCACTTCCTTGAGGTTAGTTACCCCCGTTGATGGCGATTTGTACTTGTTGTTGATACTGTTGTTAGTTGGGCATCTTCATCACCTCCGTCTTCTCTACATTCACTTGGAGTCCTATTTTCGCTGCCTCTTCTGTAAACTTGTTGGTTTTCACCTGTAGATCTTCGAGCTTGTGTGAAAAGACATAAGACATAGATCTTCATCGTTGGCGAAATCCGAATATTCTCCTGAGGTATTTCCATCGGTCCAGCAAGCCAATGTCCGTATTCTCGCTCCTCACGACTTGCCACATCAACCAGTCCAGTCGAGTTGACCACAATCAGGAAGATCATTGGTGATACTAGGTGGCGGGTGGCCTTGTCGTACTCCTTCCTGTCTTCACTTCACTTCACTTCACTTCAAAGGCGTCACCGAGATTTCCATTGTGAATCACTGGGCAAACGGCGCCGTCATTTAGTTGTTGAATGAGGTTGATAAAGATTTGTGGCACTCCGTAGTGTTGAGGCAACTGCCTGCCAAATCACTTCCCAGTCGAGTCTGTCGAACGCTGTCCTTTTCAAAGTCGATGAGGTTGAGGTGGAGAGTTGACTGCCATCCTATACTATGTTCTAAGATGGTGAGTAGGGTGGTGTTGAAGTATGATGTGCACATGATTATTCAATCCTGAAGCCAGCCAGCCAGCCAGCCAGGAAGCCAGCCTTTCGTGGTAGTAATTTTGAATGCAGAGATTGTTTAGTATCTGCAGGATGATGAGGCTTTGTATTTTGCTTGATGTGGACATCAGCATGATTGCTCACCAGTGCTTGCAGAGACTTGGACTTCCCTTCTTTCACAGTTTGACAATCAATCAATATTTGCGTGACTTTCCTTCCTCTTTTCCTTGCAAACCTTCTGCATTATTGGTGTGAGCATGTCCGCTGTCTTCTCTGCGTCCACTCTCAGTGCTTCTGGTGGAATTCCATCTGGTCCTGCTGCTTTACCGAATTTAAGCGACTTTATGACATTCATGACTTCCGCTTTTGTCGGAGTGCATGTGTTCACCTGTAGTTCTGCGCTTGCTTGTGGTATTCTGGAGGAAGTGCAGGTGGTGGTCGATTGAAAAGCTTTTTGAAGTCGTCAGCTCATCGTTTCCCTCGTTTCTCCTCTTTGGTAACTAGCTTTCCTCCATTATCTTTCATTGCATTCGTCTGAGTTGATCTCTTCCTGGATAGTAACCTGGTTATTTGGTATGATGTTTTCAGGTTTATTTCCCTCCTACCTGCAGTCTGTTCTGCTTCACTTGCCAATGTGTTGGAGAAGTGTCTTTTGTCTTTCCGTGAACTCTTCTTCAATTCTCTATCCAGTGTAATATAGGTTGTGTTCAGTTCCTGCTCCCGTTGCTCTTTCTTGCACTGCACTGAACTGCACTGCACTGCACTGCACTGCACTGCACTGCACTGCACTGCACTGCTTCATCTTCTACTTCACCATCTTCCTCTCCATGCTCTATCAGCTTCCATGTGTCCATCGAGATCCATTCCTTGTCATGTTTCCTTTTCCTTCCTGATACGGCTATGCAGGTATATTTCCACACAGCGCTCAAACAGTTCCAGTGTTCTTCCATGCAGGTTCCTTCATGGATGTTACTCAATATCTCTCTCACATTGGAGCAGATTTCATTGTTGTGCATCGATCAGATATTTACGATTCAACAGGATCTGATATGCTGGCGTGCAGGCATACACGACTGCCACCGACACCTGCCATATTTCCTTACCTCAAGAAAGTATTCGACTTGGTTGACGGTGACGTGTTTCTGTTACAGTGAATGATTGGAAAGTGAGTAGGGAGAAATTTTACAGTGGTAATTATGGATCTCTACCTGAACCCTTACTGTTGGGTAAGAGTGAGAAGGTAACAACAACTGGTTGTGTCCACCACCATCGAAGTGGTCAATCTTTGTTTCGAACTTTATAATTGTGTTATTATATATTATGAGAAATAACTCAGTGTCATTGGAATTCACAAAATAAGTCGGCAAGGTGAATACTTTACGCGTGTGTAACGGGATTTTAAACTGCATTTCAATCATCTTCGATCAGGATAATAAGTTTCTCAAGAGGATGGTGAATGAATAGCACAGGTTCACTATCACCATTTACTCAGAGAGTAAATGAAAGTGTACACACGTGTTTGCATGTATCGTGACCACCAGTGAACTGGATGTTATGGATAACTCGACTGGCTACCTAATTACAATGATTCATTTTCTAAGGTGTATATTACCTGTGTAATCTCGGAGTAGTATGTTGGAACAAACAACAAAAGGCTTGTTTAATTTCTTCTTCTTACTTCTTCTAACACACAAATTAACACACACACACACACACACAAATGTGTGTGTACCAAGTCAACTGGTTAAAAATATCTTCTCTCTTATATTAGCAATCATCATTATCTATATGGAACGTGTAGGTGTATTGGTGAAGGTGTTCAATATACACAAGAATGCCTAATCTCTCTCTCTCTCTCTCTCTCTCTCTTTCTCTCTGTGAACAGACTATTCTAGAGAGTTACACAAAGGAGTACACACAACAACATCAAACGTTCACGCAAATCAGTCTATTCAGTAGAAAGCACACAAAACAAAGAATTATCAGTAGGCAGTAGTGTTGATAATTGGTTTATTAATTAGAAGAGTAATCAGAAAGTTCATCACTGTGATCAATAGTAGCATTTTTACAAACAGTTTCAACTTGATTGACGGTGAACATCTTGTTTCGCTTTGATCTATAAATACATAGAGTGTAAGTTGAAAAATATTTAGAGAAAAGTATTTTGTAGGAGAAATTGTTTGTTGAGCATCTAATATTCTGTTCACTTGGTGAAAGTTGATTGAGCGATAGAGATACCTACTCTCACCTACTTATTGTTCTCGTATACTCACTCTGTCTTTCTAACTAAGCACATGACTTCCACCTTCACAACATGTTGATGAAAGCGATAATTTGCAGCCCAACCATTCCCATGAGTTGAGTAACACGTAATGGAAATAGTTGGAAAGATTTCTGAAAGCATCCTACATCCTGCACACTGTCACATCTCTTTCGAATCAGTATTCAAATTATTTAGGCAGTTAGTCTGCATCATCTATTCACATGAGATTGGCTTTCTTTGCATGATTCGCTGTCACCCATTACTATCTTCATGTCATCATTACAGTCAAACAAATGTAACTGCCACTGCAACCATTCCACTGACAATTCAGTCAGTAAGAACATGTCACAGCAATGTACATTTGCAGCTTTCATATCCATTTTCGAGGAAGCCGGACATTTTTATGTGTGTTCCTCCTCTGTTTGTAAATTCATTCACCTTACCATATTATGCTGGTGGTGATCAAGTAACTCGATCATTTGGTTGCAGTTTGTGTGAGATGCGCCTTTGTCAACAACAGTTTCGGTTGCATCACGAGCTTGAAATACCAAACGCCAACCAACATTCGTGGAGCTTCGTATTCGTATGCCACATAACAGTTTGCTCGTCGTGAAGTGATGTAACGGTTTTGAGTTTTAGGAAATGCACTTCATCGGTGTTGTTGCTTGTATTATCCCCTAGTTGACTGGACCGAATTGATGAGTGTTCAGAGGAGACCTGCCATTTTCATTTACAGATGCATTGGCTGCAAGTTCAATTACAATACAAGGCGCTACTGACCAACTTCCAAAGCTGAGTGTCTTCAAGTAGGAAGAGAATTCATGTGTACTGATCACACACACACACACACACACTCACTGAACAGCTAGAGACTCTGAGAGAAGAAAGCTGTTGACGAATGCCTTGTAGTCGAGATGTATCGAGTAAAGTGTGGAGAAAAGAAGACTACCGAAGAGATTCAATCAAGTCTAAAGCAAATACTTCTCTTCAACTTCAGATTCTCTCTTACACTACTGTCGAGATTCTGCGAAACCTCTTGTCGTTAGGTGAGAAATCCTATATTCCAAACCTCTGTATTATCTCCCCACATCAACAAGTGATTCCTTGGTACATGAAAGACAAGAGATGACGCACTGCACTTCATCATTGTGCATCTACAAGTTAACTTGTTTCTATGCAGCTGACTACATCGACCTAATATGCACTCATTTGAAGAATATGCTTGCCTTGCGAACATTAACCAGTGTGTTTGTTGAAGGTCGAAAACAAAACCGTGTCTAGCTCTGTTGTTGTTGGAAAGCTTGAAGACTGTGGACATCTGGCTTCTCTGGAAGCCTCGTTAAAAGTTATTTACAAAGTTCAAACAAACCATTCGAAAATGATGAGGACTGGACACTTGTGTTCAGTCGAAGCTTTAGCAATTCAGTGATTCCAACTTCTAGTGAATATTCAAAGGAGGTGTGTTTAAACACTTTCTTCACTGTGGCATTACACAGATATTCTACATCTCTTCGCATTCTCTTTACTCACCCTTTCATACGTCTCGATTTCACCAGATAACAACACTTCCGGTTCAATAATTCACTCTATCAAAAATATTTGAAACTATTTCTTGTCAACTTGTTTCACCATTAAACTTTGTGACAAAGTTCGACCAAGCCATTCAAATATGATGATGATTCGACGCTTGTGAGCAGTCGAAGCTGAGTCAGTTCAAAATCAGCCGAATAGTTATGCACCATTACATTGTGCATTATCTGAGATCCGTGGATTTGTAGACTTCGGTTGAAACTGAGTGACTGGTCGAAATCATTTCACAGAACAAATTGAAGAGACTGAAGTAGGCGAGCGAGGAATGGTTGTAGTCAAAAAGAATATCTAACACTTGTTTCGCCAATTCCTAACACCATGAAATCTACCTCTGAATATTAATGAATGGCTAGTGTTGCAGTGGGAAATGCGCCTTGAGTCGGCACTGTTCAAGTGTTATTTCTTCAAGCTGGTTGACCACAGCACTTTACAATACAATGAAGACACCAATTCATCACCGTATTAATCCGATAACCAGTCTCTAGTGAACGCCTATAATGCATGACATTCGCCGGGAACTATTGTCACTCGTCCACAGAAACAATATTCCACAGAGGAATTAAGACACAGTATTCAACGCTGAAATTCAAGGTTGCGATATTCCGAGTAATGGAAAGTGAATACCTCACATGACAACTCGAATAAATGTAAGTGACCAGTTCAAGCGTCTTCTCTACTTGGCATGTTTAAACTAACCTCGCTTGGTTAACTAGTTCACCAGTTACTCGCTGGTCATAAGCCCAGGTAAAGAGGGAAGGTTGGGCATACGGCTAGCAACCCTACAGTGTAAAACAAATCCAACCGCTAAAGAAACTTCAAAGCACAATCAAAATATGGAAAATGAAGACAAAATTATTCCTCGCTGGAATCAGAGAGGCGAAATGACGCCGGTTGATGAAAGTCGGTGGGAAGCCAATTGGACGATGTGTCTTCTCTCAATGGAAGCGAAAGTAAACGTGGGGACATGCCTTTACGCAAACACTTTTCACTTGCCACCAATATGCATCATTTAGATGGTGAAGTGTTCCATACGAATCTCATTTCGTCAAGTAAATGTTCCTATTGGACATGAAATTCGTCTCCGTTGGAATGCTGTTGAATTCCACTCTGAATGTTAGCTGACAGAACTAAGCTAACCTCGTTTGAGTCATTCCTTCCTCTTGATAGAGACTACTACTCAATAGAAGCCAACTTGTCAACCTGTCAGTTCACTCTCTCTCATGAATATTTTGCTGGATGAATGAATCCACCGTCAAACCGTTCATCAATCTCAAGGAAAATGTTTATCTATCCACAAAACGCTTCATCTACAAGTCAGACAGAAGTTTTATCAGGAACGCCGAGTTCTGTGGAACTCAACTGAAGATAGTCTGGACTCAGAGTGTCATCATTGCTCAAGATCTCATGAGCACATATTGGTGAATAGACACGTTCAGTTCACATACATATCTTTTGAGTGTCATTTCATCATGAAGACTCACCGACATTGTTTGAACTGGTCACTGTCGATTGTGTCGAGAAATGACACTGACTTGTGATTCTGTAAATCGTGTCATAGTCAGGTAAGTGGAAATCAGCTGCTGTTTCAAGTCAGCAATCAGCAGTGATGAAACGGAAGATCACAGTAAATTTTCACAGCGTTTTCTTACTTTACTTGATCAGAGTGTATGAGTTGAACGGTTTTCGGATTGTTGGTTCGTTGAAAATATGTGCTTCGTCGACACGTTGAAGGCTGCACATAGCAAGTGATCAAATTACAGTCAGTGAAAAACAGTGGCGACTGCATATTATCCTCCCTACATTAGAAGCAAGAGTAAAACAGAGTAGTGAGACACTAGCTGTTGCTTTAAAGTACCGGTTGAAACAACCCCTGTTACATGAGTTGCACCTCTTCTTCTTTGATGTTACAGTATGTCTGAAGATTGATGCATCGTCGTGTGTTCTTCTCACACACGTGAGACTGCTGTTGGTCGACAGTGTTATATGTCTTTCGTGTATCGACTTTATAGTCACTATTGATTTTGTCTCATGTTTCCGACAGATCAGTCAAGAAATGTTGAGTGTGAGAGAGTGTGTGCAGATGTGTCTACTGAAGTGTGACGACTGTGTAGTGCATCTGTGGTAGGAAGATCCGTGAATCAGTAGAATGCTACTGTCGTGACGAGCGATTTCACACGGATACAGTTCACCTGCTTCATTTCACCTTCTTTTATGTCATTGCTTCTTTTCTCCAGAGACCAATCAGAAACTCCATGGCGAACGCTGTGCTAAACAGCCCAAATTCAGCGCCTCATAAATATCAGTGTTTCATGAAGGTTCCTTCATTAGCTGAATCATTAATTCATTCATTGAGTCAATCAGTCATTCCTGTTCAGTGTGTCAGATTTGAACTCAAATGTGGTGTGAAAACTGATTCCATTGTTACATTCTACGAATAAGTGGATAAGAGTGTCTGAAACTTCATTTATTCAAGTGGAAATTGGATTAATGCAATTGAGTGATGGTGTGAAACTCTTCTCAGTTATTTATTTCAATTGTCAGTAAATATGGAGTGCTTCTGAATGTTTGCGGAGTGGATCGAACACGTCAAATAGTAAGTAATTTCCACATGAACTTCTATACTCTCAGATTCCATAAGAAATAGCAACAGTTTTTCTTATGCATAATATGTGGACGTAGTAACCAGTTACGTGAAAAATGTGACGACAGCCGGTGCAATGAATTGACAGGCATGTTTGCATAACTGTCGGTTCAACGAGTAGCATTTCAATAATGGCTACATCTGATATTGGAAAGCAGCGTAGTCTATACATTTCGATATACTTCGAGTATGACAGTGTGAATATAAACAATTTACGAGATACATGCATTTCACTATTCTTGCGTATTCATTCGTCGTCGACATTATATGGACCATGCATTTACATTTTCATCACACAAATTTGAATTGAGTAAAAATGCATTGCATGACATCATTCATATAGAACATATGACTACAAAATCAAGCACATGTGAAGACAGCAATCTTCTTTCTCCGGTCGTTTTCTCGACACAACAGTTAATCTCACTTATTCTTCTCTGCAGTTTGACCACCATACAAGCTCATTTGACTCAAATTTATTGTGTTAACATGCTTAAGTACCTTGACCACTAATATCTGACATCCCAAATATCGGAAGTAAAATAAATTTTCTCTGTTAAACGATGTTCTACTGCTTCTAAGAACCTCAGAAAATCAAAGTCAACGTGCCATATTGCCAGTATATAAGATCGTAAATGAATATTCATATCTATTTTTAAGTTGTTCTGACAACTTGCATGTCTGGTTAACAGAATGTCGTGATATCAAAGCACAGAGTGCATGGCATTTCGCTGTGTAAGCAACCAACGAGACAACATCGCTGCTGTAAACAATCTGATTGCAGCATACATCCAACTACTCAGTTCATATTTGTAGATATGTTGTCGTGTAGGTTTGAATTTCCGAGTATCTAGTCAATTGAAGTGGAGCGGTTTAAACATGCCTAAGTGAGAAGACGCTTCAACAGTTGACTCACATGTATGCGGGTTGTCGTGTGAGGTAATTCACATTCCATTACTCGGAATATCGTATTCTTGAGTTCTGACGTTGATTACTGTGCCATTATCTCCCTGTAGAAAGGAAGAATGAGAAAACTGAGATATTCGGTATGGTGTTTAGATGAGAATAATGTGTGTATACAACTGCATCACTGACATCAGTATTCAGCCATGTCATCATCCTTACTGCATATCCAAATAGGTGAGATCAAGATGGGGAACTTTAGTGTGATAAGTCAACACATCTGATTTTAGATGGCTGAAATCATCAAATTGGTCAGTTGTCTTCATTTCTTCCTATTCTTCGAAATCTCATTTATTCAGAGAACTAGATAGTTTCCGAGGATGCTTGTGTAGATGAATGGTTATTGCAAGTGGAAATGAGGTGAGATCAGGATAGGGAACTCTGGTGTGCTAAGTCAACACATCTGACTTCCCTCAACATGGTACACTTCGGTAGCACCGCAAGCAGTCAGTCACGTGAATATGATGAGAAGCAGTTGATCATGTTTCGAATCAATTCCTCACAACCTCATCCTGTTGACAGGTCAGTTTGTGGCTGGCGTGGTAGAACGCTTTCGGAAGCTGCAGATAGGAAGTTTATTTTACACTGTTTCGAATTTTTGTTTCAAGTTCCCCATTCACCGTGGTGATGAGATCGGTTCGTTGGTCAGGAATATCTCTTCACGAAGTCAAACGGATATGGCAGCAAGCTTGTTCCTGCAACTTGGTTCCCACCCCCACCCCCACCCCATCCCACCATTCATTCACTGACGTCTTCACAACTCCGAAAGGCATACATACAGGAATCAAATTCCTGGGTTTCATCATGCTACTCCACCGAATCCTCACGAAATTATGCCCAGTAGTCATTAACTAGCTTTCACGATTCAGGCAAGACACCTTGGTTTGAGGAATCAACGAATAATCTGCATAGATGTCCAGCAAGTAGTGCAACCTCTTCTCGGCAAATAACAGCGTGTGTTTCTCATGAACATGGAAACCTTCAAAATTTCGTCTCAATAGTTGGGATGTGGCAGCTCAACATGTAGATCGGAGATTCAACATTCTTGACTTTCTGTGAAGATTCATACGGACAGGCACGAGATACTGGGGACTAAACAATTTGGTCAAAAATACTTCTGTCACACTAATCTCGCTTTGATTCACGCCTACAGAACCCACAATTTGAGAGATATCTCCGTCGAACTGTTGAAAACGTAGTCAGCATTCAATTTGTCTATATTAGCAGGTCGACACTGGTATAAATTTCATTCCTCTCCGACTTGTCAGCCTCACATATCTCATTCACCGAGATTGCATCGAGTAAGATTGCTTAAATGTCCGTTTGTCAGTCATGATGACATGTCAACTGGACTTCATCTCCAGGTGGATTGAATGTATTCAATCTCTCTACTGCCATAGATACACGTACACTGATTAGGTGAGGTGACGATTGGAATTGTATTACTTTCTCATCTGAATTGTCCAATCACACTCATCATGCACACAGGTGACGTTTCATGAAATTGTATTGGTTATTCAGTCACACTGAGAGTATAAGAAGGAGTAATTCATTCATGTGGGTATGAAGACAGCATTATGTCAAGTGACAGGCTCCAGTCTATTGAAAGTAAGTCAGTATTGGGTTCATTTTAGTATTGGTTATCCAAATGCACAAATATCTGATGAATGTCTCATTTGTATATTTTAAGCGAACCAGTTGTCGTGACACTGTACACGATGGTGAACGCCGTTACTTGTCGTTCATTCTTAATCAAACACTCCCAACCATGCATTTGAAACCAGAGTGTCACGAGTAGTCTTATCTGCATTCAGGTGGCCCTTAATACGGTCATCTCATTCACTTACATACTGATATCTCTTAACTGACTGTTCATTTGCCTTGAATCCTAATACACAATACTGAGTGGAGATGTTGGTTTGAAGTGATCTTCGTAAACCAACCTGCACTAAACACACAGTCTTTCATCACTCCACAGTATTGAAATCAGTCACTTACAGTTTCCGAAATGATCTGATATTCAACCAGTATCGCAGGTCACAATAAAACTAACTAAGAAATATCAGATAATGTCAAGCTCACTTATGGATTATATTTGTGACATGTTCTGAAGTTGTGTATGATAAAATAAGAAGTGTGATGCTTTATGGCAGAGATAGGAGTTAACTAGTAACATGTATATTCTGTGTGTATCTCATCCGATCTTCATGTCGGTGACTAGCAGCTGACTGTTAGGCACAGGTTTCCTGCTATCTGGAACTGCCTAGCTGGATGCGCCTGCACCACAGTGAGTGATGCTGCCATCAGAGGGACTTGAATCCAACATAAATCACTTCAAACTTCAGATTGCCATTCACTATGTATCCCACAAATGACAGCATATGACATGTCATCAACAAGGAACCAGTGACCTGAAGAAATATCTCCTTCGAAATCGAGCTGTCTGTTGTGGTTGCTCACTGGCTTTCATATATATGTATATATGTGCATATATGTTGACATGGACAGAGTGGAGAATGAATAAGCTTGGTGCATATCGAGAGCTTGAATATCATAGATGATATGTAGGCAGATGCGATTTTGTAAGTTTGAGAACTTACACTCAAAATGAGTTTGGAAACGTTTGGACAATGAGGCGCTGTACAGCCTGATGATTGTCATCGCTAGTGTACGACATACTGCTCAGTGTCTCAGCTGCAAATATACAAATGTGTGAATCGTTTGTCTTTACGAATAATATGGCCAGTACATGACATAGATAGCTAAGAAGAAGAAGAAGAAGAAGAAGTTGCAAAGATGACATGCATGCATATTGAGTAACTAATCACCTAGTAATGTGGAGTTCTCAACTCCTAACAGTATCGTGGAAGCTGATATTTGACGGCGTACAAAACATTTGGTTATATCGAAAGCGATCGACTACAATGACAGTGTCACGCAGGCCAATACTGAAGGCAACAACAGCAAGTGGAATGCGTACAGTGTGACTAGTACAATTGAGGTAGATGAAGACGTTTTTCGGTGAATTCACATGACACAATACTTTCATATTTTGAGAAGTGATTGCATCTAACTCACTCAAATATTTCACTTTCAGGCGCAGCATCAAGCAGTAGAATGACACTTCAAGTCGTCCTTCTTTCCATACTACAGTTGATTGTGATTGATTCGCAGGAGATTGGTGGATTCAACACAACACTGCCTAAAAGTAATTCTTCTCATAATCACTTTCAATGCCTCAGTGACAATTATTGATTTCCATACACACAGTTACATACACATATTATCTCTTACTGCGTGAAATTATATCAGTAGTGATATATGTTAGACAATTGATGGAAGTTTCTGTGTGACATAATGGATGCGTTTTGAAGAGAAGCGTGATGGAATTTAATAGAAAGTTTAAATCAACGTGAGACTCACCTGTCTGGAACGACGTCCCAATACCGAGTAATCCAGAAGAAATAATCCATTATCACATGTTTTGAAACTTATTTATTGAAACTTCCTCCATGGTGTACTGACATAGATGGCTCGTGCAGTACAACAATCCTCCACACTAACACAAATATTATCTTTTCCAACAAGGGTTTGCGTTCCTCATACACAAGTTTACTCCTTGCACAGTACTCATGGATTTGGTATTGTCAACGTTATACTGAGATATTTCTGAGTGCCATCATAATGCCATCCTGTGAATACAACCCATTGCATCTGGTTATCAGATGTCGTGATATCAAAGCACAGAATGCATGGCATTTCTCTGTGTAAGCAACCAACGAGACAACATCGCTGCTGTAAACAATCTGATTGCAGCATACATCCAACTACTCAGTTCATATTTGTAGATATGTTGTCGTGTAGGTTTGAATTTCTGAGTATCTAGTCAATTCAAGTGGAGCGGTTTAAACATGCCTCAGTGAGAAGACGCTTCAACTGTCACTGACATTTATGCGAGTTGTCGTGTAAGGTAATTCACTTTCGATTACTCGGAATTTCACAATCTCGATTACTGTGGCGTTATTCCTCTGTGGAATATTGTTTCTGTGGACGAGTGACAATAGTTCCCGGTGGTTGTCATGACTGGCAGGCGTTCACTAGAGACTGGTTATTGGAATAATACGGTGACGAATTGGTGTCTTCATTGTATTGTAAAGTGCTGTGGTCAACCAGTTTGGAGAAATAACATTTGAACAGTGCCGACTCAAGGCGTATTTCCCACTGCAACACTAGCCATTCATTAATATTCAGAGGAAGATTTCATGGTATTAGGAATTGGCGAAACAAGTGTTGGACATTCTTTTGACTACAATCACAAATTCTGTTGATCCAGGTTGATGAAGTGATCAGCAAGCTGATCTACTTTTATTATCTTGATGAGACGGAATTACATGGAGGTTGTTAGTCAACAACGACAGTGGTGACGAGATGGACATCATCGGTGTATGGGGTGTTACAAGCAGTGGCTTTTTGGGAGAAAACTCGAAACAAGATGTCGTTGGTCTGTCGGTATGAGATGCAGATCCATCTGAGGCACTGTTAGAAGTCAGTACACTTTGTGGAACGTAAAAATATGTGTAGATCTTGACATTATTATCAACCAAACTAATTACCTTCACATTATATTTTTATTTCCATAGCAAGGTTCAGTATTAAAGTGCATGCTACACTCCTTGATGTGCATCTTAGACCCATCAATGAATGAGTATATAAGCAACGAAGAAGTAGCGATGAAGCCTTCTGCAACACGGTAAGTCACTCAGTAATTTGATGCTGTAGTATACAAGCATTATGCAGCTGAATGATGAATGAATAAGGAGAAATGTTGGCAAGTCACTCACACAGAATTTCCGATTTATTCCACTACTAAATATTTCCACTTGTCCTACATCAACATCCTACCCAGTGTCTGCATTGCAAAATACAATAATCAACTCGTCTGTGTTATACCACTATCATCACATATTCTCATTCTGTACACATTCAGTACCGAAAACACATCCAACACATTTCGAAAAATGTTGTTTGATCCTCATGTTCAGATGAAGTGGAGTGGAATGATGAATGATTGAATCCACGATATGTTTGTTAGTCGAGGTGAATTCCACTTGACACAGGAGAGTCAACGTGTGTGGTACAGTCACTTCTAGTCCATCTCCTTCACATTTTGATACCATCACTTGATGTACACACCACTCAAGCATGCATGATTAACGAAGGGCAATTCAGCTACTGGTGTGTTCAAAAACCTCAAGATTTGTATGCAAATATGAAATACAACGAAATGATCGGATTTCTTCATCGCGACTGGCATTGTAACATTGTGAAGTGAATGAATTTTGCAAGTGAAGAGGTTGAGATGGGGAGCTGACTGTATTGACTTGACAATCGATGTGCAAGTGTCAAATGTATACTGCTCAAACATGTTGTCACTTAGTGAAGTGTCAATGGAATGGTCTGCCCAGTGATTACAGTCACTTCAACTACATTTTCCGTGTGTGGTCAATGTGCGTGTGTGTGTGTGTTTGGTGTGTGATACTGTTGATGAATGTGTTCAGTTTCACTTGATTACCACTCCGTGATTTCATTTCATATCCACTTATGTAGTGCGTGTTGTCACAATTGTGTTCAGTGTAGTCGGTGCTACAATCGTAGTCACTGGAATCGCTGTGATAATCTACATGAAATTGCGACGTGGACGGGATTGAAGTATGAAATCGATGAAATTCATATAAAGATTCTGAGAAATGCTGAATTCTTCATTTTTCATAAACACTTCCACATCTCTTTGTATTCTCAGTAACTTCAACTTTGTTTGATTTCCTTGTATTTCTTTGATATTTTCCACTCTCCATATGCACGTTTTACAAACACAAATCTCGTCTTCTTACAATTTTGCTGTTAACTTACAGAAGGTATAGTTGACTCGTGAAGCGACGAATGTGAACAAGCAGTTCATTCTAGGGTGAGTGATCAGTGTGTTACCTGGGACTGTGAGTGACTGCTCAGTTGTCTCCCTCATCTGTCTGAAATCCAAATGATTAATGTTGTTTGCGACAGACTGATATCCGATATCTTAGTGTTTCTCGAATGTTCTCATTCCCAGATTTCTTGCGAGCAGAGGAGATGAGAAGCATGTCGGAATTTCATTCAGTAGATCAAACACGCGGCAATACTACTCGTTGTGTAGGTATTAGAAGTTGGTTAGGAAAATAGATGAGATCAGTGATGATGATTGTTGTGAGAATGTGAATGAGCGTGGAGAAATGAAAGAGAATGAGTGGCGTGTAGGATGTGGTGAACATAGTCCCCTAGAATATATCAATATGAAATGACTGATTGAAATTACGGAATGCTAATGGGACCAGTGACTGATAACTATGAATTATTCAGTTGATGATGTGCAACATCTGTGGTGTTAAGTTGAATTTCATTAGAAAGAAATCTGATGTTTTGTCTATCCTCAGGAACAATGTCTTTTAACTGCATCAATTGAAGAGGGTTGGTTGCTTCTTATTTATGGACATTTGATCTCGTCAGACATCAAGTGATCCATTGATTAGCACAATCTGCACCACATACTATTTCTTCAACAGCCCATCAAGAGGGATACCACTCTCAAAATAAATGAAGTCTTCAAGACTATAACCTACCTCGTATTTGTCATCGTTGAAGTAGTTTTCAATGTCACATGGTGTGGTATATCACTGTACTTTTGACAAACATCAGACGCATGTAGAATATTCAGATTACGAGATGCCATTGCTTACCAAATTCTTCATTTCAATTCTCCTCGTAGTGCAAAGTGGTCAAAGTATGTGTCAGTAGGGCATACACAACTCCTGATAGGTAAGGAGTGGATGTAAGTGGATTTTCCAGTTTATCGGTGACAAAGATGATGGAATTGGTGAGGGTGTAAGGGTTGGTGAACACGGGTCACAGTAATGCGTTCAGCTGACGCGTGTGCAGAATCTCTCCTTCTCCTGAATCAAGTGAAGGAGATAGCATTCAATTGTGTCATCCTGTTCACTGCAGTCTGTTCTGCGAAGTAGGAAGATATGCTCTCAGTCGATGTAGTTCGATCCTTTTTTCAGATTAATTATTCTCAGTGTTGATCAGTATGGGATCTACATATGGACGGCTTCTAATTGAGCCTACTGAATGAAAACGAATTACACATCAGGCCATGCACTCCAAGTGACAGAGAAGTCCCCTAATTCGAGCGTATCAACCAGTAGATCATTGATCGGACAGTGTCGATTGCCAGGCTTAGGTTCAGCTGTATCTCCATCCGTTACTCAGCTAGTGTCATGCCTTCTCTCACCGTGGTTGAACAGCAGCACTCAGGCATTTCAGCACTTACTGACTGCGTGTTCAGCAGATAGTTGACTAGGTGAGTGAGTCAGTCGGTGACTTCCTCCGAAGACCTGTCCTCCAACCAGGATAGAATAGTGCAAGCTTCATCGTTTCTGGTCTTCATCCGTAGCTGCCGATGTAGTCATCAATGCAAGATGGAACCCATCACACTACTTCAGTGAGCGTATAGTGGTGAGGAAATAAAGCTTTCTTATAAGTGTCTGCAATGTTTCTGTGAGACATGACAACTTGAAATGATCCACCTTTCTACGTTGATTCACCGGTCTGCATGTGTTCAATAAATTCTGTTCACTTCAACTTCGCCACTCTTTTGTATTGATGACCATTCCTCGCTCGCCTACTTCAGTCTCTTCAATTTCCTTTATGAACTGATTTCGATTAGTCGAGTTATTTGCGTGCTTGTGGAATGAACTTCCGATAATTTTTGTGCAGTCTGTAGATTGTATTGGCTGGTTTGGCTTTAACTACTCCTGTTCCCTAATTGTCATCGTTTCAACCATTTCTTGACTGAAACGCTACAGTTGAAAACTGATATTTTCCCTACATTTCTTCATAATATCCCTAGAAATAATCCTCAATATATTTATGCTGAAATTTAAAGAGATTCTGTGCCTGTGTGTGTGTGTGTGTGTGTGTGTTACTTTCAGTCTTGTCTGTATATCGCTGTTGCCAATTTAACAAAGCTTTTCTTCTACCAGTTGTAAATTTGATGTTTATCACCTCAACATTAGTCATAAAAATGATTTACTAATACTGGACAAAATGGAGTATGCATTACCACACCGAGAACTTCATGATAAAACTCGTCTTGTAATTCAGACTTGATGGGATTGATTCTTTCGGAGAAACTGCTTCCGTTCGAATATTGATTAGGGTGGAGATCAGCATACTGACGAGTAGCATCTTGAGCTTCAAAATGAGGAACATCTGTGAATAAACAAGCCACATCAAAGACTGTGTTATGATTACTAATCTAACTCCACAATAAATCACCACTCAGTTTCAACAGAAGTCTACAAATCCACGGATCTCAGATAATGCACAATGTAATGGTGCATAACTATTCGGCTTGAGTTTTTGAACTGACTCAGCTTCGACTGCTCACAAGCGTCGAATCATCATCATATTTGAATGGCTTGGTCGAACTTTGTCACAAAGTTTAATGGTGAAACAAGTTGACAAGAAATAGTTTCAAATATTTTTGATAGAGTGAATTATTGAACCGGAAGTGTTGTTATCTGGTGAACTCGAGACGTATGAAAGGGTGAGTAAAGAGAATGCGAAGAGATGTAGAATATCTGTGTAATGCCACGGTGAAGAAAGTGTTTATACACACCTCCTTTGAATATTCACTAGAAGTTGGAATCATTGAATTGCCAAAGCTTCGACTGAACACAAGTGTCCAGTCCTCATCATTTTCGAATGGTTTGTTTGAACTTTGTAAATAACTTTTAACGAGGCTTCCAGAGAAGCCAGATGTCCACAGTCTTCAAGCTTTCCAACAACAACAGAGCTAGACACGGTTTTGTTTTCGACCTTCAACAAACACACTGGTTAATGTTCGCAAGCCAAGCATATTCTTCAAATGAGTGTATATTAGGTCGATGTAGTCAGCTGCATAGAAACAAGTTAACTTGTAGATGCACAATGATGAAGTGCAGTGCGTCATCTCTTGTCTTTCATGTACCAAGGAATCACTTGTTGATGTGGGGAGATAATACAGAGGTTTGGAATATAGGATTTCCCACCTAACGACAAGAGGTTTCGTAGAATCTCGACAGTAGTGTCAGAGAGAATCTGAAGTTGAAGAGAAGTATTTGCTTTAGACTTGATTGAATCTACATCCACATATTATGCATACGAATAACTGATACAGTTCAATTCACCTACGATGTAGGAAATGAACAAGGAGAAATACTCATGTTCGATTGTAGATGAAATGAAGGAGAGGATGTCATTTGGATACTAGCGTCTACAGGACACAAATACATTCTAGTCGGTATCTAGACATCAAGTAATCTCGTCGAATGTCAGTTAGATGGAATTTAGTTGAATATGTAAATGATGAAGCTAAGAAGCTGAGTAGACATTACAAGGAACTAAACAAGGGATTGAAGCACATGAACGAAGCATATTGGTGGCAAGGGAAAAGTGTTTGCGTAGAGACATGTGTTGGTCGACACTCTCACCAAATACGCTCATCAGATTCGCCTACAACATTGATTTGCGAGTAACAGTGTTCTGTGCGTAGACATTTACAAGCATCATTATCCTCACATGTATGCAGGAATTCTTGTCAGTGAGATGATGCCGTTCACATGCTACACACATCTCTACATCAGACTGAAATCGCACAAATGACTGTCTTCTCCGACGACATCTTGACATTGCTTCAATGATACTTGATGCTTGGTTGATACATCCATTTTATCAGAATCAGAATGAAGCCTCCAATCTTCGTAGTGACACGAAATCAAGCAGAGAGTGATTTCAGTGTCTGATGATCACTGCCAAACACTGAGTCGCATCTCACACAAACTGCAACCAAATGATCGAGTTACTTGATCACCACCAGCATAATATGGTAAGGTGAATGAATTTACAAACAGAGGAGGAACACACATAAAAATGTCCGGCTTCCTCGAAAATGGATATGAAAGCTGCAAATGTACATTGCTGTGACATGTTCTTACTGACTGAATTGTCAGTGGAATGGTTGCAGTGGCAGTTACATTTGTTTGACTGTAATGATGACATGAAGATAGTAATGGGTGACAGCGAATCATGCAAAGAAAGCCAATCTCATGTGAATAGATGATGCAGACTAACTGCCTAAATAATTTGAATACTGATTCGAAAGAGATGTGACAGTGTGCAGGATGTAGGATGCTTTCAGAAATCTTTCCAACTATTTCCATTACGTGTTACTCAACTCATGGGAATGGTTGGGCTGCAAATTATCGCTTTCATCAACATGTTGTGAAGGTGGAAGTCATGTGCTTAGTTAGAAAGACAGAGTGAGTATACGAGAACAATAAGTAGGTGAGAGTAGGTATCTCTATCGCTCAATCAACTCTCACCAAGTGAACAGAATATTAGATGCTCAACAAACAATTTCTCCTACAAAATACTTTTCTCTAAATATTTTTCAACTTACACTCTATGTATTTATAGATCAAAGCGAAACGAGATGTTCACCGTGAATCAAGTTGAAACTGTTTGTAAAAATGCTGCTAATGATCACAGTGATGAACTTTCTGATTACTCTTCTAATTAATAAACCAATTATCAACACCACTGCCTACTGATAATTCTTTGTTTTTCTGTGCTTTCTACTGAATAGACTGATTCGCGTGAACTTTTGATGTTGTTGTGTGTACTCCTTTGTGTAACTCTCTAGAATAGTCTGTTCACAGAGACAGAGAGAGAGAGAGAGAGAGAGATTAGGCATTCTTGTGTATATTGAACACCTTCACCAATACACCTACACGTTCCATATAGATAATGATGATTGCTAATATAAGAGAGAAGATATTTTTAACCAGTTGACTTGGTACACACACATTTATGTGTTAGAAGAAGTAAGAAGAAGAAATTAAACAAGCCTTTTGTTGTTTGTTCCAACATACTACTCCGAGATTACACAGGTAATATACACCTTAGAAAATGAATCATTGTAATTAGGTAGCCAGTCGAGTTATCCATAACATCCAGTTCACTGGTGGTCACGATACATGCAAACACGTGTGTACACTTTCATTTACTCTCTGAGTAAATGGTGATAGTGAACCTGTGCTATTCATTCACCATCCTCTTGAGAAACTTATTATCCTGATCGAAGATGATTGAAATGCAGTTTAAAATCCCGTTACACACGCGTAAAGTATTCACCTTGCCGACTTATTTTGTGAATTCCAATGACACTGAGTTATTTCTCATAATATATAATAACACAATTATAAAGTTCGAAACAAAGATTGACCACTTCGATGGTGGTGGACACAACCAGTTGTTGTTACCTTCTCACTCTTACCCAACAGTAAGGGTTCAGGTAGAGATCCATAATTACCACTGTAAAATTTCTCCCTACTCACTTTCCAATCATTCACTGTAACAGAAACACGTCACCGTCAACCAAGTCGAATACTTTCTTGAGGTAAGGAAATATGGCAGGTGTCGGTGGCAGTCGTGTATGCCTGCACGCCAGCATATCAGATCCTGTTGAATCGTAAATATCTGATCGATGCACAACAATGAAATCTGCTCCAATGTGAGAGAGATATTGAGTAACATCCATGAAGGAACCTGCATGGAAGAACACTGGAACTGTTTGAGCGCTGTGTGGAAATATACCTGCATAGCCGTATCAGGAAGGAAAAGGAAACATGACAAGGAATGGATCTCGATGGACACATGGAAGCTGATAGAGCATGGAGAGGAAGATGGTGAAGTAGAAGATGAAGCAGTGCAGTGCAGTGCAGTGCAGTGCAGTGCAGTGCAGTGCAGTGCAGTGCAGTGCAGTGCAGTGCAGTGCAGTGCAGTTCAGTGCAGTGCAAGAAAGAGCAACGGGAGCAGGAACTGAACACAACCTATATTACACTGGATAGAGAATTGAAGAAGAGTTCACGGAAAGACAAAAGACACTTCTCCAACACATTGGCAAGTGAAGCAGAACAGACTGCAGGTAGGAGGGAAATAAACCTGAAAACATCATACCAAATAACCAGGTTACTATCCAGGAAGAGATCAACTCAGACGAATGCAATGAAAGATAATGGAGGAAAGCTAGTTACCAAAGAGGAGAAACGAGGGAAACGATGAGCTGACGACTTCAAAAAGCTTTTCAATCGACCACCACCTGCACTTCCTCCAGAATACCACAAGCAAGCGCAGAACTACAGGTGAACACATGCACTCCGACAAAAGCGGAAGTCATGAATGTCATAAAGTCGCTTAAATTCGGTAAAGCAGCAGGACCTGATGGAATTCCACCAGAAGCACTGAGAGTGGACGCAGAGAAGACAGCGGACATGCTCACACCAATAATGCAGAAGGTTTGCAAGGAAAAGAGGAAGGAAAGTCACGCAAATATTGATTGATTGTCAAACTGTGAAAGAAGGGAAGTCCAAGTCTCTGCAAGCACTGGCGAGCAATTATGCTGATGTCCACATCAAGCAAAATATTAAGCCGCATCATCCTGCAGATACTAAACAATCTCTGCATTCAAAATTACTACCACGAAAGGCTGGCTTCCTGGCTGGCTGGCTGGCTGGCTTCAGGATTGAATAATCATGTGCACATCATACTTCAACACCACCCTACTCACCATCTTAGAACATAGTATAGGATGGCAGTCAACTCTCCACCTCAACCTCATCGACTTTGAAAAGGACAGCGTTCGACAGACTCGACTGGGAAGTGATTTGGCAGGCAGTTGCCTCAACACTACGGAGTGCCACAAATCTTTATCAACCTCATTCAACAACTAAATGACGGCGCCGTTTGCCCAGTGATTCACAATGGAAATCTCGGTGACGCCTTTGAAGTGAAGTGAAGTGAAGTGAAGACAGGAAGGAGTACGACAAGGCCACCCGCCACCTAGTATCACCAATGATCTTCCTGATAGTGGTCAACTCGACTGGACTGGTTGATGTGGCAAGTCGTGAGGAGCGAGAATACGGACATTGGCTTGCTGGACCGATGGAAAGACCTCAGGAGAATATTCGGATTTCGCCAACGATGAAGATCTATGTCTTATGTCTTTTCACACAAGCTCGAAGATCTACAGGTGAAAACCAACAAGTTTACAGAAGAGGCAGCGAAAATAGGACTCCAAGTGAATGTAGAGAAGACGGAGGTGATGAAGATGCCCAACTAACAACAGTATCAACAACAAGTACAAATCGCCATCAACGGGGGTAACTAACCTCAAGGAAGTGGTCTCTTCCACCTACACACCTATTTAGACATCATCGTTTCAACTACAGGTGGAACAGGCACAGGTGACGACGTCAAAACCAGCCAGCATCGGGAAGACAGCAAGACAGGCGTTCACCAGTCTGAAATCACTGTGGAGATCTACAGCACTCAGCACAAACAACAGGATCCAGATTTTCAACAACGACGTCAGTCAAGTCAGAGCTGCTCTATGGTTCACAAACTTGGAGCGTCACGAAAAACAGCACTTCCAACAAACTACAGACATTCATCAACAGCTGCCGCCTACGCTGGCTCCATACTGAAGATCGATGAGATGGCCATAATGATGAGAATAAGCAACAAGCAACTCACTGTGGCTGGCAACGAACCAATCAAGAACCTATCAAGCAACAAATATGCAGAAAAACTGGAGATGGATTGTGCCGATTGGGAACATCACGCGCCAGTCCAGACCGGGTCATAGAGTGGAATTCAAAGTGGTGACGACGAGTTGGGCGTCTGAGCCGAGGGTGACATGGAGGAAATCATATGAGGAAGAAATGAAAGTTTGTTGGCAGTCGTTGAGCTAGGTTCGAAAGACTTCAGGGAAAAGAGTGCAATGGAGGATTGCTATCGAAGCCCTTTGTTCCACTAGGAACACAACAGGAAAATAATAACAATAACAAAAATCTTCGTACTAATTTCTAAACAAAATGCTAACGGTAATTATTCATTATCAGGGCTCCGTTTATGTGCTTCAATCCCTTGTTTAGTTCCTTGCAATGACTACTCAGCTTCTTAGCTTCATCATTTACATATTCAACTAAATTCCATCTAACTGACATTCGACGAGATTACTTGATGTCTGGATAGCGGTTAGAATGTATTTGTGCCCTGTAGACGTTAGTATCCAAATGACATCCTCTCCTTCATTTCATCCTACAATCGAACATGAGTATTTCTCCTTGTTCATTTCCTACATCGTAGGTGAATTGAATTGCACCTACTGCTGTGTTTGTGTGTGTGTGTGAGAGAGAGAGAGAGTAGAGTGTCGATGTGTCCCGATTTCAGCACAGTGAATGTGTCATCCACGTACTGCCACCAAATATTATTTTGAGGACTAAACATTTGTAAAACCATTTCTCCCCAACTATCCACAATTATATGTGCTACAATTGAGGATATTGGTGATTCCATTGCTACTGCTTGTAATTAGTGTGAATGTGTTGATAAATCGGGAGCAATGCCTTCCTTATCCAATCATTTTTGTGTCACTGATGTCTCGCTTACGCCTTTGTCAACAACAGTTTCGGTTGCATCACGAGCTTGAAATACCAAACGCCAACCAACATTCGTGGAGCTTCGTATTCGTATGCCACATAACAGTTTGCTCGTCGTGAAGTGATGTAACGGTTTTAGGTTTTGGTCTTGTTGCTTGTATTATCCCCTAGTTGACTGGACCGAATTGATGAGTGTTCAGAGGAGACCTGCCATTTTCATTTACAGATGCATTGGCTGCAAGTTCAATTACAATACAAGGCGCTACTGACCAACTTCCAAAGCTGAGTGTCTTCAAGTAGGAAGAGAATTCATGTGTACTGATCACACACACACACACACACACACTCACTGAACAGCTAGAGACTCTGAGAGAAGAAAGCTGTTGACGAATGCCTTGTAGTCGAGATGTATCGAGTAAAGTGTGGAGAAAAGAAGACTACCGAAGAGATTCAATCAAGTCTAAAGCAAATACTTCTCTTCAACTTCAGATTCTCTCTTACACTACTGTCGAGATTCTGCGAAACCTCTTGTCGTTAGGTGAGAAATCCTATATTCCAAACCTCTGTATTATCTCCCCACATCAACAAGTGATTCCTTGGTACATGAAAGACAAGAGATGACGCACTGCACTTCATCATTGTGCATCTACAAGTTAACTTGTTTCTATGCAGCTGACTACATCGACCTAATATGCACTCATTTGAAGAATATGCTTGCCTTGCGAACATTAACCAGTGTGTTTGTTGAAGGTCGAAAACAAAACCGTGTCTAGCTCTGTTGTTGTTGGAAAGCTTGAAGACTGTGGACATCTGGCTTCTCTGGAAGCCTCGTTAAAAGTTATTTACAAAGTTCAAACAAACCATTCGAAAATGATGAGGACTGGACACTTGTGTTCAGTCGAAGCTTTTCAATCTGCTTCCGATCCTCCAATTCCATGAAGCTGTCATCAATTGCTAGTGTATGTTTGCACAATGAGTATTTCGCTTCATTCTGCATGTTGTGCAACCTGATGTTAGATCAATTGCTACTCCATACACGTGATTGTGAAACCCTAATGAAAATGTGAACATCGTCTCATGAAATTATTCACTGCTCCACAACTACAACATTTCAATCTTGAAAAACGTTTCGAATTACATTTACTCATGCATTTACGGACCAACTCTGAAATGGATAAGGAATGCGAGGACATCCACTTGTCTCATGATTTCCTCAGCTCTTATATTCCCTAGGAATTGAGAACAAGTGAATATGAAATATGATGATATGAGTTAATCGTCTAGATATCGTGAAGTGAATCAACAGGCATGTGAGCATAATTTTCGGATGAACTAAATGTAATTCAATATGTGCTAGAAGTGATAAGAGAAAGCAGAATCAATTGAACGTTTCCACATACCTACAATTCGAAATTGACCAAATCTCATTGGTCTCGAAGGTAAAAGCTTTTCCCCTTCCTTGATTACTGAATTGAAGTCGAGATCGTATGGGGCAATCACTAACGCACGCATAGATCGATGAATAGTGTTTCCGTTATCAATATCACTCACTGGTTCGCTTGCAAAACAAAATAAAAAGTCACTGTGTTCCACTGGTAGACCTCCGAGCTTCAACGCCTCCTTAACCTAAGGGATGAAAATGTAAATTTGCAATTAAGCCGCACACGACACGTTCTACATAGGACAAGGAACTGAAAAAAAACAAGTAGACGTGAAGACAACATGCCAGTCGTACACATTCTCTTGACACAGTCAGTAGTCTCAACTACGATGCTGTCAGGTTCAGACTGGCACAACTTCCCTAACTTCTATGTCCGTTTTATCCACTATCATGTTGACTACGAGGATCACAATTACTCCTTTCACACACCAAATATCATACAATATCATCACGTAAAACAATAACATGACTTGCAAACACACTTCAGCATACTTGAATGACGACAGTGTTGAATATTTCACCTGTGACTGTGAAAACATTTCAATCAACCACATGTTATACTCGATGTTATGAAAATTATTGAAGAGATCATGTACAACCGTTTAACAATCTCTAGACACATTCAATCAAAGTGGGTGCCTCCAAATGTACATTCTGCTTCGTCACATCACTCCTCGCACACTTCACATTTCCTTGTTCACCTCTGAGATTTGCATACAAATCTTGAGGTTTTTGAACACACCAGTAGCTGAATTGCCCTTCGTTAATCATGCATGCTTGAGGGGTGTGTACATCAAGTGATGGTATGCAAAATGTGAAGGAGATGGACTAGAAGTGACTGTACCAGACACGTTGACTCTCCTGTGTCAAGTGGAATTCACCTCGACTAACAAACATATCGTGGATTCAATCATTCATCATTCCACTCCACTTCATCTGAACATGAGGATCAAACAACATTTTTCGAAATGTGTTGGATGTGTTTTCGGTACTGAATGTGTACAGAATGAGAATATGTGATGATAGTGGTATAACACAGACGAGTTGATTATTGTATTTTGCAATGCGGACACTGGGTAGGATGTTGATGTAGGACAAGTGGAAATATTTAGTAGTGGAATAAATCGGAAATTCTGTGTGAGTGACTTGCCAACATTTCTCCTTATTCATTCATCATTCAGTTGCATAATGCTTGTATACTACAGCATCAAATGAAGTGTATGCACGCATCAGAGTAGATGGACAACTCAACTGATACAAGTGCACTGTTTTCAACCACACCATTGATCTTTCGTCAACTGCGTCTCCAACATGTTATTGTTTATTGAAAACTGCTTGCAGCCTTTACTCACTCTATCACCAACTATCCATGTCTGCCTTTAGCATATTCATATTTTGATATCATACTAATAGTACAAGTTGTAGTCATTTCACAATGTTACCTAGCTAGAAGAAGACTCCACATCGCGGTGTACGCCTACTGATATTAGGTGTTTGCTGACAGTTGACAATTATTCTGCAGCAATATCAGCTTCCCTGTCATTGCTAACCGAGTTTAGAACTGGTTCTTCAATTCAGCACATGGTTTGGATTCACCTAAATCCAGTGTCTAGCTTCCCGTTCTAATTCTTGAAAGCAGGTAAACATCGGTTGCACTATACTCTGTGGTCAGAACTGCAATCGTTGCAGAAGTATGAGCAGTGATACAAGAGAACTAAATTGTAAGTATCATGCCTCCTCTTTTGTCTATAAGCCAATATGCTGTCGAATAGCACTGGAAATGCACAGATCACCTATCGATCTAGACAATGCAGAGGACAAATACACGATGAAATGGAGTCAAAGAATATTCATACACCACATATTAGAATGTTTCTCTGCAGTGGAGACTCTCTCCCTGTATAGGCTTTTGATGTTTCGCTTTGCAAAGTTCACTTAACTTGACCACCCTGGAGGAATTAATCACCTCAACATAATTTCACCTAGGTTAAACAATGTCTCTACACTCTATCCACCATAAAGTCGACAGATATTCATGGAGTAGAATCTAGACGCAACCAACAGTCCATCCACACTGAGGTTGCTGCCATTCTGACAAAAGTGGAGAGACAAGTAGAAGTAGGTCTCGAAGTTTTGGTGTCAAATAGTTATGACTGCAGCCGATAGGTAGTACCCAATTGAGACTATCTCATGCATGATAAATACTATGTGAAACACGGAACAAGTAAATTGAAATAGAATTGGTCAGTCACTGTTTGTCGAAGAGGCAAATCAATCTATTATCTCTTATAATATAACATAGTCTTTGATGTGACTTGTTTATTCACAGAGGTTACTCATTTTGAAGCTCAAGATACTACTCGTCAGTATGCTGATCTCCACCCTTAATCAATATTCGAAGGCAAGCAGTTTCACCTAAACAATCAATCCCATCAAGTCTGGACTATTGCTAAGAATACTTGTACTGAAACTCTTAGTGGAATTCGGGGTGCTCATCTTCGGGTTCGAGATCTTTGGTTGTGTAGATATCTGACGCTTGACTACAGTTCGAGAGATTTGAGCAGATTTCATTGTTGTGCATCGATCAGATATCTGCGATTCAACAGGATCTGATATGCTGGCGTGCAGGCATACACGACTGCCACCGACACCTGCCATATTTCCTTACCTCAAGAAAGTATTCGACTTGGTTGACGGTGACGTGTTTCTGTTACAGTGAATGATTGGAAAGTGAGTAGGGAGAAATTTTACAGTGGTAATTATGGATCTTTACCTGAACCCTTACTGTTGGGTAAGAGTGAGAAGGTAACAACAACTGGTTGTGTCCACCACCATCGAAGTGGTCAATCTTTGTTTCGAACTTTATAATTGTGTTATTATATATTATGAGAAATAACTCAGTGTCATTGGAATTCACAAAATAAGTCGGCAAGGTGAATACTTTACGCGTGTGTAACGGGATTTTAAACTGCATTTCAATCATCTTCGATCAGGATAATAAGTTTCTCAAGAGGATGGTGAATGAATAGCACAGGTTCACTATCACCATTTACTCAGAGAGTAAATGAAAGTGTACACACGTGTTTGCATGTATCGTGACCACCAGTGAACTGGATGTTATGGATAACTCGACTGGCTACCTAATTACAATGATTCATTTTCTAAGGTGTATATTACCTGTGTAATCTCGGAGTAGTATGTTGGAACAAACAACAAAAGGCTTGTTTAATTTCTTCTTCTTACTTCTTCTAACACATAAATGTGTGTGTACCAAGTCAACTGGTTAAAAATATCTTCTCTCTTATATTAGCAATCATCATTATCTATATGGAACGTGTAGGTGTATTGGTGAAGGTGTTCAATATACACAAGAATGCCTAATCTCTCTCTCTCTCTCTCTCTGTCTCTGTGAACAGACTATTCTAGAGAGTTACACAAAGGAGTACACACAACAACATCAAAAGTTCACGCGAATCAGTCTATTCAGTAGAAAGCACAGAAAAACAAAGAATTATCAGTAGGCAGTAGTGTTGATAATTGGTTTATTAATTAGAAGAGTAATCAGAAAGTTCATCACTGTGATCAATAGTAGCATTTTTACAAACAGTTTCAACTTGATTGACGGTGAACATCTTGTTTCGCTTTGATCTATAAATACATAGAGTGTAAGTTGAAAAATATTTAGAGAAAAGTATTTTGTAGGAGAAATTGTTTGTTGAGCATCTAATATTCTGTTCACTTGGTGAGAGTTGATTGAGCGATAGAGATACCTACTCTCACCTACTTATTGTTCTCGTATACTCACTCTGTCTTTCTAACTAAGCACATGACTTCCACCTTCACAACATGTTGATGAAAGCGATAATTTGCAGCCCAACCATTCCCATGAGTTGAGTAACACGTAATGGAAATAGTTGGAAAGATTTCTGAAAGCATCCTACATCCTGCACACTGTCACATCTCTTTCGAATCAGTATTCAAATTATTTAGGCAGTTAGTCTGCATCATCTATTCACATGAGATTGGCTTTCTTTGCATGATTCGCTGTCACCCATTACTATCTTCATGTCATCATTACAGTCAAACAAATGTAACTGCCACTGCAACCATTCCACTGACAATTCAGTCAGTAAGAACATGTCACAGCAATGTACATTTGCAGCTTTCATATCCATTTTCGAGGAAGCCGGACATTTTTATGTGTGTTCCTCCTCTGTTTGTAAATTCATTCACCTTACCATATTATGCTGGTGGTGATCAAGTAACTCGATCATTTGGTTGCAGTTTGTGTGAGATGCGACTCAGTGTTTGGCAGTGATCATCAGACACTGAAATCACTCTCTGCTTGATTTCGTGTCACTACGAAGATTGGAGGCTTCATTCTGATTCTGATAAAATGGATGTATCAACCAAGCATCAAGTATCATTGAAGCAATGTCAAGATGTCGTCGGAGAAGACAGTCATTTGTGCGATTTCAGTCTGATGTAGAGATGTGTGTAGCATGTGAACGGCATCATCTCACTGACAAGAATTCCTGCATACATGTGAGGATAGATGATGCTTGTAAATGTCTACGCACAGAACACTGTTACTCGCAAATCAATGTTGTAGGCGAATCTGATGAGCGTATTTGGTGAGAGTGTCGACCAACACATGTCTCTACGCAAACACTTTTCCCTTGCCACCAATATGCTTCGTTCATGTGCTTCAATCCCTTGTTTAGTTCCTTGTAATGTCTACTCAGCTTCTTAGCTTCATCATTTACATATTCAACTAAATTCCATCTAACTGACATTCGACGAGATTACTTGATGTCTAGATACCGACTAGAATGTATTTGTGTCCTGTAGACTCTAGTATCCAAATGACATCCTCTCCTTCATTTCATCCTACAATCGAACATGAGTATTTCTCCTTGTTCATTTCCTACATCGTAGGTGAATTGAACTGTATCAGTTATTCGTATGCATAATATGTGGATGTAGATTCAATCAAGTCTAAAGCAAATACTTCTCTTCAACTTCAGATTCTCTCTGACACTACTGTCGAGATTCTACGAAACCTCTTGTCGTTAGGTGGGAAATCCTATATTCCAAACCTCTGTATTATCTCCCCACATCAACAAGTGATTCCTTGGTACATGAAAGACAAGAGATGACGCACTGCACTTCATCATTGTGCATCTACAAGTTAACTTGTTTCTATGCAGCTGACTACATCGACCTAATATACACTCATTTGAAGAATATGCTTGGCTTGCGAACATTAACCAGTGTGTTTGTTGAAGGTCGAAAACAAAACCGTGTCTAGCTCTGTTGTTGTTGGAAAGCTTGAAGACTGTGGACATCTGGCTTCTCTGGAAGCCTCGTTAAAAGTTATTTACAAAGTTCAAACAAACCATTCGAAAATGATGAGGACTGGACACTTGTGTTCAGTCGAAGCTTTGGCAATTCAATGATTCCAACTTCTAGTGAATATTCAAAGGAGGTGTGTATAAACACTTTCTTCACCGTGGCATTACACAGATATTCTACATCTCTTCGCATTCTCTTTACTCACCCTTTCATACGTCTCGAGTTCACCAGATAACAACACTTCCGTTCAATAATTCACTCTATCAAAAATATTTGAAACTATTTCTTGTCAACTTGTTTCACCATTAAACTTTGTGACAAAGTTCGACCAAGCCATTCAAATATGATGATGATTCGACGCTTGTGAGCAGTCGAAGCTGAGTCAGTTCAAAAACTCAAGCCGAATAGTTATGCACCATTACATTGTGCATTATCTGAGATCGTGGATTTGTAGACTTCTGTTGAAACTGAGTGGTGATTTATTGTGGAGTTAGATTAGTAATCATAACACAGTCTTTGATGTGGCTTGTTTATTCACAGATGTTCCTCATTTTGAAGCTCAAGATGCTACTCGTCAGTATGCTGATCTCCACCCTAATCAATATTCGAACGGAAGCAGTTTCTCCGAAAGAATCAATCCCATCAAGTCTGAATTACAAGACGAGTTTTATCATGAAGTTCTCGGTGTGGTAATGCATACTCCATTTTGTCCAGTATTAGTAAATCACTTTTTATGACTAATGTTGAGGTGATAAACATCAAATTTACAACTGGTAGAAGAAAAGCTTTGTTAAATTGGCAACAGCGATATACAGACAAGACTGAAAGTAACACACACACACACACACACACACAGGCACAGAATCTCTTTAAATTTCAGCATAAATATATTGAGGATTATTTCTAGGGATATTATGAAGAAATGTAGGGAAAATATCAGTTTTCAACTGTAGCGTTTCAGTCAAGAAATGGTTGAAACGATGACAATTAGGGAACAGGAGTAGTTAAAGCCAAACCAGCCAATACAATCTACAGACTGCACAAATATTATCGGAAGTTCATTCCACAAGCACGCAAATAACTCGACTAATCGAAATCAGTTCATAAAGGAAATTGAAGAGACTGAAGTAGGCGAGCGAGGAATGGTCATCAATACAAAAGAGTGGCGAAGTTGAAGTGAACAGAATTTATTGAACACATGCAGACCGGTGAATCAACGTAGAAAGGTGGATCATTTCAAGTTGTCATGTCTCACAGAAACATTGCAGACACTTATAAGAAAGCTTTATTTCCTCACCACTATACGCTCACTGAAGTAGTGTGATGGGTTCCATCTTGCATTGATGACTACATCGGCAGCTACGGATGAAGACCAGAAACGATGAAGCTTGCACTATTCTATCCTGGTTGGAGGACAGGTCTTCGGAGGAAGTCACCGACTGACTCACTCACCTAGTCAACTATCTGCTGAACACGCAGTCAGTAAGTGCTGAAATGCCTGAGTGCTGCTGTTCAACCACGGTGAGAGAAGGCATGACACTAGCTGAGTAACGGATGGAGATACAGCTGAACCTAAGCCTGGCAATCGACACTGTCCGATCAATGATCTACTGGTTGATACGCTCGAATTAGGGGACTTCTCTGTCACTTGGAGTGCATGGCCTGATGTGTAATTCGTTTTCATTCAGTAGGCTCAATTAGAAGCCGTCCATATGTAGATCCCATACTGATCAACACTGAGAATAATTAATCTGAAAAAAGGATCGAACTACATCGACTGAGAGCATATCTTCCTACTTCGCAGAACAGACTGCAGTGAACAGGATGACACAATTGAATGCTATCTCCTTCACTTGATTCAGGAGAAGGAGAGATTCTGCACACGCGTCAGCTGAACGCATTACTGTGACCCGTGTTCACCAACCCTTACACCCTCACCAATTCCATCATCTTTGTCACCGATAAACTGGAAAATCCACTTACATCCACTCCTTACCTATCAGGAGTTGTGTATGCCCTACTGACACATACTTTGACCACTTTGCACTACGAGGAGAATTGAAATGAAGAATTTGGTAAGCAATGGCATCTCGTAATCTGAATATTCTACATGCGTCTGATGTTTGTCAAAAGTACAGTGATATACCACACCATGTGACATTGAAAACTACTTCAACGATGACAAATACGAGGTAGGTTATAGTCTTGAAGACTTCATTTATTTTGAGAGTGGTATCCCTCTTGATGGGCTGTTGAAGAAATAGTATGTGGTGCAGATTGTGCTAATCAATGGATCACTTGATGTCTGACGAGATCAAATGTCCATAAATAAGAAGCAACCAACCCTCTTCAATTGATGCAGTTAAAAGACATTGTTCCTGAGGATAGATAAAACATCAGATTTCTTTCTAATGAAATTCAACTTAACACCACAGATGTTGCACATCATCAACTGAATAATTCATAGTTATCAGTCACTGGTCCCATTAGCATTCCGTAATTTCAATCAGTCATTTCATATTGATATATTCTAGGGGACTATGTTCACCACATCCTACACGCCACTCATTCTCTTTCATTTCTCCACGCTCATTCACATTCTCACAACAATCATCATCACTGATCTCATTTATTTTCCAAACCAACTTCTAATGCCTACACAACGAGTAGTATTGCCACGTGTTTGATCTACTGAATGAAATTCCGACATGCTTCTCATCTCCTCTGCTCGCAAGAAATCTGGGAATGAGAACATTCGAGAAACACTAAGATATCGGATATCAGTCTGTCGCAAACAACATTAATCATTTGGATTTCAGACAGATGAGGGAGACAACTGAGCAGTCACTCACAGTCCCAGGTAACACACTGATCACTCACCCTAGAATGAACTGCTTGTTCACATTCGTCGCTTCACGAGTCAACTATACCTTCTGTAAGTTAACAGCAAAATTGTAAGAAGACGAGATTTGTGTTTGTAAAACGTGCATATGGAGAGTGGAAAATATCAAAGAAATACAAGGAAATCAAACAAAGTTGAAGTTACTGAGAATACAAAGAGATGTGGAAGTGTTTATGAAAAATGAAGAATTCAGCATTTCTCAGAATCTTTATATGAATTTCATCGATTTCATACTTCAATCCCGTCCACGTCGCAATTTCATGTAGATTATCACAGCGATTCCAGTGACTACGATTGTAGCACCGACTACACTGAACACAATTGTGACAACACGCACTACAAAAGTGGATATGAAATGAAATCACGGAGTGGTAATCAAGTGAAACTGAACACATTCATCAACAGTATCACACACCAAACACACACACACGCACATTGACCACACACGGAAAATGTAGTTGAAGTGACTGTAATCACTGGGCAGACCATTCCATTGACACCTCACTGAGTGACAACATGTTTGAGCAGTATACATTTGACACTTGCACATCGATTGTCAAGTCAATACAGTCAGCTCCCCATCTCAACCTCTTCACTTGCAAAATTCATTCACTTCACAATGTTACAATGCCAGTCGCGATGAAGAAATCCGATCGTTTCGTTGTATTTCATATGAGATGCCACTCATCGATTGGCAGCAATCATCGAACATCTATTCTGTCATCTCTTATCATAGAGAGCTATGCAGTAGTCAGCAAGGTGTCGTGTCATCGCGTTTCTTCAGCTTGATTGTGGGAAATTACTTGGAGGAATCATGTGAGACTATTTCAAGCGAACAAGATGTTGTCGGAGTTGGCAGTCATTCCTAATGCCAGTGTGATGCACTGATGTGTGTAGCATGTTGATGGACATCATCAAGCTCACAAGATTTCCAGCATCCATATGAACACAGATGAGGTGGACAACAAACATCCACTCACAGAAGTGTGTTGGTTAGAAGCGAAAGTCGCTAGGTAATCTGATGAGCATATTTCCTTGGATAATCGACAAATGTCACTCACTCCTCTCTCATTCGCCTTTCACTTGTCATCAGTGGGCATCAATCACATTGACGATGAGATGGTTGATAAAAATATGGTTTCACAAAACTCGAACCTCACTTCATTCTTCTATTTCATGAAATCTGCTTTCCTGTCGAACCTAACTTGTTCATATCGGAATTCCTTTCCTACAACAAAATTTTATCCAAACGAACACACTTTTCTAGCCACAAGACGCTCAACTCTGGGAGTTGTGTTATTGTCACACCAATCTGTCAGCGATGTTGTCGAATGCATAGAATTTAGAGGAATGCAAATTACTCATGGTTTTGAGTGATTTGACTGTGATGGGAAGAAAGATGGCAGTTGATTTTACATTTCACATTTACTGAGGGAGATATGAATAGTCTGGAAGCAGTGTAATTAGACAAATGAGGTATACTTGTAACATTCGCCATGTGATAAACTTTCATTCCTTGATAGGATTTGAAGGTATCCTGGCCAACAATGGACTGGATGGCTTGAAAAACTTGGGCACCGAGTTAGTATGATTCATTGTATAGGATGTAGTTTTACTTGTGTAATCCCAGCGTTGCATATTAGAACAAATACAAAATATTTGTTTGTTTATTTTGTTATTTGTTCTAATATACTATACTACGCGGGGATTACACAAGTAAAAATACATCCTATAGGCTGATGGGATAGTTACCGAAAAGCAACCTCATTCATCTACTGTTCAACATCCACCTGGTTTGCATCATTCCATGTTCGAACTGGAATTCTCTAGGCATTTGTCAATGTTCTTCATTTCTCATTTCTGTCTAGAATGCATGCATGTTCAGCATGGATACTGAGGAACATAATATTGTTTAGTGTGTAACTAAATTATCACAGGTTTTCTTGTCAGTTCGATTATTTATATTTCGCATGAACAAAAGAGACTTCGAATTCTAGTTTGACACAGTTAATATAACTTCACAGGAGTATTGGATGATTTTTCAGGTGGTAATTTGAATCGGCATATTTCTATGGGCATCTCTTCAGTGTCTAGTTCTGTGTGGATTCTGCGTTAATCACAGGAAGCATCTCCTTGCCATCTTACTTGGTCCAATCTCCTCATCATACGGATAAACGCAAGGTGTGAAACATGTCCATGATTCACAGCACGAAATCTGCCAACAACAAGTAATCTAATTCTAGTCAATGCAGTGCAGTGCAGTGCAGTGAAGTCGAAGTCAAGGATTACTTTCATGCTTTCAATGTGAAAGAAACATTATGGCAAGTAAGACACTAGTTGTCGAGTGAATGTAACAGTTGAAACAGCATCAGTTGGTTCACTTGCCACTGTTCTTCCCATATGTTGGAGAATATCCGAAGATTGGTGGTCCGTTGTATCTTCTTCCATTACGAGTGAGCTTTCTCTTGAGAGTGTTACGTGCTCAGTGTTCATCCTGAATGACCACATGGAATGAGGTTGGAAGTGTGCGATTCTGTACAGAAATGTCCACTGTAATGCGCCACTGTATAGTGCAGTTGTGTAAGGGAAATTAACGAGTCAGTGTGTAGGAGACTGATTTACAAGTCAACAATTTTACAATTCCATATCTGATCTGCTTTGCTCAGTATCGAGGTATTCAATTCCTACATTGATAGTTTGTAGACTTCACACATCAAGTAATTGGATGTAGTCATTGAGTCACATTAATGAATGAAAAGGTTTGGTAACGTTCCAAATGAGTAAAAGGCAACAATTGAATCACAATGTTGTTGGCTTAACCTACCAGTTGAAGTATTCTTCATTGTATCAGCTGTGACTGCTGATCCCACAGTCGTCGTGAGTGTATACGTAGGTCCTGGAGGGTTGAGTGTAAGAACAGTGAAATATAATACAAATGGGTGGATATTATTACTGAAGTGAATGACTGCTTATCACAGCTGAATAAGTATGATGCGTCAGTCTGTGGAAGACTGTTACCACAATGGACATTTCACACACACACACAAACACAAACAATCTAAGTGGGTGCTTCCAAATGTACATTCTGCTTCGTCATATCACTCTTCGCACACTTCACACTTCCTTGTTCACCTCTGAGGTTTCGATGTAGTCATTGAGTCACATTAATGAATGAAAAGGTTTGGTAACGTTCCAAATGAGTAAAAGGCAACAATTGAATCACAATGTTGTTGGCTTAACCTACCAGTTGAAGTATTCTTCATTGTATTAGCTGTGACTGTTGTTCCTTCAGTCGTCATGAGTGTATACGTATGTCCTGGAGGGTTGAGTGTAAAAACAGTGAAATATAATACAAATGGGTGGATATTATTACTGAAGTGAATGACTGCTTATCACAGCTGTATAAGTATTTTGCATAAGTCTGTGGAAGACTGTTACCACAATGGACATTTCACACAGACACAGTCTACCCGCCTCGCTTCACTATTGCACGTGCTCAGACTCCGCATCTTCATTAACCACTGAAAACCTGCATCACCTCCTCTTTTCTACATCACCGAAATTGCAACTGTTATGTTTCACTGTTTCATGTTGTTTCCTTCATTTGATAACTCCTTAATCTTAATCGATGATGTGGGATTCGAAATAAAAGATAATGGGAGGTGATCATTGTGAACTTTCAGGGGACAATTTTCAGCTTCTATACTCAGGCTCTGACAAGCAGCTGAAACTTCAATGATACACAGCATGAAATTGACTGGTTTCATTGTGTGGTCTTTTTGAAGTCTTTTCGAAATGAGATGTTTTCATTCTCACTATTTACCGAGTCCTTGTGACCAACTGCAAAATGGATAAGGAATGCGAGGACATCCACTTGTCTCATGATTTCCTCAGCTCTTATATTCCCTAGGAATTGAGAACAAGTGAATATGAAATATGATGATATGAGTTAATCGTCTAGATATCGTGAAATGAATCAACAGGCATGTGAGCATAATTTTCGGATGAACTAAATGTAATTCAATATGTGCTACAAGTGATAAGAGAAAGCAGAATAAATTGAACGTTTCCACATACCTTCAATTCGAAATTGACCAAATCTCATTGGTCTCGGAGATAAACGCTTTTCCCCTTCCTTGATTATTGAATTGTAGTCGAGATTGTATGGAGCATTCAGGTGCAAAGTGATATAGCCATGAATAGTGTTTCCGTTATAAAAATCAATCTCTGTTTTGCTCGAACCACAGCCTTCAAAGTCACCTTTTTCTAATGCTAGACCACCGAGCTTCAACGCCTCCTTAACCTAAGGGATGAAAATGTAAATTTGCAATTAAGCCGCACACGACACGTTCTACATAGGACAAGGAACTGAAAAAAAACAAGTAGACGTGAAGACAACATGCCAGTCGTACACATTCTCTTGACACAGTCAGTAGTCTCAACTACGATGCTGTCAGGTTCAGACTGGCACAACTTCCCTAACTTCTATGTCCGTTTTATCCACTATCATGTTGACTACGAGGATCACAATTACTCCTTTCACACACCAAATATCATACAATATCATCACGTAAAACAATAACCTGACTTGCAAACACACTTCAGCATACTTGAATGACGACAGTGTTGAATATTTCACCTGTGACTGTGAAAACATTTCAATCAACCACATGTTATACTCGATGTTATGAAAATTATTGAAGAGATCATGTACAACCGTTTAACAATCTCTAGACACATTCAATCAAAGTGGGTGCCTCCAAATGTACATTCTGCTTCGTCACATCACTCCTCGCACACTTCACATTTCCTTGTTCACCTCTGAGATTTGCATACAAATCTTGAGGTTTTTGAACACACCAGTAGCTGAATTGCCCTTCGTTAATCATGCATGCTTGAGTGGTGTGTACATCAAGTGATGGTATTCAAAATGTGAAGGAGATGGACTAGAAGTGACTGTACCACACACGTTGACTCTCCTGTGTCAAGTGGAATTCACCTCGACTAACAAACATATCGTGGATTCAATCATTCATCATTCCACTCCACTTCATCTGAACATGAGGATCAAACAACATTTTTCGAAATGTGTTGGATGTGTTTTCGGTACTGAATGTGTACAGAATGAGAATATGTGATGATAGTGGTATAACACAGACGAGTTGATTATTGTATTTTGCAATGCAGACACTGGGTAGGATGTTGATGTAGGACAAGTGGAAATATTTAGTAGTGGAATAAATCGGAAATTCTGTGTGAGTGACTTGCCAACATTTCTCCTTATTCATTCATCATTCAGCTGCATAATGCTTGTATACTACAGCATCAAATTACTGAGTGACTTACCGTGTTGCAGAAGGCTTCATGCTACTTCCTTCGTTGCTTATATACTCATTCATTGGGATGGGTCTAAGATGCACATCAAGGAGTGTAGCATGCACTTTAATACTGAACTTGCTATGGAAATAAAAATATAATGTGAAGGTAATTAGTTTGGTTGATAATAATGTCACAGATCTACACATATTTTTACGTTCCACAAAGTGTACTGACTTCTAACAGTGCCTCAGATGGATCTGCATCTCATACCGACAGACCAACGACATCTTGTTTCGAGTTTTCTCCCAAAAAGCCACTGCTTGTAACACCCCATACACCGATGATGTCCATCTCGTCACCACTGTCGTTGTTGACTAACAACCTCCATGTAATTCCGTCTCATCAAGATAATAAAAGTAGATCAGCTTGCTGATCACTTCATCAACCTGGATCAACAGAATTTGTGATTGTAGTCAAAAGAATGTCCAACACTTGTTTCGCCAATTCCTAATACCATGAAATCTTCCTCTGAATATTAATGAATGGCTAGTGTTGCAGTGGGAAATACGCCTTGAGTCGGCACTGTTCAAATGTTATTTCTCCAAACTGGTTGACCACAGCACTTTACAATACAATGAAGACACCAATTCGTCACCGTATTATTCCAATAACCAGTCTCTAGTGAACGCCTGCCAGTCATGACAACCACCGGGAACTATTGTCACTCGTCCACAGAAACAATATTCCACAGAGGAATAACGCCACAGTAATCGAGATTGTGAAATTCCGAGTAATCGAAAGTGAATTACCTTACACGACAACTCGCATAAATGTCAGTGACAGTTGAAGCGTCTTCTCACTGAGGCATGTTTAAACCGCTCCACTTGAATTGACTAGATACTCAGAAATTCAAACCTACACGACAACATATCTACAAATATGAACTGAGTAGTTGGATGTATGCTGCAATCAGATTGTTTACAGCAGCGATGTTGTCTCGTTGGTTGCTTACACAGAGAAATGCCATGCATTCTGTGCTTTGATATCACGACATCTGATAACCAGATGCAATGGGTTGTATTCACAGGATGGCATTATGATGCACTCAGAAATATCTCAGTATAACGTTGACAATACCAAATCCATGAGTACTGTGCAAGGAGTAAACTTGTGTATGAGGAACGCAAACCCTTGTTGGAAAAGATAATATTTGTGTTAGTGTGGAGGATTGTTGTACTGCACGAGCCATCTATGTCAGTACACCATGGAGGAAGTTTCAATAAATAAGTTTCAAAACATGTGATAATGGATTATTTCTTCTGGATTACTCGGTATTGGGACGTCGTTCCAGACAGGTGAGTCTCACGTTGATTTAAACTTTCTATTAAATTCCATCACGCTTCTCTTCAAAACGCATCCATTATGTCACACAGAAACTTCCATCAATTGTCTAACATATATCACTACTGATATAATTCACGCAGTCGTTTCACGCAGTAAGAGATAATATGTGTATGTAACTGTGTGTATGGAAATCAATAATTGTCACTGAGGCATTGAAAGTGATTATGAGAAGAATTACTTTTAGGCAGTGTTGTGTTGAATCCACCAATCTCCTGCGAATCAATCACAATCAACTGTAGTATGGAAAGAAGGACGACTTGAAGTGTCATTCTACTGCTTGATGCTGCGCCTGAAAGTGAAATATTTGAGTGAGTTAGATGCAATCACTTCTCAAAATATGAAAGTATTGTGTCATGTGAATTCACCGAAAAACGTCTTCATCTACCTCAATTGTACTAGTCACACTGTACGCATTCCACTTGCTGTTGTTGCCTTCAGTATTGGCCTGCGTGACACTGTCATTGTAGTCGATCGCTTTCGATATAACCAAATGTTTTGTACGCCGTCAAATATCAGCTTCCACGATACTGTTAGGAGTTGAGAACTCCACATTACTAGGTGATTAGTTACTCAATATGCATGCATGTCATCTTTGCAACTTCTTCTTCTTCTTCTTCTTCTTCTTAGCTATCTATGTCATGTACTGGCCATATTATTCGTAAAGACAAACGATTCACACATTTGTATATTTGCAGCTGAGACACTGAGCAGTATGTCGTACACTAGCGATGACAATCATCAGGCTGTACAGCGCCTCATTGTCCAAACGTTTCCAAACTCATTTTGAGTGTAAGTTCTCAAACTTACAAAATCGCATCTGCCTACATATCATCTATGATATTCAAGCTCTCGATATGCACCAAGCTTATTCATTCTCCACTCTGTCCATGTCAACATATATGCACATATATACATATATATGAAAGCCAGTGAGCAACCACAACAGACAGCTCGATTTCGAAGGAGATATTTCTTCAGGTCACTGGTTCCTTGTTGATGAACATGTCATATGCTGTCATTTGTGGGATATATCGGAAGGAGTAAGTCACCGCATAGTGAATGGCAATCTGAAGTTTGAAGTGATTTATGTCATTCAAGTCCCTCGGATGGCAGCATCACTCACTGTGGTGCAGGCGCATCCAGCTAGGCAGTTCCAGATAGCAGGAAACCTGTGCCTAACAGTCAGCTGCTAGTCACCGACATGAAGATCGGATGAGATACACACAGAATATACATGTTACTAGTTAACTCCTATCTCTGCCATAAAGCATCACACTTCTTATTTTATCATACACAACTTCAGAACATGTCACAAATATAATCCATAAGTGAGCTTGACATTATCTGATATTTCTTAGTTAGTTTTATTGTGACCTGCGATACTGGTTGAATATCAGATCATTTCGGAAACTGTAAGTGACTGATTTCAATACTGTGGAGTGATGAAAGACTGTGTGTTTAGTGCAGGTTGGTTTACGAAGATCACTTCAAACCAACATCTCCACTCAGTATTGTGTATTAGGATTCAAGGCAAATGAACAGTCAGTTAAGAGATATCAGTATGTAAGTGAATGAGATGACTGTATTAAGGGCCACCTGAATGCAGATAAGACTACTCGTGACACTCTGGTTTCAAATGCATGGTTGGGAGTGTTTGATTAAGAATGAACGACAAGTAACGGCGTTCACCATCGTGTACAGTGTCACGACAACTGGTTCGCTTAAAATATACAAATGAGACATTCATCAGATATTTGTGCATTTGGATAACCAATACTAAAATGAACCCAATACTGACTTACTTTCAATAGACCGGAGCCTGTCACTTGACATAATGCTGTCTTCATACCCACATGAATGAATTACTCCTTCTTATACTCTCAGTGTGACTGAATAACCAATACAATTTCATGAAACGTCACCTGTGTGCATGATGAGTGTGATTGGACAATTCAGGTGAGAAAGTAATACAATTCCGACCTTGACCTCACCTCATCACCAATTGGTTTAGGATTACAAATTGCTACACCTTTTATTGTTCTCAAAGAATGGATAGTACCTTATCGAAAAGATTTATATCAAGGTGTATATGAAGATTTAGAGAAAAAAATGAATTGGTGCCTAACAATTGGACAATTCTATGCTTCAATTGATATGAATTTCAATCAATTATGTATAACATCATTGTGTGAATATGAATTTCCCACTATGTTACCAATAGTAGTTTCAAATAAACTCAATGAGAATCGTATCTTACCAGCATTATGCTCTGAGAATGGATTTAGACGTATGGAATCAATATTTTTACCACCAGCTTCATTCACAATTATTACTCCTTCATTGATAAGAGATTGTAACAAGAATTCTATGGAAGAATTAGAAGTTGATTTATTTAAATTCTTAGTTGATCAAATAAATGATTCTGATTGTATATATACAGTATCATCAAGATATTTTCAAGGGTTTTCAACTGATCAACGACAAGGTTGTCGATGGTTTAATCTATTTTCTGGTGCTGGTAAGTGTAATTGCCTTTTATAGACTGTTATATAATTTAAGACTAGTATTCATCATAGACTGATATCTAGGAGTACTGGACAACTGTTTCATCCTAGTATAGAACTCCTCAGTAGTATGCATCCATGACCTGGCTAGGAATCGAAATCACGATCTTCAGGTTTCATGGTGAATGTTTTAGCTATTCAGCCAAACAGCTATTTGGTGCTCCCAGCTCCCAACTGCTCCCCAAATGATATCGGTCTATGCTGAATACTACTTCTAAATTAAAATCCCCATTCATCTAAAAAAAAATACATTGTTGTTTAATTGTTTAACTCTCTGCCTCCTACATAGGACTCATTTTTGTTACACAAAAAGGAATGAATAAATTGAGTAGGCTGTTGAATGGTTTATATATAAAGATGAGACCATCATAGAGTCCTAATTTCCTAACCTTCTTTGTTGTATAGGTAATAAGATTACCCTTTTATCTCCGGAACAGATTCTTAGTCATTCCTGTTGTTGTATACGTTAAGTGTTGTTGATTGGATTAACAAAGATTCAGTTATCAATCTCTCCCTCCACCTTGTCATGTTAAGTTGAAGGACTTTCACTCTGTCTTAATCAGTCTATTATGTGGTTGTGTGAGATTGTATGCTTAGCTATGGGTGAGCATTTTTCTAAACTCCTTACCTTACTAGGATCTACTAATTTTGATTTACCTAGATGTTTTGTGCTCGGATAGCCTAATTGACCTGGGTCGATTGCTTTGACCTATGTATTTACCCTCACAATTGTTGCCCAATTGGATCAGTAGGATCTTTTAACCTACAAAGCTTGTTTAAATGCCACTCTAATCCCAGCCAACTTTATTGAGAATCTTACACTGTCTCTGAGGTACCCTCTTTGTATGGTAATACTGTAGAGATTTCGAATTTTCTCTTCGCAGTATTGCCTTTACTATTATTAACATTATTATTACCACTATTAACATACGTTACTAATATTAGGTATATTTTTCTTATGACTCCTAAGGAACTTGGGAGGGTAATTGTTGATGAGTAAAGCGTCTTTATTGCATATGGTTTCTTGTCTGAGATATTCTGTTTTATGAATAAGTTTGCTGAACCTGTTACTCATATTATACTTCAGAATCGATTACAATGTATTCTTTCTTCCCAAGTTTCATTACAAGTATAGAATATTGCACTGTCCTAAAAGATAAATTTCGTATTCTACTAAGCTCCCGTATGATCTGCAGATACAATTATCAATCACCTGGTCACTGGTTCAACTCCCCCCCCCCCTCCATCTACCTTAGTTATCATACTCCATGAAGTGTAGTTCATAGACAGACTATTGCTTGTATCCCGTTGTTGATTTGACTGAATCGTTCGATCTCCTGCACAGATACTTCGATATTGTGTATAATTTCACTTTGATGATTATGATCGATAGCTGCTAGCAGTGGGGATTCAAGGTGTGCGTTTCGGCAAACTTGTGATTTGTAGTTTTGAATCCAGTGCACCCGTTAGCCTCTCCAGGATGATGCGGCTTAATATTTTGCTTGCTCTGGGTGGACAGGAGAGTGATTCCGCGCCAGTTCTTGCAAACACTGAGGTCTCCCTTCTTCGTTTATGCTTTGAAGTTTCTTTAGCGGTTAGATTTGTTTTACGGGGTAGGGCTGCTAGCCCTATGCCCAACCTTCCCTCTTCACCCGGGCTTAGGACCGGCTAGTAACAAGTGAACTAGTTAACCAGGCGAGGTTAGTTATTTGATATTTTCTACATAATTTTTCTCTTGTTTTATAGATAAATTTAATGATTTTATCTTACTTATACTGTATAATGATTGATGTTGAAATGAAAATCTCAACCGGGGCTGGACTTGAACTACCAGTCAAGCGGTAGTAACACGTCATGAATTCACATGGTAGTTAGATAAAAACCCTTGGTAATTGAAGTGAAATAAAATCCTGGTCAGCAATTGGGTCTCGTAGATCAGTTGGTAGAGCACCTGGCCCGGTAACCCGGTGGTCGTTGGTTCGAGTCCAGGCGCGGTCTAGATTTTCATCTCACCTTCAATCATCTCCCAGCATGAATACTAGTTTGCTAAACTATGGCTATCTCAGATAGTCAAATACTGATTTTACCGTAATTTATTTATTATTAAAACAATAAATAGTTGTACTAACAATACTTTATAGAAAAGAAATTGAATGTTGAACTTAGTTAGTTCATTGTACCTCTGAAATAAGTTTCATTGAAATATTAATTTGAGGAAGTTATGCAGTTGATATTGGGAAGGCATAAAGCACATCAAGAACTTCCACATTGTTCTAGATGATCTATTCTAAAGAAATATCAATCTTGTTGAAGACAATATAACTGCATATCAATCTTATGTGTCACATTTCATCCCAATATAGTGAGAGTATGCCAATGTTGTTGGTTTTACTTTATTGTTCTAAACTTCGAAGATGATAAGTCGTAGATTTTTGTCGATTATGGACGCTAATTGTAATCCACATCTGAGGAAGTTTTTAATCAGCGATTTCACTTATCTCAAGTACCCTAACCGGGGAGCTTACACCATCTCAACTGACTTAATTAGAACCTGGTTTCTCCAATGCTTTTCTATAATCTCTGTTAGTCTCTTTTCAATGTTATTCTGCTCCAGCTGACATTATGCGTGGGTGTATGTGTGTGCGTGTGTATGTGGCACACACTTTAACGATCAGTAAAACCTCACAAGTCTATATGCATTGCTGATTCTTTGATTTCATTGCATGCAAGTGGTACTACACAGGCTGCCGGTCATACGTTTAATCGACAAAAACAACAATAAAACTTGGAATGCATCTAACAATCGTTTACATACTGATGCACTGTGCAATGAGCCATACTCGGACTGTGGTTCATTGGTCTAGGCACTCGATTTACAACCGATATATCATGCGTTCAAAACCTGATGTACCTACTATGATCTGAGAATCTCTCACGCTATGGATGTTGCTCATTCTTTACTGCACGAAGGTGCACCTAGTTGCTGAGCCGATCCTAATGAGCCACACTTATTGTTTGAGGACTAATACTATCTAGTTTTTGTCAGCCACATTGTGCAGGGCGAAATCATTATTATTATTATTAGTCCCTTGGGTTCCTAGTGGAATATAGGGCTTCAGTAGCACGTCTCCAGTGACCTCTGTTCTCTGAGATCTTTTGAACCTGGTCCCATGACAGCCCACAACCTCTCATTTCCTCCTCGCACGACCTCCTCCATGTCACCCTCGGACGTCCAACTTGTCGCTTCCCATGGGGATTCCACTCGAGTAACTGGCCTGATGCGTGATGTCCTCAGTCGGCCTTCTCAGTGCATGGCCAATCCATCTCCACTTCCTCCTACTGCATATTTGTTGCGTGATAGGTTCTTGGTTGGTTCGTTCCCAGAGCTCCTTGTTGCTTATCTTTTCTGGCCATCTGATCTTCAGCAGCGAGCGTAAGCAGTTGTTGATGAATGTCTGTAGTTTATTGGAAATGCCTTTCGTGACGCGCCAAGTCTCTGAGCCATACAAGAGCACTGACTTGACGTTGGTGTTGAAAATCCGTATCTTGTTCCGCATGCTGAGTGCAGAAGATCTCCACACTGGTTTCAGGCTAATGAACGCCTGTCTTGCTTTGCCGATTCTGACTTTGACGTCCTCGTCCGTCCCGCATGTAGTTGAAACAGCGCTTCCTAGATAAGTGAAGGAGGTTACTTCCTTCAAGTTTCTCCCGTTGATGGTGATTGGAGTTTGTTGTTGTTGATGGTGGTGGTGCGGTATCTTCATCACTTCTGTCTTCTCTATATTCACCTGAAGTCCCGTCTTAGCTGCCTCTTCTATCAACTTGTTAGTTTTTGCCTGCAGATCTTCAAGTTTGTGTGACATTAGGCATAAGTCATCGGCGAAATCCAAGTCTTCTAGGTTCTTTTCCGTCGTCCAGTGTATCCCCCTTTTCTCGCTGCCTACTGTTTGCTGCATGATCCAGTCCACCACAATAAGGAATATCATGGGGGATAGTAGGCAACCTTGTTTCACTCCTTCTTGTCTTCACTTCAAAAGCATCACTGAGCTTCCCATTGTGAATTACTTGGCTGGCATGTGGCATGCGTCTTCATATACTTGTTGAATGAGGCGGATAAAGGTTTGCGGTACTCCGTAGTATTGAAGCAGTTTCCAAATTACTTCTCGGTCGACGCTGTCAAAGGCCTTCTCAAAGTCGATAAAGTTGAGGTATAGAGCTGATTGCCATTTTATGCTCTGTTCTATGATGATACGAAGCGTTGCAATTTGGTCTGCACATGATTTGTACCTCCTGGAGCCTGCCTGTTCCGGTCGCAGTTTTGAATCCAGTGCGTCTTTAAGCCTCTCTAGGATGATGCGGCTTAATATTTTACTTGGGGTGGACAGGAGAGTGATTCCGCGCCAGTTCTTGCAAGCACTGAGGTCCCCCTTCTTCGGCAGTTTGACAAGGTAACCCTTCTTCCAATCACTAGACAGGTACCTTCTCTTCCTTCCACACCTCCTGCAATAGTGGTGTAGTGTGAGCATGTCCGCTGTTGTCTCTGCCTCTGTTCTCAGTGCTTCTGGTGGGATCCCATCTCGTCCTGCTGCTTTCCCACATTTCAGTAGCTTTATGGTGTTCATAACTTCCATTTTTGTTGCAGGATTTATGTTCACTTGTAGTTCAGCGGCTGGACTGCTGGTGGTATTTGTAGACGAAGTGAAGGTGGTGGTCGATTCAAGAGCTTCTTGAAGTGGTCGGCCCATTGTTTCCTTTGTTTCTCTTCTTTCCTAATTAAATTCCCGTCATCATCTTTTATTGGTTTTGTCTGTGTTGATCTCTCCCCTCCCAGATAGCAACCTGGTTATTTGATACAGTGTTGTCAGGTCTCTGTCTCTCTCACCAGGCTGCAGCCTGTTCTGCTTCACTTGCCAGTGTTTCGTAGAAGTGTCTTTTGTCTTTTCGTGCACTCTTCTTCACTTCTTTGTCCAGTGCAGTGTTTTATACATTGCACTCAGTTCCTCTTCTCGTTGAGCATCCTTTCCTGTACTGGTTTATCTTCTGCTTCACCATCCTCCTCTCCTCTATCAGCTTCCAGGTATCCATTGAGATCCATTCCAGTCCTTGTCTTCTTTATTCTTCCTTCCTAGTACTGTTGTGCAGGTTTCTTTCCACATAGCTTTCAAAGACTTCCAGTGTTCTTCCACACAGGTTTCTTCAGGGATGTTCCTCGATATCTCCCATTTTGTCTTGATGCCTGGCTGAAGTGAAGATCTCCTTTGTAGTTTCATCCTTCAGTTTCCGAGTGTTGTACTTGAATGGCGGTCTATCACCACCTTCCTTGAAGGCTTTTAACTTGATTTCGAAGGTTCCTTGCACTAGATAGTGGTCTGAACCTACATCTGCTCCTCTTCTTGCCCTTGTGTTAAGTAGACTGTATCTCCATTTTCTCGAGATTGAGATAAAGTCGATTTGATTTTTAGTGTGTCCATCTGGTGAAATCCATGTCGCTTTGTGGATATCTTTGTGCCTGAACACACTGCCTCCAATCACCAAATCGTTGAATGCGCAGAATTCTGCAAACAATTCTCCATTCTCATTCATTTCACCTAGCGCCTCTCGACCCATGGTTAGTTCTCTTCCCGTGTTGTCCCCTCCCAGTTTGGCATTCATGTCGCCCATTAGAATTTTGATATCGCCAACTGACGTCTTGTCCAGTGTTGATTGAAGTTGTCTGTAGAAATCCTCCTTTTTCTCTTGCTCTGCATTATTTGTAGGTGCATAACATTGTATGATTGTGACCTTTCTTCCTTTTGAGTTGAACCTCGCTGTCATGATCCTGGAGGAGATTGGTTCCCACCGCATGAGAGCCTTCGATGCTCTTGAGGACATCATGATAGCCACTCCATAACTCAGTATGCTTGTGGTTGTCGTCTGTGTGACAGTGTCGGAGTAGATTATTGATTCTCCAGTTGACAGTTTGGAGAGTCCACTCCCATTCCATCTGCTTTCGCAAATCCCAAGCACTTCGATGTGATACCTTCTCATCTCGCTTGCAATCTGGGCTGCCTTACTGGGTTCAAACATCGTGCGGACATTCCATGTGCCCATCCTTACTTTCGCTTTGATCGAGGGAGAGAAGACACATCGGCCAATTGGCTTCCCGAAAGCTTTCACCAACTGGCGTCATTTCGCCTCTCCGATTCCAGCGGGGAATAAGTTTGTTTTCATTTTTTATATTTTGTTTGTGCTTTGAAGTTTCTTTAGCGGTTAGATTTGTTTTACGGGGTAGGGTTGCTAGCCGTATGCCCAACCTTCCCTCTTTACCCGGGCTTAGGACCGGCTAGTAACTAGTCAACTAGTTAACCAGGCGAGGTTGCAGGGCGAAATGAAAGTGCATTATTTCTGCGTGCAATTCAGTGACTGGGTACAGGTTTTATATACCACTTTATTCCTCACAATTATCACTTTGTAAAGACCTATAGTGTCAACTGTGTACTCAAGTCACAGAACCTATATTTACATTCAGATATGCGATACATGGCTAAATCATATTATGAATCAGTGGGTGTTGTGAAGAGCACAAAATCTACATTAAAACTCACCTTTCTGTCTCCCTATAACTTTGTTAAGAAATACGTATTTGTTGCTTGAAACTCTATATGTGATATCACCTACTAAGGTAATTTTATTATTATATTGTATATATTATTTGTCCTTTGGGTTCCTAGTGGAATACACCGCTTCAGTTGCATGTCTCCACTACACTCTGTTATCACTCTGTTACCTCTTGAACCTGGCTCCACGACAACCCACAACCTCTCATTTCTGCCTCACACCATCTCCTCCATGTCACCCTCGCCTCCAACAACCAACTCGTCATCTCCCATCTGGGTTCCACTCGAGGAACTGGCCTGGCGCATGATGTCCCCGAATGGTTTTCTCAGTGTATGCCCAGTCCAGTCGAATCCATCTCCACTCCCTTCTGCATATTTGTTGAGTGATGGGTTATTGGTTGGTTGCCAGCTAAGCAGAGTTGCTTGTTGCTTATTCTTATTATTCTGGGCATCTGATCTTGAGTGTCAGTAAGGAGCCAGCGTAGGCATTTGTTGATGACTATCTGTAGTTTGTTGGGAATGTCTTTCGTGATGCGCCAAGTCTCTGAACCATCCCGTGGAAGCAGTGACTTGAGTGACATTGGTGTTGAAAATCTGGATGTTGTTCACTGTTTATGCTGAGTGGAGTTCAGAAGATCTCCACACTGATTTGAGGTTGATGAAGCGAGGCCTGTATTGCTGTGTTTGCGATGTTTGCTGCTTTGACGTCGTGATGTGTGCCTGTGCCGCCTGTAGTTGAGATGATGCTTCTTAGATATGTGAAGGTGAAAGAGGCTACTTCGTTTAAGTTTCTCCCATTGATGGTGATTGGAACCTGTTGTTGTTGTTGTTGGTGGTGGTGTTGTGGGGGTGTTGGTTAGATATTATCATCACCTCTGTCTTCTTTATGTTCATTTGAAGTCCTGTCTTCGCTGCCCTGCCTCAAGTATTCTGTCAACTTGTTTTTTCGCCTGTAGATCTTCTGGTTTGTGCCACAAGTGATCGGTGAAATCGAAATCTTGTAGGATGTTTTTTGTCCAGTCCAGCGTATCCCCCTCTTCTCGTTCCTCACAGTTTGTTTACTTGCAACTAATCAAGCCATAGATTCGCCTTATAAAATAATCAATGCATAATTCTTATGTTTTTAGTACTTATCGAGTTCTGTAGGGCAGGTTTGCTTGCAAACTGGCTCTTAGACTTTGATGAGTTCCAGAAAATGTGAGGTGTAATGATTTCGTGTGGATTGATTCCAGATGTCTGACGCGAAATCAAAGTACACTCTGATGTTAATTTATTTTATTGAACGGAAGTGTTTGACAGATTTTTCATGATTTGTAGTTGTGTTAGCAACTACTAACCCCGTAGTTTTAATACTATTGTCATTATTTTTATATCATATACACAGCTAATTTTAATTTTTTATTTTCTTGTTAGGTTGTTACACTACTACCTGTGACAGAAGGCAATGACTCTAACATTAGTAGTAGTACTAGTCTGTCAACTGTTGAATATACTGATAAAAGTTCAAAAATTTGTTTATTTGCTTGGTCGAAACCAATCTATGCTAGAATGATTCATGAAGAAGTCTACTGTAAACAATTGAATCGAAAAGATAATAACACTGATGTTATTTCTTCATCTATGCCTACGTCAGATTTTCCATTCAGAGTTATGGCACAAAGTTTAGGTTGTCTACACGCACGGTATGTTCCAGTTGACAGTCTTTCAAAGCGTATACCATCATCAGTATTTAGCTCTTCTTTGTTACTGGATCAGTTCACATCATCATCATCTTCGTCAAGACAGTATCATTGTGAAGGAACTGCACATGGTCTATTACTTGATTTATTTGGCTTACCGGTTAGTGAATATTATGCATGGTTTGTCTGTTTGACGCTTTTCAATTGATGTGTAAAACGTTATATCTCGTCACACACACACACACACACACTTGTTATGTAACGACTGATGGTACTACCTTGCTGTCCTAACCATGGTGATTGTAGAAAGGCATGAATCTATCTTCCACTGGTTGAAATTCTATTACATAGGTAAATGAGTCGCTGTTCTACTGACGAAGAATGTTTTATCCGAAGCGGTAGTTCATCATGTCTTCACTTTAGTGGTATTATCCCTGAAGTCAATTCTATGAAGCTGCATAGAATACACTTAGTAAAGATAGTAGTATTCTCATGAATTGATCATCTGCTCCTTCATACTTAGATTGAATTCAAATACTTATCAATGTATCATGATTATCTACACATTGGAAAGTCAATACTGACCGACTGAATTTAAGAACACCGTTATAAGAGGTTTGTTTCTTATCATTTTCTGTATACGTTAAAAAAAAACTATAGTCTAAAGCTCATAGTTAAATTTAGTAGAGTAATTGAAGTAAGAAAGCAATCAACCAAGCTTATTGTTCTGTTGTAGTGTATTTCTACTGTCAGTTTCTTTGAATTGTTAGTGATAGTCAACAGGAACTTTACTATTCACCTTAGAATAACATATTTCCTTTCTAAAATTCATGTTGTATATTATGTCTGATATCAGTTAGGCGTCTAACTGCGGTTCAACAGATTAACTAACTAACTTTGAATCAAATAGGTCATAGGTTCAAAAATTATTCTATTTACCGAAGTTTATGTGTTTATGTGTTCACATATACCTTATACTATCTGTGTTAATAACTTCGAAGAAAGTCTGATATCTTTTTATAATAATCGAATAAGCATTGTTTATCCAAAACAACCTGAAGCACTAAAAACGTTGATTTGAATTGCTGTATTGTCTTCCTTTTTGGTTCCCTAGATCCGGAAGCAATTTAATCACTATGTACGATAATTGATTCGTGTATTTTTTTTCTCCCTCATATCATGATTTTACTGAATAGGTCATAGATCGTACCGGAGAATTATTTATCAAGCATCATCAAGATAAAAATTATCCTGCCTCTGGTATAAAATCTGATTCTTTCATGATACCATGTCGTTCATTGGATATGTTTTTAAAAGGTCTTATGCGTTTGATTATGTTATGGTGTTCTTCAAATCAATCCTTGTCTAATGCTAAGATTCATTCATCTAGTGATGGTAGCAGCAGTGGTAATGGTATTAACACCAACAACATCAGGCATCATGATTCTACAATTGCAATTGATCAGGATATTGTTAACTCGATAATTGAGTCGAAGGAGATAGATGCATTTTTGGTAAGTTCCACTTCATACGATGTATGTGGTCTTCATCTATGCGTTTCAACTATTTAAGTCAGTTGATTATACACACCCGATCATATATTCATTCTCCAGCATAGACAAATACTCCAGTTCCTTACATAGTGGCTTTCGATTCCCACGATCAAGAGATCTTGTGGTAATGTCTCAAACTGAAAAGGGTGTTGTTTAAGTATATCACTCCGTTGAAGACTTTATATGCAAACATTCTTGGGTGTTTTAGTGCCAATAGCTAGGTGTTGTGTTTATCCAATGTTATCAGTCATGGCTACGCACTTTAACCTGATCATTGGCTTCTTGATGGTCTTGTCTGTCTGCTGTTGAGTTGATTTTAGAAAAATAAATCTTATCATTGGTACTTCTTTAGTAGACTTAGAGTAGGCAGATGATAAATTGATTTGTAAAAGGAGGAAGCTGACAGTATACCAAGTCTTCTAGACATTTTGAAAGGAGATTTAAGAATGTTTGAGGTGTGTTCAAACGCAAAGTTTTGCTCCAGAACTGATCTGCCTTGATTTTCCGTCCAACAGTAGGGAGTGAAATGGTTGAGCTCATGGGCCACTTTACTTACTCGGGAAGTTGAATCAGTCATTGTCTATCACACATGAGATAGATTTAGGCTGGAAACAACGTTGAAGGCGGCCAATTAATAACGTGACATTAGTTCGTATAGTCTTTGACCATTTATTTAGGCCATGCTGGGAAATGCAGACTCAAAACTAAACCGAAATCCGCTTATTATCTTTGTGCACATTCTTGCAGTAGACGATGAACCACACCTATTGTGTGACGGTTAATGACAGACACTGGAAACATCTAGATTGTTGCTTTTGCAAATTGTTGTTTTGAGATTCGCCTGTTCTAATATACCACTGGCACCGGAACCCATGGGGCATGAAGGATTACGCTATTTTACGGGCGAATCTTTTCTAACCCTCGTTTCCTGTAGAAAAGGCACTATCAACGTGGTACTACTGGTCATTCGAGGAAAACACCCAACTACTGTCACACTCTCATCCAACCAACAGTACGACTTTGAAGGCCAATAATATTACGTGGCTGCGCAAACCTTGACATATAATATGTGTTCATCTAAGTTGTAGTAACTTGGATCGTTACATCATGATGCCAAGTTCCAAGTTGATATTGACAGGTTGACTTTATTCAGATGAGTATGAAACTTTGTTATGCGCCAGGCCAGGTACTCGAGTGGAATCCAGATAGGAAACAGTGAGTTGGGCGTCGGAGGCGAGGGTAACATGGAGGAGATGGTGTTAGGATGAAATCAAAGGTTGTGGGCTGTTGTGGAGCCAGGTTCAAGAGGTAGGAGATAACAGAGTGTAATGGAGACGTGCTACTGAAGCAGTGTATTCCACTAAGAACCCAAGGGACAAATAATAATAATAATATAATAGTCTAGTTGAAGTCTTTAACTTCTATATCGTACACTTCGTTTACTTTCTCTTTTCGATTGTATATATTCTTTGTTTTTTTTTCTCTTTTTTCCATTATCTTCTAAGGTTGATCATCTACAATTATGTCTCAGTTTCAATATACCTTCTTCTATAATCTCTAATTCAAGTTTATTGCATACATCAAGTATTTCAAGACGTTTAATTGCTTATCTACTAAATAAAAAATTATTTCTTGACAGTACATTAGGTGCTAATATTTTTGCTAATTTATCACAAATTCTACCAGATCATAGTACACAATTAATTTATTTACTATCTGGTTCAATAAATGATCCAATTCTTCATAATACTATTCAAAGTAACAATAATATTATAGAAGATTCAATATTATTACAAATTATTAATTGTATTTGTCCATATGGTGGACAAAGTAAAATTAGTTTAATGTAAGTTTGGTTGAAATAAATTTTGTAATTATTAATACTGTATACTTTAGTTGTACACCTATTACATAGGATACTTTTACTTTTATTCCATTCGACCATAAGTTTGTTTGTTTGTTTTTCAGATGGGAAGAACGCCAGCAAGGCGTATCTGCAGTCTCGACGTAACTGATGTCCTGCCTGAGATTCGAGCCCGCATCACCCAGTGTTGTAGTCAGCAACTTTACCACTGAGCTATTGGGGCTGCGATTGACATCCTGTAGGACTGGCTTACATGTATTGATTGGTGATGAGAGTGCAACCAATTTCATGTTGTCTAATTCTGAGTGCAGACTGAATTCTATCGATCGTATTTGCAATGTGATAAAGTCGCTGACTACAACACTGGGTGACGCGGGTTCGAATCTCAGGCGAGACATTAGTTCCGTTGAGGTTGCAGATACGCCTTGCTGACGAGTGCCAAAAAGCACGGGACTTAAGTCCAGGGTTTCCTACTGATTGCCTCCAACCAACTAACATCTACTAGTGTGCACTGCGATGCTGAGCTTCCTAGCTTGGTTGCTACATTGCAAATATGTTCCATAGAATTCGGTCTGTACTCAGGACTAGACAACATGAAATTGGTTTCACTCCCGTGATTTGATAGTTAAAAATGGTTTGTCAAGCATGACAACACAAATCGTGTTAATTATATGAACCTTCATTGAAAAATTAAAAACTGATGAGTAGTAGTGAATATGAATCTAAATAAGTTTGGACAAGAGGTTTCGGAACATGACGACGAAATAATTGGGAACTGAATCGCGATCAGGCAGACCATCGCAACAAGAATCAGTAGCAAATTACTTAAGAAGTGAATAGTGCCGAAACAGAAAAGAAAAAAAGGAGGTAGAAGGGACTGGAAACTAAAACTACGAAAAGAGAAGGGGTTAAACAGTATTCTTTTGCGTACATAGTTCAGGTTTCTCCATATGGATGACAAGAGCTTCAGCTATGCAGAGAATACGAAGACAAACAGTCTTTGAGTGATTTTTTTTCGCTTTAAAGATGACTTTAAATGAGCAGGTTCTTGAGACGGGGTAATTTTGTTCACGATGCTTTCAGTTATAGCATTGCTTATCGCTCTATTGTTACCTCTTCGTAACCACACGAGGTAGTACTCTTCAACCTTTTTTGATAACAGTTGCATCTAACGAGCAGGTGAATTAATCATATAGACATAGAAGTGGTTAGATGCAAAAGTTTCTTCTTTGAGTTGCTGGAAATCGTTGGGCAATAAGAGAATACTAGTCTCAGCGTTGATTCAAAAGAAAATTATCCTTAAAGCGTTTGATATCCTCCTTTTCAGAGTGTCAGCGGCAGAATCACCTTGAAGTTTAGATTCATATAGAGTATCCTTTTTGGCACGATGGTAAGGTTCTCTTTGCGAGGTTTCGCTTACAACTCATAGGGAGGGACCCAACTGTTTAAGTTCATCAGTTAATCATTCCACGTTGGATTTCTGTGAATTGATCTACTCAACATTCCATCAGCTGTTCTTGTTGGCTGTAACAATGGAGTTACAAGACGTATACTTTTTTTTCTCTATGACTCAATGGGCATGTTTCGTTGTATACTTTTTTCTAACTGATTATCTTCAGCTGAGCTCAGATCACTTGAAGTCCTTGAATTATCGATGCTGTGCAGCAAGGTTGCATTATTCTCAATTGTTGGTCAACAAATGACAACTTGACACCTGTAAGCTACATCAATTGGTCCACGCTCTCTAAGAAATACCACAATTGACTTCGAAATCGTTTACCTAATGACTGTCTCATAGTTTCACTACTCATGAAACCATTGATCTGAAGAATCAATCAAAGCGAAACGTCGTCGTTGCGATGGTCCATGCGACAAACGAAATCAGTGATTGGGTACTTCAGGAAACGAGGTTGAGAATCATTCTCAGTAGGCAGATGGATCCATACATTATTTTAATCCAAACATTTATATTACATTCAGTTATCTGCTTGGCTCTTGTTCTTCTTATCCTCCTCTTCTGATGATTTCCACTACTTTTGCCCAAACATTTTTCTTTATTATTTCACCTTTATTCAATCTCGCTACTTCGTACCTCCATGTACTGATACGCTTGAGATTATGATGCTACAATAGCAGGTCCCGTGTGGATATTGGCTGAATGATAATAGAAATATACAATAACTATGCACTAGATACTTAGTCAATAAAATGCGTTTGGATACCTCACGGTATTTAATTACAAGTGGGATCATTCGCAAAACGTCATTTTCAAGTTTCTTATTTGACACAACTACTTTTCGTTCAGGGGAATGATCAAGCTGTCTAACCATGTGCACCAACTCATACACGTAGGCACATTTTATTTCACGAATAAATGACCCAGCTCAAAGAACACAATTCAACCAAAACCATCCACCTGAGCTACAAATATTCTCCATCATATCACATTTTATTTCATATCCAAAGTTGATGTAGACAGCCTATGAGATATCGCCTTACGTTTCGAATACATCAAATATTACACTTGAAACTTCTAAAAACAAACACTACATCATTATTGTGATGAACTGTGACTGTTCAGATATGCCTGAGTTTATGTCTGATCCATTCATGAATAACGTTTGAATATCTTATGACATTCTCATTGGTTATTGCTGTTTTATGCTACAAAAATCTTATTGGCTGTCAATTAAACACAACTTGCTGCGAGTGAGCTGGTGTAAACTGGTTGATGCGAGTACCTGAAATATGCGAATCGCACTTACAGTTCTCGTTTTTCTGAACTCCTCTAATGGTCACCCTGGTGAATGCTAAGATAACAAACCAGGTTTCTAAATCTCATACATTAACTACTTGCCTAGACAAACTATCGAAACCTGATTGGTTATTTCAGCTGTTACCACAGTGACACTCGGAGTGAGAGAGGAGAGACTTGACAACATTATATAATATAACGAGGTTATTATCTGAAAACAGACCAACGCAGATGAAACTTATGAAACATAGTGAAGGGAACCTAATTACCAAAGACAAGAAACAAACGAAACCATGGACTGAACACTTCAAAAACCTCTTAAATCGACCACCACCACCACCACCACCACCTGCAACTCGTCCAGAAATACTGCCAGCAACCCAGCCACAGAACTACCAGTGAACACAAGCCCTTCGACAAAAGCAGAAGTGAAGTCCTGAATACCATAAAACTGCTGAAATCCGGGAAAGCAGCAGGACTAGATGGAACTCCGTCAGAACCACTGAAAACACACTCAGAGACGACAAAGGACATGCTCACACCACTATTGCAGAAGGTCTGAAAGAAAGGAAAGGTACCTGCCGATCAATTGGAAAAGCGCTATCTTGTCAAATTCACAAACAAGGGAGACCTGTGCCTTTGCAAGAACCGCAGCAGAATCATGCTGTTGTCGACCCCAAGCAAAATATAAGGCCGCGTCAACCTTGAGAGAATAAAGGATACACTGGATTCAAAATCACGACCGAAACATGCTGACCGGCTGACTTCAGGAAGTACCACTCATGTGCGGATCAAAATGTAACGCTACGCTAGGCATCATCACAGAACAAATTATCGAATGACCGTCAACTAGACCTTTACCTCAACTTCATCGACATTTAAAATGCCTTCGACAGCGTCTACCGAGAAGTAATTTGGCACCTGCTGCTTCAACACTATAAAGTACCAGGAAATTTATTAGCCTCATTCAACAGCTATTGAAGGATGTTATATACCAAGTGATTCACAGTGAAAAGCTCAGTGATGCCTTTGAAGTGAAGAAAGGAAGGAACAAGATAAGGCTGTCTACTATCACCAATCATCTTCCTGATTGTGATCGAATCGACTGGGTCATGCAACAGACAACTGTGAGGAGCCAGAAGATAGGCGTACGCTGTTTGACCAATGAGAACATTCCAGAAGGAGATTTACATATCACCGCCGATGATGATACATATCTAATGTCTAATATCTAATGGCACTAACTCGAAGATCTAGAGTCGAAAAACTTACAAGTTGACAGAAGAAGTGAGGCAGGGCAGCGGAGGAAGACAGGACTTCAAGTGAACGTAGAGAAGACAGAGGTGATGAAGATACCTAACCAACAACAACGAGCTCCAATCACCATCAACGAGAGAAACCTAAACGAAGTAGTCTCTTTCAACTACCTAGGAAAAGCAGCATCCTCTCAACTACAGGCGGTGGTACAGGCACAGATGAGGATGTCAAAGTCAGAATCGGAAAGACAACAAGACAGGCCCCCTTCATTCACCTGAAATTAGTGTGGAGATCTACTCCACTCAGTCAGTACAAAGTGTGAACAAGATGTGAATTTTCAACACCAACTTCAGTCAAGTCAGTCCTGCTATGTGATGGTTCAGAAAGTTGGCGGCGCGTCACGAAAAGCATTCCCAACAAACTACAGATATACGTCACAGCAACAGCTATTGCCTGCACTCGCTCGATACTGAAGAAGGATCAGATGGCCAGAATAATAATAAGAATAAGCAACAAGCAGTTCACTGTTGCTGGCAACCAATCAGTCGACCAAGAAGGTCTCACCTAACGTGTATGCAGAAGAAAGTGGAGATGGATTAGGCATACAGTAGGAAGGTGGATTGGGGACATCACGCACCAGGCCAGGTACTCCAGTGGAATCCAAAGAGGAAGCGGCAAGTTGGGCGCCACAAACAACTAAATTACAATAATGATAATAATAATAGTAACAGCCGACAGTAGAAAGGTATGAGTCGTTAGATTTTATTCCAGTGAGTGGATTGTGGTGTGTCCACTTCGAAATCTATGATAGTTTTGACCTATCGCCAGGTTTGTGTTACGCATTACTGATGAATCAAGTAAAAGGACGAAATAATTCTCCAAGATTTTTAATAGTCCTCTAAATGATATCATTTCATCACTAATAAAATCTGTTTTTATTATTGTCATGTATTATTTCAATTAGCCTAGTGATAATATACTAAATTGGTATATTGTTTTGTTATTTACTACTTTTCTTTATTTATTCTTTAGACAATTTATTCAAGGTTTTATTAATCTAGCTTTATCTATTCAACCTGATTTAACGACATTGATAAATCAAACTATAAACTCTACATTCTTGAGTCAATTAGAGAATTATCTAGTCTCACATGGAGTGAAACAACGTAGAGCTAGACATGAATTAAGTCTTTTATACCCTTCACCTCCATTACAACTACAAACATCATCTTCATTATTATTATTATCATCTGTGAATCAAATAGAAAGTGAAATCTTAACAACTTCTAATACTACTGATCATTTATCAACTGGACAATCTATGAATGAACAGGCAACTTCATTGACTTCATTCGATCAAATACGTTCCAAATCACAAACATTTAATCAACAAAGTACAAGATTTGATACAACACTTAATAATGCTATGCAAGGTATGTATTCTAATAATGTTTTGATTTGTTTCTCTCTCTCTCTCTCTCTCTTCAAATTAAGAGTATATTTGTCATTTTGAACTAGACCAGTGTATAGATCAAATAGAAATTCTTGAATATAGTTTATATTATTATTGTTATTTTTCTCTTGGGTTCCTAGTGGAACATAGGGGCTTGAGTAACACGCCTCTATTTCATTCTCTTCTCTGAAGTTTTTTGAACCTAGTTTTACGATTCTTTATAAGGTTTCATTTCCTCCTCATATTATCTTATCCATGTCATCCTCCTCTCAGACTCGTGACTCATCGTTTCCCTTTTGGATTCCACTGGAGTACCTGGCCTGGCGCGTGATGTCCCCAATCCACCTTCCTACTGTATGCCTAATCCATCTCCACTTTCTTCTGCATACACGTTAGGTGAGACCTTCTTGGTCGACTGATTGGTTGCCAGCAACAGTGAACTGCTTGTTGCTTATTCTTATTATTATTCTGGCCATCTGATCCTTCTTCAGTATCGAGCGAGTGCAGGCAATAGCTGTTGCTGTGACGTATATCTGTAGTTTGTTGGGAATGCTTTTCGTGACGCGCCGCCAACTTTCTGAACCATCACATAGCAGGACTGACTTGACTGAAGTTGGTGTTGAAAATTCACATCTTGTTCACACTTTGTACTGACTGAGTGGAGTAGATCTCCACACTAATTTCAGGTGAATGAAGGGAGGCCTGTCTTGTTGTTTCTCCGATTCTGACTTTGACATCCTCATCTGTGCCTGTACCACCGCCTGTAGTTGAGAGGATGCTGCTTTTCCGAGGTAGTTGGAAGAGACTACTTCGTTTAGGTTTCTCTCGTTGTTGTTGGTTAGGTATCTTCATCACCTCCGTTTTCTCTACATTCCCTTGAAGTCCTGTCTTCCTCCGCTGCCCTGCCTCACTTCTTCTGTCAACTTGTTAGTTTTTCGACTGTAGACCTTCGAGTTAGTGCCACAAGACATTAGATATGTATCATCATCGGCGGTGATATGTAAATCTCCTTCTGGAATGTTCTCATTGGTCAAACAGAGTACGCCTATCTTCTGGCTCCTCACAGTTGTCTGTTGCATGACCCAGTCGAGTCGACCACAATCAGGAAGATGATTGGTGATAGTAGACAGCCTTATCTTGTTCCTTCCTGTCTTCACTTCAAAGGCATCACTGAGCTTTTCATTGTGAATCACTAGGTATATAGCATCCTTCAATAGCTGTTGAATGAGGTGAGAAAACGAGAGGTTAGGCGATTTCATTCATTACATTTGCACAATACTAGTTTATGCTTTTTTTTATTATTTCATGATGGAGTAAATGAAGGCAATATTGAGTTCATTTCAACCGGTTAAAAAAGAAACACTACACCGATTCACTACTGAAAAGTGTAATAATTGATGCTTTTGCCAATACTAATCACTGCATCATAAGTGATTCACCATTCAAAGTCATCTATAAAATGTAAATGAATAGGATACGTTTCTATTCTCTCTGTACTACAGACCTCCTTGCTACATACACATACAACTGTAAATTTGAACAAGATGTATAAGCAAACAATATCACTTTCACTAAGGTCCTTTGCACGTTTTACTCTAATACAATTAGCTTAATCTATCTGAAGAGTTAAATTAATCATGTAGATTTGTCGGTTAATATGATGACTGTTTTAAAATGACGATGATGATAATAATACAAATAGTAAAAGTGATAATGTTAACTAAAGCACTTACAATATGGATGACGATAATGATGATAAGAACTAAGATAGCAGCATGAAAATGTAGGCAGACACTTAGATAATCAAACTGAGTGAAAAGTTTATTTGGGAAAATAAAAGTTACATAATACTGAAGGACTAGGTAAGTGGATAAACAAAGTTTAAACAAATACACTAACTATATGATAGGAGTGAAGAATAAGAAAAGGGGTAGGAAAAAAACTGAATGATAAAGTTATTAACTAAGTATACTATGACCAGGTGAGAGATAAGAGATGTACAAATTTCTTCTGGATACAAAGACTAGGATTATTATCTGAAATCCTCATAGCTTCAGCTATGTGTAAAAGACGAATTTGAATAACTTCAGAAAGGTGAGACGGTATACGGTGAATAATCATGAAAGCATTTTTCTTATCTACCAAGTGACCACTATCAACGAGATGAGATAAAACTGAACTTTCCTTCCTTCCAAACCTTCTGCAATAGTGGTGTGAGTATATCGACTGTTGTCTCTGTGTCTGTTTTCAGTGCTTGTGGAGGAATTCCATCTGGTCCTGTTGTTTTCCCGGATTTCAGAAGTTTTATGGTATTCAGGACTTCACTTCTGCTTTTGTCGAAGGGCTTGTGTCCACTGGTAGTTCTGTGGTTGGGTTGCTGGTGGTATTTCTGGACGAGTTGCAGGTGGTGGTGGTGGTGGTGGTCGATTCAAGAGCTTTTTGAAGTGTTGAGTCCATGATTTCGTTTGTTTCTTGTCTTTGGTAATTAGGTTCCCTTCACTATGTTTCATAAGTTTCATCTGCGTTGATATAGTATTATCAGTTGTCTCCTACCAGCAGCCTGTACTGCTTCACTTGCCAATGTGTTGTAGAAGTGTGTTTTGTCTGTGAGTGCACTCTTCACTTCTTTGTTCAGTGTAGTGTTTTATACTTTGTACTCAGTTCCTCTTTTCCTTGTTCATTCCTGGATTGCACTAGTGTATCTTCTGCTTCACCATCTTCCTCACCTTGCTCTATCAGCTTCCATGTGTCCGTGGAGATCCACCGCTTGTCTTGCTTCTACTTCTTTCCTAATACGGTTATGCAGGTTTTTTTCCGCATCTCTTTCAAAGAGTTCCAGTGTTCTTCCATGCAGGTTCCTTCAGATTTGCTAGCCTTATGCCCAACCTTCCCTCTTTATCCGGGCTTAGGGCCGGCTGTTAACAAGTGAACTAGATAACCAGGCGAGGATATTGTTCTAATTTACATGATGGGAATTTTTATATACAGCTGTGAAGAATGAAATCGGTGGAAATTATCATTATTATTATTTGCCCCTTGGGTTCCTAGTGGAACACGACGCTTCAGTAGCACATCTTTATTCAACTCTGTACTCTGCAATCTTTTGAACCTGGCTCCATGACTGCCCATAACCTTTCATTTCTTCCTCACACGATCTCTTCCATGTGACACTCGGCTTAGACACTCAACTGGGTTTTTCCTCTTTGGGTCCCCATTGTTACTTTCGCTGACTTCGGGAGAAGATATATTGGCCAATCGGCTTCCTGAAGACTTTCATCAACTAGGCGTCATTTCGTCTCTCCGATTACAGCAAGGAATTAAGTTTATTTTTATTTTTTTTATATTTTCTTTGTACTTTGAAGTTTCTTTAGCGATTGGATTTTTTTTCCATGATGGAGGTTGCCAGCCGTATGCTTAACCTTCTCTCTTCATAAACATAAAGACAGCGTAGAAACTCTCTCATAGAAGTACCTCGCTTCAAGTTGTCACATGTCAAAGCATCATTTTAAGAAAAAATGCATCGAAAATGAGTAGTGTCAAAGTGGAAAATAAAGTGAGAGCTGTGGTTTAGGGTCACGGGTTCGAACCCCCACTACAACTATGCAGGTTTGAGCAGGCACACAATTTGTGTTACTCATTGCTACATCATGGATATGTGCACAAGATAGCTGAATATGTTTCGTTTCTTTAGGGGGGTTGGGGGTGAAATTTGTAAGAAATGTGAGAATAAAAATGCATAAAGGTTAATCAGAATACTCAAAACTGCAAATAGTTAATACATCTATACTATTGCAATCGATTTTGGGCTATATCACAAAGAATCTTGAACTATTATTTCCCATTGTCTTGAGAATTTCAATCAAATCAACAGTCAGACACTTGAATTTAAGCAATTAACCATCCATCAAATTTGGTCTGGGAGACCGTAATCAAGTAGTTTACACTTCATCTACACAGCTTGGACTAACATTCAGTACTTCATCGACGTCTCGACCACTTCATTAGTGAGATAATAAGCCTGCTTTTAATACTAAGTAATATTATTTTGACTATCTGAGATAGCCGTGCTGGGTGATGATTCAAGGTGAGATAAAAATTTGGACCGCGGCAGGATTCGAACTGGTGATCATAGGTACTGCTCTGCGTTCCACTATCTATCCAATAACTTTAAGTAGGTTTATGTGATGAAAGATGATTGTGTTATGTTATAGTGATTGTTATTGTCGTTTAGGTTATAATTAAGAGGTAATGTTTACAGTGTTAAGTGAAGTAGGCTTAGGTTGAAAAAAATGTCCAAGATGTCCGAACTGAAACATAATATCAGTCATTGAAATCTTTTACAATTTGTCTAAACCATGCACAGAAATGTAGATTTCTTTGTTGGCATCCACAAGACGATAGAAACCAATAGGTGATATAACTGAGTGTCGATGTCAGTCGTGCAGATGTACGCATACACTATTCTTATATTAATCATCATAGTGAATTCAGTATTTTCTTGTGTCTGGGAGCACTGGGCAACTGTTTCGTCTCACTGGTATGAGACTCGTCAGCAGTATGAACCCATGACCCCGCCAAAAATTGAATCCAGGACCTTCAGATTCTGTGACCAGCACGTTAGCTTTGAGCTACTGCATCGGAATCCAATGGTCCACACTTCCTACTTCATTCAGTTCACGATGTATAGCTCGACTTTCAACCAATGTCTTCGTTGAGTAACTATCCTCATTCATTCATTCTATCTGGAGGTTTTCGGTAGTTTATTTACTTATTTCTCTTTCGTCTTTCATGCTGCTTTGTCTCTTAATGTGATGATAGGGATGTGTAGGGAGTTGAACCGTCATGCGGTAATGCCTGTTCCTAAGTTTTACATTATCTTTATGTCTGGCTGTGAGAGGTATCATGATTAAGTGAAAGTTTATCATGGGATCGACTGACTAATTTCGTCTGTTTCATCGTTAGGCACTTCGTTTTATCTGTTGAACAGCATTCTGATACCAATCAATAATTAAAAAAAATTTTTTCTCCCTATTTGAAATTTATTTTGTGCAATACAGCTGCTGCAGCTCCTTTTATTCGCCTTTCAAAAGAAACAGGACAAATAATTGATAATCTTCAGTCTGTATCAACCTTTTGGTCACATGATAATACAAGTCTTCCTGAATACTTAACAACTCGTTTACATCGTATCCTATCAAATCCATCTGAAAGATCAACTGGTATTGGTCGTATAGGTGAATTGTATATTTATCATACACTTCTGGAATATATTCATCGTAATGAACATCATCAGAGTAATTTTGATGAGGTAACTAGTTATGAATTCCCTACAGGTCATCCAATACTTGGTGTTGGCCGACTTATAAGATGTAATTGGTGTAATGCAGATACGGAGTCTTTAAGACCATATGATGTTGAAGTGGATGTTCAAGGTAAACCTATAGTATACTTTATATATCAGTGTTTTCTTTATTAATTCCATATTAGATTTGTTCATTTGATTTATAACACACAGTGATCTAGTTGATCAATCAATATCAACATAGGACCAGGCATTACTGCGCAACGGTCAGAGTTGCCACACCTCATATCAATACATCAAGTAGAAAAACAGTGAGGTGAAGGATGAAGACAAGAGAATGCAGTCAAAAGAAATATAAAGTACGAGAAGAAAGAAGGAAGGATGAGAAAATGGTGAGATTCGGTATAGTGTAGTTAACATGAGGATAGTGTTTGTGGGCATACATCTGCACCACTGACATCGGTTCTCAGCCATCTCGTCACCTACAGTCAGTCTCCAACCACTGGTTCCTCTTGTCCCGTGGACCCCAATCACTTAGTCTGCATCGTCCTACATGGCTTAAACCATCAGTTAGAGACATCATACACTGGTGCCATGTTTTAGTATGGCCACCTCGGGCCTTTTTCCAGCCTGGATCAACTTCGGCGAACACGACAGTGATCTAGTATTATTTACTTGATGACCATGTTTTGAGCATAAATTATCACTGCTCATTATTCCTACTCGCGGCATCTAATCCCCGATATAGGCGAGTATCGCATCACTTCTATTCTATATGTGCTGGGTGGGCTTGATCCGACGAATAAAGATTAAGTAATCGATTCCTCCCTCTCTCTCCATCTCATTATATTTGACTTGAGTAAGTGGTTTTATCCACCACCCCATTATGTGGTTGTGTGTTAATCCATGCATACATTGCAATTGGCGAGTTTCCCTTCCGATTATTGATCTGATTGCAACCTGTCATTCTATATTTAGCTAAATTCCTATGTTCGGCTATTCTAACTGACCCTGACACTAACAGGGCTAGTTTCACCTATGTACTTGACGACACTCGCAGTCATTACATGTAATTTGGTAGATTCGATTATTTTTGTGAATTGGTTCTATCGGATCCCTAACCACCAGGTGACAAAGTTTATCTGTGAGTGAGTTTGCAGGTTTCCGAATGCCACCGTAATTCGAGTTTAGTTGAGGAACCTACGTAAAGTTTGTAATGTGGTTGTGGTAGGGTTCCGAAGACTAAGTCTTACTGCTCACTAGACGGATGTATGATAAGAGTAAGGTGTTTTAGACGGATGAACAATAGTCCTTCCTGATGCTGCTCTCCTTATCACAATAAAAGGGTTAGAAAAGACTGTCGTAAAAATAGCTGACCAGCGAACTTGAAGAAGTCATGGGTGCGCACTGTTGAAGAGTCCCATACTAGTTCAGTGCTCTCAGGTCTCCAATGTTCCTCCAGCTGGTCTCAGTCTATGCTGAATACTAACTTGAAATCAATAAATCCTCACTTAGCCCAAATAAAAAATCGATAACTGTAGGGGTGGGCGAGATATGTAGAAAGAAAGAAGAATTGAGAAGTTTTAAGTAGACGAGATCATATCAACTGTAATTTGCTTCGCTCTGTAGTGAGAACGTTTAAGGAATGTTCTTACCATGCCCATAATAGATATATGTTAATTCTGGTAAATGTGTTCATTCCATTGTTTTTCTCTTTGTTAATTTTTAATTATTATTTAGTTGAATGTGATGCAAATAAATGGGAAGGATTATTAAGAAGTTTAAAAGATGAACTAGCTAACAATGTTGTTCGTGTTCTGCGTAGTCCTTCTTCACGTCAAGATACTTCTTCATCATATTCATCTTCAAGATCAGGTCTATTATCAGTTGGTCCTATATTCCTTGAGGTTAAGTCAACTGTGAAGTCTGCAACCAATCATAATAACAGTAATAATAACGATAATAATAATAATAACAGTAATAATGAGATGGATATCAATGCTGAAACAGATCTATTTGAATTCTCATTACCTGAAGTTGTATGTGCATCTCAACAAGGTTGGCGTTATCATTTATTACGTGTAATATGGAAAACTGATATCAATCCAGATGTATTACAAATGACTAGTGTATCATCATCTGCTCCTAAAGTTATTCATATCCCAGATTTAGCTGGTGTACTAAAACAGAAGTCAGTAAATTTAAGATTATGCCTAGCCATGTTACGAAGTGAATGATTGATAAAATGAAGAGAAGACTTCAAACTGTATAATACATTATAACTATTATCATTTTTGATCCATTGTAATTAAATATCACTTTTATACTCAGTTTAACAATATTATATTTTCAATATGAAGAAAACGTTTCAAAATATAATTTATATGGAGTCATGTTCGAGTTACGTTTCCTCCTGCTAGTGTTTTGTAGTTGTGTTTGTGGTAGAGATTCAAAGGAACAGCTGTAGAAATAATATTAGTCAACAGTTCAGACGATTCGACGAATAAGGATTCAGTAATCGATTCCTCCCTCTCTCTCCATCTCATTATATTTGACTTGAGTAAAGTGGTTTTATCCACCACCCTATTGTATGGTTGTGTGTTAATCCATGCATACATTGCAGTTGGTGAGTTTCCCTTCCGATTATTGATCTGATTGCAACCTGTCATTCTATATTTAGCTAAATTCCTATGTTCGGCTATTCTAACTGACCCTGACACCAACAGGGCTAGTTTCACCTATGTACTTGACGACACTCGCAGTCATTACATGTAATTTGATAGATTCGATTATTTTTGTGAATTGGTTCTATCGGATCCCTAAACCACCAGGTGACAAAGTTTATCTGTGAGTGAGTTTGCAGGTTTCCGAATGCCACCGTAATTCGAGTTTAGTTGAGGAACCTACGTGAAGTTTGTGATGTACCTTCGTTATAGGATAACAGAATGGAGACTGTGAACTCCTTTCTACTTGTGTTGTCGTAATTATTCGTACTCGTGTGTCCTTACGAATTTGTTAATAAACTGCGGAGGATGATTGTTAAGTATTAGCGCTTCTTTTATATATGTTTCAACTTGTTATGTAGATGATGGTTGCACTGACACTAGTCAGTTTTCTAGGTGTATCACTTTGACATTTGACTAGAGCAGTTGCCTTAAGTGACATTGGATGGGATGACTTGAAGTCTAGATACCTACTTGTTGGAATGTGTTGGTTTCCGGGAAAAGATGGTAGTATGGAGAGCAGCATTTGTCCTTCATTTTACTATGCAATCCAATATGAATAATTATCCTTCTTTATTTTCTGCCTCGTAAGTCAATTGGATTGGCCTACTACTGAGTTTATATATGTGTGGGTAAAGTGTGGATATGTTCCGATTTCAACACAGTGAGGGGAATGTGTTATCCACATATGGCCACCATATCTTAGGTGTAGGATTGTATGTTTGTGAAGCCATTTCTTCCCAACTATCCATAAATGCATTTGCTGCGAATGGTGATTCGATTGCTACTGCTTCTGTTTGTCTGTATATTTTGTTCTGAAAGTTGAAAAGTGTTGAGGTCAGGCACAACTGTATGCCTCATATGATCTCATCAACTGATATGTTAGTTGTGTGATTAAGTTGTGAGTCAATATTTAGTTGACTTCTGACTACCTCCAGTGTCATATTGATTGGTATTTTAGTATGAAGACTAGTTACATCGAAACCAACCATTTTTTTTTCATCCTTTTCTATATGGAGGTCTAGAATTTGAACGGTTCCTAATTACGATGCTATGAAGTTTGACAGTTCTGAAGTCAACTATACGTCTTATGGGATAACGTGGCTTATGAACCCTAATAAGTACCATAAATTCTGCTAGGATTATTAGTTTTAGGCATTAAATTGAACCATTTAGACTCACCTGGAGATGACTTCTGTTAGTATATATCACCGTCTGTACATTTCGAAATTTTATTCATGTCCATGTCTAAAGGTTTCTTAATCTCGTCCAGTTTGGATAAGTTCGTCAATTTTGTTGAAATAATCCAATTTGTCCATGACTACTGTTGAATTGACTCTATCAGATGTAGCAAATCATGTGCGGATAAAATTGCATTGCCACGCTGCGCATCACCATAGAACAGAGTATAGAATAGCAGTTAACTCTCTACCTCAACTTCATCGACTTTGAAAAGGCCTTCGACAGCGTCAATGGAGAAGTAATTTGGCAGGCAGCTGCTTCAACACATCGGAGTGCCACAGTTCTTTATCAACCTCATTCAACAGCTATATGACGATGCCTCATGCTATGTGATCTACAATAGAACGCTCAGTGACGTCTTTGAAGTGAAGACAGGAGTAAGACAAGGCTGCCTACTATCATCCATGATCTTCCTGACTGTGGTCGACTGGATCATGCAGCAAACCGTAAGGGGTAAGAGGAGGGGCATGCGCTGGACTAATGAAAAGATCCTAGAAGATTTCGATTTCGCCGATGATTTATGTCTTACGTCTTGTGACACAAACTCGAGGACCTACAGGCGAAAACTAACAAGTTGAGAGAAGAGGCAGCGATAGAAGACGGGACTTCAGGTGAATGTAGAGATGACAGAGGTAGAGGTGATGAAGTGTGGAGATCTACTGCACTCAGCACAAAGCGTGAACAACATCCGCATTTTCAACACCGACATCAGTCAAGTCAGTGCTGCTATGTTGTTCAAAAACTTGGCGTGTCACGAAAAGCATTTCCAACAAACTACAGATATTCATCAACAACTGCCTACGCTGGCTCTTTACTGATACTGAAGATCAGATGGCCAGAATAATAAGAATAAGCAACAAGGAACTCAGTGTGGCTGGCTGGGAATGAACCAACCAAGAACCTATCGCTCAACAAATATGCACAAGGAAGTGGAGATGGATTAGGCATACACTGAGAAGGCCGACTGGGGACATCTCGCGCCAGGCCAGGTACTCGAGTGGAACCCAGATGGGAGACGATGAGTTGGGCGTTGGAGGCGAGGGTGACATGAAGGAGATCGTGGCGCCAGGTCTAAAAGACTGAAGATAGGAGAGTGTAATGGAGGCGTGCTACTGAAGCCCTATGTTCCACTAAGAACCCAAAGGAAAAATAGTAATAATCAATGTTATTGTCACTGCATGCATTATTTAGAGCAGAATTTTCATTGCACGCTGTCCACTAATCGTTTCAGTGGTTGATGTATTCACCGAGTCTAATGCTTACTTATATGCTAGGTATGACATCTTCGAGATTTAGATGACCCTATGTGATTGGATTATGCATTAGGTTATTCGCATTTAAGATTCACTAGAGCTGGTGCTTCACAATAACACACGAGGAACGGGTAACTCCGACGTTCACTTTTAGCAATAGCTGAAATGACCAGTTAGGTTTTGATATTTTGTCTAGCCAGGTAGTTTCGTTATCGGATCTAGGAGCCTGATAAGTTGCCTCAGCATTTACTAGAGTAGCCATCAGCAGATATTAGTTGGCTAAAGGTAATCGGCAGAAAGCTCTAGATCTAGGTATTATGCTTGTTTACATTCGTCAGCTGGGCGTACCTGCAATCTCGACGGAACTGATGTCCTGCGTGAGGTTCGAAACCGCGTCACCCAGGGCTGTAGTTACCGACTCTAACACTGAGCTGTTCTAGTCGCGTTTGATCTCATGTAGGACTGCGGTACATAAATTGATTGGTCACATGAGTGCAACCAAATTCATTTTGTCTAGTCGTGTGTACAGGCCGAATCCTATCGATCGTTTGCAATGTGGCCACGAAGCTAGAAGGTTCAGCACTGTGATGCTAACGTGTCGTCAGGTTAAACTTGTGTGATGTACTTCCTTGCCAATCCAATCGATGAAAGCAAAAAGCCTAATCAACTATCCAATCCACTTTACTTGGCTCTCCGAAAATAAATTATGATTCTACCACACGTATGTATTGCTACGAAAACAAAATATTTCCTTAAATAGGCGTTTGAGTATCGGACCGATGCAACTAATGATGTAGTTTGCAGAGGAGTCTGTTACATCCACGTCAATATTTTGTTGGCTGGATAACCATCAGAGTTGAAGTGAATTCCTACGTGAATGAATCGGTTACCACCTTCAATCATGCGGATTTCCATTGTCAGAGGGGAAATCGATGCTTATATGTTGTGAATTTAATATTTGCATTTATTGTACAAGAAATAAGTTCCAAATCATCTTCGAGTTAAAACCTTTCAGTATTTTACTAGGATCTTCACCTGACACTACTGTTTTGTATTTCTACCCTGAGTGGGACAAGGTATCATCACCGAAGAGTTTAGTCTGTGTGATTTGGAAAGAATAGAGTGAAACTTCCGGAAGCAATTTTACGGAACTTCTGAGCATCAGTAGATGGAAATACCTCACCTTAAACTATAGTTTGGTCCTGAGTGTCTGAGTTATTAGCTTTCAGTAAGGTATTGTATATATATATATATATATATATATACTCTGAAACCATGCACTCTACTGGTCAACTACGTTTAAATCTTGATGCTAATTGGATAACAGACAGGTTTCCTAGATCCAGAAAGCTTCCCTACTAGTGTATGCTATATCTCAGAGCCGATCCACCTTAGAAGCAAGGTCTGTAACGAGCTCCAATTTCTAAAGACCCATCAGGTACCCAGGTACATACAACCTACCCTGGACTCTCTTCAGGATAGAGGGAAGACTGCAGTCAGAGGATGGACTACATTGTTTGAGAAAGTAAGACAGATGAGAGTGTCCCATCAATATTGTTATGCTCTTCTCTAAAAATGGTCTATGTATAACACATATGATAATCTTCTGGATATCAGTCTGCTAATAGTAGCATCTAAAGTGTTGGTTGCTATCACGTTTCACAGATTATTCGAAACGCGTGAGAAACTTATCTGTGAGGACCGAGTTTTGTTTAGATCATGGATGCATTGATCACGTGTTTACCCTCCGTCACATGCTCAAACGCTGTTAAACGAATTTATGACCAATAATCGATGTATTCCTCAATATAAGTGCTGTCTTAGATTCGTTGGACAGAACTCTACTCTAGAATTGTCGATTACACATGAATGTCACTCAGACGCTTTATAACATCCTGAAACAACCTTACTTCAACACCTCAGGTAGAGTGAAGGCTTACATTGTTCCAAATCAATAGGTAGGTGGTGCAACATTGTTTAATTTCATCGTTTCTCGTTAGCTTCGCCGTCCACTACATTCTCGTAAGAGAAATGATGTCCTTTCGTCATTTTTGTTTGTTTCCCGACTAAATGCAATCTGAACGAATTGTGCCATTAACTAAATGACCTCTACCAGGTGTACTCAACGAACATAGTCATGCTAGCAGAGGCCAGTTGTTTAGGCTCACAGAGGGATCGCTCAAGTGGCTAATCCGGGTTACTCAGCGTTTACTAACCGACAGATAGATACTGCACTCTCATACTAGTATTCATTCGTGTATGATACTTCATATACCTTGGATGAATAAATAATCTTGGATTGACATTAGTTGGAAGAACATTGGAAACCTGGGACCATTTCACAGCTGTTTTGTCCCATCAGCATGAGACTCTTCAATAGTTCGCACCCATCACCCCACCCTACACGGACCTTCAGGTTTCGTAGCCACTGGGTTGGAGTCCAGTGGTCCATATTTCCAACTTTTATCAGTTCACGAAATTTTTCCCCACAGCCACAAACACTCAACGATGACATTAGATGACGGTTGGGCTATGTCATGAACTGACAAAACTTGAAAATATGGACTAGTGAAAATTCCAACCAATCAAGTTTATAGTAACATTACTGATTACGATCCTTTGCGGGGTCATGAATGCGTCCTGCTGAGAAATCCTATACTAAGAAAAAACAGCTATTCAATGCTTCCAGGTTCTCAATGTTCATGATGAATACTAAACTTGAAAAATCACTAAATCTCCACAAATCAAATAAACAATCTGTCAAATGAACTGAAAAATGAATAAATATATCTTTAATTTTCATGATATAGACTTATTAAGAAAATTGAAATGACATAGGAACGGAACAATAGTATTAGAGAAATACTTCTTCATACATAAACAACAACAAAAAAGTGAAGCAGAAGAAGAAGGAAGAAAAACTGTACAAAAGTTAATTATCATATGTTTAGTTTATTTACTGGATAATTATTACTGATTACAAGTTATGATGTAAAGTTTAATCATGAGGTTTAGAAGTCAACAATAAATCAACTTCTTCTAATGGTGTTCTTAGTCGTAATTCACGTTCACGTTCAACTACTTCTTCAACATCCTCTGGACAATAACGTACTAGATCTGTATAAAGAACCTGAAGAAGGAAAAAAAGAAATATACAATTACGTATAATTAGTCTTCGCATAAACTCGAAGATCTACAGGCAAAAACTAACAAGTTGACAGAAGAGGTAGGGCAGCGAAGATGGGACTTCAAGTGAATGTAGAGAAGATGGAGGTTGTGATGATACCCAACCAACACCACCACCAACAAGCTCCAATCACCATCAACGGGAGAAACTTAAAGGAAGTAGCCTCTTTCACCTATCTAGGCAGCACTGTTTCAACTATAGGCGGCACAGACGAAGACGTCAAAGCCAGGATCGGAAAGACAGGCGTTCATTAACCTGAAATCAGTGTGGAGTTCTACTGCACTCAGGAACAAGATCTGGATTTCCAACAGTAATCTCAGTCAAGACAGTGCTTCTATGTGACGGTCCAGAGACTTGGCGGAGCGTTGCGAAAAGCATTTCCAACAAACTACAGATATTCATCAACAACTGCCTACGCTCACTCAATACTGAAGATCACATGGCCACAAAGAATAAGCAACAAGAAACTCAGTGTGGCTGGCTGGGAATGAACCAACCAAGAACCTATCACCCAACAAATATTCAGAAGGAAGTGGAGATGGATTGAGCATGCACTGAGAAGACCATTCAGGGACATCATGCGCCAGGCCAGTTCCTCGAGTGGAACCCAGATAAGAAATGGCAAGTTGGGCGTCCGAGGCGATGGTGACATGGAGATCGTGTGAGGAAGGAATGAGAGTTTGTGGGCAGTCGTGGAGCCAGGTCCAAAAGATTAAGTAGATGTCTGTATTTAGAAATTAGGTGATAAGATTACAGAATGACTATCAGACAAACACATATGTACTCAATACTTAAGAGTGAATGAGATAATGACAGAATCGATCGGGTTTAGTGGGATCACCGTGTGAACAATGTTAAAGACAGGCAAAGGGTGATAAACAAGACAGGCTGACAAGTCGATTGACAAAGTTGTGAAACTAAGTCGACTAAGATGGCTTGGATATGAGCTACTTTCTACCTTGACGTACCATGCTGGGGGAACTTGGATTAGGTTGAAAGAGGGTTCAGCAAGACCAGATCAAGATGTGTCATCAGTTGATGACTTTTAGTGTGAGTCGTATTAGAAAGATACAAACTACCTAGCTGGGGTTGGCCAAGACGATAGAGAACTGAGAACTCCTGGTGACATGGCTAAAAATCGGTCATTCTTTAACACCTTCTAAAGCTTGAGTATTTGCACTAACCATTATGCTGGTGGAATTCTTGTTCCCTTAGGGTTTTTCCCATACCATGAAGGTCTGCTGGATAGTGGTAATACAAAAAGCAGTTACCGTCACAGTGTTAATTACTACGCTAAGATGAGAGTCTGAGAATGAAGTCATATTGCTGGTTGGACAGAGTTCTGACAGCGGTCAGGTGTTTCCAGTCAATGACCAGCACTACTATGCTGAGATACTGCCTTCCTTATAGCACACACTCTCCTACATCATAGCATTCCGGAGCCAGGGATATGCGTTCACACTCCTATTCGAAACGATGGAGCTTAGATATAAAACGTTTAAAGACAGCATACGTCACTGGCCTCACAACCCTGTCATTACTCAAGTCCTCTCAGATCCCATCTTAGTACCCTTTACTGGACCTCAATACTGCTCACAGTTTAACTAACCAGCTTGTATCAGTACACTGAGTAAAAAGATAGTGAAGTAGAAGATGAAGAAAATTCAGTCAAAAGAAATATGAAGTACAAGAAGACAGAAAAAAGGAATGAGAAAATGGTGAGATTCGGTATAGCGTCGTTAAGATGAGGATAATGTATGTGGGCATACATCCTCGCCACTGACATCGGTTTTCAGCCATGTCATCACCTAGAATCTCGAACCACTGGTTCTCCTATCCAAAAGACTCTAACCGCCTACTCTGCATTCCCACATAACTCAGTCCAACAGTCAAACACTTCATACATTGGTGTAATGTTTTATTCTGACCGCCTCCCCCACCTTTTTCCAGCCTGGACCTACTTCCCCCAACATTGTGTGATGAGGCAGACGGCAACTACGCATACGCAACACATGTCCCAGCCAATCATCTCAGTCGATGAAGGTTCACAACCTCATCAACTGACTTACCTCTTCTCCCTAAAACTTTACACCTGACTTCTGCGTTACTCACGTGGTGACATCATGGAATACGGCCTGTATTACGAAGGCAAGCCTTCTCATGTCTTCCACCTTCAATGGCCATGTTTCACAGCCATACAGTAGAACAGAACGGACTCTTGGCGTTACCTATACCTATATTGCATTTGCTTGTTGCGAATCAAGGCAATATGGCCTAGGTAACCTAGTTTCTGCGAACAATACTCTAGTTGATACCTTCCATATGGTCTTGTACAGCTTAAGTTTAGGCAAGCCGACTCATGAGATTGTGAACCTTAGTCAACTGAGATGGCTTGGCGCATGCCAAACCACAGTCTACCTCGACGTCCCATGCTGAGGGAAGTTCCATTAGGTTTGAAGAGGAATCATAGTGACGAGACCAAAGTGTGGCACCAGCCGATGAAATCTGTAACTGTTGGTTTGAGCCATTTGGGTACAATGTAGACTGCCTCGTTGAGGCCTTTGAGACAAAAGGATTCTGTCTGTCTGACTACGTTTAGCTGAAACGAGCCAATTACGTTTATAAAGAATAAGTAAATTGAGCAAGCAAGATAAAGCAGACAAAAAAGGCGTACTTCGTCACTGAATGATTCCTTTTATTCTTCTTATCGTTGGGAGAACAAACGTGAAAGTGTGAGAAGTAAAAATTGTATCACTTACTTTGGCCCATGGAACATCTTCAATAGCACGATAAAACACAGCCTTCACAGCTTGACGACGTTGACGAGGATCTAAATTATTTGTAATGACTGAAGCAGCAACGGAAGAAGATGGATTTGATATGTGTGGTGGACCAGCCATCCAACCGAATGCCATATAAGCTCTCCATATAACTAATCGTAAATGTGCAGACCAAAATGATGGTGTACTAGCAGCTAAAGCCACATGAATTAAACCTCCTTCAGGAGATAGAATAGGCGTAATAAATGGACTAGTTTGCACAGCTTTCTCAAATGCATTACGTACTCGTTGGTCACTAATCGATGTTCTTTCTACGCTCGAAAAAGAAATACAAATATATATATATATATATATATATATATATATATATATCATAGGAAGAATAGAATGAAAATTATTCATAAGCATAACAATGTCATGTTAAGGGAATCTCATGATAAAACTGATGAAGACTACTCAGAGTTAAAACTGCCTTTTCACTAGTATTATTTTCAAGTTGTACATGGTTGTGTATAAATTGTATACTTCCTTGCTAACAAAAAAAGGCATACTCCATGAATTTTTAGTTTCCATCAATGTTTGCAGTCATTTGAAAGACTATAACTCTACATCAGAATGATAGTAAGCAGGTGAAATCAAAATCAGCATTTAAAGTCATCAACCGTCAAGGTCGAAAATTTGAATTACAACCTTGATTCCTTGTTACTGTGTAGGTGGAAAAACCTTGTTGAGCAGTCTTGACCTTGAGCTGACCAATGAAAATAACCATCCAATTTGTGACCTAATGGTTTCATTTTACGAGGGAAAACTGTGTATAAATAATATGCTTTCTGTCAAATAAAGTTGCCTTCCCTACAATCACCAGTCAGTCTTTGTTTTCGCGGTTTAGTGAAGTAGTAGGTCCGAGACAGAAAAGTCACTACTCATTTCCAATTCAATTATGCATTGCTTTATTATCCATTTCGCCTATTTATGGTTATCCACTGTAGTCAAGTCACATAAGAGAGCTTTTTTTAATCCAGTAACATAAGGTTGAATAGTGTCAGAGTTCAATTAAATGAATGTGATTGAAAATTAGAAAACTGAATGGTAATGTCGAGAGGAATACGATTTAGATAAAAAATATCATAAGATGATAGAAAACACTTTCGAGGTTCAAGTTTGTACATACTCGAACAGTCTTAGCAACAAATTTCCTGATTATGTACTATACAATAGGCTACATCAATTATGTTGTAAGGACTGTTCAAACTTCACAAAGTGGAGTGGGGTTCGTACCTGGTTGGAAGTCAACTGCCTTAATCAACAAGCCACAGATCCACTCTACTTCCAATAGAGGTCAAGTTATTCGAATAACATTGTTAGAAGAAGGTAGAGTTTAGGCTGTGAAATGTGTTACTATACCTCTAGTACTTTTAAAATGTCTCAAGCTTGAGAATAACACCAGAGAAGTTTCGAGGATAACCAATCAGGTTGTAGATGACTTATTCATGGTATCCGTTACGTCCATTTACCGTGTCGTTGACGCTGAAGAAACCTCTGATGGATTATGACGACGATTACGTTGTAGGTTGTGTTAGAAGTTTGATATAGTTGCTATTGTGGTTGAAACAAATGAATAATGAAAGAACATTTTCGATGGATAAAGGATAGTCCAACAAACTTTATCCTGGCAGTAATGCATAAATGTTTGGGAGTCATCTGAAATAGGCTACCCCAATACAGCTATTGTTTACAAGAAAAACTCCTCGTTGACCGACCGACAGCTGCCACCTTGACGTGGTGGTCGGGCTTGCATATCACAATGACGAAACAAGCTATGTTGGTGGAACGCTTTTTCCCTCGAAGTCCCACTCCATTCGTTAATGATTATATTGTATTTCGTATTCTTGATTCTGATTGGTCAGTGCACATTTGAATGTGATTGGCCGTAACACAGCTGACTTTCCAATCGAAAAGGATGATTGGTCTTCAGAAAACAAAAACAAAAAAGCAGCCCCATGTTTTAGTTTACACTTCTTTTGTATGGGCGTCAATGATGATGATAAAAACTAAGAGAAAAAAAGGTTCAACAAGTAAACTAAATAACTACCTTGACCATATTCACAAGATACACCAGCAATTAAACTTGTCCATCGTTCCAATTCTAAGCTCAACTGAAATAAATCCAAAACACTTGGTAGACAAACAGAGGATAATTCTAATTGATAACCAATACAACTGTTCACTTCTTCACCAATTATACTATCAGATAAATTTGTAATTAGTTGTTGTCGTGTATTTGTACGTGTTACATTGTTCAATGTTTGTTCAATAATTATTGACTGAGCAGCTAATTTCGCTACATTTTGTCTTAAATAGTTCAATTTATGTATTAAAGAAGCCAAGAATAACGGTGGAAGTAAACCATGACAAGAGGATGCATTCACTAAGGATAATGGTAATTTCCTATTGAAAATAATAATAATAATAATAATAATAATAATAATAATAATAAAAACACATTACAGTTGGTATGAACAGAATGAATCTTATAAATTGAACAGCTTGAAGGGTTAAAGATCGCATAATAAACCCATTATTATGTTTTTACTTGTATTATGTCGTCATCGAGTGAATCAAATTGATCAGTCTATATCGGTATACGAGCTACTACTCTACTGTGCAGATGCCTAAATATTGCCTGTATTAATCATGCATGGTGGTTAGCAGGAGAATCCTATTTAGGATGAAGTCAACTGGCTATAACTGACTCCTAGTGAGAGATGTTGTTCCTCTTAAAACTCGATCCCGGAACCGATTGCTTCAAATGCCAAGTCACGACAGACATCTCTTGTGCAACAGTTATACTTTTTATATTGTTTAAAGCAACGAAAAGCCTAGTGGAATAGAAATCTACCCAGCAACCTTGTGCACATTCTTGAAGTAGTCAGTAATAAACTAATGATACTACCTGGTTGCTCAAACCTTCCCAAATGGGTTAAGATTCAAATTCCTGACCAACTGGTTGGAAATCACGTTCCTAGACTATTGACCTCTAACAGTATGAAAGTGATCGATTCTCAGATTATTGCCTCACGACGTTATTAAGCTGCATAAATGGAACAAAATAACTTTTAAATCCTCCTAACAAGCAAATTCATATGCCTAAAAGGGGAATAGTTTATCCGAAATGTCTTCCAGTGTGTCACCAGTGATTAACCTCAACCCTTTTCATAACAAAACCTACTAACTGTGTTATGCAGTAGGTAAACTTTACTCTAACCCTACTCAAAATATCCAACAAGATGGAGTTTGTACATCAATTGCAAGAAGTATCTTGAAATAGATCAGTCTTACAAACAACTCAGTTATATATATATAGAGGCTCACTGGCTTAGGGAGATGATTTTCAACCTATGGATCGCGGGTTTCAACCCCGACCCACCTACAGAGGTTTCGGCAACCAGAGAGTATTTATTAGCCTCTTACATTCTAGGTACGGCTTTTTGACTAATGCATGAATATACACGAGGTTGCTGAGTGTATTTCTTCTTTCTGCATATATATTGAGGTGGTTTATGACGTGTGTGTAAAGTACAAAAATCTCATAACTCAATGACAAATAACTTTCAGTTTCAGAAGAACGCAATGCTTTAAATTTACAGAAGAATGAAGCAGAAATAAGTTAATTCAAGATGTACGCAGTGAACTATTAAATTATTTAGATAATAATTGAAAAGTTGTGTTCATTCGTTGTGTAAATGGGCATCTCTTAGTCAGGCACCGAGCCAGCTTAGACCAAGAGTCAGGGACTTCATCGGTTGTTACGACGCCTTGGGTTTCAACATCCTAAACCATCTTCCTACCTAATCCAACTTTCCTTAACATGACACTTCAAGATAGATAGTGGATCGGCATGCACAGTACACATCCAAGTCATCTTATTCGGCTAAGGTTGACTTGCTTGTCTTGCATATATAGCAGAATAATACTTGCTACGCCTTTAGAGTGAAGACAGGAGTAAGACAAGACTGCTTACTATCATACATGATCTTCCTGATTCTCGTCGATTGCACTGGATCATGTAACAAACTGTGAGGAGCGACAAGATGGACACACATTGGCTGGGCCGATGAAAAAAACCAGGAGAAAATTTGGATTTCGCTACCAATGATGATTAATGCCTAATATCTTGTCGCATAAGCGCGAAGATCTACAGGCGAAAACCAACAAACTGACAGGAGAGGCAGCGAAGATGGGACTTTAAGTGAATGTAGAGAAGACAGAGGTGATGAAGATACACAAGCAACAACAACAAAATAAGCAACAATCACCATCAACATGAGAAATATAAAGAAAGTTGTCCCTTTCACCTATCACCTACACAGCATCCTCTCAACTACAGGCAGAGGCACACATGAGAACGTCAAAGCCATGATCGGAAAGACAGCAACACAAGTCTTCTTCCATTAATCTGAAATCAGTGTGCAGATCTACTCCACTCCACTCCACTCCACTCAGCATAAAGCGTGAACAACATCCGCATTTTCAATACTAAGTCAGTCAAGTCAGTCTTTCTATATGGTTCACAGACTTCGCGCCTTACCAAAAGCATATTCATCAAACTGCAGACATACATCGTCAACAGCTGCCGCCTACGCTCACTCAATACTGAACATCAGATGGCCAGAACCATAAGAATAAGCAACAAGGCATTCTGGTCTGGCTTGCAACCAACCAACCAACCAACCAAGAACCTACTGCCCAACAAATATGCAGAAGAAGAGAGTGGAGATGGATTGGATTGGATTGGACATACACTGAGAAGACCGTTTGGGCAGTCGTGGAGCCAGGTTAAAAAGACTGTAGAGAACAGAGTGCAATGGCAACGGGCTACTGAAGCCCTATGTTCCACTAGAAACCCAAGGAACAAATAATAATAATAATAAGTAAATTCAGAAAAAAACACAATGACGTAAGGAATACTGAACAAAAAATGATTTTCTTTTCGTGATCCATAGAGCCGCGTCAAGTGCTGCGGAGATATTAAAGTCATTTATTTGACAGTGAAAATCGAAAACTCTCCACTATTTTACATTCATCCAATACATTATGAGATGAGGAGCTTCCAGAAGTAAAGCAGAACAACTAAACCGTAGACAGATGGGTGTTGAAAACAGTGAAAATTATTACATTCATATAATGCAACGACATTCATAAAAAATCATGACCATAAGCTGTAATTACATATTATCTGTATCCAAAAAACAGTAGCTCAGTGAAATTTACCATGCAAAGTAAACAATAGATTGATTTACATCAGGCACGTATAATTTTTAATCCCTAAGCTAATTTAAACTTCATAATAATCCACAAACATAGAAGAAACGACTGACTGACAAAATCCATATAGGACCACGAATACAGGTCTATCCGCTCACTATACCTCAAAGTAGTATACAAAGAACAAGTGGATGGAAAAAAGTGTGATATCAAAGTAGATAAAGTTGTGTAAGAGAATCTGATGTCAAGGAGTGAATACATCTGTATCCATTTTCAGCCATGTAACCAAAACTCTTCAATCATCTTTCAGATACCAATCAGGTAGTTTACTTCTCCTGAAACAGGTTTGTATGACCGCAGAGCCCATCGGATATCTGCTTGAGGCCTGTCACACACAGCCTTTTGTGTATGATTATTTTGAACTTTTGTATTTTGGGGGCCGGATAGTCGAAAGAAACGACAAATGAACCAACACCACCGGCCCGACAGACCGTGAGGCATGGTGAAGTGTCTTATTTTTGGGGGCCGACCTTTTCTAACCCCATCCCCCTTCCTCTGAGACAATAGCATCAGCATTGCACTGCTGATTATCAGAGGAAAAACCTTACTGGTGTCATATTCCATCCAGCTAGAAGCAGTACAACTTCGCCCTCAGACCCCCATCGTAGTGTAGTAATTTACACCACAAAGGTAACTGCTTTTCGTCTAACCAATATCCAACAGACCTCACTGGCATGGTAGGACCTCTAGGGAACAAGTGTTTCACCAGCATAGTTCGTTGGGTCATTTTCATATGCAAGCCCGACCACCACGTCAAGGTAGCAGCTATCGGTCGGCTCAGAACCGATGTCAATGGCGCAGATGTATGTCCACACACATTATCCTCATCTTAACAACGCTATACGAATCTCACCATTTTCTCATTCCTCTTCTCTTTCTTCTCGTACTCTATATTTCTTTTGACTGCATTCTCTTATCTTCATCTTGCACCTCACTGCCTTTTTACTTGATGTAGTGATATGAAGTGTGGCAACTCTGACCGTTACGCACTAATGCCTGGTCCTAGGTTGATTTGGATGGATGGATGATGAGTTTACACCTCACTAAACGACTCATACTGACAGGCAGAGACAATCATCCCCTGGTGCCACAACTTGGTTTGGTCACTCTGAACTCTCTTCCAACCTAATCCAACTTCTCCCAGTATGGCACATCAAGGTAGGCAGTGGTTCGGCTTCACCAGTACACTACTATACAACATTTCAAGTAGTCACATTTCAAATCAGTAAGTAAAAATAAAAACATACAACAAAAGGAAAGTAAAGAAATAAGTGGAAAGGTAATCAGAAGTTGTAGGATATTTTAAAACTATAAAAATATTTCGTCGGTAGCGTGAAGAACCTACCGTACTGAATAAGTGAAAGAAGTAACGTAGTAAGTGCCAAACGCAAAAAAATTTACAGACCTTTTAAACACTTTAGTAAAGCTTCTAGTAGTTTATTTATAAAAGTTTTCAAATTTTTGTAAAACTGACTATCCTACAGAATTTTTTCAACACATTTTGATAATCCAGGTTCGTGTTCATCATAAACTGACACCTGAGAGGACTAAATAGCTGATTTCTCTAGTATGGGACCCTTCACCAGTGAAAACCTATGACCCCAGCAGGGATCAAGCCCAGGGTCTTCAGCCTGCGAGATATCACCTGAATACTTTCGTGTATTTTTACACCTGTATCTTTCTACTGAGTATGAATCCCATGAGACTTCAGTCTTTACTAATTTCCAGATTAAATTAAAGTCAGAGTCGGTATGAAAGGCAGTTATGGGGCGACAGAGGGAGGGGTTTGGTGATTGAAACGTGAAATGAAAATCTAGACCACGGTCTGACTCCAACCAGCGATCATCAAGGTTTCCAGCCCAGCACTTAACCAACTGAGTTACAAAGTCCAACTATTGATCAGATTTTTATTTCACTTCAATCACCAAGAGTTTTTACCGACTATCACATGAATTTGCAACGTATTACTACCGTTTGGTCATACTCACATTGCTTGTCCAAGCACAATTCAAACACATACCTGTATCAATTTCAATCTAGGAGTATATATAGTCTGATAAAATTCTATCAGTTTAGGCATATTGTCCATTGACGGTTCAAAGTCTTCAAGTATTGGATACATGCTTAAAGCAGAATCAAATATACGCCTTGACTCTTGAATTGGAATTTCAGCATCTTGACTTGTAGCAGTAGCGAGTAAATCTTGACTAATTTGCCAAAAACCTCTTGCATAAGCTCGCCATAAATTTAAATCACGTTGATTTCTACCCTCAGATATAATTGTTCGACCACAATTACGCCAAATAGATATTGCAGTCTACAAGTATGAAAAAACAAAGTAAAATTTTTTATAAAATTTAAACGAAGTAACTCATGATATTCTAATCATGAATAGCCTCTACTGGTGAAAACACGTGTCCCAACTAACGACTGAAGTGGTGGGGACATGTGTTAAGCATGCCTAGTCACACAATGTTGGCCAGGTCCAGACTGGAAAAAGGCTCGAGATGGCCATACTAAGACATGCCACCAATGTAAGAAGTCTCTAACTGTTGGTTTAAGCCATGTGAGGCAATGCAGGACTAGTCGGTTGGGGTCCACGAGACAAGACGAACAAGTGGTTGGAGACTGACTGTAGGTGACGAGATGGCTGAGAACCGATGTCAGTGGCGCAGGTGTGTGTCCACACACATTATCCTCATCTTAACAACGCTATGCCGAATCTCACCATTTTCTCATTCTTCCTTTCTCTCTTTGAGTACTTTAAATTTCTTTTGACTGAGATTTCTTGTCTTCATCTTCCACTTCACTACCTTTTTACTTGATGTATTGATATGAGGTGTGGCAACTCTTACCGTTACGCAGTAATGCCTGGTCCTATGTTGGTTTGGATGGATGGCAAAAACTTCAAAAAGTGAATCACTAGAGTCGTAAACAACAATAATTAGAAAAAAGTAAACTGATATTTGAAGGTGAATCAGCGAATATGAGTATAATTGGAGCTCAGCATCTATGTGCACTAAGTGATACCAACTGTATAACAACCACTGATACTATCTGATCTGATCTGTAGATTTTGCTAGCTAGATGAATAATGATCTAAACACTACATGACCATTAAATATATCTCTCGGATTGACACTGTTGATCACTTCAACCTTGAACCACCGAAACAACCCATCCGACCTGACCTGAGTGTAATCTTGGTTGATTTAAGGAGATGACTATCAACCAGTAGGTCACTGGTTTGGACAACCAGGTAATATCACGATAGGCTTGCCTCACTACCTAGTAAGTTATTCCTCGCTGGAGTCGGCAGGCAACAACTAACCAGTTGACAGAAGAGGTAGGGCAGGGCATTGAAGGAAGACGGGACTTCAAGTGAATATAGAGAAGACAGAGGTGATGATGACACCCAACCACCAGCACCACCACCAACAACAACAACAAGTTCCAATCACCATCAACGGGAGAAACTTAAAGGAAGCAGTCTCTTTCACCTATCTACGCAGCACTGTTTCAACTACAGGAGTCGGCACAGGCACAGGCACAAGCACAGACAAGGACGTCAAAGTCAGCCAGGATCGGAAAAGCACGACAGGCATTCATAAGCCTAAAACCAGTATGGAGATCTTCTGCACTCAGCATAAAGCGTGAACAACATCCAGATTTCCAACAGTAATCTCAGTCAAGTCACTGCTTCTATATGGTTGAGAGACTTGGTGCGTTACGAATGGCATTTCCAACAAACTACAGACATTCATCAACAACTGCCTACGCTGGCTCGTTACTGACACTGAAGATCAGATGGCCAGAATAATAAGAATAAGCAACAAGGAAGTCTGGTTGGCTAGTAAAGAACCAACCATGAACTTATCGCTCAATAAATATGCACTGGAAGGAAGTGGAGATAGATTGGATTAGGCATACACTGAGAAGACCATTCGAGGATATCACGTGCCAGGCCAGGCACTCAAGTGGAATCCAGATAGGAATGGCGAGTTGGGCATGCGAGGTGAGGGTGACATGGAAGAGGTCGAATGAGGAGGAAATCAGAGCTTGTTGGCAGTAGTGGAGCCAGGTTCAACAGATTTCGAAGAAGAGAGTGGAGTGGAGTCCTATGTTCCACTAGGAACTCAAAGGATAAATATTAAATAATAATAATAATATTATTATTATTGCATCAGTTAACTTACTGACATATCATTATCATCTCTGATGAAATATCATCATCACAAATAACAATAGTAAGAAAATCAAAATGCTACAACTTTAACTATCTACCTTAACATTAGCTAAATGTGTTTGAATTGCATTTGAAAGACGTTCAGATGCAACTGTAAAACGTAGTTTACTCAATGTTGTACACCAATTCTCTTTAATTTTTAAAGGCCACAAAATGGTAAATCATTCATTTGAACAATTGCTGAATCAATAAAACAACGATGAGCTTGAGACCAAACATCTTGATGTTCATTAGCCAACTGTGAAGGTGTATTCAATTGTTCATTTTTATGATTAATATCATTTTGTTGATTTGATATTTCTGAATTACTTGATATCCATGATTCAGATGGAAATGGTGTTAAACCTTGACGTTGAACAGTTCCAACAGAAGATAAATCATGTACAAGACGTATATCTAATAAGTGAAGTGAAGAAGAGAAAACAACAACAACAACAACAACAACAACAGAAAAGCATTTTAATACAAATACAAATTTAAAAAAGGATGATATAGAAAACACCCACAGTTTGATTAACAACGTTTTCAATGACATCAAATTCACAATGGAAAAAAAGAGTCAAACAACCAACTACCATTCCTGGATGTTTTAGTCAGTAGGACAAATACCGGAAAGCTGGAAACTCAAGTCTACACGAAGCCAACATACACTGACTGCGCAAATCCTCAACTACAATAGCAACAACCCAACAGCACACAAAATCAGTTGCGTACAAACTCTATTCAAAAGAGTAAGAACACACTGAACCACAATAACTTCACGGAGAAACGAAGAAAATTACTTGATGTCTACCATAAACAAGAACGGCTGCCCACGAGTCTTTATTATCACAACATGCCTATCCCGTACATCATCAACTACAAAGTCATCGACACAAATCAACAAACGCATCATCCTACCATACATAAAGAATATATCAGAAATCACAACAAGATTGCTGAGATCATTTGGAATTGGTGTGGCCACTCATAAACCAACAAATTACCTCCAAACACTATTATGCAAACCAAAGGATGCAACAAGGAAAGAAGACAAACCGAATGTCATCTACAAAATCAACTGCAATTACTGTAGTCAACCAACCCTACATTAGACAAAGCGACCGCCCTCTTCGCCTTCGTCTACATGACCACCAATTGGCTAGTAAACGCCACGACATTTCGTTACTCATTTCAATCCACGTGGATAACAACTATGGACATCAATTCAATTTCCACAATGTAGAAATTTTAGATGGAGAGAGGAAATATAAAGAATGTCAGAGAATTTCTAGAAGCTTGGCATTCATGTCAGTCAGCAATCAATAGATGTATAGACAAAGACCCAATCTATCAATCAATAAGAAAAATGATAAACGACAGAACGGTCAGAGGTGAAGCAGAGGAACAGCCAAAAATAAAGTCTATACAATCAATGACACAACAATCAAAGGAAACAACCAATCACAAACCAGTTGGTCAGGGCGAGCTACTAAATCACTCACTCACGGAGAGATATTCACAGCTCAATTCATACTGAAATTAGTGCTGATGATGTCGTCTAGCAAACCGATGAAGCTTCACGATTAAACAACCCACCTCAAACAACACAATACAACCAAGACCATCTCCACCTGAGCTACAAGTATTCTCTATCATTACAAACTATTTTACATCAATGTAAAAGTCATTAGTATATGAGTGGATTAATGATTGAAAATGTCAATAAAATAGGCTTAAGTTGATTTCCTAGCGTCCACTTTTAATGACACATACATTTTTTCTCATTTCACTGTCTGAGATAGCAGTGGTTTTACAGACTAGTACTGATAATGAATGTGAAATTTTGGACTGCAGCCGGATTCGAACCAGCGACCACCGGGGTTTCCGACCTGATGCTCTACCAACTAAGCTACAAAGTCCAACTGCTGAGCAGATGTTTTTCATTTCATTTCAATCACAAGGTAGGGTTTTGCCTGACCAACGTTACTACCGTTTTCTCGTATTCACACTGGCTGCCTACCAATCAGGACTTCTCATCCTAATCGAAATCGAAATGAATTAGAAAGGTGCAGCATCATATTGATTATCATTTCTGACTATCTGAGGTAGCCGTGAGTGGTTTGGTAGACTACTACCGATATTGGATGGTGATGATTGAAATAAAAAGTTGGACAGTTGCCGGATTCGAACCGAAGACCACCGAGTTCCCGGACCGACGCTCAGTTGGTACAGCATCGGGTCGGAAACCCGGTGGTCTCTGGTTCGAATCCGGCCATGGTCCAAATTCTCATTTCACCTTCAATCATCACTCAGTATCAATACTAGTCTGCCAAACCACCGCTACCTCAGATAGTCAAAATGTCAATTTGATAAGTGTTCTTCTGCATAAATGATTCCAAGTTGTCAGAATTGTAGAATAAAGGTGATATCCATGTTTAGTGTGTTGTGTGTGAATTACAGATTGAGATTTGTATGTGCACGTGTGTTGATAGTTATTATCGTTCCCTTATTCCTATTTAGACAATTATGATCCCCCTTTATGTGAAGAGATTCTACAATCAGACGATCAATCAATCAATATCAACATACGACCAGGCATTACTGCGCAACGGTCAGAGTTGCCACACTTAATATCACTACATCAAGTAGAAAAACAGTGAGGCGCAAGATGAAGATAAGAGAATGCAGTCAAAAGAAATATAAAGTAAGAGAAGAAAGAAAAGAGGAATGAGAAAATGGTGAGATTCGGTATAGCGTTGTTAAGATGAGGATAATGTGTGTGGACACACAGCTGCGCCACTGACATCGGTTCTCAGCCATTTCGTCACCTAGAGTCAGTCTCCAACCACTAGTTCCTCTTGTCCGTGGACCCCAACCGACTAGTCCTGCATCGCCTTACATGGCTAAAACCAGTTGTCAGAGACTTCATACATTGGTGCCATGTTTTAGTCTGGCCACCTCGAGCCTTTTCCCAGCCTGGACCCACCTCAGCCAACATTGTGTGACAAGGTAATTGGTGACTGGCATACGTAGTACGTGTCCCAACCATCTCAGTCGATAAAGGTTCATAATCTCGTCTACTGATTTACCTCTTCTCTCTAAAACTCTACACCTGACTTCTGTATTACTCACATGGTGACACCACGGAATACGTCCTATACTACGAAGGCAATGCTGGTCGAATACCTGAAGCCTTCTCATGTCTTCCACCTTCAATGGCCATGTTTCACAGCCGTACAGTAGAACAGAGCAGACTGCTGTGCAGTACACGCGACCCTTAATGGACAAACGACTATCACGGCGGCGCCGTAGGTGGCGTAAATTGGCGAAAGCCAATCGAGCCTTTTGTAACCGTGCAGAGATTTCATCGACAACTAACCCACCAGGGTTGATCCTACTTCTCAGGAAAGTGAAGTGGTCGACACACTCAACCACTTCATTCTCCATTGTTAGTCGCAGCACCGCTGAAGACCAGTCCTCGAGCAACAATAAGACGATCTTTATAGTTTCTCAAAGCCTTTCTGAATAATTTCGATATTGTTAAAATTGACCTTGTAACCACAAATTACAGCGAATAGAGCTATGGCTAAAGTGATTTCAGCTAAAGTGTGTGAAGACACTTCCTTCGAATTTGCCTGAGCTAAGTTGATGATACATTCGTAATTTCGAAATCTGACAAGTACACTATGCTGCAGTTCGCTTTGTTCTCTTATGCGGCTGTGAAACATGGCCGTTAAATGAAGAAGACATGAAGCGATAACAGATGTCTGAGTAGTACTGCTCACGCTTGATGAAATCACCATGTGAACAATGGTATGGTCAAACGAAAAGTGCTACACAGGATAAACAAGTCGATTGATCAGATTGTGAACCTTATTCGATTGAGATGGCTTAGATATATATGTACAGCATATGCCGATCCACTGCCTACCTCGAGATGTTATGCTAGGGGAAGTTGGAATAGGTAGGAAGAAGGTTCAAGTTAGCCAGACGATAACCTGGCAAAAATCAACCAATTCTCTTTTTTTGTTGGTCTGAGTCGTGTAGGGAGATGTAGACTGCCTGATCAGGGTCCTAAGAACGAAAAAAATGCTTTACCTTCAAATTACTTGTTCGCTCACACAACTTCGTCTACTTTCATACCACTCTCTTTCCATTCACTTCTTCTTTGTATACTACAGTGAAATGTAACAACTTGAAGTGATGCATTTATGTGACAGGCTTTTACGCTGATTTTCTCAGTCACTTGTCACATCCAATTACATAAAAGCAAAGTAAGTACGATAAATGGCTTTAAAACGTAAACAACACAACAAAAACAGCATGCAAATGTCAGTCAATCAGTAAGGATCAACGCTCGTACTACAGTTACTGAAAGTGGCTCAATTTACTACACCTAACATCACTGAACAAAGATTCAACGAAACTGACCGAAATGAAAAAAAGAGATATGAAGAAAAAAATGTAATTGAAAGTCACAGCAAGTCAAAGATAAGAAGTAGAAAGTTAAAACAATGATGAAATATCCTATGAAAAGAAATTAGGATGAAAATAATACATCGCTGTATTTATGCTAGTGAGATTGACTGTGAACTGTATCATTTGGAGTTTCAGCCTACTGATTTCAGTTGTAATCCGTAGGCAAACCGAAAGGTTGACAACTCTCTGCACTACACCAATGTCAAATTGTATTATCATCACGTTGCGACATTATCATCATCATCATCATCATCAATGTCAACATAGCACAAGGCATTACTACGTAACGGTCTGAGTTGTCACACATATCAGTACATCAAGCAAAAGGGTAGTGAAGTGGAAGATAAAGATGATGAAATTTAGTCAAATGAAATATAAAATACTCAAAGAGAGAAGGGAAGAATGAGAAAATGGTGAGATTCGGTATAGCATCGTTAAGATGAGGATGATGTATGCATACATTTGCGCCAGTGACATTGGTTCTCAGCCATCTCGTCACCTACAGTCAGTCTCCAACCACTGGTTCGTCTTGTCCCGTGGACCCCAACAGACTAGTCCTTCATTGCCTCACATGGCTCAAACCAGTTGTCAGAGACTTCATACATTGGTGCCATGTTTTAGTCTGGTCACCTCGAGCCTTTTCCCAGCCTGGACCCACCTCAGCCAACATTGTGTGACGAGGCATTCGGCGACTAGGCATGCGCAATACGCATCCCAACTATCTCAGTCGATGAAGGTTCATAATCTGATGCAACAAGGCTATCAGTATATTAATCTTACCCGTGGGGAAGTTATAAGTCTTGGCCACTTCACGATCATATGCACCAAGGAATTCTAAGCATAACAAGAATAAACGTTGTTGAAGTAATGCTTTACGCGTTTGACACTGAGAAGTATCGACTGTAGGCTTTTCTTCATATTTCCATAAATCTATTAAGCATGGTTTCACATCATCGAATAGAACTAATCTATCAGGATCTTCATCTTCAATAGCCTTTTGATCTTGTATATTCAATACATCTGAAGGTAACCAACCAACTGCTTCACGTGCACGTTCTAAACCAACCCAAGCTTTACCACGACGATATAAAATAGCTCGACTTCTTCCTTCCAAATGAACCATGTCCTGCTAGTGAAGGAATATGTCCACGACGAACCCATTGATCAGCAGCAACTTCAGATGATAAAATAGATGGGACAACATCTGGACCTGTCTTTTCATACGATTCATCAGGAATACCTTCACCGGAACAATTGATCAATGCATCTTCACATGTACTAGCTATGGCTAAATAGAAGTTGAAGATATTAGACAATAGTATACAAAATTATTAATTATGAGACAATATTCGTAAGTCATTACATTGAAACCAACAGCAAATGCATAAAATAAGCTATCAACTAAAAAAGAAGCTGGTACTACACCACAATTAACCTGATATGGTTTACAGACAAGATCGGTAAGAGGTTAGTATGGAGTTCTTAAACATTATTGATTCAAAAGAAAAAAGGAACTAATCTTGTTAGGCAACCGAGAACATACATAGGCAATATGACTATCAATTATCCCTGAGTATAGTTGATAGAAGATTGCCAGTCTTTCCGGAACACATCATTCAATAATGATCACGAACTGATTCGAGCAAATCTATATTTCAGGCTAAATAGACGGAGGAAATCTACAACTTGAAGACTGTTTCATTTGCCATTCGATGACAAGAATGGCTAAGACTTCTTCCAATGAACAAGTGACTAGACCATTATTGGAATACGACAACATCCATCATTCTTAAAAACTCTGATACCATTTGCATTCTGATATAAAACCAGTGGTAAAAACCATAACCGATCCACAGAAACAGTTTAAAGGTAGCCGATAGATCTCATTAACTGTATATGAATTAATGGAAGCACGTGAATGAATCATTGCAGGATTCTAGCACAACACTGAGCGAAAACAGCTAAATCAGATTGACAGTCTTCGCAATGACTGTGAACAACAGTAAACAAAGAAGCCCCACGAGATGGAAAAGCTACAGGCGAGGGGTAACAGTAGACGGTAATTTCTACTGGTTAAGAAAACTAAAGCAAAAAATCTAATGATTAGTGAAAACGTATGAGAGGAGGACGGGTCTACAGCTGAATGAACAGGGAAGATGACTACAACGATGAGCAGGATAATTCGAGTAACAGTTAACCTAACCTCTCTAGTTTTCCGCCATCCAGATCGGTCCTGAAAGGAAAACTGGATAGGCCCTCCAACTCCTGTAGGAGTTGAGAAGACTGTATGTCAACTGAAACGAGAGAAAGTAATGGACCCGATGGGCTATACCATCTTATTCGACGGCTATTACTTAAATTCACTCTATGTAAATCAAATATGATCTCCTTGGGCTGGTCTCAAACACTGATTGCCACAGTCTTCAAGAAAGGAGAGAAATCATCCTCCGATATCCACAGAGGCGTCAGTCTGATGAACATACTATCAAACGATCCTACATTCTATGATCCTCACAAGCTTAAGTGAAACACAAAAACATTAAAACTCAGAAAACAAGGCAGTTTTTACAACTGGTCATGGGTGTATCAACTAGTTATTCACCCTCCACAAGATTCTGGAACACATACTTTCTGATTCTGAATTGAACTGAAGTTGACCGCTATGAAAAACACATCTGAACGTCTGGTTTCAGCAGAAGGTTAGATAATTTTCCCTAGAAGTCATCTTTCGCTTCGTTCGAACTGCAGTCATTCGGTGTATACGCAAAATTAAACAAGGAAGACAGTGGTGAATTTCACTATTCATTAAAGATGTAGGTGTATTCCTTGACGTGAAGGCGACAACTAACTTCTTCAACCGACTGAAATGCGTGCCAGGTAACTACATTAACTCATAACAGGCACTGTATTTGAACACCTATGAGTGTATTTCAGCCGAGGGTAACTTATCATATGAACTGTATTGATCGATCGATGTCCAGTCACTCCAGTCACTCTAGTTTCATCATAAACATGCTTATTAAGGTCTCCAAATCACCATTTTATTTTGCGAAGATTCACCTTAACACAGGATATCCTTTAATCGGTTTAAAGTGTGCAGTGATAAATTCCTTCTGAGTGACGACACTTACAAGATGTAGGGTCAACTGCATAACTTCAGTGGTGATTCGAGAATATTTCGGACAACTTCCTCACCATTCAAATGCAAATCTCTGCTCTAGTAGTCTATTGGTATCTAATCTAACAATAGGGGGTAATGCTGCTGATCGTAGTGACCTAATTTTATAACATTCTATAATCTGTAATGACCATCTGCTAAAGTATCGATTTTCTTTATCGCTACGGTAGCATCGAATTTAGTATACACAGAGGGAGGCTAGGTCAATCAAAAACTCAAAATGATGAAAATTTTATGACATTATGAAGCCTACAAATTACACATATAGTGGGATTTAACAGAAGCATGATTAGTTAAATGACTAACTGACAAAATAAGCGTAGAACCTCGTACATAGATCCATCACTTCACTACACTTCACAGCAGTAAATGAAGACAGTTGAATAGAAAAAGAGTAATATCAAAGTAGACAACCTTGTGCGAGAGAATCAACAGTCCAAACATAACAGATAGCGCAAATATTCAAACTTTAGATGTCAAGGAGTGAATATATCTGCGCTATTCTGACCGATTTCTAGTCAGATCACCAGAGTCCTCAACACTGATTCTTTTTGTTTCAGTGACCCCAACTACTCAGTCTACATCTCCCTACACGACTCAGACCAACAAAAAAGAGAATTGGTTGATTTTTGCGAGGTTATCGTCTGACTAACCTGAACCTTCTTCCTACCTATTCCAACTTCCCCTAGCATAACATCTCGAGGTAGGCAGTGGATCGGCATATGCTGTACATATATATCTAAGCCATCTCAATCGAATAAGGTTCACAATCTGATCAATCGACTTGTTTATCCTGTGTAGCACTTTTCGTTTGACCATACCATTGTTCACATGGTGATTTCATCAAGCGTGAGCAGTACTACTCAGACATCTGTTATCGCTTCATGTCTTCTTCATTTAATGGCCATGTTTCACAGCCGCATAAGAGAATAAAGCGAACTGCAGCGCAGTATACTAGTCCTTCGAAATAAGTACATAAGGTACCAGGAAGCATGATGTCCATTGGACAATTGAAATCACTGCTAGCGGATAAGTGTATGTATTGATATACAAAATAAGACTTCCAGCATTATATACTAATAAGATAACAAACCATTTAGTTTTCCTTCCAGCTACATTGGTCCATTTCAGCTGTATTTCTTCAATCGACATATCTCGAGTGATCTCTGAAATGATAGATGAAAAACAATGACTTTCTTATGACTTTTAGATGATTGTGATTCATTTGATTTCAATTTTTCTTGTCGTCTATTTCGAGTTTTATACCAACCATTCCAATGTTGAGAACCAGGTTGACCGAATCTAGCTACACCACTTGACCAATACAACTCCATTTCCAGAATACGTTGATCAAATGAAGATTTTTCAAGTTCTATAGGTCGAAAACAATTGAATTCAATAACAGCTTGCCAAACTGCTAAAGCTCGTTTGCATGACCTGCTTGGGCTAACCAGTGACAGTAATCAGCTAGGAAATCTGATATACATAAGGGAATAAAAGAGAATATTAATAGACTTTATGAAAAAGGCACAACGCGAGCTACATTTAGAATGTACAGTGAAGCAGTTTGTATTCCCTTTATTATAAAGGCATTTGAAATATTAGAAGGATAATTCTATGTCAGTTGGGTGTGTATCTGACATCCAGTGAGTGATCCCGTTCCGACCGAGACTCCCATCCAGCACTCAGATTCAAACTCCATAGTGTTATCCCACTAGGCTACTGAGTAGCCGACACATTACACAGAAACCTATATACCATCCAATGTACGACGGAACTTCAACTGACTTTCTAAAAGCACTGTTGCGAAGTGTAACAAGGTTAACCAGTATGTCTTTTTGAAGGGTCCTATTTTTCCTATCCACTATTCATTGTTTTTTTTTATACAACATGTTGGTTTATGGGGATTTATTTGTTCATTTCAGGTTGGTATTCACTATGGACTGACATCTATGACCCCGCCATGGATGATGAAACAGCTCTACAGAGCTCCCAGGTTTCCAACGTTTCTGCTCCTCATGTTACTCCACGATGAATACCAACTTGAAATCAATAAATCCCCACTAACCCCCAAATTGAATTGTTCTAGTGCTCATTAGTGACTAGCTTTGAGAGGTGATTCCCGAAGTTCTAATGAATAGTCGTGACTAGTGGGGCAAACCCGGTGCACATGATGACAAATATCAAACGATGAGATTGGCTGATGGTCACGCTATATCGTGAACTGACAGAAGTTGGAAATATGGCTCATTGGATTCCGACACGGTGACTCAATGTTAACGTGCTGGTCGCGGAACCTGAAGGGTCTGGGTTCGATCTCTGGCGGGGTCATAGGTGAGCACTGCTGAGGAGTCGCATACTAGGACGAAACAGCTGTCTAGTGCTTCCAGCTGATCGATGTCTCTCTAATTCATGTCAGTCCATGACGAATACCAATATGAATTCAATCTTTACAATTTCAGCAAAAGACGCAATTTTACTAAGGAAACACAACGAATGTTGTTGATCAACAAGTCATGTTTTGTAATACTTCAAATGTCAGAAAAATACAGAATTCATTGACCATGCAACACCTACTGGGTGAGAACTAACGAATGACCTACCTACCTATTCGAAGCTTTCTCTGTACTTCGGTCAACCTTCGGAACCTACACCTTTCGGTCAAGAAATATGACAATTCGGGAACTGAAATCTCGAACAAAATACCGCACACAAATAGGATTCACAACTTTGAAGAAAAGAGTCATTTCAACTTTTCATGACTAACTAAATACTAAGGATATGCAACGCATGTTACGGCTATGCAATACCTTTAGAAGCCTAAGCCTACGGCTAATAAGTGATATTTTACTAAAAATAACCTCTCCTCAAATTAAAATGCATGTCTCAGTGCTCAAATTGCATCAAGTTTGCGCTTCGAATAAAAAACAATGCTATACATAGTAAGTGTTGAAAGAACTGATGGAAATCAATGTTCCGTACTAATTGAATGAGCTTTCAGTCAGTCAGAATCGACGTGGGAACCTGCATTACTGCGTTAGCTTCCAGGTTTATACACCTCATATCGGCACATCAAGCAAGACATAACCAAGCGTTTAAGATAAACAAGAAAGCAGTTCAACATGCAGGAAGTCGTGGAAAAGAAAACAAAGAAGAAAAAAGAAATTCGGTGAGATAATTAGGACGACGATAGTATGTGGTCATAAATGTGCCACTGTTAACGATTCTGTGGCAAACCATATAGTCTAGAACCATTCCTATTTCAGTTGCCACCTGAACACCAACCAGGAAGTTTACACCCCGCTACTCGCATCAGACAAATAGTTAAAGACTTCAGGAATTATCACGTTTTCCTATTTTTAATTAAGAATTGTTTCGTACCTAAAGGTACTTGATTTAACACTAGACGACAGGGAAGACAATGACCGGACACTCCTAAGACACGTACTAATCACCTAAGTCAATATACGTTTATAACTTCATCAGGTGACTAATCTCTTCTGCACGACTTCTTTAAAGTTATTTTTCATGTGTGTCACATAGTAAAACATCATTTTAGCGGGAACTCTACCCCTGACTTCTGCATTACTGATGCAGTAATTCGGCAATATACAACCACTGTTAAGAAGGCAACATTGGTTGCACACCTGAAGTCTTCCCATTTCTTACATATTTAATGGTCATGTCTGACGGTCATATAGTAGAAAAGAGCGAACTACTTCACCGAATACTCAACGCTCAATAGACAATTGGACATCTATCTCAGCGACATCATAGGTGGTGTCGGTTGGAAAAGCTAATCGAGCCATTTGTATCTGTGACAATATTTCGTAGGTTACTGACCCATCAGAGCTGATCGGAATTTCGAAGTATATGAATTAGTTAGTGAGGTGAGGCACTTCACTTTTCAATCTTTTCAGTCCTTACTGTACAGTTCAGTTGAGCAGAGTACTTTTTGCTTAAGGAAGTAATGCTATACGCACACCTGTAAAACCATGAGAACCAGTCTTCAAATCTCCGGAAACCCAAAGACTGAATTTTAAAGATATAACCATACTGGCCAAGTGAGGTTAAGTGAATAAGCCGCTCATACACGTCCATAACCCAAGCTGCTAGAGTTTTGACTACTAAAGCTTGTCGGCCAAATTAACGGAGGTTGTGGACATTAAAGCTACAACGTTTGATTTGGAGAGTGGTTTCAGTCAACTAATGATACTGTTCCATGAACTCAAATCGTTATGAAAGGCATCAAAGCTGAAATAAAATAAAGATAATGTAGGAGCAATCTTACACAGGTAACCGTAGTCCAACATACAGAAACAGTTATCAGACATCCTCACTCCACAAAGTCTACGTTTCACAGGTGTACAATAGAAATCCCTACATCAGAGTGTTATATACTTGACTATTTATACGAAGTCATACGTCACAATTAATCTCGCCTAGTTATCAAGTTCACTAGTTACTAGCCGGTCCTAAACCCGGATAAAGAGGGAAGGTTAGGCATAGGGTTAGCAAACCTGCCCAGTAAAACCAACCCAAATACTAAAGAAACTTCAAAGCACAGACAAAATATAAAAAATAAATACAAACTTATTCCTCTTTGGAATCCGAGAGGTGAAATGATGCCAGTTGGTGAAAGCCTTTGGGAAGCCAATTGGCCGATATGTCTTCTCTCCCTCGATGAAAGCGAAAGTAATCGTGCTGACATGGAATGTCCGCACCATGTTTCAACCCAGCAAGGCAACCCAGATCGCAAGCGAGATGAAGAGGTGTCACATTGAAGTGTTAGGAATTTGCGAAAGCAGATGGAATGGGAGTGGACTCTCCAAACTGTCAACTGGAGAATCAATAATCTACTCTGACATTGTCACACAGACGACAACCACGAGCACACTGAGTTATGGAGTGGCTATCATAATGTCCCCAACAGCATCGAAGTCCCTCATGCAGTGGGGACCAATCTCCTCCTGCTGGATCATAACAGCGAGGTTCAACTCAAAAGGAAGGAAGGAAGGTCACAATCATACAATGCTACGCTATGCACCTACAAATAATGCAGAGCAAGAGGAGAAGAAGGAAGAACTCTACAGACAGTTGCAATCAGTAATGGACAGGACCCCACCCCAGAGAGTGACATCATCGAAGGCTCTCTTTCATGCAGTGGGAACCAGTCTCCTTCTGTAGAAACATGACAGCAAGATGGATTCAACTCAAAAGGAAGGAAAGTCAAAATTATTCAGTGCTGCGCTACACGCCAACAAATAATGCACATGAAGAGAAGAAGGAGGAATTCCACAGACAACAGCAATCAGTACTAAACAAGACTCCACTCCAGTTGGCAACATCAAAATTTTAATGCATCAAGTGACATCAATGCCAAACTGCGAGGAGAGGACAACACAGGAAGATAACTCATCATGGGTCGATAAACACTCGGTGAAATGATGAATGAGAATCGAGAACTGTTTGCAGACTTCAGCGAATTCAACGATTTGGTGATTGGAGGCTAGGCAGTGTGCATAAACACAAGGATATTCACAAGGCAGCGACATGGATTTCACCAGATACCAGGATACACTGAAAATCACACCGACTTCATCTCAATGTGAAGAAAGTGCAGACGCAGTCAGCCTACTGAACACAAGATCAGATCAAGAAGGGGAGCAGATGTAGGTTGACACCACTCACTATCTACTGCAAGAAACCTTCCAAATCAAATTGAAAGCCGTCAAACAAATCGGTAATAGACCACAGTTTAAGTTCAACACCCAGAACAGAAACTGAACTGAAGTACGAAACAACAAAGGACATCTTCACGTCCTCAGCCATTAGGAAAAAATGGGACGCATTAGGCAACATCCCTGAAGAAACCTGCGTCCAAGAACACCAGAACCTTTTGAAAGAGATACAGAAAAAGAAACCTGCATAACCGTATTAGGAAGGAAGAAGAAGCAAGACCAGCAATGCATCTCAACGGACACACAGAAGCTGATAGCTGAGGGAGAGGAAGATGGTGAAGCAGAAGATGAACCAGTGCAGCGCAGTGCAAGGATGAACAACGAAAAGAGGAACTGAGAACAATGTATAAAACACTACACTGGACAAACAAATGAAGAAGAGTGCACTCAAAGACAAAAAACACTTCTACAACACATTGGCAAGTAAAGCAGAACAAGTTGCTGGTAGGAGAGACCTGACAACACTATATAAAATAACCAGGTTACTATCTGGAAAGAGATCAACACAGATGAAACTTATGAAACATAGTGAAGGGAACCTAGTTACCAAAGAAGAGAAACAAAGGAAACAATGGGCTGACCACTTCAAAAAACTCTTGAATCGACCACCACATGCAACTCGTCCAGAAATACCACCAGCAGCTCAACCACAGAACTATCAGTGAACACAAGCCCTTCGACAAAAGCAGAAGTGAACTCCTGAACGCCATAAGGTTGCTGAAATCCGGGAAAACAGCAGGACCAGATGTAATTCCTCCACAAGCACTGAAAACAGACGCAGAGACAACAGCGGACATCCTCAAACAACTATTGCAGAAGGTTTGCAAGGAAGCATGGAAAGGTACCTGCCGATCGATTGGAAGAAGGGCTACCTTGTCAAACTCACAAACAAGGAAGACCTAAGTGCTTGCAAGAACTGACGCGAAATCATGCTCCACACCTGTCCACCCCAAGCAAAATATAAGGCCGTATCATCCTGGAGAGACTAAACGATGAGCTGGATTCAAAATTACGACCGAAACAGGCTGAATGGCTGACTTCAGGAAGTACAAATCATGTGCGGATCAGATTGCAGTGCCACGCTATGCATCACCATAGAACAGAGCGTAGAAGGACAGTCAACTCTCTACTTCAACTCCATCGATTTCAAAACGGCCTTCGACAGCGTCGACCGAGAAGTAGTTTGGCAGCTGCTTCAACACTACGGAGTACTATGAACCTTCATCAGCCTCATTCAACAGCTATATGACAACGCTACATGCCAAGTGCTTCACAATGGAAAGCTCAGTGACGCCTTTGAAGTGAAGACAGGAAGGAACAAGACAAGGCTGCCTATTATCATCCATGATCTTCCTGATTGTGTTGGACTGGATCATGCAGCAAACCGTGAGGAGCGAGAAGAGGGGCATACGTTGGCTGGACTGATGGAAAGACCCCAGAAGAAGACTTGGGCTTCGCCCATGACGATTTATGTCTAATGTCTCGTCGCACAAACTCGAAGATCCACAGGCGAAAACTAACAGGTTGATAGAAGAGGCAGCGATGGAAGACGGGACTTCAAGTAAATGTAGAGAAGATAGAGGTGATGAAGATACCGAACCAACAACAACAAGCACCAGTCACCATCAACGGGAGAAATCTAAAGGAGGTCTCTTTCGCCTACCACCTAGGCGGCAGCATCCTCCCAACTACAGGCGGTGGCACAGATGAGGACGTCAAAGGCAGTATCGAAAAGACAGCAAGGCAAGCCTTCCTTCATTAACCTGAAATCAATGCGGAGATCGACTGCACTCCAATCCACTAAGCATAAAGCGTGGACAAGATCCGGATTTTCAACACCAACGTCAAGTCAGTGCTTCTATAAAGTTCAGAAACTTGGCACGTCACGAAAAACACTCTAACAAACTAAAGACACACATCATCAACAGCTGCCATCTACAATCACTCGATACTGAACATCAGATGGCCAGAAAGAATAAGCAACAAGGAAATTTGGTCTGGCTGGCAAGGAACCACCCTAGAACCCATCACCCAATAAATATGCATAGGGATTGGGCATGTACTGAGAAGACCATTCGGGGACATCACGCACCAGGCCAGGCCCTCGAGTGGAACCCAAAGGGGAGACGACATGCTGGGCTTCCGAGGGTCACATGGAGGAGATAGTGTGAAGAAGAAATGAAAGCTTCTGGGAAGTGGTGGAGCCAGGTCGAAAAGACTGAAGGGAACAGAGTGAAATGGAGACGTGCTACTGAAGCCATATGTTCCACTAGGAAGCCAAGAGAATAATAATCATAATAATACGTCACAATCGCATTGAACGTGACTGAAATTGACGAATGCTGCTCTGGTGGTCATAGATGTAAGGTTACAAAGCTCACTAGCTACACATCCACCAGCACATAAAACTATCCAGGTACACAAACGTTCCGACAACTTCCAACGGTTCACCACCAATAGTGAGTGTATATACAGACTCTTACCAATCTTGGAGAAACACTTTGCACTTCAACAGTTCAATGCACATTACATACACGTGAAAAGTGATCGCTAATTGACCGAGAAACCTTTATGAACAACCGCTCCACGTAAGTGGGAAGTCAAACTAACTCTGATGGCTCAGTAACCTACGAAATATCGTCACGGATACAAATGGCTTGATTGCTTTTTCCAACTGAGATAGATGTCCAGTTGTCTATTAAGCGTTGAGTATTCGGTGAAGTAGTTGGCTCTGTTTTACTGTGCAACCATCGTAGATGACCCTCGAATGTGTAAGAAATGGGGAGGCTTCAGGTGTCTAACCAATGTTGCCTTCGCAGCAGTGGTTGTGTTACCAAATAATCATCATCATCATCATTATCAACATAGGACCAGGCATTACTGCGTAACGGTCCGAGTTGCCACACCTCATATCAGCACATCAAGTAAAAAGGTAGTGAGGTGAAGGATGAAGATAAGTGAATGCAGTCAAAAGAAATATAAAGTATGAGAAGAAAGGAAAGAGGAGTGACAAAATAGTGAGATTCGGTATAGCGTTGTTAAGATGAGGATAATGTGTGTATACATCTGCGCCACTGACTTCGGTTCTGAGCCATATCACCTAGGGTCTCCAACCACTGGTTCCTCTTGTCCCGTGGACCCCAACCACCTAGTCTGCATCGTCCTACATGGCTTAAACCAACAGTCAGAGACTTCATACATTGGTGCCATGTTTTAGTCTGGCCACCTCGGGCCTTTTTCCAGCCTGAACCCACCTCAGCCAACATTGTGTGACGAGGCAATCGGTGACTAGGCATACGTAGTACGTGTCCCAACCATCTCAGTCGATGAAGGTTCACAACCTCGTCGACTGACTTACCTCTTCTCCCTAAAACTCTACACCTAACTTCTGCATTACTCACATGGTGACACCACGGAATACGTCCTATACTACGAAGGCAACGGTGGTCAAATACCTGAAACCTTCTCATGTCTTCCACTTTCAATGGCCATGTTTCACAGCCATACAGTAGAACAGAGCGGACTGCTGTGCAGTACACGCGACCCTTAATAGACAAACGAATATCACGGCGGCGCCATAGGTGGCGCAAATTGGCAAAAGCCAATCGAGCCTTTTGTATCCGTGCAGAAATCTCATCGGCAACTAACCCACCGGGTTGATCCTACTTCCCAGGTAAGTGAAGTGGTCAACACACTCAACCACTTCACTCTCTATTGTTAACCGCGGTACCGCTGAAGACCAGTCCTGGAGCAAAAATTTGCATTTGGGTGGTGAAAATCGCATCCCAAACATTCTCAAATTCCCACTCAAAGTGTTCAGAAGACTCTGCATCTTGTCAGCGTCTTCACCTAACAGGACTATGTCATCTGCATATTCTAGATCTAAGGAAAATTCACCTGTGATCCGGTCAACGTCTTTGTAATTAGGTGACGAGAGGGAAACCTCCATAAGAATATCTATGATAAAATTAAATAAGAATGGGGATAGTGGGCATCCTTGACGGACACCACTTGATGAGTATAGCTCCCTGGACAACTCACCATAGGCTCTAACATGCCCACAAGTGTTCGAGTAGAGAGCTTTCAATAAGGTGATGTACTTACTAGGCACGCCTTTCA